>CM054385.1:14996249-16246249 GCA_028858755.1 Ara ararauna
ATATGTGTATTGACTTGGTAGGATTCACCAGTGAAATATTCAGAGGAGCTGCTTTCCAGCCTTTGGATGGAATTAGTATTTCAGCTACCTGTAAACTGAGAAAGATCTTCACTTTAAAATCCAAGCCTCAAGAAACAGCTGAGAAAGATGGTGTGTTGTAATTACTATGTAGTCTTAATCATAACTGTTTGTATTATAAAATCAGAAGCTTCTTAGTCATCAGATTGGCAGTTTGAAAGATTGCATGATTTCATGAAAAATGAAGTGGTAGCACAGCACAGTGAATCTGCTAGTGTTGGACTTTAGGCAACTAATTAAATGTATGCGTACTGCTCTGTTTATTGGCTTCCTTGGAAGTATTTTGTTGAAGAAATTCTGGCAAGATTTATCAAGTAGAGAGCTTGTTTTAACGGGGGTATATTATGCTGGTAGAAATCAGGTTTTGGCCAAGAAAAGAGTGTCTGAAAGGAAAAAGAAAAAATTGGCAGCGTTTGTTGTTTGTTTTCTTAGTTTTGGACATTGGCAGCTGATGAAAGATTGCTTCTTTAAATAATTCAAGACAAAACTGTAACAGAACAGTATTACAAGAAACAGAACTATGAAACTATCATAAATGCCTCTCTGAGATCTTTAATCCACTTATCCTAACATGTCCTTGTTCATTGGGATGGTAATATTGATGGTGAACTGAAAAATGAGATATTATATTTGTAATAGAGCAGGATATTGGTCAAAGTTTGACTAGTCTCCAGACTAGCATCATAATCCTGAATTTCTGTTTTCCGAGGGAGAGTTTCATTCCTCACTGATAGTTGCAGTAATAGAGGAGGAATTGAAACAGCACAGCTGACACTTTCTTATTTTAGAGGAGCCCCAGGTATGGCTCATCTTCAATTTCACTCAAATTTTCATTTTGTGGCTTTGAAAGAGCACACCTAAAAAAAGGCTTCTGGCGGATAGATAGTTAGCAGTACTGTAAGTATAACAAAAAGTATCTTCCATTTGGGACACCTAAATAAGGAAGAGTATGTGATCATTGTGATTACTCCTCTTTGTTGGTGAGGTTGGAAGAGAAAAATTACTTAAAAAAATGACTGCAGAGAGAATCTGGTAAATTCTCAGCCGAAACTGCAGTTAGTGACCTCACTGGCTTTCATTTAATTGAATTCTGTTGGTGCATAGTTTTCTCTCTTCCATTCTAAACAGTTTTTGAAATGTGCGTAAATGTTCTAAATGAGTTCCAAAATTCCAAAATGTAGTTAACATAATGAGTAGACAGCTTTAATGAACTGTGTGCATGATAAAATATTGCAGTTTTAATTACTGGATTATCAATTCTGTGATTATTGCACAGCTGGTGAGCATTAGTATTTTCTGTATGCTTATTTTCTTATCCAGGCAAGTCATAGAATCATTGGAAAAGACCTTTAAGATTGAGTCCAACTGTTAACCCAGCACTGCCAAGTCCACCAATAAACTATGTCCCTCAGTGCCACATCTACATGTCTTTTAAATACTTGCAGGGATAGTGACACCACCACTTCCCTGAGCAGCCTGTTTCAATGCTTGGCAAACCTTTCAGTGAACAATTTTTTACTGATATCCTGTCTGAATCTCCCTTGGCACAACTTGAGGCCATTTCCTCTTGTTCTAACACTTCTTACTTGGGAGAAGAGACCAACCCCCACTTCACTACAACCTCTTTTCAGGTAGTTGTACAGGGTGAGAAGGTCTCTCCTGAGCCTTCTCTTCTCCCAACTAAACCCGCGCTGTCATTTATAAACTTACATACTGTCTTAAAAGGGAAAACGCAGCAAAATTTTCAAATTGGTGTAATCTATTAAATAGTTATAAACATATGAACTGAAACATATGGAACCTAACAAATAACCTAAGTCGAATTTAATTCTGTTGTGTCTTCTGAGTGAAGTAAAGCTCATGTTTTTTGATTCTAGCTATGTGTGGGGTTCCAGTTATGCCATGTGAGCCCACAGATGTTATTCCTCGAACCTGTCAGCTAAATAAAGATGTGCCACAAGTTACACAATTGCTGAACCTGACTAAAATTCACAAGTCAGAAATAAAATGCAGGACGCATCCAGCAAGACTGCAAGAAACAGGTATTCTGTTGAATTAAAGTACTGTGACTATGATCTATACTGTATGTGTACAAATAGTGTGGGTTTTTCTGTGAAAGTGCATGGTAAGAGTTCCAGTGCCTAATGAAGTATGGCAGCTCTAGCATAGGGGTACTAACATGAGCATAGACACGTCTGTCCTATGGTTTGAGATCTGTGTGCAGCCTGAACACTTCTAATAAATCAGTATTGAAAGAAACACATCTTTTTCATAATTTCATTGATTAGAATTCTAAACATATAAAAAATATAATTTCTTCACTCCCAGGATATTACTTTTTTTGTAAATCCAGTTACACATAACTAGTCTGTACTTTTGCTTTTTATTCAAGTTATTCTGTAGATCCATTTGCAACAGTAAATATCCTAAATAAAGGACTTCTTAAAAAAATGGGTCGTAATGGATTTTAAAATGAGAATATTTTGTGTGCTTCATGGAGAACTAATAATTTTGCCCCTTTCAAAATACTGAATTGGTATTTTCAGCTTAAACTTGAGAAGTACATAAACAACTCACTGCTAGAGCTTAGAAAAGTACACAGGTGAACTCTCTCTTTATAGACACCCTCTTTCTTCTATACTTTTGTTACGTTGCTATTGGCTTCTGTACAAAACACAAGGCTAAGCCTTTAATTTGGCCCATAGAATAATTGCAATGTCTCACTAAAGTTTTTAATGTACCACATTTTATGAGTCACCAATTGATCATACAAAGCACTAGAACATCTTTAGAGAAGGAAGTAAGTCTGAAGTAGCTTAGAAGTGGGTCTGAACAAGCAAATTAGTTCCAGAATCCATTTCCAATACATCTTAGTCAGTGTAGGCAATGTTAGAAGCGGTACTGTAGGTAATGAAGACACATTTTTATTCCACTGCGCTCAA
Source organism: Ara ararauna (assembly GCA_028858755.1). NCBI lineage: Eukaryota > Metazoa > Chordata > Aves > Psittaciformes > Psittacidae > Ara > Ara ararauna. Next base: position 14,999,270 of record CM054385.1, read on the forward strand.
TATTTTCTTGGTCTTGAGGATTCTCATCTTCAGTGTTTGAATTCAGTGAATAATAATTTCCACCATTTCTCTTAAAATGCTTTGGAAATACATGTGCAAAGTATTGACCAAAAGAATAACATAAATTACAGGGAACAGTAACTACTGGTGAAGATTAATACTATAAAAGGCAAGACTGTCACAGCCAACAATAGTATTTAAGGTGTAGCATCTTATGAAACTCGAAAGAAAAATAAACTTTGAAAAAGTATTTTTTGAGAACAACCTGGATAATATGAAAAGTTTAAGAAAATGTTTTAAACTCCTTTTCTTCTGCTTTTACCAGATAACGGAAAAAAACACCTCATAAAGATTTTATCCTCTGCACTAAGCTACCATGCTGACGCTAGTTTAACTTGTTAACTTTTTCTCTCTCTTTATATACTTCATTAATTAAGGCAGTACAGCAGCTGAAATTAATAGCAGGGGATTTAAATTTTTGCATAGAGTAAGAACCTTCATACATTTACTTACATAAATTACATTCAGCTTTTCTTAACATGCGAGTACCATTTTTGTAATCCTAAAAGCAAATAGTATTTTTAGAGTATTATTGCCCTACAAGCAGTAAAGCCAAAGTTCTGTTGTGAAGTTTGATTCTAAGTTTGCTTTTGAAATAGCAGAAGAAACTCTGGAATTCCGTTTCTCGGTGTCTGTATTCAAAAATCAATGCTTCTTGTCTGGATTGTCAAAATAGAAGGGACTGTAAAACTTAAATGAGTACAGGAGTGTGAAGGATAGATCTAAACAGAATAATGAATGTTCATTTAAAACACAGCTCAGGTTTTATTGTCCAGACCAGAAAGATCTATAGCTTTTAGGTATAAATTAACAGTAACATCTTTTACCTGCATGAAAAGGAAATGCCTTCAGTTTATTCCTTATTCTTAATCCGATTTTAAGAAATAGCATGTATTTTTCCGGACATGTTTTTCAAATTGCTGAATTTGTCCTTGAAAATGGAAGCTTTGTTATATTTAAGTACATTTTACTTGGGAAATATTCTTTTTATCTACTAAACTTTGTTTCTTTGATAATCAAATGCCTGAATTATCTTTAGTATCAACTTTTAATGACACATGTTATTTCATTATGCTATCAACGCTGTTATGGGTAGATGTAGGTAATTAATTGCAGTCAATTAATGTGTTCATAAACAGAGAATTTCATGCAAATCAGCTTTTATAATCGGAGCTAGGAACATCCCAAGGTAGTCAGCAAAGTAAATGAATTGATGTTAAACCAAGACAGTCATCTTTATGAAATGGCAGCTGTTAGCTGCAACCAAATGTCACATCAGGAAAAAGGGAAGAAGGTAGTGGGAGAAAGTGGCTTCTTTTGTGCTTATTAGTACAGTAAATTATGATATTTGGTGGCTAATGCATGATGTCTTTTTCATTTCCTTTATGACACTGGAAATAACGCTGATCTTGAAGATTAAATAAGTGTATGAAAAATTCATAGGAGAATCAACAGAAAGTTTTGTTTCTACTTCATTGCTTTGCGGAGGTGTCAGATCTCTAAAGTGAGATAGCAATTTAACACTGAAGTTATAGCAAGAAGAAAATCTTCAGACATTATAAATTAATGTGAGGTTACCCTTTTTGTCAGCTCTGGAAAGGAGAATTCACTGACAATCTTGGGATTATTAAAAAAGAAGAAACCAGGTATTAGATGCAGTTCTGCGTCCATCATGATAAAATTAATGTACAATCCTGTTACTGTTCTTCCCTTCATTTGGAACATTCACGTGTGTTCCATGTTTACTTTTTGTTTGTTGTCCAGAGTGGTTGGAGTTTTCTGTGCTTGAAACTAATTATCAAAATGTATCTGTGTTTTAAACAGTAAAAAAAATCGTGAAAAGGGTAGAAGGTTTTAACAGGAATAGAGTATGTTTGTAATATTAGAGATTAGCCCTAGTAATAGATTCAATGATTTCATAAAGCAAGCAACATGTAGATAGTTCTCCTCTGAGCTGTGAGTGATACCTTGACAGTCTCACTTCAGTTTTCCTGTTTTGTTATTTATTTATTCTGTTATTTATTAATCAGAGTTGTTTTTTCTTCCTGTCAGAAATTAGGGTTTCATTAGTTCTAAAGAAATCATGCAAATAATTTTTTTTGTTACAAATAGCCCCATTTTAGAGAAAGCTTGTATGTTGAAACGCTTCTATAAAATGTGCATTTACTATTCCTACATATTTCTAGGGATTGTGCTATAAAGGAGTGTAACTTTTATATGTTTAGTAATTATAATTATTTTCTTCCAGTTGATTTGAAGAAATTCGTATTCATTCTTTGTAAGCACTGTAATTCTTATAAAACTATTATTTTTCTTAGGTAGCTCAATTAATAGAGGACAATGCAATATACGCACAGGTAAGACTCAGGATGTATCACATATTGCATTTGGATCAAAGATCCTTGGGCCACCTCCGTCTTCAAACAAAAGAGTCAGTACAAGGGTATCTGGAGAGGTAAGAAAGCTTAAATTACAACAGAACTGCTGGCACTTTTATAAAGGAAGAGATTGACAAGCAGAGGAGTCACACTAAAGTTTTGTTTTTAGAACTGTGGGATTATGTCCAGAGTATTGTGTTTGGTTGTGGACCTCCAGAACAAGAGATGCTGTAGCACCCAGTGGAGGGCAAGTGAAATGCTTGGGTGGCTACAGCACCTGGCTTGGGTTTGTTCAGCCTGCGGAAGAGAAGGCTGCAGGAGAATATATTTTCAACTAATGCAGGATTGAAGAGAAGACAGGCCAGAATCTTCTAAGAGGTATAGTGAAGAGACAAGAGTCCCTAATTTGCAGGGAAGCTCTGACTGCGTTTAACAATAGCGTGGTTCAATACGGGAACAGCATCTAAGGGAGATTGTGGAATTTCAGTACTTTCAAAGATAACAAAACTTATCTGGAAAAGGCTGGTCTAATTTCAGTGTTATGCCTGAAGAGTTCTCTTCCTACTGAAATCACTCTGATTTCTTATAATTCTTACTTTTCTGAATTTATTGTTCTAGCCTGCTGAAGTTTTTGTGAGTGTAAATAATTTTCCTCATGATGAGAGCTGTGATGCAGAGCAGAAACTCTTCAGTTTCCTGAAAGATCATATTTTTAAAAAATAAAGTATTTGGAAACATTTTATTTTTCAAGTAAGCTTAATTTAAAATGTATATTTACCTTTGAGTATTTTGAAAGCTGTTACATTTCTGACCATCATTAGGAAAATAATGTCTTTCAAGGTAACAAAGACCCGCAGTAGCAAAAGTAATAAATCTTGCCAACTTCAAGGCAAGGGAAAGGGAGCTGAATCCATACAAGATGGTGAGAGATTGGAGCTGTTGTTCTCACCACGCAATGATTCTTTAGATCAAGAAGTCGAAAGACATACTCACCAAACAACTAAAGATATATGTCAACATGGTAAGAGCGTAAAGCGAAGAATATTGTAGAGTTCACAAGCTGCCAGAGATTTTGCATGATTTTGACTTCAGAGTGTGAGACTTAATTCTGTTTTTCTAATCCTTTATCTTACCTGAAGACTGAATTACTGAAGACATTTATATTAAATCATAGCTTATTCTCCTGCATGAGCTTGAATAAATGCTCGTTCTCTCTGCAGGTACTTGTGAGTGTTTGAGCCAGGGTTTACAACCCTGTGGCAGTAGCCACAGGTTATACACATCTTCAGTTTTGCTTCATACTGTGTATGCAACTGAGGTGCTGCAGTGATTCTTGATTATTTTGCAGACTTCTGCAAGCCTTTTTTAATAACTGCTGTGGTTTGCCTTTCTTCTAAGCCTAGTGTTAAATTTTTACTTTCTTGTGACTGTCGTATTCCTGCTGCCCTACAAAATTTCTGTGCTGTGTGGAAGATGTTTGTATCCCAGGACAAAGCTGCGTATGCTGTTTCTTCATGCCTGAAGTGAGAAAAGCACGCAATACGCATGTTCACAGGTATTTCATAAGCTTCTGGGAGGTATTTCAGACCCTGCAATTCAGACTCAGGATGCCTCTGAGAATGGAAGAGTAGATTTTCAGCTTGACTCATCACAAGGAACATCAGCAGACAAAAAGAGTCATAGAAGATTATCTTTAAAAGATGCAGCTAAAACCACATGGAAGATAACCAGTGATATGGTACTCATTTTATGTTATTTTATATTAAAGTTGTATGTGGTGTGTGGGACTGACTATCTGTTATAAATTTCATAGGACCCAGAAGCAGTTAATAGAAAATATAAATGTATGTGTCGTGGAGGATTATAGAAATCAAACACCTTGCAAGAGAATTGCTTTTAAGCATTAATAACAATTTGCAGGATTAAGCAGAGTGCCAGAGCAGTGAACGAATAAAAAAAGAAAAATTTCATGCTCTCTTGATTAAAGGGAAAGAACTAAAAATAATTTATTCTTTAAATCCCTATTAAATTTAACACTAAAGATTCCAAGCGTCACATGTATGAGAAATTTTACTTGTCCCAGATAAGAGTTTAGGATATTAATTATGGTATCTATGTAATATCGGGAGATTTGGTTTTGTTTTTAAAGTTCAGTGTTGAAATTACTTTTTTTTTTTCCGACAGAAGGCCATATCATCTTATGGTGTATTTTCCTTTCACACCTATCTGCCGACAGGTGTGGATATTTCTTGTCATACAGTGTCAACTTGCTTTGTATATACCTGGAAAGTACATCAATTGTATGAAAAAGTAATGTTACTTTCTATTAAAAGGCATAACCTTCATTAACCAAAAAAATTTTCCTTCATATTGTGGGTTATTTCCATTTTGTTTAATCTTTGGGATGTTTAGAAGGAATTGTGTACTGGGACAATGTCAGTAATCCATACTTGCTATTAGGGTTTTTTTGCTATTTTACTGCATGTGTTTATGAGAATGAAAACTGTTGTAACCCCATAAACCCCAGGATTGATGTTCTAGTCAGGAAACTCCCAACAACTGATCTTGCCTCATTGCGGGGGATATGGAACAATGCAAACGCCGATTAATGTAATCGAACTCTGAACCATTTATTCTGCGCAAGCACACCTTTTATAGGAAAAAGTTACAGAGTACCAGAACATTCCACAATAGATGATTGGCTCTGACTCCATGTCAGGTCCTAGCAACGGCTTATGATTGGAGGCTTAAATTCATGTCAGCAAGTGGGTGTCCCCTTCTGGCAACTTCCAGTACCCCCTGGCAACTTCCAGAAGCTGCTGGCAACTGCCAGCAGCTTCTAGTGGCTTCCGGTGAGGTGCCCTATAGCAACCCCCCTGCAGCCTCTGATGACTTCCGCTTACCAGAGAATTGGAGTTCAGCCAAGGGCTGGATGCCTCTCATGCCTTCTGCTCACTGGACAGTTGGAGCCAGGCCAAAGGCTGGATTGCTCACAAAACCACTCTCAGTGAGAAACGCTTCTGCAATACCCTCTTCTTGTTTTGAGCAATCCAGACCTGAGCCAGTACCCTGTTTACAAATCTCTTCATTATAGCGAGTACAATGGTGCATGCGAGGAAAACTAGTAACACAATACCTAATATCTTCAGAGCAACAATCATCCAACTACGAATTCGAGCCCCTATTCCCCATCCTGAAAAAATGTTATGGAGCCAGTCATCCAATGGACTTATATCTTGCTGGATCTTTTGGGAGTGCTCCCTTAGATAGGTTAATTGCCTGTGAATGCTCTCGCTGTGATTCGATAAGTTCATACAGCACATACCTTCAAAGTCCTCACAGCCATGACCCTGTGCCAACAGCAAAAAATCAATGGCTGCGCGATTTTGCAGTAGGGAGTGTCACATGCTATTTTGGTCCATTAACAATTCTTCGAGAACGGCCATAGTTGTATTAGCCTGCTTCTCCGCCCAACAAGCCAGCTGGGCTACTGTTCTTAGGGCGTTTCCTGCAGCCGCTCCAGGGATAAACACCGACAGGGCTACCCGAGCAGCTCGGCTCAGTAATTGAACATTGTCATTGCAGCCAGGGGTAAGCCCTATGGATCGTTTAAATCTAGAGCGGAGAGCATGACTAAGATTACGCAATTCTGAAAATTTTGGCGCAAAAATAGTCAATGAGCCCAAATAGCATGGTCCACCAACAATATCTTTTGGTATTCCTTGCCATGCCCTATCCCCACAGATTAAAAAGACATCTGGCGGTAGGGCCTTGGCAGAGTTATTATTCCACAGGAGGGGCACTGACCCGGGCCAGTGAGTGACCCCATATGCTCCAAAGGCTGTTACCTTTTCAGCCGTATCGTTCATCCCACAATATTCACCATCAAAATAATAGGCTCTATCTTTGGGTAAAACATCAGGTGAGTCTGCCAGGTACGGCCAGGCTGCATATTTAGATCCGAACGTTACGCAGGTCTGTGTCCAGTTCTGTGAGCTGTTCCCAATTGCCTGCGACGCCATTAAGTTCAGTCCTTGTGGATCCCAAGGAAGCATCTTATTCAACCCGGATATCAATTTTGCTGAGCAATCCGCAACATTTTTTGACTCAGTGCAGTTGTTGGTCGAAAACGTCTTAAAACTGTTCTCATTATACCCAGGTATCCCTATTAAGCATGTTTGAAATGGATCTGTGGCCGATGTCATAGCAAGACAGAATTCTGACACCCCACTCTCATCAGCCCATGTCACCCACAAGTTTTTTCTAGGATTAATTTCATGTAACAAAGATGCAGAACTATATACAAATAACAAAGTTAACAGTTTAACTACTAGCAGGCTCCTGATCATTGCTGACATCCTCCGGCGCAGATGAGATGTCCTCTGCTGAGTCTCGCCAGGGCCGTATCCAGCGGGCTGGTACCCACCAAACACCTTGATCTGTAATCAAACACATATAGCCTCTTCCTGTTAACTTCTGCAGGTCCTTTCCATTGACCCGTAACCAAGTCTTTATATTGTACCAAAATCTTTTGGTTAGATTTTTCTGATAATCCTGATTGCATTGCCAAACTATGAATGACCATAGGTGGGTCAGCTCTGTCCCCTGTTAATCGTAAATAATTAGCCATATATATTGCTTTTGCCAATCGTTCTGCCGGAGGGAGTACTTCTCCCCCCTTTTGTTTTAAAAGAAGGCTTTTTATAATTTGTTTGCAACGAATCATCAACAGTATCAGTAATCACATGTTTCTCCCACCGTTTGTGGTTCTGCCAGACACAAGCGGCTAATTTAGAATGCTTACCAGCATCTGTAAAACACTAAGAATTCAGTATGAGACGAAATCACAGCAAGCACAGTTATAAAACATAAACTAAATAGACACTTTGAGAGAACAGTAAAATACATTTTCTTGGAATGGTTAGGATTTACCTCACTATAAGCTGCCAACGACTTCAGTATTTTAAAGATTATCATCAATACAGAAATTAAAGGAAGTATGTTCAAATACAGGTATTTCTTACATACTTTCAACTAAAGTACAAATTCCAAATTGTCAAAGAAAAATTCACAACTAGGATGATAAGCAGGAGGAGAACAAACAGGTAGAGGCAACGCTTTCTCCAGCCACAAATTCTGATTTTTGTAGATATACTCATTTTTCAGCCTCTCTATGCTAGTGCCTGGTGTTGTTGTAGTGTATTGTTTGTGTAACATCTGCTTGAGGGTTGACTGAGACAGGATACTCCTGGGGGACAAAGCTGTCTTCCTCTATAGCGTCCCTTATCACCCTGATTTAGCAAAAGTAAAGGTTATTGTTTGGTCTGTCTTTGAGATGCACATCCTGCTTTATCTTGCAAACTCTCTGCTTTGTTTTGCTAACCAATCTTCACCCTTCATTGTTGTCTTTACAGTTCTCAAGGCTTAGGCCTGCCCAGGACATTAACACCTGTTGTTTTCTTTGCTGTTCCCAGGGCTGAAGCCAGACCAGGGTGATAGTGCATGAATCCATTTTGTTAATTATTTCTATCCCTGCACCCACATCAAAAGACAGTTTTTATAGATTTATGATCTACCTTTGCCAAAGTTTCTAGATTCTCCATTAGCTATTGTAGCAAACAAGGCACACAGATTAAAACATTATTAAAATGACAAAATGATTAAGATAAAGTAAAGCCATCCTGTAATGCTTAAGCCAGAAAACACTTTGTTCAACCAATTCAGTCCATCATCTTCCTGAAGGTGTGCTGTTCTTGTTATTAAGATCAGAATGCTTTGTTGATTCGTGTACTTGGGGTCTCCCCTATCATTCCCCCTTTTTGCTTTAGTAGCATATTTTTTACAATTTACCATGTTCACTCTATCTGAAGTCACTTGAACCTTTGTAACATGTGGCATATCAATGATTCTTACACACCATGTAGTTGGTCAGAATAATAGTGGGTTTAGACTAGATCACACCTGCAAAATATGCGAACTACAGGCTTCTTGGCATGCCTTTCTCTCTTATATAGCTCTCTGATAACAGGGGAGGCCATCTCTCACATCAAGGTCTGGCATGGCATGTGTCCCCACCACTCAACGCCTGCTGGGTTGCAACCAACAGCGGAGCTAAAAGTTCTTCTTGGTGGCAAACACAGAGGCCAACCCAGTCTTGCCCTTGACTGTGGTAGGAGGCATTTGGCCAGCCTCAGTCCTGGCACCTCGTTGTCAATGCAGAGTTTCACCTGCTTCATCCAGTAACAAGTTACCACTACGGCAAAGCACATACAGATTTACAATAGCAGTATGTATACTACAGGGTGCAGCAGCATGCTGAAGATGCTTGTGGCAGTGAGGGACCAGCCAAAGAAATGTCTTATCAGTGGAGTTCTCTCACCTTCTTAATTTGTTCCATTGTGTGCTCTACAATGCTATCATTGTATTAAAATCTTTCTCACTTTTGCCTTAGCATTTTCTAGCAGCTGCTGCAAATTTGCATGCTCCAGCATCTGTTTTACAATTGACAAATCCATACAATACAAGGTGTAGTTTCTTATTAGCAACTGGCTGGTAAGTACCGGTGGTGTTATACACAAAATCACAGCCTCTAATAAGAGCTACTTTACAAGGACACATATTGCTGTTACTCTTCAGTTGCTCCCAAGTGATGTTTTACAGTCATTTGTTTCTCTCTTCCTCTATCCCGTTCTGCTCAGGATATTCACGGTCAGCTCCTGTAGCTGAGGCATTGGGGTTTTCCACTCGTCTGTCCAGCTTATGGTGAGGCTTGAGAAACTTTGCAGGCAGCTGTGGGTGGGGGGGTGGGGGCGGGGGGGGGGGGGTGGCACAAATATATCCCTTCCCCAGGGTTATCAGTTCTTGAGAAGCAAGACAAGTTAAAGTGTCTCCTTAAAGCAAAGGCATTCTGATGAAACAGGAATGTGAAGCAGCTGCAGAAGTAAACTGCACGATGTTAACAGTCAAGGAGTTTGCTGTGTCATCGCCCGTTCCTTTTTTTTTTTTTTTTTTTTTTTTTTTTCTCTGCCACCCTGATGCTGCTTGGGTGGCGGCTGGTAAAGCTTGTGGTTGCACTACCCCTCTCACTTTTTCGGTTAGCAGTTCTTATTTTAACCAATTGGTTCTTCCAAGTCTTGAATTTACCCCCAGGTTACTTAAAACACACTAAACAGGACTTCTCCTCTGTGCCCAGTGTGCTGCAGGCCTCTTTAAGCCTTATCTGTGGTGCCTCTACAAACTGCTCCGAAATACTGGTGTTATCAGCGCTGTTCCCAGGCCCAAAATCAAAAACACAGCGCTGCACCAGCCATCAAGAAGCAGAAAAATGACTGCCACTGCTGAACCCGTGACAATATCCGCTTCTTATTCCATACCATTCATGTCATGCTCAGATCTTACATTTTCAATATACCATCACATGTATATATATACACACAGAGAGAGAGAGAGAGAGAAATCATCCCTCAGTGCCGCTTTGTGCGGCTACAAACGTCGGCCTGCTCAACAGCAGCTACAGCTGGCAGTCTGCCGAGCAGCAACCATAAATACCTGTCAGCAACAGCACTTCTGTATTAACCCTTTCTTGTCTGAAATGTTAGTCTGTTACACATTTAAAACTTTTACATGAACCCAATAACAAAAAAATGCACAGAACAGTATCTGCCCTCAACACACATACGCACACATGCATACACATGGGATCCCATAAACAGACTTCACACAAATACAAAATTTAAAACACAAAATGTGGTGCAATGACCCTGTGAAGACAATCAAGAAACCAGCTCCAAACAGCGTCATTGCAATGTAAGGTGGCAGGCTCAATCTCAGCGGGCGTCCCCGCAGAGACTCTGCCTCCCTCACATTGCATGAGGCCTGGGCTTCTAAACTGATCAAAATGCACACTTGTTCCGATGCAGGTGGCCAGCCTACATCGGAAGAAGTGGCCAGCAATATCTATAAAGGTCTGCAAGGGTCGATAGAAACATGAACATACTTATATTTGTTAACTTTTAGTGCATGAATATCACAGAGAGATTATAAGCACACAATACATCTGCATCCCCCACCCATCTTACTTTTCCCTTTACAGCTGGCAATTTATCATGAGGATCGCATTCTTTCTCCCTGAGTCACTGCCGGGAGTTTCTGTAAAACTTTCTGCAACAGTTCTTTAGTCGGGTCGTTTAATTCTTTCGGCTGCTCTGTTTCTTCCGAGGTAGAAATGTTAGAGTTAGTGGGGGAATGGTTTGGGGTGGAGGTAAGGGAATACTCGGTCGCACCGGGTCTGTAGCCCGTGGATGCCTTCCCCCCGCTGCAAGGTTTGGGATCCTCAGGATTAGTAACAGTATCAGATTTCAATCTTTCCCCGCTGGGCACAGACCGAAAGCCCATCTTCACTGTCTTCGCAATTTTCGGGTGCGTTCTCTCCCCGATACTATGTTCAAAGGGATTCCGATTGGGGCTCTTTGCACCCGTAATCGGGTGCTTTTCGGGTGACTGGGAGGCGGGTGGGGCTGGAGGTTCAGGCGGAGGCAGGGGTAGCATCTCCGGAGACAGGGCTTTAGCTGCCGAGGCAGGTGCAGCTCTCTCTGATTTCACATCCCGCAAAGTCTCTTGGATAAGCTTCCATAGCGTGGAATATTTTTGAGCCTCACGCGCTGCCTTCCCCCCATCAGTTATAGTGTCCCAAAGCTGGGTGCCTATCGCCTCCCACGTAGATATTTCAAATGCCGTTCCAACCCCGCTGAACAGCCCCTTTTCTTTACTCCACTGGAGTAGCCCCTTAAGAACATCTTCTTCATATTTAATCCCTCTCTTTGAGAGGACGTGTTGGAGGAGATTGAGGACAGCTGCCTCTTCCTTTGTCTGAGCCGCCCCCATTCCTCCCCGACCGCCACTTGCCTTTTTTCGGAGTGGACTCTCTAATCGCAGATACACCTTTGTTCCGCGGGACGTGCACGTCCTCCTTCTACATCAGCAGGGCTACTGCTGGCTCCTTTTCGGTCGGCTTCCCACCCCTCAGGTCTGCACTGATCTTCACCACCGAAGCAGCTCTCAGGAGGCAAATCTGAGGGTCCTTGTTCGGGCGCCAGTTGCGGGGGATATGGAACAACGCAAACGCCGATTAATGTAATCGAACTCTGAACCATTTATTCTGCGCAAGCACACCTTTTATAGGAAAAAGTTACAGAGTACCAGAACATTCCACAATAGATGATTGGCTCTGACTCCATGTCAGGTCCTAGCAACGGCTTATGATTGGAGGCTTAAATTCATGTCCGCAAGTGGGTGTCCCCTTCCGGCAACTTCCAGTACCCCCTGGCAACTTCCAGAAGCTGCTGGCAACTGCCAGCAGCTTCTAGTGGCTTCTGGTGAGGTGCCCTATAGCAACCCCCCTGCAGCCTCTGATGACTTCCGCTTACCAGAGAATTGGAGTTCAGCCAAGGGCTGGATGCCTCTCATGCCTTCTGCTCACCGGACAGTTGGAGCCAGGCCAAAGGCTGGATTGCTCGCAAAACCACTCTCAGTGAGAAACGCTTCTACACCTCATAGTCAACAGCCACAAGCCTTGTTCAGTGGTGATGACTTAGCCAAAAGCATAGTCCTGCCACTTAGAATCATAGAATCAACTAGGATGGAAAAGACCTTTAAGATCATCAAGTCCCACTTGTGACAAAGTGCTAATGTACATGTGCCTGTGACAAGTCAGTGGCACAAAACCACATTCCCCAAGCAAAATCAAGCCTATGTGGTCTCTGGCTCCCCACCTGAACTGTGGTCAAAACAAGTTCTGTCAACAAGAACTGTGAGTAAATATTGGTACAAATTTCATGGAGATAGTGGAGCTTTCATAAGTGATTACCTTAGAGGTTAGTCACTGCTAACCTCTGATTAAGGTTCTGATTACCTTAGAGGTTAGTCACTGCTATTCATAGTAGTATCTTTTAGGTTTATTATAGACCTCAGTTCAACATGTCTTCTGTGGCAGGTGTGCAGTACCTTTACCAAGGTAAATTGTTTTTAAGCAAGGGATAAAATAAAATGAGTGTGCATTGTTTATAGTTTGTCAGTCTTATTTAGGCAATACTGAAACCCTCATTAAAATGTTAGGCTGTAATTAGAAGCTTTAGCCTAAGTCTCACAATGTAGAAGAACTAATTAGATGTTTAGGTGATGGTTCTTGCATTTATCTTGTTTGCTGCAGTGTTGTGATTACATAGTAGTTTGCATACTTTGCTAAGAAGGTACTCCAAATCATTCATTACAATTGATATAGAAACACTGAGTTAAAAAGAAAATCCAGTATAGTTTGTGATAGATAATAGGATTTGGTTTGGTCCAAAACTTCCCCATTCTTTCACTTGAAGGCTGTTAATAGAATGCTGCACTGACTGCAGGTCGCAGAAGTTGCTGAACTTCATAGCATAAAATGCCATCTTAAAGCCTTACAGACTTTTCTGTCTTCCCTTGCATATTTCATTAAGTACTGTGGCATACAAACTAATGCTTGCATTTAACTTACTACTAACCCAAGTATGTGTCTTGGAAACATCTCTGGAAGCAAGTGCTCTTTACAGAGGTTAAACTAAACCACCTGAATACTCAGGCTAAATATTATGCAAACACTAAATCTTTTAAAGTACTTCTTTATACTTCTGAAGTATATATCTTTAGATCTGAGTAAAAACATTACTTTTACTCACAGTGGGGAGTAAAGTGCTGTGTAAGAAGTTTTTGGATGTCTGGGGCAGAACCAGGAGAAGGAGGCAAGAGTTTGAGCATCTAATTGCTTCCTCTTCTCTGAACACTTGACAAAAACTGTTACCTAAGATTTTTTCTTTCATATTTTGATACTTCATTCAAAATTGACTTTAAATCTCAAACCCCAAGTGGTTTGACACCTTTTTTTCTTCTTCAGAATTCATTACAAAATTTTATCTGTAATGACCTCTGTGAATTAAACAGCAACAGCTGCATTAGAAGGCATTCTAAAATGAGAATAGAAAGGTGAAGCAGTTGGGGAAGCTGGTTGTTATTAGGTCAGTAGGCCATAATAAAAATGAAGCCATTCCTCCCTACTCATTCACAGTCCTTTGTGCATAAAAATTACCAGGTTCTCATGAATTCCTTTGTATTGTTAGAGGGCTCATTACAGTGGTCTGAGCTATTAGTGCATTTTGAAAACTGCAAAGACAGCATGATACATGTCAAACCTAATTTCATGATGGGGGAAAAAGCCTTCTGAATACTAAAGGAGTATATGTTATACATCTTGGTCTTGTTCAAGCCACTGCCATTGAAACCTGGTAAAATGTGTCTAGATTAAGCTGAAAGGGTGGTTGCCAGACTGTTCAGAAGATCACAGAGTGCTGAGATAAGAAAAACATTTTAGCAAAGTAAATTTTGAAGATATTTTTTGTTTTGAAGAATGCAGCAAGGTGAAAATTTTAATATAGTTGTCTTGGGAAAAAAAATAGAGTTTAAAAAACTGTGGATTTAGTATCCAAAACATAATTCCAATTGCCTAAGAATCTTGACTGATCAAAGACAGGACTATTCTGTTCAACTATCCTCCTTTTAAAAAACTTGTATCTATTGCTCTGAAGAGAAGGTCATTTGGTTTATACACATGAAGGTTGATTCTTAAAAGTTTTGAATGTCTTAAAAGCACTAATGTCTTTGAGGCTCTTGAAAAGAATTGACCAACACATTCCTAAAATAAATGGCATTACTTACATATTTGTATTTCATGTCTTTATTAAAAGCAAGGTGAGATTTCTATATACTTGCAAAATAGACTTTTTTATGTACAGTAGACAGTGATCTCCTAGATTGCTTTAAAGCAGCATGATTATCTAAAATAAAAAGAGTTTACTTGAAAAGACTTGGGGCGTATGCCTATAGGTGTTCTTCATCTACACACTGAAGTCTCTTCTGGAACATGTAGGTGTAAGCCGTCCATGTGTCAGGTCCCCACTTTTCCCTGGTTCCTAGTACAAGCTGCTGTTTAGAATACTGGAGGTTGTCAGCTTTACTATCTATCTTTAGTAAACTGGGAAAATCACAGCTACCCAGCGAGAAAACAACTGTTTCTCCTAGCATCTCCCTCATCAAAAAAATTAGACTTCATCAAATGAAGTCTCAACCTTCATTTATGGTGGCTGAGACTTTCTTTTTTTCCCCTCAAAGCAGCTCAATCTGCCTGAAGTGATAATTCTTTCTAACAGAACTAAAAAGACTAGAATTCCATAACAAGCTTACTGTCTTCTGTGACAGCAAGGATTTTATTAGTGCTGTGCTATTTTATTATTATGGTTCTAGGATTTTTTTTATTGAGGCTTTTTTAATACGGTTGGTGGTAACTTTGTTTTATGGAGCCAGAAAGTTTCAAGATCTAGTGAATAATCCACACCACACTACCTTTAATGAAGATAAGGGAGTATTCCATACTTGAGCAATTCTCCTTTTCAGAGATGCTGTTTGAAATTGGTTTTAATCAAATTGACATTTTTTTCTATACAATCATTCCAAACAGTAAAATGTAAGTTAACAGTAAGAGTATAAAATGGTCTTTTCATATTTACCTGGGGCACTCAATCTTTAAATGCATTTCTGTAGTTTATTGTTGGTTTAAAATTGGTAGATTAGTACTGCCTGTATTCAGGGAAACTTGGTGAAATAGAGATCTTAATTAATTTTTCATGTCATACTGCGTTTTGTCAGAGCTGTAGTTTGAAATTGAGATTTAAACCATAGGTTCTGGACATAAAAAAAAGTGTAGAATTTCAGTAAGAAAGAAGCATCAGATTGTAATATCAACTTTCCACCAACTATGTATGATCTCTTTTTAAATGTCAACCACAAAAAAGTCTAAAAGAAGATCAATAGCCAAATTTAATAAAATTATGTTTTCCTAGAATGAGATTCAGTTGAAAAGTTTCAAATCTTAACAGTTAAATAGTTTCAGATTTGTAAATTGCAGGTTTGTACATCATATATCAGAATCTGTGGACTTTTTGAACTGTGATCTGGAAATGTTCTGATTTAACCTTGCGTCACCTAGAAAGCAGCCTGATCTTTTTCATTTCATCCTCCTCACTCTTCCAGCTGTATAAATCTCATAAGCAGAATGTTTCTGTATGAGAAAAACTTCTTTTGCTGCATACAACTTCCAGAGAAAGTGACTGATCAGGGTAACATGTAACTTTTGTATTTGACATTAAAATAGGCATTTTACATTTCAGATGAATGGGTGTTTCCAAAAAGTCTCACGAGGAGTGTTCTGTTGGATAGGAGCGAGCAGTTTGTAGCTACTGAAGATTCAGTTTGCTGTAATGTAATCTTGCCAAAGAATGCCTCTGTTGAACATTACAGCAATGAAACAGGTGATCACCAAGTGAATAATAAAGAGACTTTCACATTTTCATCAAGACCTCAGTCAGCTCTTCATAGAAATTCTCCAGATATGTCACCAGAATGTGGCATTTTCTGTTTGGATTTGAAGCAAGATAGTAACGGAGTACATTTGAAAACCCAAATTGAAGATAATGTTCAAGGACCTGACAGCAGTGAAGAGGTAGGCTACTTTGTACATGTAATTATTGATAAAGTAGTCTTCATCGTAAAACTCCTAAGATGAGATTCTGTCTTCAGGCTCTATAGAGGATAAATCATCTTTTCCCCATAAATCTACAGGTAGATTTATCTTTGTCAGGTTGCTGTACCTAACTGGAATCAGCAGTGAAAATCATAAAATGGTTTGGGTTGGAAGGGACTGTAAAGCTCATCTAGCTCCAGCCCCTTGCCGCAAGCAGGGCCACCTTCCACTAGATCAGGTTGCTCAAATCCCCCTCCAACATGACCTTGAACACTGCAAGGGGTGGGGCAGCCACAACTTGTTGGGGCAACTTGTTCCCTCTGTAATATTCAGACGAAAGAAACCTGAATCTGTCAGCCCCTGTGGCAACAGAGATGTGAGTATCGTGCATGTTTACATCAAAAAGATTTTAGAAAAACCTGCATCATAGATTTGAGCAAGATATAAGTCTGTTAGGGTTGAGCAAGAGTGCAGTAAATAAGGCTTTCTTGTGTCTTTTAAAACTGCAAGCTGTGACTCTTTTGCCCACCAATATTGTCAAAAGTGAGTTAAGAAATTTCAGCTTTTTAATATCAGTTGATGAGTGGTATTTCTACTTTATGTCCTATCTGAGCTGTGTCAGCATCACCAACTTCCGTTCTTTTGCAATGTAGAAATCTTTCAGCAATAAATTTAATGAAAGAAAAGAAATACTTCTTTAGCAAGCGTATCAGCTGATTCTATATAGAAATTCACCAAATTGTCAATGCATTGAATAGTTGTATTGTGTCATTATGGTAACTACTAAACCAGTTTCTACCTTTATGAATATTCTATTTCATTTTGAATTGTAAAATCTGTTCCTTAGCTTTCTACTCTGTTGCTTAAAGCTGAGAAATAAAATGCAGCCGAGTTTCATGATAGCAAGATGTACTGAACCTCTCTATATTCTGCATCTCTGAGAACCCAAAATGCTGATGTTAATTATAAGAAACACAAATTTTCTCTTCTTCTGTAGTTGTGGGAGGTTTACCATTATCTGGGGCAGTGTATTGTTAGTAATTTAAACCTGTAAGACTTTATCTCAAACAAAATTCTAGAATTTCAGAATTAAATCAGTTTTAGCTAATCTGATAGCTCATGAGCAGTACTATATGGGATACCATTCTAAAAGTGTAGAACTATTTGGATTTCTAAGAATTCTTTTATTAAATTTGTAGAAAGTCAGTATTATCTACAAAAGTATTTATTTAACTGTAAAACATAAGAGACAAGTTGAATGTCAGTATGAATTTCAAATAAGTAAGCATTTATTCTCTTTATGTTGCATATACTGTGAGCCATAAGATACACAGAATATCTGTGCTCGAACTATACAGTTTATGCAACTTTAGGCTTTTGGGGAGGCAATGTTTCAGGCTGCAAACTGAAAATAGCATTTATAAATTACCCTTACTGGTTACGAATTAGTAGTTCAATGCTGTTATTCAATTATCAGAGTCAAATAATCAGTTTAAGATAAAAATTGCTTCTTCTTTTGGAACCACTCATCATCAAGTGACTTACCTTGTAATTCTAGGCGTGCCTATGCTTTTATCTCAAGTTTCTGTCAGGCGCTTTGTATAGGTAAACTTGTCATGGCAGCATTTATGGATTATGCCCGACCCAGAGCAAACCCAAGAGCTCTTGCTAATAGCAAGGGCTGTGACTGTGGCAGGTGTGACCACATGTCACATAGTGCTATCAAAACTGTGTTTTACGTGTAACCTGGCAAGTTTATCAGTGAAGCCTTCAATAATGAAACTGAGAATTTTTCTGTCTTTATTTCTTTATTCTTTGAATTGTATAAGATTAAGATAATGTGCCCTTACAAAGGCTGATAGATAACTTCACTCTGATACCTTAGGATTAACGCTCAGTGTACACAAGGTCTGTATCCCATCTGCTTCTAGTAGGTGGCCCTCTAGAGTCATTAGAAGGATCTTAAAATTACAACCCAGCAAAAGCAATCAGCTTTATGTATCCAGAACCACCCATTCTGTGATTCTATGTGGTTGCTTGCAATATTTTATTCATGTTTTAATATAGTTCTCTATTATTAAGTTCAAGTATTTTTAATTAAGAAAGAAGTGCAGCCCTCTGGGTAATATTACAGGCGTGCAGATGGCTGGTAATTAAAGTTTTCTGCACATGTAACTACACTCAAACAATCCTGAATAAATTATTTGAACCTAGAAGAATGCAAATGTCATTATATATAGATCATAGAATCACAGAATAGTTAGGGTTGGAAAAGACCTTAAGATCATCTAGTTCCAACCCCCCTGCCAGGGGCAGGGACACCTCCCACTAAACCATGCCACCCAAGGTTCTGTCCAATCCAGCCTTGAACACCGCCAGTGATGGAGCATTCACAACTTCCCTGGGTAACCCATTCCAGTGCCTCACCACCCTTACACTAAAGAATTTCTTCCTCATATCCAGTCTAAACTTCCCCTGTTTAAGTTTGAACCTGTTACTCCTTGTCCTCTCACTACAGTTCCTCATGAAGAGTCCCTCCACAGCATCCCTATAGGCCCCCTTCAGATACTGGAAGGCTGCTAGGAGGTCTCCACACAGTCTTCTCTTCTGCAGGCTGAACAGCCCCAACTTTCTCAGACTGTCTTCGTACAGGAGGTGCTCCAGTCCCCTGATCATCCTCGTGGCCCTCCTCTGGACTTGTTCCAACAGTTCCATGTCCCTTTTATGTTGAGAACACCAGAACTGCGCACAATACTCCAAATGAAGCCTCATGAGAGCAGAGTAGATGGGCAGGATCACCTCCCTCGACCTGCTGGTCACGCTCCTTTTGATGCAGCCCAGGATATGGTTGGCTTTCTGGGCTGCAAGCGCACACTGTCGGCTTATGTTAATTTTCTCATTGATCAACACCCCGAAGTCCTTCTCTGCAGGGCTGCTCTGAATCTCTTCTCTGCCCAACCTGTAGCTGTGCCTGAGAATGTTCTGACCCAGGTGGAGGACCTTGCACTTGGCATGGTTAAACTTCATCAGGTTGGCATCAGCTCATCTTACAAGCATGTCAAGGTCCCTCTGGATGGCCTTCCTTCCCTCCAGCATATCAACTGAACCACACAGCTTGGTTTCATCGGCAAACTTGCTGCGGGTGCACTCAATCCCAGTGTCCATGTCACCGACAAAGATATTGAACATATGAAAAAAAAAACCTTTAAAAAGGTTTTGTCAATCTAGTGACAGTTTTAAGGATTTAATAAAAATACTGTATCAGAAGGGGAGGATATGCAGAAAGAGAAGATAAGCTTTTAATTACTAAAAGAAATCTTGATTTTAGGCAAATTTATGAGTATTGCAAAATTGCTTCTTACATCAAAAGTTTCTCCTAAATTGCAGAGTGAACTTCAAATTCTATTTTCAAATGTTCTCTTTGAAAATTGGCTGAAACAATACATAATTTGTGAAGAGTTCTGTAGTAGGCATCTCAAGCTACAAAATAAATAGTCCAAACTATTTCTCCTTTCCTATGAGGAGTTTATTGTACAGGATGTTTAGCAAAGAAAATTGCTATGACATCTGTTCTCCTTCCTGAATATGGTGTTTCTAGAGTGAGACCATAACATGTAAGGAGAACAGGACAGCAACTTGAAATAAGCTTGGGGAGGGAGAAACAAATGTTTTTAATTGTTTTGTAAAACTTACAAAAATCTATGCATCTTTCTTCATAGCTGTGAAGGAAAAGACAACCAGGCTTGGGCAATGTTTTTCCTTTATTAAAAAGAGAAGGAGAAAAAATGTTATTTCAAAGCTTAGTGATTTTATTCTGCATAGCAATGGTTCATGCTGCCATTTTAATTCATGCTGCATGCCAATTGCTTCATACATGAGGCAAAAAATACAAGCTGAAGCTTCTCTTATAATAATCAAATAAATGCAGAAGGCACCTATATAAGAAAATAAATAGGGCTTCGACATCTTCAGTAAGATCAATAAAAGTTATAGCAGCTGTAGATCGGGTAGAAGACTAATACAACAAAGCAGACGTTCCAGCATAACGTATGAGGTGAAAAAATAACTAATATCTTACATTCAGTAAGGGTCTAGGGAAAACATCCCGTATTATTTTAGGATTAAAAATGGTAATAATAATGTGTTCAGGAATGAAGCCTGGACCTTAAAAGCCACAGGTACAAAAGGGGTGACAGCTGCGCTGACAGCTTCTGTCATCATCTTATACCTTGTACAAAGTGGCAGACTACATATATCTGTGCCAAAAAATAGCCTCTGAGTGCTTGAGGTTTTTTTTCTAGTGAAAGTGAGCACTTTGTGTGTGAAATACTAAGCAATGTATGTAAAAATCTAGGGTATATACATGCCTTATTACACTGGTTCCTTAAAATAAGAAGAATCAATGTCCAATGTCTAACATCTTCTGGGGGCTGTATACCTCATACCTCTGTGGAGCTGAATAATTGAGCCTATGTAATTTGTTGATCACTCGCACGTACTAATGAGTGTTTTGAAAAGTAAATGTCCTGTTTGTGTGGTGCCATAACCTGAAGGTATTAAATGTTGCTGTGCTATTTTTCTTAAAGTAACTCATTTTAAAGTTTATGCACTAGCAAGTTACCAAAAGAACTTCTAAAATTTCTTTTAGAAAGTGCTGACATGTTGCTTTCCAGAGAAATTTTATGCTGTACTTGACAAATAACTAAATGTTATGTTGTTGGTGTTTATGATACTATGATAACTGTGTGATTTGGTTTATTTCAAGATTTGCATTTGATGCTTAAGCATAGCTGCTGGGTTTTTGAACTTCTGAAAGCCTGCTTTTATCTTCTGTTTTTAATTGCAGTAGAGCAGCAACTTCACCAAACACCCAGGATCCAAACTGTAGTCCATAACGGTGTTTGTATTCTTCCTTCTGTAATTACATCTAAATATGTTTGATTTTCTTAGCTGAGCAGTAATCTGTTAACTAATCTTTTCTAGTAAACATTTTTTTTCTCTTTTAGTATTGTAGCTTCTAGAAGATTCCCCACAAGATTCTCCAGTGTATTTCTTTCATTCCTATATTCTGTTCCATGAGCCTGTCTATATTGTTGACTGCTTTATTTTATTTCACATGAGTATGACTGGAAAAACTACCAGTCAAATAGACTCAGTTCATCTGAACTACAGATGCTGGCTAGCATAAAGAGACAGCAGAGTGAAGAATCAGGGGATACTGGGATCTCCCATGAGCTGAGTGCATCACAGATAGTTAACTGCAATGTTAGCCTAAGTACAAGCAGTGATGATACAGCAACCTGGAACTCTTGTTTCCCACCAGTAAGTCTAACTCCACAGTATTTTCTATATATAGTTTCTGTCAATTCTGAGGCTCAAGGATCTTGAATAATAAAATGTGTTTGAGTAGATTTGAAATTTAAGATACCATTACCAAACGTTTTTCGAACTTAACAAGTAAAACCTGAGACCAGAACACGTGCACTTCCAGCAGGTCCTGTAGTACCACCATGGACAAAGAGCAAATCTATTACATGTATTCCTTCTAGAATCCTGAATAATTATGTAGACTGTACAGCTTGTAAAGTAGTGGCTGACAACCTGCAGGTGTGTGGTATAGTAGCTAAAAAGAGTTCCAAAATGAATGAAGCCCAGATATACCAGTCAGCACCTACATTCCAGTGTAATGGAAAATAATTGCTTCTCACAATGATAAAGTCTTGTAGTGAAAAGATAACTGTTGAAAGCATTGAAAGAGGAGAACAGCAGCAAAAAGCTGCAGTAGTTTGAGCTTTTAGTATGTGATCCTTCTGTATTTCTCACCTTGTATCCTTATTTGTCCTGGTACAAAGTGGTACAAAATCACGCAAGCTGCAGTATGTGACAGTACTGTTATAAGAAGCAGAATATCTGTTACAGTCCACTGAAGAGTATTGAATGTATGAAATCACAGAAGAACATTTCAGCAGCTATATAAAGGTGTTTGCAGGAGCTGCTGTAAAACTAGGTAATCTCATACTCCTTTTATAACTCAGCAACATAATTATTATTTTACTATAGGTGAAACAATAATAAACAATGAATGTTGCTTAAGTAAAGCACACTACACAACTCTCAGAGGAAGATCCGATGTTAGAAGAGTAAACACTGCTGTGTTGCCCCAATATAAACTATTGCAGAGTGAATGCTCTAAAGTGTTAGGTGGAAATTACCTCCTGGGATCTACAGGGACCAAATATAGAGGCCTGTATAGCAGCTGTTTTCCGTAGCGAATGATCAACACAGCCTAGGAACTTTATGGTACACTGGTAAATGAAGGTTTCAAGTGAGATGTATTGCCAAGTGGATAATTGCACAAATGAGAACTTTGTGTACAGAGTAATGTTTTGCAGGATATCAAAGAAACATTAGCTGGTTTTAACTATTTGAGATCTGTCAACATTACACGTATAGTTGTAGTTTCATTATTTCCAATGCGTTTTCCTAGTACTTACTAATAGACTCAAACATGGTATGAATCTGCAAGACTGGGCAAATGAAACTCAAATAGAGAATAGTAGTCTCATTAATTTTTGAGTGGTTTAATTATAAAGAAATTGATAAGAATATTTAGACATGTCAGATTTGGTTAATACAAATTATGTTGCTAAACCAAAATGAACTTTTAAGATGAAATGTACTGCTGCAGTATTCAGTGAAGCATAATGTAATTGCAAAGACAGTTCTTTGATCTTACTGTCTTGATCAGGTTCTGTAGCTTCAGACTAATAGCATCAGTCTAAAAAAGAGCTTAGATACAATAAGTTAGTAATTTAAATTGTAATTTAATATAGCTGTACTTTTTCATAGTAGTTCTTTGTGGCCATCTCTCTGTAGGTAAATCAAGTGTAAAAGGCAACATATTTGTCTTTGAGAAGTTTTTCAGATTTCATTCATTTGACTGAAGTGTTGGTGTGTCTTATATATGCAGCCTTGTCAGGCTTCTACTCTGTATTTTGCAAGGTGGGCACTGAGGTTTCAAGATATAATATAGAACCTCATTTCCAGTAAGAGATTATTTAGAAAGCAAACCTAATCTTTCTCAGATAAGGACTAACCACTTAGTCCCTTGCTATAACAAAGACTGCTGAAATTCAGCTTCTGCAGTCTTCCCTGCCTCTGCCTTTATGCAAGGGGACTCCCTGTACCAGTACAATGTTGGTTAGTCCACAGTACCTGTTGTGGTTCACTTCATATTTTCCTTTCTGAGATAGCTACCATGGCACCAGCTATTCATAGATGTGGTCCAGGTTTTTGGACTGTGGACCTGTGTGCTTAACGCTCCTTGATTTAACTCTGTTCTAGTGTTTGGAAAACAGCAGAATATTCATGTGAGGGTGATAATTCATTTTCTAGACCTTTAGTATCTAAGAAGTTTATAAACAACTTTTGTTAGGGAAGGTGGTTATTTAATCACCCCAAGTTATTCTAACACAGAAGCTTTAGAAGAGCACCTGGGAACACTTTTGATATGTTGGTGTTAAATTTCTGTGTATTTTGGTATGCTTACAGTGTTTCAGAAGACTTTGAGAATAGTGATGGTGATGCCAGTATTCAAATGGATAGCTGAAAGGTAAAGCTTAGAATAAAAAGAGGTTAGGTTTTATGTCTCTGATCTTTAGTACAACCAGCTCTTGAGTCAAGAGAATTTGCAAATGATCTATCCTTCCAAAATCAGATGTACAAACTGCAGGAAAGTGTGTATATATAATATATATCTAGCCATCTGCTTAAGCAAATGATTTTAGCAGTGCAGTATATAGAATAGAAATAGAAATATTCCTCCTATTGTAGTTTGAGAAATTAAGGACAGCTTGAAATTCTTGTCATGATTAAACTTTCATGTTTACATGTGTTTCTAGGTTGTATCTTTCTGATTATTTAGACCAGTAGTATCTATTGCTTTCTCTTATGCTCTTCAAAGATAAGTAAGAAATATTTTTATTCCAAATTTTCATTCATTTTGTACATTTTTGTCCCTTAGTGGAATCTATGGCAACAGCACCACCAGAAGGCAGCTTTTTGTCTGTCATGTTGAAATACCTGTGAAGTTTTGAAAGGCAGGGCAGGATATAATCATGTTAGATAGTGACCTTATGTATCAAGGTAATGTATTACATATATAAAACATGTTTTTAGTGAGTTTGTTCTTTCATCACTTGCCATTGCTACTCTGATTTCCAAATTTATAGAAAATTCTCATGTTTCTGAGTCTAATTAAGTCTAAGAAACCCTTCTGAATGTAAAGACACATAGATCAATCATTGCTTAGTTGCAGTTAGAACAGATGTCCTTAAACAACTATAAAACAGATATACCGAAACTGTATTTTTAATGCTATGATAGTTTACCAAGACCTGAATATAGGGTGTCAGGAGAAATGTAAGATGTTTAGCAGCTGATGTAAACTGTGACAACCAAAAAGGAATAAACTAGCTTTGAATATTATACATTACCCAGCAGAGCTATAAGTTATAAATATGAGAAACTTTTATTTTAAAATAAATTTACTTAAAAAGATAATTATAAATCCTTGTAAAATGAGGGGAGGAAGAGGAGAGCACATTTTCAAGTCAATAATATCTGTATGTGGAACCTAAGTATTTGTAAAGACTTTATTTGAGTGTGTCTTATCTGAATATTTTCTGAAATCTGAAGGTGTATGAAATTCCATGTTAGCTTTGCAACAATATGCAAGACAGAGTTCTGTATACTGCAGAGTATAATGTGAAGTTTTTA
This sequence comes from Ara ararauna, assembly GCA_028858755.1. Classification (NCBI taxonomy): domain Eukaryota; kingdom Metazoa; phylum Chordata; class Aves; order Psittaciformes; family Psittacidae; genus Ara; species Ara ararauna. The sequence continues at coordinate 15,024,086 of CM054385.1, forward strand.
TCCACAAATACACACATTAACTAAGAAAATTTGTCAAGCTGATAAAATATTTCTGCTTAGGTGCCTCGTTTTATTCTAGAGATCCAGTAAGACCTTCCTGTCCTGTCAGGGTATTGGCCTATTCCGGTTCTTGGATAACTGTTTCCATACTTAAGAGACCACTTCAGATGTACAACAATCCTGGAGATCATGTATAAGGGATTTCAGGATATCTTACTACATTTTGTCTCTGATTCTCAGCCAGAAATGCAAAAGAGAAGGAAGATTCTCATAAATTGCTCATTGATACATCCTAAAAGCTTGCAGTGATATAATGCTGCATTAGAAGACTCCAGCATACCTTCACTACTAAGACCTGTCTTTTGAGTAAGGAGTACTCACAGAAAAGAAAGATTACTTGTTCCCCAAGCAGTTTCCTAAGTATAAGCTCAGTCATATAAGCCTTGACCTGCAAGACATTTGAAAGAATTCTTCCAGGTTCATACCTGATTTGTGGAAGGTCTTCTGGTTTCCTTTATAATGGTTCAGAAAAGAAAGCCACTTCACACAGAAATGGTTTGGCAGAACTGAAGTCTGACAGACAAGAGGAGTGATATTTAAACCCAGAATTATTCCAACTGAGAGCTCAGTTTGATGACCCCGGGAGGGATTTGTTCACGTCAAGTCAAATTGCAAAACTGAGGCAGACTATTCCTTACTATGAAATGAGACTGGAAGTTATTTAGACAGATATTCTGGTTCACAGACTGACTAATTCACTTTCTGTTTTATTCTCAGTCTTCCACTAGCCATCATTTGGAATTGCACTATCCACCACCAGGCAGTGACTCATATTTGGCAGTAATTAGGATGTCATTCATCCTGTACATACGTTTTACAACATCCCTCCCCACTTCCTGAAACCATGAGAAGATACTCATTTCAGAGAGGTTGCAATCATTGTGTGGAGAAGCTCAGTGTTGTTACAAAGAGAGATATGGATGGGTAGAATCAAACATTTTAAATGCTTTTTCAGACAACTATACCATTTTGTTAATAAAATTTGCGTGCTCTTGTTTCTGAAAGATGTAGCAGAAGGATTTGCATTCACAGCAAAGACTAGGGAGATCTCTTATGTCTGGTAGGAAAGCGTAGGTGTATGATTATGCCTATATAGTATAATACTATATGGTTTAGAGATGCTGAAGGATTTCACTTAACCTCTCTGTGATATCATTGCACCATATAGGCATAACCTCTGCTGAGCAAAAGCTTTTGATTAAACTAGTGTTGAAACATGGGTTTTTTTGTTCTGTGTTGTTGGTTGGCAAGATGCATGGTTTAGTGGGAGGTGTCCCTGCCCATGGCAGGGGGGTTGGAGCTAGATGATCTTAAGGTCCTTTCCAACCCTAACTATTCTATGATTCTATATTGATTTCTGTAAAAAAAAGCAATTGCTTTCATAGTGCTTAGTGTTTATTTTTAACATTTCATGTACTAAATCGTACAAGTCTTGTCAGTGTATGCTTGCATTTTCACTTCTTTTGCACTTGCATCAGTGATTTGTTTAGAGCTGCTTTTGTATGAATATTCATGCAGCCGACATTATCTATTCATAAATAGCTGAATCCAGGTAGCAAGTTGGCAGTGCCAAAGGGCATCATATCTGCTTCAGCAAATTTCATTTGGGATTGCTTAGGTTACTGTTACTGGTACTTCTGAGGAGAGAGGAACCATGCCTGCCAGCCAGCCCTATTAGCTCTGCCTCAGTGTTGTCTCATCTTAAGAATGGTTGGTTCTGCACAGATCCTACTAAGGGTTCCTGCACCATGCTTTCTATACACATATAGTCCAGATTTTTCCTATCAGACTAGACTTCACCACCCTCCCTCTCTGAAGCTTCCTGACTCAGCCCCAGCACTCACAGGCAGTAGAGAAATGACCATGTGGTCAACTCTGTAATTCATGTTTATTTCCACCTGGATAAGAATCATCTGTTACGGTGTAGTTTTGCACAATTAGAATCTGAATATCCATTTTTTATTTCACAGGTAAGGAAAAAGGACGTAAAATTCTAATATCAGAAGCTGCAAATATGTATGCTCATAAATGATCTCTTGCGTACTTCTAAACATACTGAAAGAATATTTGTGAAGTCATTTTCTCACTATTATTTTTTGTTTTCCATAGCCCACCAGTCAGGAGCATCACTATCAAAAAGAAATGAGCCCACTTTCTCACTCCAGCCCACGGTAAGGATTCCATTTGTAGCCTAGGTAGTAAGGGTTCAGTTAGACTGTCCTGAATATTAAATATGACATTCTTTGATTTAATCTTAAATCACTTTAAGAGGGCTTTACTACTGCTTGTTTCGGTCACTGTCTGCATTATGTCTGTATTGTCCTAGGATGCAGAACTGAATTCTGCATGTTTTGGATGTACCACTGTGTATTTCATGTAATTGACACAAGCTTTGCTCCTACAACTGCTGTGATGTGTGATTCAGCAAATCTTCCTCATCTGACATAAATACACTCTCATCTGTTTCTTTCTCCCTCACTCCCTCTCTGCTTGAAGGCTTAGAAGTAGAATTCTGTACGTGACTGTAGGTGTCAGGGAATCCATTTGTTACGGAAGATTTTAATGTTACTTATATAGACACATTTTTTTAAATAGATATCCCAGTCAGGAGAGGGTGTTACAACACTGTGGGATAGTTCACATTGATCCTGTGTACGGCATATTTTGGCTGTCAGGTTTTTAGCTTGTTCTGTTTTGTTTGGAATCAGCAAGAAAATCCCTGTGAGTTTAATATAAGGCAAAATGAAGACAAGAGGAGAGGGTGGCTACGGAGAAATAATCAGATTGATATGATCAAAATTAATTGTCCACTTCCAGGTGAAACCCTAGCATCACTTTGTCAATTTTTTAACAGCCTGAACAAGAGGTGTACTTGTTTTTAAAAGTAGACCGATTTCACTTTGTGGTGTTAATGTCAATTTTTCTTGTCCAGGTTTTAAATGGACAATGTATGTGTGCTGGGAGGGATAGGAGCAGATGACATTTTAGATACTTCTTTAGCTTTTATCAGTGGTTTAAAGTGTTTTTTGACAGCTAGTTGTCCAGTCAATTGTGCAGGATAATACATGTTTTTCCTCACACAGATGTTTTCAGTCACTTATTTCCCTTGCCATCCATGTTTTCATGGGTTTAAAATGTTCTTGTTAGATTTTATGAAGTGATCACTATGAAACTTGCCATGCAAGTTCATCTAGATGCATCAGTTACTGCATCTAACCTAGCAACTATAAACCAGTTCATACACAGATTTAAGACTTTAACAGCAGATTCATGTCTTCCATGCACAGTTGCACTTGTCCTTTTTATGATCTCTTTTATTTAGTTAAAAATTCATTGAAAATTAAATAATTTTGTTTTTGAGTTTTCTCTGCCTATACTGTGTTTGGCAGGCTGGACTTGCTGAAGTAGTTTGGAGGTAGGAAAAAAGCATTCTGTGAATATGCTTGTGATTTTTTAAATCTTAATGATAGCAAAAAAGGAAAGTTCAAGTAAGGCATACAGTAAATGAAGATATTATGTATTATAACTGAAAATCCAGATCTCCTGATCTAGAGGAGCCTAACAAGTTATGCACACTACAAAAAAGATGTATCAGGGAATAGGAGAGTGGTCTCACAGAGCTAGGTGAATTTTTATTGATCTATCTAAGAAGTGAGTTAGTCTCTGATAACCTTAAATAGATATAATTAAAAATCCAAACAAGTGAGAAAAATAGATCTTCATCTTAGCTGAATTGAATATATAGACCGTAGTGAACCATACTTTTGATGTGAGCCGTCACTTTGCATTCAGTGCGTCATGGTAAGTTATTACTTATTCACTTTGAGCATCTGCAACAGAATTTACTTCATGTGGGATTAGATATTACTAATACAGTAGAAGCATGTGCTGAGATTTCAAGCTGATAGTTGCATGAGATGTCAAGAATTAGTCCTTTTTTCCTTAAAATTTTCTTATACTCTGATTCATACATTGGCATTCTCTAGCCCTCTGCAGAGATAGCCAAATTATCCATTGTAAAACATAATTAAGCAAATGCGTTCCTCTTATTATCACTCAGGCACAAGTCATTTGCCCTTTTGTGTTCATAGATTTACTAGGTAGTTTATGCAGTTAAAGTCATCATTTTGTTCTTTATTGGTTGTGTTCTTCAGATGCTTAATTTGTGATAGAATCATAGAAGAGTTAGGGTTGAAAAGGACCTTAAGATCATCTAGTTCCAACCCCCCTGCCAGGGGCAGGGACAACTTCCACTAAACCATGCCACCCAAGGCTCTGTCCAACCCGGCCTTGAACACCACCAGCAATGGAGCATTCACAACTTCCCTGGGCAACCCATGCCAGTGCCTCACCACCCTTACAGTAAAGAACTTCTTCCTCATATCCAATCTAAACTTCCCCTGTTTAAGTTTGAACCCGTTACCCCTTATCCTATCACTACAGCCCCTAATGAAGAGTCCCTCCCCAGCATCCCTATAGGCCCCCTTCAGATACTGGAAGGCTGCTAGGAGGTCTCCACGCAGTCTTCTCTTCTGCAGGCTCAACAGCCCCAACTTTCTCAGCCTATCTTCGTTTGGGAAGTGCTCCAGTCACCTGATCATCCTCATGGCCCTCCTCTGGACTTGTTCCAACAGTTCCATGTCCCTTTTATGTTGAGGACACCAGAACTGCGCACAATACTCCAAGTGAGGTCTCATGAGAGCAGAGTAGATGGGCAGGATCACCTCCCTCGACCTGCTGGTCATGCTCCTCTTGATACAGCCCAGGATACGGTTGGCTTTCTGGGCTGCAAGCGCACACTGCTGGCTCATGTTCATTTTCTCATCGATCAACACCCCCAAGTCCTTCTCTGCAGGGCTGCTCTGGATCTCTTCTCTGCCCAACCTGGAGCTGTGCCTGAGATTGCTCTGACCCAGGTGGAGGACCTTGCACTTGGCATGGTTAAACTTCATCAGGTTGGCATCAGACCACCTCACAAGCATGTCAAGGTCCCTCTGGATGGCATTCCTTCCCTCCAGTGTATCAACCGAACCACACAGCTTGGTGTCGTCAGCAAACTTGCTGTGGGTGCACCCAGTCCCACTGTCTACATCACTGACAAAGATGTTGAACAAGACCAGTCCCAACACCAATTGCTGAGGGACACCACTTGTTACTGTTCTGCAGCTGGACATTGAGCTATGGAGCACAACTCTTTGCGTGCGGCCATCCAGACAGTTCTTTATCCACCGAGTGGTCCACCTATCAAATTGATGTCTCTCCAACTTAGAGACAAGGATCTCATGTGAGACAGTGTCAAACGCTTTGCACAAGTCCAGGTAGATGACATCAACTGCTCTACCCCTGTCCATCAGTTCTGTAGCCCCATCATAGAAGGCCACCAGACTGGTCTGGCAGGATTTCCCCTTAGTGAAGCCATGATGGCTGTTACCAACCACCTTGTTGTTTTTCATGTGCCTTAGCATGCCTTCCAGAAGTATCTGCTCCAAGATTTTGCCAGGCACGGAGGTGAGACTGACTGGTCTGTAGTGCCCCGGCTCATCCATTTTCTCCTTCTTGAAAATGGGGGTCATATTTCCCTTTTTCCAGTCATCAGGAACTTCACTTGGCTGCCATGAGTTTTCAAATATGATGGACAGTGGCTTAGCAACTTCATTTGCCAGCTCCTTCAGGACCCGTGGATGGATTTCATCAGGTCCCATGGACTTGTATACGTTCAGGTTCTTAAGATGGTCTCGAACCAGATCCTCTCCTACAGTGGACTCAGGGTCTTCATTCTCACTGTCCCTGCGTCTGCCTTCCAAGACTTGGGTGGTGTGGTCAGAGCATTTTCTGTTGAAGACTGAGGCAAAGAATTCGTTAAGAACCTCAGCCTTCTCCAAATCCGGGGTATGCAGTTCTCCTGATGGCTTCTGGAGGGGGCCCATGGTGTCCCTAGTCTGTCTTTTATTTGCAGTGTACCTATAGAATCCCTTCCTGTTATCCTTAACATCCCTAGCCAAGTTTAATTCTAAGTGGGCCTTAGCTTTCCTAAGCTGATCCCTAGCTTCCCAGACAACATCCCTGTATTCTTCCCAGGCCGCCTGTCCTTGCTTCCACCTTTTACAAGCCTCTTTTTTCCTTTGAATTTTCCTCAGCAGCTCCTTATCCATCCAAGGAGGTCTCCTGGCCCTCCTACAGCACTTCCTTCTAGTTGGGATGTATCGCTCCTGGGCTTGCAGCAGATGATCCTTGAATATCAACCAGCAGTCTTGGGCCCCCCTGCCCTCTAGGGCTATATCCCATGGCACCTTACTGAGCAGGTCCCTGAAGAGGCCAAAGTCTGCTCTCTTGAAGTCCAGGGCAGTGAGCTTGCTGCACACTCTTCTCACTGTCCTGAGGATCTCGAATTTGACCATCTCATGATCGCTGCAATCAAGGCTGCCCTGGAGCGTCAATTCAGTATGTTCTTAATGATGCAAAACTGCTGTTGTTTTTTCATTCCCTGATGTGATATAATGTAGCCCTTGCCCTGCTTTTTTAAGTATACTACCAGCCTGACTGAGTAACTTGAATATTCCTTTTAATTCCTGTTTAGATTGTTGGGCAAAACCATATTAAAACTTTCATGCATTTTAATTTTGCTAATAAGGTCGATTAAATGATCCCATTGTTTTAAGTAATCGAAATTAAATCTGATCCAAAAGGAATGTATTAAAGTATGCTATCTCAATTCAGAGCAATGTTACAAATCTTTAGACTAAATGATTTGCTATTTTCTGAGTCCAGCCAGCAGGATAGACTAAAGCACAAAAATATCTGTAAAAAAAGGAAAATATCAAGGGTGTTTGTTAAGATTTAAAATCAAACCCCTCTGATTCTTTGGATTTCTGTTGATGTCAATACTTCAGATACATTGTCATTGAGAAGTGCTACTGAATAAGGCATCACTAATTTTCTCAACAGATTTTACTGATGAATGGTATTTTCTGCAAAGTTTAACATGCTGTCGTAAGACTGAAAATGATGTTCATAAATACACAAGATTCTTTTGCTTTCCAGCACATGTGGTATTTCAGTATATGACTATTATTTAACAAGATTATCATAATGTTCGAAGACTATGTAGTATTTTTAATTCTGTGTTGGCTTACAGAAGAGCTTTCAGAATAATGAAGAATTTTAGTGCAAGCATTAAAGGTGCATGGTACTTTGTGTGTGGAAGCTATTCTAAGGCTTCATACAATGGGGCTCACAATGTCAAAAGACAATACGTAGCTTTCCACATTGTTGTCAGGAAAGCTGTGGATAGTTTATTGGCCATTGATAGTATTGATTACAGCTGGAGGCTTTGATAGCTTAAAGGAAATGACTTTAATGAGTCAGAATGTGTGATTAGTTTTGCTGGTTTAAGGAGATAAACCAGCTTCTTCAAGAAGTTCTCAAAACCAATATTCTTTATTCAGTCAGAATAAAACTGCCATAAATGGGAATGCAGGCCACAGTTCTCCGGACATTGCCTGTTGTCTCCATGCTGGGCTTTACTTTTAGGCAAGGTCTGCTAGATTACACCATCTATCAGAATTACCAATGTAGGCCCACTTCTCAGAACTTTATCAGTCAAATGCTAGTATTTACTCTCTACTGCCATATGGCCAAGAATATTTCAGCGCACATGAGATTATATTTTGTTCTGGGGTTTTCTATCTCAAGATTTTAGGAGAAGTTGATTTAGACATTTGTATCCAACTTGTGGAAGTAATAACCTAGTTTTAATGAAAATTGTGTAGTATGTTTCCATCTCAAAAATAACACTAAGTCAACAATCCCTAATACTGTAATGTTTTGATTACTTTTCTTGGTGGGAGGGGTTTGAATAGCAAAGCTATTAGTTTTTCTTGGACATTGAGGGGAAAAAAGCATGAACTGGATCTAGACTGTCTTATAGGTAATACTAAACTAAAAGCTGTAGTGAATTTGGAAGAAAAGGTAGCTTGGGAATCAGAGTTAGTGCTAGCAGTTCTTCCTTACCTTCTCTAAAATTGCCTCAGTTTCTCCAAGACATTGTCTTTGCTGATGTTGTGTTTCAGTGCGATTGTAGAGAATCCGGTAAGTGATAATGCTTCATGCTCTCTGACTGCATGCTATGAGCTTGGTCAAATTCTTGCGTTAAGTTTATGTTTCCTAAATCTGAGGCAGCACATACCACACATGCAAGTGACAGAAATGGAAAATATATTCTACCATGCTGCTGGATATCAAAGCATGCATTTAAGTGTTACTCCTAAAATCTTTGGAAGCTTTGGTGTGAACAAAGTATCTTTGGCCATATTCCAGTGTCCTGGGTTCAGCAGTAGCAGTCATTTTTTTCCTTCTTGGTAGCTGGTGCAGCACTGGGTTTTTGACTTTCGGCCTGGGAACAGAGCTGATAACACTGATGTTTTCAGTTGCTGCTTAGTAAAGTTTGGTTTGACCAAGGACTTTCTGAGACTCATGCTCTGCCAGGGAGGAGGGGAAGCCAGGAGGAGGCAGAAACAGGACACCTGACCCAAACTGACCAAAGAAGCATTTCATGCCACAGCACATCATGCCCAGGATGTAAAAACTGGGGGCAGGATCCCGAAAGAGTTAGTTCGCGGCTCAGTCGTCAGGTGGTGAGCAGTTGTATTCTCTTCCTTTGTATTGCCCTTATCATTATTATTATTGGTAGTAGCAGTAGTGATTTGTATTATACCTTAGTTACTGGACTGTTCATATCTCAACCAGTGGGAGTTGCACTCTTTTGATTCTTCTCCCCATCCTCCCCTCCCCCGGAGTGGGGCGGGAGAAAGAAGGGGGAGTGAGTGAGCAAACTGTGTGAGTTACAGCTTAAACCACGACACCCGGGAACGCAGATATGGTGAGCAGTGCCAGAGAGAGCTAATAATGAGATGTCTAGGCAAGCATATCGCTGTGTGGAGTAGTTGTACCAGTTCTCAGGTGTTAGCTGAACAGCAGAAGAGAAGGATTGGTTGTGAAGTTGACCATATATGTGAAAAGAATATGATGGTTTGAAAAAATATTGAAGTATGTTTTTTACCTAGTGAAATGATGGAAAATTCAATATCTCTTCCTTTAAATCTGCTATACTACTTGCTGGGTTTCTACAACAGCAGTTCTGTTTCCTGAGGCAGAAAATTAGTTTTTTCCATTTTGACTGCAAACAGATTGGTGGTTGTCCCCTAGTTCACCCCAAATTATGCCTGTATGCAACAGGAGATAATGTGAAATCAATAACAAGTCCAGAAGTAGCAGAAAAACTAACATAAAAGTTGGCATATTTTAGCAATTACAACACATGACTGAGACTTGCTGGATTCCTTTGTCAGAAGCAAATCTTACAAGAGATCATCAAAGCTTTTTCAGAAAGTAGAAGTATGTTACCTGTCTACTGAGTGTTGGACAGTTGAGTTGAGACAATTACAGTTCACCAGTGTAAAGAAATCTGTCAAGCTTTGGAACAATTCCTCCCTTCTAGAAGGAGCCATGGATGTTGAAGTTACCTCCACAGCTCTGGCTAATCTCCTTGGCTTCCAACTTTGCATGTATAATATTTTTGTACCAGCTGTTGGAACAGCCTTGGCCAGATGTAAGTCGAAGCAGCCCCAAATTAAGTTTAATGTACTCTGTAGAGCTGCACTGTTCCCATCAGCATGAAGCAAACATAAGGGAATTTAAAGAGCCCTTTTCCTTTCCATTCCCCTTGTCTTGTAGTTGAAATAGGTCAAAAAAGAAGGATCTGGTTTGATCAAAATGAGATGATTTATTGAGGTCCCTTGAATTCTATGTTTAAGTATTAACTTGCAAGTATTTATTCTAGTTAATGGTTATATGAAAGCTTGAATGTGTTATAGCTGTTTACTGCTGAAGAGGAGAGATGGGAACTTAAGGAAACATCAGCTATGTGCAATGTACAGAGATTTTTTTCATATATGAAAAGAATTACAAAACGTGGTATGAGTTCAGTGAAAAAATCTGCACTTGCAGTAATAGCAATAAAAACTGTTCTGTTTTCCTTTGAGCTATAACAAACACAGACTATCATAATATTGTGTCTGTGAAATGAACACTGAACCTTGCATGAATGTGTGATAATGTGAAAATAACTTTTAAAAACTATCACAAAATAGTGTTGAGGAGAGACATAAATTGCCTATTAAACTGAATAGGTGAAGAAGGTCTATACTCCCTCGTCTATGATAAAGATCCCATCAAAACTTTTTTCTTACAGAGTCAAAATAGATGTGTGACAGGTGAGATGAATCCTCTGTGTGGCCTTGTCAGTAGCTAAAATCTTGTTATTCTTGATGACAGCTTTTTTATTTATAACATATATTTTATAACAATATAGATATGTTATAAGCACTTGATAATGTAGTTACCTAGTGTGGAATAATTAGGAAATTTGGGATAATTGGGAATTAAATCTATATTCAAAATGCAGCATTGTCCACACAATAAGAAAGAGACGGGCTTTCAAGGCCTCTCGGGCTAAGATGCAGCCGTACCTGGTATGCCAGGAATGTGCACTCCACAGCGGTTCCCGTAACAGGCGGAGGATAGAGCGAGGTGGAGATCTTGCGGTTATGTTCTGTCCTAACTTCAGCAGATAAAACGGGAACTAGGTGGTACAAGAAACTGATAAGCTGCATACTTGCTACCCTCAGCCAGCGGCCTGTCATCTTTTTGACAAAATACCGTCCTAGTGTGAACTTTGCTTCATTATAATACTAAAATACACACCCCTCTCCAGTGCGACCCCCCTCCGAAATAAGACCACCTCTCTCTGAGCATGCTCTCTGAATTTTTAGTCTCATATACCTTTAAATCGAGGCGAGAGAAATTTTCACCAATGATAATAAAGGTATGTATGACTAGAGTCACTCAAGCTCCACCTTGAAGGTAAAAATAATATAAAATAGCCCAAGAGAAAGGGGGATTTTGGGGAAGATACCATCGTGGACGAGTCACGGAAGATAACATCAACCGACTCCTGGGACCGGTCGACGGGCTGGACCCCTCTTCCCCCCCCATAGGGACGCCCGTGGGTAAGACTTGCACTGTATCCAGTGCTTTCCTAGGAAAAGTTAGAATCTCTATAGAGTCACTCTTATTGTCACCTGTATATTCTAGAGCTATGCTGTGTCAACTTTATCAAGCGCTTGTATTCATGTAACTATTATATGCACGTGCTTTTGCAGACAGTATTTATCACCGGCAATCCATAAGAACCTGTACCTGTTGCATTAATAAATTCAGTATAACTGTGAGCAAAGTGTGGTGCATTATCAGTGAATCCGATACCAGTCGCGCTCGGACTGACAGTTATTGTCAGTGAATCCGATACCAGTCGCGCTCGGACTGATAGTTGCATATAGGAGCTGTCCCTATGGTGAATTATCAGTGAATCCGATACCAGACGTGCTCGGACTGACGGTTATTGTCAGTGAATCCGATACCAGACACGCTCGGACTGATAGTTGTGTATTGGGGCTGTTCCTGGCTCTCTTTATATAAAACAAGGGGTTTGTTCCCCCCTCTCCATTTAACGCAACACCTAGCAAAGATTTTTTTCCAATATCAAGAACACTGTCAGCAATAACATCCTGACTCAATCCAGTGTTTCCTTCTGAAAAACACTAGCAAACTGGTAATATGTTATTCTTAGCTCTGACCACTAATTCCATGCCTTTATTGAAAAAATTTCAAGTTAAATTAAACTGGAAAGATTAAGTTATTTAATACAAATCGGCTTTCCCGTAGTTCATGACGACTGAGCTCGTAGCACACTGCTAGTGGCATCCATTTCAAATCTATGCTCTGCTCTAAGTCACCAACCATCCAGACTGTGAGTGATCTACCACCTGCCATGTCACTGTGATACTGAGATCTCCAAGCAGCACCAAGTCAGTGGTAACCAAAGACATCTCTATGATTGTCTGTAAGCCTTTTTCCTTAGAGAAGGTAAGGAGTTTTACTCAAATTGGCCCCATCAGTCTTTAATCAAGACCGGGTTGTTCATCCCAAATCTTTATTCCTCAGGAAAAACACTCTCATGAGTCCTAGAGTCTTTCACAGTATAGCTCTGTGGATTATGGATCACACCTCATGTACACTTTTTGCTGAGAGAGCAATACCAGCTCAAATTGGCCAAAGAAGGAAGAAAACCTTAACATTTATAGTATTAATTATAAAGTTTATTTTTATAATGGTAAAATCCAGCTCGATTTTGGTCCATCACACTCAACAACTTGCACTTACCTTTGAAAGGGTTTTTTAAATAATAGTTACACAAACTCTGCTTTTACGGATGATATTTGGATTTATATTTTTCAGGGACTGGATAGGTATGTTCAGTCCCCCCATCATTCCTAGAAGCCAGCAGCTGGAAAAGCACACTAAATCTTCAGCAAATCGGAGTACTCCAGGTAGGAATTTATGAAGACAATGAAAAGGTCCTGGATAGAAAGACCTTTTGAAATGCTGTTTCTGTAGTGCTGGTGCTGCCTTTTCATAGTTTTCTGTACTGCAGCATTTTGATTCCAAGTTCTTTTATTTACTATTTTTAGCTCAAGCTGGTAGAGTTTTCCAGACAGTATTATTTGCCTCTGATAAAAGAGCAGCTTATGCAGTGGAAGTTTCCTAATGTTCTGACTTGATACAGATTAACTCAAAAAATGCATCTTGTTTGTTTAAAATACATAATTTATGCTAGTGGGGAAGGCAAACCTATGGAAGAAAGAATGCAAAGACTAAACATTCTTGTTCAGAAGCACAATTATACTTATGCAAGTGATATTTCTCTCACAAAGAAAAATTTCAGATTTAGCTTTAAATGAAATCTCAGCATGATTTCCTGTGTAAAGACTGTTGTCATCACTTAAAATGTCACAGGTTTTTGTTTATTGATGGTATTATTTGCTTAGTAAATGGCAAAGAACTCAGCTGAAACTGGAAAGTCAACAACAGTAGAATAAACCAAATACCTTGTTTTTTTTCAAATGCCCTTTTTTCTTATCGGTTGTCTTAAGAAACAGGGTAGATACTTACATTTTTTTCAACTCTGGAGAATTCAGTGCGACCTCTCATAAATCTGACCTGTGTATTTTGGCTGCCCAAAGGATGACACCTCAGTAACTTACTGTCTAAAACAAATTATGCCCCTCAAATGAGGGATGTTTTCATAGATGTATATTTGCAATTGTTTATGACAGCAAAATAGAATTTTGCTGTCAGGAAGGGACCTTGCTTTGAAGAATCAAATCATAGGTTTTGGTAAGGGTTCCAAGTAAGCCAAAGAGAATTGGACAGTAATTCTTGAGTTAGAGACATGTTGGATATAAGTTTTTGAGAGGTCTCTGAACTTTTTATGTTAGTATTAGGAAATCCAAGGCGTGCTGCAGAAAAGCTGTAATTTCTGTAGACTTGAAAAACTGTATTATCATCTTTAAAAAAGAAGCATACTTGGGAATTTTTTGAATTTCTTCTGTTATTCACACTAGAATTTGCACAGTGTTTTGTGAATTGTTCCTAAGCTCATTTTTCTTTATGCGGAAGTACTTTACATCATGTGTCCATGACTGCACATTTGGAGAACAGAAAATCTCTATATACTATAGCTTTTTATGATGGCTTTTTGTTTTTGTTGCGTCCTGTGGTATGTCTCTAGCAGTTAGTTTTTCTTAATCACTTCAGTTGAAGTTAGTTATTTCTGTGATGAAAGAAGTTTTGTTACTGACAGTCAAGTACCAAATCTGATCAGCAAGCTGAATGATCAAATTAATTCCATAAAATTCTGCAGCCCTGCTCATTATTTTCTTAAAAATACCCCATTAGAAAATAAATTATTTCTCACCTTGGACAAGTTACAAGATTATTTTGTGTGTGCATGCAGTTTTCCAGTATTCCAATTCTCACAGGATAACAAAACCAAATTATCATAACTGAAAAACTGCAGTGATTCATAATGTATTCAAGATACTAATTTTATCTGAAACTATCCTTAAAGAAAATCAGGTAGTATAGCATTAGTGTACTTATAAAGATTTTTTAATTCATATATGTCCTGGGTTCAGCAGTAGCAGTCATTTTTCTCCTTCTTGGTAGCTGGTGCAGCACTGTGTTTTAGACTTTCGGCCTGGAAACAGTGCTGATAACACCAGTGCTTCGGTTACTGCCTAGTGGTGTTTTGGTCTGACCAAGGACTTTCTGAGTCTCATGCTTTGCCAGGGAGGAGGGGAAGCTGGGAGGAAGCAGAGACAGGACACCTGACCCAAACTGACCAAAGAGGTTATACCATGCCACAGCACATCATGCCCAGGATGTAAAAAGAGAGAGCAGAGACCCGGAAGGGTGGGGGGGCGTACACTGCATGGTCGGGCTGGGTATACGTGGTGAGTGATTGTATTCTTTCCTTGTATTTCTCTTGTCATTATTATTATTGGTGGTAGCAGTAGTGATTTGTGTTATACCTTAGTTACTAAACTGTTCTTATCTCAACCTGTGGGAGTTGCATTCTTTTCGATTCTCCTTCCCATCCCTGTGGGGAGTGGGGGGAAGAAAGAGGGGGAAGTGAGTGAGAGAGCGACTGCATGAATTATGGAGGCTTAAACCATGACAATATATTTAGAAAAAAATCTTTAAGTTGGGACATAACTTTGGGGAAGAAAGGGGATTAATTTTTAAGAAAACATTGTGCTCTGTATTCCTTTCTTAACATTTGCAGCCGCATTAGTTAAATAGGGAGACATAATGAGAAGTAGTTTTCTATTCAACAGGAAAATTTAGACTCATAAATATGATTAATTTCCGTAGATTTTTCCCTTCTTGAGCATTGCTAGTTCTGATTTATAGGCAATTTCATTTTGACATAATAAATCATACAAGAAAGTTTCCCCAGTAAGTGACAAAGGCAGAGTCATGAATTCCAGGAACCTCAGGAACCACAGCACTGAATAGTCTTTCTTGGACTACAGCTGTTGACAACAGTCATGTGGTAACCCTGTAACACATAATTACAGTATAGATTTTAGCACTATAGTTCCATGTTCAAGGATCATATCTGAAAAAATGCTAGCAGTGTTCTTTCCAGCAACCCTTCTGCTGACAGCTGATCCAGTGCAGTTGACTTACGTCAGGGTCAACATATGATCCGTGTATCATAAAGTGAGATTTGCTACAAGCCATTTTCTTGTATTAAAACCTAGAACACAGGGAAAATATATTTTCATGAAAAAGAACTATTTATTTTAGTTCTCCAGATTGTGGTGACCGTGGAACCAGTGTTAACAGAATCCAAACAACAACAGTTTATTTGTACATTTATTTCAGAATTCAGAAAAAGCTACTACATGCCTTCTCCATTCTTTGTTATCCTGGTTTAAACATTTTGACCAAAAGCCTTTTCTCCATAAAAACAATAGCTCCGTTGATTTCAGTGGGGCAGCATTCAAGTATTCAGAGGTATTAACTATCTTCAGTCTTTCAGCTCTGAACTAAAAAATACTCATCCCTCTATAATGAGTATCTCAGGATTGAGGTTTCATTTAAAATCAAGTTATTTGCTAGCCTAAAATACTGTTTAATTTTGTAGTGATTTAAGAACAAAAACTTTGATTTTGCTTTCACCATGATATTCAAGTTAAACTGCCAAGAGGTTTTTTTCATGCAATCCTGAGCAGCTTCGACTCCAGAAATGTGGACAGTAGCAGCCTAAACAGCTCTGGAAATGTTACTTGTAAGTTACTCATTTATCAGGGAATTTGGCCATAGACACTTCATTCCCACATAGGGTCAAGTTGTACACAATACACCATCTGAAAGTAGACGGATGCTTGCTAACACAACCATTACACATTAGCTGATTGTAGACCTATAGAAAAATGTCATTTAATTTTATTATTGCATCTTTTTAGGAAGTAAAACTGAAGTTTTTGTATATATTTTTAATCTGTTCAAAACTGAATACTCCATACTGCCATCTAGAATTGCCTTAAAATGCATTTGAGGATATTGTGAGGTGCTAAGAGAAAGAAACCTAACTTTAAAAACAAGATCTACGTAGAAAACTAAGTTCTTATTCATACAAAAATACATGCAGGGAATTACTGCTATAAAGGTATAAATCCAGCTAGTCCTGGATGCAATCTCAGTCTGATCCGGTATGAATTCGAGGTGTAAAGGGAAAGAGATATGCCTCAATGAGTGTGGAGAGTTCTATTTTGATATCACACCAGGGAGTATACTGTGAGAGCAGTTCCCAGGTAAAGAGAGAAGAAAAAAAAATCACTTTGAAAAGAAGCATGACAGGAAAAAGCAAAATAATAAAAGGAAAAATTCAATGGAAATAACATGGCTTTCAAGTGAAAATGTGAGGCTGTGTGAGGGAATGGGACATGAATGCCATTTGCTGGTGTGCTATGATCTAAAGTGTAGAAAAAGATGTTCAGTTCTACACCTTCTTTCTGCAGTGCATAATTTTTCCTAACAGCTATCCAAACAAAATATCTCAGTTAACCTCATTTAGTTCACCAGGACTGA
Organism: Ara ararauna; assembly: GCA_028858755.1. NCBI lineage: Eukaryota > Metazoa > Chordata > Aves > Psittaciformes > Psittacidae > Ara > Ara ararauna. The sequence goes on from CM054385.1 coordinate 15,040,703, forward strand.
TGAAGTACTCACAGCAGAGAGGCCAACAACTTAGCTTTACCATTTTACCTTTGGTTTCAGTAAGACAGTTTCTTTCTGATGGCATTTGTTAATGCTACTGAGGAAACAAAAATGACATCTATTCCAAAAGTCTAAAAAGCACACACTTCTGTTCGCATTAACGCACCAGCCTACCTTCTGCTCTCTAGATAATGTAACCTGTGTATTGTGGTATGATCCTGGCTGTAAATAGATTCTGAGCATTGTGAAACTGCTGCTGTTAGCATAACAGACCATTACTTATTATGGAGTGTTAGGGCATATAAAGCACATTCAGTTTGTATTAACAGTCTAAGAATGAGATGGACATTTATGATGAAATTCAAGATACAGATTGTGTTCAACTATGAATTATTTCCTATCAAAATCTGTAGCTTATACAATTTAGTTTATGTGAAAAACACGTTTAGAAAAGGAACTACAATATACAAAGCATCTGTAATAGCTGTCTGTATGGCTTTATCAGTGTATTTTAGTAACCTGAAAACATTCTTGCATTTTACATAACTGCAAAAAGTCTAGATTTAGATTTTTTATTGTCTAAAAGAATCTTATTTCCTCTCCAATGTTAAAAGCTCTTTTGTACAGATTTACCTATACTGGATATTTAGGTGACATATTGAATACCAGACATTCACATTCTTTAATTCTTACAGGCCTTAAGTACACACTGACTGTCTTTGTTCATGCTAAAACATTATTGTTTGAGAAGATCATTGAGAAAGATAGCATTTGGGAATCCTTTGATCCACCATCAGTAAAAGTACTTCGGGTCAACTGCTCCATTTGGAAAGTCCAGTTGTTAAGCAATCTCTGACTGACATTATTTCATCTCAACTGAATACAAGTCTTCAGAAAGACAATAAAAATGTGAGTTGCTGTTGTCTTGAAGTAACAATTCAAGAGTCAAAAGATTATACACTTCAAAGAAAAATTCTGTCACATCTGACAAAATGGTATTTCCATGTTTTCTAAGCAAGTAAGAGTGATTTATTCATACTTCTTCCACTTGACACAGGTGAAGATGACCTCAGTGCTGAAGAAGATGAGGAAATCTTGACTCTTCTGTATGATCCATGTCTGAGCTGTTACTTTGATCCGAATTCTGGGAAATACTATGAATTGGCATAGTTGGATTATGAGAGGATATAATTTTATATTTGGAGTAGGTTTATCTTTCAACGCTTTGTACAGTGTGACTAAGCTATATAATTTTCATGAAACTTAAAACTTTAGTTAACCAATAGTTTTACAAACAGGTTAATATATTTTGTAAATGGTGTCTTATTTTTATAGTTCTCTGTTAAGTTGTAATGCAGTGGAAAATCACATAACCTGAAAGTTCCTTGTGACTGTGACATTTGTTAGTCTAATTTATTTCCAGTATTCAGAGGCTCTGTATCAAACAAGCTCAGTTCAATCAAGGTTTGTGGTGTTTATCTGTAAATTATGGTTTTACTCAAATAAAATGTTTTCATTACTTGTTTACTGTGTATTTTTAATTTGTTCTCTGCTATCTTATTCCTTGTACTGTAACATATAGTGTTTAAAGACCTCCATTTCATAAGCTATCCCTTTAGTCATCAGAGAAAGAAGTATTTTTCTTATTTTCAAGGAGTTCTTTACTGTTGCATGTTACAGTAATGGGATGATGGTAAAGCTGCAGTATATGCAGTGTGGTGCATTTTAAACTGCATGGACAATTTATAAATGGAGACCAAAACCAGTGTAAATATAGCAGGGTCTGGGAGAATCAGCTACTGTCTACTGATGTAATTTAACACAGGACTGAAGAGCAGGAAGAATGACTGCTTCAACACTCAAAAGCTGGAGCCTTATTTCATGTAAGGCAAGGTGTGTATACAGTTCATATGGGAAGCTGTACTCAGAGTGCAGATGTTACATGTTTGTATTAGTTCTTCCGTTACAACTTCCAATAAAATACTGTGATTTATCTAACCTGTCTTTACTGGGTTTCAGTGCAGTTTTCAATGAGGGTCCTAAAGTTCCAACTTAGAACTTTCAGTTGCTTGCATCACTGTGCAACTAGTTCTTGTGGCACATACGGAGGTTTAGTTTGCATATTAGGAAAAACTAATTCACTAAAAGGATTATCTAGCATTGGAACAGGCAGCCCAGGGAAGTGATAGTATCATCATCACTAGAGGAATTAAAAAGACGTGTAGATGCAGCATTTAGGGATATGGTTTTTAGCGGTGGACTTGACAGTTCAAAGTTAACAGTTGGACTTGATGATCTTACAGGTCTTTTCCAACCTAAATGGTTCTATAATTCTATAAAATACCCCTGTTGACCATGGGGAAAAACCACAGATATAAACCAGACCATACATAGTCTTTGAAAGTTAAATTATTCTATGAAATTAATAAAATGCTGTGCATAGAGACATGTCAAGCTTTGCTCTAAAAACCAGTTAACCTGATGCTGATGTTTCTGCCTTGTCATTGCTGCTTTTTGGCTCCAAGCAGTGCCTGGCATTTCCAGCCCCAGAGCAAGGGAAATTCTGCAACACTGTGCAGGGCTGCTTGCCACTTAGTGTTCCCCCTCCAAGCAAGAGGACACTTGCTCAAAGGGTAAATAAATCATTAAAAAATCAGCTGCCTGGTATTGAAGATAAGGTGTTGGGTAGGGTTTGCCCATGAAACGAGAAGTCCAAGGAGTTGTAACAGAGCTGAGTTAGTGGAACAGATTTGGAATCCACCAATACATAGCAGTTTTCTGGAGACAGTTGAAAGGATTGTCAAAAATCACATGGCAAAAATGATCTATAGGCATTTCTGGCAATTCTTGTTCTCAGTATCTACTTGATTATTCGCAGTGCTATTCCACTGTAATTACTTGCAAGCTGATAATTCAGTGAATTTTTAAAAATAATGTATTTGAATATCGTATAGTGAGCTTAGTAAGCTTCCTGGCAAGTGATTTAAAATGATACGTCTGTAAATTATACGTAATTATGGATCCTGGTTGATGAATATCCTGGGATCAATTGGAAATGCAGATGTTAATAGTGACTTGGCAAAAGATCAGATTGTGTATTTGGCTTGTTTGGCAGGTACAAACATATCATCACAAATTGATTCAAGTAACACTGAAATCCAGAGGAAGACAGATAACTGTGCTCAGGTAATTTACTTGCCCTGCCTTAGCCTGTATGTCCCAGAAGGATTTGTACCTATTCTTGCTAATGCCATAATCAGTTTAGAAGTTCAATGAAATCATAATTTTGACCGTCAAAAATCAGATGCTGGATTGTACTTGCTTATGCATATCTATCCACTTTCTCCTTAGCATCATTTAGTGATCAGGACCATGCTCCATTTACCTGTGGTAAGTACTACTTAAAATGTGTCATTAATCTTCCCTTTACAGTATGTCTTGCAGGAGTTGTTGGATGTCCTAGAGCACCACGGTGAATCCAGACTGGTTTGCGGCATCTGTAAAGAAAGAGGCTAAACACGCGCACACACACACCCACATACACACACACCCACATACACACACAGATCTTTCACAATTAGTTCTACTTTATTCACTCAAGCGTGGTAATATATAGCATACAGATACAGGTCTGAGCCATGAAGCCAAACAGCAGCTACGTTATTCCCAGTGACTGTTTTCAGTCACTATAAATTCCATTCTATAAACAATCACTCCACAGGCAGCTTCCCAGCCCAGCCTTGCACCCAAACACTCCCTGGCTTACTCAAGACCCAGGTGCACAATCAGCAATTATTATTCTCCTTTAGTTATCCACATAGCGGGGGCAGGACAGCTTGCAGTTCCCACACTGGGTCACTGATGCTATGGTGGTAACTGCTCACTTTGGGAAAAAGAACAACAAAAAACTGGCTGCAGACTGGTGTCTGCTGTTTACAAGCTGAGATTCTGCAAAGGTCCCATGGATTGTGTCCCACTGCTTGCCTGGGTGGTTCTGGTCCTGGCTTCACAGCATGCGATCACTAATGTGTTGCATACAAAAGTGTGCCAGTGGATGTCTGAAGCTTGGATGAGGGGGAGTTCTTGGGGGCTCAACGATCTTATCATAGAATCAGAGACTGGTTAGTGTTGGAAGGGACCTTAAAGCTCATCCAGGCCTAACTCCCTGCCACAGGCAGGGACACCTTCCACTAGACCAGGTTGCTCCAAGCCCCGTCCAACCTGGTCCTATCCCCACCCCTAATGCATTAAGGATTGGCGGATGGTGAGCACTTGTATTCTCTTCCCTTGTTGTTTCCCTTATCATTATTTTTATTTGTGGTAGCAACAGTGGTTTGTGTTGGACCTTAGTTACTGGACTGTTCTTATCTCAACCCGTGGGAGTTACATTCTTTCGATTCTCCTCCCCATCCCTCCGGGAGCAGGGGGAGTGAGATGGCAGCTGCATGGTTCTGAGTTATGACCAGGTTTAAACCATGACAGATAATAATACTTGAAACTGGAGAACTGGCTACTTATGTCTTGTCAGGCTTTACAGAAGTCCACACGTGTGATCAGTTGACCAAATTTCAGCTCAGAGCAGGCATTTAAGCCCTGAATATCATAAAGATGCATTTAATGAGAATACCTAACTAGTTAGCTGGTATTCTTGGATGTACCAGCACTGAGCTAAAGAGAGTATTAATTTATTCCTCATTTTTGCCTTGCTTGGTTTAATATGGGGCAACTGGTATCTGTTTACAGATAAAATAAAACTGCTGACATCTGAAAAAAGGCAGTGAGTTGCTTTAACTGAAAGAGCCATCAGCTTTATGCAGTATAAGTGCTAATGCCTTCCATTCCTTCAAAGTAGTTCATTAAAGTTAAGTAACAATGAAAAAACAGAGGAAAAGTGAAAACCTGTTACAGGCTGCTCTACTATTGAAGCAATAGCAAAAATACTCAAGTGAAAAAAGTTCTCTTTGCACCTGCTATTGTACTTTACAGTAGTTTCAGTCTTTAAACACCCCAGACTATAGAATCATAGAATAGTTAGGGTTGGAAAGGACCTTAAGATCATCTAGTTCCAACCCTGCTGCACCTGGCTGGTGCTCTGCTGCTGGCCAGCGTTCCTCAGCCTGGGCCACGGGGATGATCAAGGGGCTGGAGCACCTCCCGTATGAATATAGGATGAGAAAGTTGTGGCTGTTCAGCCTGGAGAGGAGAAGGCTGCTTGGGGACCTCATAGCGGCCTTCCAGTATCTGAATGGGCCCTATATGGATGCTGGGGATGGACTTTTCATTAGTGTTTGAGTGAGGACAAGGGGTAATGTTTTCAAACTTATACAGGGGAAGTTTAGACCTGATAAGAGGAAGAAATTCTTTACTGTAAAGATGGTGAGGCACTGGAATGCGTTGCCCAGGGATGCTGTGAATGCTCCATCGCTGGCGGTGTTGAAGGTTGGGTTGGACATAGCCTTGGGTGGCATGGTTTAGTGGGAGGTGTACCTGCCCCTGGTGGGGGGGTTGGAACTTGTCATGGGTTCAGCAGCAGCAGCAGTCATTTTTCTCCTTCATAGTAGCTGGTGCAGTGCTGTGTTTTCAACTTTCGGTCTGGGAACAGCGCCCATAACACCGATGTTTATAGTTATGGCTTAGAATGTTTTGGCCTGACCAAGGACTTTCTGAGTCTCATGCTCTGCCAGGGAGGAGGGGAAGCCGGCAGGAAGCAGAGACAGGACACCTGACCTAAACTGTCCAAAGAGCTATTCCATGCCATAGCATGTCATGCCCAGGATTTAAAACTGGGGGCAGGAACCCGGAAGAGTGCAGTTCACAGCTCGGTCGTCAGGTGGTGAGCAATTGTATCCTCTTCCCTTGTATTTCCCTGCTCATTATTATTATTGGTGGTAGCAGCAGTAGTTTGTGTTATACCTTAGTTACTGGACTGTTTTTATCTCAACCCGTGGGAGTTACATTCTTTCGATTCTTCTCCCCATTTCCCCTCCTCGGAGTCGGGGGGAAGAAGGAAGGGGAAGTGAGTGAACGGGATGCGTGATTTACAGCTTAAACCACAACAGTTCTTTTTGGTGCCCAACGTGGGGCATGAAGGGTTGAGATAACGACAGGATTGATAGTCACTTGTCACAATGCTGATTTATTGGCCCTCAAAGTTGTTGTTCTGATTCTCACAGGTTCAGCGTATGATACTTTACTTACAGCTGGTATTTCTTATCTTAACAGTTTTCAGACGGGGTTTTGGTTAAGGTTCTTGTTACATTGTACTTTATTGCACTGATTTTTAATACAAGAGACTCAGTGATCATGAAACTGACCCGGCTTTTCTTCTTAGTGTGGTCACCAACTCTATACTTTGGGAGGTATATAACAGAAGTGTTTAGCAATTACACATCTTTCCTCACCTCCTTGGGTGGTCAACCTGTGAAGGAGACATTCTTTTATGCTCCCAGCCCCCCCACCAGACCGTTTACAGCATCGTTTGAGAATTTGGAAGGTTCTGAATGGCCTTTAAATACCCTTGAGACCTGCCTGCTGATTGTGATGGGGATTGCCATGTTGGCGCGCATACAGAGTGTGTTTTACTCATGACCATTTCGTCTGGTCCCGAGAGTTATGCAGAGTCGGGTTTGGGCCTTGTCTAGGGTTAAACGACGATATAGGAGGTCCAAGAGATTTTCCCCGAGGCTGGATGTCATGACTGGCAGGGTGTGTGGGACAGTATGGGCAAGTATCTAAGCCAGTGGGCCCCTCCAGTGCTTTGGAACTTCACCAATGAACAAATGCAAAATCCAGAAAAATTAGTGAAACACTTAAAGGAGGTGTGTTGTCATTCTGGCCACACCAGAGATGGACAAATCATGGCAACCTGCTGGGGCTTGGCCTATGCTTACAGAGCCCTGTTCAACACCATCCAGCACCTTCAAAAGGAAAAAAATGTCCCTGGATCTGAGGGTGGAGTAATGGACAGCGCAGCTACTCCAGCTCCAAGCACAGCAGCTACACCACCCCTAGGGACAGGTGCAGCAGCTACTCAAACTTCAACCGTAACGGACAGTGCAGCTGCTGCAGCTCCAAGCACAGCAGCTATACCACCCCCAGGGACAAGTAGAGTAGGTACTCAAACTTCAACAGTAATGGGCTGCGCAGCTACTCCAGCTCCAAGTACAGCAGCTACACCACCACCAGCGACAAGTACAGCCGCTACTCAAACCCCAGTGACAAGTACAGCAGCTACCCAAACCACAGTGATAATCACCGCAGCTAATCCAGAGGACCAACTCGTACCAATATCAGTTGCCCCTGTACCCAAGAGGAAAAGCAAAAAAGAGGCAAGAAAGACAAAGCAAGATGAAGAAACGACATACTCACCACCTGGGACAGCATCTGATCAGGAGTCATCATCACATGACGAAGAAGAGGTGACTTCCCGATCTCGGACCTCAACTGATCTACAGAATATGCAAAAAGACTTTACCCATCAGGCAGGGGAGCACATCATCACCTGGCTGCTCCGATGCTGGGACAATGGGGCTGACGGTCATGAGCTAGAAGGTAGCGAAGCCAAACTGCTGGGCTCACTTGCTAGGGAAGGGGGAATTGACAAAGCAATTGCAAGAGAGAAACGGTCCCTCAGCCTTTGGAGGCGGCTCTCGACAGCTATGAAAGATAGGTTTCCATACAAGGACGATGTCATGTGTCGTTCGGCCAAGTGGACTACTCTGGAAAAGGGCATCCAGTCTCTGAGGGAATCAGCCATTGTAGAGATGATCTATAATATCAAGCCGAATGATGGCGATATACCCATAGATCCAGATGAAGTTGAATGTACACGACCCATGTGGTGGAAATTTACACGGAATGCACCCCCATCATATGCCCACTCATTGGCAACAGTAACCTGGAATGCCATAATACCACCAACAGTGGATGAAATGATTCATAAACTCCGAGAGTTTGAAGACAATCTCACCCCTTCCATCATCTCAGCTGTGGAAAAGCTCTCCCAGGACCTCAAACAATTGAGAGACGATCTATCCAGCTCCTCACGTGTACCAGCACACGTCTCAGCTATTAACAAAAGGCGTCCTACTGTTCAAGAGAGAAGATATAGAAGGTATACACCACGGGACACCCTATGGTTTTACCTGCAGGATCACGGAGAAGATATGACAAAGTGGGATGGAAAGCCTACTTCAGTTTTGGAGGAACGGGTGCATGAATTGAAGAGGAGAACAAAGGTCAAGGCTGATCATCCCACGAAGGCTGCGGCTTCAGTCTCTGGTGAGCAGGTTCCCAGATGGAGTGGAAGAGCTGATTTTACTTCAGCTCCTGTGATAAGGAATAATTCCTGTCAACAAGAGGTGAGTGACCATTGTGATGACTATTAGAGGGGCCCTGCCTCCAGCCAGGTGGAGGTAAGGGACAATCAGATTTACTGGACTGTGTGGACCAAATGGCCTGGCACATCAGTCCCACAGAAGTGTAAGGCTCTAGTAGATACCGGTGCACAGTGTACCCTGATGCCATCAAGCTGTCGAGGGGTGGAACCCATTTCTGCTTCTGGAGTGACAGGAGGATCCCAAGAGTTGACTGTACTGGAGGCTGAAATCAGCCTGACTGGGAGGGAATGGCAAAAACACCCCATTGTGACTGGTCCAAAGGCTCCATGCATCCTTGGCATAGACTACCTCAGGAGAGGGTACTTCAAAGACCCAAAAGGGTACCAATGGGCGTTTGGTATTGCTGCTTTGGAGACAGAGGAAATTGAGCAGCTGTCCACCTTGCCTGGTCTCTCAGAGGATCCTTCTGTTGTGGGGTTGCTGAAGGTCGAAGAACAACAAGTGCCAATCGCGACCACAACAGTGCACCAGCGGCAATATCACACCAACCGAGACTCCCTGATTCCCATCCATAAGCTGATCTGTAGACTGGAAAGACAAGGAGTGATCAGTAGGACCCACTCACCATTTAACAGTCCCATATGGCCAGTGCGAAAGTCTAACGGAGAGTGGAGACTAACAGTAGACTATCGTGGCCTGAACAAAGTTACAACACCCTTGAGTGCTGCTGTACCGGACATGCTAGAACTTCAGTATGAATTGGAGTCAAAGGCAGCCAAGCGGGATGCCACAATTGATATTGCCAATGCATTTTTCTCAATTCCTTTGGCAGCAGAGTGCAGGCCACAGTTCGCTTTTACTGGGAGGGGCGTCCAGTACATTTGGAACTGACTGCCCCAGGGGTGGAAACATAGCCTGACCATCTGCCATGGGCTGATCCAGACTGCAATGGAACAGGGGCAAGCTCCAGAACATCTGCAATACATTGATGACATTACTGTGTGGGGTGATACAATGGAAGAAGTCTTTGAGAAAGGGAGGAAAATAATCCAAATCCTGCTGGAATCTGGTTTTGCCATAAAACGGAGTAAGGTCAAGGGACCTGCACAGGAGTTTCAATTTTTGGGAATAAAACGGCAAGATGGACGTCGCCAGATCCCCACAGATGTGATCAACAAGATAACAGCAATGTCTCCACCAACTAATAAGAAAGAAATACAAGCCTTTTTGGGTGTTGTGGGGTTCTGGAGGATGCACATCCCAAATTACAGTTTGATTGTAAGCCCTGTCTATCATGTGACCCAGAAGAAGAATGATTTTAAATGGGGCCCTGAGTAACAGCAAGCCTTTGAGCAAATTAAACGAGAGATAGTACATGCAGTAGCCCTCGGACCAGTCTGGACCGGGCCAGATGTAAAAAATGTACTGTACACCGCAGCCGGGGAGAATGGTCCTACCTGGAGCTTCTGGCAGAAAGCTCCAGGGGAGACTCGAGGCCGACCCCTCGGCTTTTGGAGTCAGGGATACAGAGGATCTGAGGCCAGCTATATGCCAACTGAAAAAGAGATACTGGCAGCCTATGGAGGGGTTCGATCTGCTTCAGAAGTGATTGGCACTGAAGCACAGCTCCTCCTAGCACCGCAGGCTATTAAAAACTACATTGAGAGCAATGGGTGGTGGGACTTTCAAACATTGGGATACACATTTACCAAAGGCCGCTTGGCTGGTCAACTCCAGAGGATCTGCCAACAGGGCTGGTCCAGCCCAGTCAGAACTTCTACATACTGCGGAGGGGGACAAAGTTCCTGTGGTGAATATAAAAAACTTGCTGGGGAAGACAGTCTGGGTTATTCCTGCTTCAGGTAAAAGTAAACCCTCTTCTGGGATTGCTTTTCCTCAGGGACCCGGATATACTTGGTGGGTAATGAGGGAAGATGAGGAAGTCTGATGTGTACCTCAAGGAGATTTGATTTTAGGGGAAAACAGCCAATGAACTCAACTGTATGCTGTTGCCTGCTATGTAATACTTTTATAGCCCACCAACTAGATGTCTTCAAGTCATCAGCGACTGGCCCTCTGATCGTCATCCCAACAGAGAATGAACTTTAATGAAACCAGATGAGTTCTGCAGTAAAGGAACGATCAGCATCATCAGGCAACGATCCAACACATGGCCTCCCCTGCTCTGAAGGACTGTTACAAGAGATGGAGCTTGACGTCACGGACCGAATGGACTCAGCAGCTTTGTAGGGATTGGTCTATGCACTGAGGGATGATCTCTCTCCCTCAGTGTGTGTGTGTGGATGCATATATATATGTGATGGTATATTGAAAATATGGGATCTGAGCATGACGTGAATGGTATGGAATAAGGGGTGGATAATGTCATGGGTTCAGCAGCAGCAGCAGTCATTTTTCTCCTTCATAGTAGCTGGTGCGGTGCTGTGTTTTCAACTTTCGGTCTGGGAACAGCGCCCATAACACCGATGTTTATAGTTATGGCTTAGAATGTTTTGGCCTGACCAAGGACTTTCTGAGTCTCATGCTCTGCCAGGGAGGAGGGGAAGCCGGCAGGAAGCAGAGACAGGACACCTGATCCAAACTGACCAAAGAGCTATTCCATGCCGTAGCACGTCATGCCCAGGATGTAAAACTGGGGGCAGGAACCCGGAAGAGTGCAGTTCACAGCTCGGTCGTCGGGTGGTGAGCAATTGTATCCTCTTCCCTTGTATTTCCCTGCTCATTATTATTATTGGTGGTAGCAGCAGTAGTTTGTGTTATACCTTAGTTACTGGACTGTTTTTATCTCAACCCGTGGGAGTTACATTCTTTCAATTCTTCTCCCCATTTTTCCCCCTCGGAGTGGGGGGAAGAAGGAAGGGGAAGTGAGTGAACGGGCTGCGTGATTTACAGCTTAAACCATGACAGAACAAGATGATCTTAAGGTCCTTTCCAACCCTAACTATTCTATGATTCATTAGATTGTCCCGAATAGTAAAAGTGACATTCTTTTATTCAGTCTTGAATCACTTTAAGAGGGCTTTACTATTGCTCGTTTCAGTCATTTTCTGTATTACATCTGTGTTATCCTGGAATCCAGAACTGAATTAGCCATGTTTTGGATGTACCACCCTGCATTTAACGTTACTGACACTAGCCTTGCTCCTAAAACAGCTTTGATGCATGATTTTCTAATCTTCCTCATCTGACATAAATACACTGTCATCTGTTTCTTTCTCCCTCACTCCCTCTCTGCTTTGAAGGCTTAGAAATAGAATTCTGTACGTGACTGTAGGTGTCAGGGAATCCATTTGTTACAGAAGATTTTAATGTTACTTATTTAGACACATTTTTTAAAATAGATATCCCAGTCAGGAGAGGGTGTTACAACACTGTGGGATAGTTCAAATTGATCCTGTCTATGTCATATTTTGGCTGTCAGCTATTTAGTTTGTTCTGTTTTGTTTGGAATCAGCAAGAAAATCCCTGTGACTTTAATAGAAGGCAAAATGGAGAAAAAAAGGAGAGGGTGCAACGGAAAATAATCAGATTGATATGATCAAAATTAATTGTCCACTTCCAGGTGAATCCATAACATCACTTTCTCAATTCTTTAACAGCCTGAACAAGAGGTGTACTTATTTTTAAAAGTAGAACGATTTCTCTTGGTGGTGTTAATGTTGATTTTGCTTGTCCAGGTTTTAAATGAACAACATATGTGTGTTAGGAGGGATAGGAGCAGATGACATTTCAGATACTTCTTTAGCTTTTATCAATGGTATGAAGTGTTTTCTGACAGCACACTGCCAGTCAATTGTCCAGAATAATACACATTTTTCCTTGCCCAGATATTTTCTGTCACTTTTTTTCCTTGCTATCCATATTTTTATGGATTTAAACTGTTCTTGTTAGATTTTTTGAACTGAACACTATGAAAATTGCCATGCAAGTTCGTCCAGATACATCAGTTACTGCAACGTGCAGCTATATGCTTCCTAGTACACACAATCTATTACTTGAGTTAAAATATAATCCTGGATTCCCATCCCCTTGCACATTAAATCAAAGTGCTTATGTTGGTCCAGAAAACCTCTCTGCCTTGGGTGCTGGTTATCAAAGGAACTGTCTCTAGCCTAAGAATTGTTACAACAGATGAAGTGAATGGAGATTCAAATTAAGGAAGTTGAATACACCCTGCGTTGATTTCCAGCCACACCAGGACACTAACTACCATTTAATATGTTCTAGCTGTTGTCAAACTGAAACAAATGCAAAGACTCTTACTGCTGGCTGCACATCATTTATAAACTAGGAGGGTAAACTGAACAGCCCAGCACATCGACATCCCTTTTTCTATGAATTCCACAACAAAAAGGAGTGTTTCTTCTTTAACATCTTAAGTAGGGAACAATCTGATAGGTCCTATAAGATCTCTCGTATTTCAGTGCCATGTCGTTCAGATCTAATCACCCAAAATACTCTTAACTATACCCTTTCCTAAAATAGAAAGTGGTCAACTGTGTCTCATATCAAAAGAATAGGGAGTTGTAATTCTCCCTTGGTACAGTCCTGTGCAGGCTGGACTCTTAATTACCTACAACATTTCCCCCATAGTTCAGATGTTTCTTTCATATATAACTGATACGCTAGAGATTTATGTGAATCTAAAAGCAAACAAAAGAATAAAATATTGGGAAATAATTCCCAGATTTATTGAATACACATTTCTCTGCACAAGAATAATTAAAACATTCAAATAGTAAATTATTCAATGTGCACAAAAAATGGTTTTAAAAGATGATAGCCATGGCATTAATTTCCTTATAACTTCATCTGAAACTGCTTCCTTCTATGCTCAGAGTTTTCAGCTAAATAAACAGGCTCTAAATTCTTAGAAAAATATGTATTTGCAGTTATCCATTAAATAATTTTAAGTTGTTAGGTGTCAAATTAGGAAGAAAGATGAAAGCCTTTATCCTTCATAAAACCAGAAGGGCCTCAGCTGCCTACCTTAGTATTTGACTTCAGAGTTTATATCAGTTCTTAGAGAAAGGACAGGAAAATCTAGTTTGGACATACGGGAATTTGATTTCTTTAGTAAGAGAGAAGCTGGCAGAAGCCAGACTCTGCAGTAACACAGCTACCATCAGATGCACTTTTGAACACAATTCAAAGATGAAAAAACAGCGATTGGAGGATAATCCCTTCCTGGAAATACAACCTCTTCTACTATGCTAGTTATTGGGTGCATGTTCATACATCAGCAAGCAGAGAGGTGGTGGAGGAACCCCCTTCACTCCTAAGACACTGACACAAACCTGACACATGTAAGAGACACAAAGAAGTCATTTCTTGGACAGCTATGGGGGAAACAAAGACTAAGTCTGCTCTCCACTCCCAGCAAATGAGTTGCTGGAATCCAAAAACTCTGACCATAATATAGAATCATTGAATACTTAGGGTTCGAAAGGACCTTAAGATCATCTAGTTCCAACCTCCCTGCCACAGGCAGGGACACCTCCCACTAAACCATGCCACCCAAGGCTCTATCCAACCCGGCCTTGAACACCGCCAGTGATGGAGCATTCGCAACTTCCCTGGGCAACCCATGCCAGTGCCTCACCACCCTTGCAGTAAAGAGCTTCCTCCTTATATTCAATCTAAACTTCTCCTGTTTAAGTCTGAACCCATTACCCCTTGTCCTCTCACTACAGTCCCTCATGAAGAGTCCCTCCCCAGCATCCCTGTTGGCCCCCTTCAGATGCTAGAAGGCTTGTATGAGGTCACAACGCAGCCTTCTCTTCTGCAGGCTGAACAGCCCCAACTTTCTCAGACTGTCTTCACACGGGAGGTGCTCCAGTCCCCTGATCATCCTCGTGGCCCTCCTTTGGACTTGTTCCAACAGTTCCGTGTCCTTTTTATGTTGAGGACACCAGAACTGCACACAATACTCCAAGTGAGGTCTCACAAGAGCAGAGTAGATGGGCAGGATCACCTCCTTCGACCTGCTCCTCACACTCCTTTTGATACAGCCCAGGATACGGTTGGCTTTCTGGGCTGCAAGCACATACTGCCTGCCCATGTTCATTTTTTCATCAACCAACACCCCCAAGTCCTTCTCTGCAGTGCTGCTCTCAATCTCTTCTCTGCCCAACCTGGAGCTGTGCCTGGGATTTCTCCCACCCAGGTGTAGGACCTTGCGCTTGGCATGGGTAAACTTCATCAGGTTGGCATCAGCCCACCTCACAAGCGTGTCAAGGCCCCTCTCAATGGCATCCCTTCCCTGCAGCGTATCAACCAAACCACACAGCTTGGTGTCATTGGCAAACTTGCTGAGGGCTCACTCAATAACACTGTCCATGTCCCCGACAAAGATGTTGAACAAAACTAGTCCCAGAATCATTCCCTGAGGGACACCACTCGTTACTGGTCTCCAGCTGGACATTGAGCCATTGAGCACAACTCTTTGCGTGCGGCCATCCAGCCAGTTCTTTATCCACTGAGTGGTCCATCTATCAAATTGATGTCTCTCCAATTTAGAGCCAAGTATGTCCCACAGGACAGTGTTGATCACTTTGCATAAGTCCAGGTAGATGATGTCAACTGCTCTACCCCTGTCCATCAGTTCCATAGCCGCATCATAGAAGGCCACCAGATTGGTCAGGCAGGATTTCCCCTTAGTGAAGCCATACTGGCTGTCACCAACCACCTAGCTGTTTTTCATGTGCCTTAGCATGCCTTCCAGGAGAATCTGCTCCAAGATTTTGCCAGGCACAGAGGTGAGACTGAGTGGTCTGAGCCCTTTCCCTACTAGTGAGAAGTTCCACAGTGACAGAAAATGCTTGAACCATTTTCCTGTTCAGCTGTCATACTTTTAGCCCAGGAGACGCTTAGTTCAGTTCCTCTGATGTTTCCACTGCCCAGGATTAGGTGGCTGCACTGTGTAATGTTTAAGATTTCCATTGTGTTATTTAGCATAACTGGCAAATGTAGGGACAGATCACCACTGAAGACAGTGAGACCCCCAAAACCTCTGCTTCTCCTTACTAAATACAAACAGAGTAATACCAATGGACAGGTACAGAGAAATGGGCCATATGGGAAACAGTATCTCTTTAGAAGGTAATGATTTTATGTCAATATCCTTAAGCCAATGTGGTTAACATTGTACCCAGAAAACAATAAAACAGGAACTTTCAGACGGCTCCCCCCCCCCCCCCCCCATTATCCATAACATGGTTTATGTAGCACTGCGTAATACTACAGAATAGGAAAGTGAAGTCTCAATAGCTCCCTATTTTAAATGAATACTTTGGACTTCTTAAAACAAGCACTGTTTAAACTTGCAGTACCTCAAGACAGTAATTTTGCACATTGTCAGAATTGGACATTACTTACAAAAGAATAATTATGACATACAATGAAGACCATTTGGTCAGAGCTGTTCATAGTTTGACAACAGCATAAAAACAGAGTTGGAAACAAGGATACCTAATTTCTGTCAGCAGAATGTAACTAATTACACAACAACACTAGATTAAACAAATCTTTCATAAACATAATGCATTCATTTGTAAGAATTCCCTCATTTTATTTAAGCAGTCATTTTTCTAATTCTTGAGGTCTCATTAAAACTTTCTTAATTTGAACAGAAACAGAGGTGTATCCTAATACCATTGACAAATGTAACCCTTGATAATGCAATTAAAAAAGGAATAATAATATTTTTCACATGTGCTACGTAATTACTTGGTGTAAGAGGAAATAACTATAGCTAATGAAAAAATTAAGGGTTTCAAGATGTAATTTTATTAGGCTTTAGCATAAAGCAACATTTGTCAAGGCGATTTCCCATTCACACAGGCCATCATGTATTTTTCAAGGACAAGATCCTAAAACCCTAGTATATTATGTGACCTTGGTCACTTCCATAAAATAGTAGGTGATTCCTCAGCTATAATACTAAATGATGCCCAGATATGGAGACCACCGGCAGTTTGAACTGAAGATGATGGCAGTTAATGAACCAACATCAGATGTTCTTAGATTATGAAGATGCTTATTTTACATCATGTTATGCTAATATATTGTGAAAGAGCTCACAAGTACCTGGCTTTAATGTATTTACCCCTGAAGACCATCCAAAAACTGCTTTGTAGGCAATATTTGTGAATTAACAGACTAAGAAAACAATTACTGGGTTATCATCTGTTTCAGTGTTCAGGTTGTGCGTACAGTGAAAAGCGCAATCTAGTAAAAAAAGATTGCTTACAAGCAGAGAAGATTATAACGTAAGATTGATTAGCTAAGCTAGGTAAAATTAAAGTCAGATAAATTAAATAAACACACAGTTCCACCCAAGAAATGAGGCCTTTTAGTCTAGGAAATGTGGAGTGTTTCATAAGCATTGGGTTGAGCACTAGCCACTGAAGTTCGTATGAAATCCAGCAAGTCTCTTTTTCCCCTGTTGCTGCCGTCTCACAGCCAGCTGTCTGGTACCCTCAAGCCTCTAACAATGCCACCTCCCCTTTTTCCTTCCCAGCTGTTTTTCTTGCCTATGAGAAAATAAAAACAAAGCAAGGTATAAAGATCAGCCCAGGTTGCCAGCCGTTTCCGGAGAAACCAAACCAAAGCAAAGCAAAGCCTCTGAGCATCTGTTTACCAGGTCCTTGGGGCAATGAATCTCACTTGAAAATACCGGGCTGCAGACAGGTAGCCTTCACACTGTGACAAGTCCTGGGTCTCCTCAGACGGACATATGCTTCCCCTTCTCCTGCCATATTACTCTTAATTCAAGAGATACGGATCTTGTCAGGCACTGAGATGTGGTACACAGAGTTAGCAGGTAACTGCACTAATTCTAAATGGTGTCATTTTATCAAGTTTTTCAAAACCAAGTCCAAAGGTACCTTACAAGCAGCAGCTTGCTGCAGCAAGAACTGGGACCAAAAGGCTTAGCAGTAGATGCAAGCCTTGCTATAGTATTGCTAGGCACAATTTACAGCTATATTTTTAAAATTAAAGTAATACAAAGCACTGAACTGAAGAGCTCAATTAACATGCATGAGGCCAAACTTCCTGCCTATGCATTCACAGTTGTCTGAAACATTTATCGGTCCTGGAGAAACACCAGCAAACAGCTATATATTTAAAAATAAAGAGTACCTGGCAAACCAGTGACTTGCACACAACGATATTTCAGCATTAAATATCACAGAGACTAGTTCTTTGAGGCTAATCAAGTTAATAACCCTTTACAGGTACATGTGAACAGAATAAATCTCATCCTCTGCTCTAAAGGCCTTACAACTGTGAGACAAATAGAAAATACGTGATACAGCATGACTGACATTTCAAAAAGATAAAATCCCAACAGCAAATATGCTAAAGATACCGGAGTGAAACTGGTCCAGAGAACAAAGCCAAACAGAAACTGGAGACCAAACAAGGGTCTGGCAGTTGGAAATTATGAGATCGGCCGAGGTTGAGATCAAAACATAACTGCATGTGAGCAAGACAAGGAAACCTCCTCAAACGGCTCCTGTAGAAAGGGTAAAAAGGGTTCTAAAGATAGGAGCTAGAACAGCAAAAGGAAACATAGATGCAGGTAGATACAGATAGGTATCCACGTGCAGACATGTATGTGGACATGTATAAAGAGATACAAGGGATTACAATTTCCTGGAGGCTGAAGCAGAGCTGTGAGCTCACAGAGGCTGTGGAGTAAGACGGTGAAGAACGATATTCTACATGCGATCCTTTAGGGGACTCCTACAAAGTTGTTCTGTGCAAGAACATGCCAAAGGCTGTGGCCTGTCCATACCTCCCACCCTCCCACCAGCTCTCTCTCCTTTTCCCCATACACTTACTATTAGTATTTTTTGTCAACACACATCCGATCTAGTGGAAAAACAGCCAACAAATTGTTCAGCAGGCACCACAGAGGAAACACAAATGCAATGTGTCTCAGGCCAAACCCTGATCATCTTCACCAAAAAAGTATCAAAACTTATTCTATAACAAAGGTCCATAAAATAATCCACAATGACACATAATAAAATATGCTAATTTTAATAAAACTGAGACTGCAATGTGAAGTCTTTCCTCTTTGGGGTCAGTTCTGGATTCTCCCCAAAAAAAAGGTTTAAGAGTTTTGTTCACTAACTGGAAATCGGTTTGGTTTGGGTTTTTTTTAAACAGGTTTTAATGATCCAAGCAGGGCTGATGTAGAGGGACTGATGGAGCATCCAGTAGCACCAATCATGTCTTTATTCTGAATTACTTATTGGCAGCACTCTGCAGTGCTACTTACCTTTGTCTGGTATTCATTAAGTTTGTAAAGCACACTGAACAGCACCATCTTCAGTTCTGTCATGGAGGGTTTGCTTTAAATGCAGTGGACATCTATACACTTACACAGTCTGACCTTTCATATAAAACTGCCCCCTCTTCCTAGGGAAATATTAGCAAGATCCTGTGAACTACCTACAGAAACAAGATGTGCTTGAAGTTTGCAGCTGGATTCAGGGCACAAGGCAGATGGCTGTTGGCAGTTTTGTGTCCCTTGCCCCATGTTCAACTCTGAGCTACAAGACAGAAATGCAGTATGAAGAACCCCTGATGAAAATTAAGGAGATGCAGTAAACAAGTCCTCATGTGACAGTTGCTATTGTGATGTTAAAAGAATGTTCAAATTCCCAAATAAGCCCCTTGCTATAACCTGCACACCTGAATGACTATCAAACATTTCTCAAATATTTGTTACTAATAATTTAATTCAGATTTACAATGCAGTGATCTGGGGAAGCAAGAGCAGAACTGGACTTACAAAACAACAATGGATTTACCTTTGCTTTCTACTATTTAATACAGCTAGATTCCCTCAGGCCTTTTTGGTTTGGGGACTATTAAATGTGATTTTTGTCTGGATAGGTGCTTGAGTGACCTGTGCTATTTTCCAGTGTTGAAAGATAGAGATTTATGTACATTAGTAAACAACAAAGTCAAAATCTTTCACAAGAAGGCAACAGCAGAAAATGCTGCCAAAACCCAGGGCTGCTTCTTGCCATGGCTATGATGCATTTCTGCAGAGGACTGAGCACCACTTTGATTTAACAGAAGAGCAACGCTGCATTTCTGTGTATCAGCCGGTGTAAGACTAATGCCTTCTGATGTGAGACTACTGCATGCCAGAGAGAAATGACTGACAAGAGCATTAACTAATGTTTGCAACACCATGGGTTTAGAATCAGTGTTCTCATAATTTTTTAACCAAGGGCTCCTATAGAGCTGTAGGCAACACCATATGTTACTTTAATAAGCCTCTAAAACCCAAATTCAAAATCTAGCTCTTTGTGCACACAGGTGTACATCTGTGTGCTAATGCACATACATGTACACCCCATGAAAGGTCTTTTAAGATGAGTGCTTATCATTACTGGTACAGAATTGCACAAGATGAGAAGAGTTGTTGCATTTCACAGGAAAATAGCAGCAGAGTGGAATTAAGAGATTTCCAAACTTTTGTGATATTTGTGGCCTTAAATGTACTCCTCTGAGAACTGCAATTTATTTATGGCATTTTCTATAAGAGCACATTAGTTGGTACGAAAGCCTACCTTGTTGCCAACAAGTAGTGCCGTGGTTTAAGCCTCTCAGCCACGCAGTTTTGCTCACTCACTCCCCCGTCTTTCTTCCCCCTGCTCCCGCCGGTATGGGAAGGAGAATCGGAAGAATGCAATTCCCACAGGTTGAGATAAGAACAGTTTAGTAACTAAAGTATAACACAAAACCACTACTGCTACCACCAATAACAATAATGACAAGGCAAATATAAGGAAAGAATACAATTGTTCACCACCTATACCCAGCCCGACCAAACAGTGCACCCCCACCCTTCTGGGTCTCTGCCCTCCGTTTTTGCATCCTGGGCATGACGTGCTGTGGTATGAAATACCTCTTTGTCTAGTTTGGGTCAGGTATCCTGTCTCTGCTTCCTCCCGGTTTCCTCCCGGCTCCCCCTCCTCCCTGGCAGAGCATGAGACTCAGAAAGTCCTTGGTCAGACCACAACATTACCAAGCAGTAACTGAAAACACTGGTGTTATCAGCACTGTTCCCAGGCCAAAAGTCAAAAACACAGCGCTACACCAGCTACCAAGAAGGAGAAAAATGACTGCTACTGCTGAGCCCGTGGCAAGTAGTCACGGTGATTTACAGCAAGCTCAAATTTGGATTACAAGTGGGAAGCCCAAATTCCAACTTTGATTTGTCCATTACTGTTAAACGGAAATTGAGACATTCAGGGGTTAGAGATGAAAGAAAATAATGTGTGTGTGGACTCAGGCTTTATTTTAAGCAAAAGCAAAATGAAGAACAAAATTAGTATTCTGAAGCCTGTGGTAAACTCTCCTGAGCTGAAGACTACTCATTTATCCATTCCTGGTTTTAAAATTTAAGATATGCCCAGCTTCAGCAAGACTAAAAATCAAAACTTTTTCTACTTTTCCTCATCACTAATGCAGATTAACTCATTGGGAACTAAGCAAAGACCACCAATCCAGATAATTAATAATAAAGTCTTATAGTTTCAGACTGACTTATCTCTATTTTCACTGGAAAACATTTAGTGGGTTGAGTGTTATTAGAGTATATCAGACTGGTTCTGATAGAAATTTAACAAATACAATTAAACTGATTTAATTAACACTTGCACATTAAAAGACATACAGAACAGGCCTGGCCATAAATCTACAAGAAATGCGATCCCAATCTGAACTTTTTCTTCAAGCTGCTCTCTAGAAGAGGGCAACACTGCTCTCTTGACTCCAATCTGCATAACATTATTTTGCTCATGACCAGGGCAGCCTGGGAGGCTTTTCAGAGGTCTGACCATGAGGAAGTGCCCCTTTGCTGTCCTCTGGTAATTCCAAGGGATAGAGAAATAATATGGAAAAACAGCCTGACAGATCAGTCGCAGATGACAACACACAACCTTGGCACATTTTGGTCTATTGACCACTGTCCAGGCTCTGTGAAGTAAAGGCAATGTTTGAAGAAATTGGCTTTTGAATCTCTGTGGATTCATAAAAGATGCAAGTAGATACGACAAAATTCTATTGTCCTATTTTGCATCCAGAGTCACAGGAACCTGAACTCGGTAAGAAATACAGACCCCAAGAAAAGCCATACAAATATCCTAATAGAGATTATAGCAGAAAGCAGAGTTATCAAGCCACCAACCCACATCCTTCCTCATGTGACACTGTTTCATTCCATTCAAAGTATCATCTCCCCTCTTTGTTCATGTTTTGCAAGTAGTTTGTGTTTCGACAAGATAATTTTCTTTCAATGTGGAGCTAATTTCTCATTCACATCCAGTTGTCTTCTATTCGCACATTACTAATAAGGCAGGGTTAAAAAAAAAGAATGTTCATTTGACAGCAATGTATTCATTCTTTTTCCACTCAAAACACTGACACAGCTCAAGCAGCTACCTCATATCTGCAGGTGCCAGCAGACTACTGGAAGGACTGTTAACCAGCCTGGAAATTATTGATATGCCTGTGAAAACAGTGTATTTTTGTTCTGTGCTAAATAATCTCAGTATTATCATCCTGTTTCTCTCTGAGACTTTTCTATTGCTGCTTTTATGTTTCAGCTACTGTGGGAGTTAAAAATTAACACATTTCTGTTCATCTTTTTTCTCTATAGCCACAGTTCAGAAGTAGGAATAGAGCAGATAATGTATTTGACCTAGGGGGAGTGGTGGAAGCCTCAGGGCACCATGCTGTCCTCCTTTATTTGGGACCCTGCAAGTGATGGACAGGGGCTTATGAGGAGACCAAAAGATCCCTTTTAAGTTGCTGTTGAAAGTAACTGATCAGACTCTGTCATCTGTAGGGTCCTGCACTTCCTTTTCTTGTACTCTCCCTGCTGTGGGAATGAAACTCAGCAAAGAGAACAAAAGTGCCACTCAATTCAACTAAAAGGAGTTCTCTGAAATGGCAACCTCTTAACATACATACTGAAGATCACCTCTCATTGAGCTTGTCAACCAGTTTGCCAATCATTTAAGCTAATATTGTTTTTTTGCTTTAATTTTAAAGTCTGTGAATTGCCAAGACAAATCTGGAAAAAAAATTTAACTTCTTCATTTGGAGGAAGATAATTGATGACATGTTCAACTTGGGTCCATAAAAGGCAAGCTCCAGTTCCTGTTCACCTGAAGTCAGCAAGGTACGGACACTTGGGAAAAGAGTTCTGTAGAATTCAGAGCAAATCCAGCTACAAAGGAACAGCTCAAGAAGTCCTCAGAACCTTGTATCAGGGGTACTCTCATCAGTGAGCAATACTTGCAGTGTTAAGTGCGGTAGAAGACAGAGGTAAGGGCAACATTCCCAAATAACTTATTTTGATGGGTAGGACAAAACACCCAAACTTATGATGCCTCCACTGCAGAAAGTAGTTATATGAGAGGAACAGACTAGTTCTCCAGTGAAAAAGCAGCAGATACCATCAATCAAGAAAATCGGTGTTCAGTGGGAGGAGTCTCATCTTTAGGTGGAACTCCTAAAACAATGGGGACCTGATCTTGCATTAAGAATTGCAGGCAAGACTCAACAGTGGTTCAAGGAGATGCTTATGATGAGGAAGAAGTTTCAGTGTGGAGCAGTGCTATTTTCCGCAGGAAAGGGGCGGGGAGGAGAGGGAACAGAAAAGACACCTGGTGAGGTAGATATCTCTGTGGAAAAAGAAGTTATTGCTACAATTTAAGGTTTTTAAATCTCAAGACCACCATTAGAAACACATGCTTCCCATGCAAAGGTGAAATCCAGTCTAAATTTGGTGACAACTATGATCAGATCAATATTCATTTAGGTAGCAAAAACGTATCATGGCCTAGAAAGCTCTAAAATTACAACAGCTGACAATAAAGGAATGTCCATTTGCAGAGTCTTAGATTACAGTATCTAGTAAGTGATAGCAAAGCTGTTTAGAAACGCAGTGTGCTCGGGAACTTCTGCTATAAACTATATTTAGCAGATGGACTACAATGCTTGAACATGTGCATGCACATTGTGCAAAAGGTTTTCTGACTGGAAGAATTTTAGGACACATAGTTCTTTCTCTTTTCCTTCTTCATACACGCTTACAATACACTCCTTGGAAACACACGGACACCACAGCTTTGAAAATGCTGGGACTCTAGTAGCCAGGGCAGAAATTCTCTACTCCAAGCTCCTCTCTCTTCCGACAAATCCTCTCTTCGCCCTTTCATCAAGATCATTAATTGCATGTGTATTCGCAGTGCTATCTGAGACAGGTGTCACATAGCTTTGCCCAGCTCATCTTATTAATTGCCTCCAAAGCATGCCTCTGGCTAGGGGACATGCCACCTTTTACTACAATCCCTGCCAGTCACTAGCAATTTATGTGTCAAATGTACATACACTGCCCTAGCTAAGAATCCATGCTGCCTTGCCCATCTCATTCAGTTAATTGCTTCAGTGGCAAGCCCCTGGCCAGGACAAATTTGGGAAGCTCCAGTGTTAAATGACCCATGCAAACATTTTCCACCTATATACTAAATCCATTTACTAAATCCATTTACCGGATTTACCACTCATGCATTCTCTGTCCCTATACATCCCCGCCCTTGCCACTCATTTGAAGGTTAAATATCACTTCTACAAGCTTAGCTCCAGCTGCTGATCTCAGACTCTGCCTGCCATTTGCCCTGTGTCCTAGAGCTAGAACATGCGAGGTGAGATACTGTTCTTTCCAGCTCTGAATACACTTTATTAGGTGGAAAGTATAAGAAGCCAGATGGTATAAAATGTACATTATGCCAAATTTACATTTTTGTAAATTTACCTACATCCCTTGTTTCACAGTGCTCAGACAGCTGCAGCTTACACCAGGGATGCAATGACCAAGAACTTATCCTTGCCCACCCTACACAAAATGCAAGACCAATGCCCACACAATGTGGATTAAGAATGGATATGTCGTAGGGAGAGAACATAACGCTGCAAGTTAATAGATATAGAAAATACTATATGATATCTCTTCAGCCGAGCCCAAACTTTGCACAAATTAGTGGGAGATCTGCAACTGTCATTAACTACATCAGGAATCCATCTTAGTCTGGCTTAACTGGTCTGTTGTGTCACTCGTTAAGGCCCAGTGGCCGGAAGATGTCGTGCTGTAAGGAAAGACAGGGCCCCTCTCCTAATAGCCAATAGTGTTTAGTTTATGATGTAAGCAGACGGAAGTGACGTTGTAAACCTTGGATATATATTGTTGTGTTTTTCTTTAATAAACGCCATTTGCTGTTCACCATATTGGTGTCTGTGAGCTGATGGCCCGAGCGGCCCGGGTTTGGTCACCGTGCCGTTCCTGAACCAGGTCGCCACGCCTCCATGAGGCAACAAGTGGTGCCGAAACCCGGGAAATTCGCCTGGGATCAGGTGAACGGCGGCCGGAGCGGCGGGGCCGGCCTGGCGGGGAGGACGCTCCCGGTCTAGTAAGGAGGATGGAAGCTCCTGTGAAGGTCGTATCACAATTATATAAGCAGTGGGGTGTTGATTGTAAATCCAAAGATTTTATTTTTGCCGTTGTGAGGCTTTTACAGATTGGGGCTATTGATCAGCCGGTGGATATTCTCCACCCAGAAGTGTGGGTTAAATGTACTATAGCGTTAGCCGAGGAGATGAAGTCCTCGGGTTGTGGGAAATATCTTAAGTCGTGGGGGAAAGTTGAACAGGCTCTGCGAAAGGCCCTGCAGGAGCAGGAATCCTGCATGTATGGGGCAGCCATACAGACTCCGTACCCATCGGATGGGGGCACCTTTGCTGAGTCTAAAGACTCGCGGGAGGGTGATACGCCCCACGAATCCCCGAACCCTGAACCACTTATGGAGGGACAGAATCAAGCAAAATCCTTTTGGGGTGGATTAATCGACTGGGTTAGACCACCGCCCTATGTGCCCCAAGATGGTGCCGAGCAGCAAGGGGAAGGGCAGAGCGAGGATGTCCCTGTCGGGAACAGGGAGGAAGTGTTAGAATTGACATGCGCACACAAACGGGAAGAGGGGTGGAGCGCGTGTGAGGCGCGGAGAGCCAATCAGAGCGGCCATTTGAATAAATGCCCTCATAAGGTAAACACCCCTCTGAGTGGAAGGCGGGGTGAGTCAGGAGGGGGGGAGCGGCCTGCCGGCAAGGGACGTGGGCGGGACCGGAGCAGAGGAAGAGAACGGCCCACTTGTGGGGCATGCAAGGGAACCGGGCGGGCCCGGAGCCCAGCAACAAAGTATCGGAACCCGGAGGTAACTAGTCAGTCCAGCTCTGATCCGGAATCAGACACTGACGGGGATGAGTGCCTCTTAACCGATTTTGATTCAGATGAAGAAGAACTAGGGGTAGATAAAATCAAAAGTCAAATTATCCCCTCCTGTAATAAAGGGAAGCCTGAAATAAAGACTACGTGTGCCGAGTGTGTTCCACCGGCCACATTAGCATTCCCGGTCTGAGTAACGGACGGAGGACAGAGGATTTTTTCCCCGGTAAACCCTAAAGATATACAGGCAATTGTTAAAGCAATTGTGGATAAGGGGCTTAATTCTGCTATGGTTTCCACCCTTATAGATGGGGTTTTTGGGGGAGATGATATGCTCCCGTTTGATATACAACATGTTTGCAAAATGATTTTTGGAGGGGCAGGGATGATTGTTTTCAACCAAGTATGGCAAGATAATTGTATGAAACAACTAGCCCTAGCAACTGGGAAACGTCATCCATTATATGGTTCCAGCCTGCCATGTTTAATGGGCACTGATCCAACAATGCTCACTCCCCAGACACAAGCCCAAGGTTTGCGGGCCCATGAAGTCATGATAACTTCTCGTGCAGCTAGAGATGCCATTCATACAGTCTCTAGAGTTATTGATAAGCCTTCGCCATGGTCAACAATAAAGCAAACTGAAAGTGAGAGCTTTGCGCAGTTTGTGGATCGCCTTCAAATGGCGGTCGATTCTTCGGCCTTGCCCGCGGAAGCAAAAGGTCTGGTCGTCGCAGATTGTATACGCCAGCAATGTAATGCAAAAACCAAAGAAATCCTGCGATCGCTGCCGACGGGATCAAGTGTCGCGGACATGATTAAACATGTTTCAAATGAGGGGCAGTTAACCCCGCTTCAAGCAGCTGTTACAGCAATGGCCAATATGAGGGGGTGTTTTAAATGTGGTCAGGTGGGCCATGTGGTGGCAAACTGCCCCCAGCAGGGGGACTCATCAACGGCATCCCCCTCGCGTCATAATCAATCTAGAGGGCCGTGTTGGGCTTGTGGAAAGAAAGGCCATATTGCTAAGGAATGTAGATCTAAAATCCCAGGAAACGGGAGGGGGAGAGGGCATCTGGGCCGTACTCGGCCCTCTTCCACTTGGGATATGAGACGGCCCAATTATGCCAACCTCGCGTGGGGAGAAGCACTCTCGAACCCACTGCCCCTCCGAGAAGTGACCAATTTTACGGCCCAACCGTCAGTTCAGCCGAATCCGTCCCTATCTCAGGGACAGCAAGGACAACTTCGTGGGGGCGAGACCCCAGGGTGGCCCTGGCAATAAAGTGTGACAACCCACCAGTGGTGTGGGGGATCTGCTCCCTTTATAATAGTTCAGATGACACTACTATTCGTGTCCCCTTTTTGATTGACACCGGAGCAGACGTTACAGTTATTCCTGAAATGAATTGGCCCCCACACTGGAAATTGGCAAATGCCCCTATGGTGGGTGGAGTCGGGGGATTAACCCGAGCTTGGAAGAGTGTTCAATTAATAGCAATCACACTTCATAATGAAAAGGGACCGGAAAAAACTATCACCCTTTTCCCTTATGTCATGACAGGAGTCCCACCCTTGTTGGGAAGGGACGCTTTAGTCCTATTAAAAGCCAGGGTGACAAATTTAATTTAAGGGCCACTGCCGTATACCCACCTCTACCAATTAAACTGACGTGGAAATCGTTTGACCCAGTGTGGGTTGAGCAGTGGCCCCTATCGAAGCCTCGCATGGATGCTCTTCTTGAGCTGATTGACCGAGAACTACAATGTGGTCATATAGAGCCCTCCACTAGTCCATGGAATACTCCAGTTTTTGTAGTACCCAAACGAACTGGTGACGGGTTTCGTCTCCTTCATGATCTGCGTGAAGTAAACAAGACAATTCAACCAATGGCTCCTGTTCAAACGCTGTTGCCTATGAACTCTATGATACCAGAAGGACAACCTTGTGCTGTCCTTGATATTAAGGACTGTTTCTTTTCGATACCCCTGCATGAGGAAGACAAGGAGCGGTTTGCATTTTCTGTTGTGTTTCCAAACAGCCAACGCCCTAATCTACGCTTCCAGTGGAAAGTGTTGCCCCAAGGAATGATCAACTCACCCACCATTTGTCAGATCATGGTGGACCGAGCGCTGGCACCGATTCGGCACAGTGATCCGACTGCAACCATTATTCAATATATGGATGATATCTTAATTGCCGCACCGTCAGGAGGTCAGGTGGATCGACTCGTGTCAATGGTATCAGAAGTTCTAAGGATAAATGAATTTGAGATCGTGAACGCGAAAATTAAAAGAGGACCATGTGTAAGTTTTTTGGGAGTGGGGATTACAAGCTCTTACATAACCCCTCCCAAAGTAAAAATTCGTCCAGATATTCAGACACTTCATGATATGCAACAGTTAGTGGGGTCCTTGCAATGGCTTCGTAATATTGTTCTGATTCCTCCTGAAATCATGGCCCCCTTGTACGATCTTTTGAAATGAAAAAACCCATGGGAACCAAAAACTCTGACGGTGGAAGCAATGAACTCTCTCGACTTTATCGAGCAACAGATGTCATCGAGTACGCTTGCCAGGTGGAATCCGAGTATACCACTTGATTTGTATGTGCACTTCACAGAGGGGGGGGGGGAGTAGGAGCGTTAGCCCAGGGCCCTCCCGAAAAAGCCCAACCAGTACAATGGATAGTCCTGGGAAAACCGTCACGTGCATTTTCTCTGGGAGTCGAGTGCCTTGGTAACCTTATTATGAAAGGTAGAAAACTTGCCCTAAGGCACTTAGGCATTGAACCTGCCAGGATATACCTGCCCTTCCGCAAACAGCTTCCAGTGCAATTTGTGGCAATGTCAGAACATTTGGCCATAGCTCTTGTTGAATTCGGCGGAGACGTCCGGTATGCTGTGAAGCCCCCCTGGACTCAAATGTTAGCAATAGTCGACATCGACCTTCCAAAGAAAATCATGGACCGGCCTCAACCGGGACCAACAGTCTTTACCGACGCGTCTTCAACAACCTCAACCGCGGCAGTGGTATGGCAATCAGAAAATGAATGGCATTGTGTTAAAATGATCGATTGTGCTCTTTCAGTTCAACAGTTAGAAGCGACAGCCGTGGTACTGGCGTGTGGACTGTTTTCAACAGAACACCTTAATATAGTAACTGACTCGATGTTTGTGGCCAAACTTTGACCATGTCGGGACCTGGCGTATCAACATCTACAGTAGCTTTGATGCTGGAAGAAGCACTTTTTTCTCGAAAGGGCACTATATCAGTCATCCATGTCAATAGCCACAGCCCAATTAAAGGGTTTTTCCAGACCGGTAATGATAAAGCAGACACTGCTGCAAAAGGATTGTGGACATTAAGAGACGCCCGTCAGCTACATGAGTCTCTCCACATCGGAGCCAAAGCGCTAGCAAAGAGATGCGGGATTTCAGTTACTGAAGCGAAACATATAGTAGCTACATGTCCTTACTGTCAGAAAGCACCACTGTGGTCCAGCGGGGTAAACCCCAGAGGGCTTAAAGCCTCCGAATTGTGGCAGATGGATTTTACAATCTGCCAGTTGTTGAAACCTTGAGCATGGCTAGCAGTAACTGTAGATACATATAGTGGAGTGATTGTAGCCACTCAACATGGTAAAATCGATTCCAAAGCAACTATTCAACATTGGCTAACAGTCATGGCGTGGCTTGGGGTCCCTAATCAGATCAAAACGGACAATGGTTCAAACTTTGTTTCTAAATCAGTCCAGGCATTTGCTCTGAAATGGGGTATTACCCTAATACATGGCATCCCATATAATAGTACGGGACAAGCCATAGTAGAACGAGCGAATCAAACTCTTAAATCTAAATTGGAAGTGTTAGCAAAAGCAGAAGGTTTTGCTGACGCTATTCCTTCGGGAGATCAAGCACGCCTATTGGCGACTGCTCTGCTAGCACTAAATCAATTTCCTAGAGGAGAGGAGGTAAATAGCCCCATTCAAAAACATTGGGCCACTCGGGCACTTGAATAAGGTCCATTAGTCATAATTAAAAATGAGCTGGGGGAATGGGAGCAGGGGCGGCGGTTGGTTTTGACTGGGTGAGGGTATGCTGCCGTCAAAAAAGATGGTAGAGTTAAGTGGTGTCCGCTTAAGTGTATTAAACCAGATCTCCAGAATAAATCTAATGAAAACTGTGAGTTTTGTTCACAGGATTAGATCATCGGACGCCCCCGTAACCTGTATACCCCAGCGTCATGCGTCCCGTTCAAGCTTGGGAGTTCCACATTGGCAGAATCCAGACCACGGCAAAATGACCATCGTAGGGAGGGGTGGTGATGCTTTTGTGTGATTTTGATTATACTCATGCTATTAGTGGGAGAATTAGGTCACCAGCCCTACAAATGGGTGCTTGAACAGGGCCGATCGCAACAATCATCATGGTACTGATCTTTGGGCCTTGTATGCTGGTAGAACACCAACAACTGCTTTGAGAATGTATCTATTCAGTGCTATGCCTACTTAGTGTTACCTCAGTGCTATATCTACTTAGTATTATCTCAGGTTACTTTTAAGCTGCCTTAAGTTATGATGTTTAGGTTTTTGTCAACCCTTGTAAATTTTTATGAATATTACCGGCCACTTCTTCCGATGCAGGCTGGCCACCTACATCGGAACGAGTGTGCATTTTGGTCAGTTTAGAAGCCCAAGCCTCAGACAATGTAAGGGAGGCATGCACCTTACGTTGTACTGATGCTGTTTGGAGCTGGTTTTTTGATTTTTAGTAGGGTCGTTGTACTGTATTTCAGTAACATTTCGTGTTTTGATTCTTATATTTGTATGTAGTCTTTTGTAAGATCAATCTTGTCTAAGGTGTCTTATGTTTTTTACTCAAGTTTATTATATATATTTTGTAAGGTTGTTATAAGGTATAGAATAAGATTTTATAAGATATAAAAAAGATTTTGATTAAGTATATTTTAGCTAATTTAGTTATGCATAAGGAGAGGGGAAATGTTGTGTCACTAGTTAAGGTCCGGCGGCCGGAAGATGTCGTGCTGTAAGGAAAGACAGGGCCCCTCTCCTAATAGCCAATAGTGTTTAGTTTATGATGTAAGCAGACGGAAGTGACATTGTAAACCTTGGATATATAATGTTGTTTTTTTCTTTAATAAACGCCATTTGCTGTTCACCATATTGGTGTCTGTGAGCTGATGGCCCGAGCGGCCCGGGTTTGGTCGCCGTGCCGTTCCTGAACCAGGTCGCCACACCTCCGTGAGGCAACACTGGTCTCGTACAATCTTAATTGATTTTACAAAGTTAGAATGGCAACTGGTACACATCACTTTTAATTTCTTCAGAATAATGATTAATCACTAAACTCTCCCTCCCTCCAAAGTTACCTACTAATGAAAAAATGTCTTGAAAACAGGATTAAAAATGACTGCGATAAACCATTCAGCCTGAATTCCAGTGATACGACTTCATAAAACATCAATTCAATCTCTACATTAGAGCTAGACAAAGCCATGTGAAGATTAATTAATTTACTGGGTGGGAAGTAAGATTTCAGAAAAGAATCAGTGCTGGGAATATGCCGCTGGTCCGGCATGGGGGAGTTGGTGCTGTAACACAAACAGGCAGCTGCTGAGAAAGAACCCTCCATCCTAACAATCATGCACACATGCTAGCTGCTGAGTCTGGTACAAGATACACGACAAGCAGCGATTCTCCCGGTTCACAAAACTACACAAAAGTTCAAATAAACCCTGGCTAGTCTTCATTAAAGAGTCACTGACACAGCCATATGCACGCAGCAGATTTACGCACCAGTTAATCAACTGTTGTTCATTCTGGATGCAGGGTTCAGAATAACTACTGCAGTATAGCTGTATGCATTGGGAATGATACTATGATTTCTCTGGTTATCAGTCATATTTATGGAGCCTTATTATTTATCTAGCAAAGGTTACTGTTACGGTTGACCACACATTTTTGTTACAACAATTTAAGCATGCTAGAGATTTTATTTTAGCTTGGTTTAGCAGCAAGATAATTAGTCACTGAGTATTACAGGGGAGCTGGTATTGCAAAAGCTCTGCTGTACCTGTGCTAGAAAGAAAGTACATTCTATCCTCCCGGACTGTTGGTCTAGCACCTTTTCTGAGTACTGCGTATATACTTGCCACAACCTCCATGATTCACCTGAAGAGTTTGCAATTGACACTCTCATTGATATTCTTTGATGGAACCTCTCCACAGCTTCCAGCCTGGGCAGATAAAGACAACAATTTTAAACACTGTCTCTGATTCTGAGCTACCTCAAGACTCTGAGGCCCCCTGTCTAATCTTTCAGGCTTTCCCTAAGTGCCTCAAGTTTGCCCAGTGTTTAGTATTGCTGTCGCTCTATCCCTAATCCTAGCAGATATTTAATTCTCAGGCTTGCAGGGGGATGTTCAAAATCCCCTAGAAACTTCAGTAACTGCTCCCACTTCAGGTAAGAGCAGCCTATGTCAGTATGTATGTTGTTCTACAAAAAGTACCTATACAAAGTGAATGAGTTAATTTTGTAAAACAAAAAAAGGACATTCCGCTTTATTTACTGTGCTTCTCATCTACCTCCAGAAGCAGAGTAATACACAAGAGAATCTCAATTACAGAAAAATCTGTGCAGTGTAACGTGAGTTCCCAGGTAATATAGCAGTTCTGGTCTTGGAAGACTTGCAAGCTGCATGCAGAGGGGAGAAATCATGGCAGGACCAGTACAGCTCCAGCATCTGTCATAAAACACCAGAGGTCTTACTAAAGAACATGGCTTAATATTTTAAAAAGTTACTGTAATCAGCTCTTTCATTTCAGAGTCTTAACTGAACTAACGAAGATTTTATTCTGCTCTCAATAGAGCAGATATAGTTGAGCGCTTAAGATTCCTCTACCTCCTGCCCTGAAACATGAGAGATCATCTGTAATGCATAGGATGTGGTGAAGAGAGTTTTATTCCTAAGGCGCCCAAGTGTTTCTGGGTGCTGCAGGCAGAGGCGGGAGGCACATACCTCATTCTCTGCCTGTGACACACATCTGCTTTTTCCAAACGCTAAACACTTCAGGCTAACTTAAATCACTGGGCCAAAAGCACAGGCACATCAGTGAAAGGTAATGATCTCTGTTAGCAGAGAATAGGCTTAGTATTTAAGATGATGCAGTGCCTTCATATCATCTTTAACCCTATGATGACAGCATGCTGATAAGTATGCATAGCAGATTAAAGTGGAAGTTCAGCAAGAAATACCATGGCATCACTAAAATGAGTGGTTAACTCATTTTTTCCTGTGGGATACAAAATAAGTTAGACTTCTGAGTGCTGAGACTGTGGGTCTGATTCCCACATTCTCAAATTCCCATTTCTCAAAATTCCTCAGCAGAAGCGATGAATTTTCCATGAAAACCCTCATTGGAGGAAGGCAGAAAATGTTCCTCCACAAAGCTATGAATATAGGGAGGAGACCTCTCTTATCCTTACAGAGCCTAGATTACATAGCACAGGTCTGTGATGAAACTTCAGGCAAATCAGTTTTTTTAAGTGGCGCAACACTAACACGTGTGGCCAAACCCTCTTTTAAGCTTGTGTTTTCTCCCCATGAAAATAGCTGCTTAAACGATTCCATACCCTTAAAGAAAGTCACTGCACTTAGCACTGTATGTTTTGTTCCTCTTCCAGTTCATCTAGGATGATATTTCCATACCTTATGTGATACAGTGAAGCTGATCTCCCTTTTACATTCTGATTAAAGACACTGGAATACATTCCCTGTACACTTACACACAAAATGGGTTAGGACCCATTCCAAAGTATATGTACTTACTGAAATGAGATCCAAAAATGGATAGAACTTGAGATCACACTTATTTATATTAATTTTAGTGCTCTCAAGATTAGTCAGAAATTTTTAAGTGAATCATTCATTTACTTGGATCCCTGTTTCACATTAGAGAGGGTGGGTATACTCAGATTTTAAATCAATTTTGGAGTCTTTTTCTACTGAAGATTAAGCTGGGTGATTAAATGGACTTCATCTAATTTCAAAAAAAATTTGCTTCCCGTTTCATTCACCATTTTATCAATCCAGTAAGAGAATTCTGCAGTGCCTTAGAGCTGAGGTCTAGCACAACCATTTCTTGGTAGGCGATTCTTTCCCCCTTTTACACTGACTATGATAGAGGACTTCAGCAGTGGTGTCTCTCGCCTTTGATACTAACCTCCTGGAAGATGCCTAATGTCCTCCTACCACTCCACTGTTCTCACTAAACATATTTTGACCAAAGATCAGAAAGGTGAATGACCAGCACATCTCCATGGCTTCTGTGGGTTATGCTCAGAGCTGCTGAAGAGAACAAGTCATGGTCTATGCACAAAAGCCAAGAATAACTCACAGGCAGCACTGATGGTGCCTTTAGAAAGCTTTTCAAACAAAGATGAAAATCCTGGATGCCTGTTGACAACACAAGAGAACAACAAACCAAATTTAAATTCCAGCTACAAACTACAGTGACTGTTCCCAAAGTCTGAGTTACAGCCCTAGAAGCCCCAGCCTCAAAATCACATGAGAATGGGCAGGGAAAAGACATCAGGGTCATCAAAACCATTCTCTACCCCAAGGCAGCAACAACATGCCTAGCCATTCCTCTGAAGTGTTTGTCTTGACAGTTCAACAAATCTGTCCCCTCACTCTTGGTCTGCATAGCCTGAAAGGACCAGTCTCTGCACCTCAACAGTTCATAGCTGAAAACAAGAACACCACAAGGCAGAATTTGTTCCTCCCCTGTTAATGGTGGGCAAGAGGGGTCTGCCCAAGTAGCCCCAAGTAACTGTTCCAGCACTGGGGACAAAACTATTCTTTTTCCAGTTAAATGAGAACCCAGAATGCAGCCCTGTGCATCAGACCTATGCATTTTGTGTGCACTTAACAGCCTTCAACTTTAGCAGTGCTCCCACAGGAGCCAGTCTGGGACCTAGGCTTAGTTCATAAGGCACTGGCCCTCCAAACACTTTACCAAAGCGCAGTTTATAAATACAGAGACTGACGAAGGGAAAAATAAGGGAATCTGGGAAGTCTCAGAGAGTAACTACGTAAGAATGGTCCAGAGAACAAAACCTACAAAGAAGGCTTTTCCCCAGCCAGGAGAGGAGAACTGAAAATAGAGTTTGGCCTTATACACAGAGGGTTGAGCCAACAGCCTTTAAATACAAGAACACATATTCCTTCTAACCCTACACCTACGAGCTCTGTGATACAGGGCCAGCAACTTCCCTAACAAATGCCCCTCCTTTCTCCATCTGTTCGCTTTAAAGAGAATTCTTCCAGGAAAGAAGAGTCTCCCACTATACATCCCCCGTGCTCCATCCCAGGGTGTCACGGACTCAGCTGAGACATCTGCTCGCTATTCTCAAATCTCCTGAGAAGTCCTTTCCTTTGAAGGTGGCCAGGCGCTGGCACAGGTTAGCCAGAGATGCTGTAGCTGTCGGATCCCCGGCAGTGTTCAAACGCCGGTTGGGGGCGGCCTGCTGGGACCTGCTCTAGTGAAAGGTGTCCCAGCTTGCAGGTACTCTGCGTCTGGGATGTGGCACAGTGCGGCTTACAACGCTGAGAGTAACTGCGTCTCTCCTAGAAGCGCTTTCCAAGCCAGAAACGCTGCGTAAGGCACCAGCGAAAGCAGGAGACAAGAGCAAAGTGCTTTGCAAGGTGGAGAGAGGGGAGGCTGAGTCGTCCAGCTGGAACACAAACGGGGAGCTGCTGCTGGGGAGCCACCCCATCCAGCTTGAGCACACCGCCTGAACAGCTTCCGGACTCGGGGAGCTGCTGACGGGCAGGCGGGAGGTGAAAGAGGGAGGGAGCTAAGCCCACCGTGCCGTGCCGTGCCGTGCCCCGCAGGCTGCCAGGACACGCCGGGCTGCTCTGGGCGGTAGCGGCGGGCTGCGGGTTGCGGGAAGCCAGCCGTCTCCCCAGCCGCCTCTGGGAGCAGGCAACTGTCGGCTGCGAGGCTGAGCCCCTTTCTGGGGCTGGCAAGGGAGTCCATCTGCGTGAGCTCAGGCAGCAGGGAGGTGGGAGCATGGGGCTCCCTAACGCAGCCTCGCTCCTCGGCTTCTCTTCCACACGTTCAGCCTGAGCAGCACCGACTGGCGCTGCACCGCAGCAGCGGCCCACAGCTGGAGCAGACGCACCTTCTACTTTTCTCGGCGTCAAAGGCAGCCGGACTGCAGGCTAGTTCGACGAGAGCAGTCGCTAGCTCGCGCAGCCTGCCGCCCGTTACTCCAGTAGCCTCTGCATCTTCTGGCAGTGTCAGCCACCCGGCAGTCGGCTGTGCACGCAGCAGCCGCCAAAGGCAAGTGCTGCCAGGCTGCCCTGCAAGCCCTGTCATGGAAGCAGAGACGAGGGGCCGGACACCTGCCCGGAAGCTGACCCACACAGCTCCGCACAGCCTCTGCCTCTGCACTGAAGTGAGCTCAGGCGGCGACAGGCTAGTTCTGCTCAGAGAACTTCAATGGCAACCAGAGACCCCACCAGCAGCCAGTCGCCCGGCAAGACCCAGCTCACAGCAGGGCTGCAGGGACGACGACAAGGCCAGATACTACTTGAGCAGCTGAGAGCAGCAAGGTCCCTGCCGCTCAGCCCAGCCCGAGGAACGCTGGCCAGCAGAAGAGCACCAGCCAGCACTGTTGGCTGCGGGCTGCGAGGCAGCCTCAAGGGCAAGTTCCTGGGGCTGCCCCAGAAGCTGTTCGCACTGCGCCTGCCCCCGCTGCCCAGCAAGATCAAGCCTTGCGAGCAGTCAAAGAGGAGCTGCTTGGTGGGCAGGCGGGAGGTGAAGGAGGGAGGAAGCTAAGCCCACCGTGCCGTGCCCCTCGGGCTGCCAGGACACGCCGGTCTGCTCTTGGCAGTAGGCGCGGCTGCGGTTTGCGGGAGTCCAGCCCTATTCAAAGGGATGGTTGTGATATGAATAAGTGCAAGAATACAGTAAGAGCTGCAAGCAATCCAAAAACTTGTTGACTAAGCTTAGCCAGAAGGGAAATGTGCAGAGTAGCTACTGAGCTGCTCCATGAAACACTCTGGTGAGGGAGGAAGTGGCGGTTGACTGCAGCTTCCCACTTCAAATCGCAGCCTTGCCTGAGATATGCTGAATGGCTGATCTTGCCTTGTCTTTATCTGCTTCTAGCAGCACATGGCCTTGAGCCTGAAGAGCTGATGTGCAAAGGAGTTGGTCTGAATCCTGAAATCTTTCTGTTCGAATTGTGCCATGGCACATCGAACGTACTCTCCAAGTGCAGCCTCCACCACTGTAAGTTCCTGAGCACTGCCTCGGGGCCGCAAGAATTGTCTCTGTATGTCCCCAGAAGGAAGACTGTGCTGCTCTATGATGGGAGAGGAGCACGTCATTAGATACCATCATAGGCTCCTGCAGAAGAAATGCTTTGAACATGAATTTTAAATGCTTACTCTTAGTCATCCCATCTAGGATGATACTAATTGAAAAAACAGGTATTTCTAGGTCTACATGTGTAATTTGGGAAGAAAGAAATGTGCTCAGAATGTGAGACAATGTTGCATGGTGTTGCTCTTTCACTGAACCAATGGTTCAGCAACAAAAAATGCCATAATTAATTCCTATGCTAATTGAGATACTCCCAAGCACATCCAGTGCCCTGGATTCTTTTCTCACTAGTAAAACTAAAGAAAGGTAAAAATGACTTATCCACATTTGCTTGTCTTTTTCCACACTGAAAGAATTAAGAAAGAGCAAAGATATGAGAGTGTCAGAGGAGAAAGTCATGTTTCGAATAAACGTATTTTCAGTAGTGTAAAAAAGCGTAAAACAGTAAAAGAAAGTGCTGCTTTTCAGTGCTAAAAGTGTGTGTGTATGGATATGTTGGGGAGCTGGAAGGCATTAAAAAAATGCTTGAAGCTTACCAGAATGAAGAAAACCCCATTCAGTTTTAAAGCACTTTCTGTTGTTTAACAGGTGATGAGATTAATTGTACAGGATAGCAATTCAGTTCCTGACTTGCTTCACGATATGTATATGCAGAAAAATCCCTACAATCAAACAGTTGTGACTTTTGCACAGGGATTAATGTTAAATTTAACACAATTAAATTATCAATTCATCCCAATGTAAATATTACATGTCCTAAGTGTTGAAAATATAATGCTGTCTGTTAATTTTTAAGGAGATCATTAACATCAATAAAGGCCTCATACTCTCTGTTCTACTAATTTTGGTTAGGAGATAGCAGGGATTAAAGAACCCCCTCATGTAGAAGGCACTGGCAGAGGATCATGAGCAATTTGCTGTTGTGTGCCATGTGGATCTGTACATCCTGGGAAACGGAACCCGTTGGTGCGGTCTAGTTTTTCCTGTTGAAATTTCTCTTTTTTCCCTGTTTTTTTAAAATAAATATTAGACATTTTGCTGAAAAAAGTACAAATTAACATTTGAAATCTGGAGGGGTTTTTTTCTGAAAAGATGGAGTTTTTCTCAGATTAGATAGGGGATTCAATTGTAATTGGATACCTGAGGAGGAAAAAACCCCAAAAATCGCATTGATAAAGAAGCAGGAACCATCAGTGAGGGCTTTACTTGTCAAAACCCTACTTCTGTCGTGGAAAATATCCACCAAACTTCTTGTTGAATTGTGCTGGAAAAACAGTGTGGCACCAAGTGGGGACTGATGCATGCAAAGTTGCCTCACTGCAGAGGTCTCAGCATTTGGGTGGAGGCTGTCCTGGGGCTGGTACCACATGTGGATATGGATGTGGGTTATGTCCACTCTTGCATAGATTGCCTACTTTCCTGTGCACATCAAAGCATCCTACTCCTAATCTTCCTTCAAATGCTCACAATGCAGGTGTCTGTCTTCTTATGTAGACCTATACATATTATTTTCCTATACAGAACTTGTATAAAAGGAAAATGCCTTAAAAAACTATTTGCCACAGCAAGTGTTTGGGTAATCTCAGTGCATATCTCCTTTGCTTGCAATGCAATGGGTATCTACACAGTTACATATTCAGTGACCCAGCTTCCAGGACAAACGTCCAATTTATGGGTAGATGTAGATATTGCATCTGGCTATTCATGAAAATATACTTCAGATGAGAGAGCTTTTATTCTGAGAAAGCAACTGTATTTTAATGAAGGTCAGTCTTACGCAAGGTGAAACTGCTCTGTAGCATTTCTCCAACCCAGAAATCAATTCATATTGCTGCTTTCTAGGGCAGCAGCAACTTTTGCTTTAAATTCGTTGTTCAGATCTTTCAGTCAAGCTTTCTTGATCATTATATAGAAATCTGCTGTGCCATGGCGTTATGATCATTTAACTGGGGGGAAAACTTCTACTGCACATATGTTGACAACCAACCTATTAATGGCCAAATAGTGAAGCACTGATTATCCATTCTGTGTCTGTTGGAGTGCACTGTCCTATATTTGTTGACACCATCATTATAAACGTTACAAATGACCTGCCTGGATCCCAGGATATATCTTCTAGGGTGAAGTGTCAACACGAATATAATAGGGGTGAATTTAGAGCACAGCTTTAGGCACTCTTGCCACTTTGCCCTGTAACTCAATAGATTTTGGTTGGAAATGGTGCAAAAAGGAATAAGTGGAAGGAACATCTGTTTCAATGATCTCACTTTCAGCATTTTTGTTTGCGGAGCTGCTTGTTTCCCCTGCTCAACGCTGATGGCAGCTAAGTACAGAAGTGATCTTTTTAAGAATTATTTTGTTATCCTTTTATGTCATCATGTGGAAGTACAGGAAAAGAATAATCAGGAAACCAGACGGCATTTTGAATAGTGGTTCTATTCAGACATTTTAAAATCTTTAATTTCTGTAACTTTTTTTAAATGTTAATATGCATCACTAGTAAATTATTTCTATTCTCTCTTTTTATGTTTGGAAAGAATTATGAAAGAAATGGATACATTCTTCAGAGCGGTACCAAAAAATCAGTGTTCAAGCACTGAGTATGAGCTTCAGGAAATATGAATAGGATGACTGACATTCAAACTGATTAATGAGTCACAGGCTGAAAAGGAATGCAGGGACATGTTTTGTATTATAAACTGGCAAAACTAGAATGGCTTGGGTGGAACTATGCTGATTAACCAGCAGAGAATGCAGTTTGATGCCTGTCGTGATTTCACGTCTGTCTTTATATCTTTGTTTCATTAAAGCATTTCTTTCCTGGAGGATAATGCGTCAGGATCTGGAGGATCCTTTCCTGGAGGAGAATGTCTCCTGCAGTACAGCAGCAGGGAGCTTGTATAAATGGGTTTAGGTCAAAATTATTAGATCTGAACTTTCAAAGACGTGTGTGATATTAGACTGTGGATGAAATGCTGTGATTTTTCAGTTACTTAACCTGCTGACTTGAAGAGGAAGTCATGGTGAGAAGCACCTCTAGAGTAGGCAGGTCAGGATACATTCCTAAAAAGTGCTCCCTCGATATATTGGTATTGGTATGGATGATAAGATGACAGGTTATGTGATGTTTGCCATCTAGTTCAGCCTCTTTTGAAATGTTACAGGTGCTGGAGGAAGAGATGGTATCTACAGAACAGGGCACAGGCCTTGCTGAGATATGGTATTCCTGTTGAGACAAATTTCAGGCATGAAGCTGGGCTCCGCTGTAAAGAAAAGTGATGAAGCAAAAGGAAGCCAGCCAAAGGATGACAGGGTAAGTCAGGCTGACATTAGAGAAGGAATGTTCAAAGTTTCTGTTTCTTTCTAAGAATACATTTTTTGGGAATTTTTTGGTGCAATGTGTCTCTAATGCCTTGTTATCACCCAGATTATCTTTTACAATACCTTTCTATTTCACCTGGAAGCCTTCTGTAAAGAAACATTTGGTAATGTTTCTACCTTACAGGGGCTGAGATGCAAAAGCAGGAATTAAAGAGAGAGAAGGAAGGGCTAGGGAAAGGATGAGGTGCAGGCGTTTACCAAGTATGAAGTGGAGAAGAGTCTGCCTTGGTGACCTTATATGATGCAGTTTTCTGACCCTATGATGGCTTCTGAGTCCAATCAAAAACCAAATTGGTAACTAGATTTGAAGTAGATACCTGTGCCAATGCTGCCAGCATTTTAGGATGATGAGAAAACCCTGGCAGTACCTCTTGGAAACATGGAGGATCTGACATTTTCTTAAATAGTGCAGGTTAATGGATTAGCACTAACACAGGTCTGAGGAGAGGCAACACATCCAGGGTTAAGTTACAGAGAAAAATGGGGAAGTGGGGAGGAAACACCAGACAGGAATCTGTCAAATTTACCCTGCCAAACCTCTCTCTTCAGGTTTGATATGCACATCCATCACCGAGGCTTCTGAATGCTGCTGGCTGTTTAAGCCACAACAAGGTCCCCAGCGGACTTCACAGAAGCTGTGGGATGGATTCTCTTGATGGGAGTGATAGTAATAGATATGTAGTAAAGGGAAGATGGATAGCTGGGAGATACTGCCTGCACAGCAAGGAAAATAGAGCTTTGGAAGCTTCTTTTCTTCACCAAGGAATCCTTGTTTTGTGTTGGCCACAGCAATTTCCAGTCAATCACTGCCAAGCTGTATGGCGCACATCAATGTCTGGGTTGAGCATTACTACAGTGAAAAATGTTACTCTGTATGTGAGTCAACAATATAATGCCTTAAAGAAACAGAAAGATGTCATGTGTGCTTGTTAAAGCAGGTTGTGTAAGATACATTGGGATTGACAAGGGCTCTTTACACTTTCATGATGTAGTTGATCAAATAAGATCAAGCTATAACAAGAAGCAGTCTCAATGATGAAAAAACATCATCACTATACATGAAGCACAGATGGTGCTTTTGATACTTGGTATTATAGCTGGTTTTAAGTTTATTGGAGAAAAATATGGATTTTTAAATCTTAAAGCTGCATGCTGAGAGGAAATATATGCTGAGACTCACTAAATCACTTGGTGTATTCTGGGTGGGTCGTTACACACTCAGAGCTGGAGTTTGTCTTTCTCAATCACCATGATCAGTGTTTAATTCTGGAATGGTTCTGCTGAAACCAGACACATTCACAGTGGAAGATGAAAATGACATATGGTTTTGGTCCTGTGTGTTAATGGTCTGGTTGCAAAGATAAAAAGTATGCACAGCATTTTTTTTCATGTACATTGTGCACGTGCACCCCAATACGCGTGACTCTATCTGATGCATTTTTGTGCAGAGATGTCAAGCAGGGTAAACAGAGCAACTTATAGGGATTAGATCAGAAAAACTCCTAACAACAGCTTCTTTGCAGGAGTACCAGATCAAAGCTACTTGTATGTTTAAATACAACTTCATGCAAATATCTGAGAGTTACTGTCCCATCACTACCACTGTGCATCCTGTCAAATTTACTCCTGCCAAATGCTGCTGAACCTGACTGGTAATTTACCTCATTTTCTGCAATCATGGCATATATGGTTTCCTTTGCTATTACTATGGAAGATTGTCCCCAATTTGTTGCTGCTCCTCTCGAGACAGTTTTGAAATAACAATGTTGCTTTTTTGTCCTCCTTTTAGT
Organism: Ara ararauna; assembly: GCA_028858755.1. Lineage (NCBI taxonomy): Eukaryota > Metazoa > Chordata > Aves > Psittaciformes > Psittacidae > Ara > Ara ararauna. The sequence continues at coordinate 15,082,963 of CM054385.1, forward strand.
TATATTTCTTTGCCTGCTTCTGTGTTTCTTCCCGAATGTGCTTTCTGGTGCGACCTTACGTTTTAAAACAGGGAAGCTCAGAGTTATGCTCAGCACCCCAAGTATTATGTCTTCTCAGGTGTTGCCACACTCAGCATGCAGAGAGGCATGTACTTTTGCGCTGTCCAAGTAGGTGAATAGGTGTGTATACATAAATTTGTGTAATCTTACTGTTCTTCCTCTTCTTAGCAGACTTGCTTTAGGCTGCTTACTTAGCTAAGCTAGCTTAGATCTGGGATTCAACTCTTTGATCCACCACAGGTTTCTTGAGACTCTCTATGCCTTTGCTCCCAGCTGGCAAATAAGGGCACTTCTCTAACTCATAGATGTGCTGTAAGAATAAACTCAAATGAAGCTTGTGACCCTGTGATTGGGTAGAGCCACATGAGCACACAGTTATACAAGCAGATTGCTCACTGGAGTCCTGTCTGCATGGAAACTTCTTTCCCATTCTTTGATATTCTTGCTATGATCTTTCCTCAGCTTATGAAGAACACGGTTCTTTCTCACAGCTGGTCCTCCTCAGCCATGTAATGTGAAGGATGCATTTTGGAAAATTACTTTTTATCTTTAGTAAGGAAAAATATCCTCAGGTGTAGCAAACACCCTGGCTTCACCCACCGACAGGATAATGCTAGAGAAGTGAAGATATTTCGATCATTAAGTGCTTAATTCCTTGTGTGAAGTGCTGTTTTTCGGTTCTTCCTTTCAAGAATGAGTGTGAGGCCAAAGCAGCTATTTCTCGTCAAGTTTTAACCTGTTTTGTGAGATTTTAGATGGCTTTTTGACACCAGGAGCTAAAGAGCAGAAATATCAAACAGTAACTGTTCCCCCCATGTTAGAATGTCACACGCTTTCCTCCTTGGGCGACACGATCTGCAGGCAGGGTGTTTGCATAGTAAATGCCGTGTCAGGTCAAGGTTAAAACAGAATTATTTATTCCTTTTTTCAACTCAGGATCAAAGTAAAGTGCACATTGTATGAAAATCACATTTGAAACAGCTGAGTTCCATTACCTTCTCAAATAATTGTCAGGAACAGGCAGATGCTGTTGAGGTAGAGGATATTACTTGCAGGAAAACCTAACCTTTGACATACACATATATCCCTCTGATTTCAATGCATGGCTCTTCAGGCAGAATGTAAATCCTGCTGAGGGTCAAATCCAAGCTGCTGAATAGCAGCATCAGTCAGTCAGGGGCCAGATACTGCCAACTAATCAGACATCTTGCCATTGGGTTCTCCAAAAAAGGGCTTGAGCTAAGCATCCCTGAGTGCATTTTACTGCTGTATTTTGGCTTGTATGTGCTGGCCATGACATAACCTGAGGGTATGACAGTCCAGCTCCTCTTATCCCCAAAACCAAGCTCCTTGTCAGGGTGGTGAAAGTATTCAAGCATTAGGTGGCCCTGTGAGGAACCTGCTGCAGCTGCCTGCTGGCTTTGGTTATGTGGCTGCTGCCTATGGGAGTCATCGCTGCTGCCTGTGAGTTTATATCTCTGTTCCAGAATCACACTTTTCTATTTGCTCTTGCCAAGGACAACTTTCAGAGTTCCCTGATGCCAGTTCCAAGTGGGTGGAGCAGTGGCAAAAGAAGCTGCTTGAAGCGACTGAGGAGGCAGTGCTACTCTGTCTGCCTGATTATTTATCTCCCTCGTTAGACACAGCATTTGCTTTCTCTGGAGTGATTCAAGCATATCTTAATGCCCTGCTTTAGCTCTTTTATCATGTTGGTTTGCTGCTGCAGTTAAGTCATACGTCTGTCTTTGCCACGGCAGAAGGATGACAGAAGATGCCCTCTCTTTATTGGGCTCCAAGATGCCTCTCCCATGTTGTCTCCTGTTTCCCGTTTATCATGCGGAAGGCTCTGAGAACTGTGCTGGGTGTTTTTGGGATGAGTGTAACAGACTCTGACAGTATTAAAAGCTTCCCTCCAATGTCATATAGAGATAAGTGGGTGAGAGGACGGGTGCTCAGCCAAGCTTGCTGTGTCCTAGAGTATGACCTCTCTGGAAATGCAAATGGTATTTCACTGTGCTGAGGTAGTCTCAGAGAGATTTTAACCAAAACATCCATTGATTTCAGCATGAGCAGTAGCAGGCTTGTGGCATTTCTCCATTCCCCTCCTTTGCTGTTTCACACATCCAAACACTCGAAGTGATGTTCTAGATCAGTACAAAATCCGCATTTTGCCTTATAACAGTGAGGCCCATTTACCTCTTGCCTTCTCAAGTGCACTTGCTTTCCCATTCCTGGTACCTCCTGTTACTCTCTAAGACTTTTTTGTCATGTGTAGGCGACTGCCTCCTCATCACCAGCTCCGGATAAATTCAGAATCGCCTGAAGGAATGTGGTGTATGGTATCTATCTGCGGGATGATCCTTTCAGAGATGATTCTTTATGAGACTGTGCAGTGTAAGTTTGGACCAGATGATCCTTGATATCTCTTCCAACCTGGTATTCTAGGATTCTGTGGTGTTCTGTGATGTACAATGTAGAAAAAAGGACATATGGAGTGGACAGCGATTGTGTTTTTTTGGAATAAGTGAACGACATAGAGAGGGAAGGGGAGTATCACCTGATAGGTCCCTCACATGTGCTCTACGAAGTCTTGTGTAGTGCACAAGTCCATGCATACGAAGTCATGGAGGTGGACAGAAGGTATTTATCATATTCTGATGCCTCAATGCACAAGATCAAAGAATCTTGATTAGAGCACCCTATAGTTTTGGATTTGCCAAGGACATTTGGATTCTTTTGCTGGAAAGAATCCAGCTAGTGGGGGTTTGAAAGCCTGGTTTTTACAAAAGAGGCTGTAAGTGCATGTGGAAGGGGACAGGTAACAGAGAAATGGTAGTACCAACTTATGGCAATTCCTTCCAGAGACCATGCATCCGGAGCTGGTGTTTCACTTTACAGCTTTCCTGGGAACAGTTTTTTCTCCCTTTTTGTGCATCTCGAACTCGAGGGAGAAGATTTGGTTTAATTTCATCGCCTCTGATCCTGATTAATGAAAAGTCATTTCTGGTAGATTTGGGCAGGAAAAAAATCCTTGACTACTTTGTATCTTTGGAGCTATATGTAGGTGTGTGGCAGGAAGTTCTATAATTCTAGAAATTATGACAAGGCATTCATAAAGATGAGGATGAAACCCTGTGGCTGTGTAGTTAGTTGGGACAGTCAAAACAGCTGGAAGGAAGGAAGGAAGGAAGGAAGGAAGGAAGGAAGGAAGGAGGGAAGGAAGGAAGGAAGGAAAGAAGGAAGGAAGGGAAGAAGGAAGGAAGGAAAGAAGGAAGGAAGGGAAGAAGGAAGGAAGGAAAGAAGGAAGGAAGGAAGGAAGGAAGGAAGGAAGGAAGGAAGGAAGGAAGGAAGGAAGGAAGGAAGGAAAAGAAAGAAAGGAAGGAAGGAAAGGAAGGAAGGAAGGAAGGAAGGAAGGAAGGAAGGAAGGAAGGAAGGAAGGAAGGAAGGAAGAAAGAAAGAAAGAAAGAAAGAAAGAAAGAAAGAAAGAAAGAAAGAAAGAAAGAAAAAGAAAGAAAAAGAAAGAAAGGAAAGAAAGAAAGGAAGAAAGAAAGGAAGGAAGAAAGAAAGATAGAAAGAAAGAAAGAAAGATAGAAAGAAAGAAAGAAAGATAGAAAGAAAGAAAGAAAGATAGAAAGAAAGAGAAAGAAAGAAAGAAAAAAAGGAAGAAAGAAAAAGGAAGGAAGGAAGGAAGGAAGGAAGGAAAGAAAGAAAGAAAGAAAGAAAGAAAGAAAGAAAGAAAGAAAAGAGAAAGAAAAGAGAAAGAAAAAAGGAGAGAAAGAAAAAAGGAAACAAAGAAGAAAGAAAGAAAGAAAAAGAAAGAAAGAAAGAAAAAGAAAGAAAGAGAGTTCAAGCAACAAGTGTCCTTTATTATGAGGAGCTCCTGCTTATATATCCTTCTACATAGCGTGGTACAATCTCACTGGTTAAGCTTGGCATAATACAAACGTATTGGTCAAGCATAGCTTAAACTTATTGGTCAAACATAGCATAGCATAATACAAACTTATAGGTCAATAGGTTGTTATTTTATTCATGATTGGTTGTTGATGCCTATTCAAAAATTTTTACTAACGTCCATTGTTTTGCCAAGTTCTTCCATTGTAGTTAGTTACTCCCCTTATCTGACTCGCTCCTCCAGATGCCTTCTGTTTTCTCACTCGGATGCCTCTTGTGCCTCATTACTCATGGATACACTTTGACCTCTTTAAGACTAAGTTCAAACTTTGTGTCTTCAGTCAGGGAATCCACGGGCCTACTGTAGCCCTCCATGCTTTCACAATTCCCCCTTCTTGTTTTTCCACAAAAAAGACCGTGTTTATCATCTGCTGCAGGGCCTTTCACAGAAAGGATAATTAGCACAGTACCACAAGCATAACACAAAGAAGAACAAATAATATCACAATCCCATCTTTTATCCCTGATACAATCCAACCTTCCAGTCCCCAAGAGTTCAACCATTAAACCCCCAAGACGTAAGTAGGGCATCTAACCAAGAAATCTTATCCTTCTGATAGACATCATGAAGTACTTTCGCATGCTTCTAAATTTCTTTAACATCTGTCAAGATCTTTCCAGACTGATCAACATAACTACAACAAGATTCATTGAGTTCTAACTTCATGTCTTCAGTCAGGGAATCCATTGGCCTACCGTAGCCCCCCATGCTTTCACAATCCCCTACCAAACCCTATGCAGTAACATTGTAGTTTTAAGGAGTGTTATTTAATACCTTTTAAGGGCACTGCTGAAGTATAAATACTCCCATCTCAAAACCAGATTTGTTAACTCCTTTGTGCTGGCGTTTTTGGTGTGGGATGGCAGATCATTCACAGCTGCCTGTTAGGATGCTTGTACCTCTGTTCAGTACAAGATCTTGTGCCACTGGGGTGAGAGCTGGGCTTGTAGGCAGGAGGAATTGCTGGAGTACATTGGCAGGAGGCAGCAGCCCTGTTTCAGGCTAAGTACTGATGTCCCCTGGGCCATAGAGAAACTGCATTTACAGCTGTGATTGCCATACTGATGTTCCCAGAATAGGTTTTATTCACCACATTTAATAGGGAGGGATGCTGGGTGTATGAGCACTGCACTCCCTGCCTTGGTATTGCTACCCTCTTTGGTTTGAGGGGAGCAATGCAGGGTCACCCCAGTGCATGTACACAGGCTGAATTTGTTATGTTTAATGATCAGCCTTTAGCTGAGCACTCCTGGGATTTTCCTATAGACACTGGGGAGAGAGGTACCACCAAGGGGCAATCCAGTGTAGCCAAGATCAGGACCACTTCTTGGAGCTCTTGAATCTCTTCCAGCGATTTTAAAGATCCTAGATCTAACAGCCCAATAACACTGCTGTCAAGGTTAAATCCTTTTAGCCTAGTTTCATACTGTTTACTCATGGGTTCAAAGACCCTGGGTACAGCTCCTGCACATCATGGGACTGGCCTATTAATAGCTGCTGTTTAAAAAGAACAGCAAGTGCATGCTGGATAACTTGCATGCATATATTTGAGTAGGTACTGGACATAAGGATACCTTTTCGTGCCATTTTTTGAAATACAGGATTAAAATAAATGTGAGTTAAATTTTCCAGGCAATAACATGATTGCAGATGTTAAGGGTTAAGAAAGAACAACTGTTAACATGAAATTGATAATAAATGAGAGTGACAATTTTATAATCCAGTTGCTTCTGGGGCATGCCTACACAAGAGACATAATCAAACAGTTCTGGAAAGAAATTTAATTAAAACTGGTACAAACTCCCTGTGTGTACTCGGAGATAGGTTTGGTTTGCACTGTGCCACGAAGTGTGATTCTTGGCCTGTGTAGACAGGCCACAGATTGCTAATAATAATATGTGATGAAGCTGCACCAGGTCAGGTTTCTGCCATGCGGTATATAAGCACAAGCTCATATGGCATGCACCAAAATCTGTGCTGGGTCCTCTGCCTGCCAAACCAGTCATTTGAATGTAAGAGTCACACTTCAATGATCTTTAAGAAAAAGGGAACCGAAAACAGTGACAAAGAGTAGCAGAAATATGTTGATTATGGAGTTGAGGCTTGTGGCAATGCCTTCAGCTTTGTCAGGGCAGCTCAAGCGGCTTCACATCATGTTGCAGCCAAATGGGAACTTTGTATTTCTCTGGGGTACAACTTTTTAGAAGTAAAGAGGAGCTTCGACTTCCTCCAGCTGCCACTTATGCCTGAAGAGCTGCTCTAGAGCATGGCTCAGCAGAGCAGAGTGCTGGCTCCAGTGCCATTTGCTGGCTGAGAAAAGTTCATCCGCATCCCCAGGGTGCCATCAGAGGAATCGTTAGCTTGTGGGCAAAGTGAGGGCTTGGATCCGAGCACTGTGTGCCTTCTCTGGAGATGAACTGTCTTTGTCTTGTATTGGAACACTTGGGATCAAAAACTTCCCTTACACAGCCGAGACTGTTCAGCAAAGTGCAAGGATGGAACCTGGCTCAACTGTTCATTACTTACCAGCTATCCTCATGGTGAGGAGCTGGGGTCTGATGTTATTGAGGTATTTATTCAAGCGTTTGCATTTATGCGAGTGCTTTCTTTATATATTGGGTTTCAGGCTATCACGAACTGTAGTAAGGAATTAAATGCCATGTAAACAAGAAATGTGACCCATTGATCAGGATGTACTGTCCCACCAGTCTCTCCCGGCTGTGAAGTGCCTATTGTCTCGACTGCAGAGCCTGGTTTATAAGTTGAAGCTACACCAGCTCATGATCTAAGATTTGGAGGGCCCCAGAGTGAAACAAGAAAGAACTAATGTTTGCCTTTTCAAGCATCCACATGCAGAATTACAGGTGTTTATACAACACACACGCATTAGCTGCAGACACCCATTGCTGCAGGCCTTGCACTGGTCCTGTCATCTTGGTGCTGCAGAACATCTGTGTGGTTATATGCATTACTTGGCTAATTCCAAAGAACTGGGCTGAGGGCCTGAACCCCAGCCCAGCTGAATGGAGCTATATACTGAAAAATACTGTAGTGAAAACCAAGTCCTTATCAAAACCAGAATACATACGATCTGTTTCTCCCTCTAAACTTATCCCACACGAGAGCAGATCTCCCCATGATGTAAATTGGCATAGCTCCACTGAGTGGAGAGAACAACTGTCCCTGAAGGCCTGCACAGAAGGTGCTTGAGGTTTCTTGCAATCCAGTGGAGACTTGTGATATTTGAGAGAAAGCATTTAAGCTCCACTGTCCTCTGGAGTGATTTCCAGCACAGGCAACTTATAATTACAAACACTTGATAAATCTTTACAGAAACTGAGGAATTTGGGAAGATGCTTGATGGTTAATTTCACATTTTGTAAGAAAGCTGTATTTATGCTGTTTCAATCTCAGCACAAAAGCATCACACAGTAATACTGTGGAAGAAGTTCTAAGGGTTCAGCCAAGCTTTAAAGCATATCAGGGATCTTCTGTTTTGTGGAGATCAGTGGGTTCCTTCACAGTCGAGTTTAAAAGCCTGGGGAGGAGACAAAAAAAGGACCTCTTTCAGGGCATTGTTGTAAGAACAAAATATTCTCATTACAGCACCTGGCACCTTATGCAGCTGGTAAATACCATTCCCTATCAGCTACTTAATCTTTTTTAGAGGTGTTTGTCCACCTACACCTGACTACCAAATTTTCACTCTGTTTGCCTCTGCTGACATTTCTAAAAGAGCCACTTTTTATCAGGACAGAAGTTATAGCACAGAAGTTATATCATCATTGATGTTATAGAAGTTGAGCACAGAAGAAGACAAACATGATGGGCACCAAACAATAGCAGCTAAACTAACTGACAAGTAGGACAGGATGATTATATCTGCAGTGAACCAATTAAGCTGGTATAAACATCTACTGCACATACTTCAAAGGCTGCCAGAAGTGATGAAGATTGTTGAAAGAAGTAAACGAATCTCAGAGACCACCACCACATTTTTGTACATATGCAGGGAAACTTTCTGGAAAATGATGTAATTCATATGCAGCCTCATGAATATTCATGTATGCCCAGTGATTATATAAGGACAGCTTGCGTAGCAATAGGAGGACACACGGTAGGTGGCGGTATCTCCCGTCTCTCCCGGCGCTACAATAAAGAGCACCGACTTGTCAACTTAAACTTTGTTGGTGAGTTCCTGGACTTTTCTCCAAATCAGTGTCCATGTAACTTTAGTGAAGAAAATCTGCCTCTGTATGCTGCAGCACTTGTCTTTGAATGAGTTATTGTCTGTTAGCAAGCTTTAGGGTGTTGGTGGAATCCTTGTTTGCAAGGCTCAGGGCTTGAAGACAACTATCTGCAACCATCCTTATGAGACCTGGCACAGGGAAACAGGAGAGCAATGACAGAAGGTGTTTTCTAGGTCCAGAACTGCTGTCCTTGTTTCCTATAATTTCCAACATAATGAGCATCTGAGTGTCAGGTTAAAAGAAGAAAAAAGAGATGCACTCTTAAAAACAAATAGTCACTGCCAGCAGGGCTGAAAGCTGGGATTACTTGAAGATGATCTGACAAGGATAGTTAACTGCCAGTGGGATGGGCGTTTCAGTCTAATAGTTTACCAACAGGAGCTTTCTGAAAAACAAGGTTGCTGCCAAATGCCACTTCCGAAACAAGGAAGGTAATGCAAGGCTAATACTTTTAATGTGAGTGGTTTCTAGTTAATCATCTGTTACCTGAAAAAAAATCACTGGAAAGTGCAAAGTGTTGTTTAAACCTTTATTCGGCTACTATGCTCCTTTGTTATAAATATATTTTCCTCTTCAAAGCCTCTAGCCCTCACAGTAGGCTCTGTTAGGATACTATTCTTCTGATACATCCAGAAGATACTTCTGCAGTTAAAATGAAAATATAATTTCAAAAATGCATGTGTGCCCAGGTTAGTACTTCCTGAAAGAAGAGAAAACCTGTAATGAAAATAATAATCCCTTATATTGCTCAAACAATTGTTTTGTCTGCCTTCTATTTCATTTTGAACGCCCATTAAAGCAACACTATAAGTCTTCTAATCCTGGTATCTACTCTTCAGTTGTAATGTTTCCCTGCTGCCTAGTTAAAGTAAGGAGAAAAGAAGCCTCCTGTTCTATATGGTTATTGAGGGCATTTTTTCTGTGCGCAGTTCACATAAAATTGCATCCATTAGGCACATGATACATAGTGTAGTTCCATTAACAAAGCAGCACTCTACCTTTTGTGTGAATGGAGGGAAAACTTGTATTAAAAGTGGAATGTATTTATTTGGTAAAAATTTTTAGTTTTATTAAATGGGAATTTGGGTTTTTTTCACTTTCTTTCACTCTATTTTCCTCCTGCCGCCTTCGAGAGCTGATATTCTTTCATGAAGAACACACGTGGCATTACACGACTTTTCTGTATAGAACTACGGGCTCCCTGCACAGCCAGGGTTTATAAAGCTCTTGATTCAACCTGAAATTGCGTATTCCTCCAAAACAAGGACAAACAATGGCCTAGCTCAAAGCTTGCTGAGGCAGGAGTACAGTTTAAAAGGCGCCTCAGAATCAACAGCTCTTTGAAAGCCAGGGTCCACTGTTTCCGAATGAGATTGTTGAGCTTAATGTGATGCTGTGTTGTTGCATCACAAGGACATCCCTAAGGAAGCCCTCCATAATTTGCAGTGTCTAGAAATTGCACATTCAAGGGGAAGCATTCCACTCTGGGAGACCTACCCCTGCTAGTCTCCAGCAAGGATACTCTACAGCATTTTTGAGATTTAATAAATGGGACTGAGTTCTCCATTACAATTCAATGTCTCGACCAGAGACTCCAGGGTAAGGCAAGCTAGTTTGCTGACCAGTTACTGCCTGAGGTACTGACAGACATGGTCTTGTGGCTTCCACATACTCTGATCAATCTGCCCACCACCCTCTGGCATCTCTCTGATGGCAGGGGCCATCCTTCTTTCCTGTACTTTCTACAGTACCTGGCTGGCTGAATCCATGGGCCATGGAAAAGCAAGAGTGCTATAAATGATAGCAATAAGTTGCCTCGCTGAGCCTGCCTGTTTATAACTCTGTGTCATAAAAACTGTGGTTTCTAAGGAGTAAGGAGGAAACTGGAGAAAAACAAAGGGAACAAAAAAAAGAACCCTCCAGGATGATTTTCCTGCCCTGAAGTGCAGACTGAGAATCTGCCTGAAATGTGACAATATATGCATGGAAGCATGCAGTAGAAAGACACTCAAATGAGACTCCTTAGTGTGATGAGAGAAGCTTATCAGCCCTCATGCATATCATATACAGTTGTTTTCTTCCAATGAAACTGTAAATCAGTGGCTGTTCTTTCCCCTCCCAGTTAGGCAGACTGATGGGCTTGTGTTTACTGCTGGCTGGGGAAGGTTGACAGAGACTTTCATTATCCTTCCCATGAACTGCTGTATTATTCACTCTGGCATGATAGAGAGAGTGACCTTTTTAGAAACATCATCACTGGACATTTGCTAAGGCAGGTTGCTGGGTTTAATAACTGATGGGAAGGAGAAAATAATAAGTCCTTGTCTTCTGACCTCAAGGAACACTGGAATATGGCAGCTAACAATGCACACATGACCGCTTGGAGGTGATCAGTACTGCTTTCCATTCTCTCTCTCTTTCTCCCTCGTCCTCTTGTTCTAACCTTCCCATTTCTTCTGTTCAGCCTGTTTGTGTATCTCTTGACCTGCCTTTCAGAATGTATTTCCTGAGTTTTAGGATATATTCCCATTTCCAGGTATAAAATTAAGATATAGCTAAGTGTCGTCATAGATAATAATATAATAGTAGATCCCTTTGTCTGAAATGTGCTTTTAGATATTGCCTTGGTCAGTAATGTAATTGAATTGGATACTGACAACACACTGACATTGTTAAGGTTAATGAACTAATGATTTACAAGTCAAGGCACATTTACTGGCAAATGGATTTTAGTAATTTTCTATGGAACAGTGAGAATAACAGTTTGTATGTTGATCCACCTGCAGCAAAGCCTCTGTTCTTTTTTCACCAATGACCCTGTCCATAAATTCAGTGTCGCTCAGAGGATGTTATCTTGGCCCTGCTTTATATTAACTGCATTGCACTGAATTTCAACTGATTTCCTTCATTATGATCCGCAGCTTTTGCTGCCAGCATGGAGCATAGCTGGGTATGAAAAAGGCAAGAGAAAGGAGGAAGATGGGAGGATGTGACCTGTCCAGGGAGGGCAGTGTTTTGTCTTGACTAAGTTGATTGGAGAGTTTCTCCAGTTGGTGGTTGCATCTCTTTGACACATTTAATGTCTGTTTCAATAGATTTGGATTGCTCTGTTTTCTTTGCCAAAATGCTGTGGGAGGCCATGCCAAATGGAGTAGACGAATTCTTGTTTAGTCAAGGCCATTATCCTTATTTAATAAGTTCGTAATCTTATACAACACAAAGCAAAAGTGTCTATTTTCTTGTCATTGCTTAGAGTCTGCCCAAAGTACTTTCTGTTAAATCTTTTTCAGTTAAATCCCAGATCATATTCTTTTTTTTTTTTTGACATTTTTTTTTGTGCTTTGAAAGCTCATAATCAATTCATTAATTTTTGCTTAAATCTTCTAAATATTGTGACAAAAATAACTTTATGAATGTTCAAGATCACCTGAAAAAAGTGCACAACTCTTCAGCAAGAGCTTTAAACTCCTGGATATAAATTGTCTGGATTGCTGGTTAAATATTCTGATTGCAAGTGATGGTGTTTAACATACTTGTCAAATAGCTATTACTGAAAATGCAGTATTTAATCAGCATCGATTTGTCATAAAGCTCCATCACTGGCATTAGCTGAAGCATAGAAGTGTTTATTGAACATAGCTTTCTTTCTTACAGTATTATTGATACTGCTGTAATTTCTATAAAGCAGATGGACCAGTAGCTTTGGGACGATACTCTGTTACAACACAGTTTATAAACATTTTATTGTTCTTAGCTTTACTGACTATTGATTTCTTCAGTTGTCCTTTTTCTTTCCTTATAAATTTCCTGTCATTCCTGGCTTCTAATGTATTCCTGACAACTTTCTCTCTTTACACTTGATATTTATTGGCATTTTCCTCTGTTTGTAACTACTTTCACTCCCCCATCATGCCACAATGAGATTGCTTGCGCAAGGTTTTATTGCAATTACCAGCCACCTATTCTTCACTATGCTGTATGTGACATTCTCAGGTTAGATTTCAAGACTTCTGACCTTCAGCACTGTATTCAACATAACATTGTTTTTAGGCCTCTGGTGGATCTTAGGTAGCAATATTTTTTAATAAATAAATACCTCTATTTTTATCATCACAAATGAATAGCAGAAAGGAAGAAAAAAAGGACATTTTTTAATTATTCCATGCTAAAATGACCTAAGTTTGACCTAAATGGAAATAACTGTGTTCTTTTAGTTTAAAGAAGACTGTAGAACTGTAGTTATCCAATACAGTGGTAGTGGTATGTTAGTGAATTTTTTGACAGGTACATAGATTAGTTATTCCTCTTAGTAGGCCAACAGCTGGTGGTTCAGGAAGATATCAGGGTTGTAAAAGTAGAATGGGGATTAGTTCCCTGGTTTGCTGAACTGCCTTCTGTAATTTCAGAGAGATCACAGAGACCCTTAGAGGTACCCAGATGAGTGGGAAGAAGACAACAGTGGAAAATACATTCTCTCCCTTGTCAAGCTGATAATTTTGGGTTTAGTCCTCAGTAAAATAAAGAAGCAAATAGTGGGAAATAACAACCTGTAGATATTAAGAGAATAACAGGGATAAATAAGGACTTCGGACTTTTAAAGATCCAGTCATAACAGGGAGTTGAATGAAGAGTTTGAAACAAATTAAGACTTTCAAACTGAGTTTACAAATTGGAGAAGGAAGATAAATGATACAAAAATAAGCTTAAGAAGAGAGAAAAGCTGTGCAAAGAACAGCTATAGAGATATATTAACCAGTGTGTCAAGCGTTTGGCTTACTGGGTAGTAAGAGTCTTGGCTATACATAAAAATACTACAGATTTCCTCATTTTCTGTAGAACAGGCTTTTGTAGAAATATTCAGTTAAGCCACCTATAGCTTCTCTGATTACATTTTAAATGTTTATGCTGCTAGGCTCTACATTTAACAAACCTGAGCCTTTAAATGTACTGCGGCTTATTAAATTGTATCTTTTCCTGTCGGTCTCATCAGTGGAGGGGTACTAATGATAATAACATTGAATGGGACGAAATTACCATTGGGCTTGAAAATATCTGAGACCCCAGTCTTTCTACCTTGATAGGTAGCTATTTGTGATCTCCTGTCTCCAGTGGTTTTCATGTGACATTTCTATGGTCATTAATTTTCAGCCTTGTTTTTCCCATTAAACAGAGTTACTGAAAAACATGGGCTAAAAGCTTTATCCAGAGGTGCAAGCAATTAGCTGCACATATGTTCATTGTTATAATTAATTGCCTAAACCATTATAAAAGGATGTGGATGGATGTTAGATTGAAGGTTGTTAGTGTAATGGAAAGCCTGGTTTCCAAATTAAAATTAAACAATTAGGGAAAAGAATTAGATACACTATAAACTTAAAGAAATGGTGAAAGGTATATAATTTCATTAAAAATTCATAACTGATGGGCATTTAGAAACTTTCAGGAACACTATCAGGGATAAGTGTACAGATGCTTTTCAATTTGAAGTCTTCATATTAGTTATCATAGAATCATAGAAGCATAGAATAGTTAGGGTTGGAGAGGACCTTAAGATCATCTAGTTCCAACCCTCCTGCCATGGGCAGGAACACCTCACACTAAACCATGCCACCCAAGGCTATGTCCAAACCAGCCTTGAACACCGCCAGCGATGGAGCATTCGCAACTGCGCTGGGCAACCCATTCCAGTGCCTCACCACCCTCACAGTAAAGGTTTTCTTCCTCATATCCAATCTAAACTTCCCCTGTTTAGGTTTGAACCCGTTACCCCTTGTCCTATCACTATAGACCCTTATGAAGAGTCCCTCCCCAGCATCCTTATAGGCCCCCTTCAGATACCGGAAGGCTGCTCTGAGGTCTCCACACAGCCTTCTCTTCTCCAGGATGAACAGCCCCAACTTTCTCAGCCTACCTAATAATCAATAATAATCAATAATACACTGCCTAATTGTCACAATGTAATATTTAAACTACATTAACTTATTGTCAAAGAATAACATTGCTATATTGCAGGCTGTGTGCAAATATTGATTCCTAGGTGTAAGCTTATATACCAACATAAAACTTACTTTTAGAAAATTCATTTTGTCCTCTTGTCTTCCTAGTCAGTATAGAAATGAATGAGAAAAGTTACAAGAGGGACTCTACAGACTACACTGTCACACAGCTGCTCTGTAAAGCCACCCAAGCCAGGAATGATCCCAGGCATGCAGCAGAGAGGCCCTTCTATTTTCCTGCAGTAATCCATTTACAACATGCTATTGTATTTTTACTGCAATTATGCTTCAACAGTCGGAGTTCAGAATTTATGTGCATTAAAATATAAATCAAATCAAAACCACTAAATGAAAGTATCTCTTAACTCCAACAAAAACCCCTTAAGGAATATTCAAGGATACTAGCAGTACTACAAATAAGCTTTAGATCAAAAGAAGTGTTTTATCTAAAATTATGGTGATTCTCTTGTTTGGAAAACAGCAGAATCAAGGATACACATAAATGTGAGTTTCAAATGTTAATCCATGTATCAGATGTTTGCAACTTCTGAAAATTACTTTCAATTATCAAAATCAAGAATACAGGAAAAGGATTTGAGCAATAACAACTACTCCCCCAGACCACCTCTGCATACCAAAAAGAAAATACTTCTTGATTTTACACAGACACTTATTTTTTTATTTTCATAGTACAATTTAAGGTATGTGAGTTTAAAACCAAGCAGAGAGTAAGAACTGTACTCTTAACAAAGCATGGACAGTAAAGGAAATTCAGAAAATATGTTTAAAAAAAAGATAGCAAAGCCATTGACTAATGTCTATCTTTTTTCAAAATGATTCTTGGACTAATGAACCGAAGCTATTCTGTTACTGCTGCACTTATTTGTACAACACTCCAAGTATTTTTTGAGATAAGACAGATGCATAGATACGCACATGCGTATGAAAATATAAACTCAGGCAATCTGGAATGCAAACCATACTATTTTACTGATAATAGAGAAGACAATCTAATATTCCTTAGAGAAAAAAAAAAGTCAGAAAATGGTTTGGGTTGGAAGGAGACTTTAAAGGTCATGACATCTGTGGAATTAAACCTATATTTGAAATGCAGCATTGGCCACACATAAGAAAGAAACAGGCTTTCAGGACCTCTCAAATAGGATGCAGCCACCCCTGGAATGTACACTCCTCAGCTATCCCCATGCATACACAGATGGAAGATAGTGTGGGGTGAAGGTCCCGCAGTTATGCTCTGTCCTAAAATCAGCACAAAAAGGGGAACTGGAAAAAACACAGATAGAGGGCAGAGTGGGGTGAAGGTCTAGCAGTTATGCTTCCTCCTAACATCAGCAGAAAAAAGGGGAAGTTGCATACTAACTTCAGCAAAAAAGAAAGGGAACTAGGTAGTGCAAGACATCTTGTGACAAACTGCCATCCTCAGTGTTAACTTTGCCTCGTTGCATGCTAAAGAAAAAACACTTTCATCTAAGATATGTATGACTAGAGTCACTCAAGCTCCAACTTAAAGACGAAAATAGTATAAAATAACCCAAGAAGAAGGGGAATATTAGGGAAGATACCATCGCAGATGAGTCACGGATGATAGCATCAACAGAATCCTGGGACCGGTCGATGGGCTGGACCTCTCTTCCCCCTCATAGGGATGCCTGTGGGCAAGACTTGCACTATATTCAGTACTTCCCCGGGAAAACTTAGAATCTCTATAGAGGTTTTTTTATTGTCACTTATATATTCTAGAGCCAGGCTGTGCTAACTTTAACGAGCACTTGTATTCATGTAACCATTATTTGCATATGCTTTGCAGACAGCATTTATCACCGGCAATCCATAAGAACCTGTATCTGCTGCATCAATAAATTACACTATTGTAATTTCCTTACTTAATGCGACCTCATATAACTGTGTGGCCATGAGGGTTCCTGAGTGCAATTGAACCCTGCAGTGTGGTACACTATCGGTAAATCCAGACCAGTAGAGTTTCGATATAAGTGGACGCAGTTGAACTGGTAGCTGCATATTGAGGAATAAAGCAAGGGGTTTGTTCTCCCCCTTCCCCGTTAACGCAACAACATCCAACCCTCCTACCGTGGGCAGGGACATCTTTCAGGGACATCTGATCAGGTTGCTCAGCACCCCATACAACCTGACCTCGAACGTTTCTAATCATGGGACATGTACAGCTTCCCTGGACAAACTGTCTCACCACCCTCAGCAAAAAACAATGTCTTATTCCCAACCTGAATCTACCCTCTTTCATTTTTAAACCATTGTTCCTTGTCCTGTCATTACAGGCCCTGGTAATAATTCTCTCTTGTCTTTCTTGTAAGCACCCTTTATATACTGGAAGGCTGCTATAAGGTCTCCCCTGAGCCTTCTCTTCTCCAGGCTGAGTAACTCCAACTCTCTCAGCCTTTCTTTATAGGAGAGGTGTTCCAGCCCTCTGGCCATTTTTGTAGCCATCCTCTAGGCCCAGTCCAACAGCTCCATGCCCTTATGCTGGAGGCCCCAGAACTGCACACAATACTCCAGATAGGGTTGTTCTCATGAGAGCAGAGTAGAGGCAGAGAATCACCCCTCTTGACCTGCTGGCCACACTTTTTTCATGCAGCTGAGGATACAATTAGCTTTCTGGGCTGCAAAAGCACATTGCCGGCTCATGTATAATATTTCATCCACTGGTATCCACAATCCTCTGCTAGGCCGCTCTCAACCCCTTCATCCCCCAGTCCATATTGACGCACGGTTGCTGCAGCCCAGGTGGAGGACCTTGCACTTGGCTTTCCACAACAGTAAAGACTATTTTTTCTGTTTCCACTTAAAATCTGGAAGATATTTAGTGGTTTCAGAGAAAACTAGCAGATTTTATACTTTACATAGACTTTTCCATCTCAAACTTAATGTATGCAATCTTGCATGAAATATCATCTGCCCCTAAAATGTAAACAAATGTGTCATTTTAGTAACACTCCATGGAAAAGTATGTGGTATGTATTTTGGGAGAAGGGAAGGAAAACAGTTAAAGTTTTGTTTTATTATAATGGTGTTGAAAACATAACTTTCTGCATCATATTTAACCCTGCAGAATTTCCACAGGGCTGCTCTTCGAGCAAAACAGATCTTTGCTGTGCATCATTATCAATTATACAAACACTATGACATCTAAACAGTAAAGCTAAAATAAATAATAATGAAAAAAACCCAAACACACACAGAAAACCCTAAGGGAAAGCCACACATACAGAAAACAAAAAAAGGACTAAAAAAAAAAAGACAAATAAGCAAACAATAAAAGCAACAATAAGCAAATCTTTATCTTGCTCACAATCACAGGGAAATGAAAACTGGGCTAAGCAATACCAGATGATAATTTATTTCCAGCCAGGATGTTTACATTTCCAAATTTCAGGATATTTTAATGTAGGATTAGGCATAGCTTAACAAGCCTACTCAAAATTCAGCTTGCCCCCAGGTCCAGATTGTGACCAATCCTGAAATTTTGCTGTGGTCCATCCTGGGGAGACAAAGTCATCTCTTTGCTTCCTCTGAATTTTTGTATACAATTTTTAGCCTGTATGGATTATCTTGTGAGGATTTGATGCCAAAACGTAAGTAACATCATGTTTTTCTCAAACTGTATTCATATTCCATTTAGGTTCAGTAACTGTGTTGCTTTGTTCCTCCTTGTAGTGCTGGTGTCAAAGGCAAACCCACACAATCATGGGGATTGCTTTTAGCAGGTGGGATGCTTCAGATATAGGGCATTTGGATCTACATTTCTTTAAGGACTTTTCATGAGTTGTCAGGAAGGACAAAGTGATAGGGCCTCAACACAGTCTGAACAGGGCTGAAATGTCTCAATAGGTGAAGTAGAATGTTTGTGTGGAAGGCAACTGTTGGCAATCACATCAAAGCAGTGCAATGCTTACAAAAGCTAGGGATGGAGAGCAAATCCCCAAGTCTGGTCAGCAGAAACTTCAGGGAGGGTGAATGCAAGGAAGGTAGTGTTTGAATAAGGAGAAGAAGGAGCCAGAGGAGGAAGATAAGGTCAAATCTAGGAAGCAGTCCCTGAAGGAGAAAGCAGAAAGGTTAGAGAGCAGCGTTACCGCTGACTCTGCTTAGCAGGAAATGTGTTGCCCATGGGATAAGTGAGGCAGAGGTGCTGTAGGAAGGGTGTGATGCAGGGAAGGAAATGGTGTTGACATCTTTTGCCCTTTCTCTTCAAAGAAATTGGTCAGTGAAAGCAGGTGAGCTGCATGCCCTGTATGGGCTGGAGTTTTACTGTTGAGCAAAGAGATGTTCCTGCTAACACAGCAGCATGCACTGGTAGGAAATAGGTTACAGAAGGGTGCAGAGGCAGCTATAGCAGGTTTTGTGGACTCAGAAATACCCAGCGACCAGAATGTCCAGTAGTACAGGAGCAGATCTGGGTTTTGTTTAGGTCTCACAAAATCTGAGTGCAATGGGTGGGTTGCTGTTTTTGGAGCTTGGCAAGTTCTCCCTTCACACAAGCCAGCTTGGTTCTTCCTGCTTCATAATTTTCTCTGTTTGCTCCAATAATCAGTTCATCATCTCCATTGCTGCTTTCCCTGGCCTGTTGACAAGCAGATCTGCAGTAGGTCGATTCTGAATTAGCGGGTTCGACAAACGTTTTCATTTGAAAAGGCAAGCTGCCTCATTTTGCTTGGTTTAATACAGACACATTAGAGTGACAATGCTGGATTTAACTTTGGTTATCAATACTTTCAGCCTACATTGGTCTAAGTAATTGTCCTGTTTTCACTCTGACAGCTTAAAATAATGTATTCTAGGATGAGAGTGCTTCTACAGAAATGAAGAAGCCCAAAAAAGTTATCAGCTGTTACTAACTGTGATAAGCAGAGTGAGCTAGATGTATGGATAAATTGCTGTTGCTACAGAGGTTATTCCTATTAGCAAGAGACATATAAGAAACACTAACAAGGCATTAATACAGTACAGCTACTAAAAAAACTCATCTGTCCTATCCACGCTCTGGACTAAAGGCACATTCCAGCATTTTCTTGATGCTGAACTGACAGGTAGCAATAGAGCATTAAATAAAACAAAAACTCTATCAGGCTTTTGGGAAGAGCCAGGCAACTGGGAGGATTCTAAAGCTCAATCTTTAAGAAAAGAAATAAATAAACACATGTATCTGACATCTAAACACTAATAGGAACTGAGCTTCTGGATTCATCTTTACACAGAATCAAATAATGTTGTGCTGACGGGATCTTAGCAAAGTGGATAATTTCTGACAGATTTTTCTGTCCAGAGAAAAGAGTTTTGGGTTTGTTTGGGTTTTTTTTTTTTTTTTTTCTTTTTCTTTTCAGTAAGTGTTCCTGGAATCAAAACAAAGCAACTGTTTAAACGAGAACTGTTTGTTTCCTTCTCCATCTCTAAAATAGTACTGGAAGCACTGAGAAATGGAAATCAGTAGCTGAACACTTTCAGTGTTTTTAAATAACTGAATCAAGTTGCTGCTGTGTTGAGACTAGCCTTCTATGGACTTCAGACTATTCATGTCATTCAGAGGGCTACTTAACTTGTGCAAATGCAGTTTGCAGGGGAAAATTTAGGAGAGGTTGGCTCATGCATATTCTAGTTCATCGTCTTGGTCTAAGCCCACCCAGTAACTCAGGACCACACAGCTGCTTGCTCACTCACCACCTCCTCCCTCCGCTCCCAGAGGGTTGGGGAGGAGAATCGAAAGAATGTAACTCCTGCAGGTTGAGGAATAGTCCAGTAACTAAGGTACAACACAAAACCATTACTGCTACCACCAATAATAATGATAAGGGAAATAACAAGTGAAGAGAATACAACCGCTCACCACCCACCGTCTGATACCCAGCCCGAGCTGAGCAGTGATCTAGCCCTTCAGGATAACTGCCCCCAGTTTATACAGTGGGCACGATGTGCTGTGGTATAGTATACCTCTTTGGTCAGTTTGGGTCAAGTGTCCTGTCTCTGCTTCCTCTTGGCTTCCCCTCCTTCCTGGCACACCATGAGACTCAGAAAGTCCTTGGTCAGAGTAAACATTACTTAGCAACAACTAAAAACATCGGTGTTATCAGTGCTGTTCCCAGGCTGCAAGTGAAAAACACAGCAGTGCACCAGCTACTAAGAAGGAGAAAAATGACAGCTACTGCTGAACTCAGGACATTCATCTCTAAAAAAAATACTGTAGAAATCTCTTAAGCAGCAGAAATGTGCAATTCTGGAGTCATTCAGAGGAGCTGTAACTGCCTGTGCAGAAAGATGGTAATCTTTTGCATTATTTTCTAGGAGAAGCTGTGTAGCACTTCGTTTACCTAATTGGGTTTTTTGCTTGTTACCCAGCATCATAGGAATTGTTTCCAGGGGCGTTCAGTAGGGCAAGTAAACAAGGGAGGGGAGTCCGCATTTTCCATGCCAGATGTAATGATGGAAGTTAAATATTCATAGGCTTATTTCAAATGGGAGTTGTGTGTGAGAATAAGAGGGCTACAGCTGAAGGAATGATTGCTGCAGGCTGCTCAGTTCTTCCAGAGGGAACTGGGTTTTGAGGATTGAAAAGCCCCATGAAGCAGAGAGGGCAGTGCTGTGCTAACAGCAGACACAGAAGCTTCACAAAACTTTGTGGTGGGTGCACAGTTTGAAAGGAAAGGAAAAAGAGATGATGCAAACATGACAACTATAGCTGCTCAAGTAAAAAGGAAAATCATTCTGAAATGTAGAAAAATACTGAATAGCCATGTGGGTAGAGAGGGTGGGACTTCCCCTCTTGGGAGCAGAGCTGTAGTTTTAGCCAATTGTCTAGCTAGTCCCTTAATATAACAAAAAAACTCCACATCAGCTCATATACTCATCTCCCAGAAGAGAAAACCTATTTAGTTTGATTGTTGCGTGAGTCCTGCTTTGCAGCAATTGGAATGCAAAGCTCTTCTCCTGCTGTAAATTGGCTCCTATCTGATATTCTTCACAATGAATGAACCTTTTAAATGTAATTGTATAATTATTTTGATGCCTCTGTAAATGACTGTAGGTGGAGTCCTGGGGAGATATAGGGCTTGGACAGAATCAGAGCTGGTGCATCTGTTTCATGGTGCATGAGGGAGTCCTAAGCTGTAGAAGAATAAGAATGATAAAAGGTGAAAATAACATCAGCAGCCATCATAATCTTAATTTCTTCCTTTGATTCTTCTTTTAAACTTGAAATAAAAATGTAGAAGGGAGCAAAAGCTTTGCCTTAGGGAGGAAGACTCACTGCTGAACAGGCTGCTTAACAGCACTGGAAGCTGAGCAGCTCCCAGCCCAGAAAGTGCTTTGGTGAAGATACATGGAAAGCTGAAAGTGCAGTGGTTTTGAACACACATTCTCCAAATATGAGGCCTTTCCATTGACAGTAATGGGCTATCCACTGTCTCAGACTGTGATGGTTAATAGGGGAACATCCCCTTCAAATCAGAGCCTCTATGCTGAAGAGGTCAACGTGCACAGACCAGGAAAGTAAAGAGAAACCCCACACCAATGCTTGCTCTCACCATAAGATGGGGGCTGGCAGAAACGGAATGTGCTTACTGAGACTTAAAACAGCACTGCATTTTATTTCTGCATTTTTAATATGTGACTTGTGTTAGAACATTTTACAATGCAAGGCTTGAGCTTGTTTGTTACATACTGTCAGGAAGGGTTTATCTATTTAAGTATGTTTTCTGGCAAACACAAAAAAAGGAAAATATTATTGGAACAATGTCTTCATTTGTCAGAGGAAAAATAGCCTGGCCTTTGGTAAAGTAAGAATAAGGCCTACTCCCAGCTTAAATCTTCCTAAAATCCAAATTTCTTGCTAAGTCCCTACTGCTGCTGCATTTAATCTATGGTGAATTATAAGAGTTAAACTCCTAGTATAAAGTATGTCTGACCTCTGGCTGTGTAGTTTTCTTTGTTATCGTTTCGTGTATTTGTTCATGGACATTTTATTGTCCAAACATTCTTGGTGACTGGATCAGAATCTCATCGTCTGGTTGCGGGCAATTGAAAAGTCTGAACTGTCCTCAGTTTATATAGTGGGCATGGCGTGCTGTGGTATGGAATAGCTCTTTGGTTAGTTTGGGTCAGGTGTCCTGTCTCTGCTTCCTCCTGGCTTCCCCTCCTCCCTGGCAGAGCATGAGACTCAGAAAGTCCTTGGTCAGAGTAAACATTACTTAGCAGCAACTAAAAACATCAGTGTTATCAGCGCTGTTCCCAGGCTGCAAGTCAAAACCACAGCACTGCATCAGCTACTAAGAATGAGAAAAATGACAGCTACTGCTGAACCCAGAAGAGTACCTGTGGTGGGGGGCTACAGCAGGCCTGTGGATTCCCTGACTGAAGGCATGAAGTTAGAACTCAGTCTCGAAGATGTTAAAATATCTCCATGAGAAATGAGGCACCGAAGGCATCAGAGTGGGAAAGCAGAAGGCATCCGAGTGGGAAAGTAGAAGGTATCTGGAGGAGTGAGTCAGTTAAGGGCAATAACTAGCTACAAAAAAAGAACTTGGCAAAATAATGGACTTCAGTAATGTGGTAAAGGGTCACCCAGTAATGTGCCATTGCTAACTAATATTAACCAGTGGCTAAAAAGACACGTGTGTGCTAGAAAAGGTATATAAGTAGCAGTCTGTAGTAATAAAGCAACCTATTTATTTTTCTTCCTACTGTCACTGAAGATACGTGTGTGGGTGTCATTTGTCCGTCTCAACTGCGACAAGTATCCACCCCTTATTTCATACCATTTACAACATGCTCAGATCCCACATTTTCAATATACCATCACTCTTATCTCATATATATACATATATACATACACACACACAAAGAGAGAGATATCATTCCTTAGTACATGGATCAATCCCTATAAAGCTGCTAAGTCCATCCAGTTCATGATGTCAAGCTCCATCTCTTGTAGCGTAACAGTCTTTCACAGCAGGAGAGGCTGTGTGCAGTGTTCACACTCGTGAATAACCTGGGCAATAGTGTCCATTGCTAAGTCCACCCCTCGATCATGAGTCCATCTGTATGTTGCATCTCTGCCCTGATGGCCTGAGGTGTCATGGGCCCACCAGGCTTGAAATAATTCACCCTCCACTTCAGCAGTTTCTGCAACTTGTCGTTGGGGACTTCATACAGCTGCCTTCCATCTCCGATGCTTCCAAAGCACTGGAGGGGCCCAGTGGACTAGATACAAGGCCATACATCCCACACACCCTGCCTCTCATGACTGTCCAGCCTCGGGAAAAATCTCTTGGTCCTCCTATATCGTCGTCTATCCCTAGACAAGATCCAAACCCGACTCTGCTTAACTTTCGAGATCAAACAAAATGGTTGTGGGTAAAACACACCCTGTATGTGTGCCAACATGCTGATCCCTAACACAATCAGCAGGCAGGTCTCAAGGGTACCCAAAGGCCATTCAAAACCTTCAGAGCTCTCAAATGACGCTGCTGTACTTGCCGGCTCTCTCACCACCAGCTCCTCTTTGTCTGAGTCCAGATCTCCCTCCTCTGCCTTGCTGGGAAGTGCTGCATGGTCTCCTGCATCCTCCTGAGGCTCGAGCTCGTGGGGCTCTGCGGACGGCTGCCGGGGGACGCTCTTGGCCACCGTGGGGCCGGACACAGCCATGGGACTTGGCTCCTTCGCCACCTCCTCCTGCTGCTCAGCAGCTGCCTCCTTCTCGGCATCCTGGTCCCATTGGCTACTATCCCAGACCGGTTTGCCAGCCAGCGGTTCCTGGGGCTGCTTCCACTCGGCTCCCCACAGCCTCACGAAGACGGAGGCGAGGACGAGGGCCAGGATGGTGAAGAGCAGCCAGACAGCCAGGTACAAGTGCATGGTCACATCCATCCCGCCCAGCTGCCGGAGCCTGCCCGTATGACAAGTTATTACCATAAAGTACAATGAAACAAGAACCTTCGCCCAAGGCCCCCAGCCAGTAAACACTAACACAGCAAATACCGGCTGTAAGTAAGGTACGACATGATGAAACTGTGAAATCAAAAGCAACAACTTTGAGAGCCAATAAATCAGCATTGTGACGAGTGACTATTAATCTGAAACAATGAATATTTACCACAAATTCTATTAGACACACTCTGGTCAGATCTGGCATTATCTCACCCCTTTGGGCCCCATGTTGGGTGCTAAAAAGAATTGGTTTAAACCCAGCTGTAAGTTTGCCACAATATCGTTAGCTCCCCGCTCCCGCCTTCCTCACCTCACTCCCGGAGGGATGGGGAGGAGAATGGAAAGAATGTAACTCCCACAGGTTGAGATAAGAACAGCCCAGTAACTAAGGTATAACACAAACCACTGCTGCTACCACCAATAATAATAATGATAAGGGAAAAAACAAGAGGAGAAGATGAAACAGCTCAGCACCCGCCGACTGATACCCAGCTCGACTGAGCAGTGATCTAGCCCTTCCGGGTAACCGCCCCCAGTTAATAAACTGTGCATGATGTGCTGTGGAATGGAATACCTCTTTGGTCAGTTTGGGTCAAGCGTCCTGTCTCTGCTTCCTCCTGGTTTCCCCTCCTCCCTGCTAGAGCATGAGGCTCAGAAAGTCCTTGGTCAGACTAAACATTACTGAGCAGCAACTGAAAACATTGGTGTTCTTAGTGCTGTTCCCAGGCTGCAAGTCAAAAACACAGCACTGCACCACTTACTAAGAATGAGAAAAATGACTGCTACTGCTGAGCCCATTACAGGCCACAGTTCTCAAAGCAAACATCATGCACCAGGGTTTCAGGCAAAAGTCAACTAGGCAGTTGCCTAAGGTCTGGACCTGCCCTGGAAGGAAAACACAAACCAGATGGTGGCTGTGGCCGTGCATGTTTATGCTCAGTCCATTTCTGTGCCTGCCCCGCCTCCTCTCTGCTTGGTGAGTGCAGATCTCGCCCCTTGCAGCTCCTTTCTCAGACGCCTCCTTACTCCATCTGCTCTGCAGCAGAGCCATCCATCTGAGGATCATTTCTAGTGGTGCAACTATGGTAACACAAAGAGTTGGGAATAATAGTGCAGGAACTGGATTTTCCATGGGAAGGTGTAGAGTGGAACTATTCATATGGCAGTTTTCCACCAAAACCAGGTTTCATCATGCTCCCAGATCCATGATTCCTGCAGATCTGCCCTTCTTGCTATTCCCAAGAAGCAGAACAGGTCCCACTGCAGCTCTTGTCTGTCCCCAGAGAGCTGAAACTGCCTCTGCTTAAAACAGTGGTAAAATTGCCCACAGGAGGCATAAAAAGGGTTGACTTAGGAACTCTTTCGTAGTTGCAATATCCTGGACCATAATGGCAGAATGTTTTATGGACACTGCTTACGTGGATTGCATGGCTGTAGGAAAAGAATGGTGATTTTTAAAGGCAGGTAAGCCTCGCACATCCATCTGTTTATGGACTGATGAGCTGGCTTGTAAAGCACTTACATCTTCAATGGGATACAATAAGCAAATGTGAGGTTTCTATTTAGGGCTATATTGTTCAATACGTCCTCCATATTGCTTGTTCTGCCACTCCTCAGCCCCGTTGCTTGCAGTATTTCTGCAGTCACCCTGAGTGCTCTCAGGGGAGGATGTGGAGGGAGCTGCTGGAGGGGGAATGTTTGCTTTGGAAGAACATATATTTCCAAAATAAGTTTCCCTCCCAGATTTTAAGACTTCAAAATAATTATTTTCTTTGCGATGGATGTGTCGTTTCCCCCCCCCCCCCCCTCCCTCCCCCGTGTTCTTGCTTGGAGTCATTTTCAATGAAAGAGAGAGACAGAATTTTCAGGTCTAAGAATATTGCCTTGGAAATTGGTTCATTTGCAGAGATCACCTGAAGAGATTATATTGACTCTTCATTCCCTCATTCTGGGGGTATATCTCTCCTTCAGGGAGGTGGAGCTCCTGTGGCTTATTGTGCCACTGCCTTGAGTCCTTTACCCACTTCTGTAGGGAAGTCTTGATCTTTTGAGACCCATCCAACCTAATATTTGAAGCTTGGATTTGAGGTGAACATCCTAGCATGAGGTTAATCCCTGTCCCCAGACAGTTTTTGTGACTACTACAAATAGAGTCCTGACTCTAGCATGTAGTAGTCACAGTTTCCCTGGTGCACTGTGCGTGTCAGTGCAGGACATCTGCCCAAACAATGCCACAATCATCTCGCTGCCTTTCCAAGCATAAATCCTTCTGGTTTGGCACTAAGAGGGAAAGAACTTAAAAAGAGAGATAAGAAACCAGAAAACACGATCCTAAAAGGTCTTGCGTCAGATAACGAAGCTGCAGTGAGGTCTTTTTAGTGCAAGCTCGAAAGCGCTCTGAAAACACTTCATTAAGCATCATTATTACCTCTGAATGCAGAGACTGGTGTGGAGACTGGTGGTGAGAATTGGCCAAGAAGGGACTATCCTTCACCATGTCTCTCCCACTGTTCCTCATAGGCAGCAGCCTCCTGGATAATCCAGGGACTTGGGGGATGTATAAGACTGTTAAGATGTTTCAGAAGCTTTGGTAAGCTGCTTTCCTATCAGTATGTGATATAAAATACAGATATATAATTTCATAATATATAGAACTGTATTGAATAACTGTGAACTGTGACCATTGTTTCAATGCTTATCCTTTAAAAGATGTTTAGACAGCGATTTGTGCCCTAAAAAACCTCACCTTATTACTAGACTTTGTCTGATTTCACAGCAGAGAATAGAAAAAGTCAGTAAAGTTTGAGTTGGAAATAAGATTCAGTTTTAACAACTATGAGTGCAATTAAAAATTGAAACACCTTAAAGGAAGAAGTGGCGGATTTGCCAGTAGTGGAAAGTTTAATTCAATGGGAAATGTCTCCTAAAGCTAAACTCCAGTCGTTGCTCTGTTAGAGATCAAATCAGACACCCATACCCCCACCCACCAAACATGAAGTATAGATACAGAATAGTTAGGGTTGGAAAGGACCTTAAGATCATCTAATTCCAACCCCCCTGCCAGGGGCAGGGACACCTCCCAATAAACCATGCCACCCAAGGCTCTATCCAACCCGGCCTTGAACACTGCTAACGATGGAGCATTCACAAATTCCCAACACCCCCAGGTCCTTCTCCGCAGGGCTGCTCTGAATCTCTTCTCTGCCCAACCTGCAGCTGTGCCTGGGATCGCTCCCACCCAGGTGGAGGACCTTGCACTTGGCATGGTTAAACTTCATCAGGTTGGCATCAGCCCACCTCACAAGCGTGTCAAAGTCCCTCTGGATGGCATTCCTTCCCTCCAGCATATCAACCAAACCACACAGCTTGGTGTCATCAGCAATCTTGCTGAGGGCGCACTCAATCCCACTCAATCCATATCACCGACAAAGTTGTTGAACAAGACCGGTCTCAACACCGATCCCTGAGGGATACCATTAGTTACTGGTCTCCAGCTGGACATTGAACCATTGAGCACAACTCTTTGCGTGCAGCCATCCAACCAGTTCATTATTCACCGAGTGGTCCACCTATCAAATTGATGTCTCTCCAACTTAGAGACAAGGATGTCATGTGGGACAGTGTCAAATGCTTTGCACAAGTCCAGGTAGATGACATCAACTGCTCTACCCCTGTCCATCAGTTCCATAGCCCCATCATAGAAGGCCACCAGATTGGTCAGGCAGGATTTCCCCTTAGTGAAGCCATGTTGGCTGCCACCAAGCACCTTGTTTTTTTCATGTGCCTTAGCATGCCTTTCCAGAGAATCCGCTCCAAGATTTTGCCAGGCATGGAGGTGAGACTGACTGGTCTGTAGTTCCCCGGGTCTTCCATTTTCCCCTTCTTGAAAATGGTGGTTATATTTCCCTTTTTCCAGTCATCAGGAACTTCACCTGACTGCCATGAGTTTTCAAATATGATGGACAGTGGCTTAGCAGCTTCATTTGCCAGCTCCTTCAGAACCCACGGATGGATTTCATCAGGTCCCATGGACCTTTCAACAGCTTAGTTATACTGTAATAGCCATTAGAAAGACTTCTACTTAAACTTCCCACACACTGATACTGATCAAAACAGCCTTTAGATCACAGTCCTGTTTCCCATATGCATATATGAACATGTACAGAAGAGCACTGTCATGATTCAGTGACTGTTTATATCAAACTGCCTTGGTAAGTACTAACTTTTCAGAAGGTTCCAATGAAAAACAAAGCCAAATGCCAAATATTTGGGAAATGCAGGAATTTAAAAATTAGTTTTTAAATGTCAGAAATATCTAGAGCTGGAGAAGAGTCAGGTAAATTGCAACAATAATTCTACTAAGCAACCCTTCCTCTCCAAACTCCCTTTGATGCTCTAATCAAATATTTCAGATTGCCGATCAAATCCAACTCTTTTTTTGGTTTTGGTTGAAGTGTTTTTTCTGAAGAATTTCAGGTGTCAAGGACTTGCAGTTTCGCTTTTGTAGCCCAGTGAGTAGGTTTCCAAAAGAATAACCAGAGCAGGGAGCGCACATAGCACTCTCCTGACCTGCTCTGGGCTCTGCTCAGGAAGGAGAGCTGTGCCTGGTGTTGGAGACTTCAGAAGAATACACGCTTGCCTTGGCAGACTCTTACAGTTTGTAAAATTTTTTCCTTTTCCTAGAACTTTCAGAAAGGCTGAATTAGTGTTTAAACTACATCTGTATATTCTCACAAGTGCAGGTTCTGGTGCCTGTGCACACTTTCAAGCATCCACATCAGTCAGCAAAGCAAGTTTCTACAGCTATGGCTCAGGAAGAATATTTTTGCCCTAGAGAAAAGCTGAACTGTGGCAGCTTCAGCTCCTTCTAACTGGAAAAGAGCCTGCTGTCTTCTCAAAGACAACCTCTCCTCCCTGCAAGGACAGTCTTTCTGCAAGAAGAGCTTTCTTCAATGGATACTACAAAAAGACATATACTAGAACTACAGAACTTCGACACAAGTCTCCACAGGATTACGTCTTTCATCCTTGATCCTCTTTCAGGTCTATAAACATCTGCTTCTGCAGGACTCTGAAAACTTTTTGTAAAACCAAGTATTGTAAAGTATCATAGCTCTGAACTAAACCCAAAGATTTCAGTTTCAAAAGCATTTTCTTGAGCACTCTTCATCTTCCCTATTTTCCCCTTAAATGAAATTATTTTCGTAACTCAGTGTCTTATATTGCTCTTTTGTGCCCTTTCTAGGCTGTAATCATTTCTTCATCATAATTCTCTAGTTGCTATGTGATGTTCCACTACTTGTGCTTTATTTTGATTTATCTGTTAGTATTGTTTTAACTCATCACTTTCTGTGCTTGCTAGTATTTTTCAGTAAATATATATAAAAAAGAGAATAAACTGCATCTTCTTACATAACAAGATTTATTAAATACTGAATGCATTGCAATTGCACTTAGAGCTGCAAAGAACAACTGAGCTCATCTGCACAGCCTAACTTGGTTTAACTTGGTAACTTCTTCCTGAAATAACCCCTTTCTGCTGCACCAGAATTAGAGAGGTGTGGGTGAAGGGATAGAAATAGTTAACGAAATGGATTCAGGCGTTATCCTTATTGCCCTGGTCTAGCTTAAGCCCTAGGAACAGTGAAGAAAACACCAGGTGCTATTGCCCTGGTCCAGCTTAAGCCTGGGAACTGTAAAGGCAACAATGAAGGGTAAAGATAAGTTAGCAAAACAAAGCAGACAGTTTGCAAGATAAAGCAGGATGTGCATCTCAAAGACCTACCAAACAATGTGAATATTTGTAACCCTTAGTAGTTTTGCTAAATCAGGATGATAACGGAGTGAGAGAGTGGAAAGTTATTGCTTAGCACTTAGTAGACTATAAAACGGATGCTAGACCTGAAATAAATGGTTTTGTTTGTAACCAGAAACCGGGGTCCGTGCCATATGTCCCCGCAGAGAGGGAATTACTTGGGTCAGTTTAGACAAGGCTAATGGCAGCACACTAGTCACAAAACTTTGATTTTGCATTTCAGAATTCACTCTGTAAATGCCTTCAGAAAATATGATGATGATATAGGAAGTTTATTGGTTGGAAAAAGCCAACGAAGTTGTAGATTTTCAGCTGCATGACTTGATCTGTAGGTTGCAGCTGGGCTAAACCCCTTATTCCTGAGGAGGTTTCTGAGAAACTTGATTTGACTGAATTTTCTGATCATATGAGGGTTTGCAGTGGAAAGCAGCCTTCCTTGCTGACCCTCAGTAGCTACAAAGGGTCTGCAGCTGTGGGATACTTGCTGCAGTTCTCAGCATGGCTGGGATCATTTCCGTACAGGTAATCACAGACTTTCATTGTCTCTTACTGATCACACTGATGGTTAGTAACTATCCAGCTGACTTGTCAGCCATAGTGTATGTTAAGTAGCCTGCATGAATCCAGGCATATTCCTTCCCTAATTGTCCAAAACAGTCTCATTGCTTTCTACACCAGTTGGGAGCAAGGAGCAGGGCACGAAGGAATCACTGTTTCTGCTAGACTTGCTCTCAGTTCTGTGCTCCCATCCTTCCTTGTTTAGAAGAGGTTGCCACCATGGTGCCCCACAGTTTTAGCCCTTTCCTAAACACTCTTGCTGAGGACTTCCAACAGCACATTGAATTTGCACAGGCCAAGTGGAGCTCTAATGCAGAATTAAACCTGCTTGAACTGCAGTCACGGAAGCCTGCAAAGGAATAACATACAAAAAGTGGGAGTTACTGAAGATATAGTTGAATTCCTAAGTGAGAAATCAAATGACAGCATCAGATATTAGCCTGTGCATCTCTGAAAGTCTGCTCAACATATCTTTCTTTTGGTAGATTTGCCAGCTCAGAAAACTCACCTGAAATGCCAGTTGCAGTTGTGACAGGCAATCTCCCTGTCCTCAAGAGCAGCCCCCAAACCACTGCTGTATCAGCTTCACACTAATTGCTTTACTGATGCTTGCTTATGCTAATAAATACAAAATATTGCAGAGCATTCCTGTAGCACTTGGAAGATTGGTTTGAAAACTGTGCTTTGGAAACAGTGCAGCACCTACTTGCCTTGCCTGCGCAGAGAACTAGTACTTAAGTGAGATCAGGAGGTATATGGGGCTTCCCATGTCTTACCAAGGTATAGGAGGCAGTAGTAGGAGAATTGTATAAACTCGTAAACATACTGTGGGACTTAGTGACATTGAACTCTATCGGAAACCCATAAAAAGGAATGCAGGGGACTTCAAGAAAGTAGAGTCAGGGTTCTCCCAATGGGCTCTGCCCTGACCAGCATCTCTGTGGCCAGTATGGCAATAAGGAAGCAAAGGGCCTCTGATACTGAGGGCCACTTTATCAGCTAATTATCAGCTGTTTGGGGATCTCACCCAGCTCACTTGTGGCCAATGTTTTATTGTGACAGTCTCATGCTCAGCTCCTGCAGGGTCAGGGAGCTCTTGTCAGGGAACTAGCCATTTCATTTAGCTGCTTGAAAGGGGACCTGAGCTCTTCTAACAGTATGGGTTATCCCTATTCAAACAGCATCTCTTTGAATTCATAGTCCTTTTTTCACTTTCCCAATGCAGAGCTCTTTTTTTCTTGGAGCCTTTTTTCCTAGTCTGCTTTTCCAGGGCTTGCTTTTTATACGTGGGAGAGTTGCCTAGCAGCGGCTGGTTTACAACTGGCTGTGGTCTCTGTCTCTTCAGCTGCTGAGTACTCCTGAGCTTCATTCTTACTATTACAGGGGGTTAAAGTAAACTTTGAGCAGTTGCTTTGGCTTGGGGAACAGAGAATACCGTGTTACTTTTGCTAGCAGCAAGCACACTTCAGTTTTCCTCTCTAATTCCACTGTCTTCTTGCAGCTTTCCTCTGTGTACAGAGACTGCCTGCTCTGTAGTCACACACCTGTGTGTCTGCTCCCAGTAATGTGCCTTTGCTTTGCTTGCTTAGTGTGAATTACCTTGGAATAACTGGGCTGACAGTCGCTTGAAAGTGCCTGTTGCTGCAGACTTCTTTTGTAAACTCTGACAGCTTCAAAGCTGCAGTGCCCACCCCAGTGCAGTCAAATGATTCAACTATTACTGAATTACTTCCTGTAAGTAAAATATGTAAATGCCCTGTGCACTGCATTGGTCTGGCCAGATAAAATAGCTGCAGAAGTATGCGCTGGCCTTGTCCATCTCTCTTCAGGTGTGCTTTTCCCATGCATTCATTCCCATGCAGAGAGACTTCTGGAACTGCTGGATGTTAGTTCAGGCCATATACCCCAGAGAGTTGCTTCTGGCTCAGCATACAAAGGTCAAAGCAGCTCTGACCACTTCTGAACAATCTAATCAATGTGTGATGAGCCTGTATGGAAAATGTTTTGCATTTAATTGATGAGCAGGTTCTGGCAGTCGCACTTGGCTCTAATTGTAATTTCTTTTCTAAGTTAATTTTCATTGTTTATAAAATGATTTTAAATTTCAAATTCCTGGAAATGTTTGTTTGCAGAAATTTGCTTCCAATATATGTTATTGCAGCTGCATTTTTGTATCTTTTTTTCAGCTACAGAAACAGGTAAGCATTGCTGAAAGTGAGGTCCTTTCCAACCCTAACTATTCTATGATTCTATGATTCTATTCTATGATTCTATGATTCTATAATCTAGTTCCAATCCCCCTGCCATGGGCAGGGACACCTCACATTAAACCATGCCACCCAAGGCACTGTCCAAACCGGCCTTGAACGCTGCCAGCAATGGAGCATTCACAACTTTCCTGGGCAACCCATGCCAGTGCCTCACCACCCTCACAGTAAAGAATTTCTTCCTCATCTCCAGTCTAAACTTCCCCTGTTTAAGTTTGAACCCGTTACCCCTTGTCCTATCACTACAGTCCCTACTGAGGAGTCCCTCCCCAGCATCCCTATAGGCCCCCTTCAGATACTGGAAGGATGCTATGAGGTCTCCACGCAGCCTTCTCTTCTCCAGGATGAGCAGCCCCAACTTTCTCAGCCTATCTTCATACGGAAGGTGCTTCAGTTCCCTGATCATCCTCGTGGCCCTCCTCTGGACTTGTTCCAACAGTTCCATGTCCTTTTTATGTTGAGGACACCAGAACTGCACTCTCCATTTATCCACATTAATGATTCAGTGCAAACGCCTACCTTCCCATTAATATCCACTAACCTCATTCAGTGATAAAACTTGATTTAGTCTCCAGATTACCTTAGCACAAAATTTCTTGGAGCAGCATTGCCTAGTAGTTCGGGGCTATGTGAGCTCTTGTGATAGCCAAATAACAAGAGTGGCAGCCTCATTTTCTGAGACCATGTAGAAAAAAGAATCAATCCAGCACATAAAGAAAGACACAAATAAATTGCTAAACGGTATAATCCAATGATCCCATACATCTCCGAAATGAGTGCCTCAAAAATGAATAAAAATTGAAACTGAAAAGGGAAGGATTGTAGTTGCCTAGATGCAGGTATGTCAAAGAAGTTTCAGGTGAAGGCACCAGTCATCTGAGTGCCAGGCACTGGGAATGGGAAGGGGGATTTGCTCTGGATAAGAGGGAGCATGCTGCTAGGGCATAGTACAACAATGAAAAGGTGAAGCCATCCTCACTGGTAAGGATGATGAACAGGAGGACAGGAGGGGAAATAAAGCTCCCTAGGATTTGAGGTGCTGCCATGTCATTGGTTTTGTATCTTGACAGCTTTATTCCATGTGGAAGTAGAGCAAACTGCATCAATGGCTACAAAATCTGATGTCGCTGTGCTTGGGCTCTGTTTGTAGTGTCGTGCATCCCCACCCTCCAGTGTTGGACGCTCTTTCGTTGTGCCTGTGCTGGAGTTGGTGTGGGGTGCTTGGGCTTGGTATGTGCTCTAGAAGGAGTAGATTGTGCTGGAAGTCACTGCTCTGTGGGTTTGTCATGAAAGAGCCTGACTTTCCTCCCTTGCACAATGCACTGATGAATCTCCCCAAAGACAGGTTTAAACCTAATAGAATGTGGATTTTAATACTTTGATTGTATCATTCTTCTGTTGAGTTTCTTGTGTGTTGGTGGGTGCAGGTTTTGGAGCTGAATGGTGGATGCTCAGGGCCCATCAGGCTTTGATTTTTGTTCTAGTTTTGCATTTCTTAAAAACATGCCATTAAAATCCCAGTCTTCCCACAGCTCATGAGCAGAAACAAGCTGTGCTGCTTGCTAGTTCAGACCTGTTTTCTATGCTGCATGCTGTGCCTATTGCTCCCTTTGGAGTCTGCTGGCAGCAGATCAAGCATGGTTTGTCCCTCTTGTTTTGTATCAGCCTGATGTCTTCAAAGGTTTGTGAGAACAGCAGGGCCATTGCCTCTCTCTGGCAGCAGTTCCTCTATGTGTCTTGTTACAGATGCACGCATTTTAAAACAAACATGGAGGGGAAAAAAGAGATAAAGAAACAGAAATATGTAGAGAAAAAAAGGCAAGGTAGACACCTGGCAAGGGAATAAAGAACCAAATAATCCAGAATGCAACTTGGACAGGCTGAGCCCAGTGATCATGTTGAATTGAGTCTGCTGTCTTCCAAATAGTATAATTTAAAATAATTTGATGCATTTTCAGGCAAGAATTATTAAATGAATATTTATCAGTCATTAAATTCCATGAAACTGCTTCTTCGTTCTAGGCTGAATGAGGAAATTTAGCTGTGGCGTATTCAACATGTCAATGTCTCTGTGTGAGAGGGTTTCTCCCCTGCCACAGCCACGCGATGCTCTCAGCAGTTTTTTGGATGCCCTTTGGGTCTGACCAGTTTTTAGAATTCCTACAAGCAATGAATTACTGTATTGATGAAAGAGCAGCTCAGCCTCCACTCTAAGTTCCTCCCTACCTGCACTGAAACCTGCTTTCCTCCTTCCTTTTCCATATGCCCCAGGCCCATGTTTATCTTGCCTTGTTCCTGGTGCATTCAGGTCCCAGTCTTGATTCTCATGGCAGGAAAAACACTTTGCCCAGGTCCTGAGTCATGCAGAAGCTGAAATATTGAGGGGGAAATTGCAGATGTCTTAATGGTGGGTGTAGTTTTACCGTCAAGACACGAAAGACATTGCTCATGCAGGAATGGATGTTAATGGTTGTTTGGGGAACAATTACTTTAGAAGAAGAACATCTCTCTGGTTTGACCTATTCCCTGTTTATTTGTACCATCTCGCACCACCTTTGCTCCCTCCAGATGTAGGAGGCAGCAGGTCGCTTCTTGGGAGTACTGGCTGTGGCTCAATGCGCACCCCTATCCTCATGAGGAGCAGCTGCTCACCCAAAGCTCTCTGAACTCTCCCCCTGCAATTGCTGGTGCTTTCTTGGCCCTGGAGAAACATGAGAAGCCTGAGCTGTTTAGAAGACAGTATTGATCGTCTAGTGCCAACTCAACCAAATTCATCCCCTTCCCAGAGCTGCTGCAGTTCTCTAATTCTTCTTTTTGTGAACAGCTTCTTTTTTCCATACATGACAGCAAATATGGGGAGAAAGAA
The DNA here is from genome assembly GCA_028858755.1 of Ara ararauna. Taxonomy (NCBI): domain Eukaryota; kingdom Metazoa; phylum Chordata; class Aves; order Psittaciformes; family Psittacidae; genus Ara; species Ara ararauna. The sequence goes on from CM054385.1 coordinate 15,118,699, forward strand.
AACTCTGAATGGATTCGTCCAACCTTCTTTCCCTCTCCAGGCTCTGGCAGTTGTGGATAAGTAGCAAATACTAGTTAAATTCTGGTGTGCGTATGTAGTGAAATCCTGGATCAGATGCCCAGCCCTGTGCTTGGATTATGCACCAACAACATTGAAAATAAGAAGGAAGAAATGTATTTTTGGGGTTTTTATCTTTCTTTTATTTTTGAGGATGATTTGTGGTAGGGGATCTCAGAACAACATTTGTCAGAGGCTATTCAGACAGCAGCTCCTTCCTGCTTGTGGTGGGAAAGATGACTCCATGTGCTTTCACAGTTGCTGTGCTTGCAGAGCTGATGTGGGAGGCACTGGGAGCCTTTCCGGCCGCTGGGCCACCCGCTGCCTGCAACACAGGTCCTGCTTCCGAGTGCTTTGTCCTCCATGTGACAAATCCATCACGTCCTTGGACTCATGAAACCCGGCATGCCTGGAAAGCGAGGTGGCTCAGTGTTTGCTGCTCTTACGGAGTACAAGAAAAAAAGTACAAGAAGGTCCCTGATGCTCCACTGGTGACTTTGATGCCACAGAAAAGGCTTTTGCAAACTCCAGTGAGATGTGCATATCTAGTAGAAGCTGTGGAAGAGATTTCCAGATACACAGGACCCTTGCAATATTTGTGACATTGCCTGGGTTGTGACTAAAAGCATTCCTTAGAAGGTTTCAGAGCTCATCCACAGCAGTACAGATTGTTGGCTACCTCCAAAGGTGGTGGATTGCTGTATTTATATTCTTGTTGTTTAATAATAGCTAGGAAAAGGAATAAGGCTCAAAACTTTCTGGCATATGTTAAATATATATGTGTGCATGTGAATTTTATCTTAGGGTGGTAAATTTTCACTAGCCTGGTATTCCTGAAGAGGATGTTTTCAGGAAGAACCATTAACCTTGTAGTAGTTCTGCAGGTTATAAAAGGTAGGGCGCTTACAATAGTCTTTTTACACTAAGTAAGTCTCTTATATATGTTTCACTGAGATTCTTTTTTCGTTTCCTTATCAGTCTTTCTTTTTAATGATATGTAGAAAGAATAAACCAGAAGGAAAAAAGCTAATCACATTCTCTTGCTCTCAGGTCTAAAAAATAATGAATCATTAAACTTTGAAGTCTCATTGACATTACCAAGTGAGTTTGAAAACAGCCTGGGCTTGAGAAGATATAAAAAACCTGCCAAGAGACTAAAACAGATGCTGTCGGTGATGTAAGAAATTGGAAACATCTATTAAACAGATGCAGGTTTCCATTTAGTTATCAGTTAGAGTAGTGCAGCACTTCCCCCTGTGCACATATGTTGTGGGGAGATGGCCACAAGCAAAGCGTGGTTAACTGAAAACATCAGTCAGTAAAAGGCACTGTATTTTCCATTTACTCCTGGTTTTTAAGCGTTTGTTTTGTTGCAGCAACAGAAGCCATTGGTTCAATATCAATTCACCTTCTGGGTGGGGAGAAGTATACAGAATACAGGTTTTGATGTGGGATGAAATTTGTAAGAACACTGAGCTTACTGAAATTTAGTTCAAGTGCTGTGTGGTACAACATAGGGCACTGGATAATCCTGCGTTCAGTAAAGAGGCAAAGCAGAGATCAGTGTCGATACTGTGCTTTCTAGCCAGGAACAAGGAAGGGGTTATTTTCTATTTAATTCTTTCTCTTGTGAAGTCACTGAGTACCAGCATTTCTCACTTAGTGGCTGAGTTGGAGCTCAGCCTCTGACACAGGGGTGTCATATTCATCGAAGGGGGTGCTTCAAGCCAAGGGAGGAATGTCATATCTGTGGTTTTGTGTAGATGACATGGAACCATTACCTGTCTTGAGTATCACTCTACTTGATGCAGTTCATGCCAGGTGTTTGGTGCTGCTCAATGCTGTTGCATGCACGTCTCTGTGGCCCTTCAGCTTTGCGAGTGTTCTGTGGCCAGGTTTGAAGGAAGCTGAACTCAGTACCAGCTAAACAGGCGTCTGTGTGGTGTTGTTCTGCGCTGTGATGTGGTTCTAGGGAAAACAACAGAAACCCTTCATGTGGGTGATATATTCATGTGAGATTCTGTGCATCACTGAAGTAAAAAATACAGAACAGTGCTGGGGCTGGACCTGTTGGGGGACATCTCCATTGATGTGCTTTGCATGCTCAGACCCCTGTGATGGGTCTGCCTGGGTGGGAGCTCGTCCAGTGGGCACATTTAACTTAATTGTTCTGCTGGCTGCAGCTGTATGGCTTTCTTGTGACAGCCAACAGCTCATGATGTGAGAGAGACTATTCTGACCTTCTCTTTTTGGAAGCTGATTGCCAGTTTAGTTGTCATTTTCTGTGCATTTGACGTGGTAATGTGAGAAATGAGAACTGACAGTGCCTTTTAAGTGGAAGTCCTGAGAGAAATTGGATACTTACATGTCTTTTCGGCACAGTTCCAGCCGGGAGCAGGATGAGGAGCATTGCTGTAATACTGACCTGGCTCTTGGGCTCTGCTTTTTGGAGGAAAATACATTCCACCAGAAAGTTCAGTTAGCAGAACAACCTCATAGACACTTGGGCCAAAGAGCACGGCATTGAGTGAGTATATCACATCCCCTAACATGCACCAGCCTGTGAGAAAATAGAATGGTACAATGGGCTGTTAAAAACTATACTGAGAGCAATGGGTGGTAGGACTTTCAAACATTGGGATACACATATACCAAAAACCACCTGGTTGGTCAACATCAGAGGATCTGCCAACAAGGCTGGTCCAGCCCAGTCAGAACTTTTACATACTGTAGAAGGGGACAAAGTTCCTGTGGTGCACATAAAGAATCTGCAGGGGAAGATAGTCTGGGTTATTCCTGCACAGGTAAAGGCAAACCCACTCGTGGGATTGCTTTTGCTCAAGGACCCGGATATACTTGGTGGGTAATGAGGGAAGATGGGGAAGTCCGATGTGTACCTCAAGGGGATTTGATTTTAGGGGAAAACAGCCAGTAAACTCCATTATGTGCTGTTGCCAGCTGTGTAGCACTTTTATAGCCCACCAACTAGATGTCTTCAGGTCACCAGCAACTGGCCCTGACTTCCCTCTGACCATCATCCCAACAAAGAATGAACTTTGATGAAACCAGAGGAGCTCAGCAGTGACCAGAGGAGTTCTTCAGCGCCATCAGCAGTCAACAATCCAACACTGCACACTGTCTCTCCTGCTCTGAAAAACTGTTACAAGAGATGAAGCCCGACATCATGGACTGGATGAACTTATCAGCTTTATAGGGATTGGTCCATGCACTAAGGAATGATATCTCTCTCTTTGTGTGTGTGTGTATGTATATATATATATGAAACAAGAGTGATGGCATATTGAAAAATGTGAGATCTGAGCATGATGTGAATGGTATGGAATAAGGGGTGGATACTGTCCTGGGTTCAGCAGTAGCAGTCATTTTTCTCCTTCTTAGTAGCTGGTGCAGTGCTGTGGTTTTGATTTGCAGCCTGGGAACAAGGCTGATAACACTGATATTTTTAGTTGTGGCTAAGTAATATTTAGGCTGACCAAGGACTTTCTGAATCTCATGCTGTGCCAGGGAGGAGAGGAAGCCGGGAGGAAGCAGAGACAGGACATCTAACCCAAATTAACCAAAGAGGTATTCCATACCACAGCACATCATGCCCAGTATATAGACTGGGGGCAATTATCCTGAAGGGCTAGATCACTGCTCAGTCGAGCTGGGTATCAGTTGGCGGGTGGTGAGCAGTTGCATTTTCTTCCCTTGTTATTTCCCTTATCATTATTATTATTGGTGGTAGCAGCAGTGGTTGTGTGTTATATCTTAGTTACTGGATTGTTCTCATCTCAACCTGTGGGAGCTACATTCTTCGATTCTCCTCTCCATCCCTCCAGGAGACGGAGGAGGATGCAAGGGGGAGTGAGCAAGGGGCTGAATGGTTCTGGGTTACTGGCTGTGCTTAAACCACGACAGGAGAGCACACAGCATTTTCGTATCTCCTAAGACATATTCCTTTTTTTGGTGAAATATTACAGAAATTGAACTATTCCCACTGAAAACTGTTTCTTTTAGTAACGCCACCCTGTTGTGTTTGTGCAGTACTTGCAACTAACCACTGGGTTTTGTGAGAGCATCCTTTGGCACTGCTTTCTTACCTTTGGTTATGCTTGTACTAGGAACAGAGGATGATGAAAGACAGAAGAATTTCGAGTGTCTTTCCTTGTAATTTTGCAAGATGTTCTGACTTCATACAAAACTAGGCTTTGATCATTATCTTCCTAAAGCAATTGAATTTGTTTTATTCCAGCTTGGGAATATAGTGTAAGTTTACTTGTTTTTCTCATATCATGCACTATGTTTTCTGGAGCATGCTTTCAAGTTTTAAAGTTTGAGTTATTGTAATTTATTCCCTAGAAGGTATTCTTGGTATTTTTATATTACTGCTTCAATAAGACAATCTACTCAAAACTCTGAGGTTTTATGACATCACACCTATTTGTCTCTAAGTTGGAGAGACATCAATTTGACAGGTGGACCATTTGGTGGATAAAGAACTGGCTGGATGGCCGCACACAAAGAGTTGTGCTCAATGGCTTAATGTCCAGCTGGAGACAAGTAATGAGTGGTGTCCGTCAGGGATCGGTGTTGGGACCGGTCTTGTTCAACCTCTTTGTCGGTGACATGGACAGTGAGATTGAGTGAGCCCTCAGCAAGTTTGCTGATGACACCAAGCTGTGTGGTTCGGCTGACATGCTGGAGGCAAGGAATGCCATCCAGAGGGACCTTGACATGCTTGTGAGGTGGGCTGGTGCCAACCTGATGAAGTTTACCCATGCCAAGTGCAAGGTCCTACACCTGGGTGGGAGCAATCCCAGGCACAGCTGCAGGTTGGGCAGAGAAGAGATTCAGAGCAGTCCTGCAGAGAAGGACTTGGGGATTTTGGTTGATGAAAAAATGAACATGAGCCGGCAGTGTGCGCTTGCAGCCCAGAAAGCCAACCGTATCCTGGGCTGCATCAAAAAAGAGCATGACCAGCAGGTCGAGGGAGGTGATCCTGCCCCTCTACTCTGCTCTCATGAGACCTCACTTGGAGTACTGTGTGCAGTTCTGGTGTCCTCAACATAAAAAGGACATGGAACTGTTGGAACAAGTCCAGAGGAGGGCCACGAGAATGATCAGGGGAGTGGAGCACCTCCCGTATGAAGATAGGCTGAGAAAGTTGGGGCTGCTCATCCTGGAGAAGAGAAGGCTGCGTGGAGACCTCATAGCATCCTTCCAGTATCTGAAGGGGGCCTATAGGGATGCTGGGGAGGGACTCTTCAGGAGGAACTGTAGTGAGAGGACAAGCGGTAATGGGTTCAAACTTAAACAGGGGAAGTTTAGACTGGATATGAGGAAGAAATTCTTTACCGTAAGGGTGGTGAGGCACTGGCATGGGTTGCCCAGGGAAGTTGTGAATGCTCCATTGCTGGCAGTGTTCAAGGCCGGTTTGGACAGTGCCTTGGGTGGCATGGTTTAGTGTGAGGTATTCCTGCCCCTGGCAGGGAGGTTGGAACCAGATGATCTTAAGGTTCTTTCCAACCCTAAGTATTCTATGATTCTATGATTCTATATCTGACAGCAAATTGATCTGACAGTATTATCACATGTTTTTGACAGGCTTATTTGAAATCCTTAAATTCAAGTTTCCTCTTTGTTTCATTATTGTAACATCACTGGCATAGCCTTGTGACCAATTATCCACTTAGGAAGACCTAAACATCTTTCAGTTAGGTTTCCAGAGTGGTATTCACTTCAACATCTGCTAAATATGTTCATTTTGTCACAGTTTAAACAAAGCTGCCCTGTACTGTCCTGGCTGCAGAGGTCATCCTGATGCTCTGACATGCCTTCGCTAGGTCTGGTGGTAGTTGGGACCCTGCAAGGGGCATTGTCACGGTTTAAGCTCAGTCAGCCATGCAGCCACTTTCTCACTCCCCTCCTCTCCCTCCCCCCCGCTTCTGGAGGAATGGGAAGGAGAATCGAAAGAATGTAACTCCCATGGGTTGAGATAAGAACAGTCCTGCAACTAAGGTAGAACACAAAACCACTGCTGCTACCACCAATAATAATAATGATAAGGGAAATAACAAGGGAAGAGAATACAACTGCTCACCACCTGCTGACTGATACCCAGCTCGACTGAGCAGTGATCTAGCCCTTCAGGATAACTGCCCTCAGTTTATATAGTGGGCATGATGTGCTGTGGTATGGAATACCTCTTTGGTTAATTTGGGTTAGATGTCCTGTCTCTGCTTCCTCCCGGCTTCCTCTCCTCCCTGGCACAGCATGAGATTCAGAAAGTCCTTGGTCAGCCTAAATATTACTTAGCCACAACTAAAAATATCAGTGTTATCAGCCTTGTTCCCAGGCTGCAAATCAAAACCACAGCACTGCACCAGCTACTAAGAAGGAGAAAAATGACTGCTACTGCTGAAACCAGGGCAGGCATGAAGGTCTCTCCTCCTGCCAGAATATTATGTTTCTTTATGGAAACCACAGGCAGCATTTGCTGCCCACCGCTGCTATGACTTCTGGGGGAAGTGGTGTGGGTTTGCTCACATTTAGTTCTGACTAGATTCAGTTTGCGGGATGGAGCCCTCCCCTTGCAAACTGAACATCAAGGCTGGGCTGGTGTCCCTAGAGGAAGGGTTTTACCATTGTGCCAGCTGGACATTTCTGTCCGAACACTGAGGGGTGTGTTGGGGTATCTGCTACGGTGCCCTGGTCATGTTATTTGTATGATATATTTGTCACATTATGTCCTTACCTATTCTGTCTGCTGAAGTGGGGAGCTGCTGTCTGTCTGCCTTTTGCCCAGCACTTGCTGAGGTGGGAGCTTAGATTAAAAACTGCAAGATCTGGGATGTCTGTTTCAGTGAAGCACACACACGTGGCTTCAGATACAAGAGCTGGCCTGTTGCTGACAGTGCTTACACTGAACTGAAGCATCTTGTGGTGTTGCTTCTCCACATGGATTGCACAGGCAGGAAGCTGTTGACAAGGACGTGCTTGTTGTTATTAATAATTCATTTTTAGGGAATGAAAAGATGTAATTTCTTCACAAACGGATACTCTACAAAAGGGACAATAAGCTGTTTTATCACTGCTGGCTAGTCTCAGGGGCTATATAACTATTTTGATTGTTAAACTTTTCTCCTTGTGTTTCTGCCTGTGTTGTTAATTTGCACACACAGCTTGGGTAAAAGGTTATGCTCTTGTTAGCGATGCTCACATTGCTGGATCATTATTATACACTTTTAATGTAATAAGGGAAAATCTTTCAGCCATAAAAGAAAAAAACCCTCGCAAAATGTGTTTGCCTTCCAGAGGAAAACATGCTGTTGGCAGCATACTTATAGTAATACCCAGAGAGCTTGATAATGACTGTGTATCTGTGGTATTAGCGTTCATTATGGCACTTGGATCAACAATAGGGGAAAAATTATATTTTCTCAGAATTAAAGTTAAAGAGAAAGTTTTACTTAAAAACAACCACTTAGGATCCTCTTGTTATCTTGCAGTCAGGATTTTTGAGCTCCATGTTAGCATTTTAGCCCTGAAAGCAGTGTCACAATGTATTTTGAGTTATACTAGAGAGTTAAGTAGGGCAAATGGCCAAGTGGATTAAAAAATGGAGGAGCAAAGCCTCAAAAGCAGGAGTGCAAGCAGTAAAGAAGAGAGACTATACTTTAATAAACATGGTTGCTTCTCCATTGATGAAATTTCAGCATCAAGATGTAGCTCTTGGCTGTGAAATCAAACAAATGTGATCAACCAAATCCAGAGTAACTTTGCTGCTTTAAAATAAATGAGGATTTCTCCCAAGAAGCATAGCACAGTTTTTTCACCAGCCTTGCTGTGCTGGTTGTGACTGGGGTAGAGTTAATTCTCTTCATAATAGCTGGCATGTGGCTGTGTTTTGGGTTTGTGCTGGAAACAGCTTTGGTAATTCAGGGATGTTTCTGTTACTGCTGTGCGGAGCTTACAGTTCCCTTTCTGCCTCTCGTTCCACCAGTGGAGGAGGTTGGAGGTGCACAAGGAGCACAAGGATACAACCAGGACAGCTAATCCCAACTGACCCAAGGGACATTCCAGGCCATAGGGTGTCATGCTCAGCATATAAAGATGGGGGAAAGAAGAAGGAAATGGGAACAACTGGAGTGATGGCATTTGTCTTCCGAAGTCACTGTTAGGTATGATGTAGCCCTGCTTTCCTGAGGATGGCTGAACACCTTCCTGCCCATGGGAAGTGGTGAATTAATTCCTTGGTTTGCTTTTTTTTTTTTTTTTTGTGCACACAGCTTTTGATTTATGTTTAAGCTGTATTTATCTCAACCAATGTGTTTTCTCACTTTCACTCTTCTGTTTCTCTCCCTCATCCAACCAAGGGGAAGAGAGCAAGAGGCTGCATGGGGCTCAGCTGCTGGCTGAGATTAAACCTGCTGATGTGGAAAGCGAAGCGGGTTTTATTTTAGTTTGAAACCAAAAACCAGCCTCATATCCTAAGGATGCTCCCATCGGATTTCATTTGCCATCAGGGTCTGACTTAACAGTTGGTGTGAAGATAGCGGTGAGCATCATATGCCTGACAGCTTGGCATAATGACATGTGACTTCAGCTTGTGTTTCTCTTTAGGAGATGACTAATGAGTCTTAGTCTCATAGAAGACATTAGAATACAATTATGTGATATTAGATCAGCTCTCACAACTGCTAAATTACAGAGTGGTAGGCATAACATAGTTCTGGACGATGTTCCTGCAGTGGATTCCAATCAAACCCCTTCTGACACAAATGTATATGATAATTCACCATGTGGACAGTAACGTATGCGCTCCTGTATTTTGCAAGGTAGATTCTGTCTTATGTTTTTACAGGATTTTTCTAGCTCTGGTGAAGTCTTTGATAAAATTCCAATCCTGTAGTTGACTTACTAAGATTTCCCTCAATCCATCACTGCAAAACTGATTATCAGGATGTTGTCTTTTGGTGCCATCAATCTTGAGTGACAATTTTGGAGACTGATGCATATTCATTCTTATGACCAGCTCAGATGATGTCTGCTATTTATCTCCTTTTATTTAGTGCTTTAACTTTGAAGTTTCTACTGCCTTTTTTGATTGAATTTTAATGATGAGTTCTTGACTACAAGACAGACCTTGCACAGCTTTCAGGTGCATTTAACAAAAGAGCATCCTCAGTCTTTCCTTGCTGACATGTTGCCAGATTGTCTTTTTCATGCAGTCCCAGAGGGGGTTTGCTCCACTGTGTGCGTGCCTCTACCCAGGTACACGTACTGCAGAAGTACAGCTAGCTTTAAAGAAGATTGGAGATAGGAAACTGCTCTACAATATAAGCAAGTATTTGCTAGTTTCCCAGCATGTGCTAATCGCTCTGCAAGGGGCAAATTCAAGTGTAAAGGAAAGAGGCAGTACATGGTTCTGTCAGCAATATAATTGCAAATAGACTAACATATGCAGTGAAATGCCAGGTCACTTATGTCCAGCAAAGACATAGTCTGGTTGAGAAGAGAAAACTGAGGAGGAAAATAAATTAGGCAGAAAAAACCTCAAAAGGCTGGTGGTAGAGTCCAAGTCCAGTGATGGGATAGTGTTCGAAGCCAGACCACTTCTGGGATTTTTTTTTTTGAGGATGGTCTCTGAAAACCTTTTGAAGGGCAGGACAGCAAAGCTTTGAACTGCTGTAGCAAATTCATGGCATAGAGGGGTAGAAGTGGCTTGCCCTTGAGTGTTTCCTTCACCATGTATATCTGACCTGTAGCACATCCCTTTCAGATCCCTTAATTTTTAAAACCTCCGCTTCTCTTACTTGAGAGGACTGTATCCCACTCTCTGGGTTACAGGGCTTCAGGACAGCTTTTTAATTGGAATAATTAATACTTTAATTTTACTCTTTTCTTTCTCTTCTGCAGCAACCTGTGGTACCTTGCAATTAAACTGCCAGCAGGTGCTTAGGATAGTAACAGAATCTTATGGGTAGGATGATGCTGTGAAACCCAGTCCCGGGGTTGTGGAATTATTAGGAAATTTGGGAAAATTGGGAATTGAATCTATATTCAAAATGTAGCATTGTCCACACATAAGAGAAATACGGACTTTCAGGGCCTCTCGGGGTGAGATGCAGCCAAACCTGGTATGCCGGGAATATGGACTCCACAGCAGTTCCCGTAACAGGCGGAGGATAGAGCGAGGTGGAGATCTCGCGGTTATGCTCTGTCCTAACTTCAGCAGATAAAACGGGAACTAGGTGGTACAAGAAACTGATAACTGCATACTTGCTACCCTCAGCCAGCGGCCTGTCATCTTTTGACAAAATACCATCCTCAGTGTGAAGTTTGCTTCATTATAATGTCATTATAATGCATTTACATGCTAAAATACACACCCATCTCCAATGTGACCCCCCCCCCCTGAAATAAGACCACCCCTTTCTGAGCATGCGCTCTGAATTTTTGGTCTCATATACCTTTAAATCGAGGCGAGAGAAATTTGCACCAATGGTAATAAAGGTATGTATGACTAGAGTCACTCAAGCTCCACCTTGAAGGTAAAAATAATATAAAATGACCCAAGAGAAAGGGGGATTTTGGGGAAGATACCATCGTGGATGAGTCAAGGAAGATAACATCAACTGACTCCTGGGACCGGTCGACAGGCTGGACCTCTCTTCCCCCCCCATAAGGATGCCTGTGGGTAAGACTTGCACTGTATCCAGTGCTTTCCTAGGAAAAGTTAGAATCTCTATAGAGTCACTCTTATTGTCACCTGTATATTCTAGAGCTATGCTGTGTCAACTTTATCAAGCGCTTGTATTCATGTAACTATTATATGCACGTGCTTTTGCAGACAGTATTTATCACCGGCAATCCATAAGAACCTGTACCTGTTGCATTAATAAATTCAGTATAACTGTGAGCATAGTGTGGTGCATTATCAGTGAATCCGATATCAGTCGCGCTCGGACTGACAGTTATTGTCAGTGAATCCGATACCAGTCGCGCTCGGACTGATAGTTGCATATAGGAGCTGTCCCTGCAGTGAATTATCAGTGAATCTGATACCAGACGTGCTCGGACTGACAGTTACTGTCAGTGAATCTGATACCAGACACGCTCGGACTGATAGTTGTGTATTGGGGCTGTTCCTGGCTCTCTTCATAAAACCAGGGGTTTGTTTCCCCCTTTCCATTTAACATAACAGGGATGAAACTCCCTCTTTCAGGAGAAACATACTGCTGCAATGCTGGACTTTATGCTGATTTTCTTCTACCAGACACAGCTATTCCTGCTAGGACAGAGGTAGATAACTGTTTGCCCTCAGTGTGGGGGAGCTGTGTCTAATATTTTGCAATGTTAGAAGGTGATACTTTCACCTGCACCATTTAGTCTCTTGCTGAGCATTCCTATTCATTCCCCAGGGAGTCAGATCATTGCATTGAGGGCTTGGGTAGTGCTCACAGAATCTGTACAGCAGAACACCATGAAGGTTGCATGTTTACATATGGACTCTCCTGTATTTATTCAGACTCATGTCTGAGCTCTTACAATGGAGAGAAAATGAGGGGAGTTTAGGTCAGTGTTTGATAAACACTTAAAGTATACACCCATAGCCCCCTTCCTGATGGACACAGGTACACACACAGTCATTTGTAACATGCTTTCCTGGTGCTGTATTCTGGGTTCAGAGCTTCTGCTGTTTTCTCATCTGTACTTTAGTATCCAACAGGGATTGTAAATCAGCTGATGCATTTTCATGTAGAATAACAGATTTCTGGTGAAGAGTTTTCTTCTCTGTGGCTCCTTTGTGGAGTTATTTGCATCTTTCCACCATGTCTGCTTGTACGTCAGTAGTTCTGGAGGTTAACCTTAACCTCTGAAACAAAGCAAAGTGATGTTAGCTTTAGCTTGTAAAATGGGTTCTGAGATACATTTAATGATTTTTATTCTTTCCTTGCTGCCTTCAGTAGTCAACAGTAAACTGCTACTGGCAGCGTTGGACCTGGATTTTTATTTTTTGCGTCCCTTTTAAAAGCTTTACCGTTCAAAGACATGAAGCTTTAGAGAGCTTTTGGATCTAACTCATAGACAGTGCCTAGCTCCTGAATGCATCCTTCCTGAGAAGGAATCGGTTGTTTCTTTGAAAGTCTTTTCTCAAGAAACTGGTTCAATTGATTCTCTGTGGCTGCTGCCTGAGCTAAACATCCATTTCTTCTTGGGGATGAGGAGGAAGAAATCATGTAATAGAGAATCTGTGTACTTTGTGACATGTGTTTCTCCAGAGATAGTAAATTGCTTGCAAAGCTTTGTATCTTGACAGGTCACACAAGTGTGTGGCTGTTCTGGGTGATTCATGACATTCTTAAATATGCCTTTAGCTCTCAAAACACAAATCATAGTATTTCTACTACTTCTTTTCTTTTCAATTAGTAAGTGTGTGGCTGTACAGCATCCAAGCCGTCTCTGTCGTTTTGTATGACTCCATCAGGCCCACAGGACAGACTAACTGTGCTGTAATATTCAACTTCAGAACATCAAAACTGACCTTTGTATCACACAAACCATTTGTCCTTAGCATCCCTCTGGAGCCTGCCTTTTCCTTGCTGATGATCATCCCTGCAGGGCAGCTGGAGTACTGGGTTCTGGTTCCTGGTCTGCAGTGTCACGAGAGCAGAAGATAGAGCTGGAGGGTGAGGGATTGCCTGCCAAGCACAGAGGTGTTCCAAAGCAGAGCCTCAATGGGCAGGCAGTCACTCTGTGAGCTGTCATGAAATGCAGATTCCAGTGGAAGATATTTTTCGTAACTCTGCTGAAGAACTGAAGCTCAAGGCAATGTTTAATCTGCCAAATACTTATCAGAGAGCTACTACTTCATGCGTATGCTGTACACTGGCAGTGCCCAGCCACTGGGAAAAGGCATCATCTCAAGCAGAGGCAGATCTATACATGCTGATTGTGGGAAAGGGCAGGAGGAAATTCACTAAAGAAAAACCAGGATATGAAAGCAGCCCTGGAAAGGAAGCAGGCAACGGCCTTGCTTGCAGAATGTGGCAGTGGCAGTGACAGTGGGATGGAGACGAGATGGTGTCCCCAGGGCGACTGTACCCTTCTGTTCGGTACATGTTACTAAGGCGCTAAAGTGTTATTTGCAGGTTTTAGTGCATGTGGGAGACCCTATCAAAATGTCTTGGCAGCAGGATTATCACTGCCTGGTCAGGAGCGCTTTCTTCTTGGAGGCTGTTGTCAGTGCCTGGTCCCAAGAGGCAACAATATCAGGAAAACTGCAGTTTTTGTTGCCTTATGATACTGGCTCTGTAGCATAGGTGAATACTTTTGGTGGCTGAAGTTGGCATAGCCCATGCTGTGCTTTGTCTGTGGTTGTGCCCGGTGCCGATATCTCTGGGGTGGCCCCGTTTTGTTGTCAGCTATAGCTCAGACTGCAGCATGCACTGCTATGATGGCATTATCCTCTCACACTCACTTTGCTCTCCAGATTTTGCTTTTCCAGGCATTTTTCAGAAGGCAGCTGAGTGTTTGTCACTTGCAACAATATTCAGAACACAAGGAAATTCTACCTTTAACTCTTGCAACCAGTCCAGCTCGTGCATTTTGTAATTTCCTCTTTTTATTGTTGTCTACTTCCAAATGCCTTAAAGTCATTGGAAACAGTCATTAGTGCCTCTTTCCATAGCCTTGTCCTTATAAAGATCTCCCATTAATTTTCGTTTCAGTTCAACAGCAGGACAGAGCACAGCTTTTCCTTATAGCAATGTGCTATAAACATTTGCCTTTTCATGTGTCTGCTGCAGTTCATCTCCTTGGCCAGCCTGTGCTTTCTTTGGCTTTCTTGTTAGTGAAATGAGTGTGGTTTGTGGACCTTATGCTGCCCCATGTTAGTTCATGTCACACTGACTTATACTGGCTACTTGTGGGTTAGTGAAGACAGCCTCTGACAGCTATCCTGGAGGTACCATTTGTCAGATGTTATGGTGATGTATCTAAGGAAAGGGCCTTGCACTTGACAGAATGGTTATCTCCATCTTTTCCTCCAGCACAAATGCTTTGGAGCTGCTGAGCTGTCCGCAGCTGTCCTGCCTGCTTTGGGGGATGTCTTCACTTCTGGAGTCAACCTTTCCTCACTGTATTTCTTCTAAGGTTCTTCAGCTTTTTATAGCAAATCCCCATCTTTTAACTTCTTAGAATTATGAGTAGTCCTCTTTGGTTATTCCACACCCCACTGTTTCTTTCCTTCAATCCTTTCTTTTCCCTTCTTCCCCCCCCCTCCCCCCCCCTTAGCATTACTGTATCTAAAGACAGAGTGCAAATTGCATTGACTGTTTATTATTGCTTGCAAGCTGACAGCATTAGGAAGCTCTTCCCCCGGCTGTTTTCAGTTTGGCTTAGGAGTGAATCTAGATCCTTTGAGGGGGCTTAAAATAGTTGGCATATTTCTGCTGGCAGGGCTGTGTGATGTGAGGGCTTGTCTGCTGCCTTGTGCTATTTCTCACTGCTGCCACAGGTAGGGATGATTCAGCGTTTGGGATTAAGCACTGCTGTTGCAGCAGATTTAGGGGTCAATTTATGGCAGAGGCTTCCCTAGATATGAAATGAATGTTGAGAGCACAGGAGGATAAGCTGGGATAAAGTACTACAGCTATTGGGGGATTCCTCTATGGTGGTTGTTTTGGGCTTTTCATTTCAGTTTTGGCATTCGAAGTTCTTAGAGGTGTTATACTTCTATTTAGATATTTTTCTGTGTTTAGGGAAAACAGGTTGCCTCACTGTTTTTGGGTGGTGTTACTGGATTTTGGATATAGGGTTTCATCCATAAGGATGTGTCTCTTCTTGGCCGTATCCTGACAGTGCTCCTCACGTGCTGTGTTCCCCTGGGGAGACCTAAGGCTTTGATGACTGGTGTGAAATGCCTATTAAAGGCTGTACTGGGGCAAACCCTGCTGTTAGAAGCACAAAGTGCTGCGCAGGAAAACCTGTTACCCTGCACAGCTCCCAGTGCTCCAGCAGAAATACTCCACTCTCTGCTTTAAAGAATGGGGAAAAACTAGATATAATCCTAGGAACGGACTGTAGTGGTAGGAAAAAGGGTAATCGGTTAAAACTTAAACAGGGGAAGTTTAGATTGGATATAAAGAGGAAGTTTTTTACTGTGAGGGTGGTGAGGCACTGGAATGGGCCTCCCAAGGAAGTTGTGAATGCTCCATCCCTGGTGGTGTTCAAGACTGGGTTGGACAGAGCCTTGGGTGACATGGTTTAGTGTGAGGTGTCCCTGCACATGGCAGGGGGGTTGGAACTTGATGGTCTTAAGGTCCTTTCCAACCCTAACTATTCTATGATTCTTTGATAGGAAATAAAAGTCTGTGGATGATGCAAATTTGTCCCTGTCCATGATGACAGATAAACCTGGGCCATCACCTACATAACTTATCTGATCTCTGCAGTGCTGGAGCTCAGGGAGGGTTTGGGTACAGACAGTGCATGGGTGAAGGCATCTAGACATGAGTGAGGGGCAGATGCTTCCCAAGGATCTCCTCAGCATATGGGCAACAGCATGGGAACCACTCTGGAAAGAGGTCTGCAGGGCTTTGCTGGCTCTGCAGTGTCATCCAGCCCTGGGTTGGGGAGCAGCTCCCAGAGCAAAGTGGGTATGAGGGTGCCTGTTAGTGGGGTATCAGCCTGGATATGCTGAGTCTCTCCAGACTGATGCTGACTCCAGCTCTCCTGCTAAAAGGCTTCCCCCTACTGGTTATGCCGCACAACTTCAACTGCCTGGAAACTCGTCTCTCCCTGTTTGAGGGTAAAGTCAGGTGGGGACATCTCTGGCATTATCTTGACCTTTGAGGATGTGCTATGGAGGATTTAGCTTGAATTTAACCCAGGAAAGATGCAATCACATGGAGGAAATGCTTTGGTCTGCAAATATTAACCTATATTGCTGCAAGACGTCCCTGAGGCCTTCTGGCCTTAATTGTGGCTCTAGGAGATAGTGGGGGGTTGGCAGGAGGCCCAGGGAGAGCCCACCAAGGTCTGAGCGTCCCCAGGGATGACTTTGCCCTATGCAGTGTGGGGCTGGGGAGATGGGAGCATACATGTGCAGTGTTGTGGGATGGGTGATGGTGATGCCCAGCTAGTGGCAGAGGACGCGGCAAGCTGTGCCATGCAGGGAAAAGCATGGATTATGCTTGAAAACGGAAATGAGAAGGTATTGGTTTATAATTGGAAATCTTACTGAAGAAACAGGAAAAACTTTCTATAAATTTTTTGGTTTAAAAAGAGAAAAAAAAATACCCTGAATTGACCCATAGATGAGGACAGCTTGGCTGAAGCCTCAGGCTCTGAAGGCACTTGTACAGCACTTTTGAGCCCTACACAGACAGTTTCTGGGAGCTGATGCTGGGCTGTGTGACCAAGCAGCTGGGGAGCTGGGGTCAGTGTGGTGGGGTTGGGGACCCCACGACGCAGTTGGTGTCTCTGTGAGACTGGTGGAAACTGCCCTCTATTGCAGGCTGGGGCTTGATGCTAATCCATCTTCCTGGGCGCACAGCCCTCCATCTCCAGCAGCTCAGGCCAGCCATCATATTTATTTGTTGTCTTACTGTTTTTGATGTACTGAAGGGAAAAAAGAGAGAAAATGAACGAGGTGGTTGGTGGCACAGTGTGAATTTTCAATGGGCAAAACTAGAAGCATGGGATAATTCCACTGGCCTATGTCTTCTGCAGACAGGTAGGAGAGGTGCTATGAAAAGGATGTAAGCCTCCAGAGCTGGTGGCAGGGGAGACCCATGTACCTCTTCAAAGGGGCTCTTGTTCTTCAGCCCTTTTGCTCCCAAGAACACCCAGCTGTCCCTGAAGCCCAGCCTGCTCACGTGGCTGCTGCCCAGCTCAATGAAATGTGCCCACACCTTGTCATTCATCCTGAAAGAGGGTAAGAAGGCGTTAGTGTGGCGTAAAGTGTGTGTCCCCTCTGGGCTGCTGGCAGCAGCACCTCCAGCGCCCCCCAGCTGTGGGTTTTTGAGGAGCCGCATGTTGATCCTCAGGCCAAACTTACTTTGCGGCAGGGTCATCGTAGCTGGCTGTCAGCACGATGGTGCCGTGCTTGATCTCTTGGAGGAAAGTGTCCAGTTTGTTAATGTCTAGGAGAGAAGAGAATTAGGGAAAGAGAAAGGGATTTAGCAGCGACTGCTGGGGGACATCTTCTGGATCAATGGGAAATATTCTGACTGTGCTGGTGCTAGCCAGTATCTGGGGTCATGGGCCTCAGGAAGGACAGGCTCTGCACTCCTCATCTTGTGTTCCCGCTTGTGCTCTCCTGCAATGCCCAAGGCTTGTGCTTTCTTCCTGTTGGAGCAACTGCAAGGGGGAATTTACTCCTAAATTTGCTCACTGTGAAATCCAGTTACTTAAATTTACTTCCCATAGCAAGAAATGAACCTGCTCACTGCAGAGCTACCTTCCCTGCGACCATCCCTGTATTGCAGGAATTATTCCTCCTCCTTCATTTACGGGATGCTCGAGTCCAATGCCCCATCTAGTGGCACAGGAGCTGACTGCCTTCTCCTTCCCAGTGCCTCCAAACACACATCTTGCTCACAAATTCAACTTGAAGTCTATGATACAGCTGTTTCTCCTTAAAACTCCAGAGTTATCAAGAGGAGGTTGCAAAACCAAAAAGCAGGAAGGGTGATTGATTCTGGGGAAGGCTCAAACAACAAAGGGTAAATCAAAAGCACTACGGGGTGGGTTTAGCATATGATTTTTGAGGAGTCCTGCAAAAACTCTAGAGATTTGGTAACAGCTTTGCACCAATGTTGGGATTTACAGCATTCTGCAAGCCAGTGCCAGCCGGGCTGTGAGCAGGGGCTGTCCCTGCTCTGGGCATCTGCTTGCTGGTAGAAACGTTGTTGAAAGCTGGCAGGTGAAGGGACATGGTCTTTGCTGCCACAAGGCTCTGCTCCATCTGCCTGGCTGGGGCAGGGAGCTACATCTCTCCTACCACGTCCCAAGCTCCTAATTTAGCCTCCTATGAAAGGCAGGGAAACAACCTGCTGCTCAGCCACACCCAGCATTAGAAAACTGAGCTGAAAGTTGCAAAATCTCAAGATCGGTGTAACTACCTGCTTTCAGAAAGTAGCCTCTCTCAGATTTTAAGTGCCCTGATGTATTCAGTTTAGTGGAATTATGTTTTTCAGGATATTATGTGCATGCAAAAGAAGCCAATCTTGGATGCAGATGTATTATGAGGACTCTAGCCTCAGGGATTGCTGAGCTTTCACTGCCCAAGCTGGCAATCCTGATCAAAGTCCACTAGACTTTATCATTAAATACACTGCAGAGGAGCAGCCTGAACAGCCAGCAGTGCTGGTGTGAGCCCTGGCTGGGAATCACGGAGCTTACCTCCAGAGCACATGTCGAACGTGTCAACCTTCAGGAGCTGCCCATTTGCTCCTGAAAGGTTAAAATTCAGAACAGAGCACAGGGGGATCGTGCTGGGGTGGCTCCAGGCTTTGCCTGGCCGTCAGCTCAGGGTTCTTGCTGTAAAAAAGATTTACTCTTCCCTCAGTGTGTTATATTTGCTGTGATGGCCAATATGTTGTTGGATAGAGTTCAAGTGCATGATGCAGGTGGGTTTGTTACCATCTTGCTTGCAGTGCTTACAACCATAACTGTGGCTGTGCACCCCATGCAACACTGGACTGATGGACTTTTGCCTCAGCTACAGTGCCTGGGATCGGGACCCAGTGGTCAGTTTGCTCCTGGGGGAAGAAGTGATTTTGGCTACGGGGAGATGGGGGTTAGTGTCCACCCAACTCACCATTCACCAAAACGATGTTCAAGCCTCTGCCAATGTTGTTTTTCACACTACTCATGAGGCTAGAAGGGAAAGCAGAGAGGGCCAGTAAGGACAGGGATGCCCTGGAGATGCTGGAGCCAGTGAAACTGATGGGGCAAAGTGGTTGTAGACAGCAAAACATACCGAGAAGTGTAGCAATGAAAACTACTTCCTAATTTCTTTTTAAGCACAAATGCATTGTGATGGCCACTGACGAGCTTGGCAGTGGCCACTTGCCCTGTTCAAGTCCACCCATGGCTGCCCCATCCCTGCCATGTGCTGCTTACACCATATCATCAAAGCAGATGGAGGGTCCCACCACGTTTGCGGGACTGCTGATGATCTTAAAGGCAAAATGGTTCTGGGGGCAGCTCTTATGGTTCCCACACTTGTGCCAGAGCAGCTGCTTTCTGTGAGGGAGGAGTGGAGCTGCAAGCCATTGTATTGGCTCTATGGGAGGACATAATACATGTGCCCAAGGGGCTGAGAAGGGCTAGCACTGTGACACTGCAACCTACGAAGTGGGGGCAACACCTGGACCAGTTTCTTGCATGAAGGAGTCTTTTCTTGGGATTGGGATCAGCTTCTTTAAGGTTTATGGTGCTTGGGGGTGTGGGACAAGCTGGCTGGGGGACTGGGTGCTGCTTGGTGTTAACAATGGGATGGCAGGGCTAATTCAATGGGTCTGGTGCTCATTCAAGGCCAACCCCTTAGGGTTTTTCTGCCTGGAGCTTTCCTATTCTTAGCCATGGTAGGAACTTGTGTCAAGCCACCCAGATGCTCCCATGACCTGCTTCCTGATGTAGCCTGTGGCCCAGGGGTGTTTCTGCTGGGGCAGGGGGATCACGTTAAGGTTTGTGTGCTTGCAGAGCCAGCCAAAGACACTGCTGTTGTGTATAATAGCAAAATTCCCCAGTGTTTGGGAAGGTGGGATTTTTGCTTTGGGAAAAGGGCTCTTGCGGGCAGTTATCACCCTTTTACTATCGCTCTCAGGCCTGGAGCAGTGTTGTGTGATGGAAATGAAGTCAAGAGCGGTACTCACTGCTGGGCTTGTCCGTGGCACCTGTGGGTACCAAGCAGGAGAGTTAGACATGGTGGAGAGCTGCTGGCTCTTCTGCAAGCCAGGAGCAGCCATTCAGGGATTGGGTCTCCAAAACTGCTCCCTGTGGCTGCAAGCACCACTTGAGCCACCCACCCCTGTGCATCTTTCTGCATCCTCCCTCCAGACCCGATTGGAGACATGCAGTGCCTCACCAATCCAGCTCCTCAGGCTGATGGCTTTCCAGCTCTGATTGAACTACATCTGCAGGAGGAACCAGGTGCCCAGCAGTGTGAAGAACACAGCCAAGTACCAGATCAGGCCTGCAAGGGGTGTGAGAGGAGCCAGGTGAGCACAGTAGCATGGATTGTGGACCAGAGGATCCCTCTGGCTTCTTGGAGACTTAGTCTGTGTATCCCTAAGTTGCCAGGCATAGAGTGACAGCCAGCGCTTGTGTGGTGTGGGAATGCAGCTAACACTCCTTCCTTCCTCCTCTAAAAGGACTCTGATCTCTTAATTAATATCTCCAGAGCATGTGGCAATGCTCAAGTAGACATTACCCTTCTACCGGGAGGCACTATTCATATTTGTCTCTGCATTAAAGTAAATCTGATAATTAGTGAGAATGCTACGTAAATCCACATATTTCCTACATTCCCAGCGCTGGGAAGGCTGCTATCCCCCAATTAGTCACTAGCTACAGCCAAGCAGCTGCTAACACAAATGTTATTGGCATTTAGCTTTAAAGCAGCATTCATCAGAGCAAAACGTTCCAGTCCTGCATGGAAAGAGAGTAGAAAAATACACTTACAGTGCAGCTGAATGGCTCTTATGCAACCAGGAACATCTCAATAGCCATCTCTTTCCAGCCGCAGAGGGCTTCACTGGGAAAACACAACAGCCTGAAATCATCACAAAGCTGAAATACCTGATGCTTATACAAAGGCTCTTCCCCATGCTTCTGGCAGGGGGAAGGTCAGGGTATATATGGGCTTGGAAGGGGTCATGTAGGTGAGAAGGAGGTGTAAAGAACTGTAGAAAAATGGTCAGAGAAGAGTAAATCTGTCTTCCTCCTTACCTGCTGTCCGCATGGTGATGGGGAGAGAAAGCACAGCCAAGGGGATGGCCAAAAGTTGCAAGTTACCCTGAGGAAATAGAAGGAAATAGCATGAAGCATTCCTGTAACCCATTAAAGCCAGGCAGGTGTTAGATTGGAAAAAAAAGAGAAATGCTATGTTTAGGCACATTTGCAATAACTACGAGGTCACCAAAGATGTGTAAATTCCTATCAGTGCTTGGTCCCACCCTGATGTCGGCGTCCTGGCTCCTGTATGTTGGAGCAGTCTGCACTGATGCTACTTGCTTCATTTTTAAGCCTCTGAACTCTTTAGCATGACTCTGCTGCCCTGTGTGCTCCTGTTTCATGTCCTTTTCTATTCTGCTGATAGTGATGAGCTCAAGGAGCCTCTCTCTGATTATGGCTTTGGTGCATTCCCTTCTGGGATGATGCAAAGCAGGTTTCAAATATTAGGGGCTGCAAAATGACATCTGAGGACAAAATGTGAATTGGCTTTGCCCAAGGGGAATAAGCTTGTCCCTTCAGAAAGGGAAGGGAAGAAGGGCAGTGCTGGGCCAGGTTCGGGGGTGCTCGACTTAGAACAGAAGTACTTCCACTTGTCCAAATCGTGCAGTGTCTTCACCCACACCGATGGGGAGTGGTTTTAATTTGGAGCGTGAGCTATTTCCTACCTGAGTGAGCACATCTGTCCCCCCCACTTCTGCTGCCACCTTGATGTGTGTGACTGGCACCTTCTGGGTGCTGGGGATATGCTCCTACCTTTGAAATTCGGGACTGCAGCCTGATGAATGTCCATTCTAGAATTGCCACTGGAGTCCTAAGTTAAACTGTCACATGTGAGATGTGTGCTCAGGGTTAAAGAGCCTCATGTTAATGAAAGCAGCCCTTCAGTGAGGCTTGTCATAGAGAATTTATAGAAGAGCTATGCTGAGAGTTGCTTTTCCTGTTTGAAGGGTAAATAAGGAGCACTGGGTTGTAGCAGGGCTGGGCTGAAAGTTGGTTTCAGGCTACTGCATCATGAGGAAGAAGAGCTTTGCCTCCTGCCTAGCCCTGCTCTGGGTTACCTCTCAGGGGCTGAGCTCAGGAGAACTGCTGTGGCCTCCGATGCACCCAGCATTCCCTCTCAGCACCCTTGGGAAATGCTCCCGTTTGGGTTCCTCTGCACCCTGGGGGGAGCTGCAGCATCACTCTATGGGGCTTTAAGCCTTGAAAAGCAAGATGACAATGATCTGCACTGCAGGAGGAAAGCTTTTCTGCTTGGCCTGAGACCCCCAAAGGGAGCTTGCAGTGGGCCAGGGTGGCTGGTGCCAGGTCAGAATGACACCCCTGCAGGGACGTTTCCATTGTCTGGATCCTGGCACTGCTCTCTGTGGGAATCCTCCACTGGGAGGCTGTGGCAAGGAGGAGCTGCCAAAGCCACTCCAGCAGGGAGCTAGCGGCTTCCCACAGTGGAATGGCCTCTTGGCTTATCTGCCTTGTAAAGGAAGCCTTGGAAGGTATTTGTGTACTCTTGTGTATCACAGCAATGTGTTCATGATAGTGTATCAGCTCAGCGCACTACCTTCCCAGCAGCATCTCACTTACACTGTAGCTATTCCAGCCAGAAGGTGGCCATGAGCAGGGATCTCTCTGAAGGAGGTGGCACAGCATTCTGGATGCCCACAACTTCCTCTCATCGCCTTACCTTGGCCTATTCCAGCCCCTGGCATGGTAACCCAGAAATGGGTTTTAAATGATATTGGAGCTGGCAGGAATAAGCCTGTTTCACTGAGCTAGTGGAAGAGCCACTGCAAATGGACAGTTGAAAGGTTTTGGAGGGTAAACGCTGCCTGTGGCTGGATCTGGGCTCTTACATTTTGCTCCTTTCAGCATGAAGTTTTGCTATTTAAATGCAGTGAGTCTCTCTCAAGCCAGGGTCCCAAGCCCAGTGCCTGATCTGGTGATGGGTGTGACAGGTGCAGAAGAACTGTCCTTAACAACCCCCTTGGTAAGTTGCAAAGGCTTCAGAATTGGTATCACTTTGCTTTTGGAGCTTCTACAGTTCCCATTCCTCTCAAACATGATGAGCAGAGCCTGGAGCTGGTGAGGGTTTTGCCCTGGACTGTGACTTAGATACAGTGAGAAGAGCAAAACTCCATTGGGTTTGCAAAACTGTCCCTGTTTGGTCCCCACTGCTTCCAGGGACACTGGTCTCACCAGGGCCTGATGCACAGTGCTCTCTGCCAAACTTGTGTTTGTTTTATGCACATACTGATTTCACTGCAAAGGAAGATAAATGGAAGCATAAACCTACAAACGCTAGTGCTTTAGAGAAGTTGTGTGTTGCGGGCGGGGCCCACAGGCTCTTCTTGCCTGTGCGGTAGGCGAGGACCCTCCAGTGGTGGGAGAATGAAGACAATCAATATGATCATTCATCAAACTCAGTTTATTTCATCTGAGGGTTCCAGTTATATCCTCTATGCAGGCACACTCGCTAATATGTGATTGGCTACCTATATCTACTAATTGATACATGATTGGTTATATGATTGGTAAGTGCTTGGTCACAGCTCAAAGGTTACATTCACATCCCATCCCCCTTTGTGGTTTTCTTCTTGGTTATGTTCCAGGGGGTTTCCAGCTTGCAGCTATGCTTCAAGGTTACAGTTATCAGTTCCTCCCTACATATCCTGACTTCTCAGGCTCCTCTGCCAACTCCCTCAAACTCTCTCAGGCACACGTTCTCTAGTAACCTTCAGCCAAGGCCTCAAAGCCTTTGGTTCACTACTGTTAGGCTTCTTCCATCCATCGGCCTATGATCTTGTTGTGTCCATTTTCTATCAACCATTCCCCAACAGCTGTGTATTTATTTGGGCTATTTACCTTCACCGTACTCCCAGGTAAAATTTACTGGGCGAAGTTGCAAGTTCCTGGAACCTAATTGCATTACAGGAGGGTAGCCCTGACCTGGGATTTCTATTATATTCTCTTTTAGTTGTTTGGATTGCTTTTTTTTCTCCCCTCCCCTCCCCCGCCCTGGGCTGTGCTGGAAAAAAAGATGACTCTGCTTTGGCATATACAAGAGGGTAACATGCAGGAGAAGGGAAGGATCCGTGGTGGGTAATAGACAGTTATTTGCCTAATAAACCTGAAATCTATTTGCTTTAAGCAAAAAAACCATTCCAGGAACAAGAAGGTTCTCAGACAAATATTGCTAAAGAGGTCTGTGGTGTTGTAAAGCAAAGGCTCTACCCTGAGCCTGCTTGGGATTAAAGTGCCGCCTGGCAACTCTGAGTTATCGCTGCCAAGAAGAAACCTAGGCAGATCCCTGCCTTTGCAGGGAGGTTTTCCAGGATGCAGCAGGTGAATGTTCGTGTTTCCTCCCAGCACTGCAAGAAAACTTCATTTCTCTTCCCCAGAAACTTCTCCCTTTGTTGGGTTTGGGATATTTTTTCTGCTTTTCAGCCTCATACATCCCTCTCTCTCCCAGCAGGTCCCTAATCATGAATGAAACAGCATTTTGGTGTTATGTGGGGATGTGGCTCTGAAGAGAGTCACTGCCAGATGTCACCAGTGCCCACACCCAGTGAGTCACCCCTCCAAAAGTGAGGGGTTTCCTGCAAAAATGAAGGTAGAGGTGCATAAGAGGGGCTCTTGTTGGGTGAGTGCACATCCACCCTGTGTCCTGGGATGGACAAAATGGAGGATGCTATAATGCCATTTTTAGTCTCAAAAGGAGACAATCTGACTGAGTTTTGAGTTATGCAATGGAAGAGCGCTTTTTGCCAGAGGGCTTATAAATTCCTCAGCTCATAAAAGCTCTTGGACAGCTGCTGCATCTGCCAAATGGCTGGAGAAGCCATCACAGTGAAACTGCCCCCAGTGCAAGTCAATAGTTAACTGCAGTGCAGCCCTGATCCTGAAACAGAAGCCAAACACAATGAACAACGGTGGCAGGCAGGGATGCTGAGCCCTATCTAGGAGCAGGACTGCAGTCAAGGTGGGATGTGACACTTAGAGGTGTTGCACACATCCACAACCACCACGCATTCTCTCTCTTGCTCTTTTATTTGTCATTGGTGGCCACTTGTCTGGCTCTCTGAGTCCAAAGCTAAATCATTATCACATTGGCTCTCCAGCAATGTACACCGAAGCAGAGAATCAAGAGCTGCAGCAGTGATGAAATATAGGGGACTACATCCCCTCTAGCATAGGAAAGCAGTCAGTAGCTTGGTGGTGATCCCTGTGCTGTAGATTACTGGTACCAAAGTAGCTCATGCCAAAACCCCAGGGCAAAAGGAGGGACACAACTGCTGGTGTTCAAGGATGGCAGCAAGCTGTCTGCTGGGTAGAGATGCTCTTGGGGCTGAAAGGGAAAGCATGGACCATGCTGTAATCCCTCCACTGGGCAGCTATGGTGAAGGGATCCGGTTTTGGTGATTATATGTGTGGAAGGACCTGAAATGCGTTTTTGGCAGCTGGCAAAGCCCTGGATGCCAGCACCCTGAGGACTCCTGGTCAGTGCATAGGAGGTGTCCTGGTAGTCAGAGCTGTGTGTGTCCTGGGTTCAGCTATAGCAGTAATTTTTCTCCTTCTTAGTAGCTGGTGCAGTGCTGTAGTTTTGACTTTCAGCCTAGGAACAAGGCTGATAACACTGATGTTTTTAGTTGTTGTAAGTAATGTTTATTCCAACCAAGGACTTTCTGAGTCTCATGGGAGGAGGGGAAGCTGGGAGGAAGCAGAGACAGGACACCTGATCCAAACTAACCAAACGTTATTCCATACCACAGCATGTCATGCACAGTATAAACTGGGGGCAGTTACTCGGAAGGCCCAGATCACTGCTCAGGTCGGGCTGGTTATTGGTCAGCGAGTGGTGAGCGGTTGTATTCTCTTCCCTTGTTATTTCCCTTATCATTATTATTGGTGGTAGCAGTAGTGGTTTTGTGTCGTACCTTAGTTACTGGGCTGTCCTCATCTCAACCTGTGGGTGCTACATTCTTTCAGTTCTCCTCCCCATCCCTCTGGGAGAGGGGGCAGGAAGAAGCAGGGAGAGTGAGAGAGCAGCTGACTTGTTCTGAGTTACTGGCTGGGTTTAAACCATGACAGTTCCTCGTGGTGCCCAATGTGGGGCACGAAGGGTTGAGACAACGACAGACCTGACCAGAGTGTGTCTAATCGTATTTGCAATAAGCATTCATTGTTTCGGATTAATAGTCACTCGTCACAATGCTGATTTTTTGGCTCTCAAAGTTGTTGCTCTTGATTTCAGAGTTTCAGCATGTTGCACCTTACTTACAGCCAGAATTTGCTGTTTCAGTGTTTATATGCTATGGGCCTTGGGCTAAGATTCTTGTTTTCCTGTACTTTATTATAATGACTTATAATACAATAGATTCATTGATCATGAAATTGATCTGGGTTGTGTTCCCAGAGTGGTCATCACCCCTATACTTTGGAAGGTATATAATGGAAGTGTTTAGCAATTACACACATTTTTTTCCCTCCTTGGATGTTCAACCTGTGAAGGAGACATTCCCTTACACCCCCATCTCCCCCACCAAACTATTTACAGCATCACTTGAGAGTTCTGGAGGTTTTGAATGGCTTTTGAGTACCCTTGAGACCTGCTTGCTGATTGTGCTGGGGATCACCATGTTGGCACACATACAGGGTGCGTTTTACCCACAACCATTTTGTCTGATCTCGGAAGTTAAGCAGAGTCAGGTTCGGGTCTTGTCTAGGGTTTGACGATGATATAGGAGGATCAAGAGATTTTCCCTGAGGCTGGACAGTCATGAGAGGCAAGGTGTGTGGGACAGTATGGGCTAGTATCTAGTCCATTGGGCCCCTCCAGTGCTTTGAAGCTTCACCACTGAACATGTGCAAAATCTGGAAAAACTAATAAAACACTTAGATGAGGTGTGTTGTCATCCTGGTCATATCAGAGAGGGACAAATCATGGCACCATGCTGGTGCTTGGCCTATTCTTACAGAGCCCTGTTCAACACTATCCAGCACCTTCAAAGGGAAAAAGATGTCTCTGGATCTGATGGCAAAGCAACAAACAGTGCAGCTACTCCAACTCCAAATACAGCAGCTACACCAACCCCAGTAACAAGTGCAGCAGCTACTCAAACTCTGACTACAACAGACAATGCAGCTACTCCACCTCCAAGCACAGCAACTGCACCAACCCCAGCAACAAGTACAGCAGCTACTCAAATCCCAACAGCAATAGGCAGTGCAGCTGCTGGTGCTACTCAAACCCCAAGGACAGCAGCTGCACCAACCCTGACAACAGATACTGCAGCCACTACAACCACAGTGATAATCACCGCAGCTAAACCAAAGGACCAATTCGTGCCAATATTGTTTGCTCCTGTACACAAGGGGAAAAGCAAACAAGAGGCACAAAAAGCAACCCGTACAGTGAAGAAAGATGAAGAACCAATTCACTTACTACACAGGACAGCATCTGAACAAGAGTTATTATGTGGGTCAGAGGAAGAGGAAGAAGTGACTTCTCAATCCCAGTCCTCAACCAAACTATGGAATATGCGAAAGGATTTTACCTGTCATCCAGGGGAGCACATGATCACCTGGTTGCTCTGATGCTGGGACAATGGGGCAGACGGTCACAAACTAAGCAGAGAAGCTAAGTAGCTTAGAAGCTTAGTAGGGAAGCTAAGCAGTTGGGATCACTTGCTAAGGAAGGGGGAATCGACAAAGCAATTGCAAAAGAGAAACTGTCCCTCAACCTTTGCAGGAGGCTCTTGGCAGCTGTGAAAGAAAGGTTTCTGTACAAGAACGATGTCATGAGTCGTTCGGCCAAATGGACCACGATAGAGAAAGGCATCCAGTCTCTGAGGCATCTAGTCATTGCAGAGATGGTCTGTCATAGGCCGGATGCCAGGAATGCACCTGCAGATCCAGAAGAAGTTGAAAGTACATGACCCATGTGGCTTAAATATACACGGAGTGCACCATCATCATATGCCCACTCATTGGCATTAATGATCATGGCATGATGTAGTACCACCAAAAGTGGATAAAGTGATTCATCAACTCTGAGAGTTTGAAGACAATCTCACCCCTTCCATCATTTCAGCTGTGGAAAAACTGTCCCACAAGTTCAAACAATCAAGAGACAAGCTATCTGATCTATCCAGCTCCCCACATGTACCAACCCACGTCTCAGCTATTAAAAGAAGGTCTCTTAAGGTCTCTTACTGCTCGAGAGAGAAGATATAGGAGTTACACGCCACGGGCCACCCTCTGGTTTTACCTGCGGGATCACAGAGAATACATGAGAAAGTGGGATGGAAAAACTACCTCAGTTCTGGAGGAACGGGTGCACGAATTGAAGAGGAGGACAAAGGTCAAGGATGATCATCCCATGAAAGCTGCGGCTTCAGTCTCTGGTGAGCAGGCTCCCAGATGGAGTAGAAGAGCTGATTTTACTTCAGCTCCTGTGATAGAGAAGACTAATCCCTTCCTACAAAACATAAGTGACTTATATTGTGATGACTATTAGAGGGGCCCTGTCTCCAGCCAGGTGGAGGTAAGGGACAATTGGATTTACTGGACTGTGTGGATCAGATGGCCTGGCACTTCAGTCCCACAGAAATATAAGGCTCTAGTAGATACCAGTGCACAGTGTACCCTGAAGCCATCAAGCTGTCACAGGTGGAACCCATTTTTATTTATGGAGTGACAGAAGGATCCCAAGAGTTGACTGTACTGGAGGCTGAAGTCAGCCTGACTGGGAGGAAGTGGCAAAAGCACCCCATTGTGACTGGTTCAGAGGCTCCATGCTTCCTTGGCATAGACCATCTCAGGAGAGGGTACTTCAAATACCCAAAAGGGTACCGATGGGTTTTTAGTGTTGTTGCTTTTGGAGAGAGAGAAAATTAAGCAGCTGTCCACCTTGCCTGGTCTCTCAGAGGATCCTTCTGTTGTAGGGTTGCTGAAGGTCGAAGAACCTGCATTCTTTGAAAAGTGCCAATTACAACCACAACAGTGCACCGGCAGCAATATCGCATCAACCGAGACTCCCTGATTCCCATCCATAGGCTGATCTGTAGACTGGAAAGCCAAGGAGTGATCATCAGGACCCACTCACCATTTAATAGCCCCATACGGCCAGTGTGAAAGTCTAATGGAGAGTGGAGACTAACAGTAGACTATCGTGGCCTGAATGAAGTCACAGCACCGTTGGGTGCTGCTGTACTGGACTTGCTAGAACTTCAGTATGAACTGCAGTCAAAGGCAGCCAAGAGGCATGCCACAACTGATATTGCCAATGCATTTTTCTCAATTCCTCTGGCAGCAGAGTGCAGGCCACAGTTCGCTTTTACTTGGAGGGGCGCCCAGTACACTTGGAACCGAATGCCCCAGGGGTGGAAACACAGCCCTACCATCTGCCATGGACTGATCCAGACTGCACTGGAACAGGGGCAAGCTCCAGAACACTTGCAATACATTGATGACATTATTGTGTGCGCTGATACAGCGGAAGAAGTCTTTGAGAAAGGGAGGAAAATAATCCAAATCTGCTGAAAGCCGGTTTTACCATGAAACGGAGTAAGGTTAAGGGACCTGCACAGGAGATTCAGTTTTGGGGAATAAAATGGCAAGATGGTGTAGGGGATTGTGAAAGCATGGGGGGCTACGGTAGGCCCATGGATTCCCTGACTGAAGACACAAATTTAGAACTCAGTCTTGAAGAAGTTGACATGTATCCATGAGAAATGAGGCACCAGAGGCATCCGAGTGGGTAAACAGAAGGCATCTGGAGGAGTGAGTCAGATAAGGGGAGTAACTAACTACAAAGAAAGAACATGGCAAAACAATGGACGTTAGTAAAAATTTTTTGAACAGGCATCAACAACTAATCATGAATAGAAAAACAACCTATTGACATATAAGTTTGTATTATGCTATGCTATGTTTGACCAATTAGTTTGTTATGCTTGACCAATAAGTTTGTATTATGCTCTGTTATGCTTAACCAATAGGCTTGTATTACGCTATGCTTAAACAATAAGTTTGTATTATGCCACACTTAACCAATGAGATTGCACCACACTATGTAGAAAGATATATAAGCAGGAGCTCCTTGTAATAAAGGACACTTGCTGCTTAAACTCTTTCTTCCTACCCTTCCCTACCCTAACCCTAACCCTAACCCTAACCCTAACCCTAACCCTAACCCTAACCCTAACCCTAACCCTAATCCTTCCCTTCCCTCCCTTCTTCTTTCTTTCTTTCTCTTTCTCTCTCTTTCTCTTTCTCTCTCTCTCTCTTCTTTTTCTTTTTCTTTTTCTTTTTCTTTTTCTTTTTCTTTTTCTTTTTCTTTTTCTTTTTCTTTCTCTTTTTCTTTCTCTTTTTCTTTCTCTTTTTCTTTTTCTTTTTCTTTTTCTTTTTCTTTCTCTTTTTCTTTTTCTTTTCTTTCTCTTTCTTTTCTTTCTTTCTTTCTTTCTTTCTTTCTTTCTTTCTTTCTTTCTTTCTTTCTTTCTTTCTTTCCTTCCTTCCTTCCCTCCTTCCTTCCTTCCTTCCTTCCTTCCTTCCTTCTCTTTCTTTCTTTCTTTCTTTCTTTCTTTCTTTCTTTCTTTCTTTCTTTCTTTCTTTCTTTCTTTCTTTTTCTTCCTTTCTTTCTTCCTTTCTCTCCTTCCTTCCTTCCTTCCTTCTTTTCTTTCTTTCTTTCTTTCATGTGGCTGTTTTCTGGCTGTCCCGACTACACAGCCACAAGATGGATGTCGCCAGATCCCCACAGATGTGATCAACAAGATAACAGCAGTGTCTCCACCAAGTAATAAGAAAGAAACACAAGCTTTCTTGGGTTCTGTGGGGTTCTGGAGAATACACATCCCAAATTACAGTTTGATTGTAAGCCCTCTCTATCATGTGACCTGGAAGAAGAATGATTTTAAATGGGGCCCTGAGCAGCGACAAGCCTTTGAGCAAATTAAACGACAGATAGTTCATGCAGTAGTCCTTGGACCAGTCTGGACGGGGCCAAGTGTAAAAAATGTACTGTACAATGCAGCTGGGGAGAATGGTCCTACCTGGAGCTTCTGGCAGAAAGCTCCAGGGGAGACTCAAGGTCGATCCCTCTGCTTTTGGAGTCGGGGATACAAAGGATCTGAGGCCAGCTATACCCCAACTGAAAAAGAGATACTGACAGCCTATGAAGGGGTGTGAGCTGCTTCAGAAGTGATTGGCACTGAAGCACAGCTCCTCCTGGCACCCTGGCTGCCTGTGCTGGGCTGGGTGTTCAAAGGCAGGGTCTCCTCTACACATCATGCAACTGATGCTACATGGAGTAAGTGGGCTGTACTAATTAACACAACGAGCTCAAATAGGAAATCCCAGTCATCCAGGAATTGTAGAAGACATCATGGACTGGCCAGAGGGCAAAGATTTAGGAATGTCACCAGAGGAGGAGGTGATGCGTGCTGACGAGACCCCACCATATAATAAACTGTCAGAAAGTGAAAAGCAATATGCCTGATGGGTCCTGTCATATTGTGGGAAAGCATTGGAGATGGAAGGCAGCTGTATGGAGTCCCCGACGACAAGTTGCACAAACTGCTGAAGGAGAGAGTGAATCGAGTCAGTTTGCCAAGGTGAAAGCCATCCAGCTGGCCCTGGACATTGCTGAGTGAGAAAAGTGGCCAGTACTTTATCTCTGTTCTGACTCATGGATGGTGGCAAATGCCCTGTGGGGGTGGTTGCAGCAATGGAAGCAGAGCAACTGGCAGTGCAGAGGTAAATCCATCTGGGCTGCTGCACTGTGGCAAGATATCACTGCCTGGGTGCAGAACCTGGTGGTGAAGGTACACCACATAGATGCTCATGTACCCAAGAGTCAGGCCACTGAGGAAAACCAGAACAACCAACAAGTGGATAAAGCTGCAAAGATTGAAGTGGCTCAGATGGACTTAGATTGGCAACAAAAGGGTGAATTATTTTTGGCCTGGTGGGCATATGACACTTCAGGCCATCAGGGCAGAGATGTAACATACAGATGGGCTCGTGATCAAGGGGTGGACTTCCAAATGAACACTATTTCCCAGGTTATTCATGAGTGTGAAACGTGCTGCAATTAAGCAAGCTAAATGGTTAAAGCCTCTTTGGTATGGCAGAAGATGGCTGAAGCACAACTATGGGGAGGCCTGGCAGATTGACTATATCGCACTCCCACTAACCCCCAAGGCAAGTGCCACGTGTTTACCATGGTGGAAGCAATCACCGGATGGCTGGAAACATATGCTGTGCCCCACACCACTGCTCAAAACACTATCCTGAGCCTTGAGAAACAAATCTTGTGGCAACAAAGCACCCCAGAAAGAACTGAGTCAGAAAATGGGACTCATTTCCTAAACAACCTTATAGACACTTGGGCCAAAGAGCATGGCATTGAGTGAGTATATCACATCCCCTAACATGCACCAGCCTGTGAGAAAATAGAATGGTACAATGGGCTGTTAAAAACTATACTGAGAGCAATGGGTGGTAGGACTTTCAAACATTGGGATACACATATACCAAAAACCACCTGGTTGGTCAACATCAGAGGATCTGCCAACAAGGCTGGTCCAGCCCAGTCAGAACTTTTACATACTGTAGAAGGGGACAAAGTTCCTGTGGTGCACATAAAGAATCTGCAGGGGAAGATAGTCTGGGTTATTCCTGCACAGGTAAAGGCAAACCCACTCGTGGGATTGCTTTTGCTCAGGGACCCGGATATACTTGGTAGGTAATGAGGGAAGATGGGGAAGTCCGATGTGTACCTCAAGGGGATTTGATTTTAGGGGAAAACAGCCAATAAACTCCATTATGTACTGTTGCCAGCTGTGTAGCACTTTTATAGCCCACCAACTAGATGTCTTCAGGTCACCAGCGACTGGCCCTGACTTCCCTCTGACCATCATCCCAACAAAGAATGAACTTTGATGAAACCAGAGGAGCTCAGCAGTGACCAGAGGAGTTCTTCAGCGCCATCAGCAGTCAACAATCCAACACTGCACACTGTCTCTCCTGCTCTGAAAAACTGTTACAAGAGATGAAGCCCGACATCATGGACTGGATGAACTTATCAGCTTTATAGGGATTGGTCCATGCACTAAGGAATGATATCTCTCTCTTTGTGTGTGTGTGTATGTATATATATATATGAAACAAGAGTGATGGCATATTGAAAAATGTGAGATCTGAGCATGATGTGAATGGTATGGAATAAGGGGTGGATACTGTCCTGGGTTCAGCAGTAGCAGTCATTTTTCTCCTTCTTAGTAGCTGGTGCAGTGCTATGGTTTTGACTTGCAGCCTGGGAACAAGGCTGATAACATTGATATTTTTAGTTGTGGCTAATTAATGTTTAGTCTGACCAAGGACTTTCTGAATCTCATGCTGTGCCAGGGAGGAGGGGAAGCTGGGAGGAAGCAGAGACAGGACACCTGACCCAAATTAACCAAAGAGGTATTCCATACCACAGCACATCATGCCCAGTATATAGACTGGGGGCAATTATCCTGAAGGGCTAGATCACTGCTCGGGTTGAGCTGTGTTTGAGTCAGCAGGTGGTGAGCTGTTGCATTCTCTTCCCTTGTTATTTCCCTTATCATTATTATTATTGGTGGTAGCAGTAATGGTTTTGTGCTATGCCTTAGTTACTGGACTGTTCTTATCTCAACCAGTGGGAGTTACATTCTTTCGATTCTCCTCCCCATCCCTCTGGCAGTGGGGGGAGGAAGAAGCGGGGGGGAGTGAGCGGCCACCTGCATGGTTTTGTGTTACTGGCTGGGCTTAAACCATGACAGCGTGCTAGAGCATTCTTCAGCTGTCCAGCTTATTGATCTGCTTTCCCTCTGTGCAGCCAAGCCCTGGGTGCCGAGTGTAAAGAAGTTGTTGGGAGACACGGTTGCTTTTTTTATCATGTTGGAGAAGGTTTTCTGCTGACCAATGCTTGCTGCTTTCTGCAGGAAAGCACTTGGTACCTCGTGTCTTCCTATCTTTCCATCTAGTTTGCTTTCTCAGATCTCCACCTGACTCCATACTGGTGCTGTATGGGCAGAAAGACCTGGTCCCTAACAAGCTTTTTCAGCAGTGCAAGAAAAAAACAGACAATATCCTGAACAGCAGATTTGCCTTGGAGAAGCTTCACACTTTGCATTGTGAACACCCTGCAAATTCATCCATAGCTGTGATGGATAAAGAGCTTTGACACGGACCACGTGTCACATAGCTGATTCCACCACATATCCCATAATGGGTGGAAACACAGATTTAACTCTTGCCATTAACACAGGTAGTTCACTAATTCTATCTCTGAAACCAGCACAACTGCACCTCAGAAAGAATGCAAGTGCCTGGGGCTTCACCTTCACCTCCATGTTATGAGAAGGAGGAACAACTCCACCCTTCTCTGCGCGACCCACCAACCTGCCAGCAAGTCAAAAGTGCAGCAGAAAGGCATCATTTCAGTCATGGTTTAGAACCCCCCTTTGCCCATCAGGGAAGGGACAAGCCTACATACTACTCAGCATCCTGGGTGTGCCGTCCGTCTCTGCGGACTGTGTGTGCGCTGAGGCATCCGGGAGAGCTGGGACACCATGTGCTCGGTTCTGTGGCTACCCAGCCCAGCCTCGCCAGGCCCTCTGTGACTCAGGGCACCTCCCTTATCTCATTGCCTGACACAGGGCTGGGCACCCAGAGTGCTGTCCCACAGCCAGCAGTGCCATAGGAGGGGAAATAGAAAGTGATTCCTGCAGCCGTAAGCTCACACGTGTCCTTTCCAAGTTTTATCTACTTTGTCACTTTCTATATTGCCACATCGGAAGAGGAAAACCTTTTTCAGGATGGGCACTATCCTGACCCTCTGCACTTGCAGTAAACCAGCACCTCAGGCAGTGTGGCTGGTAGAGAGCACCGCAAAGGGAGCGGGTGGGCACAGGGTGAATCTGGAATAACCTGATCTGCCAGGTTTTCTCCCTGGATGTGCTCCATGTGTGTGTGCCAGCCCCAAGCACTGCTTCGCTGCCTGTTGTTTGAGGCAGGCGGTAGGTTCCTTTTTCAAATCAGCATTTGTTTATCCAGCAACAGTCCTGAACTCCAAAGGAGTCCAGAATTAACTGTGGGTATAGGTTTAGGCCATTTTTTTTTAATAATTTATTGCTATTATGTTTCTGAAGGAAGAAATCACTCCTTAAGAGACTCCAGCCCTGCACTTAGCTCTAGAGGCCCTATGCGTGTTCCAGACCTGAACCTCATTTACCTGTGTCCTGGGTTCAGTAGTAGCAGTCATTTTTCTCCTTCTTGGTAGCTGGTGTAGCGCTGTGTTTTTGACTTTCAGCCTGGAAACAACGCTGATAACATCAGTGTTTTCAGTTACTGCTTGGTAATGTTTTGGTCTGGCCAAGGACTTTCTGAGTCTCATGCTCTGCCAGGGAGGAGGGGAAGCCAGGAGGAAGCAGAGACAGGACACCTGACCCAAACTGACCGAAGAAGTTATTCCATACCACAGCGTGTCATGCCCGGGATGGAAAAACAGAGGGCAGAGACCCGGAAGGGTGGGGGTGCACTGCTTGGTCAGGCTGGGTGTGGGTGGTGAGTGATTGTATTCTTCCCTTGTATTTGCCTTGTCATTATTATTATTGGTGGTAGCAGTAGTGATTTGTGTTATACTTTAGTTACTAAACTGTTCTTATCTCAACCTGTGGGAGTTGCATTCTTTTGATTCTCCTTCCCGTCCCCCCAAGAGAGGGGGGAAGAGGGGGGAGTGAGTGAGCAAAACTGAGTGAGTTATAGAGGCTTAAACCACTGCAACCTGGTAGCCGAGAACAACAGTGTTCCCATTCCTTATTCCTTTTCTTTTCCATTCCCATCACTTAGAAGAACCAAGCAGCTTCCCTTGGAGCTTTTAAAGCAATTTTCATTCAAGAGCCAGTGGAGGAGATGCAGGGCCAGCAGCAGCAGCATTGCCTTTGGGACTGCAGTTTGCACAGGGCTGGAGTCGAGCTCCTATGGGACCACTGCTGCTCCCTGGTAATTAGTTTACTACCTGAGGGTGCTATCTCTTTAAAACTATATACTGAGCTTTGCTTTGTTTTCCCTTGGCTTTGGCCACCATTGCTGGGCAAGAGGTGCAGGGGGTTATGGGCTGTACATTGGAGGAAATTGCAGCCTTTGCACCAAAACCTTCCAGACAGGGAGCAGGAAAGCAAACACACACCTGGGCTTTGCACTGGGATAATGACTGCCCTCAGAAGGAGATTTTAACTGTGGTGAGAGCCTGGGCTTAAAGACTCCAGTCTAAATCAAAACCCTCCTCCCTCTCTGGGGAAATATCCTTCCTATTAGTTTATTTAGCTGTTGGCAATAACTGGCTCAGCTCAATAACAAAGTGCCCCAAGGCCCAGTGCACCGCAATGCATCTCTCTGCTCTTTCCCCCTGCTTCCTGCCCACACAGGATCTGGCCCATGGCATGGGGCTTGGGGATGCCTGTTGCACAATGAATTTCTCCTGCTTCACATGACCTGATTTCCACTGCGTTTGCTATGGAAGTAGAGATGCTGCTGCTTGCAGAGGAAGTGGCAGGGCTGGGAGCCTCATCATCTTCTTCAAACCTTGTGTGAAATGCTTCTGCTGTCTGCAAGTGCTCATTTCATCCAAGAGGTTTCCTGGAAACCAGAGGAAAGGATGGTGAACTTTGTGCTTTCCCTGGGGGAGGTGGCTGTGGCACAGCCCTGGTGCTGCTGGTGTGGGGAGCCCTTGTGTCCTGTCCCCACATCCTGTGGCAGCCCAGGGTTGCCCATCCCCTGTGGCACACAGCAGAAAGGTGCTTTTAAATCACATACAACGTCTGTGAATGCATCAAGTACGGGGAACAGGGGATCAGCTTGGTCTTAACTCAGCAAATAATTAAGTGGTGTAGTGTAATAGAATTACATCAGTCTTATCTGCAGCTCCTCTGGGAGGTTTCTGCATGATACAGAGAAATTAAGATAAAATCATAGATGTTATATCAAAAAGATGCTGGGTGGGGAATGAATAATCTGTAGTGCAAAGTCCACGGCACTGCGATGAGCACAATGGTAGATTCGGCAGAAGTGAGCTCTTTGCCTCTTCTTCCACCTCCCTCCTTATTATCCCTCCTGGGTGCATGGGCCCTATGCGGGACCTCAGCATTTGGGGTGCTGGTGGCTCCTGCTAAAAAAACCACAGTGGCTGCAGGATTGTCCCTCCCAGGAGCTGTGTCTTGTGAAAGCTCAGCACTGGGAAGATGTTCCCCCTGAAGACCTCTTGGGTGTGGGGCTCTGCAGGGACAGGCTGCTTTGCAGGGAGGTGTTTGCTGGGATAAATTCATGTCAAATTCTCCTAAGAAAGGTTTGGCCACTGTCACACGGTAAACTTTGTCCTGTGAAGTGGTGTGGCTGTATGGATGCAGATTGCTTGTGCCAGGCTAAGCCACGTACCACAGCTGTTAAATGTAGCACCTTTAAAAGGAAACAGCCTTTTACTTCTCTCTTTATCTGGTGTTAAATATGACTTGCATTTCCTGCTCGCCACATGTGAGAAGTGGATGAGGGTGAGGGTTGTCCCTGCAGTCCACATCTCCTGTCTGTGCCACTTCAAGGGATTATTCCCCCACTGATAAATCATCCTGCTCTGGTTACCACCTCTCCCATTTTTACATAGGTTAATTCACTAACTGAAGGTGAATCACGCCAGCAAACTGGCTTCACCAGCATCCTGGTGACCGAGCATCGGGGTGAAACACAGAAAGGATTACCTTGAGCTGCATGGGCTGGAAGAAGAAATGTGTGAGGACAAAGTTTGACAGGAGCGATGTTATAACAATATTGAGCAAAAAGGTGAGAAAAGCAGTTTCACAAGAGGAGAGGGGTTGCTGGTGACAGTGTGTGCTTCCCGGCAGCACAGTGATGCTGGCTATTGGGAGTGCTGTTGTGTAGTGCATCCACTGCACCCGCTGCATCCCTGGCAGCACAGCCCACTGACGCCAGCTTTGGTGCTGGGAGAGAGAAATAAATAACGGAAATCTAACTGCTTTTACCATTACAAGAGAAATTAGCTTGTGCAGTGCTAAGCCCTCAGTCTGCAGGCCCAGCACAGCCAATCTGATTTGATTGTTTTGCAGACTCCTCTGCAGCCCAACAATGACAAATACCAGGAATTAATGGAGTGTAATTACTCTGTATTAGCTGAATTCACAGTATAGACACAGATCATAAACAGTCAATGATTATTCCTAATTTCACATTTTTAGCAATCTGAATTGCAGCAATTATGCCTGTCCAAGAGAATTAGTTTCTTTTTCAATCCCTCAGTTCCCCAGTCACTGCCCTTCCTTTAAGATACCTATTTACTACTGAAAAAAGAGGACATTAAACACAAATCCCCCCCTACTTCTACAGCAAAATGCACCCCCTTCCAGTCTCCAAATTCCTCTGGCTCTGCAGCCCCAAAGTTGCTCTTTTTGCTGCCAGCTGCCTCGAAACACAGAGAGGTGCCTGGTGTGATCTGTACCCCCTGGGCCACAGCTCATTTCACCCAGGTTTGTTGCAGGGGCAGTTAGCAGCCCTGGCTCTTGCTCTTGGGTGTTGCAGAGTTGTCCATGGGAAGGGGCCTGGGCAGCACCAAACCTTGCTATCCATCCCCTGTTGCCAGTTGTGCTACACAAGCAGCAATATGGGATGGAGCACACAGTAATCCTGCATGCCAAGCTGGTGAGATTTGCTTATTGGTTATCAGGAGCAGGACTGTGGAGATGCAGCATCTGAATGCTCCAAAACCTCCTGCTATTTGCTGTAATAAGAGTGAACCATTAAGGGCTGCTTATGTGGGGAACTGCAGTGGGAAACACAGTGTAATTGAGGCGGGGATATAGTTTGGAGGAGACAGACCCTGCCTGTGGCCTTAGCTGCTTTCTGGCCCCACAGAGGGGACTTTGCAGGGGTTAATTTTCTTCTTTTTCGCCTCTCCTATGAAAAGTTTGTGCAGGCCAGGTATGGTGTATGTGACAGGGTTGTGCAGGGGGGTGCTGGGATCTGGTGCTGCAGCAAATTGCAGTAACATATACTGTAGCTATTAACAGATGTCTCTTGATTTGCTGGATGTTGTAGAGTGAAGACCTCAGAGCCTAACCCGTTGTTCTCACAGGGATTCCTCTTTGGAGGGAGAGCACTGTATCCTTGTGAGTTTTGTGTGAGCAGCACATGTTGATTTGAACATCCTCCTTTGCTACAGAGGTTAGGTGGGGGATACGGTTTCCAGCTATAACACTATTAGAAAGACAGCATATACACACATCTTGCAGAAAACCAGAAAAGCCTTCTGGTTGTAGCTTCTAGGTACAGGTATAGCAATATGAATTGCCACCTTGCTCAGATGAGTAAAGAACTGTGACTAAGCAGGTAAACCCATCGGCCATACATGGTAGTAGCTTAGAGCAATATAACAGCTCTCTTGCCTTCAGGAGCTCTTGCACAGGCTTTGGATTTGCAGTCGGAGCCAAAGGGCATTGTCTCTGGTCTGCCTGAATCTCGTTTATGCTAAAGAGCAGCCTTAAAGCTGTGACTGCCAGTCTGAGTTGTGTGAAGCCCCAAAACTCTGCCTGCTGTGGAGGTGTGACACCCCACCTTGGGACTGCAAGGCAGTGGAGGGTAACTAATATACTAATTCAGCTGCCTTGTTATTTTTATTTGCCTACAGTAGCAGCTGATTAATTGGAGATCTCCCACCCCACTCCACCAACTTCCCTGTGCTTGCAGCAGAGGAAATCCTGCCTTTGTGCTTCTGCTGGACCTCTCCAATCCAGTAACCATTACATTTCAGACAGACTATATCTTTAAAAAATGCTATAGAAATTAAAACTGTCCAGTGAGAGCAAAGCCAGTGGGGCTTTTTGCATCTAGTGTTTTTTATTGTATTCTGTTGCATTTATAAGGTAGATCCTGGGGAACCCAATCTTTCCTCCCAAGCTTGCAATTCCTATGCCTCTTCAAGAAGATTTCTGCTCACAAAGGAGATGAAAGATAGCAATACAATGTTCTCTGACATTTGAACATGCTATTAAGAACATGAATTAAAATGAACAAACTCAGAAAGTATCATTTATACAACTATCATTTATACAGCAATCGACTTTTTAAAGTCACCATCTGCTAAGAGTTACCACCCGGTGTAACTGTGTCTTTACTGCTAGACAGAGAACAGGAAGTAACTCAGGGAACTCTTCTGTGCCTGCTGGGCTTTTCTTGGCGCTGCACATGTACTGAACTGCGATGGCTGGCGTGTCACAGGTTGCCTACTGCACAACTCCTTTGACTCCAGCTCACTACACAGTATAAATCTGAATACCAGTGCCATTAGGAGGAATGATTTGGGCTTGTTACAGTTAAGGGAATAGTGTCAGCTATCTACAAAGTCTAAAGGGCAAAAAAACAGGGCAGATCTCAGATGAGGGACACAGGTTGGGGCTGTATCGAGAAACCTGATTTTTTTTTCTGGCTTGCTGCTCACTGCCCCCCACCCCAAAGATATTTCCTGGCCTCTTGGAGCTCTGATCTCATCATAATTGATCATACTATCAAATTCTTCACCCTGTGCAATTTGCTTAATGCTCACCTTGCAGTTTGTCCTCATTTTGGTCTTCCACAGCTCACAGCCTCCTAGGAAGGTTGTGAGCTTTTTGATACAAAAATTTCTCATCAAATTTTGTCTTCCACTAAGCCCAGCAAATAACTCCTTAAAAGCTGAATGTGAATCTGGTGTGAAGTACATAACCACCATGCCCAGAGGCAATTGCCAAGTGCCAAAATGGTCTAATAAGGATTTTTACAGAATCTCTAAGAGGAAGTATTTATTTGTTGGGCTTAGGAAAATAGGTTGTGAGCTGATTCTCAATTTTAACATGCTTACCCAAGAACTGTCATCTCCAAAGTGCTGTGTTTTCTGATTCAAAGGTGATACTCCATCCTTCTGAAAGAAAAGCCTTCAGCTGATGGAGAGATTATATGCATCTCTCAGAGAAATTATTATGCTGTAGAAGATCAAATAAGGACAGCCAGGGTAACTAACGAATTCCATTTTATTTATTTAAACAGTAT
Organism: Ara ararauna; assembly: GCA_028858755.1. Lineage (NCBI taxonomy): Eukaryota > Metazoa > Chordata > Aves > Psittaciformes > Psittacidae > Ara > Ara ararauna. Next base: position 15,159,838 of record CM054385.1, read on the forward strand.
TTTTATCAGAAGACCAAGATACAAATAAAAATGAAACAAATGTCAGAGTTCATGCACATGGCTGAAGGAGGAAACATTCTGCTGGAAAATCTTCAGAGATCCACAAAGGGTAGTGGATACAATGGTGACCATGCAGTTAAATTACCCCCCATGATATGATCTTGGCAAAGACACTCACAGGAAGGTTACTGGCTGAGGAGGAATGCTCAAAGGAAATTAAAATTGGCTTGGCACTGGGGAAAATACACCTGAACTCCATGGCAGCTGTTACCAAGTGAAGGAAAGCAGGCAGCAAGGCACGTCATGTCTCCCTTCCCTGTAAGTCAGGAATGGCAAGAAGGATCTATAGAAAATGACATAGGATGCCTGGGTGTACACTATACAGTGGCCTAAAATGTTTTATTACCATACATAATATGGTAGTACTTCAGCATAATAAACCAGACCTTGAAAGTATGCTAGCTCAGACCTAGGTGGGCCAAATTTAATGACACAACGTTCCTTGCTAGTCTTACACTACCTGCAATTTCTGATGTCATAGTGCCTAGAACAAATGATATGTTTGGGTTTTTTTGCGTTTTTTTTTTTTTTCCCTGCAAAACTAGAAGAAACAGAGGAAAAATAAAATCCCCTCACAGTATGTTGAAAACCACTTTTCTCTGGTAGCTGGCAAAGGGGACTTGTGCAGCCCCATTTTGCCCTGAGCTGTCAGGTAGCTGCTTCCACACATTACACTCACATACACCTTTATAACTTTAGGCTCTTCAGCCTGAATCTCAACTTTTAACTGGAATGTCTTACTTCCTCAAGCCTTGGCATAACTCCTGCCACAAAGAATTTGGGCTTTTTAGATACAGAGTTATGTGTAACGAGTTTCAAGGTGACTTCAGGTGAAACCGCATATAATGAACTGTATGTAGTTTCTGTTGGCTACAGAACTCCCCAATAGCATTTTAATCTTTCTTTTGCTATCATCATCTCTCTTTTGTCCTTGTTCTATTAACTGCTGTTATTTAATAACCTGTAGCTCAGTTTTAATATTATTGTTTTCCTTATCTTCAGCACCCTAGAACTCTAGTTAGTGTAATCCAGTAAATGATAGAACCACACTGGCTGTGATTTCTCTGAAAATCCCAAGATAAAATGAGAAAGCTAAACACATCTTATAATTGATTTAATTCATTCCCTTCCTTGGCAAAAGCAAGGTACCTTTCAGGAGCAAAACCAAGGAAGTTGAACAGGGTGATGGTGGGCTGAGACACTGCAGAACCCATCGGTGGCTCTGCACTTTCAGTTCACATATTTCATCATGCTCTGATGGGTCACAGGGTTCTTAGTAATTGTTCTTTGTGGAAACATTAACACCCACTTTGAGGAAGAAAAAGGTATTTTTTTTTTTTTTTTGGGTGAAAAAGCTATAAAGTTCCAAGAAGAAATGCTGTGATTAAAAAAGGAGTCACTTCAAGGAAAGCTCTTCTTTGACTGGTGTCTCATTATAAAAACCAGGATTAAACTGGTTCCCTATGACCTTCTTTCCAAAGTTTTTTGAAGCTATCAGGAAGTGTTTGCTTATTCTTGACAGTGATGTTAAACTAATGGGGCTGTCCTCATTTCCTTCTCTGAGAGAAAAATGACAGACCTGGAAGTCCCTTCTAATTCCTTAAAAACCAAGGCTTTGGATGTAGCTGCTCTGGCTCATAGCTTCCTACTGAAAAAAACCCCAAACCCACTTTACACAATGAAGATGAAATGTCACTTTCCTCAGGAGTTGAGCCGTCTCTGGCTGTGCACAGGCCTGGGTTTTCACACAACCACCCTCTCCCATAGGTGTTCTAAGGGACACACCCTAAGGGGGCCAGCGCTACCTCCTGTGCCAGCTATGGCCAGGTTTTATTCACTTAGTGCAGGACAGGGAGGCCCGCTGGCGCCACAGCCACAGCCACAGCCACAGCCACAGCACCCACCTGCACAGCCGCCCCTGAAAGAACCTGAATTAACGGGCGAGGACGCGCCGACAGACACGTAACGTCCGCCTGCCATGATTGATCTATCGAGCCACGCCCTGGGTGCTGCCATCTTAAACGGTTCCCACGGCGCAGCTGCTCTGTTCTTCGCCGTACGCCGAGCCCCGGGTCAGCCCGCTCCGTAGGTGAGACTCCGCGGGGCCCGAGCTCCACGGGCTGCGCAGCCCTGGTCCACAGTGGGGCAGTGGGAGAGCCTCGGCGGCGGAGGAACGGGGGACCTGGTCGGGCTCTTGAGTACTGCTGCCGTGGCGCACGGAAACGGGTCTGTGGGGACTCTAGGGCTCGAATCGTGGATTTGTGTCTAAACGTTCTGTGATCGGCATTTTATGGAAGAGAAAACCTGGAGTTTATTATTGTCTTTTTAATTCTGCGAGTTCTGTGTGTGGGCCGGCTGTGCTGCTTTTCACATAGGAACACCAGTAATTTCAGTATAGCTTATTAATGTTTCTGCCCATTTATCATGTTAACTTGTATTTTGCGAAAATATATAGTAGTATTACAAACCCAGCTTTAAATATTCGAAATGTGGAATTCATTTGTCTAGAAGATACTAAAACACTTCATCAGTGATAAAATGCTTTCTCTGGTGTGTCCCAGTCAACCTTAAATCAGCACTGGCTTTGGGCATGTGATGGTGAGGTATATGTATTAACAGTCCTGATTCTAAGAGTATGTTCCCTGAGCCAAAAAAAAAAAAAAAAAAAAAAAAAAAAAAGTGTGTCATTTTTCAATGCAAATCAGTAGTAGGTGCAAATTGACTTTCATGTTGCTTCACACTTTTGACTTTGGAATATAAAATCTTAAATAAACGCAGCTTCTTCAACACTGGGATATTGATGATAAAAATATATTCATATACTTATGTAAGTTAAGCCTCTTGACTTAAAATGGACTAACTCTGTTTGTGAAGGTTTGTAGGGCTGTATGAGTCTGTCCATCCCTCCCTCCCGTGGGGTTAGAGCAGTACTTAGTGTTAAATATCTTCAAGAAGCATGAAGGTCTCACTATTTGTGAAATACTCTTTTGCTTGTAGCTATTTGAATCCTGGGGCTACATAAACATAAAATATTACTGAAATACTTGAATGAAGCATTCTAATTTAAAGCAACAAAACATACATAAGAAATCATAGGATGGAGATGTGTCTTTGCAGGGTCTTAAGTGTTTTGTGTGAAGGGAAAGATCAGAGGGCCCATTGGACTGCTGCCACTTTATTTTTGGTGCAGGAAGCATTGTGAAACTAATGATTAAAGTCAGTGCACAAATCAAGACCTTACAAGGTAAATCCTGATAGGAATCTGTTTTTCCAAAGATAAATAGTTTTGTTGTCGCTTAGCTTTATAAGCTATATTTTTGGTTTGTCATTGACTGACAATTTAAGCTTGTTATTTCCAGTTGGACAGACGTACTAAAGTATGTGGCTCAGGGCAATAAAAAAATAAGTTTGATCTGTGATTGAAAAATGGGTAAACTGCTACTTCATGGCATTCTATAAATATATCTATCTGACAAATCATAGAAACATAGAATAGTTAGGGTTGGAAAGGACCTTCAGATCATCTAATTCCAACCCCCTTGCCATGGGCAGGGACACCTCCCACTAAACCATGCCGCCCAAGGCTCTGTCCAACCCAGTCTTGAACACCACCAGCGATGCAGCTTTCACAACTTCCCTGGGCAACCCATTCCAGTGCCTCACCACCCTTACAGTAAAGAATTTCTTCCTCATATCCAATCTAAACTTCCCCTGTTTAAGTTTGAACCCATTACCCCTTGTCCTCTCACTACAGTCCCTCATGAAGAGTCCCTCCCCAGCATCCCTATAAGCCCCCTTCAGATATTGGAAGGCTGCTATGAGATCTCCACACAGCCTTCTCTTCTCCAGGCTGAACAGCCCCAACTTTCTCAGCCTACCTTCATACAGGAGGTGCTCCAGTCCCCGGATCATCCTCGTGGCCCTCCTTTGGACTTGTTCCAACAGTTCCATGTCCTTTTTATGTTGAGGACACCAGAACTGCACACAATACTCCAAGTGAGGTCTCACAAGAGCAGAGTAGAGGGGCAGGATCACCTCCCTCGACCTGCTGGTCACACTCCTTTTGATGCAGCCCAGGATACGGGTGGCTTTCTGGGCTGCAAGTGCACACTGCCAGCTCATGTTCATTTTCTCACCAACCAACACCCCCAAGTCCTTCTCCGCAGGGCTGCTCTGAATCTCTTCTCTGCCCAACCTGTATGTGTGCCTGGGATTGCTCCCACCCAGGTGGAGGACCTTGCACTTGGCATGGTTAAACTTCATCAGGTTGGCATCAGACCACCTCACAAGCGTGTCAAGACCCCTCTCGATGGCATTCCTTCCCTCCAATGTATCAACCAAACCACACAGCTGGGTGTCATCGGCAAACTTGCTGAAGCTCACTCAATCCCACTGTCTATGTCACGGACAAAGATATTGAACAAGACCGGTCCCAACACCAATCCCTGAGGGATACCACTCGTTACTGGTCTCCAGCTGGACATTGAGTCATTGAGCACAGCTCTTTGCGTGCAGCCATCCAGCCAGTTCTTTATCTACCGAGTGGTCCACCTATCAAATTGATGTCTCTCCAACTTAGAGACAAGGATGTCATGTGAGACAGTGTCAAACGCTTTGCACAAGTCCAGGCAGATAGCATCAACTGCTCTACCCCTGTCCATCAATTCCATAGCCCCATCGTAGAAGGCCACCAATTTGGTCTGGCAGGATTTCCCCTTAGTGAAGCCATGATGGCTGTCACCGAGCACCTTGTTGTTTTTCATGTGCCTTAGCATACCTTCGAGGAGAATTTGCTCCAAGATTTTGCCAGGCATGGAGGTGAGGCTAACTGCTCTGTAGTTCCCCTGCTTGTCCATTTTCCCCTTCTTGAAAATGAATATATATAAAAAAATAATACATGTGTTAGAAGTACGTTCTTTAGAAGGCTTTTCTAAAACATCTAGTTCATAATTTAGAATAGTTCAATATAGCTGTTGATGTAGTCATTCTTAAGACCACAACTATGCTAATTGAACAAGTGGGAGATTTGTATTGAAACTTGTCTGAAATACAGAATCATGCAACCCGTGTTAGATGTGGAGCGGCAGCATGGAAGTAATAAGATCAACATGCTAATTACATTTTTTGATAGGCCTATAGCAAATGCCATTGTTTCTGAATTTCCCTTTCCTTATAATTGAAAATTTTAAACTTAACTAGTGTTTCTGGAAGCAGCCCGGGGTAAATTTCTAATATCTGATTGGGTTTCCATTTTTATTTTATTTACAGACAACTTTAAGACATTACTGTCTGAGAAGCTTGAAATTGATTTTTTTGCCTGTGAAAACTGGAAAATATTCAAAAATCAGTATCAGGTAAAACAAATAGTTTTTTTTTTTTACCCTTTTTCATTTCATCTCTGGGAGAACTCAGTTAAAGCTGGCTTAGTTGGGGGAAGTGGGGTGGGCAAAAAGTCCAGATAAAAAAAATATTTTAGGATGTGTTTTTTCTAACACTGTATTTTTTCTAACACTGTTATAAAATAGGAGGTAGCTGCTGAAGCTGTCAGGGCTAGCATGGACACTAACATGTTGTTACCCATGGCTTCTTGTCTGTCTTTACTCTCACTGGCCAGGGAAGGCACACCATCTTCTCCCACCCTGTCATGGGAGCAGGCCCAAAACTTCAGGTATAGTCAGAAAACGGGGGTTGGTTTATTCTCTTGGTCCAGCTCAGGGTTGTAACAACACTCATTGCTTCATTTGATTCACAGGTCTTACTGTCCTTTTTTATTTTTCCTGGCCTTCCTTTTCACCACGCTTTGCCTCAGTTTCTCTATACCAGTGCCCTTCTAAGAGAGCAACCCACATGTAATTATTCTTTCCCCCACTGGTCCAAGATGTTCTACGTCTGTACCAGAAATTGGTCTTTCTGATGCTGTTACCTAGGCTATCTGAGCTGTATATAGTATTTTTTGGTTCCATTGCCTTGGTACTGTCAGCTTTGCAGGATTATGCTCCCCAAAAGATGCTCCATACTCCCCTCCAGTTGATTGTGGAGTTTGACAGTTACTTGCTTAACTCCTCCTTGGCCACCTATGAGATCCAGCCATCCTCCATGTCAATAAGGAACTTTTTCTCATGCCATGTCTGGTATTTTTTTATGTCGTGTTCAGTAAGTTTAACCTCAACTCAGGGCCTACTCAAGGACTGAGTATTAACAAAAGGTATTTGTAAATATGGGAGAAAAAACCGCTTATCTTTATCCATTATAAATTTTAAAAACATTTTATGAGTGCAGTTTCTGGAATGCCATTTTGAATCTCCTTAGAACTTAGTCTGGTCACTGAGGTTAGCCATGTGAATAGAAGATGCCAGCTATGGGTAGACAGAGGAAAATGCCTAATTCATACATGGTGCAGAGCTGATGTTCTATGAAAGCATTTATTTTGCTGGCAAGACTGCTCTTCCCTGTTGTTCATTCTGACTTGTGAGCTATTGTTTGGGCAGCTGAGCAGAAAGAATTAGGGAGTGCAGACAACTAGGAATGAGAGAGAGCAACAGAGTTGTAATGATTGATTAGGTCAACCATGTTGCTGGGAAAATGCTTAGCAAACTGTAGGCTGAGTACATCAGATGTCCCCAAAAATGTGACATCAAATGGGAAAAATATTGAAGCAAATAATTCTCTAAGGAGAGGTGATAAAGCCTACGTCCCTCAAGAGCCTGGGTTAGGTTCTTTGATGTCTAATTGTGCACATGCTCTTGTGTCAGGAGTTGTCACCTGGCAGGGGCATTCATAATCTTTTTCCACTATTAATGATCTGATGTCATGTGAAGGCTGCAGCATGAGTACAGCCATTTTTATGGTAATACTGGTAGGGTCAGATCTACGATGAGGCCACTTAAGTTGGCCCAGTAAAGATAGTAAATTTTTGTGAGTTTCCTAGACTGGTCAAATCAGGCTGGAAACTGGTAACTAGTAGAGAAGTTTCTGGGAAATGTCTTTAACATACATGTGTAGACAGATTGCATAAAGTTCATTTCCGTAGGAAATAATTCAATCTGCAATAGCTTATTTTTTAGCATTAAGTTTTAAAACTCACCTCATTTGGTGAATGGTAGAAATTAACCATCTCCAAATATAAATTACTAATCTCAAAACATCAAAAATTACTGTAATTTTGCTTTTTAGAGAATGACATAAAATAAAATGTAAAACATTGCATAGTATTCCTTCAGTTTTATGTTCTGCTCCTCCATTAAAGCCAAATATTGACTATTTTAATTGCTATGTTACGGTAGTCAAGAAGCTGTTATTAATGTTCTGCTGTCTGACTGTTCAGTAATACTGACTGTGGTAACAGCCTCATATGGGGAGGGATTGTTCTTATCTACTCATCTTGGCCATTGATGATGCAGTGCTGAACATGTGGTCGGATGGTGTATCCTTACACCATTTCATCATCATTTCATAAGGTGGCCAATTTGTTGAAATATTCAGTGCTCAAGGCAAGAACCCAGGAGCAAAATGGAAGATTTCTGTCAATCCCATCAGCTATATGAAAGTATGTTTTTTTAGAGAAACTTATAAAAGGATTATAAAACAAAAAAATATGAATGAAGGTTAAAATTAGAAGGTAATGAGGGCTTTGACCTGACAGTGTAGTTGGCACTTGCAGTTCTGTCATTATGACAGACTAAATGACTGTTTAAATTAGTTCTTTGTGCCTGCTTGCAGACTAAGTTGGTTGCAACATAGTTTTACAGTTTAAATATTTAGGAAGTAATTTTGCTACTCCGCTATCTAATGGGTTGAGTTGGGCCCACTGGATCACTAGTGCTGTTTGTCAGCATTATTTGTTCATAAACCATGCAAGTAAAGAACATAATCCATTAAAATAGATTGCCATCATATTTGGACTCTTGTCATACTTGCAGTGCAATCTGCCATTTGTGATGTAAAAAATTCAGCTTTGCATGTTAGTAGTGTGGTTGATTATGAGAAAAATTCTGTCACAATGCTTATGTTTGGTTATTGTTCCTTTCTGTAGGAATATAATAAAGAAGTAAAAGGCTTTGTTTAGTACTTGAAGGAAACAGTTGAGTCAACAAAATGCAGCTACCAAAGGAAACTAGACAAACATATAAGTATCAAAGAATTTAATGTCTGTGATGTTGTTCTGATTATTAAATCAATCTTGTATTGTAATATAAAACTTGCCTTACTTTGGGCATAATTCAGTATTAGCAAAGTGGTTTTTCATTAACTTTTTAGATGGTCAGATACAAATAAGTAAAAGGTATAGAAATTAAAGTAATGGCTGTAGGGAAGATCCTTGTTGATAGATGCTGTCCTAGCACTGCTGGGTTCACTTCTGTACCTGATCCTGCTACAGACTGATGCCTGGCAAATGTCTCACTGCCTTCAGCACTTCAGTCAGTGATTCTGTTGGCATTATAGAATCTGAAATAGGTTCCTCTCCCCTATCTCATTTTACTTTTTAGAAAAGGCATTTACTGTTACCTTAATTATAATAAATACTAGTTCAGTGTATATTTCTGAGAAATACAACTTTTTTATTGACAATGTTACAATAAACTATTACATCCTAAAATGAGGATTGAGAGTTAGTGTTGTGGATTATCACTCCTAAGAATAGTTTAAAATTTAGCTAATGCTGTAATAATATGGTTAAATTTGCATCTGTTACTATTCAGTCTCTTCACCTCTTGGGGTATATGTACCTCAGTAATGTCAAGTGTACAATCTCCCAGTTGTACTGTAATATGTGAGTACTCTTCTATGTCAGGGACAACAGGTAATGGTCCGTGGTGAAACAGACAAAGATAGAAAAGTACTGCTTGTCTGCTTTGGCTGCTCCCCAGAAAGTCCTGCTTTGGTTCCTACTCAGAAAGTTCTGCTTTAGAACTCCCCCGAAAAGTCTCGACCCTTGGAGACTTTCTAGGTATTGCTGGCCACTTCTTCCAATGTAGGCTGGCCCCCTGCATCAGAATGAGTGTGCATTTTTGTCAGTATAAAAGCCTAAGCCTCATGCGATGCAGGGGAGGCAGAACCTCATACTGCCCAGGTCAATGTTGCCTCTGCTGGGACACCCGCTAAGGTTGAGCCTGCCACCTCACACCACGATAATGAGTTTCAGAGCTGTTTTCCTGATCGTCTTCACTGGGTCCTTGGGGTTGGTAAGATAACCAAACATCAGAAGTATCCTTTGCTGTATTCTTTACTACCTCTATATTTTCATATATTAATAAACTAGTTGTGAGTTCTCTATTTGTCTCTTGTTTCCTCTCACCTGGAATCCTTGAACTCTGGAGCATCTTCCAAAGTAAAAGATGCTATATATACAAATATAATTTGAAATTTTAGTGTTACTTGACCCACCAAAGAAGAAAGTCCTCTTTTTAAGGAGCTGATGTTGCTGTGGAGTTTTAAGTCCATGAAGAGCAGCCCATCCCCTCCCTGACAGAATAACTAAGGAAACAACATATGGTTGAATTCAGACAGCTTTGTGCTGTCTGTTTTCCCTTGATGGAAGCTACCTGAATCCCGAAAGATTTCTTGTGCTTGTTCCCTCAGTTAAGCTCCTTTTGCTTTTGTTCTAAAGTCGGAAGCCTCCATTGAGCGTTGTTGTCATGATCTGAACTGCATTTTTACCCAAGGATGTTCTGAAGTTAATAACATGTATGTTGTCACAAACATGGGCATAAGTTTGATATGAGTATATAATTTTGATAGGAAAGCATTACTTCATTTTAAATTCAAATGGGAGATTTGGTGCTCTTGGAATACAAGAATTGTAAGTAAAAAAAGAAAAATAAGTTGCCTTTTATTTTCATGAGAATTCCACCAAAGCCACAGGTTGGACTTGTAAAACACCACTTGAATTGGTTTTCTTCCGGTTTTTATCATGTTCTTATGTTGCATGAACCTTGGGAAATAGCATTGTGGGGAATATAGCTGTATGGTACAAAATTGAAATGCTTGATGGTGAAATGGGCATCTGCACGCACACAGCACGTGGATTGATTTTTTTCCCCCCTATTTTTAGTGGGACTGATGCAGTGATTTCTGATACTTCAGATTTTTGTGCCACTGGGATGAGACTTCTCCTGTGAGTTACTGTAAGATGCATAAAATTTCCTTGAATACTTAGTGCCTGTTTGTAGCCGTTAATTGTGGTAGCAGACTTTGCATTAAAGCACAGGGACTTATCAAGTCAATTAGGAATTAACCTAATGCAATAGTTATTTCTTGGATGTTTTGAATACTGACATTCCTTTGAAGACAGAACAAGCTGAAAATCATGAAGGGGAACTTGGGTTATTGTCAGTCTTGGACAGCATTTCCACCCCTAGTGGCACCAGCTGTTAATAACTAGCGCAACTCACTCCGTTTTGTAACCAGCAGAACTAAGATCTGGATTAACAAAAAAAACATTAGGCCATTGGAAACCCTGTGGTGTTCATTATAATGTGAATAATCTATTAAGTCAGGATGGTGTGCCATTTTATGTTGCTGGGTAGTTCTGTTTTCTTCCGTGCCTTTGTGCAAGTAGAGTTATCATGGAATATTCTGTTATTTTAACAAATATGCTAGTGTGAATTGATGCCTTTATTAAAATTTCCCATTGGATTTGTGTTGGGGAATGGTTGATAGAAAATGGACACAATAAGATCATAGGCCAACGGATGGAAAAAGCCTGACAGTAGTGAACCAAAGGCTTTGAGGCCTTGGCTGAAGGTTACTAGAGAAGAGTGCCTGAGAGAGTCTGAGGGAGTTGGCAGAAGAGCCTGAGAAGTCAGGATATGTAGGGAGGAACTGATAACTGTAACCTTGAAGCACAGCTGCAAGCTGGAAACCCCCTGGAACACAACCAAGAAGAAGATCACAAAGGGGGGGGTGGGATGTGAATGCAACCTTTGAGCTGTAACCAAGCACATACCAATCATGTAACCAATCATGTATCAATTAGTAGCATAAGTAGCCAATCATATATTAGCAAGTGTGCCTGCATAGAGGATATAACTGGAACCCTCAGATGAAATAAACTGAGTCTGTTGAACGATCACATTGATTGTCTTCGTTCTCCCACCACAGAGAGCAGGCAGAAGAGAGCCTGCCGCAGGCAGAGAGAAAGAGCCTGCATCCTTGCCTACCCCCCAGGCAATAGGAAGCCTGCGGTCCCCAGCTGCGGACAGGCAAAGGGAGCCTGTGGTCCCTGGTTGCAGCAGATTTGTAACAATCCATGCAGGAATCTTAATGGTTTGTGAGTTAGTGAGCATTTATAACCTATGTCATGTTGGTAAAATCACACATTCCTCTGTGTCATGCTTAATTTTTCACATGAATTTTGAATCTGAACATTGATAAAATCTTTGAAGGATAAATTATTTAGCGCATATCTTCACCAGAGAATATTTCAATTTATGCACGTTGCCTCTTACCCATTCTTTCAATACTGCTGAGGAGAGTCTGGCTCAGTCTTTACTCCCTCCCATCAGGGATTTATACGTATTAGTGAAATCCCCTTGAACCTTCTCAAGGCTAAACAATCCCAGCTCCCGCAACCTCTCCTATGTCAGATGTTCTAGTCTCTTAATCTTCATACCTCCTGTATGAAGATAGGATGAGCAAGTTGGGGCTGTTCAGCCTGCAGAAGAGAAGGTTGCATGGAGACCTCATAGCAGCCTCCCAATATCTGAAGGGAGCCAATAGGGATGCTGGGAAGGGACTCTTCATGAGGGACTGTAGTGATAGGACAAGGGGTAACGGGTTCAAACTTAAACAGGGGAAGTTTAGATTGGATATGAGGAAGAAATTCTTTACTGTGAGGGTGGTGAGGCACTGGCATGGGTTGCCCAGGAAAGTTGTGAATGCTCCATCGCTGGCAATGTTCAAGACTGGATTGGCCATAGCCTTGGGTGGCATGGTTTAGTGTGAGGTGTGCCCTGCCCCTTGCAGGGGGGTTGGAACTGAATAATCTTAAGGTCCTTTCCAACCCTAACTATTCAATGTTTTTATGATTCTATGATTATCCTGCACTGTACTTGCACCAGTATACCCATGTCTTTTCTACCATGGAGCTGAGTTCTGGACCCAGTGCTCCAGCTGTGGTTTTACCAAGGCCGAGTAGGGAGGAAGGCTCGCTGCTCTGGGATTGCTGGCAACGCTTTTCCTTGTGTAGCGCAGGATGCTCTTGGCCTTGTATGCTGGAGATGTGCTTTGCTGGCTCATGGTCAACTTGTTTTCTGCCAGTAACCAGGACTCTGAGGTAATTTTGTACAAAGCTGCTTTCCAGACAATCCACCCTCAGACTCTTCTGCCACATTGGATTATTCCTCCCCATTTACAGGGTTTAGTCCGTAATTTAAAGTTATGACTTTGTATTTTAAATCTAATTTAGTTTAGGGATTTTTTTTTTCTTTTCGAAATTCATCATAATTAAGGCAGGTGCTTGCTTTTTGCTCACATGTATATTTTACAAGGCAGAAGAATTTTCAGAAATCTTGGGAATAATCAAACACAGTTGGTTGGCATTGTTTTGAAAAACTGGCATTTTCCTAACTCTTTGGAATGACATCTCAGAATTAGCATACCCTGAGACCACAGTTGGAGCTTCTTTTTACTCTGTGAGAAGTGATGTTTTTCTTCATACATAGAAGTTTAGTGGTTTTATAACACAGAGATGCTCTTGATTTATTGAATAAACAGGAACTCTGTGGAATTTCAAACTCTGTAACATACCTGATAAGGTTTAAGAAGTTTTCTGTCAAAGTTTAGCTAGTTACGCATACAGGAATCTGCAGGGGGAAGGGGCTTAAAATGTTTGTGTTCCTAAAGTAGTTGTTGATAAGAAAATTTATTGCAAGACTTGTGAACAAGTGCTGCAGAATATAGATAGTTATACTCTGTTTCCTTTTTTCCATCAGTTGCTTCTGTAAATACAAGTTTATTACTTTCCAGTTTTTGATAACCAGCACATACTGGATTTTACATGCATAGCTAATTTATTCATAGGCACCGTAATAGCTTGAGTTTGTGAATTACAGGCTATCATAATTAGTCATCATTTTAGCTTTGCTGATGGAGATATGATAAATTATTTGTGTTCATCTAAAGACCCAGCATGTTTTCAGATACAGAACAGTAAAATTAATCTTGCAAAACTTAGATCAACCTTTTAAAATTAGAAGTAGGACAGAGATGCTAATTCTATCTTACCTCTGACAGTGTTTGAAGATTCTAGATAGAGACTGAAGGTAAACTTTATTGAACAGATGTAGCTGGAGGGATTATTTGAAATTCTGATGTTTAGTGGCATGATTCTCCTTGAATTCTTTGTGAAGCAGGAGTGAAATACAGAAACATTCTGAAAAGTATTAGGTTATGTTAAATGCCATAACTTGCAAAGGAGATTAACATAGATGTTAACGTAAGCATTTGTTAATAACTCTTATAGTCAGCACTTTCATTAGAGTACTAACACAGCATGGGTGGTTCTTTCTTCAGGAAGCAGATATCCAGAAAAAAAGATACCCCACTCTTAAGAATCTGTAAACATGACAAATCAGCTGACCATTGCTATTTCTTTGGTTTCCTATCTTAAACTGGAGGTGGTGATGATACTATCTAATGTTTCTGAAGCACATACTACTTATGGAGACAGTAGCACTACAGTTGCTAAGTACATTAATATACTAGTATACTAATAGTTAAGCATTAGCAGAATATTTTATCTGGATTTTGACGAGGATACAAAAGATTTCCATTAATAGCAAATTGTGTAGGAGTTGCCTTTTGCTTAATGACATCAATGAAAACCTGCTTTCATGTTTGGTAAACTTCCAGTTTAAGTCATTTATAAAGAGACGAATACTTCCATTTTAAGAACAAGCGAGCCTGGTAAATGAAGCATCCCTTTAGCAGTCCAGTGTTATTTTTTCTAAGTTCGTTTTAAGCGTTGAATTGAACATTAACAAATGGTGAACAGAAGCAAAGTGAATAGGTAATCTGAGAAGATGAGTTTATCTGTACTCTTGGGTAGTTGCCAGCATTTACTTGCAATCTCAGTATAGTTACCATTGTGAGAATAGTCAATCAAAGTTGAAGATAGAAAATAAATTTGAAAATTGAATTGGAAGGTAATTTTACTTTCAAATGGTTTGCAGATGTAGATGTTAAGTGTGAAATGAATTCAGTTAATGACCATAGTTGGGAGAGTTATGCCCCTGCTGATCACAGGAATATTATTATAAATGAGGTTGATTTTCCTGTTGACTACCTTATTTTTCTCAACATGGTCTCATTACTTTACTATCATGTGTCTGACCCTTAGATATAAATACTCAAGCACAGACATAATAAAAATACTTTAACTCCTATATAGGTTTTTTTAGTACATCTTTGAAAATCAAGGTGTGTGCTGCAGATATTTCTTGCCTTTGTAGGTTTAGCATAGGTTGTTCTTTTTGATAACAGGAAAAAAGTTGAGTTTCACCATGAGCATTCTTATATCATTTTACAAGTGGAAGTTCTAATGGTCTAATTCCTGTTGTCTGAATTATTTCAGAAGAGTTTCATCAGCCCCTTGGTTTCTTTTCCAAGAAGCAATGTAACTGAAGTCTGAAAATTACACCAACTCTTCTTCCAGGAGGTAAATTATTTTACAGAATTTAAGACCATCTTTATCCAGTTTTGCCTGTTCCTCAAATGTTCCACCTACTTTTGCCTGTGCTATATAAATATCTTTTTTATTTTCAATGTATCTACTAACATAAAACTTAAACTTCTTTGGGTTTGATTGTAACTATATGTCTCAGGTTTGCTGCTTCTTTACAGCACACATACCATCACAAGAACAATCTTATTTTAGACTTGCATGACAGAGCCAGATATAAATGTGTGTGTTTTCATCTAAATGGAAGTGTTCAGTATTGCACTTTGGAATATAACTGAGCTGTACTTTTGCTAATGGCCTTTTCATTGCTGAGGTACCTAATATTTTTCAGGAGAGAGAAAGATTAAAATATTAATATAAAAATAGGTAATAAAATTTAAACATATTGAACTAATATTATAAAGTGAATTTAAGTCTTTATTACCAGTTGTTTGGAGATACACATGACTTCAGTCGAGGCTCCTGTCTTTCTCTTGCTAACACCATCTAAAGCAGCATTCTACATCGAGAATTACACAGTTTGAGTTTCAGCAGGAAGAGTATTTGTGCTTCAGCACTCAGGTTATTTCAACTGTGTGGTTCCTAAGGACAGTTGCTCAGCTCTACACATAATGAGGAGACTTAGGGGTTTCAAGCAACCACTACCCCAATTCTTTAGAGTTCTTTAGTGCCTTGATCTCTTATCAAGGTTTAGACAGAGTGGAGATTTCTGAAAACTACACTCATAGTTTTTCCATCAAAGGGCATATGAGAAGCAAAGTGATGAATAGAACTAAGTCTTGAAAAGTAAGATCAAGTCCACCGTGTAAGACACTTTGAGATCTTCTGATGAAATAACTTTTCAAGGACTTGATGGTATTATTCATACATCCATAAATATGTGCAAATGGTTCTGAAATCTGTTATGTCAAATGATAGCAGTGGAGAAGATGTAATGTTCTTCCACTAGCACACTAGTGAATTTTTTGCCTTTGAAGTGCATGTGACTAGACTAACTGCTAGTCTCGTAAAGTGAAACAGCCAGTAGACTCCTCCACTGTGTTTTTATTTGCCCACCCATGTTATGAAGATTAACAGATTAAACATCGGATGGTCTCCAGGGGAGAGGAAAGAATCAAGAAGTTCTGGAAGGCTGATGGACTTTGTTTGATATGCATGATGATCTTAATGACTGTGAGGAAACAAGAAGGTGCTCTTGTATCTTTATTATGTGTACTAGTAGAACTTTTTGATCTCGCATACTTGCAGTATATTTTGTGCTGCCCTTGGCTGAGCTCTCAAATTGCCAAAATACCTCAAGTATGTAACTTGCTCTGGAGTTAATGCCATCCTAAGCTGACCTAAGGAAACCTAAGAAGGTTTTAGGGTCTTTGTCTGCAGATTTGCGGTGGCAACATTTCATTAGCTAAGCTACAAATAGTTCTTACTAATGAAAAAAGTGGTTTTAATAACAAAAAAATCTACAGGGCTTTCTCACAATTTCAAAGTAAACCCCAGCATTTAAATATAATGATTATGTCTAACAACACTAACTAGTGACAGAAAGTTTATTGTAATAATTTGTCATCTTCCTGAAGGGGCTGCTAATTAGAGAGGAATACCCATCTGTTAGAAATAGTCTTGTTCAAAAATAATAGGTAAGTTAATCATTACTTCCCCATGCAGATTGCAGCCTCTAAAGTAATGTCTGTTCTCTGGTATAATAAGGTAGAACTACTGGGGGATATCAAGGTTGTGCTGCTGTTGTGGTTTAACCCCAATGGGCAGCTAAGCCACACATTGTGCTCTCACTGCCTGCTTGGTGGCAGGGCAGTATAAGAAGTAGAGAAAGCCTTGATGCTGTGTAAGCTGTGCTCAGCAATAGTGAAAGCACCTCTATGCTACCAACACAGTTTTCAACACAAATCTAAAACACAGCTCTGTATAAGTTTGAAGAAATTTCCCTCTATGCCAGCTAAAACCAGTACAGCTGCTTGCAAGACTTGAATGAAATAGGACGTAAAAATGAGCCTTTTTATTAATTTAAAGGAAACCTAATCTTTGTGAGCATGGCTGTGGTCTGTATCTATTAGAAATGTCCTTGGTGTCATTGTCAGATGACCTGAACAGCGAGCAATAAACATCAGTGACATAATTCACATTTGAAGATGCGTGCTCAGAAAGTAAATCAGATAATGTCTTGTGTCTCTATCTTTAGGCTGACAAGAATCTATATGAAATGGCAGAGGCATTTTTAGGAGAAGAAAGCAAATAATGTTTTTCTAGTTAGCGTGTGACAATGTGTCCCAAGATAACACAAGCTTAAGGGGCAGAAACAAGCATGATCATTAAAGGCTACTGGGTTCTTGGTTCATACAAATTGAACTCTTTTGTAATCTGAAGGGCTGTGGAAAGCTAGTAAAAGGTGTAGCCTGTTGAAATAAAATTAGCATGTAAAGTGATTTTCTGTGTGCAGGAATATAACCACCAAGTTTGAATTGGAGAAAGAAATCTTATTACTCATCTTGTAACAACAGTAATTCTCAAAATCTGTATTTGCCATCACTGACACAAAGGTTCTGCATATGAATAGATGTGTTTATGATAAAAAGATATCTTAGTCAAAGATACTGGATTATTGAATTGACAAACATCTGTTCGATTCTCTCCTGCTTTTTCTTTTATAGGATAACTGATTTAGGAAATATTAAAAGAAGTTTGTATTTATCAACAATGCACAAGGAGTTGTCTGTAACCCCTCTGCATGCAAAAATTCCGCTGCTTATGATGAAATGCAGAATAGTAGGTGTCGGGGGAATATTTCTTGGACAGTGGTTGAGTGCAGGTTTTTCACCAGAAACACTTTATGTAAGTTTATAGACCCGTTAAAATCACTGTTTGGTTTATAATTCAGTTCCTGCTCCTTCAAGACAGGTGTTTATGTCCTTTCTACTGAGTAGTATCAGAACCACTTAATACTACTACTTTTCTACTCTTGCGACATTGGGAGTTCATTCCCATTTTCCAAGATTAATGTTGTTTGTGATGTATTTATTCCTTACTTCCGCTGTCTATTTAGCCTCTGTAATTTCTCTGTATCCCTGATGCTTCTTCATTATGGTGCTCCTTTTCATGTGTACCTTACCATATAGTGAGCTTTTATTATGCTCACTGGAGCTGCAGGCAGACTGTAGCTGATGGCTACTTTCCTGTGCTTCAGGTTCTTTCAGATTTTGGCACATATAAAGCAATGCATACGACAAACTAATAAAAGTAAGCTCACAGCCTCCATCATCTCCCTGTTCTACGCTTCCACACCCAGCCACAACATAAGATAATAGCTGTCAGAATAGAAAACCTGATGGTTACCACATTACCTTGTAAAGACTCAAATCTGAAATACTGCTTTAGAAAGTCATGTGGAGATGAGAATAGTTAGAGTTCAAATATTTTACAACATAAGTATGCACCAAGAGAACTAGATAACACCTAGTATACTGAGCAGATCTGGATTTAAGGCTTAACCATGAGAGAGTATTTTACAAAAAAACCCTGAAGTTATGACTTCTTTTAGAGTAGTTTTGGTGGAGGCAGCTGTGATAATTTGGTCGACGGTTTTTTTTCTGGTAGGATTTTTTTTGTGAATGAATGTACGTCAAATCATACCCCTGAAGTTCAAGATCCACTACAGTTAAATAATTTTTTTCTTCCGTATAATTTCATTTTGTTGGCCTCGGTGTCAGACTAGCACAGATGTTTCAGGATTAAAGTGTGCATTAATGTACGCCATGTTAAAGTCAATCAGAATATGAACTTCAGGTTTGTGTTTTAATTTAGATAATAACATTAATCAGAGATCCATCTAAATGCTCTGATCAGTTCTAATGACAAAATATTTTAATAAGCTTAATGCTTGACCAACCTTGAAGACTAGGTCTGTATTTCTTAGTATATCTGAATACAGATCTTTTTTACATGGTTATCTGCCTTTTTATTGTTGCTTTTACTTAAAAGAAGTATGCTGCTTTCAGTGATTAGATAGATAGTTTAACTTGCTGTATACACAAGAAGTAGTTTTAAGATGTTATGATACACTGCGATCTTGTTCATAATATACATTTTCTTGATATTTTTCAGTGTGGAAGGGGTGCAAGCTTTGGAGAGGTCCTTTTTTTATGAATCTCAGAAAGAAATCATCGAAGAATCTCCAACTCAAGCCTCTGGGGCACTTAAGCTGTAGTAACTTTAACTTATGAAGTAATTCTGAATAGCAAATTCTTTTCCCCAGGAAACCTTTAATGAGTATACATTCTTACAAGTTAGCTGTAAAACATAATGTAGATATGCTAGTTGGGCTGGCAGTCGTTAGGTTATGTATACTAAGTTGTATAAGTAATAGCTGTATGTGCAAACACAGCAATATATTTTTTATTATCAAAATGTGCACTGTTAATTGCAATTTGTGAAAATCTAATACTTAACAGAGCGACGTTTATGGGGAACTCTACACTAATGCTCTTCTGCAATGAGAAGTGTTTGAGTTTTATTAAAAAGTGGTGTTTCTCTTTTCTAGTGGTGCAATATGTGTATTGACTTGGTAGGATTCACCAGTGAAATATTCAGAGGAGCTGCCTTCCAGTCTTTGGATGGAATTAGTATTTCAGCTAACTGTAAGCTGAGAAAGATCTTAACTTTAGAATCCAAGCCTCAAGAAACAGCTGAGAAAGATGGTATGTTGTAATTACTATGTAGTCTTAATCATAACTGTATTATAAAATCAAAAGCTTCTTAGTCATCAGATTATCAGTTTGAAAGATTACATGATTTCATGAAAACTGAAGTGGTAGCACAGCATATTGAATCTGCTAGTGTTGGGCTTTAGGCAACTAGTTAAATGTATGTGTACTCTGTTTTAAACATTCACTTTCTTAGAAGGATTTTGTTGAAGAAATTCTGGCAAGATTTATCAAGTAAAGAGCTTGTTTTCATGAGGGTATATTATGATGATAGAAATCTGGTTTGGGCCAAGAAAAGAGTGTCTGAAAAGAAAAAGAAAAACTTAGTAGCATTTGCTGTTTGTTTACTTAGTTTTGGACATTAGCAGTTGATGAAAGATTGCTTCTTTAAATAATCCAAGACAAAACTCTAACAAAAGAGTATTACAAGAAACAGAACTATGAAACTATCATAAATGCCTCTCTGAGATCTTTAGTCCATATATCCTAACATGTCCTTGTTCACTGGAACCGTAATATTGTTGGTGAACTGAAAAATGAGATATTATAAAATATAGTTTGACCAGTCTCCAGACTAGCATCATAATCCTGAATTTCTGTTTTCCAAGGGAGAGTTTCATTCCTCACTGATAGTTGCAGTAATAGAGGGGGAATTGAAAAAGCACAGCTGGCACTTTCTTATTTTAGAGGAGCCTCAGGTATATGGCTCAGCTTCAATTTCACTCAAATTTTCATTTTGTGGCTTTGAAAGAGCACACCTGAAAAAAGGCTTCTGGCTTCTGAAGGATGGGTAGTTAGCTGTATTGTAAGTATAACAAAAAGTATCTTCCATTTGGAACACCTAAATAAGGGAGAGTATGTGATCATTGTGATTACTCCTCTTTGGTGAGGTTGGAAAAGAAAAATTACTTCAAAAAATGACTGCAAAGAGAATTTGGTAAATTCTCAGCAGAAACTGCAGTTAGAGGCCTCACTGACTTTCATTTAATTTAATTCTGTTGGTGCATAGTTTTCTCTCTTCCATTCTAAACAGTTTTTGATATATGCATAAATGTTCTAAATGAGTTCCAAAATTCAAAAATGTACTTAATGAGCAGGCAGCTTTAATGAACTGTGTGCATGGTAAAATACTGCAGTTTAAATTTCTAGATTATCAATTCTATGATTATTGCACAGCTGGTGAACATTAGTATTTTCTGTATGTTTATTTTCTTATTGAGGCAAGTCATAGAATGGTTGGAAAAGACCTTTCAGATCGAGTCCAACTGTTAACCCAGCAGTGCCAAGTCTACCACTAAACTATGCCCCTCGGTGCCACATCTACATGTCTTTTAAATACTTGCAGGGATAGTGACGCCACCACTTCCCTGAGCAGCCTGTTTCAATGCTTGACAAACCTTTCAGTGAACAATTTTTTCCTGATATGCTGTCTAAACCTCGCTTGGCACAACTTGAAGCCATTTCCTCTTGTTCTAACACTTTTTACTTGGGAGAAGAGACCACCCCCCACTTTGCTACAACCTCCTTTCAGGTAGTTGTAGAGGGTGAGAAGGTCTCCCCTGAGCCTTCTCTTCTCCAGACTAAACCTGCACTGTCATTTTGAAACTTACATACTGTTCCAGGTTCGTAGGATTCCCATGTACGAAGACTGGACACCAAACACAATGTAAACAATCAAATGCTCTAATCTATTTATTGAGTTATTAGTGCAAAGCAAATATATGTATATTAATGCAAAGCAGGTTACCTACATACCAACCTCTGGTTGCATGGGATACCGCCGAGCAGGAGAAGGAGATGGAACATGTTGCCTGGTTGGAGGGGTGGCAGGCAGTGCATTGTCAGGGCATCCCCTGAATCAAGATGCACATCTGGCCTTTTCACTTGTCTGTCCCTGCACAGGTCCTTATATCCCTCCTGGCCTGAAGTGGGAAATTACCAGTTGCAACCTCAGCACACACGTGGCCAGCATATGAACAGATGTTTACTGGTAAAAGACTCCCTTTTGCTGACAGCGGTGTTAACTCCCCTATTTTCAAGGTTATGTTCCCACAACCCATGCCGAACAGTACTTCTCTATTTTTGCATGTTTCACCACAGACCGTTAATCTGTTGTCACTGACACATGCTACCCCATGGTCCGTGGTTGGAACACACCAATATTTTTCCATCCATGCTACAGTTTTATAAGATATACTGTCTGTAAGGGAATGGATTAGCGCTAAAAGACAAGGAACACAACATAAAATACATAAAACCCCAATACCTATTACCACTAATATAACAGCTTTTATCAGCCAGTCCCACCCCCATGTCCATCCCTGAAAAGGGTTCCTACCTGGTGTTTTCTGCTAGCTGGCTAGTGTGGGTCTTTAACTTTTGTATTTGTGCATGTATTGAACTGGAGTAGTCACTTAAATTCATGCAATATAACCCGTCAAGGTCTTCACACCCATGCTTATGTACTAAAAGCAAAAATCAGTTGCTGCTCTATTTTGTTTTGCACTATCAAGACGGTGAGCACTTTGGCTTAGGTTCTTTGCAAGTTGGTAACAAGTCTCCAGGTGACATGGAGGAAAAGGAAAGCAAAGTGGTGATGACCAGGCTCCAAAACAAGGTTTCACCAATGCATTAGCCAGATACACCAGGAGTCTTGGGAACTGTCATGGGTTCAGCAGTAGCAGTCATTTTTCTCCTTCTTGGTAGCTGGTGCAGCGCTGGTTTTGATTTTGGGCCTGGGAGCAGCGCTGATAACACCAGTGTTTTCAGTTACTGCTTGGTAATGTTTTAGTCTGACCAAGGACTTTCTGAGTCTCATGCTCTGCCAGGGAGGAGGGGAAGCCGGGAGGAATCAGAGACAGGACCCCTGACCCAAACTGACCAAAGCGGTTATTCCGTGCCACAGCACGTTAGGCCCAGGATGTAAAACGGAGAGCAGAGACACGGAAGGGTGGGGGTGCACTGCTTGGTCGGGCTGGGTATAGTGGTGAGCTATTGTATTTTTTCCTTGTATTTGCCTTGTCATTATTATTATTGGTGGTAGCAGTAGTGGTCTTGTGTTATACTTTAGTTACTAAACTGTTCTTATCTCAACCTGTGGGAGTTGCATTCTTTTGATTCTCCTTCCCATCCCTCCAGGAGCAGGGGAAGAAAGAGAGGGGAGTGAGTGAGAGAACGGGCTGTGTGATTTACTGCTTAAACCACGACAGGAACCTGGAGATAGATGTTGTTACTTCCAAAGACATAGTCCTTTGGCTTGCTTTATACCCTTCTCTGCTTAAGGAATCTTAAATCACTCAAGAGCAGCTTCTTGACATTAGCTTTTGAGAATAGAAGATTCAAATATGGTAGTTATTTATATTATTACTTATAATAGTTAATTATGCTAATGATGAAACCTGCTTTAGATGACCCTGGCTTGAGCAGGGGATTTAGACTAGATCACCTCTCGTGCCAACCACAGGCTTCTTGTCCTGCCCATCCCTCCTGGATGGCCCTCTTATAACAGAGGAGGCCATCCCTCACATCAAGGCCTGGCAGGGCATGTGTCCCCACCACTCAGCGCCTGCTGGGCTGTAGCCAGCAGCAGAGCTAAAGGTTCTTCTTGGTGGCAAACACGGAGGCCAACCCAGTCTTGCCCTTGACTATGGTAGAAGGTATTTGGCCAACCTCAGTCCTTGCACCTCGTTGTCAATGCAGTTTCACCTGCCTCATCCAGTAACAAATCGCTGCTATGGCAAAGCACACACAGATTTACCTTAGCAGCATAACTAATACAGTGTGCACCAGCGCATTGAAGACGCTGGCGGCAGTGGGGGACCAGCCAAAGAAAATTTTCCACCAGTGGGGTTCTCCCACCTTCTTAACACTACCATTATATTAGCATCCTTCTAGCTTCTGCCTTAGCATTTTCTAGCAGCTGCTGTAAATTTGCATACTCTAACATCTCTTTTACAAGTGACAAATCCATACGATACAAGTAGTTTCTTGTTAGCAACTGGCTAGTAAATACAGGTGATTTATACACAAAGTCACAGCCTCTAATCATAGCTATGTTGCAAGCACACATATTCAAGTCATTACTTTTCAGTTGCCCCCAGGTGATGTTTTGCAAATCATCTTTTTTTCTCTTCCTCTGTCTCATTCTGCTGGGGGTCTTCAAGGTCAGCTCCTGCAGCTGAGGCATCGTGTTCTTCAGCTTGTCTGTCCAGCTCATGGTATGACTTGACAAACTTTGCAGGCGGCCACCACTGACCTGTAGGTAGGAGGACACAAACATAGCTGCTCCCCCCGCTTATCCGTTCCACTGGCCCTTCCCATTTCTGCAGGCCCAAAGGATCACAATACCACATTTGTCTTTAAGCCACAAGGATGTGCACCCATGGCAAATGAGGATTGAGCTGTTGACTGACAGTCAGGGCAAGACCTGTCAAAATCTGCTTTGCTTGAGAAGAAGACAGGATAAGCTGTCTCCTTAAAGCAGAAGCATTCTAATGAAAAAAAAGAACATGAAGCAGCTGCAGAAGTAAACTGCACAGTGTTAACAGTCAAGGAGTCACCTGTGTCATTACCCACACTTAAAGGGCTAGGCAGGTTGGAATGTGACCTAATATGACCAATAAAACAGAATAATTAATGCAGCAGCCAATACAGAAGCCCTATGAGCCTCTGCTCCAACATCCTGACGTGCCCCAATCAACTGGATAAATTTTCCTCTGACTGGGGCTAACACAGCCCCGCAATCCCCACCTGCACCCTCATGCACTAGTCGAAATAAAAGTGCACAAGCAGCCCTGTGGCCATCAATCTGCCTTTGTACAGCATTGTTCAATTGGTCTTTAAAAGACACACAGGGTTCCTGAGAAAACCTGGTGAACACCCGTGAAAGAAGTAGTCTCATCCCTGATCCAGGCACTTGTCTCCAGGCCCAAACAGCCACACAGGCGGCCTGCTGAAACACCAGAGGGTTTAGATCTGAGCTATGAAGCCAAACAGAAACTGCATCAATCACAGTGACTTCTTCAGTCACTATAAATTCCATTCTATATACAGTCACCCCTCAGGCTGTTTCCCAGCCCAATCTTGTGCCCGTGCACACAAACAGTCCCTGGCCTGCTCAAGACTCAGGTGCACTATCAGCTCTTCTTCTTCTTTAATTATCCACACAGTGGGAACAGGATGGCTTGCAGTTTTTTTTATCTCCTCCTTTCCTACTCTCGCCTTATCATGAGCCGCTTTGTCCAAGCCCAGCCCCAGTAAATCCCCTAATTGGCTTAGCTTTTCAATCACCTGTTCAATGGTGTTTCCTTGTTCTGATGGTAATATAGGTATAAGATACGCCTTCCATTCTGGTGGATATCCCTCTAAAAGTGTGTTCCGTGTTCTGGGAATTAATGGCTGTTTCATATAAAGCTCGGGAGATCCCACTAAGGCGGCTAGTTTCATGCCCTCTCCTTTAAGTAATTGGCAGGCTTGCCACAGAGTGGTCCAACCTCTCGGGTTTCATCACGGACCATTATCTGTTGTCACTGACACACATCCTGTCTTAAAAGTGAAAATTGCAACAAAATTTTCAAACTGGTATAATCTATTAAATAGTTATAACCATATGAAGTAAAGCATGTGGAACATAACAAATAACTTTAATTTAATTCTCTTGGGTCATCTGAGTGAAGTAAGGTTCATGTTTTTTGATTCTGTCTATGTGTGGCGTTCTTGTTACACCATGTGAGCCGACAGATGTTATTCCTCCGACCTGCCAGCAAAATAAAGATGTACCAGAAGTTACACAATTGCTGAACCTGACTAAAATTTACAAGTTGGAAATAAAATGCAGGACACATCCAGTAACACTGCAAGAAACAGGTATTCCGTTGCATTAAACTACTGTGAATATGATCTGTACTGTGTGTAAAAATAGTGTGGGTTTTTCAGTGAAAGAGCATGGTAAGAGTTCCGGTGCTTTGCGAAGTATGGCAACTCTAGCGTAGGTGTACTAACGTGAGCACAGATGCATGTCTGTCCTATAGTTTGAGATCTGTGGGCAGCCTGAACACTTCTAATAAATCAGTGTTGAAAAAAGAAGGCATGCTAAGGCACATGAAAAACACCAAGGTGCTTGGTGACAGCCATCATGGCTTCACTAAGGGGAAATCCTGCCAGACCAATCTGGTGGCCTTCTATGATGGGACTACAGAACTGATGAACAGGGGTAGAGCAGTTGATGTCATCTACCTGGACTTGTGCAAAGTGTTTGACACTGTCCCACATGTCATCCTTGTCTCTTAAGTTGGAGAGATATCAATTTGATAGGTGGACCACTGGGTGTACAAAGAACTGGTTGGATGGCAGCACGCAAAGAGTTGTGCTCAATGGCTCAATGTCCAGCTGGAGACCAGTAACGAGTGGTATCCCTCAGGGATTGGTATTAGGACTGGTCTTGTTCAACCTCTTTGTCCGTGACATAGACAGTGGGATTGAGTGTGCCCTCAGCAAGTTTGCCGATGACACCCAGCTGTGTGGTTCAGTTGATACGCTGGAGGGAAGGAATGCCATCGAGAGGGGCCTTGACACGCTTGTGAGGTGGGCTGATGCCAACCTGATGAAGTTTACCCATGCCAAGTGCAAGGTCCTCCACCTGGGTGGGAGCAATCCCAGGCACAGCTGCAGGTTGGGCAGAGAAGAGATTCAGAGCAGCCCTGTGGAGGAGGACTTGGGGGTGTTGGTTGATGAAAAAAAGAACATGAGCTGGCAATGTGCACTTGCAGCCCAGAAAGCCACCCGTATCCTGGGCTGCATCAAAAGGAGTGTGACCAGCAGGTCGAGGGAGGTGATCCTGCCCCTCTACTCTGCTCTCATGAGACCTCACTTGGAGTATTGTGTGCAGTTCTGGTGTCCTCAACATAAAAAGCACATGGAACTGTTGGAACAAGTCCAGAGGAGGGCCACAAGGATGATCAGGGGACTGGAGAACCTCCCGTATGAAGGTAGGCTGGGAAAGTTGGGGCTGTTCAGCCTGGAGAAGAGAAGGCTGAGTGGAGACCTCAGAGCAGCCTTCCAGTATCTGAAGGGGACCTGTAGTGATGCTGGGGAGGGACTCTTCATGAGGGACTGTAGTGATAGGACAAGAGGTAACGGGTTTAAACTTAAACAGGGGAAGTTTAGATTGGATATGAGGAAGAAATTCTTTACTGTGAGGGTGGTGAGGCACTGGAATGGGTTGCCCAGGGAAGTTGTGAATGCTGTATTGCTATCAGTGTTCAAGGCTGGATTGGACAGAGCCTTGGGAGGCATTGTTTAGTGTGAGGTGTCCCTGCCCCTGGCAGAGGGGTTTGAACTAGATGATCTTAAGGTCCTTTCCATCCCTAATTATTCTATGATTCTATGATTCTGAATCCCACCTTTTCCATCATTTCATTGATTAGAATTCAAAACATACCAAAAATACCACTTCCTCACTCCCAGGTTATTACTTTTTTTGTAAATCCAGTTGCACATAACTATCTGTACTTTTCCTTTTTATTTAAGTTATTCTGTAGATCCATTTACAACAGTAAATATCCTAAATATGTGCAAGAACTTCTTTAAAAAGTGGGTTATAATGGATTTTAAAATGAGAGTATTTTGTATGCTCCATTGATACGCTTCATGGAGAACTAATTTTTCCCCTTTCAAAACACTGAATTGGTATTTTCTGCTTAAACTTGAGAAGTGCATAAGCAGCTCGCTGCAAGAGCTTAGAAAAATACACAGGTGAACTCTGTCTGTATAGGCTCCCTCTTTCCTCTATACTTTTGTTACGTTACTATTGGCTTCTGTATAAAACACAAGGCTAAGCCTTTAATTTGGCCCATAGAATAATTGCAATGTCTTACTGAAGTTTTTAATGTACCATCTTTTATGAGTCATGGATTGATCATACAAGGCACTAGATCATCTTTAGAGAAGGAAATAAGTCTGAAGTAGCTTAGAAGCGGGTCTGAACAAGCAAATTCATTTCAGAATCCATTTCCAATGCATCTTAGTCAGTGTAGGCAATGTTAGAAGCCGTGTGGTAGGTAAGGAAGACACATTTGTATTCCACTGTGCTCAGTATCTTCTCAGTCTTGAGATTTCAAAAGGAGCGTGACCAGCAGGTCGAGGGAGGTGATCCTGCCCCTCTACTCTGCTCTTGTGAGACCTCACTTGGAGTATTGTGTGCAGTTCTGGTGTCCTCAACATAAAAAGGACACGGAACTGTTGGAACAAGTCCAAAGGAGGGCCAACAGGATGATCCGGGGACTGGAGCACCGCCCGTATGAAGGTAGGCTGGGAAAGTTGGGGCTGTTCAACCTGGAGAAGGCTGAGTGGAGACCTCATAGCATCCTTCCAGTATCTGAAGGGGGCCTATAGGGATGCTGGGGAGGGACTCTTCATGAGGAACTGTAGTGATAGGACAAGGGGTAATGGGTTCAAATTTTAACAGGGAAGTTTAAACTGGATAGGAGGAAGAAATTCTTTACTGTTAGGGTGGTGAGGCACTGGCATGGGTTGCCCAGGGAAGTTGTGAATGCTGCATCACTGGCAGTGTTCAAGGCTGGATTGGACATAGCCTTGAGTGACATGGTTTAGTAGGAGGTGTCCCTGCCCCTGGCTGGGGGGTTGGAACTAGATGATCTGAAGGTCCTTTCCAACCCTAACTATTCTATGATTCTATGATTCCCATCTTCAGTATTTGGATTCAGTAAATAATGATTTCCACCATTTCTCTTAAAATGCTCTGAAAACACATGTACAAAGTATTGACCAAAGGAATAACATAAATTGCACGGAACAGTAACTACTAGTGAAGCTTAATACTATAAAAGACAAGACTGTCACAGCCAACAATAGTATTTAAGGTGTAGCATGTCATGAAACTGTAAAGAAAAATAACTCTGAAAAAGTATTTTTTGAGAACAACCTTGATAATATGAAAAGTTTAAGAAAATGTCTCCTTTTCTTCTGTTTTTACCACAATATGGAAAAAACAGCAGCATGATAAAGATTTTATCATCCGCACTGAGCTACCATGCTGATGCTGGTTTAAATTGTTAACTTTTTCCCTCTCTTTATATACTTCATTAGTAAAGGCATTACAGCACCTGAAATTAATAGCAGGGGATTTAAATTTTTGCATAGAGTAAGACCCTTAATACATTTACTTCTATAAATTACATTCAGCTTTTTTTAACATGCACCCTTTTTCGTAATACTAATGGGCAAATAATATTTTTAAGGGCATTATTGCCCTACAAGCAGTAAAGCCAAAGTTCCTTTGTGAAGTTTGATTCTAAGTTTGCTTTTGAAATAGCAGAAGAAACTCTGGAATTCAGTTTCTCAATGTCTCTATTCAAAAATCAATGCTTCTTGTCTGGATTGTCAAAATAGAAGGGACTGTAAAAGTTAAATGAGTACAATAGTGTAAATGGTAGATCTAAACAGAATAATGAGTGTTCATTTAAAACACAGCTCTGGTTTTATTGTCCAGACTAGAAAGATCTATAGCTTTTAGGTATGTGTAGTAAAATAATTAACAATAACATCTTTGACCTGCATGAAGAGGAAATGCATTCAGTTTAATCTTTATTTCTAATCCAATTTTAAGAACATAGCATGTATTCTTTCAGACATGTTTTTTCAAATTGCTGAAGTTGGCCTTTTTGAAAATGGAAGCTTTGGTATATTTAAGTGCATTTTAATTGTAAAATATTCTTTTTATCTACTAAACTTTGTTTCTTTGATAATCGAAAGCCTAAATTACTTTTAGTATCATCATCTTTTAATGACACATATTAGTTCATTATGCCATCAACACTCTGTTATGGGTAGATGTAGGCAATTGCAGTCAATTAATGTGTTCATAAAGAGAGATTTTCATGCGAGTCATATTTTGTAAGTGGAGCTAACAACATTACAAGGTAGTCAGCAAATTAAGTGAATTGATGTTAAACCAAGACAGGTCATCTAATCCTAGTGAAATGGCAGCTGTCAGCTGCAACCAGACGTCACATCAGGAAAAAGGGAGAAGGTAATGAGAGAAAGTGGCTTCTTTTGTGCTTATTAGTACAGTAAATTATGTTATTTGGTGGCTAATGCATGATACCTTTTTCATTTCCTTGATGACACTGAAAATAAAGCTCATTTTGAAAGAAGATTAAATAAGTGTATGAGAAATTCTTAGGAGAATCAACGAAACGTTTTGTTTCTACTTCATTGCTTTGTGGAGGTGTCAGATCTCTAAAGTGAGATAGCAATTTAACACTGAAGTTATAGCAAGAAAAAATCTTCAGACATTGTAAAATAATGTGAGGCTACCCTTTTTATCAGTTCTGGAAAGGAGAATTCACTGTCAGTCTTGGGAGTATTAAAAAACAGGAAACCAGGTATTAGATGCAGTTCTGCATCCACGTGATAAAATGAATGTATAATCCTTTCCGTGTTCTTCCTTTCTGTTGGAACATTCACCTGTGTTCCATGTTTACTTTTTGTTTGTTGTCCAGAGTGGTTGGAGTTTTCTGTGCTTGAAACTAATTATCAAAATGTATCTGTGTGTTAAACAGTAAAAAAATCGTGCAAAGGGTAGAAGGTTTTAACAGGAATAGAGTATGTTTGCAATATTAGAGATCAGCCCTGGTAGTACAGTAGATTCAGTGATTTCATAAAGCAAGCATCATGTAAATAGTTCTCCTCTGAGCTGTGAGTGATACCTCGACAGTCTTGCTTCAGTTTTGCTGTTTTGTTATTTATTTATTCTGTTATTTATTAATCAGGGTAGATTTTCCTTCCTGTCAGAAATTAGGGTTTCATTAGTTCTAAATAAATAATGCAAATTATTTTGTTATAATTACCCCCATTTTAGAGGAAGCTTGTATGTTGAAACATGTCTATTAAATGTGCATTTGCTACTCCTACATATTTCTAGGGATTGTGCTATAAGGGAACGTAACTTTTATAGATGTTTATTATTCATAATTATTTTCTCTCAGTTGATTTGAAGAAATGAATATTCATTCTCTGTAAGTAGTGCAGTTCTTACAGAACTATTATTTTTCTTAGATAGCTCAATTAATAGAAGACAGCACTATATACGCACAGGTGAAACTCAGGATGTATCACATACTGCATTTGGATCAAAGATCCTTGGGCCACCTCCATCTTCAAACAGAGGAGTCAATACAAGGGTATCTGGAGAGGTAAGGAGGCTTAAATTACAACAGAACTGCTGGCACTTTTATAAAGGAAGAGAATGACAAGCAGAGGAGTCACACTAAAATTTTTTTTAAGAACTGTGGGATTATGTCCAGGGTATTGTGTTTGGTTGTGAACCTCCAGAATTAGAGATACTGTAACATCCAGTGGAGGGCAAGTGAAATGCTTGGGTGGCTACAGCATGTGGCATGGGTTTGTTCAGCCCGCAGAAGAGAAGCCTGCAGGAGAATCTAGTTCCTACTTTCAACTAATGCACAGTTGAAGAGAAGACAGGCCAGGATCTTCTAAGAGGTACAGTGAAGAGACAAGAGTCCCAGATCTGCAGGGAAGCTCTGACTGGTTGCAACGATAGCATGGTTCAGTACTGGAGCAGCATCACAGGGAGATTGTGGAATTTCAGTGCTTTCAAAGATAACAAAACTTAACTGGAAAAGGCTGATCTATTTTCAGCATTATGCCTGCAGAGTTCTCTTCCGATTGAAATCACTCTGATTTCTTATCCTTCTTACTTTTGTGAATTTATTGTTCTAGTCTGATGAAGTTTTTTTATGTGTAAATAATTTTCCTTATGATGAGAGCTGTGATGCAGAGCAGAAACTCTTCATTTCAGTTTCCTGAAAGATCATACTTTTTAAAAAAAAATATTTGGAAACATTTTATTTTTCAAATAAGCTTAATTTAAAATGCGTATTTACCTTTGAGTATTTTGAAAGCTGTTACATTTCTCTCTTTCAGTAAGAAAGTCATGTCTTTCAAGGTAACAAAGACTCGCAGTTGGCAAAAGTAATAAATCTTCCCGACTTCGCGGCAAGGGAAAGGGAGATGAATCAATACAAGACACTGAGAGACTGGAGTTGTTCTCACCATGCAATGATTCTTTAGATCAAGAAGTCAAAAGAAATACTCAAACAACTAAAGATGTATGTCAGAGCATAAAGTGAAGAACATTTTAGAGTTCACAAGCTGCCAGAGATTTTGCATGATTTTGACTTCAGAGTGTAAGACTTAATTCTGGTTTTCTAATCCTATATCTTACCTTGTTAATTACTGAAGACATTTATATTAAATCATGGCTTATTCTCCTGTATGAGCTTGAATAAATACTTGTTCTCTCTGTGAGTGTTTCAGCCAGGGATCACAACCTGCTGGCAGGAGCAAGCCTAATCCTTTTTGCATAATGCTGTGTATGTAATTGAGCTGCTGTAGTGACTCTTGATTATTTTGCAGTCTTCTGCGAGCCTTTTTTTATAACTGCTATGGTTTGCCTTTCTTCTATGCCTAGTGTTAAATTTTTACTTTCTTGTGACTGTCATATTCCTGCTGCCCTACAAGATTCCTGGGCTGTTTGGAAGATGTTTATATCCCAGGACAAAGCTGGGTATGCTGTTTCTTCATGCCTGAAGTAAGAAAAGCACACAACATGCATGTTCACAGGTATTTCATAAGCTTCTGGGTTCTATCTCAGACCCTGCAATTCAGACTCAGGATAGCTCTAGGAGTGGAAGAGTAGATTTTCAGCTTGACTCATCACAAGGACCATCAGCAGACAAGAACAGTCACAGAAAATTATCTTTAAAAGATGCAGCCAAAACCACATGGAAGATAACCAGTGGAATGGTGCTCATATTATGTTATTTTATATTAAAGTTCTGTGTGGTGTGGAGGTCTGACTATCTGTTATAAATTTCAGAGCAACCAGAAGCAGTTAATAGAAAATACAAATGTATGTGTTGTGGAAGATTATGGAAATCAAACACCTTGCAAGAGAATTGCTTTTAAGCATTGATAAAGATTTGCAGGGTTAAGCAGAGTACCAGAGCAGTGAATGAATAAAAAAAGAAAAATCCCATGCTCTCTTGATTAAAGGGGAAGAACTAAAAATAATTTATTCTTTAAATCCGTATTAAATTTAACACTAAAGACTCCAACATCACATGTATGAGAAATTTTACTTGTCCCAGATAAGATTTTATGATATTAATTGTGGTACCCATGTATTATCAGGGGGATTTGGTTTTGTTTTTATAGTTCAGTGGTGAAATTCCTTTTTCTTCTCCACAGAAGGACACATCATCTTATGTTGTATTTCCCTTTCACATCTATCTGTCAAAAGGTGTGGGTACTTTTTATCATGCAGTGTCAA
Organism: Ara ararauna; assembly: GCA_028858755.1. NCBI lineage: Eukaryota > Metazoa > Chordata > Aves > Psittaciformes > Psittacidae > Ara > Ara ararauna. The sequence continues at coordinate 15,192,665 of CM054385.1, forward strand.
CTTGCTTTCTTTATATATGCCTGGAAAGTACATGATGTGGCAAAAAAGAATACTTAATTTTATGAAAAAGTAGTGTTACTTTCTATTAAAAGGTGTAGCCTTCATTAATCAAAGAAATTCTCCTTCATATTGAGGGTTATTTCCATTTTATTTAATCTTTGGGATGTTTAGAAGGAATTGTGAACTGGGACAATGTCAGTAATCCATACTTGCTGTTAGGGGTTTTTTGCTGTTTTACTGCCTGTGTTTGTGAGAATGAAAACTGTTGTAACACCGTAAACCCCAGGATTGATGTTCTAGTAAGGAAACTGCCAACAACTGATCTTGCCTCATAGTCAACAGCCACAAGCCTTGTTCAGTGGTGATGACTTATCCAAAAGCATAGTCCTACCATTTAGAATTATAGAATCAACTCGGTTGGAAAAGACCTTTAAGATCGTCAAGTCCAACTTCTGACAAAGTGCTAATATACCTATGACAAGTCAGTGACACAAAACCACATTCCCCAAGCAAAATCAAGCCCATGTGGTCTCTGGCTCCCCACATATACTGTGGTCAAAACAAGTTCTGTCAATGAGAACTGTGAGTAAATATTAATACAAATTTCAAGGAGATAGTGTTTTCATAAGTGATTACCTTAAAAGTTAGTCACGGCTAACCTCTGATTAAGGTTCTCATTACCTTAGAGGTTAGTCACTGCTATTCATATCAGTATCTTTTAGATTTATTATAGACCTCAGTTCAGCATTCTTTCCAGACTGGTCAAGGATGCTTTAAACTAGATGTGTTGCAGGAGGGGGGCATCATTTCCATCCCAATACTCCCAGTCAGTTCTCAGCACCTATAATAAATGCTCGGAGTAATGTAGAGATATTCCAGCCTCTCCAGCCAATGAGCTGGCTTCATTTGGAGCTAGGCTCAGATGCCTCTATAAAAACACCCGTAGCATGGGGAAGCAAACCAGAGGAATTAGAAAAGTGTGCATGTCTACGGGGGTATGATATAATAGGCATCACAGAAACATGGTGGGATGGCTCCTATGACTGGTGTGTTGGACTGGAAGGTTACAGGCTCTTTAGGAAAGACAGGCCCGGCAGACAGGAAGGGGGAATTCTTATTTATTTTAGGGATAGGTTGGAGAGTATAGAACACTGTCTGGGGACAGGTGAGCAGTCAATAGAGAGTTTGTGGGTCAGAGTTAAAGGGAGAGCAGAGATGGGAGACATCATTGTGGGGATCTGTTACAGACTGCCTGATCAAGAGGACTTGGTGGATGAAGCACTCTAGAAAGATAGGAACAGCCTCACGCTCACAGGCCCTTGTTCTCATGGAGGATTTCAACCACTCTGATATCTTCTGGAGGGATGGTACGGCCCGGCACAAGCAATCCAGGAAGTTCCTCAACTGTGTGGAAGACAGCTTCCTTCTGCAAGTAATAGAGGAGCCAACAAGGAGCGGTGCCATGCTTGACCTCATCCTCACCAACAGGGAAGGGCTGGTTGGAAATGTGGCGCTCCAGGGCAGCCTTGGTTGCAGCAATCATGAGATGGTCAAATTTGAGATCCTCAGGACAGTGAGAAGAGCGTGCAGCAGGCTCACTGCCCTGGACTTCAAGAGAGCAGACTTTGGCCTCTTCAGGAACCTGCTCAGTAAGATTCCATGGGATATAGCCCTAGAGGGCAGGGGGGTCCAAGACTGTTGGTTGATATTCAAGGATCACCTGCTGCAAGCTCAGGAGCAATACATCCCTACTAGAAGGAAGTGCAGCAGGAGGGCCAGGAGACCTCCCTGGATGAATAAGGAGCTGCTGAGGAAAACTCGAAGGAAAAAAGAGGCTTATAAAAGGTGGAAGCAAGGACAGGCGGCCTGGGAAGAATAGTGATAGGACAAGGGGTAACGGGTTTAAACTTAAGCAGGGGAAGTTTAGATGGGATATGAGGAAGAAATTCTTTACTGTGAGGGTGGTGAGGCACTGGAATGGGTTGCCCAGGGAAGTTGTGAATGCTCCATCGCTGGCGGTGTTCAAGGCTGGATTGGACAGAGCCTTGAGTGGCATGATATAGTGGGAGGTGTCCCTGCCCCTGGCAGAGGGGCTGGAACTAGATGATCTTAAGGTCCTTTCCAACCCTAACTATTTTATGATTCTAAGAATTTTCTCTTGAGGTCTTCTTCAGAGGTTTTTTACTGACAGATCTTTTTAATTGACCAGAAAGTCTTTCACAGCTTTCATTTTTCTCAGATCCATTTGGAAATTCTTTAAAAAATGCAGATTTACTTCCGGCTGGAGACAGGAAAGGGTAGGCTTTAAGCTTTTCTGAGAGCTAACAGAATCTGTTTTGCTCACAGTGGAACTCTGTGGTTTTGACAAGATAGTCTCTTCGAGGTTATGTTTGCTGTGTCCCTTATTCTTCCTGTATTCATTTCTCCATGACATCATCTTTAACAGGCTCTCTCTACTGCTGAATCAGATGTTCCTGGCTTGCTGCGGCTGGTCTCAAGGCTCTCTGTTCTCTGGATGAATTCACTGTTCTCATCCTAAATTTAGGAAACAAAACAAGAATGAATCCCCCTCAGCATCACACAATACAGTTCTACATAGCCTTAACATTTGAAAACGGCTCTTTAACCTCTGCTGCTTAATTCTCAATCTGCAAGGATTATGAAAACCAGCTGCTCTTCCTGGCAACTGCATTGAGTGCAGCACAAACATCTTACATCAAGTAATGAAAAGTAGAAAGAGAAGGAGAGGGAAACAAGATTGCCCTTTTTAAAATGTCAGCCCTCGTTTAGAACGCTTGTAACCTCCCAAACCTGAGTGTTACATGATGATCATCATTTCAGTAAAATTTATTACAACAGTAAAACCTAAAGTAAAAACTCCACAACAATTACGTATTTCCACTGAATTATTAATATTCCATATATTCATATCACATTTTCAGCTTAAAATGTAGAAGGAATAACTCATGCTGAGATCACTCTACTCACCAGTGATAATACTGGAATATCACATTCAGCACCATTTGAATATCATTAAAGAGTTTTGGAGATTACTTTGTTAACCTTATATTCATGCTTGAAACAATGTCTCTGCAAAATATGTCATGAATAAAGGGTGTGTGATGCGAAGGAGCTTCCAGAGTCAATGATGAGTCCTCATAGAGGTATGATCACTGCTCGTTTTATTTGCAATATTGCCGAGATTATATAGGGTTTCTCAGGGTTCACGCGCAGTAAACAATACATCAATTGGTTAAACAACGCTGTCCACGCGCCTACGGCTACAACCCGGTTGGTTCAAGGCAAAAGCCCACATCCCATGACATCCACGGCCCATCCTTTCCCACGGTCAGCTACCCCCTGTTTTGCCTCCGGCTAGCCGGTTTATTTTGGCTCTGCTCCCTGGTTTGCCTGCTTCAAGGACACACTGAGCCTGTCGACAGGCTCATAGGCTGGGTTGTGCAAGTAGGCCTGCATCAAGACACTATGCCAGTTAGCCTCTAAGAATTCCTCTACAGGTGTGGTGTTCACTCATTGAATCATAGAATCATAGAATAGTTAGGGTTGAAAAGTACCTTAAGAACATCTAGTTCCAAACCCCCTGCCATAGGCAGGGACACCTCCCACTTGCTCCCACCCAGTTGTAGGACCTTGCACTTGGCATGGTTAAACTTCATCAGGTTGGCATCAGCCCACCTCACAAGCGTGTCAAGGTCCCTCTGAATGACATTCCTTCCCTCCAACGTATCAACCGAAACACACAGCTTGGTGTCATGGGCAAACTTGCTGAGGGCATGCTCAATCCCTCTGTCCATGTCACCGACAGAGATGTTGCTCAAGACAGGTCCCAACACCAATCCATGAGGGACACCACTCGTTACTGGTCTCCAGCTGGACATTGAGCCATTGAGCACAACTCTTTGCGTGCGGCCATCCAGCCAGTTCTTTATCCACAAAGTAGTCCACCTATCAAATTGATCTCTCTCCAACTTAGAGACAAGGATGTGGTGCAAGACAGTGTCAAATGCTTTGCACAAATCCAAGTAGATGACACCAACTGCTCTACCCCTGTCCATCAATTCCATAGCCCCATCGTAGAAGGCCACCAAATTGGTCAGGCAGGATTCCCCCTTAGTGAAGCCATGATGGCTGTCACCGAGCACCTTGTTGTTTTTCATGTGCCTCAGCATGCCTTCCAGGAGAATTTGCTCCAAGATTTTGCCAGGCATGGAGGTGAGGCTGACTGGTGTGTAGTTCCCCAGCTCATCCATTTTCCCCTTCTTGAAAATGGGGGTTATATTTCCCTTTTTCCAGTCATCAGGAGCTTCACCTGACTGCCATGATTTTTCAAATATGATGGACAGTGGCTTAGCAACTTCATTTGCCAAGTCCTTCAGGACCCTCGGATGTCTTTCATCAGGTCCCATGGACTTGTATACGTTCAGGTTCCTAAGATGGTCTCGAACCAGATCCTCTCCTACAGTGGGCCCAGGGCCTTCATTCTCACTGTCCCTGTGTCTGCCTTCCAAGACTTGGGTGGTGTGGTCAGAGCATTTTCCGGTGAAGACTGAGGCAAAGAAGTCGTTAAGAACCTCAGCCTTCTCCAAATCCAGGGTAGCCAGTTCTCCCAATAGCTTCTGGAGGGGGCCCGTGTTGTCCCTAGTCTGCCTTTTATTTGCAATGTACCTGTAGAGTCCCTTCCTGTTATCCATTACATCCCTAGCCAAGTTGAATTCTAAGTGAGCCTTAGCTTTCCTAAGCTGGTCCCTAGCTTCCCAGACAACATCCCTGTATTCTTCCCAGGCCGCCTGTCCTTGCTTCCACCTTTTATAAGCCTCTTTTTTCCTTCGAGTTTTCCTCAGCAGCTCCTTATTCATCCAGGGAGGTCTCCTGGCCCTCCTGCTGCACTTCCTTCTAGTAGGGATGTATTGCTCCTGAGCTTGCAGCAGGTGATCCTTGAATATCAACCAACAGTCTTGGACCCCCCTGCCCTCTAGGGCTATATCCCATGGAATCTTACTGAGCAGGTTCCTGAAGAGGCCAAAGTCTGCTCTCTTGAAGTCCAGGGCAGTGAGCTTGCTGCACGTTCTTCTCACTGTCCTGAGGATCTCAAATTTGACCATCTCATGATTGCTGCAACCAAGGCTGCCCTGGAGCGCCACATTTCCAACCAGCCCTTCCCTGTTGGTGAGGATGAGGTCAAGCATGGCACCGCTCCTTGTTGGCTCCTCTATTACTTGCAGAAGGAAGCTGTCTTCCACACAGTTGAGGAACTTCCTGGATTGCGTGTGCAGGGCCCTACCATCCCTCCGACAGATCATGTCTGACAACACAGAGTTTTGTAAGTGATTTTTACTTTGAAATTAAGTTACTAGATTGTATAGAAAGCTATATTAGGTATACTTATTTGCACCAACTGAGAAATAATACGTGTTTCATCTCTATATGTTCTTGTTTCTTCATAACAGTATTTACTGAGCTCAGTCTATTGAAAGTTGATTTTGTACTTTTTGGGGCACACAGAATACTATTCTGAATAGAAATCACAGTTTTACAGGTAGAAAGAAGTGTAATTGAGTGGCTCATATTTTGGAAATATGTGAGTTTTGGTGTAAAAGATTACAAAGGAATTTTTGCAGACTTTGAATTGATAGATTAAGGAGGGACCATAGAAAAAGTGTTAATGTAGATACTTCATAACCTTTCTGCAACAGCCCTGAAAAATAGTTAATTATGTTATTAAAGGCCAGCAGTAAGGCTGTCATAGGCTAAATTTCTAGGATGATGAAGAAATTGTTACATTCATCAAAGTGTTTTTTTATTCCTGTTTTTTTTTCCTTTGTGGATCCTCATTATTGAATCACACAGTAATTCAAAGAACAAGTATGAAGCTAATTCTTCTCTTTTCAGCTTATAATGTATTTTGAATCAGAACTGGAGCTTAAGAATCAAGTGTATTCTGTAAATCACATATGAGATAGTATGTTTCTGTTCCATGGTTTTAGATAGAATTCTTTTGGGCCTAGAATTAGTGCAGATTTGTATTTTATAACATGTGACCTCTTCTCTAAATGTGTTAGGAGTAGATTAGATTTATTCCTGAGCATCTGAGCGAAACAGGCCAAACTTCCTCAGGCTTCAGGGATCTTCTTTTTTCAGACATCCTCTAATACCCTGTGAGACCAAAGACATCCATAGCTGGCATCTTCTGTCCAGCAGGGCTCAGTTGCTGACAGTTTGGGAAAGAAAAAACAAACAGCAAAGAGAGAGCAAGCACCCAGTGCTACCTCACCAACATGCCCTGCAGGCTGCCTTCCAGCAGCCCATAGCTAAGCAATTCCTTCATTGTAAAGTGTTGTCTTTGTGGTGAGTAACTGGTGGTGGATATTGTTCCATAGATGTGTGTAGCTACTTTTTGTACCTATATGGCCTTTGGCTGTGAAAGTGAATTTCAGAGTTTAACTACAGTGCATGGGAAAATTACTTATCTCCTTTTATTTATTTTGAATGCACTGGCTCATTCCTGGTGCTTTCTCATTCTTGTCTTTGTTACAAGAAACAATGAATAATCTTTTTTAATTATTATTCTTACCTTTGCCACTTATTATTTGATGGCTGTGTATCCTATACCGCTGCAACTGTCTCTTCTACAAGTCAAGGAGTTTTATGGTATTTAGTCCCAGGATTGCTATTCTCTAAACTTTTTTTGTCATTTTTCCCAAGGATGTTCATTCTTGCAACTGCATGATCATTGATATAAGAGTGGGGTTTGGATAGAAATATCCTGAACCAGGTGCCACTGCTGGGACCACAAGAATAGATGCCTCATCCCTGGCAGTGTTCAAGGCCAGGTTGGATGGGGCTTGGAACAGCCTGCCCTAGCGGAATGTGTCCCTGCCTGTGGCAGGGGTTGGAACTGGATGAGCTTCAAGGTCCCTTCCAACAGAAAGTGTTATAAGAGTCTCTTCTTTGTGGCTCTATGAAACAGTTACTTATGCTCTTTGAAAAATTTTACTTTTATTAAGAATGTTGTTAATTTTAAGATTTATACAATAAGCTGTCTGAATATGTCTTTCTTCTGACCTCATACATATGCAAAGAGTTTTTGCTGGAGCACTTCTGCAGTAAAAAACTTGTATTCTAGGGCCTGTAAGCTTCAGAAAAAGAAGTGCTGACATATCATATTGTTTAGTAATCTAGGGCCTGTAATTTCCAGGAAAAGAAGTGCTGACATATTATATTGTTAACTACAGTGAGATATCACTGGAGACCTTTTTTGTTGGCTGTGGGCATGTAATAATTTTATTTGTATTTTGAAACAGTGCTCATTGTTTTAAGAACAATGTATGAAAGGATGGTTTTGTATGAAAGGGTACTGGAGTTTACGGAAAAGTAAACTTTTCTAATCTGCTTATATGGAGGACTGGTAAAGAAAAAAATGCTTAGCCAGGTCTTCCTGCAGTTGATTTGCTAACTACCTAATACACTTTAAGGACCTGGTTGCCTGCAATGTTTTATTCATGTTTTAATAGAGTTCTCTATTATTAAGTTCAAATATTTTCAATTAAGAAAGAAGTGCATCCCTCTGGGTAATATTGCAAGCATGCAGATAGGTGGTAATTACAATTTTCTGCATGTGTACCTACACTCAAACAATCCCGAATAAATTGTTTGAACCTAGAAGCATACAAATGTCATTATATGTGAAAAAAAAAAAGCTTTAAACAGGTTTTGTCAATCTAGTGACAGCTTTAAGCATTTAATAAAAATACTTTATCAGAAGGGGAGGATATGCAGAAAGAGAAGATAAACTTCTAATTACTAAATGAAAAATTAATTTTAGGCAAATTTACGAGTGTTGCAAAATTACTTCTTACGTCAAAAGTTTCTCCTAAATTACAGGGTGAACTTAACTTCAAATTCTATTTTCAGATGGTCTGTTTGAAAACTGTCTGAGACAATACAAAATTTGTGAAGACGCTGTTCTGTAGTGGGCATCTCAGGCTACAAAAAAAATAGCCCAAACAATTTCTCCTTTCTTGCAAGGAGTTTACTGTACAGGGACTGTGAGAATGAAGACCCTGGGCCCACTGTAGGAAAGGATCAGGTTCGAGACCATCTTAGGAACCTGAACATATACAAGTCCATGGGACCTGATGAAAGACATCCGAGGGTCCTGAAGGACTTGGCAAATGAAGTTGCTAAGCCACTGTCCATCATATTTGAAAATCATGGCAGTCAGGTGAAGCTCCTGATGACTGGAAAAAGGGAAATATAACCCCCATTATCAAGAAGGGGAAAATGAATGAGCTGGGGAACTACACACCAGTCAGCCTCACCTCCATGCCTGGCAAAATCTTGGAGCAAATTCTCCTGGAAGGCATGCTGAGGCACATGAAAAACAACAAGGTGCTCGGTGACAGCCATCATGGCTTCACTAAGGGGGAATCCTGCCTGACCAATTTGGTGGCCTTCTACGATGGGGCTATGGAATTGATGGACAGGGGTAGAGCAGTTGGTGTCATCTACTTGGATTTGTGCAAAGCATTTGACACTGTCTCACATGACATCCTTGTCTCTAAGTTGGAGAGAGATCAGTTTGATAGGTGGACCACTTGGTGGATAAAGAACTGGCTGGATGGCCGCACGCAAAGAGTTGTGCTCAATGGCTCAATGTCCAGCTGGAGACCAGTAACGAGTGGTGTCCCTCATGGATTGGTGTTGGGACCTGTCTTGAGCAACATCTCTGTCGGTGACATGGACAGTGGGATTGAGCATGCCCTCAGCAAGTTTGCCCATGACACCAAGCTGTCTGTTTCGGTTGATACGTTGGAGGGAAGGAATGTCATTCAGAGGGACCTTGACATGCTTGTGAGGTGGGCTGATGCCAACCTGATGAAGTTTAACCATGCCAAGTGCAAGGTCCTCCACCTGGGTGGGAGCAATCCCAGGCACACATACAGGTTGGGCAGAGAAGAGATACAGAGCAGCCCTGCAGAGAAGGACTTGGGGGTGTTGGTTGAAAAAATGAACATGAGCCGGCAGTGTGCACTTGCAGCCCAGAAAGCCAACCATATCCTGGGCTGCTTCAAAAGGAGTGTGACCAGCAGGTCAAGGGAGGTGATCCTGCCCCTCTACTCTGCTCTTGTGAGACCTTACTTGGAGTATTGTGTGCAGTTCTGGTGTCCTCAACATAAAAAGCACATGGAACTGTTGGAACAAGTCCAGAGGAGGGCCATGAGGATGATCAGGGGATTGGAGCACTTCCTGTATGAAGATAGGCTGAGAAAGTTGGGGCTGTCATCCTGGAGAAGAGAAGGCTGAGTGGAGACCTCATAGCAGCCTTCCAGTATCTGAAGGGGGCCTATAGTGATGCTGGGGAGGGACTCTTCATGAGGGACTGTAGTGATAGGATAAGGGGTAACGGGTTCAAACTTAAACAGGGGAAGTTTAGATTGGATATGAGGAAGAAATTCTTGACTGTTCGGGTGCTGAGGCACTGGAATGGGCTGCCGAGGGAAGCTGTGGATGCTGCATCGCTGGCGATGTTCAAGGCTGGGTTGGACAGAGCCTTGAGTGGCATGGTTTAGTGGGAGGTGACTGTCATGGGTTCAGCAGCAGCAGCCATTTTTTTTTGTAATTGAAACACTGGTGTTATCAGCCCTGTTCCCAGGCCCAAAGTCAAAAACACAGTGCTGCACCAGCTATCAAGAAGGAGAAAAATGACTACTGCTGCTGCTGAACCCATGACAGTGTCCCTGCCCATGGCAGGGGAGTTGGAACTAGATGATCTTAAGGTCCTTTCTAACCCTAACTATTCTGGGATTCTATGTTTAGCACAGAAAATTGCTATGGCATCTATTCTCCTTTCTGAATATGGTGTTTCTAGTGTGAGACCATAACATGTGAAGAAAACAGGACAGCAACTTGAAATAAGCTTGGGGAGGGAGAAACAAATGTTTTGAATTGTTTTGTAAAACTTCCAAAAATCTATGCGTCTTTCTTCATAGCTGTAAAAGAAAAGACAAGCAGGCTTGGGCAATGTTTTTCCTTTATTAAAAAGAGAAGGAGAAAAACAGTTATTTCAATGCTTAGTGATTTTATTCTGCATAGCACTGGCTCGCGCTGCCATTTTAGTGATGCGTGCCACTTGCTTCATATATGATGCAAGAAAGATAAGGTGAAGCTTCTCTTATAATAATCAAGTAAATGCAGGAGGCACCTATACAAGAAAATAAACAGGACTTCAGCATCTTCAGTAAGATCAATAAAAGTTGTAGCAGCTGTAGATCTGGTAGAATACTAATACAGCAAAGCAGACTTTCCAGTGTAACATATGAGGTGAAAAAAAGCCTAATAGTAACTTACATTCAGTAACAGTCTAGGGAAAGCATCCTGTATTATTTTTAAATTAAAAATAGTTGTAATAATGTATTCAGGAACGAAGCCTGAAACTCAAAAGCCATAGGTATAAAGGGGGTGGCAGCTGTGCTGACAGCTTCTGTCATCATCTTATACCTTGTACGAAGTGGCAGACTACATATATCTGTGCCAAAAAGTAGCCTCTGAGTTCCTGAGGAGTTTTTTCTAGTGAAAGTTAGCGCTTCATGCATGAAATACTAAGCAGTGTTATGTAAAAATCTAGGATATATACATGCGCTATTACACTGGTTCCTTAAAATAAAGAGAATCAGTGTCCAATGTCTAATATCATCTGTGAGCTGTATACATCATACTTCTGTGTAGCTGAATGATTGAGCCTATATAATATTTTATAGATCACTTGCACATATTGAGTGTTTTGAAAAGCAAATGTCCTGTTCGTGTGGTGCCAAAATCTGAAGGTGTTAAATGTTGCTGTATTGTTTATCTTAAAGTAACTTACTTTGAAGTTTAAACACTGGCAAGTTACCAAAATAACTTTTAAAATTTAGTGCTGATGTGTTGCTTTCCAGAGAAATTTCATGCTGTACTTGACAAATAACTGTTATGTTGCTGGCATTTATGATACTATGATAACTGTGTGATTTGGTTTATTTCAAGATTTGCATTTGATGCTTAAGCATAGCTGCTGGGTTTTTGAACTTCTGAAAGCCTGCTTTTACCTTCTGTTTTTAATTGCAGTAGAACAGTAACTTCACCAAACACCCAGGATTCAAACTATATCCCGTAACAGTGTTTGTGTTCTTCCTTCTGTAATTAAATCTAAATATGTTTGATCTTCATAGCTGAGCAGGAATCTGTTAACTAATCTTTTCTATCAAGCATTTTGTTTCTCTTTTAATATTGTAGCTTCTAGAAGATTCCCCACAAGATTCTCCAGTGTATTTCTTTTATTCCTATATTCTGTTCCATGAGCCTGTCTATCTTGTTGACTGCTTTATTTTATTTCACAGGAGCATGACTGGAAAAACTACCAGTCAAATAGACTCAGTTCATCTGAACTACAGATGCTGGCTAGCATCAAGAGACAGCAAAGTGAAGAATCAGGGGATACTGGGATCTCCCGTGAGCTGAGTGCATCACAGATGAATAACTGCAATGTTAGCCTAAGTACAAGCAGTGACGATACAGCAGCCTCAAACTCTTGTTTCCCACCAGTAAGTCTAATGCCTCAGTATTTTCTCAGTATAGTTTCTGTCAATTCTGAGACTCAAGGATCCTGAATATTGAAATTTGGGTGATGTGGTTTAGTGGGAGATGTCCCTGCCCATGGCAGGGGGGTTGGAACTAGATGATCTTAAGCTCCTTTCCAGCCCTAACTTTTCTGTGATTCTATAAAATGTGTTTGAGTACCTGTGAAATTTAAGATACCATTACCAAACATTTTTCGAACTTAACAAGTAAAACCTGCAACCAAAACACAGACACTTCCAGCAGGTCCTGTAGTACCACCATGATGAAGAGCAAATCTATTACATGTATTCTTTTCTAGAATCCTGAATAATTATGCAGGCTGTACAACTTGTAAAGTAGAGGCCAACAACCTGCGGGTATGTGGTACAGTACCTAAAGATAGTTCCAAAATGAAGCCCAGATATATCAGTCAGCAACTACATTACAGTGTGAGTAATGGAAAATAATTCCTTCTCATGATGATAAAGTCTTATTAATGAAAAGATAACTGTTGAAAGCACTGAAGGAGGAGAGCAGCAGCAAAAAGCTGCAGTAGTTCTGAGCTTTTCATATGTGATCCTTCTGTATTTCACACCTTGTATCTTTATTTGTCCTGGTACAAAGTGGTACAAAATCACACAAGCTGCACTATGTGACAGAGTATTGTTATAAGAAGCAGCATATTTGTTACAGTCCACTGAAGAGTATTGAATGTTATGAAATCACAGAATAACATTTGAGCAGCTATATAAAGGTGCTTGCAAGAGCTGCTGCAAAACTAGATAACCTCATAGATAACTAGATAACCATTTATATCTCAGCAACATAGCTCTTATTTTACTATAGGTGAAGCAAGAATAAACAATGAATGTGGCTTAAGTAAAGCACACAACACAGCTCTCAGAGGAAGATCCGATATTAGAAGACAAACACTGTTGTGTTGCCCCAATATAAACTGTTGCAGAGTAATTGTTCTAAAGTGTTAGGTGGAAATTACCTCCAGGGATCTACAGGGACCAAATAGAGGCCTGTATAGCAGCTGTCTTCCATGCTGAATTATCAACACAGCATAGGAACTTTATGGTACACGGGTAAATGAAGGTTTCAAATGAGGTCTATTGCTAAGCAGGTAATTGTACAAATAAGAACTTGGTGTACAGAGTAATGTTTTGCAGAATATCAAAGAAAGGTTAGTTGGTTTGAACTATTTGAGACATATCAACATTACACATTTAGTTGTAGTTTCATTATTTGCAATGTGTTTTCCTAGTACTTACTAATAGAATCAAACATGGTATGAATCTGCAAGACTGGACAAATGGAACTCAAACAGAGAATAGCAGTCTCATTAATTTTTGAGTGGTTTAATTATAAGGGAATTGATAAAAATATTTAGACATGTCAGGTTTGGTTAATACAAATTACATTACTGAGCCAAAATGAACTTTAAAGGTGAAATGTACTGGTGCAGTATCCAGTGAAGCATAATGTGGTTACAAAGACAGTTCTTTGAGCTTACTGTCTTGATCAGGTTCTGTGGCTTCAGACTAATAGCATCAGTCTAAAAAAGAGCTTAGATACAATAAGTTAGTCATTAAAATTGTAATTTAATATAGCTGTAGTTTTTCATAGTAGTCCTTTGTGGCCATCTCTCTGTATGTAAATCAAGTGTAAAAGGCAACATATTTGTCTTTGAGAAGTTTTTCAAATTTCATTCAGTTGACTGAAGTGTCAGTGTGTCTTATACATGCAGCCTTGTCAGGCTTCTACTCTGTATTTTTCAAGGTGGGCACTGAGATTTTACAATGTAATGTAAAACCTCATTTCCAGGAAGAGATCATTTAGAAAGCAAACCTAATCTTTCTCAGATAAGGACTAACCACTTAGTCCCTTGCTGCAGCAAATGTTGCCGAAATTCAGCTTCTGCAGTCTTCCCTACCTCTGTTTTATGCAAGGGGACTCCCTGTACCAGCACAATATTGGTTAGTCCACAGTACCTGTTGTGGTTCACTTCATATTTTCCATTCTGAGATAGCTGCCATGGCACCAGCTATTCACAGATGTGGTACAGGGTTTTGGACTATGGACCTGTTTGCTTAACACTCCTTGATTTAACTCTGTTCCAGTGTTTGGAAAACAGCAGAATATTCACGTGAGGATGAAAATTCATTTTCTAGACATTTACTGTCTAAGAAGGTTATAAACAATTTTTCTTAGGGAAGGTGATTATTTAATCATGCCAAGTTGTTCTAACAAAGGAGCTTTAGAAGAGCAGCTGAGAACATTTTTGTATGTTGGTGTTAAATTTCAGTATATTTTGTTGTGCTTGCAGCATTTCAGAAGACTTTGAGAATAGCGATTGCGATGCCAGTATTCAACTGGATAGCTGAAAGGTAAAGCTTTGAATAAAAAGAGATAAAGTTTTATGTCACTGATCTTTAGTACAACAATCACTTGATTCAAGAGAATTTGCAAATGATCTAGCCTTCCAAAATCAGATGTACAAACTGCAGGAAAGTGTGTATATATAATATATATCTAGCCATCTGCATAGGCAAATGATTTTAGCAGTGCAGTATGTAGAATAGTAATAGAAATATTTCTCATATTGTAGTTTGAGAAATTAAGGACAGCTTGAAATTCTTGTCATGATTAAACTTTCATGCTTACGTACGTTTCCAGGTTGTATCTTTCTGGTTATTTAAACAAGTAGTATCTATTGCTTTCTCTTATGTTCTTCAAAGATAAGTAGGAATACTTTTATTCGAAATTTTCATTCATTTTATACATTTTTGACCTTTAGTGGAATCTATGGCAACAGCACCATCAGAAGGCAGTTTTTTCTCTATCATGTTGAAATACCTATGAAGGTTTGCTAGGCAGGGCAGGAAATAATTATGTTAGATAGTGACCTTATGTATCGAAGTAATAATTTATGTATATAAAACACATTTTTACTGAGGTTTTTTTTATCATTTGCCATTGCTACTCTGATTTCCAGATTAATTGAAAACTCATGTTTCTGAGGGTAATGAGTCTAAGAAACCCTTCTGAATGTAAAGATACATAGAGCAGTCATATTGCTTTATTGCAGTTAGAACAGACGTCCTTAAACAACTATAAAACAGATATACTGAAACTGGATTTTTCATGCTACGAGAACTAAATATAGGCTGCTAGAAGAACTGAATATAGGCTACCAGGAGAAATATAAGTTGTTTAGCAGCTGGTGTAAACTATGACAGCCAAAAAGGAATAAACCAGCTTTCAATTTTTCATATTACCCAGCAGAGCTATAAGTTATAAACATGAGAAACTTTTATTATAAAATGGATTTACTTCAAAGGATAATTGCAAATCCTTGTAAAATGGGGGGAGGAAGAGGAAAGCACATTTCCAAATCATGGAATCATAGAATAGTTAGGGTTGGAAAGGACCTTAAGATCATCTAGTTCCAACCCCTCTGCCAGGGGCAGGGACACCTCCCACTAAACCATGTCACTCAAGGCTCTGCCCAACCCAGCCTTGAAAACCGCCAGCGATGAAGCATTCACAACTTCCCTGGGCAACCCATTCCAGTGCCTCACCACCCTCACAGTAAAGAATTTCTTCCTCATATCCCATCTAAACTTCCCCTGTTTAAGTTTGAACCCATTACCCCTTGTCCTATCACTACAGTCCCTCATGAAGAGTCCCTCCCCAGCATCACTACAGGTCCCCTTCAGATACTGGAAGGCTGCTCTGAGGTCTCCACTCAGCCTTCTCTTCTCCAGGATGACAGCCCGAACTTTCTCAGCCTATCTTCATACGGGAAGTGCTCCAGTCCCCTGATCATCCTCGTGGCCCTCCTCTGGACTTGTTCCAACAGTTCCATGTCCTTTTTATGTTGAGGACACCAGAACTGCGCACAATACTCCAAGCGAGGTCTCATGAGAGCAGAGTAGAGGGGCAGGATCACCTCCCTCGACCTGCTGGTCACACTCCTTTTGATGCAGCCCAGGATATGGTTGGCTTTCTGGGCTGCAAGCACACACTGCCGGCTATTGTTTATTTTTTCATTGACAAACACCCCGAAGTCCTTCTCTGCAGGGCTGCTCTGAATCTCTTCTCTGCCCAACCTGTATGTGTGCCTGGGATTGCTCCCACCCAGGTGGAGGACCTTGCACTTGGCATGGTTAAACTTCATCAGGTTGGCATCAGACCACCTCACAAGCGTATCAAGGCTCCTCTGGATGGCATTCCTTCCCTCCAACATATCAACCAAACCACACAGCTTGGTGTCATTGGCAAACTTGCTGAGGGCACGCTCAATCCCACTGTCCATGTCACCGACAAAGGGGTTGAACAAGACCAGTCCCAACACCGAGCCATTGACTACAACTCTTTGCATGTGGCCATCCAGCCAGTTCTTTATCCACCGAGTGGTCCATCTTTCAAATTGATGTCGCTCCAACTTAGAGACAAGGATGTCATGTGGGACAGTGTCAAATGCTTTGCACAAGTCCAGGGAGATGACAATCAACTGCTCTACCCCTGTCCATCAGTTCTGTAGCTCCATCATAGACAGCCACCAGACTGGTCTGGCAGGATTTCCCCTTAGTGAAGCCATGGTGGCTGCCACCAAGCACCTTGTTGTTTTTCATGTGCCTCAGCATGCCTTTCCTGAGAATCCCCTCCAAGTTTTTGCCAGGCACGGAGGTGAGGCTGACCGGTGTGTAGTTCCCCGGGTCTTCCATTTTCTCCTTCTTGAAAATGGGGGTTATATTTCCCTTTTTCCAGTCATCAGGAGCTTCACCTGACTGCCATGATTTTTCAAATATGATGGACAATGGCTTAGCAACTTCATAAAGCTAAGTATTTGTACAGACTTTGAGTGTGTCTTACCTGAATATTTTCTGAAAGGTGAAAGTGTATGAAAGTCCGTATTAGCTTTACAACAATATGCAAGACAGAGTTCTGTATAATTCAGAGTATAGTGTGAAGTTTATACCTACAAATATGCACATTAACCAAGAAAATTTGCCAAGCTTATAAAATATTTCTGCCTAGACACCTTGTTTTATTCTAAAGATCTAGTAAGACCTTCCTCTCCTGTCAGGGTATTGGCCTATTCAGCTTCTTGGATTGCTGTTTCCAAACTTCAGAGAGTACTTCAGATGCGCATAAACCATTCTGGAGATCATATATAAGAGATTTCAGAATATCTTATTGCATTTGGTCCCTGATTCTCAGCCAGAAATGCAAAAGAGAAGGAAGATTCTCATAGATTGCTTATTGATACATCCTAGAAGCTTGTAGTGGTATAAGGCTGCATTAGCAGACTCCAGCATACATTCAGTAATAAGATCTGTCTTTTGAGTAAGAAGTACTCACAGAAAAGAAAGATTACCTTTTCCTCAAGCAGCTTGCTAAATATGAATTCAGTCATATAACCCTTGACCTGCAAAACATTTGAAAGAGTTCTTCCAGGTTCGTACTTGATCTGTGGGAAGTCTTCTGGTTTCCTTTATAATGGTTACGGAAAAGAAAGCCACTTCACACTGATATTTTTTGGTAGAACTGAAGTCTGATAGACAAGAGGAGTGATATTTAAACCCAGAATTATTCCAACTGAGAGCTCAGTTTGGTGACCCAAGGAGAGATCTGTTCACATCAAGTTAAATTGCAAAACTGAGGCAGACTATTCCTTACTATGAAATGAGACTAGAAGTTATTTAGACAGATATTCTGGTTCACAGATTGACTAATTCATTTTCTGTTTTATTCTCAGTCTTCCACTAGCCATCATTTGGGAATTGCACTACCCACCACCAGGCAGTGACTCATATTTGGCAGTAATTAGGATGTCATTCATCCTGTGCATACATTTTGCAGCATCCCTTTCCACTTCCTGGAACCATGAGAAGATACTAATTTTTATATTGATTTCTGTAAAAAAAGGCAATTGCTTTCATAGTGCTTAGTGTTTATTTTTAGCATTTTATGTACTAAATCGTACAAGTCTTCTTAATGTATGCTTGTTTTTTCACTTCTTTTGCACTTCATTTTTTTTCTTAGAGCTGCTTTTGAGGTGTGTGACAATGGTAAGGGGGTCTCTTCTGGAAGCACTACAAATGTACTAAGAGAAAATATATTTCTGAATGTTAGAATTCTTGAATTTTTGTACCAGTTGATGAATATTGATCTTTCTACCAAAGAACTTTTTAGTGCCGTAAACCAAAGGTAGTTTGAAACCTTTGGAGCACATTCTTAACAATGAATAGGTAACATTTGAAGACTGGAGAAGATTGTCATCTTTTGTATGATTCATAGAATCATAGAATAGTTAGGGTTGGAAAGGACCTTAAGATCACCTAGTTCCAACCCCACTGCCATGGGCAGGGCACACCTCCCACTAAACCATGCCACTCAAGGCTCTGACCAATCCGGCCTTGAACACCGCCAGCAATGCAGCATTCACAACTTCCCTGGGCAACCCATTCCAGTGCCTCGCCACCCTTACAGTAAAGAATTTCTTCCTCATATCCAATCTAAACTTCCCCTGTTTAAGTTCGAACCCGTTACCCCTTGTCCTATCACTACAGTCCCTCATGAAGAGTCCCTCCCCAGCATCCCTATCTATATTAATAGTGTGATTGCAATTTGAATAGTGACCTACATCTGTAGCATTCCACATTATCTATTCATAAATAGCTTAATCCAGGTATCAAGTTGGCAGTGCCATTGGGAATCATATCTGCTTCAGCAAATTTCATTTGGGACTGCTTAGATTACTGTTACTGGTACTTCTGAGGGGAGAGGAGCCATGCCTGCCAGCTGTATTAGCTCTGCCTCAGTGTTGTCTCATCTTAAGAATGGTTGGTTCTGCACAGATCCTACGAAGAGTTCCTGCACTGTGCTTTCTATACACATACAGTCCAGATTTTCCTATCAGACAAGACTTTGCTACTCTCCCTCTCTGAAACTTCCTGACTCAGCCCCAGCACCCACAGGCAGTAGAGAAATGACCATGAGGTCAACTCCTTAATTCATGTTTATTTCCAGCCAGATAAGAATCATTTGTTAAGTTGTACGTTTGCACAGTTAGAATCCGAATATCAATTTTTAATTTCACAGGTAAGGAAAAAGGCTGTAAAAGTCTAATATCAGAAGCTGCAAATGTGTATGCTCATGAAAGATCTCTTACATACTTCTAAACATACTGAAAGAATATTTGTGAAGTCATTTTCCTGCTATTATTTTTTGTTTTCCATAGCCCACCAGTTTGGAGCATCGCTATCAGAAAGAAATGAGCCCTCTTTCTCATTCCAACCCATGGTAAGATTCCATTTATAGCCTGGGCAGTAAGGATTCAGTTAGAGTGTCCTGAATATTAAATGTGACATTCTTTGATTTTATCTTAAATCACTTTAAGAGGGCTTTACTATTGCTCGTTTCAGTCATTGTCTGCATTATGTCTGCGTTGTCCTAGAATGCAGAACTAAATTCTGCATGTTTTGGATGTACCACTGTGTATTTAATGTAACTAACACAAGCCTTGTTCCTACAACTGCTTTGATGCATAAATCAGCTAATCTTCCTCATCTGACATACATACACTCTCATCTGTTTCTTTCTCCCTCACTCCCTCTCTGCTTTGAAGGTTTAGAAATAGAATTCTGTACATGACTGTAAGTGTCAGGGAATCCATTTGTTACAGAAGATTTTAATGTTACTTATTTAGACACATTTTTTTAAATAGATATCCCAGTCAGGAGAGGGTGTTATAACACTGTGGGATAGTTCAAATTGACCCTGTGTACGGCATATTTTGGCTGTCAGGTTTTTAGCTTGTTCTGTTTTGTTTGGAATCAGCAAGAAAATCCCTATGACTTTAATAGAAGGCAAAATGAAGACAAGAGGAGAGGGTGGCTACGGAGAAATAATCAGATTGATATGATCAAAATTAATTGTCCACTTCCAGGTGAATCCATAACATAACTTTGTCAATTTTTTAACAGCCTGAACAAGAGGTGTACTTATTTTTAAAAGTAGAATGATTTCTCTTGGTGGTGTTAATGTCGATTTTGCTTGTCTAGGTTTTAAATGGACAACATATGTGTGTTGGGAGGGATAGCAGCAGATGACATTTCAGATACTTCTTTAGCTTTTATCAATGGTATGAAGTGTTTTCTGACAGCACACTGCCAGTCAATTGTCCAGAATAATACACATTTTTCCTTGCCCAGATGTTTTCAGTCACTTAGTTCCCTTGCCATCCATATCTTTATGGATTTAAAATGTTCTTGTTAGATTTTATGGAGTGAACACTATGAAAATTGCCATGCAAGTTCATCCAGATATATCGGTTACTGCAACGTGCAGCTATATGCTTCCTAGTACACACAATCTATTACTTGAGTTAAAATATAATCCTGGATTCCCATCGCCTTGCACATGTGAATCAAAGTGCTTATGTTGGTCTAGAAAACCTCTCTGCCTTGGGTGCTGGTTATCAAAGGAACTGTCTCTATCTTTAAGAATTGTTACAATGGATGAAGTGAAAAGAGACACAACTATAGTCCTCAGAGTAAGGTATCAGGTACCTTGGGGCTGACACTTTGGACTCTATTCCAGAATCAGTTTCATTATTCTCATGGCATTAGAATTGCATGTATTTTAATGTAAGCTACATTGTTTGTTTTCTTTCTGCCCATATATTGGTTGAGTCAAGTTTTATTAAGTTATTTATATGCATATGCTAAAGCAATTTGGTACTCAGTGCATTTTATATATGGAAAACCAGAAAAAAATCCATTATCTGTAGAAATAAAGCTTTCCATCATGTCAAGTTAATGTGATCAACAATGAAAACCTCTATTTCCATGTAATGAAATTTAAAAGAGAATGGTATAAATAACAACTTAGTTCTCATGCTCTTTTAGTCCAGCACACACAGTAGAGTGAAATTCCTCTAGAAATCATTTGTGAGAAATGCAGGCAAAGTATTTGTGAAATGCCTGACTCGCAAAGTATTCATGAAATGCCTCATAAATTCAGTAGCCTTTGTGAACTGCCAGAAAAGCATTATTGGGCTGTAAATACAGAAGATGACAAAATTATGAGGTCAGTTTGCATCATGTTATAAAAAATGGAGATGATGTGGCTTGAATATCATTATTGACATCATTGCCATCATTTATAATGGAAAAACTCTGCAATGTTATTCACAGGGGGTGATAATTCACAGAGGGAGATAATTAATTTTAATGGTAATTTATAAGTTGGCTGCTAAACTGTTTTCAGAGCCAACTTTAACAAGTCATGTATGAGCAAGTGGAAAATGTCTAAATCTTTGTAAGCTTAATACAGTAGTGTAGAACAACACACAGAATATTTAAAAAATGTGTACGACCTATGTCGATGAGTGTGTATAAATGCTGTGGAATGAAGACAGCTACTTACGTGCGCTTACTGAAACAACAAATAGTTTGTTGCAAGGAATGATAGAGAATTTGACAGGTCAAAAGTAACTTTAGAAAGTGTAATAGTGATATGTTCTGGTAAACGAAAAGAGAGCAGTGTGGAAGCCGTTGTCCAGTAAATGTAGCTTCTGTCCATAATAAGATAAAAGAACAAGCCAGGAAAGAAAGTGTCATGGGTTCAGCAGCAGCAGTCATTTTTCGCCTTGGTAGCTGGTGCAGCGCTGGGTTTTTGACTTTCTGCCTGGGAACAGTGCTGATAACACCGATGTTTTCGGTTACTGCTTACTAATGTTTGGTCTCACCAAGGACTTTTTGAGCCTCTTGCTCTGCCAGGGAGGAGGGGAAGCTGGGAGGGAGCAGAGACAGGACCCAAGACCCAAACTAGCCAAAGAGGTATTCCATACCACAGCACATCATGCCCAGGATGTAAAAACTAGGGGCAGGGACCCAGAAGGGTTGGGTTCGCTGATGGGTCGGGCTTGATATCAGGTGGTGAGTGTTTGTATTCTCTTCCCTTGTTGTTTCCCTCGTCTTTATTTTTATTGGTGGTAACAGTAGTGGTTTGTGTTATACCTTAGTTACTGGACTGTTCTTATCTCAACCTGTGGGAGTTGCATTCTTTTGATTCTCCTTCCCATCCCTCTGGCACCAGGGGGAAGAAAGAGGGTGGAGTGAGGGAGCAAACTGCGTGAGAGGCTTAAACCACAACAGAAAGCACCTGTGAAGATAATTGAAATGCAGTCAACAAAAAGACACAGCTAGACTCATTATCCATTGGCTCTGCTGAGGAAAGGTCATAAAACCTCCAGCAATGTTTCTATTGCAATACAAATCATCTCCACATCACACTGCTTTGCAAGGTGTAGAGTCAGTTAATAAAAGGAGATAGGCTGACTGCGGAGGCTGGGGAGCCAGATTAGCTAGATGATGTGCAGCGTTCCAAGCCTTAGCTATGTACTTCCCACTGACTGATGTGCTGTACGATCCCAGCCGAACTTCAGAATTGCTCTCTTCTCTCCAAATAGGAAGCTGTAATTATCTGTGTTGCTTCTTCCTCCAGTGCAGGGACTAGAAATTGTTAATTCTTGCTTAGCAGGCATTTTTACTCCTAAATAATTGTGTGAAGGTTTGGAAGCTTCTTTAAAAGAAATGTTAAAAGAAAGTCAATATGCTAGAGGATTTTCAGCTATAATGAACTGCAAACTGTAGCGCTGCTCTCTGAAAAAGATCACTTGAGCCTAATCTCATTAGTAGATTTTCTCAACTTCCACAGATGCTTTCCAAAAAATGTATTTCTGATAAAAGCTAATTTTTCTGTATTTGAGGTTTTTTTTTTTTTTTTTTAACACGTAGAAACTGTGTAATCATTTATCCAGGGTTCAGCAGTAGCAGACCCTTTTTCTCTTAGTAGCTGGTGCAGTGCTGTTTTTTGACTTTCGGCCTGGGAGCAGTGCTGATAACACCGATGATTGTAGCTGCTGCTTAGTAACTTTTTATAGTCTACAAAGTGCTAAGCAGTAACTTTCCACTCTCACTCCCTTATCGTCCTGATTTAGCAAAAGTAAGGGTTACAAATATTCACATAGTTTGGTCTGTCTTTGAGATACACATCCTGCTTTATCTTGCAAACTCTGCTTTGTTTTGCTAACCAATCTTCACCCCTCATTGTTGTCTTTACAGTTCTCAGGGCTTAGGCCTGCCCAGGGCATTAACACCTGCTGTTTTCTTTGCTGTTCCCAGGGCTGAAGCCAGACCAGGGCGATAACGCCTGAATCCATTTCGTTAACTATTTCTATCCCTTTACCCACATCAAAAGACAGTTTTTATAGATTTATGATCTACCTTTGCCAAAGTTTCTATATTCTCCATTAGCTATTGTAGCAAACAAGGCACACAGATTAGGATATGATTAAAATGACAAAATGATTAAGATAAAGTAAAGCCATCCTGTAATGCTCAAGCCAGAAAACACTTTGTTCAACCAATTCAGTCCCTCGTGTATTTGGGGTCTTCCCTATTGTTCCCGTTTGCCATACTAGCATGTTTTTTACAATTTGTTATGTTTGCTCTATCTGAAGTCACTTGAACCTGTGTAACATGTGACATATCAGTGACTCTTACACATCATGTAGCAGGTCAGAATAATAGTGGATTTAGACTAGATCATATCTGCAACATATGCCAACCACAGGCTTCTTGGCCTGTGTTTCTCTTTTATATAGCTCTCTGATAACAGGGGAGGCCATCCCTCACATCAAGGTCTGGCATGGCATGTGTCTCCAGCACTCAATGCCTGCTGGGTTGCAACCAACAGCAGAGCTAAAGGTTCTTCTTGGTGGCAAACACAGAGGCCAACCCAGTCTTGCCCTTGACTGTGGTAGGAGGCATTTGGCCAACCTCAGTCCTAGCACCTCGTTGTCAATGCAGAGTTTCACCTGCTTCATCCAGTAACAAGTCACCACTACGGCAAAGCACATACAGATTTACAATAGCAGTATGTATACTACAGGGTGCAGCAGCATGCTGAAGATGTGGCAGTGAGGGACCAGCCAAAGAAATTTCTTATCAGTGGAGTTCTCTCACCCTCTTAATTTGTTCCATTGTCTGCTCTATAGCGCTATCATTGTATTAAACTCCTTCTCACTTTTGCCTTAGCATTTTCTAGCAGCTGCTGCAAATTTGCATGCTCCAACATCTGTTTTACAATTGACAAATCCATACAATACAAGGTGTAGTTTCTTATTAACAACTGGCTAGTAAGTACAGGTGGTGTTATACACAAAATCACAGCCTCTAATAAGAGCTACTTTACAAGGACACATATTGCTGTTACTTTTCAGTTGCTCCCAAGTGATGTTTTACAGTCATTTGTTTCTCTCTTCCTCTATCTCCTTCTGCTCAGGATATTCACGGTCAGCTCCTGTAGCTGAGGCATTGGGTTTTTCCACTCGTCTGTCCAGCTTATGGTGAGGCTTGAGAAACTTTGCAGGCAGCTGCCATGGCCCTGTGTGTGTGTGTGTGGGGGGAACACAAATATACTCCTCCCCCAGGGTTATCAGTTCTTGAGAAGTAAGACAAGCTAAAGTGTTTCCTTAAAGCAAAGGCATTCTGATGAAACAGGAATGTGAAGCAGCTGCAGAAGTAAACTGCACGATGTTAACAGTCAAGGAGTTCGCTGCGTCATTGCCCATTTCTTTTTTCTTTCTCTGCCACTCTGATGCTGCTTGGGTGGTAGCTGGTAAAGCTTGTGGTTGCACTACCCCTCTCACTTTTTCAGTTAGCAGTTCTTATTTCAACCAATTGGTTCTTCCAAGTCTTGAATTCACCCCCAGGTTACTTAAAACACACTAAACAGGACTTCTCATCTGAGCCCAGTGTGCTGCAGGCCTCTTTAAGCCTTATCTGTGGTGTCTCTACAAACTGCTCCGAAACACTGGTGTTATCAGCGCTGTTCCCAACCCCAAAATCAAAAACACAGCGCTGCACCAGCCACCAAGAAGCAGAAAAATGACTGCTACTGCTGAACCCGTGACAATATCCACTTCTTATTCCATACCATTCATGTCATGCTCAGATCTTACATTTTCAATATACCATCACATGTATATATATATATATATATACACACACAGAGAGAGAGAGAAGTCATTCCTCAGTGCCGCTTTGTGTGGCTACAAACGCCGGCCTGCTCAGCAGCAGCTACAGCTGGCAGTCTGCCCAGCAGCAACCATAAATACCTGTCAGCAACAGCATTTCTGTATTAACCCTTTCTTGTCTGAAATGTTAATCTGTTACACATTTAAAACTTTTACATGAATCCAATAACAAAAAAATGCACAGAACAGTATCTGCCCTCAACACACATACGCACACATGCATACACATGGGATCCCATAAACAGACTTCACACAAATACAAAATTTAAAACACAAAATGTGGTGCAATGACCCTGTGAAGAATCAAAAAACCAGCTCCAAACAGCGTCAGCACAACGTAAGGTGGCTGGTTCAATCTCAGCGGGCGTCCCCGCAAAGGCTCTGCCTCCCTCACATCGTATGAGGCTTGGGCTTTTAAACTGACCAAAATGCACACTTGTTCTGATGCAGGTGGCCAGCCTACATTGGAAGGAGTGGCCAGCAATATCTATAAAGGTCTGCAAGGGTCGGTAGAAACATGAACATACTTATATTTGTTAACTTTTCAGTGCATGAATATCACAGAGAGACTATAAGCACACAATACATCTGCAACCGCCACCCATCTTACTTTTCCCTTTACAGCTGGCAATTTATCATGAGGATCTGGGGGATATAAATCAGGCTTCTTTTCCGGATCAACAGGTACGGGGTCAAGGGGACTATCCAGGTCAGCATCAGAATTATCAGGAGACAGAAACTCAGGAGCAGCAACAGTAGTTTGATGAACGTGTACAGGCTTCTCATAAATGTCGTCTGGAGGTTCAGCGTTATCAAGTGCAATTAAAACTTTTCTTCTCACGGGTTTTTGCTGCCCTTTCATCCCTTTTATGGGCCGTAAATTGCCCAGGCCAAAAAAGGTTTTAACCTTATTCATCTTTGGAGCAGGAGGAGGGACAGCTGCCAGGGTGACTATAGCTTGAACAGCCGCAGCAGCAACTTTCGACTTTGCTTTCATGTTAATTAGGGTGCTAGTAAAAAACGCCACACTGAGCCAAATGCAATGACTCTTTTTCTTTTTTTTTTTTTTTTTTTCCCGATATGGTGGTGTCGGAGATTCAAGCGGCGCTGGTGGCCCCGGGCAGTCAATATCGTTCGCAGCCGCTCCCCCCGGCCGCCTCACTGTTACTGGCATCCCAGAGGGAGGCGGCGTCCAGTCCTCTCCAAGCTTCCTGGCCGCCTCACCGGCTACCTTCTTTTCTGCATGATATTTCTGCAAACAGTTCATAACCTCCTGCAATAATTCTTTTGTTGAGTCATTTAGTTCTTTCGGTTGCTCTGCTTCTTCCGGGGTAGAAACATTACAGTCAATGGGGGAACGGTTTGGGGTGGAGGTAAGGGAATATTCTAACGCACCAGGCCTATAATCTGTGGATGCCTTCACCTCACAGCGAGGTTTGATATCGGCAGGATTAGTAACAATATCAGATTTTGATCTCTCCCCACCGGGCATAGACTGAAAACCCATCTTCACTGTCTTCGCAATTTTCGGGTGAGTTCTCCCCCCCCCCCCCCCCCCCCCCCCCCCGTACAATGTTCAAAGGGATTCCGATCGGGGCTCTTTGCACCCATAATCGGGTGCTTTGTGGGTGATTGGGAGGCAGGTAGGGCTGGAGGCTCAGGCGGAGGCACGGATGGCATTACCTGAGACAAAGCTTTAGCTGCCGAGGCAGCCGCAGCTCTCTCTGATTGCATGTCCCGCAAAGTTTCTCGGATAAGCTTCCATAGCGTGGAATATTTTTGGGCCTCACGAGCTGCTTTCCTGCCATCAGTTACAGTGTCCCAAAGCTGGGCGCCTATCGCCTCCCATGCAGATATTTCAAACGCCGTTCCAACCCCGCTGAACAGCCCCTTTTCTTTACTCCACTGGAGTAGCCCCTTAAGAACATCCTCTTCATATTTAATCCCTCTCTTGGAGAGGACATGTTGGAGGAGATGAAGGACAGCTGCCTCTTCCTTTGTCTGAGCCGCCCCCATTCCTCCCCGACCGCCACTTGCCTTTTTCGGAGTGGACTCTCTAATCGCAGATACACCTTTGTTCTGCGGGACGTGCACGTCCTCCTTCTACATCAGCAGGGCTACTGCTGGCTCCTTTTCGGTCAGCTTCCCACCCGTCAGGTCTGCGCTGATCTTCACCACCGAAGCAGCTCTCAGGAGGCAAATCTGAGGGTCCCTGTTCGGGCGCCAGTTGCGGGGGTTTACAAAACCACACACGGACAGCACGACAGAGCAATATGATCGAAGGCTGACAACTTTATTCACCCTCACATGCAGCTTTTATAGAGCTCTCAGACAGCAAAGCATTTGCGACGCAGCTGGCAAGATATAATTGAACAGTGTTTTGCTAGTAACAACTTAGCGATTAACTAACTGTGTAGCATACATTCCAAGGTTACAGTTATCAGTTCCTCCCTACATATCCTGACTTCTCAGGCTCTTCTGCCAACTCCCTCAAACTCTCTCACGTACGTGTTCTCTAGTAACCTTCAGCCAAGGCCTCAAAGCCTTTGGTTCACTACTTCACTAATGTCAAGTAACTGGATTGCTCACGTGGCCATTCTCAGCCAAATGACTCTCCACACTTCTTTGCCTCAGTCTTCACCGGAAAATGCTCTGACCACACCACCCAAGTCTTGGAAGGCAGACACAGGGACAGTGAGAATGAAGGCCCTGGGCCCACTGTAGGAGAGGATCTGGTTCGAGACCGTCTTAAGAACCTGAACATATAAAAGTCCATGGGACCTGATGAAATCCATCCATGGGTCCTGAAGGAGCTGGCAAATGAAGTTGCTAAGCCACTGTCCATCATATTTGAAAAATCATGGCAGTCAAGTGAAGTGCCCAATGACTGGAAAAAGGGAAATAAAGCCCCCATTTTCAAGAAGGGGAAAATGGATGAGCTGGGGAACTGCACACCAGTCAGCCTCACCTCCGAGCCTGGCAAAATCTTGGAGCGGATTCTCAGGAAAGGCATGCTGAAGCACATGAAAAACAACAAGGTGGTTGGTGACAGCCACCATGGCTTCACTAAGGGGAAATCCTGCCAGACCAGTCTGGTGGCCTTCTACGATGGGGCTATGGAACTGATGGACAGGGGTAGAGCAGTTGATGTCATCTACCTGGATTTGTGCAAAGCATTTGACACTGTCTCACATGACATCCTTGTCTCTAAGTTGGAGAGATATCAATTTGATAGGTGGACCACTCGGTGGATAAAGAACTGGCTGGATGGCAGCACGCAAAGAGTTGTGCTCAATGGCTCAATGTCCAGCTGGAGACCAGTAACGAGTGGTGTCCCTCAGGGACTGGTGTTGGGACCCATCTTGTTCAACCTCTTTGTCGGTGACATGGACAGTGGGATTGAGAGCATCCTCAGCAAGTTTGCCAATGACACCAAGCTATGTGTTTCGGTTGATACGTTGGAGGGAAGGAATGCCATCAAGAGGGGCCTTGACACGCTTGTGAGGTGGTCTGATGCCAACCTGATGAAGTTTACCCATGCCAAGTGCAAGGTCCTCCACCTGGGTGGGAGCAATCCCAGGCACAGCTGCAGGTTGGGGAAAGAAGAGATTCAGAGCAGCCCTGTGGAGGAGGACTTGGGGGTGTTGGTTGGTGAGAAAATGAACATGAGCCGGCAGTGTGCGCTTGCAGCCCAGAAAGCCAACCATATCCTGGGCTGCATCAAAAGGAGCGTGACCAGCAGCTCGAGGGAGATGATCCTGCCCCTCTACTCTGCTCTTGTGAGACCTCACTTGGAGTATTGTGTGCAGTTCTGGTGTCCTCAACATAAAAAGCACATGGAACTGTTGGAACAAGTCCAGAGGAGGGCCACAAGGATGATCAGGGGACTGGAGCACCTCCCGTATGAAGGTAGGCTGGGAAAGTTGGGGCTGTCATCCTGGAGAAGAGAAGGCTGCGTGGAGACCTCATAGCAGCCTTCTAGTATCTGAAGGGGGCCTATAGTGATGCTGGGGAGGGAGTCTTCATGAGGAACTGTAGTGAGAGGACAAGGGGTAGCGGGTTTAAACTTAAACAGGGGAAGTTTAGATTGGATATGAGGAAGAATTTCTTTACCTTGAGGGTGGTGAGGCACTGGCATGGGTTGCCCAGGGAAGTTGTGAATGCTGCATTGCTATCAGTGTTCAAGGCTGGATTGGACAGAGCCTTGAGTGGCATGGTTTAGTGGGAGGTGTCCCTGCCCCTGGCAGGGGGGTTGGAACTAGATGATCTTAAGGTCCTTTCCAGCCCTAACTCTTCTATGATTCTATGATTCTGTTTTCTAGCAAAGGTGTAAATAGCAGAATAGCTTAAAAGTTAAGCACATTTGAAGATTAGGTTTTACAAACAAAGAAGCATTGTTTTTTTTATGGTTCATTACAAGATCAGTCATGCTACTCCATTACTTCTACAAAGCAGAAAATATTCCATTTTGAAGTATTATAAAGTTACTCAACTGTTGTGAAAATAAGTGAACAAGAACAATGTATCACAAAATGTTTTTTGGTTTTTCATTGTATTCGTTCAATTACTTTACTCATCCACTGAGTAGGTGCAATAGGTCTCCCAAGTCATTAATCTGAATTAGTGATGTTCTGCTGCATTTGTCCAGCTGTAATATGCATGAAAAGAGAACATGACAAAAGAAGCAAATGGCACAGGAAACATCTTGTTGGAAGGTTACTTTTTAATTGAGATCGTGAAAAGCTTAGCTGTAGGCAGGTTTTTGAGAACCAAGTGGCTAACATATAAAAGGACATTAAAATAACCCAAAATTGATTTCCCTTGTGTGGGAATCTGAGAACATGGAAACAGGGCAGCATATACGCTATGGGTTTGAAAATAAAATGTGGCAAATGCTTTCAAACATTTTGCTGTTGCATCTAGGTTAATGTAAGGTAGTTTATCTCCTTTTCTTTGCAGCTTCAGGACTTACTGAGATTTGGTTTTTATTACTTCCACTTTTTTTTCAGTGTTCTTGGGCCATTCAAACTGAGTTGAATAATAAAAGGATTTTAGATTCAGTAAGGCTCAGGTGACTTCACAATTGGTAGAGATATATGTAGTGGCAGGACCTGAAATTTTATTTCAACATTATTTCAAATAAAATTATTGCATTTTGTACATAATACAGATACTTCTTGCTATTAATAGCCTACATAAGTCCTTGCTTCACTACTGAAACTGTTACTGAAGGGTTTATTTCTATGGAAATATTTCCATTAAAAAAAACACACTCCCATTATGCATTGATGATTAATATACTACAAAGCAGAATCCAAATCTGAAGTACAATCCAGGTATGTGTAGGTAATCTGATTGAAGTTAATGAAGTTATACATATGCATGAAACTCAGCAGATGTATAAAGAACTGAAAATTCAGCTCTGCTAATCTAGAGGAGCCTAACAAGTTATGCACACCCCAAAAAAGATGTATTAGGGAATAGGAAAGAGGTCTCACAGAACTAGGTGAATTTTTATTGATCTGTGGAAGAAATGAGTTAGTCTCTGATAACCTTAAATTAAAAATCCAAACAAGTGAGAAAAATTCATCTTCATCTTAACTGAAGTGATTATGTGGGCTGTACTGAACCATACTTTTGATGTGATCTGTCACTTTGCGTTCAGTGGATAACGGTAAGGTATTACTTACTTATTCAATTTGAGCACCTGCAGCAGAATTTTCTTCATGTGGGATTAAATATTACTAATACAGCAGAAATATGTGCTGAGATTTTAAGTTGATAGCTGCAGGAGAAGTCAAGAATTAGCCCTTTTTTCCTTAAAATATTTTTATACTCTTGATTCATACATTGGTATTCTCTGGCCCTCTGCAGAGATAGTAAAATTATCCATTGTAAAACGTAATTCAGCAAGCATGTTCCTTTTATTATCACTCAGGCAGAAGCCAGTTGCCCTCTTATATTCATAAAGATTTAGTAAGTAGTTTATGCAGTTAAAATAATCAGTTTTGTTCTTTATTGATTGTATTCTTCGGATGTTTAACAGTTTGTCAATTCAGTGTGTTCTTAGTGGTGCGAAACTGCTGTTGTTTTTCATTCCCTGATGTGATATAATGTAGCCCTTGCCCTGCTTTTTTTGAGTGTACTGCCAGACTGACTGAATAACCAGTCAAGTGCCAGTGTTTACTCTCTACTTCAGTGTGGCTGAGAATATTTCAGCACACATGAGATCGTGTTTTGTTCCAGGTTTTTTTATCTCAAGATTTTAGGAGAAGTTGATGTAGAGATTGGTACCCAACTTGTGGAAGTAATAATCTAGTTTTAATACAAATTGTATAATGTTTACGTCTTTAAAGTAATGCTAAGTCAACAATGAATCCCTAATACTGTAGTGTTTTGATTGCTTGTCTTGGTGGGAGGGGTTTG
This sequence comes from Ara ararauna, assembly GCA_028858755.1. Classification (NCBI taxonomy): domain Eukaryota; kingdom Metazoa; phylum Chordata; class Aves; order Psittaciformes; family Psittacidae; genus Ara; species Ara ararauna. The sequence goes on from CM054385.1 coordinate 15,223,827, forward strand.
AATAGCAAAGCTATCAGATTTTCTTAGACATTGAGAGAAAAAGACATGAACTGGGTCTAGACTGTCTCATAGGTAATACTAAGCTAAAAGCTGTAGTGAATTTGGAAGAAAGGGTACCTTGGGCAGCAGAGATTAGTGCTAGCAGTTCTTCCTTACCTTCTCTAAAATTGCCTCGGTTTCTCCAAGACATTGCCTTTGCTGATGTTATGTTTCAGTGTAATTGTAGAGAATCAGGTAAGTGATAATGCTTCATGCTCTCTGACCACATGCTATGAGCTTGGTCAGATTCTAGTATTAGGTTTATGACCACTGATTCTGAGGCAGCACAAACTGCACATGCAAGTGGCAGAAATGAAAAATATATTCTACCATGCCACTGGATATCAAAGCATGCATTTAACTGTTACTCCTAAAAACTTCAGAAGCTTTGATGTGAACAAAGAGTCTTTGGCCATATTCCAGGAATGCAGGTATGATGAGCAGTGCCAGAGAGAGCTAATAATGAGATGTCTAGGCAAGCATATTGCTGTGTGCAGTAGTTGTACCAGTTCTCAGATGTTAGCTGAACAGCAGAAGAGAAGGATTGGTTGTGAAGATGACCATATATGTGAAAAGAATATGATGGTGTAAAAAAACCTTGAAGTATGTTTTTTCCTATTGAAATAATGGAAAATTCAATGGGTTGCCCGGGGAAGCTGTGAATGCTCCATCGCTGGCGGTGTTCAAAGCTGGATCGGACATCGCCTTGGGTGGCATGGTTTAGTGGAAGGTGTCCCAGCCCATGTCAGTGGGGTAGGAACTAGATGATCTTCAGGTCCTTTCCAACCCTGACTATTCTATGATTCTATGATTCTATGATCTCTTCCTTTAAATCTGCTATACTACTTGCTGTATTTCTACACCAGCAGTTCTATTTCCTGAAGCAGAAAATAAGTTTTTTCCATTTTGACTGCAAACGGATAGGTGTTTGTCCCTGTTCACTCCAGATTATGCCTGTATGCCAACAGGAGATGATATGAAATCAATAACAGGTCTAGAAGTAGCAAAAAAACTAACATAAAAGTTGGCATATTTTAGCAATTATAACACAATTGAGCCTTGCCAGATTCCTTTGTCAGAAGTAAATCTTACATGAGATCATCAAGGCTTTTCGGAAAGTAGAAGTACATTAGTTCAGTGGGTGTTGGCCAGTTGAGTTGAGACAATTACAGTCCACCAATGTAAAAAAATCTGTTAAAATTTGGAACAATTCATCCCTTCTAGAAGAAGCCATGGATGTTGAAGTTACCTCCACAGCTCTGGCTAATCTCCTTGGCCTCCAACGTTACATGTATAATATATATTGCACCAGCTGTTGGAACAGCCATGGCCAGATGTAAGTCAAAGCAGCCTCAATTTAAGTTTAGTTTACACTGTAGAGCTGCACTGTTCCCATTGGCATGAAGCAAACATAATTTTTTACAATTTAAAGAGCCCTTAGCCTTGGGGGTGTTGGTTGATGAGAAAATGAACATGAGCTGCCAGTGTGCACTTGCAGCCCAGAAAGCCAACCATATCCTGGGCTGCATCAAAAGGAGTGTGACCAGCAGGTCGAGGGAAGTGATCCTGCCCCTCTACTCTGCTCTCGTGAGACCTCACTTGGAGTATTGTGTGCAGTTCTGGTGTCCTCAACATAAAAAGCACATGGAACTGTTGGAACATGTTCAAAGGAGGGCCACGAGGATGATCCGGGGACTGGAGCACCTCCCGTATGAAGGTAGGCTGGGAAAGTTGGGGCTGTTCAGCCTGGAGAAGAGAAGGCTGAGTGGAGACCTCATAGCAGCCTTCCAGTATCTGAAGGGGGCCTATAGTGATGTTGGGGAGGGACTCTTCACGAGGGACTGTAGTGATAGGACAAGGGGTAGCGGGTTTAAACTTAAACAGGGGAAGTTTAGATTGGATATGAGGAAGAAATTCTTGACTGTGAGGGTGGTGAGGCACCAGAATGGGTTGCCCAGGGAAGTTGTGAATGCTGCATTGCTATCAGTGTTCAAGGCCGGGTTGGTCAGAGCCTTGAGTGGCATGGTTTAGTGGGAGGTGTGCCCTGCTGCTGGCAGGGGGATTGGAACCAGATGATCTTAAGGTCCTTTCCAACCCTAACTATTCTATGATTCTGTGATTCTATGGTTAGTTTTATATGTGAAAAGAATTACAAGACGTGGTATAATACGAGTTACTTCCGTGAAAAAATCTGCAGTTGCAGTAATAATAACAATGAAAACCGTTCTGTTTTCCTTTGAGCTGTAGCAAACACAGACTATCATAAAACAGTGTACGTGAAATAAACATTGAACTTTGCATGAATATGTGATAACGTGAAAATCATTTTTAAAAGTTATCACAAAATAGTGTTGAGGAGAGACATCAATTGCCTATTAAACTGAATAAGTGAAGAAGATCCATACTCCCTCGTCTATGATAAAGATCCCATAAAATTTTTTTTGTCTGCAGAATGAAAATAGATGTGTGATAGCTGAGATGAATCCTTTGTATGGCCTTGTCAGTAGCTAAAATCACCTTATGCTTGATAACAACGTTTTATTTAGAACATATTATATTTTATAACAATAAGATATGTTATAAACACTTTGTAATGTAGTTACCTGGCAAAGCTTTTTTCCCAATATCAAGAATGCTGTCAGCAATGACATACTGACTCAATCCAGTGTTCCCTTCTGAAAAGCAATAGCAAACTGGTAATATGCTATTCTTAGCTGTGACCACTAATTCCATGCCTTTATTGAAAAAAATTCAAGTTAAATTATACTAGAAAGATTAAATTATTTAATACAAATTGGCTGTTCCACTGTTCATGACCGCTGAGCTGGTAGGACACACTAGTGGTATCCATTTCAAATCTAAGGTCTGCTCTAAGTCACCAACCATCCAGACTCTGAGTGATCTACCACCTGCCATGTCACCGTGGTACAGAGGTCTCCAAGCAGTGCCAAGTCACATCTCTTTATGATTGTCTGTAAGCCTTTTTCCTTAGAGAGGATAAGGGGTTTTAATCAAATTTGCCCCATCAGTCTCTAATCAAGACCAGGTTGTTCATGCCAAATCTTTATTACTCAGAAAAAACACTCTCATGAGTACTAGTCTTTCACAGTATAGCTCTGTGGATTATGGGTCACACCTCATGTACACTTGTTGCTGAGAGAGCAACAGCAGCTCAAATTGGCTAAAGAAGGAAGAAAACCTTAACATTTAAGAATTGTATTAACTGTAAAGTTTATTTTTATAATAACAAAATCCAGCTTGATTTTGTTCCATCACACGCAACAACCTGCACTTCCCTTTGAAAAGGTTTTTTAAATAATAGGAACACAAACTGTGCTTTTATGGATGGTATTTTATTTGTATTTTTCAGGGACTGGATGGACGTGTTCAGTCCCCCCATCATTCCTAGAAGCCAACAGCTGGAAAAGCACACTAAATCTTCAACAAATCAGAGTACTCCAGGTAGGAAATTATGAAGACAACGTAGAAGTCCTGGGTAGAAAGACATTTTGAAACGCTCTTTCTGTAGCGCTGGTGCCGCCTTTTCATAGTTTTCTATACTGCACCGTTTTGATTCCATGTTCTTTTTACAATTTTTAGCTCAAGCTGATGGAGTTTTCCATGCAGTATTATTTGCCTCTGATAAAAGAGCAACTTACGTAATTGCAGTTTCTTAATGCTCTGACTTGATACAGATTAACTCAAAAAATGCATCTTGTTTGTTTAACATAAGTAATTTTTACTAGTGGAGATAGCAGACTTATGGAAGAAAGAATTTAAAGTCTAAACATTCTTGTTCAGAAGCACAATTACACTTCCGTAAGGGATATTTAATTTACAAAGAAAAATTTCAGATTTAGCTTTAAATGAAATCTCAGCATGATTTCCTGTGTAAAGACTGCTGTGCTCACCTAAAACGTTACAGGTTTTTGTTTATTAATGGTATTTGCTTAGTAAATGGTGAAGAATTCAGCTGAAACTAGAAAGTCAACAACAGCAGAATAAAACAAATACCTTGTGTTTTTCAAATGCCCTTTTTTCTTATTGGTTGTCTTAAGAAATAGGTTAGATACCTACATTTTTCCTCAACTCTGAAGAATTCAATGTGAACTCTCATAAATGTGACCTGTGTATTTTGGCTGCCCAAAGGGTCATGCCTCAGTGACTTACTGTCTAAAACAAATTATGCCCCACAAATGGGGGATGTTTTTATAGACGTATATTTATAATTGTTTATGACAGCAAAATAGAATTTTGCTGTCAGGAAGGGACCTTGCTTTGAAGAATCAAATCATAGGTTTTGGTAAGGGTTCCAAGTAAGCCAAAGAGAATTGGACAGTAATCCTTGAGTTAAAGGCATGTTGGATATGAATTTGTGAGAGGTCTCTCTGAATTTTTTATGTTAGCATTAGGAAATCCAAGGCATGCTGCAGAAAAGCTACAATTTCTGTAGACTTTGAAAACTGTATTATCATCTTTAAAAAAGAAGCATACTTAGGAATTTTTTGCATCTCTTCTGTTATTCACACTAGAATTTGTGAATTGTTCCTAAACTCAGTTTCCTTTATGCTGAAGTACATCATGTGTCCATGACTGCACATTTGCAGAACAGAAAACCTCTATATACCATAGCTTTTTATGATGGCTTTGTTTTTGTTGTGTCCTCTACCAGTTAGTTTATCTTAATCACTTCACTTGAGGTTAGTTATTTGTGTGATGAAAGAACAGTTTTGTTACTGACAGTCAAGTACCAAATCTGGTCAGAAACTGAATGTTCAAATGCATTCCATAAAATTCTGCTTCCCTACTCATTATTTTCTTAAAAATGCCACATTAAAAAATGAATTCTTTCTCATCTTGGACAGTGACTTAATTGTTACAAGATTATTTTGTGTGTGTGTGCAGTTTTCCAGTATTCCAGTTATCACAGGATAACAAAACCATATTATCAGAACTGAAAATCTGCAGTGATTCATCATGTATTCAAGATACTATATCTAAAACTGTCCTTAAAGAAAACCAGGTAGTATAACGTTAGTGTATTTATAAAGATTTTTTAATTCTTATATGTAGAAAAAAAACTTTAAGTTGGAGCATAACTTTGGGGAAGAAAGGGGATTAATTTCTAAGAAAGCATTTTACTCTATAGCTCCTTTCTTAACATTTGCAGCAGCATTAGTTAAATAGGGAGACATAATGAGAAGTAGTTTTCTATTCAACAGGTTTCACAAGACAATCAAGGAAAATTTAGGCTCATAAATATGATTAATTTCCATAGATTTTTCCCTTCTTGAGCATTGCTAGCTCTGATTTATAGACAATTTCATCTTGACATAACAAATAAGAAAGTTTCCCCCAGTAAGTGACAAAGGCAGAGTCATGAATCCTAGGAACCTCAGGGACCACAGTACTGAATAGCCTTTCTTGGACTACAGATGTTGACAGCAGTCATGTGGTAACCCTGTAACACATAATTACAGTATAGACTTGAGCACTGCAGTTCCATGTTCAAAGATCATATCTGAAAAAATACTGGCAGTGTTCTTTCCAGCACCCTTTCTTCTGACAGCTGATCCAGTGCAGTTGACCTATGCTAGGGTTAGAATAGGATCCATGTATCTTAAAGTGAGATTTGCTGCAAGCTGTTTTCTAGTATTAAAACCTAGAATACAGGGAAAATGCATTTTCACGAAAATGGAAACTATTTATTTTAGTTCTCCAGACTGTGGTGACTACGGAACCAGTGTTAACAGAACCCAAACAACAACAATTATTTGTGCATTTATTTCAGAGTTCAGAAGAAGCCGCGACATGCCTTCTCCATTCTTTGTTATCGTGGTTTAAATGTTATGAGCAAAAGCCTTTCTCCATAAAAACAATAGCTCCTTTGATTTCGGTGGGGCAACATTCATTTCATATAACAGGTATTCAGAGGTATTATCTTCAGTCTTTCAGTTCTGAACTAAAAAATACTCATCCGTCTATAATGTGTATCTCAGGCTTGAGGTTTTATTTAAAATCAAGTTATTTGCAAGCTTAAAATACTTTTTAATTTTGTAGTGATTTAAGAACAAAAGCTTTGATTTTACTTACACCATGATATTCAATTTAAACTGCCAAGAGGTTTTTTTCATGCAATCCTGAGCAGCTTCAACTCCAGAAGTGTGGATGGTGGCAGCTTAAACAGCTCTGGAAATGTTACTTAAAAAGGACACATTTATCAGTTAATTTGGCCATGGACACTTCATTCCCACATGTGGTCATGTTGTATACAATGCACCATCTGAAGTGGAAGGATGCATTCGAGCACAACCATTACACATTAGCTGAGTCATGTAGAAAAATGTCATTTAATTTAATTAGTACATCTTTTTAGGAAGTAAAACTGAAGTAAAGCTTTTGTATGTGTTTTTAATCTGTTCAAAACTGAATGCTCCATATTGCTATTGGAAATCTGTTGCAACATCTAGAATTGCCTTAAAATGCATTTGAGGATGTTGTGAGGTGCTAAAAGATAGAAGCATAACTTTCAAAACAAGGTATATGTAGAACACTAAGTTCTTGTTCACACAAAAATACACGCAGGGAATTCCTGCTATAAAGGTATAAATCCAGCTAGTCCTGAATACAATCTAATTCTGATCCGATATGAATTTGAGGTATAAAGGGAAAGAGGTATACCTCATTGAGTGTGCAGAAAACTATTTTTGTATCAAACCAGGGAGTATTTTGAGAGAGCAGTTCCCAGGTAAAGAGGGAAGGAGATTTAAGCTTAGAGAAGAAAAGAAACCTTTAAAGAGAAGCATAGACAGGGAAAAGCAAAATAATAAACAGAAAAATTCATTGGAAATAACATTTTTTTCAGCTGAAAATGTAAGGCTATGTGAGGGAATGAGGCATTGAATACCATTTGCTGGTGCGCCATGATCTGAAGTGTAGAAAAAGACATTCAGTTCTATGCCTTCTTTCTGCACTGCATAATTTTTCCCAAGATCTATCCAACCAAAATACATCAGTTAACCTCATTTAGCTCATTTAGCCAGGACTGATGAAGTACTCACATCAGGGAGGGCAACAACTTAGCTTTACCTTTTTACCTTGGATTACAGTAAAAGACAGTTTCTTTCTGATAGTGTTCGTTAATGCTACTGAGGAAACAAAAATGACGTCCATTCCAAAAGGCTAAAGTGCACACTTCTGCTGTCTGCATTAATGCACCAGCCTACTTTCTGGTTTCTAGATAATGTAACCAATATGTTGTGGCATGATCCTGGCTGTAAATAGATTCTGAGCATTGTGAAACTGCTGCTGTTAGCATAACAGACTATTACTTATTACGGAGTGTTAGGGCATACAAGGCACATTCAGTTTGTACTAGCAGTCTAAGAATGAGATGGACATTTATGATGAACTTCAAGATACAGATTATGTTCAACTGTGTGTAATTTCCTATCAAAAAGCTGTAGATCATACAATTTAGATTTAGCTTATTTGAAAGACAGGTTTAGAAAAGGAACTACAATATATAAAGCATCTTGTCATGGGTTTAGCAGTAGCAGTCATTTTTCTCCTTCTTGGTAGCTGGTGCAGCGCTGTGTTTTTGACAAGTCTCTATGCACAGGAACAGCGCTGATAACACCAGTGTTTTCAGTTACTGCTTAGTGATGTTTTTGGTCTGACCAAGGACTTTATGAGTCTCATGCTGTGCCAGGGAGGAGGGGAAGCCAGGAGGAAGCAGAGACAGGGCACCTGACCCAAACTAACCAAAGAGGTATTCCATGTCACAGCACGTCATGCCCAGGATGTAAAGCAGGGAGCAGAGACCCGGAAGGGTGGGGGTGCACTGCATGGTCGGGCTCAGTATAGGTGGTGAGAGGTTGTATTTTTTCCTTGTCTCAATGATGAGCCTTGTCATTATTATAATTGGTGGTAGCAGCAGTGGTTTGTTTAATACCTTAGTTACCAAACTGTTCTTATCTCAACCTGTGGGAGTTGCATTCTTTCGATTCTCCTTCCCATCCCCCCGGCAGCTGGGGGAAGAAAGACGGTGGAGTGAGAGAGCAAAACTGCGTGAGTTATAGAGGCTTAAACCACGACACATCTGTAATAGATGTCTGTGCGGCTTTATGAGTACAGTTTAGTTACCTGAAAAAATATTCTTGCATTTTACATAACTCTAAAAAGCCTAGATTTAGATTTTTTATTGTCTAGAATAATCTTATTTCCTCTCCAGTATTGAAAGCTCTTTTGTGCAGATTTATCTGTACTAAACATTTAAGTGACATATTGAATACCAGACATTCACATTCTTTAATTCTTACAGGCATTAAGTACACACTGACTGTACTTTGTTCATGCTAAACCATTATTGTTTAAGAAGGTAATTGGGAAAAATAGCATTTAAGAATCCTTTGATCCACCATCAGTAAAAGTACTTCTGGGCAACTGCTCTATTTGGAAAGTTCAGCTGTTAAGCAATCTCTGTCTGACATTATTTCATCTCAACTGAATACAAGTCTTCAGAAATATAATAAAAATGTGAGTTGCTGCTCTCTTGAAGTAAGAATTCGGGAGTCAAAAGATTATACACTTCAAAGAAAAATTCTGTCACATCTGACAGAATGGTATTTCCATATTATTGTCTAAGCGAATAAGAGTGATTTATTCTTTCTTCTTCCACTTGACGCAGGTGACTTCAATGACCTCAGTGCTGAAGAAGATTAGGAAATTTAGACTCTTCTGTATGATCCATGTCTGAACTGTTACTTTGATCCGAATTCTGGGAAATACTACAAATTGGCATATCGGATTGTGAGAGGATATAATTTTGTATTTAGAGTAGGTTTATCTTTCAGATCTTTGTACAGCGTGACTGAGCTGTATAAGTTACCATGAAACGTAAAACTTGAGTTAACCAGATTAATATATTTTGCAAACAGCGTCTTATTTTTATAGTTTTCTATTATGTTGTAATACAGTGTAAAATCACATCACATGAAAGTTCCTTGTGACTGTGGCATTTGTTAGACTAATTTATTTCCAGTATTCAGAGGTTCTCTATCAAACAAGCTAAGTTGAATCAAGGTTTGTGGTGTTTATCTGTAAATTATGGTTTTATTCAAATAAAATGCTTTCATTACTTGCTCATTGTGTATTTTTAATTGGTTTCTGCTATCTTATTCCTTGTACTGTAAGATGTGTTCAAAGACCTCCATTTCATAAGCTGACCCTTTAGTCATCAGAGAAAGCAGTATTTTCCTCATCTTCAAGGATTTCTTTACTGTTGCATGTTACAGTAATGGGAAGATGTCAAAGCTGTAGTGTGTACAGTGTGGTTCATTTTAAACTGCATGGACAATGTATGAATGGAGACCAAAACCAGGGTAAATATGGCAGGCTCTGGGAGAACCAGCTTCTGTCTACTTTACTGATGTAATTTAACACAGGACTGAAGAGCAGGAAGAACGATTGGTTCAACACTCAAAAATTGCAACCTTGTTTCATGTAAGGCAAGGTACGTATACAATTCATATTGGAAGCTATGCTCAGAGTGCAGCTGTTGCATGTTTGCATTAGTTTTTCCATTACAATTTCCAATAAAATACTGAGATTTATTTAACCCGTCTGTATTGGGTTTCAGTGCAGTTTTCAGTGAGGGTCCTAAAGTCTCAACTTAGAACTTTCAGTTGCCTGCATCACTGTGCTACTAGTTTCTATGGCACTTAAGGAGATTTAGTTTGCATATTAGGAAAAATAATTCACTAAAAGGATTATCAAGCATTGGAACAAGCTGCCTGGGGAAGTAGTATCCCCATCACTGGGGGAATTTAAAAGATGTGTTGATGCAGATTTTAGGGATATGGGTTTTAGTGGTGGACCTCGCAGTGCCAAGTTAACAGTTGGACTTGATCTTATAGGACTTTACCAAAATAAATGATTCTATAAATCTATAAAATACCCTGTTGACCATGGAGAAAGACCACAGCCTTTGAAAGTGAAATTATTCTGTGAAGTTAATAAAATACTGTGCATAGAGACTTGTCAAACTTTGTTCTAAAATCCAGTTAACCTGATGCTGATGTTTCTGCTTTGTCATTGCTGCTGTGTGGCTCCAAGCAGTGCCTGACATTTCCAGTCCCAGAACAAGGGAGATTCTGCAACACTGTGCAGGGCTGCTTCCCACTAGCGTCCCCACTCCAAGCAGCAGAAAACTTGGTCAAAGGGTAAATAAATTATTAAAAAATCAGCTGCCTGGTATTGAATAGAAGATGTTGGGCAGGGCTTGCCCATGAAACAAGAAGTCGAAGGAGCTGTGTTTTAACAGAGCTGAGTTTGTGGAACAGATTTGGAATCATAGAATCAGAATAGTTAGGGTTGGAAAGGACCTTAAGATCATCTACTTCCAAACCCCCTGTCAGGGGCAGGGTTGGAAAGGACCTTAAGATCATCTACTTCCAAACCCCCTGTCAGGGGCAGGGACACCTCCCACTAAACCATGCCACCCAAGGCTATGTCCAATCCAGCCTTGAACACCGCCAGCGATGGAGCATTCACAACTTGCCTGGGCAACCCTTTCCAGTGCCTCACTGCCCTTACAGTAAAGAATTTCTTTCTCATATCCAATCTAAACTTCCCCTGTTTAAGTTTGAACTCGTTACCCCTTGTCCTCTCACTACAGTCCCTCATGAAGAGTCCCTCCGCAGCATCCCTATAGGCCCCCTTCAGATATTGGGAGGCTGCTATGAGGTCTCCAAGCAGCCATAACAGTTTTCTGGAGACAGTTGAAGGGAATGTCAAAAAGCATATGTGATAAGAAAAACTTGCCAAGAACTCGTCAACAAAATTTAAGCTAGTAAGTAGGTATTCTTTATTGCAGTGCTGGGAGATACAGGGGATATCTCCTAACGTGTCTCGTCCCAGTATCAATCAGCCTGTGATTATATTGTTGCTTAATATACATATTCATTGTATTTCCAGTAAAGGACATACATATCCATAACATTTCCCAGAACTACTTTACATAGGTTTATGCCTATTTTTGCCTACACCCAACAACTTGGTAGTGGTCTTTGGGACCCCTGGCAGTTGTTTCTTCATCATGTTTATCTTCATCATTTCGTTCTTTGGCTGAAATTTAGGTTTGGAGAGTCCTGTTTCAAGCTGCCCACTACTAGTGGAGTTCTAACTGGTCGTTGTGAAACATTTATCCAAAGTGTTTCCTTATTGCTATTATTACTCAAAATCAAGGTCAGCATTGCATAGCTACAAAGCAAAACTAAATTTAATGATGTACACAAGAGTGCATTTCATTTTGTACTTCCCTGGCTCACATGGCAAAAATGATCTATAAGCATTTCTGGCAATTATTGTTATCAGTATGTACTTGATTATTTGCAGCGCTATTCCACTGTGATAACTTGCAAGCTAGATACTTCCAGTGAATTTTTAAAAATAATGAACTTGAATGTCACAAGGTGAGCTTAGTAAGCTCCCTGGCAAGTGATTTAAAATTATATGTCTTAAATTATATGTAATTATGGATCCTGGTTAATGAATATCAAGACCAATCGCTAGTGCACTCCGAACTCGGATTCATGATGGCTGGAGAGTGCACCACAGATGTTGTGCTCAAATGGACTTGGAGCTGGTAAACCAAGCAGCAACTGCAATACAAGTATCACTGTAGCAAATCCTGCTGTGTGCAGAAGAGATCCAGCAGCCTCTTTCAGTCCTGCCTCTTCGTCTGCGCCAGCAGAGACCAATCTTTCGTACACTCCAAAGTAGGATTCAGGACGGCTGGGGAGTGCACCACAGATGTTGTGTTCGAACGGATTTGGAGCTGGTAAACCAAGGAGCGACTGCAAAGCAAATGTCACCGTAGCAAATCCTGCTGTGCGCAGAAGAGATCCAGCAGCCTCTTTCCTTTCTGGCTCTTCGTCTCTGCGAGCAGAGACCAACCTTTGGTGCACTCCAAACTCGGATTCAGGACTGCTGTGGAGTGCACCACAGATGTTGTACGCAAACGGACATCGAGGTGGCAAAACAAGCAGTGACTGCAATGCAAGTACCAACTCTGCGAAAGATGCTGTGTGCAGACGATTTCCAGGAGCTACTTTCAGACCTGGATTATCGCCTGAGTGGTCAAACGTACTTGCCTACTCACTCAGCAGCAGGATGTCTGAGATTGGGTGACAAAGAGGTTCGTTCAAAAGCACATTCAGACATGCAAGCAAGGAGTGAGAGTAAAAGAGGCGGCCTGGTGGCAAAGCTTATTGACTGCTGAAGAGATCCAGCAGCCTCTTTCAGTCCTGGCTCTTTGCCTGTGCCAGCAGAGACCAATCGTTCGTGCACTCCAAAGTCGGATTCAGGACGGCTGGGGAGTGCACCACAGATGTTGTGCTCAAACGGACTTGGAGCTGTTAAAGCAAGCAGCGACTGCAAAGCAAGTGTCACCCTAGAAAATCCTGCTGTGTGCAGATTACATCCAGCAGCCTCTTTCCTTTCTGGCTCTTCGTCTGTGTTAGCAGAGATCAATCGTTTGTGCACTCCAAATACGTATTCCAGACAGTTGGGGAATGCACCACAGATGTTGTGTTCAAACGGACTTGGAGCTGGTAAACCAAGCAGCGACTGCAAAGCAAGTGTCACAGAAGCAAATCCTGCTGTGTGCAGATTACATCCAGCAGCCTCTTTCCTTTCTGGCTCTTCGTCTGTGTCAGCAGAGACCAATAGTTTGTGCACTCCAAACTCGGATTCAGGACGGCCGGGGAGTGCACCAGAGATGTTGTGCTCAAACGGACTTGGAGCTGGTAAAGCAAGCAGCGACTGCAAAGAAAGTGTCACCGTAGCAAATCCTGCTGTGGGCAGAAGAGATCCAGCAGCCTCTTTCAGTCCTGGCTCTTCGTCAGTGCCAGCAGAGAACAACCATTCGTGCGCTCCAAACTCGGATTCAGGACGACTGGGGAGTGCCCCGCAGGTGTTATTCGCAGACGGACCTCGAGGTGGCAAACCAAGCACCGACTGCAATGCAAGTACCACCTCTGCGAAAGATGCTGTGTGGAGAAGATTTCCAGTAGCTACTTTCAGACATGGATCTTCGTTTGAGGGATCAAACGTACTTGCCTACACACTCAGCAGCAGGATGTCTGAGATTGGGTGTCAGAGAGGCTCGTTCAAATGCACTTTCAGGTAAGCAAACAAGGAGTGAGAGTAAAAGAGGTGGCCCGGTTGAAAAGCTTACTGACTGCTGAAGAGATCCGGCAGCCTCTTTCAGTCCTGGCTCTTCGTCTGTGTGAGCAGAGACCAATCGTTCGTGCGCTCCAAACTCGGATTTAGGACCGCTGGAGAGAGCACCACTGGTGTTGAGCACGAACGGACTTGGAGCTGGTAAAGCAAGCAGCGACTGCAAAGCAAGTGTCACAGTAGCAAATCCTACTGTGTGCAGATTACAACCGGCAACCTCTTTCCTTTCTGGCTCTTCGTCTGTGCGAGCAGAGACCTACCGTTTGTGCACTCCAAACTCGGTTTCAGGACGGCTGGGGAGTGCACCGCAGGTGTTGAGGACAAACGGACGTCGAGGTGGCTAACCAAAGGAGCCACTGCAATGCAAGTATCACCTCTGCGAAAGATGCTGTGTGCCGACGATTTCCAGGAGCTACTTTCAGACCTGGATCATCGCCTGAGTGGTCAAACGTACTTGCCTACTCACTCAGCAGCAGGATGTCTGAGATTGGGTGACAGAGAGGTTCGTTCAAATGCACTTTCAGATATGCAAGCAGGGAGTGAGAGTAAAAGAGGTGGCCCGGTTGCAAAGCTTACTGACTGCTGAAGAGATCCAGCAGCCTCTTTCAGTCCTGGCTCTTTGTCTGTGCCAGCAGAGACCAATCGTTCATGCACTCCAAAGTCGGATTCAGGACGGCTGGGGAGTGCTCCACAGATGTTGTGCTCAAACGGACTTGGAGCTGGTAAAGCAAGCAGCGACTGCAAAGCAAGTGTCACAGTAGCAAATCCTGCTGTGCGCAGATTACAACCTGCAAGCTCCTTCAGTCCTGGCTCTTCGTGTGTGCAAGCAGAGACCAGTCCTTTGAGCACTCCAAATTGGTATTCCGGGCGTCTGGAGAATGAACCACAGATGTTGTGCTAAAACGGACATGGAGCTGGCAAACCAAGCAGCGACTGCAAAGCAAGTGTAACTGTAGCAAATCCTGCTGTGTGCAGATTACATGCAGCAGCCTCTTTCCTTTCTGGCTCTTCGTCTCTGCCAGCAGAGACCAATCGTTCGTGAACTCCAAACTCGGATTTAGGATGGCTGGGGAGTGCACCACAGACATTGTGCACAAACGGACTTGGAGCAGGTAAAGCAAGCAGCGACTGCAAAGCAAGTGTAACCGTAGCAAATCCTGCTGTGTGCAGATTACATCCAGAAGCCTCTTTCCTTTCTGGCTCTTCGTCTGTGTCAGCAGAGATCAATCGTTTGTGCAGTCAAATGTCGGATTCTGGACCGCTGGGATTTGCACCACAGATGTTGTTCTCGAGCGGACTTGGAGCTGGTAAAGCAAGCAGCGACTGCAAAGCAAGTGTCACAGTAGCAAATCCTGCTGTGTGGGGATTACAACCTGCAAGCTCTTTCAGTCCTGGCTCTTTGTGTGTGCAAGCAGAGAGCAGTCTTTTGAGCGCTCCAAATTGGTATTCCGGATGTCTGGGGAATGCGCCACAGATGTTGTGCTTGAACGCACTTGGAGCTGGTAAAGCAAGCAGCGACTGCAAAGCAAGTGCCACAGTAGTAAATCCTGCTGTCTGCAGATTACAACCTGCAACCTCTTTCAGTCCTGGCTCTTCGTCTTTGCCAGCACAGACCAATCGTTCGTGAAATCCAAACTCGGATTCAGGACCTCTGGGGAGAGCACCTCAGGTGTTGAGCTCGAACGGACTTGGAGCTGGCAAACCAAGCAGCCACTGCAAAGCAAGTGTAACTGTAGCAAATCCTGCTGCGTGCAGAAGAGTTCCAGCAGCCTCTTTCCTTTCTGGCTCTTCGTCTGTGTCAGCAGAGACCAATCATTTGTGCACTCCAAAGTCGGATTCAGGACGGCTGGGAATTGCACCACAGATGTTGTACTCGAACGGACTTGGAGCTGGTAAAGCAAGCAGCGACTGCAAACCAAGTGTCACCCTAGAAAATCCTGCTGTGTGCAGATTACAACCTGCCACCTCTTTTAGTCCTGGCTCTTCGTGTGTGCAAGCAGAGAGCAGTCTTTTGAGCACTCCAAATTTGTATTCCGGACGTCTGGGCAATGCACCACTGACGTTGTGCTCAAACGGACTTGGAGCTGGTAAAGCAAGCAGCGACTGCAAAGCAAGTGTCACCGTATCAAATCCTGCTGTGTGCAGATTACATGCAGCAGCCTCTTTCAGTCCTGGTTCTTCGTCTGTGCCAGCAGAAACCAGTCGTTCCTGCACTCCAAACTCGGATTTAGGACGGCTGGGGAGTGCACCACTGACATTGTCCACAAACGGACTCGGAGCAGGTAAAGCAAGCAGCGACTGCAAAGCAAGTGTAACCGTATCAAATCCTACTGTGTGCAGATTACATGCAGCAGCCTCTTTCAGTCCTGGCTCTTCGTCTGTGCGAGCAGAGACCAACTGTGTGTGCACTCCAGACTCGGTTTCAGGACGGCAGGGGAGTGCACCGCAGCTGTTGAGCAAAAACGGACGTCGAGGCGGCAAACCAAAGGAGCCATTGCAATGCAAGTACCACCTCTGCGAAAGATGCGGTGTGCAGATGGCTTCCAGGAGCAACTTTCAGACCTGGATCATCGCCTGAGTAGTCAAAGTTACTTGCCTACTCACTCAGCAGCAGGATGTCTGAGATTGGGTGCAAGAGAGGTTTGTTCAAATGCACTTTCAGATATGCAAGCAGGGAGTGAGAGTAAAAGAGGTGGCCCGGTTGCAAAGCTTACTGACTGCTGAAGAGATCCAGCAGCCTCTTTCAGTCCTGGCTCTTTGTCTGTGCCAGCAGAGACCAATCGTTCGTGCACTCCAAAGTCAGATTCAGGAGGGCTGGGGAGTGCACCACAGATGTTGTGCTCAAACGGACTTGGAGCAGGTAAACAAAGCAGCGACTGCAAAGCAAGTGTCACAGTAGCAAATCCTGCTGTGTGCAGATTACAACCTGCAAGCTCTTTCAGTCCTGGCTCTTCGTGTGTGCAAGCAGAGACCAGTCCTTTGAGCACTCCAAATTGGTATTCCGGACGTCTGGGGAATGCACCACAGACATTGTGCTCAAATGGACTTGGAGCAGGTAAACCAAGCAGCGACTGCAAAGCAAGTGTCACCGTAGCAAATCCTGCTGTGTGTAGGAGAGTTCCAGAAGCCTCTTTCCTTTCTTGCTCTTCGTCTGTGCGAGCAGAGACCAACCGTTTGTGCCCTCCAAACTCGGTATCAGGAGGGCTGTGGTGTGCACCACAGATTTTCTGCTCAAACGGACTTGGAGCTGATAAAGCAAGCAGAGACTGCAAAGCTAGTGTCACAGTAGCAGATCCTGCTGTGTGGAGATTACAACCTGCAACCTCTTTCAGTCCTGGCTCTTCGTGTGTGCAAGCAGAGAGCAGTCTTTTGAGCCCTCCAAATTGGCATTCCGGACGTCTGGGGAATGCGCCACAGATGTTGTGCTCAAACGGACTTGGAGCTGGTAAACCAAGCAGCACCTGCAAAGCAAGTGTCACCGTAGCAAATCCTGCTGTGGGCAGAAGAGATCCAGCAGCCTCTTTCCTTTCTGGCTCTTCGTCTGTGTGAGCAGAGAACAACCGTTCGTGCACTCCAAACTCGGATTCAGGACGGCTGGGGAGTGCACCACAGATGTTATTCGCAAATGGACCTCGAGGTGGCAAACCAAGGAGCCACTGCAATGCAAGTACCACCTCTGTGAAAGATGCTGTGTGCAGACAGTTTCCAGTAGCTACTTTCAGACCTGGATCATCGCCTGAGTGGTCAAACGTGCTTGCCTACTCCCTCAGCAGCAGGATGTCTGAGATTGGGTGTCAGAGAGGTTCTTTCAAATGCACTTCCAGGTAAGCAAGCAAGGAGGGAGAGTAAAAGAGGTGGCCCGGTTGCAAAGCTTACTGACTGCTGAAGAGATCCAGCTGCCTCTTTCAGTCCTGGCTCTTCGTCTGTGCCAGCAGAGACCAATCGTTCGTGCACTCCAAAGTCAGATTCAGGACGGCTGGGGAGTGCACCACAGATGTTGTGCTCAAACGGACTTGGAGCAGGTAAACAAAGCAGCGACTGCAAAGCAAGTGTCACAGTAGCAAATCCTGCTGTGTGCAGATTACAACCTGCAAGCTCTTTCAGTCCTGGCTCTTCGTGTGTGCAAGCAGAGACCAGTCCTTTGAGCACTCCAAATTGGTATTCCGGACGTCTGGGGAATGCACCACAGACATTGTGCTCAAACGGACTGGGAGCTGGTAAACCAAGCAGCGACTGCAAAGCAAGTGTCACCGTAGCAAATCCTGCTGTGTGCAGGAGAGTTCCAAAAGCCTCTTTCCTTTCTTGCTCTTCGTCTGTGCGAGCAGAGACCAACCGTTTGTGCCCTCCAAACTCGGTATCAGGAGGGCTGTGGTGTGCACCACAGATTTTCTGCTCAAACGGACTTGGAGCTGATAAAGCAAGCAGAGACTGCAAAGCTAGTGTCACAGTAGCAGATCCTGCTGTGTGGAGATTACAACCTGCAACCTCTTTCAGTCCTGGCTCTTCGTGTGTGCAAGCAGAGAGCAGTCTTTTGAGCCCTCCAAATTGGCATTCCGGACGTCTGGGGAATGCGCCACAGATGTTGTGCTCAAACGGACTTGAGGCTGGTAAACCAAGCAGCACCTGCAAAGCAAGTGTCACCGTAGCAAATCCTGCTGTGGGCAGAAGAGATCCAGCAGCCTCTTTCCTTTCTGGCTCTTCGTCTGTGCGAGCAGAGAACAACCGTTCGTGCACTCCAAACTCGGTTTCAGGACGGCTGGGGAGTGCACCACAGATGTTATTCGCAAATGGACCTCGAGGTGGCAAACCAAGGAGCCACTGCAATGCAAGTACCACCTCTGTGAAAGATGCTGTGTGCAGACAGTTTCCAGTAGCTACTTTCAGACCTGGATCATCGCCTGAGTGGTCAAACGTGCTTGCCTACTCCCTCAGCAGCAGGATTTCTGAGATTGGGTGTCAGAGAGGTTCTTTCAAATGCACTTCCAGGTAAGCAAGCAAGGAGGGAGAGTAAAAGAGGTGGCCCGGTTGCAAAGCTTACTGAGTGCTGAAGAGATCCAGCTGCCTCTTTCAGTCCTGGCTCTTCGTCTGTGCCAGCAGAGACCAATCGTTCGTGCACTCCAAAGTCAGATTCAGGACGGCTGGGGAGTGCACCACAGATGTTGTGCTCAAACGGACTTGGAGCAGGTAAACAAAGCAGCGACTGCAAAGCAAGTGTCACAGTAGCAAATCCTGCTGTGTGCAGATTACAACCTGCAAGCTCTTTCAGTCCTGGCTCTTCGTGTGTGCAAGCAGAGACCAGTCCTTTGAGCACTCCAAATTGGTATTCCGGACGTCTGGGGAATGCACCACAGACATTGTGCTCAAACGGACTGGGAGCTGGTAAACCAAGCAGCGACTGCAAAGCAAGTGTCACCGTAGCAAATCCTGCTGTGTGCAGGAGAGTTCCAAAAGCCTCTTTCCTTTCTTGCTCTTCGTCTGTGCGAGCAGAGACCAACCGTTTGTGCCCTCCAAACTCGGTATCAGGAGGGCTGTGGTGTGCACCACAGATTTTCTGCTCAAACGGACTTGGAGCTGATAAAGCAAGCAGAGACTGCAAAGCTAGTGTCACAGTAGCAGATCCTGCTGTGTGGAGATTACAACCTGCAACCTCTTTCAGTCCTGGCTCTTCGTGTGTGCAAGCAGAGAGCAGTCTTTTGAGCCCTCCAAATTGGCATTCCGGACGTCTGGGGAATGCGCCACAGATGTTGTGCTCAAACGGACTTGAGGCTGGTAAACCAAGCAGCACCTGCAAAGCAAGTGTCACCGTAGCAAATCCTGCTGTGGGCAGAAGAGATCCAGCAGCCTCTTTCCTTTCTGGCTCTTCGTCTGTGCGAGCAGAGAACAACCGTTCGTGCACTCCAAACTCGGTTTCAGGACGGCTGGGGAGTGCACCACAGATGTTATTCGCAAATGGACCTCGAGGTGGCAAACCAAGGAGCCACTGCAATGCAAGTACCACCTCTGTGAAAGATGCTGTGTGCAGACAGTTTCCAGTAGCTACTTTCAGACCTGGATCATCGCCTGAGTGGTCAAACGTGCTTGCCTACTCCCTCAGCAGCAGGATTTCTGAGATTGGGTGTCAGAGAGGTTCTTTCAAATGCACTTCCAGGTAAGCAAGCAAGGAGGGAGAGTAAAAGAGGTGGCCCGGTTGCAAAGCTTACTGAGTGCTGAAGAGATCCAGCTGCCTCTTTCAGTCCTGGCTCTTCGTCTGTGCCAGCAGAGACCAATCGTTCGTGCACTCCAAAGTCGGTTTCAGGACGGCTGGGGAGTGCTCCACATATGTTGCTCTCAAACGGACTTGGAGCTGATAAACCTGTTGTGGCACAAGCTAAGGTCTGGCGGCCGGAAGATGTCGTGCTGTACGGAAAGACAGGACTCCTCCCCTAATAGCCAACAGTGTTTACGTTATGATGTAAGGAGATGGAAGTGACGTTGTAAACCGTGGATATATAATGTTGTGTTTTCCTGTAATAAACGCCATTTTGCTGTTCACCATATTGGTGTGTATGAGCTGATGGACCGAGCGGCCAGGGGTTGGTCGCCGTGCCATTCCTGAACCAGGTCGCCACCCTCCATGAGGCAACAAGTGGTGCCGAAACCCGGGAAATTCTCCTGGGATCAGGTGAACGGCGGCTGGAGCGGCGGGGCCGGCCCAGCGGGGAGGACGCTCCCGGATTCGTAAGGAGGATGGAAGCTCCTGTGAAGGTCGTATCACAATTATATAAGCAGTGGGGTGTTGATTGTAAATCCAAAGATTTTATTTTAGCCGTTGTGAGGCTGTTACAGATTGGGGCTATTGATCAGCCGGCAGATATTCTCCACCCAGAAGTGTGGGTTAAAGGTACTATAGCGTTAGCCGAGGAGATGAAGTCCTCGGGTTGTGGGAAATACCTTAAGTCATGGGGGAAAGTTGAACAGGCTCTGCGAAAGACTCTGCAGGAGCAGGAATCCTTCATGTATGGGGCAGCTGTACAGACTCCGTACCCATCGGACGGGGGCACCTTTGCTGAGTCTGAAGACTCACGGGAGGGTGATGCACCCTACGAATCCCCGGACCTTGAACCACTTACGGAGGGACAGAATAAAGCGAAATCCTTTTGGGGTGGATTAATGGACTGGGTTAGACCGCCGCCCTATGCGCCCCAAGATGGCGCCGAGCGGCAAGGGGAAGGGCGGAGCGAGGACGTCCCTGTCGGGAACAGGGGGGAAGAGCGGAGCGAGGACGTCCCTGTCGGGAACAGGGAGGAAGTGTTAGAATTGACATGCGCACACAAACGGGAAGAGGGGTGGAGCGCGTGTGAGGCGCGGGGAGCCAATCAGAGCGGTCATTTGAACAAATGCCCTTATAAGGTAAACGCCCCTCTGAGTGGAAGGCGGGGTGAGTCCGGAGGGGGGGAGCGGCCCACCGGCAAGGGACATGGGCGGGACCGGAGCAGAGGAAGAGAACGGCCCACTTGTGGGGCATGCAAGGGAACCGGGCGGGCCCGGAGCCCAGCAACAAAGTATCGGAACCTGGAGGTAACTAGTCAGTCGAGCTCTGATCCTGAATCAGACACTGGCGGGGATGAGTGCCTCTTAACCAATTCTGATTCAGACAAAGAAGAACTAGGGGTAGATAAAATCAAAAGCCAAATTATCCCCTCCTGTAATAAAGGGAAGCCTGAAATAAAGACTACGTGTGCCGAGTGGGTTCCACCGGCCGCATTAGCATTCCTGGTCAGAGTAACGGACGGAGGACAGAGGATTTTTTCCCCGGTAAACCCTAAAGATATACAGGCAATTGTTAAAGCAATTGCAGATAAGGGGCTTAATTCTGCTATGGTTTCCACCCTTATAGATGGGGTTTTTGAGGGAGACGATATGCTCCCGTTTGATATACAACATGTTTGCAAAATGATTTTTGGAGGGGCAGGGATGATTGTTTTCAACCAAGAATGGCAAGATAATTGTATGAAACAGCTAGCCCTAGCAACTGGGAAACGCCATCCGTTATATGGTTCCAGCCTGCCACGTTTAATGGGCACTGATCCAACAATGCTCACTCCCCAGACACAAGCCCAAGGTTTGCAGGCCCATGAAGTCATGATAACTACTCGTGCAGCTAGACATGCTATTCATACAGTCTCTCGAGTTATTGATAAGCCTTCGCCATGGGCAACAATAAAGCAAACTGAAAGTGAGAGCTTTACGCAGTTTGTGGATCGCCTTCAAATGGCGGTCGATTCTTCGGCCTTGCCCGCGGAAGCACAAGGTCCGGTCATTGCAGGTTGTATACGCCAGCAATGTAATGCAAAAACCAAAGAAATCTTACGGTCGATGCCGATGGGATCAAGTGCCATGGACATGATTAAACATGTTTCAAATGAGGGGCAGTTAACCCCGCTTCAAGCAGCTGTTACAGCAATGGCCAATATGAGGGGGTGTTTTAAATGTGGTCAGGTGGGCCATGTGGAGGAAAACTGCCCCCAGCAGGGGAACTCATCAATGGCATCCCCCTCGCGTCATAATCAATCTAGAGGGCCGTGTTGGACTTGTGGAAAGAAAGGCCATGTTGCTAAGGAATGTAGATCTAAAATCCCAGGAAACGGGAGGGGGAGAGGGCGTCTGGGCCATACTTGGTCCTCTCCCGCTTGGGATATGAGGCGGCCCAATTATGCCAACCTCGCGTGGGGCAAAGCGCTCTCGAACCCACTGCCCCTCCGAGAAGTGACCAATTTCACGGCCCAACCGTCAGTTCAGCCGAATCCGTCCCTATCTCAGGGACAGCAAGGACAACCTCGTGGGGGCGAGACCCCAGGGTGGCCCTGGCAATAAAGTGTGACAACCCACCAGTGGTGTGGGGAATCTGCTCCCTTTATAATAGTTCAGATGACACTACTATTCGTGTCCCCTTTTTGATTGACACCGGAGCAGACGTTACAGTTATTCCTAAAACGAATTGGCCCCCACACTGGAAATTGGCAAATGCCCCTATGGTGGGTGGAGTCGGGGGACTAACCCGAGCTTGGAAGAGTGTTCAATTAATAGCAATCACACTTCATAATGAAAAGGGACCGGAAAAAACTATCACCCTTTTCCTTTATGTCATGACGGAAGTCTCACCCCTGTTGGGAAGGGATGCTTTAGTCCTATTAAAAGCCAGGGTGACAAATTTAATTTAAGGGCCACTGCCGTATACCCACCTCTACCAATTAAACTGACGTGGAAATCGTTTGACCCAGTGTGGGTTGAGCAGTGGCCCCTATCGAAGCCTCGCATGGATGCTCTTCTTGAGCTGGTTGACCGAGAACTACAACGTGGTCATATAGAGCCCTCCACTAGTCCATGGAATACTCCAGTTTTTGTAATACCCACACGAACTGGTGACGGGTTTCGTCTCCTTCATGATCTGCGTGAAGTAAACAAGACAATTCAACCAATGGGTCCTGTTCAAACACTGTTACCTATGAACTCTATGATACCAGAAGGACAACCTTGTGCTGTCCTTGATATCAAGGACTGTTTCTTTTCGATACCCCTGCATGAGGAAGACAAGGAGCAGTTTGCTTTTTCAGTTGCGTTTCCAAACAGCCAACGCCCTAATCTACGCTTCCAGTGGAAAGTGTTGCCCCAAGGAACGAAAAATGAGCTGGGGGAATGGGAGCAGGGGTGGCGGTTGGTTTTGACGGGGCGAGGGTATGCTGCCATCAAAAAAGATGGTAGAGTTAAGTGGTGTCCACTTAAGTGTATTAAACCAGATCTCCAGAATAAATCTAATGAAAATTGTGAGTTTTGTTCACAGGATTAGATCATCGGACGCCCCCGTAACCCGTATACCCCAGCGTCATGCGTCCCGTTCAAGCTTGGGAGTTCCACATTGGCAGAATCTAGACCACTACAAAATGACCATCGTTGGGAGGCGTAGTGATGCTTTCGTGAGAATCAGGTCACCAGCCCTACAAATGGGTGCTTGAACAGGGCCGATCGCAACAATCATCATGGTACTGATCTTTGGGCCTTGTATGCTGGTAGAACACCAACAACTGCTTTGAGAATGTATCTATTCAGTGCTATGCCTACTTAGTGTTACCTCAGTGACTTAGTATTATCTCAGGTTACTTTTAAGCTGCCTTAAGTTATGATGTTTAGGTTTTTGTCAACCCTTGTAAATTGGTATGAATATTACCGGCCACTTCTTCCGATGCAGGCTGGCCACCTACATCGGAACGAGTGTGCATTTTGGTCAGTTTAGAAGCCCAAGCCTCAGACAGTGTAAGGGAGGCATGCACCTTGCGTTGTACTGACGCTGTTTGGAGCTGGTTTTTTGATTTTTAGTAGGGTCGTTGCACTGTATATCAGTAACATTTTGTGTTTTGATTCTTATATTTGTATGTAGTCTTTTGTAAGATCGATCTTGTCTAAGATGTCTTATGTGTTTTACTCAAGTTTATTATATATGTTTTGTACGGTTGTTATATGGTAGTGAATAAGATTTTATAAGATATAAATAAGATTTTGATTAAGTATATTGTAGCTAATTTGGTTAAGCATAGGGAGGGGGGAAATGTTGTGGCACAAGCTAAGGTCTGGCGGCCGGAAGATGTCGTGCTGTACGGAAAGACAGGACGCCTCCCCTAATAGCCAACAGTGTTTACGTTATGATGTAAGCAGATGGAAGTGACGTTGTAAACCGTGGATATATAATGTTGTGTTTTCCTGTAATAAACGCCATTTTGCTGTCCACCATATTGGTGTGTATGAGCTGATGGACCGAGCGGCCAGGGGTTGGTCGCCGTGCCGTTCCTGAACCAGGTCGCCACGCCTCCATGAGGCAACATAAACCCAGGAGCGACTGCAAAGCAAATGTCACCGTAGCAAAATCTGCTGTGCGCAGAAGAGATCCAGCAGCCTCTTTTCTTTCTGGCTCTTCGTCTGCGCGAGCAGAGACCAACCGTTTGTGCACTCCAAAGTCGGGTTCAGGACGGCTGTGGAGTGCTCCACAGATGTTGCTCTCAAATGGACTTGGAGCTGGTAAACCAAGCAGCGACTGCCAAGCAAGTGTCACAGTAGCAAATCCTGCTGTGTGCAGAAGAGTTCCAGCAGCCTCTTTCCTTTCTGGCTCTTCATCTGTGCGAGCAGAGACCTACCGTTTGTTCACTCCAAACTCGGTTTCAGGACGGCTGGGGAGTGCACCGCAGCTGTTGAGCACAAACGGACGCCGAGGTGGCAAACCAAAGGAGCCACTGCAATGCAAGTATCACCTCTGCGAAAGATGCTGTGCGCCGACGGTTTCCAGGAGCTACTTTCAGACCTGGATCATCGCCTGAGCGGTCAAATGTACTTGCCTACTCACTCAGCAGCAGGATGTCTGAGATTGGGCGTCAGAGAGGTTCATTCAAATGCACTTTCAGATATGCAAGCAGGGAGTGAGTGTAAAAGAGGTGGCGCGGTTTCAAAGCTTACTGACTGCTGAAGAGATCCAGCAGCCTCTTTCAGTCCTGGCTCTTTGACTGTGCCAGCAGAGACCAATCGTTCGTGCACTCCAAAGTCGGATTCAGGACGGCTGGGGAGTGCACCACAGATGTTGTGCTCAAACGGACTTGGAGCTGGTAAAGCAAGCAGCGACTGCAAAGCAAGTGTCACAGTAGCAAATCCTGCTGTGTGCAGATTACAACCTACAACCTCTTTCAGTCCTGGCTCTTCGTGAGTGCAAGCAGAGAGCAGTCTTTTGAGCACTCCAAATTGGTATTCCGGACGTCTGGAGAATGCACCACAGATGTTGTGACCAAACGGACTTGGAGCTGGCAAACCAAGAAGCCACTGCAAAGCAAGTGTAACTGTAGCAAATCCTGCTGTGTGCAGATTACATGCAGCAGCCTCTTTCAGTCCTGGCTCTTCATCTGTGCCAGGAGAGACCAATAGTTCGTGAACTCCAAACTCGGATTTAGGACGGCTGCGGAGTGCACCTCAGACATTGTGCTTAAACAGACTTGGAGCAGGTAAAGCAAGCAGCGACTGCAAAGCAAGTGTCACCGTAGCAAATACTGTTGTTGTGCAGATTACATCCAGCAGCCTCTTTCCTTTCTGGCTCTTCTTCTGTGTCAGCAGAGACCTATCATTTGTGCAGTTCAAAGTCGGATTCAGGAGGGCTGTGGTGTGCACCACAGATGTTGTTCTCAAACGGACTTGGAGCACGTAAAGCAAGCAGTGACTGCAAAGCAAGTGTCACAGTAGCAAATCCTGCTCTGTGCGGATTACAACCTGCAACCTCTTTCAGTCCTGGCTCTTTGTGTGTGCAAGCAGAGAGCAGTCTTTTGAGCACTCCATATTGGTATTCCGGACGTCTGGGGAATGCACCACAGATGTTGTGCTCAAACGGACTTGGAGCTGGTAAAGCAAGCAGCGACTGCAAAGCAAGTGAGACCGTATCAAATCCTGCTGTGTGCAGATTACATGCAGCTGCCTCTTTCAGTCCTGGCTCTTCGTCTGTGCCTCCAGAAACCAACCGTTCCTGCACTCGAAACTCGGATTTAGGACGGCTGGGGAGTGCACCACAGACCTTGTGCTCAAACGGACTTGGAGCTGGTAAACCAAGCAGCGACTGCAAAGCAAGTGTAACTGTATCAAATTTTGGTGTGTGCAGATTACATGCAGCAGCCTCTTTCAGTCCTGGCTCTTTGTCTGTGCGAGCAGAGACCAACCGTTTGTGCACTCCAAACTCAGTTTCAGGACGGCTGGGGAGTGCACCACAGGTGTTGAGCACAAACGGACGTCGAGGTGGCAAACCAAAGGTGCCACTGCAATGCAAGTATCACCTCTGCGAAAGATGCTGTGTGCCGACGGTTTCCAGGAGCTACTTTCAGACCTGGATCATCGCCTGAGTGGTCAAAAATACTTGCCTACTCACTCAGCAGCAGGATGTCTGAGATTGGGCGTCAGAGAGGTTCGTTCAAATGCACTTTCAGATATGCAAGCAAGGAGTGAGTGTAAAAGAGGTGGCCCGGTAGCAAAGCTTACTGACTGCTGAAGAGATCCAGCAGCCTCTTTCAGTCCTGGCTCTTTGTCTGTGCCAGCAGAGAGCAATCGTTCGTGCACTCCAAAGTCAGATTCAGGACGGCTGGGGAGTGCTCCACAGATGTTGTGCTCAAACGGACTTGGAGCTGGTAAAGCAAGCAGCGACTGCAAAGCAAGTGTAACAGTAGCAAATCCTGCTGTGTGCAGATTACAACCTGCAAGCTCTTTCAGTCCTGGCTCTTCGTGTGTGCAAGCAGAGACCAGTCCTTTGAGCACTCCAAATTGGTATTCCGGGCGTCTGGAGAATGAACCACAGATGTTGTGCTAAAACGGACATGGAGCTGGCAAACCAAGCAGCGACTGCAAAGCAAGTGTAACTGTAGCAAATCCTGCTGTGTGCAGATTACATGCAGCAGCCTCTTTCCTTTCTGGCTCTTCGTCTCTGCCAGCAGAGACCAATCGTTCATGAACTCCAAACTCGGATTTAGGACGGCTGGGGAGTGCACCACAGACATTGTGCACAAACGGACTCGGAGCAGGTAAAGCAAGCAGCGACTGCAAAGCAAGTGTAACCGTAGCAAATCCTGCTGTGTGCAGATTACGTGCAGAGCCTCTTTCGGTCCTGGCTCTTCGTCTGTGCCAGGAGAGACCAATCGTTCGTGAACTCCTGCTGCGGGCATTCAGGCGAGCGGGAAAGAATGACACATCTATAAGACGCAGGTTGCAGTCCGAGTTTATTGCTAACAGTCTGTGCTTATATTAGGGCTTACATTGCAAAATTTCGATCATGCGCCGAGGCTACATTCTTGATTGGTCGAGAGTTGCTGTCCACGCGATAGATACTCCCATATGATTGGCTACTGCTTATCTGCTAGCGCAAGCATACTTCCTGCCTTGCGGTTGCAATATCCTGCTAAAACTTGTTTTTCTAGCGCTTATTATCATGCTGACATTGCTTTTCTAACGGTCATACACCACTTATTTTTAACATCCTAAAACTCCCCAGATTCCACAAGCTTATCTATGGCTGCCCAGGCCCCAACACCTCCCCCCTTTTGTTTAAATAAGCGCATTATGCTAGTCATTACACATCTATAAGCAACTCCTACTATTAATAAAATCAATAATAACATTCCTAAGAAGCGAAGTCCCTCTTTTAACAAGCCTATTAACCATTGGGGTAGATCCCCAAAAATAGATTGAAGCCATTGATCCAAGAATCCAGATTCTTCTCTCAGAGCATGTAACCCATCTTTTAATTGCCTCAATTTGTTGTGGATTGACTGTGAATGATCAGAAAGGTTCATACAGCACATACCTTCAAACTCATCACAGCCATGATTATGGACCAATAACAAAAAATCAATTGCAGCTCGATCTTGTAATACGGCGTGCCTCACTCTAACTACATCTGCAGATAATTGGTCTAATATCTGAGAGGTAACATTGATTTCATTTTTCGTCCAACAAGCCATTTGTTTTAACAAAGCCAACGCCTTTGCAGAGGCAACTCCAGGAACTAGCCATGATGCAAATAAATCCTGCGTTCGAGACCAAAATGTAGGTGTCTCTATGTTAGCACAGTCTAGCTCATGGATACTTCTGCGAACTCGAGTGACAGATCTGTTTGTTACCAGCTGGTAGCTAGGATGGTACAATGTTAACTGGCCCAGGTAGCAAGGACCACCGTGTGGGTCAGCTGGAATACCGTTCCAAGCACGATCTCCACGAATTAAAAATATCGTCGGTGGTAGAGGCCTTGCAGGTCAGTTGGTCATGTTACAATTTGAATATAGCGCATCAATTACCTGGCTCTGCTGCAATTGTGAATTTACAGTAGCCCACAATGTCGTCTGTTGGTTGAACTGGTCAGAAGGGGGAACAAAAGAAAACCAACCACCAATTTTTGTACTGTTTGTGGCATTCAGACTTCCCAACAAATCTAGTTCCTCAGGGGGAGACACCAAAGAGCCGTTTAATGATTCTACGATTTTACATTGCCAACCCCCATCCTGCTTGGCAGGAGTGTTGGCGGCGGGAATCAAAGTCTGGTTTGTTACTGTAAAATTTAACACAGAGGTATTCAACACCCATCCAACAAATTCCCCAGGATTCCATGTAGGGACACCAATGAGACATGTACGAAACGGATTTTGCAATGATGCCAAAGAAAGGCAAAACGCAGTTTGGTTTGTTTGATTTGCCCACGTTACCCATATATTGTTTTGTGGAACAATGTCAAGAATACTAACACAACTGTTAAAAAACATAAACACTAAGAAAACTCTGAGCCAATTAGATAAGTTCCCTGTTCTCGCCATCCGTATCTCCTTGTCTTTGTCGTGTTCTACGTGCTCGTCTGTCTTGACCTGACAGTTGTAGCCTATTAAACCTGTGCATGACCCAATCCATATCCGTGGGCCATACTTCCCAATCTCCTGGAACAACAACATTACGGTCACAAAACCATTGATAGATCTTTGTCTCTTTCTGTGCTATTATTCGGGTAGCTTGATGTTGTACTTCCCACCTGTTTTCTGCTATTATTCGCTGTTCTATGCTTTCATATAAAGCCAATGCCGCTGTGAAAGGTAATCCCGTTCCTACTCTGAGGGCCTGTCGAATAGTCCTAGCACCCCATCTGTCCTTACAACGAGAACACCAACCAGTAAAGTTGTCTTGGCTCACCCACTTTTGTTCCAAGCAGCCTCCACACTTAATCAAAATCCAGGTACACCTTAGATTGCGCCGTCTGTCGCAGGTGACACACAAATCAACACTCCCCGGTAACAACTTAGGCGTATATGTATCAATGAGTGTTCGCAAAACCCAAAAGTCCGCAAAAGTTTGCCAGGGTACTAAACTCTCGTGCTCAGTCCCTGTCCATATTCTTTTAAAAATCTTATCTGTTGCACGATGTAAACGATGCAGGGTTCGTTGTAGCTGTTCCGGAGTCAAGTTGTCCTCCAGTTTGCTGTTCTTTTCTTGATTGAAGAAACGGACGAATCCACTTGGCTGGTATCCACCTAGTGTCAGAATCATCATGAATACAAGCATAACCTCATCCCCAAGTTAACAGCGTAACCGGTCCATACCACTTATTAGAAACTGGGTCAAAATATTGAACACAAATGTCTTGGCCCGAAAAATCCGCCTTATTTCCCCGCAAATGAGTAAACATAGGGACCTCATTTTCAGCTCGTGGATTCAGCCAATTAAGAACATAACATGCCTTTGCTAGAATACTATGGGGGCTCTTCTCCCACCCTCTTTTAAAAATCTGACAATAATGTTTCAATGATTGATGGGCACGTTCGACTATGGCTTGACCACCAGAATTGTAAGGAATACCAGTGACGTGTACAATAGACCATTTTGAGAAAAATGCAGCCACACTAGCATTACAATAAGAGGGCGCATTGTCTGTTTTAATCGTATGTGGACACCCCAACACCGCTATGGCTGCTGTCCAATGAGAGACACAGTCCTGTGCACGGGTAGATTTATGCGCTGTGGCCCAGATTGCCTTCGAACAGGTGTCAATACTAACGTGGATACATTTTAAAACTCCAAATGACGCAAATTCCGTAACATCTGTTTGCCATGTTTGTCTAGGCTGTAATCCTCGCGGATTAACTCCTTCCTGCTGTAGCGATGGAAGGCGAGCACAATCAGGACAAGCGGCAAGAATGGCTCTAGCATCTGCGCGTGTTAAACTGAATTGCTGTTGCAGGGCTCTTGCCGACTGATGAAAAAAGGCATGCGAAGATACAGCATCAGAAAGCTGGGCATGTCCAGCCAAGGGTATTGCAACTTTGTTATCAATATAGGCGTTGCCTTCTGATAAAAACCCTGGAAAATTTTGGTGGCTCCTGATGTGAGTTATCCACCAATGATGCTGCCGGGTAAGCAACTAGTTGTGTAACTGTATCACTGAGGTTTGAAGAATGGTGTTAGAAAAAGAGCCAATAAGAGCTCCTGACAGCCTATCGACTATACCAACTACATATTTTGAATCACAGATCAAGTTTACGGGCTCGTGGCGAAAGTCTTGAAACGCCATTAGCACAGCTTTCAGTTCTAAGACTTGGACTGACCCTTCAGTAGTGGCAATATTGGACTGCCATTGTCCTAAGCTATTTTTGTAGGCATAACCACACTGTCTGGTCCTACTGCTGGCATCAGTAAAAATGGTGAGCGCGTTTTTTATGGGCTCTGAAGAGTGTAAGTCCTTTACTTCCAATTTCAATGTTGTTTTAAAAAGGGGGTGACTAGGATAATGATTGTCTAGGACTATCCCTTGCGTTGCGGATGCAAAAAGGTCAGAACATTGAAACCACCAGTCTATTAATTGTCGATTTTGTACTGGTAAAATTATTTTATATGGGTCCTGACCCGTCAAGGCCCATAAGCGTTGCCTGGCTCTTAAGATCAATTGTCCTATTATATCAGGCTTTGCAGTAACTGTAGCTTTTAATGTGCTACTGTGAAATATCCATTCCAACAAAATTATATTTTGTTGCTCAGGAAGTTGGACAAGTAATGCCGCAACTTCAGTTTCCTTATTGTATATGATGATTGCAAAAGGGGCTCCCAGTATTTGTCGATTGACTGCTGAGGTTTGAATCTTTTGAGCTATTTTTTGTAAGGCTTGTAACGCCTCCAAGTTTAATGTTCTAGGGTCTGACGGCGAGGTACTATTTTTTAAGAGTGCCAACAAGGGTGCCAAATCTGAGTTAGTTATACCACAAAATGTTCGGAGCCATTGAATGTCCCCAACTAATTTTTGGACATCATTAACATTCTGAACTTCAGACCGAATTAGTATTTTTTGTGGCATAACCTTTGAATTTTTTATTTTCATCCCTAAATAATTCCATGGAGCAGTTTTCTGTACTTTCTCGGGTGCGATTACCAAACCCAACTGAGATAATGTTTGGGCAAGTTCTTGCTCTTTGAGTTCTGGAATTACTTGTGGACTAGCAATTAATAAATCATCCATGTAATGGTATGTAATATATTGTGGATTATTTTGTCTCCATGGGCGGAGTGCGAGATCAACATACCATTGGCAAATCGTTGGGGAATTTTTCATTCCTTGAGGTAATAAAACCCATTGATATCGTTTCATAGGTGCATTACGATTTACAGATGGTACAGAAAAGGCAAACTTATCACTATCATCTTCGTGCAGAGGAATTGTAAAGAAACAATCTTTTAAGTCAACTATAAGTAAATGCCAGTTTTGTGGTAACATGGTTGGTGAGGGTAAACCAGGCTGCAACGCACCCATATCAACCATGCGTTCATTTACAGCTCGCAAATCATGTAAAAGGCGCCATTTTCCTGATTTTTTCTTTATGGTAAAAATAGGGGTATTCCAGGGACTAGTCGAAGGTTTAATATGGCCTAACTGCAATTGCTCCTGAACCAAATCTTCTATTGCTTTCAGCTTCTCTAACGGTAGGGGCCATTGATCAACCCACACAGGTTCTTCTGATTTCCAAAGGATTTTCAACGTTGGGCGAGAGCTGCCTTCAACGGCCCCTATCAAAAATCCGTAGATATTCTAACTCCCCATTGTGATAACACATCCCGCCCTAAAAGAGCCAATGTCGTATGTAATACATACGGTTTCACCCAAGCTTGGTGGACTTCGGTATCCGAAAATAAAATGAAGGATTTACTAAACTGTGCTTGACGGCTCCCCCCAACACCTGTTATTGGTGAAGCTGCAATGTCTAACTCCCAAGAAACAGGCCAAGCTGAAATTGGAAAAACAGTGACATCAGCCCCAGTATCTAACATCATGGTCATTTTGGGAATCTGAACACCATTTGGTCCTGATAACTTCACTATACATTTTGGCCTTTCGGAGGTCAGTATCTGTATAAAAGCAACATTAGGTACGCCTGTAGAACCAAAACTGCCTGTGCCGCGTTCGGTAGATCCGCGCTTTGGAACCTGTGCTTTAAACGGAATTAACTGAGCTATTACACTATTAGCTGGGATATGCACTGGTGGGACAAATACCTTGACCATAATACCTATAGGACCTGTATAATCAGCGTCAACACAACCCAGTAAAACAAAAATTCCCTTTTTCGTAGTCGATGACCTCCTTATTAACAACGCTGATAATCCATATCCCAAAGGACCACAAGCTGTTGACGGTATAACATGAACATCAGAATCAGTAGCAGTTACTGACTCTGCCACGGCCAGATCGACTCCTGCACTGCCGTAGGTTGCTGATCTGATTTCACTGAGGCAGCCAGTGCTCGAGGTGGCTTCTGCTGGGGATATTTCTTGGCCGCGTCCCTCATAGCGCGGCTTTTCTCGTTTCCCGAATTCGATAAGGGGGTGCCATCCCGTTTGAATTTGGAGCGGCATTCAGCTGCTTTATGACCAAATTTATCACATCGAGCACAGTTGCCATTTAATGTTTTCATATGATGAGCATTCACCTTACAGTTTCGTTTAAAATGGCCTTGCTGACCACACTGATAACACCGAATTGATAAATGTCTCGCTTTAGTATCCCCATTGCCTTGAATCATGTTGCCTTTTAATGCTACGGCTAGCGCTTCAGCATGAATTTTTGCCTTTTCCTCCTCTTGCATAAGCGGGGCACACACACAAATTTCCACCATTTGTGTTATGGTAGCTCCTGCTGGCAATGTGGCTATCAACTGTTTACAAGCGGTATTCGCATTCTGAATAGCTATCTCTTTAGTTAGCATCATCTTCACATCCAGAGATACATTAGGTGCATTTTCAACAGCTTCTCTTAATCTGTCTACAAAGGTAAAAAATGGCTCATTCAGTTTTTGCATAATTTTTGTGTATGGTAGAGTAGGCGCATTCACTTGTGGCAGTGCCAGAAAAGCTGCTAAAGCTGCGTTCTTTGATACCTGCAATATGTGTCCAAGCAACGCAGCTTGCGCTGCAGGTTCCCTGTAAGCGCCTGTTCCCATTAACTCATCCAGAGTGACCATCCGCAAAGGATGACCCTGTGGCAAATTTATAGACTCCAATTGTTTAATCTCTAGCTGCTCCTGCCACTTTGAGAGCCATAGCATATAAGTAGTTGGAGACAAAATGAGTTCCATTACTGCCTTTGTGTCCGTAGGTACCAGCTCGTTATACTTTATTAAAGCCAACACCTGATTTCTTACTAATTTATTAGTATGACCATATTGCATAATAGTCTTTTGTAGACTTTGCACCAATTTCCAATCCAACGGCTCCCAAATCGGTTGACCCTGACGGACTACAACAGGAGCAGTTAGAGGGAAAAAGGTAAAGTCTCCTTCAATAGAACAATTTTCCACCAAACCCCGATATCGTTTTTGTGAATCAAAACTGGGATCTTTTGGTATGACATGCTTTCCTTCCCACCCCTGAACCTGCTTTGACAAACTATTCAACCCCTCTACAATCACGTTATGAGCATCTTTATAATCTCTCTGGACATCTCGCTTCTTGGAATCTTTATCCAAGCGCTCCATTTGCCGAAGGAGCTCAGTCATAGTCTCCTCCTGTCGTCATAAGCCCTTCCGTAGATCAGAGTACCCTGTGATCGAGGGCTTGCCATCCTCGTCGGACTCATCATCCGGTGGTAGTGGAGGTAAATCTTGAAACGGTGGATTAGTTTCCATCGCCTACTCTGGAGGAGCCGAGGCTCTTGCTGGCGTTTGTTTTGCTTCCTGTTCCTCAGGCATACCATTTGGTGCTGTAGCCGGTGGTTTTTTCGGAGTCCACGGGGGCAACTCGTCATCCTCAAGTCCCCAGGCTATCTTTTCAGCTCTCGTCATAATGGGGTATGCCGAAGGGGGGTCGTCATCAGGAGGTAAATCAATCGGCGGCCAGTTTTCTGAGGTGATGATCGATTCAGTCTTTTCTTTGCTCCTGTCTTGATCTGGCGGAGAGCTTATACCAGACCTTACTGCTGCGGCAACTTGTGCTCTTCCATGTAACTGATCAATCATCAAACGCACCGGGCGGTACGTTCGTGCTAACACCTTTGCTCCTTTAGTCCCAACTTGTACAGCCTCCCAGATCTCTTTGCCTATTTGTTCCCAGGCCACCGTCCGATACACATCTTGAGTTTCTCGTATAAGTCCTCTACGCCTACACCAGCCCAATAATTCAGATAGCTCTGGCCTGCTCACAGGTGTCTCAGTTTTTTCGGCTAGCTTTAATAAGCTTTCTATTACAGCCTTCTCCACTACTGATGCAGTAATTCCCATCCTGCTTTTATCCCTGACTCACCGGTCAGCCGTGCACGATCCGCCTTTCTTCGGGCGCCCAGCTAAAATCCGCTGGCAGCAGGATCCTCACCGCTCCGCAGCTCCTTCCACGTCTTCCCCTTGCAGGATC
Organism: Ara ararauna; assembly: GCA_028858755.1. Taxonomy (NCBI): domain Eukaryota; kingdom Metazoa; phylum Chordata; class Aves; order Psittaciformes; family Psittacidae; genus Ara; species Ara ararauna. The sequence goes on from CM054385.1 coordinate 15,258,522, forward strand.
ACGTCGGGGTCACAAGATGCTGCGGGCATTCAGGCGAGTGGGAAAAAACGACACATCTATAAGATGCAGGTTGCAGTCCGAGTTTATTGCTAACAGTCTGTGCTTATATTAGGGCTTACATTGCACAATTTCGATCATGCGCCGAGGCTACATTCTTGATTGGGCAACAGTTGCTGTCCATGCGATAGATACACCCATATGATTGGCTACTACTTATCTGCTAGCGCAAGCATACATCCTGCCTTGCGTTTGCAATATCCTGCTAAAACTTGTTTTTCTAGCGCTCCTTATCATGCTGACATTGCTTTTCAAACGGTCATACACCACTTATTTTTAACATCCTAAAACTCCCCAGATTCCACAAGCTTATCTATGGCTGCCCAGGCCCCAACAAACTCCAAACTCGGATTTAGGATGGCTGGGGAGTGCACCACAGACGCTGTGCTTAAATGGACTTGGAGCAGGAAAACCAAGCAGCCACTGCAAAGCAAGTGCCACCGTAGCAAATTCTGTTCTGTGCAGATTACATCCAGCAGCCTCTTTCAGTCCTGGCTCTTCTTTTGTGCCAGCAGAGACCAATCGTTTGTGCACTCCAAAGTCGGATTCAGGACAGCTGGGATTTGCACCACAGATGTTGTTCTCGAACGGACTTGGAGCTGGTAAAGCAAGCAGCGACTGCAAAGCAAGTGTCACCGTAGCAAATCCTGCTGTATGCAGATTGCATCCAGCAGCCTCTTTCAGTCCTTGCTCTTCGTCTGTGAGAGCAGAGAGCAATCGTTTGTCCACTCCAAAGTCGGATTCAGGACTCCTCCGTAGTGCACCACAGATTTTCTGCTCAAACGGACTTGGAGCTGATAAAGCAAGCAGCACCTGCAAAGCAAGTGTCATCGTAGCAAATCCTGCTGTGTGCAGAAGAGTTCCAGCAGCCTCTTTCCCTTCTGGCTCTTCATCTGTGCGAGAAGAGACCAACCGTTTGTGCACTCCAAACTCGGTTTCAGGACGGCTGGGGAGCGCACCGCAGCTGTTGGGCACAAACGGACGCCGAGGTGGCAAACCAAAGGTGCCACTGCAATGCAAGTACCAGTTCTGCAAGAAATGCCTGGTGCAGATGGTTTCCAGTAGCTACTTTCAGACCTGGATCTTCGCCTGAGTGGTCAAACGTACTTGCCTACTCACTCAGCAGCAGGATGTCTGAGATTGGGTGTCAGAGAGGTTCGTTCAAATGCACTTTCAGATATGCAAGCAGGGAGTGAGAGTAAAAGAGGTGGCCCGGTTGCAAAGCTTACTGAGTGCTGAAGAGATCCAGCAGCCTCTTTCAGTCCTGGCTCTTTGTCTGTGCCAGCAGAGACCAATCGTTCGTGCACTCCAATGTCGGATTTAGGACGGCTGGGGAGTGCACCACAGATGTTGTGCTCAAACGGACTTGGAGCTGGCAAACCAAGCAGCACCTGCAAAGCAAGTGTCATCGTATCAAATCCTGCTGCGTGCAGAAGAGTTCCAGCAGCCTTTTTCCTTTCTGGCTCTTCATCTGTGCGAGCAGAGACCTACGGTTAGTGCACTGCAAAGTCAACTTCAGGACCGCAGGGGAGTGCACCACAAACGTTGTGCTTAAGCGGACTTGGAGCAGGTAAACAAAGCAGCGACTGCAAAGCAAGTGTCACAGTAGCAAATCCTGCTGTGTGCAGAAGACATCCAGCAGCCTCTTTGCTTTCTGTCTCTTCGTCTGTGCGAGCAGACACCAGCCGTTTGTGCACTCCAAACTCGGTTTCAGGACGGCTGGGGAGTGCACCGCAGCTGTTGAGCACAAACGGACGCCGAGGCGGCAAACCAAAGGAGCCACTGCAATGCAAGTATCACCTCTGCGAAAGATGCTGTGTGCCGACGGTTTCCAGGAGCTACTTTCAGACCTGGATCATCGCCTGAGTAATCAAAGGTACTTGACTACTCACTCAGCAGCAGGATGCCTGAGATTGGGTGCAAGAGATGTTCGTTCAAATGCACTTTCAGATATGCAAGCAGGGAGTGAGAGTAAAAGAGGTGGCGCGGTTGAAAAGCTTACTGACTGTTGAAGAGATCCAGGCGCATCTTTCAGTCCTGGCTCTTCGCCTGTGGGAGCAGAGTCCAATCATTCATGCACTGTAAACTGAGCAGCAGGACAGCCTGGAGCAGGCATCAAGGATGTATTCAATTGCACTTTGAGGTGGGAAATCAAGGAGTGAGAACAATACAGGTTCACCGTTGCAAAGCTTCCTGGGTGTGGAAGGGATCCAGCGGCATCTTTCAGTCCTGTCTCTTCGACTGTGGGAGCAGAGTCCAATCATTTCTGCACTGAAAACTGGCTAGCCGGAGGGCCTGGAGCAGGCATCAAGGATGTATTCAAATGCACTTTGAGGTGGGAAAGCAAGGAGTGAGACCAATGCAGGTGGCACCGTTGCAAAGCTTACTGGGTGCAGAGGAGGTCCAGCAGCATCTTTCGGTCCTGGCTCTTCACCTGTGGGAGCAGAGTCCAATCATTCGTGCACTGAAAACTGGCTAGCTGGAGGGCCCGGAGTAGGCATCAAGGATGTATTCAAGTGTACTTTGAGGTGGGAAAGCAAGGAGTGAGCCCAATGCCGGTGGCACCGTTGCAAATCTTACTGTGTGCAGAGGAGATCCAGCAGCATCTTTCAGTCCTGGCTTTTCACCTGTGGGAGCAGAGTCCAATCATTCGTGCAATTTCACCTGGGCAGCCGTACAGCCTGGTGCAGGGAGCAAGGATGTATTCAAATGCACTTTGAGGTGGGAAAGCAAGGAGTGAGAGCACTACAGGTGGCACCGATGCGAAGCTTACCATGTGCAGAAGAGGACCAGCAGCATCTTTCAGTCCTGGCTCTTCGCCTGTGGGACCAGAGTCCAATCATTCGTGCACTGACAACTGGGCAGCCGGTCAGCCTGGAGCATGCATCAAGGATGTATTCAAATGCACTTTGAGGTGGGAAAGCGAGGAGTGAGAGCAATACAGGAGGCACCGTTGGAAAGCTTACCATGTGCAGAAGAGGAACAGCAGCATCTTTCAGTCCTGGCTCTTCGCCTGTGGGAGCAGAGTCCAATCATTTATGCACGGAAAACGGGGCAGCCGGAGGGCCCGGACTAGGCATCAAGGATGTATTCAAAAGCACTTTGTGGCGGGATATCAAGGAGTGAGACCAATGCAGGCGGCACTGTTGGAAAGCTTACTGTGTGCAGAAGAGAACCAGCAGCATATTTCTGTCCTAGCTATTCGCATGTGGGAGCAGAGACAAATCATTCGTGCACTGAAAACTAGGCCGCAGGGCGGCCTGGAGCAGGCATCAAGGATGTATTCAAATGCACTTTGAGGTGGGAAATCAAAGAGTGAGACAAATACAGGTGGCGCCGTTGCGAAGCTTACCATGTTCTTAAGTGGTCCAGCAGCATCTTTCAGTCCTGGCTCTCCGCCTGTGGGAGCAGAGTCCAATCATTCGTGCACTGACTGCTGGGCAGCAGGATGGCCTGGAGCAGGCATCAAGGATGTATTCAAAGGCACTTTGAGGTGAGAAAGCAAGGAGTGACACCAGTAAAGGCTGCACTCTTGGAAATCTTACTGTGTGCAGAAGAGATCCAGCAGCATCTTTCAGTCCTGGCTCTTGGCCTGTGGGAGCAGAGTCCAATCATTCAAGCACTGAATACTGGGCCGCAGGACGGGCTTGAGCAGGCATCAAGGATGAATGCAAATGCACTTTGAGGTGGGAAAGCAAGCAGTGAGATCAATACAGGTGGCACTGCTGCGAAGGTTACTATGTGCAGAAGAGGTCCAGCAGCATCTTTCAGTCTTGGCTCTTTGCCTGTGAGAACAGAGTCTAATCATTCGTGCACTGTCAACAGGGCAGCCGGACAGCCTGGAGCAGCCACCAAGGATGTAGTCAAATGGACTTTGAGGTGGGAAATCAAGGAGTGAGAGCAATACAGGTAGCACCGTTGGAAAGCTGACCATGTGCAGAAGAGGTCCAGCAGTATGTTTCACTCCTGGCCCTTCGCCTGTGGGAGCAGAGTCCAATCATTTGTGCCCTGAAAGCTGGTGTGCACCGCAGCTGTTGAGCACAAACGGACGACGAGGTGGCAAACCAAAGGAGCCACTGCAATGCAAGTACCTCCTCTGCGAAAGATGGTGTGTGCCGACGCTTTCCAGGAGCTACTTTCAGACCTGGATCATCGCCTGAGTGGTCAAACGTGCTTGCCTACTCACTCAGCAGCAGGATGTCTGAGACTGGGTGTCAGAGAGGTTCGTTCAAATGCACTTTCAGATATGCAAGCAGGGTGTGAGAGGAAAAGAGGTGGCCCGGTAGCAAACCTTACTGACTGCTGAAGAGATCCAGCAGCCTCTTTCAGTCCTGGCTCTTCGTCTGTGCGAGCGGAGGCCACTCGTTCGTGCACTCCAAAGTTGGATTCAGGACTGCTGGGGAGTGCACCATAGATGTTGCGCGCAAACGGACTTTTTCCTTGTAAACCAAGCAGCGACTGCAAAGCAAGTGTCACAGTAGCAAATCCTGCTGTGTGCAGAAGAGATCCAGCAGCCTTTTTCAGTCCTGCCTCTTCGTCTGTGCGATCGGTGACCAATCTTACGTGCACTCCAATCTCGGATTCAGGACGGCGGGGGGGTGCACATCAGATGTTGTTCTCATACGGACTTTTTGCTGTTAAACCGAGCAGCGACTGCAAAGCAAGTGACACCGTAGCAGATCCTGCTGTGTGCAGAAGAGATCCAGCAGCTTTTTTCAGTCCCGGCTCTTCGTCTGGGCGATCGGTGACCAATCGTTCGCGCACTCCAAACACGGATTCAGGACGGCTGCGGAGAACAGCACTGATGTTTTCCCCTTAGGACTTTCAGCTGGCAAACCGAGGAGCGACTGCAAAGCAAGTGTAGCCTTAGCAAATCCTGCTGAGTGCACAAGAGATCCAGCAGCCTCTTTCTGTGTTAGCTCTTCGTCTTTGAGAGAAAAGACCAATCGTTCGTGCATTCCAAAATCGGACGCAAGACGGCGGGGGGTGCCCCACAGATGTTGTGTTCAAACGGACTTTTAGCTGGAACACGAAGCACAGACTGCAAAGCAAGTGTCGCAGTAGCAAACCCTGCTGTGTGCAGAAGAGATCCAGCAGCCTATTTCAGATCTTGCTCTATGTCTGTGCGAGCAGAGACGAAGCTTTCCTGGACTCCAAACTCGGATTCAGGACACTTTGATGGTGCACCACAGATGTTGTGCACAAACGGACTTTTTGTTGTTAAACCGAGCAGCGACTGCAAAGTAAGTCTCACCGGAGCAAATCCTGCTGTGTGCAGAAGAGATCCAGCAGCCTATTTCAGTCCTGGCTCTTCGCCTGTGCGAGCAGAGTCCAATCATTCGTGCACTGAAAACTGGGCAGCCGGCCAGACTGGAGCAGGCATCAAGGATGTATTCAAATGCACTTTGAGGTGGGAAAGCAAGGAGTGAGAGCAATACAGGTGGCACTGTTGCAAAGCTTACTGTGTGCAGAAGAGATCAAGAAGCATATTTCAGTCCTGGCTCTTCGCCTGTGGGATCAGAATCCAATCATTCGTGCACTGAAAACTTGTCAGCCGGCCAGCCTGGAGCAGGCATCAAGGATGCATTCAATTGCACTTTGAGGGGTGAAAGCAAGGAGTGAGAGCAATACAGGTGGCACCGCTGTGAAGCTTACCATGTGCAGAAGAGATACTGCAGCATCTGTCAGTCCTGGCTCTGCTCCTGTGGGAGCAGAGTCCAATCATTCGTGCACTGAAAACTGGGCAGCAGGACGGCCTGGAGCTGGCATCAAGGATGTATTCCAATGGACTTTGACGTGCTAATGCAAGGAGTGGGAGCAATACAGTTGGCACCATTGCGAAGCTTACCATGTGCAGAAGAGATCCAGGAGCACCATTCAGGCCTGGCTCTTCGCCTGTGGGAGCAGAGTCCAATCATTCTTGCACTGACAACTGGGCAGCAGGACAGACTGGAGCAGGCATCAAGGATGTATTCAAATGCACTTTGAGGTGGGAAAGCAAGGAGTGAGAGCAATACGGGTGGCATCATTGCGAAGCTTACAGTAGTGCAAAAGAGATCCAGCAGCATCATTCAGTCCTGGCTCTTTGACTGTGGGAGCAGAGTCCAACCATTCGTTCACTGAAAACTGGGCAGCCTGAGGGCCCAGACGAGGCATCAAGGATGTAATCAAATGTTCTTTGAGGTGGGAATGAAAGGAGTGAGAACAATACAGTTGCCACCGTTGCGACGCTTACCGTATGCAGAAGAGGTCCAGCAGCATCTTTCAGTCCTGGCTCTTCCCCTGTGGGAGCAGAGTCCAATCATTCGTGCACAGAAAACTGGGCAGCCGGCCAGCCTGGAGCAGGCGTCAAGGATGCATTCAAATGCACATTGAGGTGGGAAAGCAAGGAGTGAGAGCAATACAGGTGGCACCGTTGCAAAGGTTACTATGTGCAGAAGAGATCCAGCAGCATGTTTCAGTCCTGGCTCTTTGACTGTGGGAGCAGAGTCCAATCACTCGTGCACTGAAAACTGGGCAGCCGGAGGGACTGGAGCAGGCATCAAGGATGTATTCAAATGCAATTTGAGGTGGGAAAGCAAGGAGTGAGACCAATACAGGTGGCACCGTTGCAAAGTTTACCATGTGCAGAACAGGTCCAGCAGCATCTTTCAGTCCTTCCTCTTCGCCTGTGGGAGCGGAGTCCAATCATTCGTGCACTGACAACTGGGCAGCCGGAGGGACTGGAGCAGGCAGTAAGGATGAATTCAAATGCACTTTGAGGTAGGAAAGCGAGGAGTGAAAGGAATTCAGGGGGCACCGTTGCAAAGCTTACCATGTGCGGACGAGGTCCAGCATCATCTTTCAGTCCTGGCTCTTCGCCTGTGGGAGGAGAGTCCAATGATTCGTGCACTGACAACTGGGCAGCCGGACAGCCTGGAGTAGGCATCAAGGATGTATTCAAATGCACTTTGAGGTGGGAAAGCAAGGAGTGAGAGCAATACAGGTGGCACCACTGCGAAGCTTACAATGTGCAGAAGAGGTCCAGCAGCATTTTTCATTCCTGGCTATTCGCCAGGGGGGGAAGAGTCCAATCAATCTTGCACTGAAAACTGGGCAGCTGAACGGCCTGGAGCAGGCATCAAGTATGCATTCAAATGGACTTTGAGGTGGGAAAGCAAAGAGTGAGACCAATACAGGTGGCACCGTTGCAAAGCTTACTGTGTGCAGAAGAGATCCAGCAGCATCTTTCAGTCCTGACTCTTCGTCTGTGGGAGCAGAGTCCAATCATTCGTGCACTGAAAACTGGACAGCCTGGAGCAGGCATCAAGGATGTATTCAAATGCACTTTGAGGTGGGAAAGCAAGGAGTGAGACCAATACGGGTGGCACTGTTGCAAAGCTAGCCATGTGCAGAAGAGGTCCAGCAGCATCTTTCAATCCTGGCTCTTCGCCTGTGGGAGCAGAGTCCAATCATTCGTGCACTGAAAACTGGGCAGGCGGCCAGCCTGGAGAAGGCATCAAGGATATATTCAAATGCACTTTGAAGTGGGAAAGCAAGGAGAGAGATCAATACAGGTGGCACCGTGGCAAAGCTTACAGTGTGCAGAAGGGATCCAGCAGCATCATTCAGTCCTGGTTCTTTGACTGTGGGAGCAGAGTCCAATCATTTGTGCACTGAAAACTGGGCAGCCAGAGGGCCCGGACCAGGCATCATGGATGTATTCAAATGCACTTTGAGGTGGGAAATCAAGGAGTGAGAGCAATACAGGTGGCACCGTTAGAAAGCTTACTGTGTGCAGAAGAGGTCCAGCACCATCATTCAGTCCTGGCTCTTCGCCTGTGGGAGCAGAGTCCAATCATTCGTGCACTGAAAACTGGGCATCCGGCCAGCCTGGAGCAGGCATCAAGGATGCATTCAAATGCACTTTAAGGTGGGAAAGCAGGGAGTGAGACCAATACAGGTGGCACCGTTGCAAAGCTTACTGTGTGCAGGAGGGATCCTGCAGCATCATTCAGTCCTTGCCTTTCGCCTGTGGGAGTAGAATCCAATCATTCGTGCACTGAAAACTGGGCAGCCAGAGGACCCGGACCAGGCATCAAGGATGTATTCAAATGCAGTTGGAGGTGGGAAAGCAAGGAGTGAGAGCAAAACAGGTGGCACTGTTGCAATGCTTCCTGTGTGCAGAAGAGTTCCAGTAGCATCATTCAGTCCTGGCTCTTCGCCTGTGGGTGCAGAGCCCAAACATTCGTGCGCTGACAACTGGGCAGCCGGCCAGCCTGGAGCAGGCATCAAGGATGTATTCAAATGCACTTGGAGGTGGGAAAGCAAGCAGTGAGAGCAATACGGGTGGCACCTTTGCGAAGCTTACTGAGTGCAGAAGAGATCCAGCAGCATCTTTCAGCCCTGGCTCTTCGCCTGTGGGAGCAGAGTCCAATCATTCGTGCACTGAAAACTGGGCAGCCGGAGGGACTGGAGCAGGCAGCAAGGATGTATTCAAATATACTTCGAGGTGGGAAAGCAAGGAATGACACCAACACAGGTAGCACTGTTGCAAAGCTTACTGTGTGCAGAAGAGATCCAGCAGCATCTTTCAGTCCTGGCTCTTCGCCTGTGTGAGCAGAGTCCAATCATTCGTGCACTGACAACTGGGCAACCAGAGGGGCCGGACCAGGCATCATGGATGTAATCAAATGCACTTTGAGGTGGGAAAGCTAGGAGTGAAAGCAATAGAGGTGGCACCGTTTTGAAGCTTACCGTGTGCAGAAGGGATCCAGCAGCATCTTTCAGTCCTGGTTGTTCGCCTGTGGGAGCAGAGTCCAATCATTCATGCACTGAAAACTGGACGGCCTGGAGCAGGCATCAAGGATGTATTCAAAAGTTCTTTGAGGTGGGAAATCAAGGAGTGAGAGCAATACAGGTGGCACCGCTGCGAAACTCACCATGTGCAGAAGAGGTCCAGCAGCATCTTTCAGTCCTAGCTCTTCACCTGTGGGAGCAGAGTCCAATCATTTGTGCACTGAAAACTGGGCAGCAGGACAGCCTGGAGGAGGCATCAAGGATGTATTCAAATGCACTTTGAGATTGGAAATCAAGGAGTGAGAGCAATACAGAAGGCACCGTTGCAAAGCTTACTTTGTGCAGAAGAGATCAAGCAGCATCATTCAGTCCTGGCTCTTTCACTGTGGGAGCAGAGTCCAATCATTCGTGCGCTGAAAACTGGGCAGCCAGAGGGCCCAGACCAGGCATCGAGGATATATATTTAAATGCACTTTGAGGTGGGAAAGCAAGGAGTGAGAGCAATACAGGTGGCACCGTTAAAAAGCTTACTGTGTACAGAAGAGGTCCAGCAGCATCTTTCAGTCCTGGTTCTTTGACTGTGGGAACAGAGTCCAATCATTCGTGCTCTGAAAATTGGGCAGCCGTCCAGCCTGGAGAAGGCATCAAGGATGTATTCAAATGCACTTGGAGGTGGGAAATCAAGGAATGAGATAAATACAGGTGGCACTGTTGCAAAGCTTACTGTGTGCAATAGAGGTCCAGCAGCATCTTTCAGTCCTGGCACTTCGCCTGTGGCAGCAGAGTCCGATCATTCGTGCACTGACAACTGGGCAGCCGGACGGCCTTGAGCAGGCATCAAGGATGTATTCTAATGCACTTTGTGGTGGGAAAGCAAGGAGTAAGAGCAACACAGGTGGCACCTTTGCAAAGCAAACCGTGTGCAGAAGAGATAAAGCAGCATCTTTCAGTCCTGGCTCTTCGCCTGTGGGAGCAGAGTCCAATCATTCGTGCCCTGAAATCAGGCTAGACTGAGGGCCCGGACCAGGCATCAAGGATGTATTCAAATGGACTTTGAGGTTGGAAAGCAAGGAGTGAGAGCAATACAGGTGGCACCGTTGCAAAGCTTACTGCGTGCAGAGGAGATGCGGCAGCATCTTTCAGTCCTGGCTCTTCGCCTGTGGGAGCAGAGTCCAATCATTCGTCCACTGAAAACTGGCTAGCCGGAGGACCCGGTTCAGGCGTCAAGGATGTATTCAAATGCACTTTGAGGTGGGAAAGCAAGGAGTGAGAGATATACAGGTGGCACCATTGCGAAGCTTACCATGTGCAGAAGAGGTCCAGCAGCATCTTTCAATCCTGGCTCTTTGCCTTTGGGAGCCGAGTTTAATAATTCGTGCACTGAAAACTGGGCAGCAGGACAGCCTGGAGCAGGCATCAAGGGTGTATTCAAATGCACTTTGAGGTGGGAAAGCAAGGAGTGAGAACAATACAAGTGGCACCGTTGAAAAGCTTCCTGTGTGCAGAAGAGATCCAGCCGCATCTTTCAGTCCTGGCACTTTGCCTGTGCAAGCAGAGTCCAATCATTCGTGCACTGAAAACTGTGCCGCAGGATAGCCTGGAGCAGGCATCAAGGATGTATTCAAATGCACTTTGAGGTGGGAAAGCAAGGAGTGAGAACCATACAGGTGGAAGAGTTGAGAAGCTTACCGTGTGCAGAACAGGTCCAGCAGAATCTTTCAGTCCTGGCTCTTTGCCTGTGGGAGCAGTGTCCAATCATTTGTGCACTGAAAACTAGGCAGCCGGCCAGCTTGGAGCAGGCATCAGGGATGTATTGTAATGCACTTTGAGGTCGGAAATCAAGGAGTGAGAGCAATAAAGGTGGCACCGTTGCAAAGCTTACTGTGTGCAGAGGAGATGCGGCAGCATCTTTCAGTCCTGGCACTTTTCCTGTGGGAGCAGAGTCCGATCATTCGTGCACTGAAAACTGGGCAGCCTGACAGCCCGGCGGAGGCATCAAGGATGTATTCAAATGCACTTTAAATTGGGAAAGCAGTTAGTGAGAGCAATACAGGTGGCACCATTGCGAAGCTTAACATGTGCAGAAGAGGTCCAGCCGCATCTTTTAGACCTGGCTCTTCGCCTGTGGGAGCAGAGTCCAATCATTCGTGCACTGTAAACTGGGCAGCCGACCAGCCTGGAGCAGGCATCAAGGATGTATTCAAATGCACTTGGAGGTGGGAAAGAAAGGAGTGAGAGCAATAGAGGTGGCACCGTTGCGAAGCTTACCTTGTGCAGAAGAGGTCCAGCAACATCTTTCTGTCCTGGCTCTTCACCTGTGGGAGCAGAGTCCAATCATTCGTGCCCTGAAAACTGGGCAGCCGGCCAGCCTGGAGCAGGCATCAAGGATGTATTCAAATGCACTTTGAGGTGGGAAAGCAAGGAGTGAAAGCAATGCAGGTGGCACTCTTGCAAAGCTTACGGTGTGCAGAAGAGATTCAACAGCATCTTTCAGTCCTAGCTCTTCGCCTGTGGGAGCAGAGTCCAATCATTCGTGCACTGAAAACTGAGCTGCCTAGGGGTCCGGACCAGGCATCAAGGGTGCATTCAAATGCACTTCGAGGTATGAAAGCAAGGAGTGAGAGCAATACAGGTGGCACCGTTGCAAAGCTTACCATGTGGAGAAGAGATCCAGAAGCATCTTTCAGCCCTGGCTCTTTGCCTGTGGGAGCAGAGTCCAATCATTCATGCACCGAAAACTGGGCAGCCGCCCAGCCTGGAGCAGGCGTCAACGATGTATTCAAATGCACTTTGAGGTGGAAAAGCAAGGAGTGAGACCAATACAGGTGGCACCGCTTTGAAGCTTACCATGTACAGAAGAGGTCCAGGAGAATCTTTCAGTCCTGGCTCTGCTCCTGTGGGAGCAGAGTCCAATCACTCGTGCACTGAAAAGTGAGCAGCCGGCGAGCCTGGAGCAGGCATCAAGGATGTATTGAAATGCACTTTGAGGTGGGAAAGCAAGGAGTGAGACCAATACAGGTGGAACCACTGCGAAGCTTACCGTGTGCAGAACAGGTCCAGCAGCATCTTTCAGTCCTGGCTTTTCGCCTGTGGGAGTAGAGTCCAATCATTCGTGCACTGAAAACTGGGCAGCCGTAGGGCCCAGAGCAGGCATCAAGGATGTATTCAAATGCACTTTGAGGTGGAAAAGCAAGGAGTGAGAGCAATGCAGGTGGCGCAGTTTCAAAGCTCACTGTGTGCAGAAGAGGTCCAGCAGCATCTTTCAGTCCTGGCTCTTCGCCTGTGGGAAACAGAGTTCAATCATTCGTGCACTGAAAACTGGGCAGCAGGACAGCCTGGAGCAGGCATCAAGGATGTATTCAAATGCAGTTTGAGGTGGGAAAGCAAGGAGTGAGAGCAATACAGGTGGCAACGTTGCAGAGCTTACTGTGTGCAGAAGAGATCCAGCAGCATCTTTCACTCCTGGCTCTTTGCTTTTGGGAGCAGAGTCCAATCATTCGTGCACTGAAAACTGAGCAGTAGGGCAGCCTGGACCAGGCATCAAGGATGTATTCAAATGCACTTGGAGGTGGGAATGCAATGAGTGAGACCAATGCAGGTGGCACCGTTTCAAAGCTTACTGTGTGCAGAAGAGATCCAGCAGCATCTTTCAGTCCTGGCTCTTCGCCTGTGGGAGCAGAGTCCAATCATTCGTGCACTGAAAACTGGGCAGCCAGACAGCCTGGAGCAGGCATCAAGGATCTATTGAAATGCACTTTGAGGTGGGAAAGCAAGGAGTGAGAGCAATACAGGTGGGACCACTGCGAATCTTACCGTGTGCAGAAGAGGTCCAGTGGCATCTTTCAGTCCTGGCTCTTCGCCTGTGCGAGCAGAGTCCAATCATTCGTGCACTGAAAATTGGGCAGCCAGAGGGCCCGGAGCAGGCATCAAGAATGTATTCAAATGCACTTTGAGGTGGGAAAGCAGTTAGTGAGAGCGATACAGGTGGCACTGCTGCGAAGCTTACCATGTGCAGAAGAGGTCCAGCAGCATCTTTTAGACCTGGCTCTTCGCCTGTGGGAGCAGAGTGCAATCATTCGTGCACTGAAAACTGGTCAGCCAGACGGCCTGGAGCAGGCATCAAGGATGCATTCAAATGCACTTTGAGGTGGGAAACCAAAGTGTGAGAGCAATACAGGTGGCACTGTTGCGAAGCTTACCATGTGCAGAAGAGGTCCAGCAGCATCTTTTAGACCTGGCTCTTCGCCTGTGGGAGCCGAGTCCAATCACTCGTGCACTGTAAACTGGGCAGCCGGAGGGCCTGGAGCAGGCATCAAGGATATATTCAAATGCACTTTGAGGTAGGAAATCAAGGAGTGAGAGCAATACAGGTGGCACCGTTGTGAGAAACTATGGACTAGGGTATTGTTTGTTAAGATGCATGTTAAGCCCAATGTAAAGGTCAGACCACTTGTGCAAGATAAGATAATGAAATCGCTTACACAAACTAAAACAGCCATCAGACACCGTTTGTGCAAGATAAGATAACCACCAGATGTTCCAGGAACCGACAGAAACATGACAAACAACCCCATATAAGGAAATATGAGTGAGGGGTCAACTATGAGACAAGGGAGGAGGACTTCTTACTCAATGGCCACCGGGAAGCAGAAAACGACCCCCTAGCAACAACTGAAGCATGCGCAGAGTACCTCCACTATTTCAAGAACACGGAAGAAAAGATGTATAAAAGGGGACTGTTTGAACTGCTTAGCACGGCAGTTGGCGGAGCGCAGACTCCCCTGCCGTCCAGCGCTGCTTTTGCTCATATTCTACTTGCTATAATTAATAAATTCCAATTGGATTCTAGTCCGTTGTGGTCTCAATTTATAACAAATCTTGGTGCCGTGACTCGGATAAGGAACGGTGAGCTTTGGTCCTCCGGGGAGGCGCCCCGCGATAGTCCGCGGCCCCGTGACCGACAGCTCACTGCCACCTTACCGACGAACCTAAATTCTAGAATATTGAGCAAAAAGGAACCGGTAAAATCCCATAAAGATTCTGTGCACGGGAGTCCAGACGAAGACGCAGGACGCGTAAGTATATATATTGCGAATTTGTTCGCGGGTTTACCGTTCGGGCGGGATTGGGTTTCCTGGAATATAGCGAGTGAGAGGTTCGACATACTGAACCAAGCGATTGTGGACCCTTAAGTACTGCGTTTCCCATCTCCCGCGAGGGACTGGGCCAGGAACAAGGGGAGCGAGTGAGTGTGTGTTTGTGGATATTCCAGAAGATAGGGGCGAAGGGCAGCAAGCCTTCGACTCCCATGGGGAGGGTACCCACTGTACCTAAGAATACCCCTCTGGCATATATCTTAGACAATTGGAGATATTTCCCTGGAACCCTAGGGAAAGATAAGCAGAAGATGATAAAATATTGTACTAAGATATGGGGAGGGAAGAAGATTTCTAAAAATGTCTTTTGGCCGGTCTGCGGGTCAGAAGAAGATTGGGTAAAACAGCAGTTAAACCTCTGGGTTAATAATAAAAAAACCCCTTAACCCGGAGGAAAGTCAATATGCGGAAGTGTAGCTAGAAAGACCGGGAGCTAGACTTTACCCGCTGAATGAAATAAAAAACTAAACAAAAGAAAAAGAAGGAAGAATTAGACGAAACCCTTCTAATCCCCCCCCCTTATGCTCCTCCTCCTGCTCCCGCAGCCTCTCCAGAGGTCCCCAGAGCACCCTCTCCTCCATCAGAGTCAGAACAAGAATCTTCCCCCCCCTCCTACTCCTAGACGTGTGACTAGAAGTCAAAAAGGGGCAGCTCAGATGTAACCCCTAAGGGAAATGCCCATGGGGGGACCTCAACCTGTGATCGGATATATTTCTGTGCCCTTAAATTCGACTGACCTACGAGATTTTAAAAGAACCGAGATGGGGAACTTAATTGAGGACCCACTCGGAGTGGCAGAAAGGTTAGATCAATTTCTGGGACCAAATCTTTACACCTGGGAGGAGATGCAATCTATCCTTGGTCAATTATTTACTACCGAGGAGAGAGAAATGATTAGGCGAGCAGGAATGAGACTGTGGGATGCTCAACATGCCCAGGGACCCCAAGCAGATATTAAATGGCCACTCCAAAGACCTAATTGGGATAATCAGGATCCGCTGCATAGAACCCATATGCAGGACCTAAGAACAATAGTAATTCAGGGAATTAGAGAAGCAGTACCTCGTGGCCAGATTATTAACAAGGCATTTAACGAAATGCAGAAGAAAGATGAGAGCCCTACTGAGTGGCTGGAACGGTTGAGGAAGGCTCTTCAACTGTATTCTGGAGTAAATCCTGACAATCCTTTAGGGCAGGCACTCCTTAAAACTCAGTTTGTAGCAAAATCATGGGAAGACATCAGAAAGAAGATTGAAAAGTTAGAAGACTGGCAAGATAGAGGCTTGGATGAATTGTTAAGGGAAGCTCAGAAAGTCTACGTGAGGCGAGAAGAGGAGAGCAGCAAGCGGCAAGTAAAAATGATGGTAGCAGCAGTCAGAGAAGATCGCAAAGGGCGGACTGGTGAACACAGATCTGTTGGAATAAAACAAGGGAATGTAGTAGCAAAGAAAGAACAGGGATGTTGTTTTTACTGTGGAAATAAGGGAAATATAAAGAAGAATTGCAGAGAAAGGATCAGGGATGAGGAAGTATTGAAAACGGAATAGGAGAGTCAGGGGCTCTATATCTTAGGGGACCGGAGTCATCATGAGCCCTTGATAAAATTAAAAATAGGTCCCCATAAACAAGAGTTCACCTTTTTAGTAGACACTGGGGCTGAGAAATCGACTATTAGGCAAATACCTGAGGGATGTAAGGTTTCCCCTGAAAAAGTACAAATAATTGGAGCAAAAGGGGAACCCTTTAAAGTCGGCAAAATCAAGAATGTGGTATTCGAAACTGAAAATAAATTTGGAACAGGTGAACTCTTGCTCGTCCCTGAAGCAGAATTTAATCTGCTAGGACGAGATTTAATTGTTGAATTGCAATTAGAAATTAAAGTGAAAAATCAAGAGCTAACAGTGTCTGCTTATCCTCTGACCGTGGATGATCAAAAACAAATTAACCCCGATGTCTGGTACTCTCCAGATACAATTAGTAGACTGGAAATCCCACCGATTAAAGTCCAAATTTCCGAACCCCACATACCTGTAAGGGTAAGGCAATATCCAATATCCCTAGAAGGACGGAGAGGATTGAAACCAGAAATTGATCGATTATTAGCACAAGGAATCTTAGAGCTTTGTATGTCACCCTTTAACACCCCCATTCTGCCCATAAAGAAACCAAATGGGAAATATCGGCTCGTACATGATTTAAGGGAAATAAACAAAAGAATTGTCACCCAGTTCCCTGTAGTAGCAAATCCATACACACTGTTAAGCAAGTTAGGACCCCATAACTCTTAGTATAGTGTGGTTGATTTAAAGGATGCCTTTTGGGCCTGTCCACTGGCAGAAGAATGCCGTGATTATTTCGCCTTTGAATGGGAAGGCCTACCAAAAGCAATTGCTAACTCAATTCTATCAAAAGTACATGCAAAAACGCATTGGGGAACGCAAGCACTAGTAGACTATTTTGAACAACTGTACACTTGTATAGGGGTTTATAATCTAGCTAAATCCATAACGGCTACCTGCCAAACCTGTCAAAAAGTAAATCGAACCCGAGTAAAAAGAAAGCCCCTTGGGGGACGACAACCAGCATATAAACCTTTTTCCAAAGTTCAAATTGATTTTACTGAATTGCCCAAAGTTGGACGCTACAAGTACCTGTTAGTAATGGTAGATCATTTAACACAATATGTAGAGGCATTTCCTACCTCAAGAGCAACTGCAAATCAAGTTGCAAAGGTGTTATTAGAACACATAATACCTCGATATGGAATCATTGAAGTAATAGATTCAGATAGAAGACCGCATTTTGTATCAAAAATAATCCAAAACTTAACAAATGTCCTGGGAATTAAGTGGGACTATCATACGCCATGGCATCCTCAGAGTTCGGGAAAAGTAGAACGAATGAATGGAGAATTAAAGACCACATTAACTAAATTAATAATAGAAACCAAATTATTTTGGGTAAAGTGTCTACCCATAGCTCTGTTGATTTTACGAACAAGGCCCAGGGCAGACCTGGGTATTTCAGCCTTCGAAATGATGTATGGAATGCCTTATAGAATAGAAGAGCCACAAGATCATATACTAATTCATGATAATATGATTAATGAATATATATCTCAACTACCTAAACATAGGAATATGTTATGGAAAAAAGGTCTCCTAGTCCAACGACCACCACTGGACTTAAAATTACATACTATTGAACCAGGAGACTGGGTAATGGTAAAAACCTGGAAGGAAGAAACTTTAAAACCTAAATGGGAAGGACCTTATCTTGTTCTACTTACTACAGAAACAGCTATTCGGACTTTTGAGCGTGGATGGACTCATGCCTGCCGCATTAAAGGACCAGTAACCCCACCACACTGGAAAGTGGTCAGTGCTCCAGGTGACACCAAAGTAATCTTGAGGAGATAAGTGATGATAGAGACTTTGTTGAATCACATCTCTACATTACCTGTTAGCATTAAGTGTGTAATACTTTTCATATTTGCGGTAATTATATCATTGATTGTGTATTATCTTTGGAAATGTACTAAGTGTGCTCGTGGGAATTGCTAAACCTATGCAGCTTAATATTGAAATATAGAGAAAATGCGGAATTAGCTAAAATATACACACAAGATATACGAATAAGGTGTAATGATACAAATTGTACTTGCTATCCATTTGTTTGCTTCAAATGCAAGGTATGCCAGGATAAATGGTGGATACATTGTAATAACGGATATCCTCCAGAAGGAGTCTGTATGCAATGTTATAATTGTAAAAGATTACTTACTGATTGGAAATTAAAGCAATTAGGATCAAAAAAAAGGAGATTGTAAAAGGATCCCTTGAGTGGTGGGACATTTTCGCAAAGGGTATCCATCCTCAAAACTATTGCTACCACACGAATGAGCCAGTTCCATTTGTAGCTGAAATTACAGCTGTTAAGTGCAGAAGAGAAGTTCCAGCAATATCGTGCTTTGCCCCATTCGTAAAAGGCGCCAAGTGGAACGCCTATGTGAATAGGTCCACAAGGCAAGACCAACATTCTCCTGAAAAGTACTCTTGCTGCCGAGAAGATGGGACACCCCGTGGCTCGAAGCAACCGAGTCGACGGGCGAGGCAGAGGAGGAACAAAACATGGAGAAACGAGCCTAAACTATGGGATGTACATGCGACGATGGCTGAACTTCCTTAGGACTGGTAAAGAGGTAGTTAAGTCGAAATCAATAACAGTCACTCTTTGTCCTGGTATACTTAGCATACTAATATTATTGTCTGTAACACCTCTAACAAAAGCTGGAAATCCACATGAACCAATGCTTTGGAAGTTATATAATATGCAAGAATCTAAACTGATACAAAACCGAACTGCCCCCGGAAAATGGAATTTCACGGTACATTTGTCCTCCATGATACCTTCATTCTGGAGGGTGTGTGGGGGACTGCTCAAAACAGAGTCAGTTTGACGCCCAGTGTAAAGCATTTTATGTATGTCCAGCCTCTAATCCTGGAAAAAGTTATTGTAACTATCCAGGTCATTTTTACTGTGGCTATTGGGGTTGTGAAACCCTGGCTTCGGACTGGGACACGGCAGGGGACAAATATATAGACATCACTTGGGGACCCCCAGGCTGCACTCCACCACGACATGGATATGACGGAGGCGTGCAAAGATCATGCGGACCCCCATCATCAGTATGCTGGAGAATAGAAATTCAAGTCAAACAACCAGAGGATGACTCATGGGTGGTTGGTCGAATCTGGGGAATTAGGTATTGGGAACCTGGAGCAGATAGAGGAAGCTTTTTCAAGATAGTAAAAGAAAGGGTACCCCACGATCCTTTACCAATAGGTCCCAATCCAGTTCTTAATAAAGTACAAAAGCCTATAACACCTTCATTAGTCATAGATCAGAATGGAACCCAAGTTCTTAATCCTATGTTACCTACAATGAAAATACCATCAAAACAAGAATTTCTGGACCCCTTATGGGATTTAATGCAAGCCTCTTATCGCGCCCTTAATGAAAGCAAACCAAATTTAACTAAGGAATGCTGGTTATGTTACAATGTTAGACCACCATATTTTGAGGCAATTGGAAAACCAGGTAGGATTCAATGGTCTAGTAGTTCAAACCCACGAGAATGCCCATGGGATGACCAGAGGAACCATACGCAAGGAATTACTGTTCAATTAGTAACAGGTCAAGGAAAATGTATAGGTACAGTGCCCGAAAAGTATCAGCCTTTGTGTAACCGAACAGTCACTTACGCCAACATAAAGAAACACAAGAATCAAACTTACAGATGGGCTATCCCGACACCGGGAGCTAAATGGGTTTGTTCAGACATCGGAGTAACGCCTTGCCTATCCCTAAACATGCTTGATCAATCTCAGTTTTGTGTACAGGTGATTATTGTTCCCCGTCTGATCTATCACACCTCTGAGGAGATATTACGCCATTTTGAAGGAGACCTGAATAGACAAAAACGAGAGCCAATTACAGTAGTAACCCTAGCTACACTACTGATAGCAGGTGGAGTTGGAGCAGGTACAGGCATAGCCTCCCTAGTAAAAGGTCAGGAATTAAAAACTTTGCAGATGGCTGTAGATGAGGATTTAGCAAAAATAGAACAATCTATTCAAAATTTAGCCACTTCAGTAAAGTCTTTATCAGAAGTAGTGCTGCAAAATAGAAGAGGATTAGATCTATTATTCTTAAAGGAAGGAGGGTTATGTGTAGCTCTCAATGAGGAATGTTGTTCTTTTGCTGATCATACGGGAGTAGTCCAGGACACCATGGCTGAACTCCGGAAGAGGTTGGATCAACGTAAAAAGGATCGTGAGGCGGGCAAGTCATGGTATGAAAACTGGTTTAATGTTTCACCTTGGCTAACCACTTTGTTGTCTGCTTTAGCGGGACCACTTATTCTGTTGATTCTGGGACTTACATTTGGGCCTTGTATATTACGCTATATTTTACGTTTTATTAGAGAACGATTTGACATGGCTAAATTGCTTATTTTAACTACGATGACTAGGGCAAAATGTAAGAGTGTATCTGTTAATGAGGATGAAGATTGTTGTGAATGCGTTATGCCGCGTAGGAACTATGATTGTAATTGTGAAATATTACCTTGTGAGTGTTATGATAAATGTTGGGATTGTGGAAAAAGGTTTGCTTGCAGTGCCGAGAATGAAAGCAGCATCTAATAAACAATAATAGAATAAAAAAAGAAAAAGGGGGGATTGTGAGAAACTATGGACTAGGGTATTGTTTATTAAGATGCATGTTAAGCCCAATGTAAAGGTCAGACCACTTGTGCAAGATAAGATAATGAAATCGCTTACACAAACTAAAACAGCCATCAGACACCGTTTGTGCAAGATAAGATAACCGCCAGATGTTCCAGGAACCGACAGAAACATGACAAACAACCCCATATAAGGAAATATGAGTGAGGGGTCAACTATGAGACAAGGGAGGAGGACTTCTTACTCAACGGCCACCGGGAAGCAGAAAACGACCCCCTAGCAACAACTGAAGCATGCGCAGAGTACCTCCACTATTTCAAGAGCACGGAAGAAAAGATGTATAAAAGGGGACTGTTTGAACTGCTTAGCACGGCAGTTGGCGGAGCGCAGACTCCCCTGCCGTCCAGCGCTGCTTTTGCTCATATTCTACTTGCTATAATTAATAAATTCCAATTGGATTCTAGTCCGTTGTGGTCTCAATTTATAACACCGTTGCAAAGGTTACTGCTTGCAGAAGGGGTCCAGCAGCATCTTTCAGTCCTGCATCTTTGCCTTTGGGAGCCGAGTTTAATCATTCGTGCACAGAAAACTGGGCAGCAGGACAGCCTGGAGAAGGCATCAAGGATGTATTCAAATGCGCTTTGAGGTGGGAAAGCAAGGAGTGAGAGCAATACAGGTGGCACAGTTGAGAAGCTTAACTTGTGCAGAAGAGGTCCAGCAGCATCTTTCAGTACTAGCTCTTCGCCTGTGGGAGCACAGTCCAACCATTCGTGCACTGACAACTGGGCAGCCGGCCAGCCTGGAGCACGCATCAAGGATGTATTCAAATGCACTTTGAGGTGGGAAAGCAAGGAGTGAGAGCAATACAGGTGGCACCGTTGCTAAGATTACCGTGTGCAGACGAGGTCCAGCAGCATCTTTCAGTCCTGGCTCTACGCCTGTGGAAGCAGAGTCCAATCATTCGTGCACTGACAACTGGGCAGCGGGACAGCCTGGAGCAGGCATCAAGAATATATTCAAATGCACTTTGAGCTGGGAATGCAAGGAGTGAGAGAAATACAGGTGGCACCGTTGCAAAGCCTACTGTGTGCAGAAGAGATCCAGCAGCATCTTTCAGTCCTGGATCTTTGCCTTTGGGAGCAGAGCCCCATCATTCGTGCACTGAAAACTGCCTAGCCGGAGGGCCCGGAGCTGGCATTAAGGATGTATTCATATGCACTTTGAGGTGGGAATGCCAGGAGTGCGAGCAATACAGGTGGCACCGTTACGAAGCTTACCGTGTGCAGAAGAGGTCCATCAGCATCTTTCAGTCCTGGCTCTTTGCCTTTGGGAGCAGAGTCCAATCATTCGTGCACTGACAACTGGGCAGCCGGCCAGCCTGGAGCAGGCATCAAGGATGCATTCAAATGCACTTTGAGTTGGGAAAGCAAATAGTGAGAGCAATACAGGTGGCACCGTTGCAAAACTTACCACGTGCAGGAGAGATCCAGCAGCATCTTTCAGTCCTGACTCTTCGCCTGTGGGAGCAGAGTCCAATCATTCGTGCACTGACAACTGGCTAGACGGAGGGCCCGGTTCAGGCATAAAGGATGTATTCAAATGCACTTTGAGGTGGGAAAGCAAGGAGTGAGAGCAATACAGCTGGCACCGTTGCGAAGCTTCCCATGTGCAGAAGTGGTCCAGCAGCATCTTTCAGTCCTGGCCCTTTGCCTGTGGGAGCAGAGTCCAATCATTCGTGCATCGAAAACTGAGGAGACGGCCAGCCCGGAGCAGGCATCAAGGATGTATTCAAATGCACTTTGAGGTGGGAAAGCAAGGAGTGAGACCAATGCAGGTGGCACCGTTGCAAAGCTTACTGTGCAGGGAAGAGATCCAGCAGCATCTTTCAGTCCTGTCTCGTCGCCTGTGGGAGCAGAGTCCAATCATTCGTGCACTGAAAATTGGCTAGCCGGATTGACTGGAGCAGGCATCAAGGATGTATTCAAATGCACTTTGAGGTGGGAAAGCAAGGTGTGAGAGCAATACAGGTGGCACAGTTGCGAAGCTTACCGTGTGCAGAAGAGGTCCAGCAGCATCTTTCAGAACTGGCTCTTCGCCTGCGGGAGCAGAGTCTAATCATTCGTGCACTGACAACTGGGCAGCCGGAGGCCCCGGACCAGGCATCAAGGATGTATTCAATGGTACTTTGAGGTGGGAAAGCAAGGAGTGAGAGCAATGCAGGTGGCACCGTTGCAAAGCTTACTGTGTGCAGAAGAGATTCAACAGCATCTTTCAGTCCTGGCTCTTTGCCTTTGGGAGCAGAGTACAATCATTCGTGCACTGAAAACTGGGCAGCAGGACAGCCTGGAGCAGGCATCAAGGATGTATTCAAATGCACTTTGAGGTGGAAAAGCAAGGAGTGAGAGCAGTATAAGTGGCACCGCTGCGAAGCTTACCATGTGCAGAAGAGGGCCTGCAGCATCTTTCAGTCCTGGCTCTTCGCCTGTGGGAGCAGAGTCCAGTCATTCGTGCACTGACAAGTGGGCAGGAGGACAGCCTGCAGCAGGCATCCAGGATGTATTCAAATGCACTTTGAGGTGGGAAAGCAAAGAGTGAGACCAATGCAGGTGGCACCGCTTTGAAGCTTTCCTTGTGCAAAAGAGGTCAAGCAGAATCTTTGAGTCCTGGCTCTGCTCCTGTGGGAGCAGAGTCCAATCATTCGTGCACTGACAACTGGGCAGTCGGACAGCCTGGAGCAGGCATCAAGGATGTATTCAAATGCACTTTCAGATGGGAAAGCAAGGAGTGAGAGCAATACAGGTGGCACCGCTGCGAAGCTTACCATGTGCAGATTGGTCCAGCAGCATCTTTCAGTCCTGTCTCTTCACCTGTGGGAGGAGAGTCCAATCATTCGTGCACTGACAACTGGGCCACAGGACAGCCTGGAGCAGACATCAAGGAAGTATTCAAAGGCACTTTGAGGTGGGAAAGCAAGGAGTGAAAGCAATACAGGTGGAACCGTTTAGAAGCTTACCATGTGACGAAGAGATCCAGCAGTATATTTCAATCCTGGCTCTCCGCTTGTGGGAGCAGAGTCCAATCATTTGAGCGCTGAAAAATGCCTAGCCGGACGGCCTGGAACAGGCATCAAGGATGTATTCAAATGCACTTTGAGGTGGGAAAGCAAGGAGTGAGCGCAATATAGGTGTCACCATTGCAAAAGTTTCCTGTGTGCAGAAGAGATCCAGCAGCATATTTCAGTCCTGGCTGATCGCCTGTGGGAGCAGCGTCCAATCATTCATGCACTGAAAACGGGGCAGCAGGACGGCCTGGAGCAGGCATCAAGTATGTATTCAAATACACTTTGAGGTGAGAAAGCAAGGAGTGAGAGCAATACAGGTGGCACCGCTGCGAAGCTCACCCTGTGCTGAAGAGATCCAGCTGCATCTTTCAGTCCTGGCTCTTCGTCTGTGGGAGCAGAGTCCAATCGTTCATGCACTGAAAACTGGGCAGCGGAGGGACTGGAGCAGTCATCAAGGAAGTATTCAAATGCACTTTGAGGTGGGAAAGCAAGGAGTGAGACCAATACAGGTGGCACAGTTGCGAAGCTAACCATGTGCAGAAGAGATCCGGCAGCATCTTTCAGTCCTGGCTCTTCGCCTGTGGGAGCAGAGTCCAATCATTCAAGCACTGACAGCTGGGCAGCGGAGGTACTGGAGCAGGCATAAAGGATGTATTCAAATGCACTTTGAGGTGGGAAAGCAAAGAGTGAAAGCAATACAGGTGACACCGTTGCGAAGCATGCCATGTGCATCTTGGTCCAACAGCATCTTTCAGTCCTGGCTCTGCTCCTGTGGGAGCAGAGTCCAATCATTCATGCACTGGAAACTGGGGAGCAAGACAGAAAGGAGCAGGCATCAAGGATGTATTCAAATGCACTTTGAGGTGGGAAAGGAAGGAGTAAGAGCAATACAGGTGGCACCGTTGCAAAGCTTACCATCTGGAGAAGAGATCCAGCAGCATCTTTCAGTCCTGGCTCTTCGCCTGTGGGAGCAGAGTACAATCATTCGTGCACTGACAACGGGGCAGCCGTCCAGCCTGGAGGAGGCATCAAGGATGTATTCAAATGCACTTTGAGGTGGGAAAGCAAGGAGAGAGAGCAATAGAGGTGGCGCAGTTGCAAAGCTCACTGTGTGCAGAAGAGGTTCAGCAGCATCTTTCAGTCCTGGCTCTTCGCCCGTGGCAGCAGAGACCAATCATTCGTGCACTGAAAACTGGGAAGCCGGAGGGACTGGAGCAGGCATCAAGGGCGTATTCAAATGCACTTTGAGGTGGGAAAGCAAAGAGTGAGAGCAATACAGGTGGCACAGTTGCGAAGCTTACCGTGTGCAGAAGAGGTCCAGCAGCATCTTTCAATCCTGAATCTTCGCCTGTGGGAGGAGAGTCCAATCATTCGTGCACTGACAATTGGGCAGCCGGCCAGCCTGGAGCAGGCATCAAGGATGTATTCAAATGCACTTTGAGGTGGGAAAGCAAAGAGTGAGAGCAATACAGGTGGCACCGTTGCGAAGCTTACCGCGTGCAGAAGAGTTCCAGCAGCATCTTTCAGTCCTGGCTCTTCGCCTGTGGGAGCAGAGTCCAATCATTCGTCCACTGAAAACTGGCTAGACGGAGGGCCCAGTTCAGGCATCAAGGATGTAATCAAATGCACTTTGAGGTGGGAAAGCAAGGAGTGAGAGCAATACAGGTGGCACCATTGCGAAGCTTATCATCTGCAGAAGAGGCCCAGCAGCATCTTTCAGTCCTGGCTCTTTCCCTGTGGGAGCAGAGCCCAATCATTCGTGCATTGGAAACTGAGGAGCAGGCCAGCCTGGAGCTGGCATCCACGATGTATTCAAATGCACTTTGAGGTGGGAAAGCAAGGAGTGAGAGCAATACAGGTGGCACCGTTGCAAAGCTTACCATGTGCAGAAGAGATCCAGCAGTATCTTTCAGTCCTGGCTCTTCGCCTGTGGGAGCAGAGTCCAATCATTCGTGCACTGACAACTCGGCAGCCAGAGGGCCCGGACTAGGCATCAAGGATGTATTCAAATGCACTTGGAGGTGGGAATGCAATGAGTGAGACCACTACAGGTGGCACCGCTGCGAAGCTTACAATGTGCAGAAGAGGTCCAGCAGCATCTTTCAGTCCTGTCTCTTTGCTTTTAGGAGCAGAGTCCAACCATTCGTGCACTGAAAACTGGGCAGCCGGCCAGCCTGGAGCAGGCATCAAGGATGTATTCAAATGCACTTTGAGGTGGGAAAGCAAGGAGTGAGAGCAATACAGGTGGCACCGTTGCAAAACTTACCGTGTGCAGAAGAGGTCCAGCAGCATCTTTCAGTCCTGGCTCTTCGCCTGTGGGATCAGAGTCCAACCATTCGTGCACTGAAAGCTGGGCAGCCCGAGGGTCCTGAGCAGGCACCAAGGATGAAGTCAAATGGACTTACAGGTGGAAATGAAAGGAGTGAGAACAATAGAGGGAGCACCGTTGCGAAACTTACCATGTGCAGGAGAGGTCCAGCAGCATCTTTCAGTCCTGGCTCTTCGCCTGTGGCAGCAGAGTCCAAACATTCTTGCACTGAAAACTGGGCAGCAAGCCACCCTGGAGCAGGCATCAAGGATGCATTCAAATGCACTTTGAGGTGGGAAAGCAAAGAGTGAGAGCAATACAGGTGCCACCGTTGTGAAGCTTACTGTGTGCAGAAGAAATCCAGCAGCATCTTTCAGTCCTGTCTCTTTGCTTTTGGGAGCAGAGTCCAACCATTCGTGCACTGAAAACTGGGCAGCCGGCCAGCCTGGAGCAGGCATCAAGGATGTATGCAAATGCACTTTGAGGTGGGAAAGCAAGGAGTGAGAGCAATACAGGTGGCACCGTTGCAAAGCTTACCATCTGCAGAAGAGGTCCAGCAGCATCTTTCAGTCCTGTCTCTTCGCCTGTGGGAGCAGAGTCCAATCATTCGTGCACTGACTACTGGGCAGCCGTACAGCCTGGAGCAGGCAGCAAGGATGTATTCAAATGCACTTTGAGGTGGGAAAGCAAGGAGTGAGAGGAATACAGGTCGCACCGCTGCGAAGCTTACCGTGTGCAGAAGAGATCCAGCAGCATCTTTCAGTCCTGGCTCTTCGCCTGTGGGAGCAGAGTCCAATCATTCGTGCACTGAAAACTGGGCAGACGGCCAGCCTGGAGCAGGCATCAAGGATGTATTAAAATGCACTTTGATGAGGGAAAGCAAGGAGTGAGAGCAATGCAGGTCGCACCGCTGCGAAGCTCACACCGTGCAGAAGAGATCCAGCAGCATCTTTCAGTCCTGGCTCTTCGCCTGTGGGATCAGAGTCCAACCATTCGTGCACTAAAAACTGGGCAGCCCGAGGGTCCTGAGCAGGCACCAAGGATGAATTCAAATGGACTCTCAGGTGGAAATGAAAGGAGTGAGAACAATAGAGGTAGCACCGTTGCGAAACTTACCATGTGCAGGAGAGGTCCAGCAGCATCTTTCAGTCCTGGCTCTTCGCCTGTGGCAGCAGAGTCCAATCATTCTTGCACTGAAAACTGGGCAGCAAGCCACCCTGGAGCAGGCATCAAGGATGCATTCAAATGCACTTTGAGGTGGGAAAGCAAAGAGTGAGAGCAATACAGGTGCCACCGTTGTGAAGCATACTGTGTGCAGAAGAAATCCAGCAGCATCTTTCAGTCCTGTCTCTTTGCTTTTGGGAGCAGAGTCCAACCATTCGTGCACTGAAAACTGGGCAGCCGGCCAGCCTGGAGCAGGCATCAAGGATGTATTCAAATGCACTTTGATGAGGGAAAGCAAGGAGTGAGAGCAATACAGGTGGCACCGCTGCGAAGCTTACTGTGTGCAGAAGACGTCCAGCAGCATCTTTCAGTCCTGGCTCTTTGCCTGTGGGTGCAGAGTCCAATCATTCGTGCACTGACAACTGGGCAGCCGGAGGGACTGGAACAGGCATCAAGGATGTATTCAAATGCACTTTCAGGTGGGAAAGCAATTAGTGAGAGCAATAAAGGTGGCACCGCTGCGAAGCTTACAAAGTGCAGAAGAGGTCCAGCAGCATCTTTAAGTCCTGGCTCTTCTCCTGTGGGAGAAGAGTCCAATCATTCGTGCACTGAAAATTGGGCAGCTGGACGGCCTGGAGCAGGCATAAAGGATTCACTGAAATGGACTTTGAGGCGGGAAAGCAAAGAGTGAGACCAATACAGGTGGCACTCTTGCAAAGCTTACTGTGCGCAGAAGAGATCCAGCAGCATCTTTCAGTCCTGGCTCTCCGCCTGTGGGAGCAGAGTCCAATCATTCGTGCACTGAAAACTGGGCAGCCGTCCAGCCTTTAGCAGGCATCAAGGATGTCTTCAAATGCACTTTGAGGCAGGAAACCAAGGAGTGAGTGCAATATAGGTATAACCGTTGCAAAGCTTACCCTTTGCAGAAGAGATCCAGCAGCATCTTTCAGCCCTGGATCTTTCCCTGTGGGAGCAGAGTCCAGTTATTCGTGCCCTGAAAACTGAGCAGCCGGACAGCCTGGAGCAGGCATCAAAGATGTATTCAAATGCACTTTGAGGTGGGAAAGCAAGGAGTGAGAGCAATACAGGTGGCACCGTTGCGAAGCTTACAGTGTGCAGAAGAGATCCAGCAGCATCTTTCAGTCCTGGCTCTTCGCCTGTGGGAGCAGAGTCCAATCATTCGTGCAGTGAAAAGTGGGCAGCCGGAGGGACAGGAGCAGGCATCAAGGATGTATTCAAATGCACTTTGAGGAGGAAAAGCAAGAAGTGAGACCAATACAGGTGGCACCGCTGCGAAGCTTACCATGTGCAGAAGAGATCCAGCAGCATCTTTCAGTCCTGTCTCTTCGCCTGTGGGAGCAGAGTCCAATCATTCATGCACTGACAACTGGGTAGCCGGACGGCCTGGTGCAGCCATCAAGGATGTTTTCAAATGGACTTTGAGGTGGGAAAGCAAAGAGTGAGACCAATACAGGTGGCACTGCTGCGAAGCTTACAATGTGCAGAAGAGGTCCAGCAGCATCATTCAGTCCTGGCTCTTCGCCTGTGGGAGGAGAGTCCAATCCTTCGTGCACTGAAAACTGGGCAGCCAGACGGCCTAGAGCAGGCATCAAGGATGTATTCAAATGCACTTTGAGGAGGAATAGCAAGGAGTGAGACCAATACAGGTGGCACCGCTGCGAAGCTTACAATGTGCAGAAGAGGTCCAGCAGCATCTTTCAGTCCTGGCTCTTCGCCTGTGGGAGCAGAGTCCAATCATTCGTGCACTGAAAACTGGGCAGCCTGACGGCCTGGGGCATTCATCAAGGATGTATTCAAATGGACTTTGAGGTGGAAATGAAAGGAGAGAGAGCAATACAGCTGGCACCGCTGCGATGCTTACCACGTGCAGAAGAGATCAGGCAGCATCTTTCAGTCCTGGCTCTCCGCCTGTGGGAGGAGAGTCCAATCATTCGTGCACTGTAAACTGAGCAGCAGGACAGCCTGGAGCAGGCATCAAGGATGCATTCAAATGCACTTTGAGGTGGGAAAGCAAGGAGTGAAAGCAATACAGGTGGCACTGTTGCAAAGCTTACCATGTGCAGACGAGGTCCAGCAGCATCTTTCAGTCCTGGCTCTTCGCCTGTGGGAGCAGTGTCCAATCATTCGTGCACTGACAACTGGGCAGCAGTACAGCCTGGAGCAGGCATCAAGGATGTATTCAAATGCACTTTGAGGCGGGAAAGCAAGGAGTGAGAGCAATACAGGTGGAACCATTTCAAAGCTTACCATGTGCAGAAGAGATCCAGCAGCATCTTTCAGTCCCGGCTCTTCGCCTGTGGGAGGAGAGTCCAATCATTCGTGCCCTGAAAATTGGGCAGCTGGACGGCCTGGAGCAGGCATAAAGAATTCATTCAAATGGACTTTGAGGTGGGAAAGTGTTATAAATGTTCGAAGTCCAATTATAAAATCAAAAGTAATTTATTGGAATTCAATACAAAGAGGTAATAAGCAAAGCAGCGCTGGGTGCGCGCGGAGTCACTGCTCCACCAACACGCACACCAGGGTAGTGACAATGTACTATATTATTGTACCAAGGTATGCATATTCATTCAGGTGTCGCAACATGTAAATTTTCCTTTGCTTTGTGCTACAATTAGTTTCGCAACACTGTTCCGCATGCGCACTGCCTCCTGGTGGTCTTGGGCAGGGGTCCCGGGATGAAGTAAGGGTCTTCCTCGTTGCTGCACTTTTCACCTCAGTGGGATTGGCGCATGCTCAGTTCATTTCTTTTGGATTTCATCATTTCTGTATTGGTTTGTACTGGTCGTCCTGGATGCGTTCTATTCTTTATCGGTGAAACAGGATATTGTGATTTGACATTTACAAATTTCTACTTGTTACAGGATCATTCAAGCATTTTGTACCAGCCTTGCTCAATAAGCGAGTTAACAATTAGCAATCAATTATTAGTAAATTAACAATTAGCAATTTTTTAATAATCAGCAAATTCATAGTTTACATTTATTACAATTCCCCCCTTTTTCTCTTTATTCCCCAGTTTGCTGATTCAAATTTTGAACCTCTTCTCTTGCGGCCGATAGTATAGCTGTATTTTCTAATTCAATTTCTGTTTGTTCCTCATCTGGTGTGATGTCATTGTTATTAATGCTTTGTTGATTCGTGTATTTGAGATCTCCCCTCTCATTCTCCCTTTTGTCTCTATCTGATTATAACATGTGGCATATCAGTGATTCTTACACACCATGTAGCAGGTCAGAATAATGGGGGATTTAGACTAGATCATATCTGCAACATATGCCAACCATAGGCTTTTTGGCCTGCCCTCCTCTCCTATATAGCTCTTTGATAACAGGGGAGTCCATCTCTCACATCAAGGTCTGGCATGGCATGTGTCCCCACCACTCAACGCCTGCTGGGTTGCAGCCAACAGCGGAGCGAAAAGTTCTTCTTGGTGGCAAACACAGAGGCCAACCCAGTCTTGCCCTTGACTGTGGTAGGAGGCATTTGGCCAGCCTCAGTCCTGGCACCTCGTTGTCAATGCAGAGCTGCACCTGGTTCATTCAGTACATTAGCAGTATGTATACTACAGGGTGCAGCAGCATGTCAAAGATGTTAATGGCAGTGAGGGACCAGCCAAAGGAATTTCTTACTCGTGGAGTTCTCCCACTCTCTTAATTAGTTCCATTGTATGCTGTATAACACTACCATTGTATTAGAATCTTTCTACCTTTTGCCTTAGCATTTTCTAGCAGCTGCTGCAAATTTGCATGCTCTAACTTCTCTTTTACAATTGACAAATCCATACAATACAAGGTGTAGTTTCTTATTAGCAACTGGCTAGTAAGTACGGGTGGTGTTATACACAAAATCACAACTTCTAATAAGAGCTACTTTACAAGGACACATATTCAGACTGTTACTTTTCAGTTGCTCCCAAGTGATGTTTTGCAGTCATTTGTTTCTCTCTTCCTCGATCTCCTTCTGCTCAGGATATTCACGGTCAGCTCCTGTAGCTGAGGCATTGGGTTTTTCCACTTGCCTGTCCAGCTCATGGTGAGGCTTGAGAAACTTTGCAGGCAGCTGCCATGGACCTGTGGGTAGGGGGACACAAATATACCCCTTCCCCAGGGTTATCAGTTAAAGTGTTTCCTTAAAGCAAAGGCATTCTAATGAAACAGGAATGTGAAGCAGCTGCAGAAGTAAACTGCACAGTGTTAACAGTCAAGGAGTTTGCTGTATCATTGCCCATTTCTTTTTTTTCTTTCTCTGCCACCCTGATGCTGCTTGGGTGGCGGCTGGTAAAGCTTGTGGTTGCACTACCCCTCTCACTTTTTTCAGTTAGCAGTCACCCCCAGGTTACTTAAAACACACTGTGGTGTCTCTACAAACTGCTCCGATATTTCAGTAGATCGAGAGGTGTTTTTACTCTAGCACATAACTTTTTTATGTTGCTCCCCCTTCTTTGGGCGGTTACAAACGTCCATCTGCTTGGCAATAGCCATAAATACCTGCCTGCTCAACAGCAGCTCTGTATTAACCCTTTCTTGTCCAAAATGTTAATCTGTTACACATTTAAAACTTTTACATGAATAAATACACAGAACAGTGTCTGCCCTCAACACATATGCACACAGATACATACACATGGGATCCCATAAACAGACTTCACACAAATACAAAATTTAAAACACAAAATATAGACAAAATGTGGTGCAATGACCCTGTGAAGACAATCAGGAAACCAGCTCCAAACAGCGTCATCGCAATGTAAGGTGGCAGGCTCAATCTCAGCAGGCGTCCCCGCAGAGGCTCTGCCTCCCTCACATCGTATGAGGCTTGGGCTTTTAAACTAACCAAAATGCACACTCATTCCGACACAGGTGGCCAGCCCTCATCGGAAGAAGTGGTCAACAATATCTATAAAGGTCTACAAGGGTTGATAAAAACATAAACATACTTATATTTACCAACTTTTAGTACATGAATATCACAGAGTGACTATAAGCACGCAATACATCTGCATCCCCCACCCATCTTACTTTTCCCTTTACAGCTGCCCATTTATCATGAGGATCTGGGGGATATAAACCAGGCTTCTT
This sequence comes from Ara ararauna, assembly GCA_028858755.1. Lineage (NCBI taxonomy): Eukaryota > Metazoa > Chordata > Aves > Psittaciformes > Psittacidae > Ara > Ara ararauna. Next base: position 15,290,396 of record CM054385.1, read on the forward strand.
TTCCGAATCAACAGGTACCGGGTCAAAAGGACTATCCAGGTCAGCATCAGAATTATCAGGAGTCAGAAACTCAGGAGCAGCAACAGTAGTTTGATGAACATGTATAGGCTTCTCATAAATGTCGTCAGGAGTTTCAGCGTTATCAAGTGCAATTAAAACATTTCCTCCCCAAATTTCTATGCAATAATGTACCATTTTTCCTTATTTTTTTTCCTTCTTGGGAGGGCCAAGAGCCCCAGTATTTAATCATCAACCCTAAAAGACTGTCAGGAGGTATTCTGGGTAATTTATTCTTATAACCCTCCTGGAAATTTTTTTTTTTTTTCTTGTTTTCGAGCTCGACTTTTGTTTTGACCCATTTTATTCTTCCGATCGGTTATCTATTTTAGTGATCACTATAATCTAAAAGATGAGGTCCAGGAATTTTATGGCAATTCCTCCAGCCCTTGGTTACCAGTGAGAGTGTCTTGCAGGGGGTCTTAGGACCTATTACCCACCCACGAATTCCCCTAAAAATCGCTTCGGTCCTTCACCGGCCAAGTCCCTCGCGGGAGATTGGAACCGCGGTTAGAAGACCTCCGCATTCGCTTCGGAGCTTTGTCCTAATCCGCCCCGGACTTTTGTTCCGATGCATCTCAGAACCTTGCTCCGCCTCAATCACACTCTCACGCAAGCAGGCAACCGTATCCCACCCAACCGAACGGTATTCCTTATCCTTATACTTACGACTCTGTCGTCTTCGTTCGGATCTTCGTGCACCAGAATTACGGGTATCTTAGACTGCAGTTTCCTTCTTTACCTAGGAGCTCCAATTCCTTTGCTTATTGCCTCTCCTGTCCGTTGATCTCCGAAGGTCAATCCCAATTAGAATCTCCCCAAGCCACAACCAAAAATGTGTGGGGCGCCTCTCAGGAAGACCCAATCTGGGAAATCACCTGGAGATCACGTCGGGGTCACCAAATTGTTATAAATGATCGAAGTCCAATTATAAAATCAAAAGTAATTTATTGCAATTTAATACAAAGAGGTAATAAGCAAAGCAGCGCTGGGTGCGTGCGGAGTCACTGCTCCACCAACACGCACACCAGGGAAGTGACAATGTACTATATTATTGTACCAAGGTATGCATATTCATTCAGGTGTTGCAACATGTAGATTTTCCTTTGCTTTGTATTACAATTAGTTTCGCAACACTGTTCCGCATGCGCACTGCCTCCTGGTGGTCTTGGGCAGGGGTCCCGGGATGAAGTAAGGGTCTTCCTCGTTGCTGCACTTTTCACCTCAGTGGGATTGGCGCATGCTCAGTTCATTTCTTTTGGATTTCATCATTTCTGTATTGGTTTGTACTGGTCGTCCCGGATGCATTCTATTCTTTATCGGTGAAACAGGATATTGTGATTTGACATTTACAAATTACTACTTGTTTCAGGATCATTCAAGCATATTGTACCAGCCTTGCTCAATAAGCGAGTTAACAATTAGCAATCAATTATTAGTAAATTAACAATTAGCAATTTTTTAATAATCAGCAAATTCATAGTTTACATTTATTACAAAAGCAAAGAGTGAGACCAATACAGGTGGCACTCTTGCAAAGCTTACTGCGTGCAGAAGAGATCCAGCAGCATCTTTCAGTCCTGGCTCTTCGCCTGTGGGAGCAGAGTCCAATCATTCGTGCACTGAAAACTGGACTGCCTGGAGCAGGCATCAGGGATGTATTCAAATGCACAGTGAGGTGGGAAAGCAAGGAGTGAGAGCAATACAGGTGGCACCACTGTGAAGCTTACCATTTGCTGAAGAGATCCAGCAGCATCTTTCAGTCCTGGCTCTTCGCCTGTGGGAGCAGAGTCCAATCATTCGTGCACAGAAAACTGGGCAGCTGGACAGCCTGGAGCACGCATCAAGGATACATTGAAATGGACTTTGAGGTGGGAAAGCAAAGAGTGAGACCAATACAGGTGGCACCGTTGCAAAGCTTACTGTGTGCAGGTGAGGTCCAGCAGCATCTTTCAGTCCTGGCTCTTCGCCTGTGGGTGCAGAGTCCAATCATTCGTGCGCTGAAAACTGGGCAGCAGGACAGCCTGGAGCAGGCATCAAGGATGTATTCAAATGCACTTGGAGGTGTGAAAGCAAGCAGTGAGAGCAATACAGGTCGCACCGCTGCGAAGCTTACAATTTGCTGAAGAGATCCAGCAGCATATTTCAGTGCTGGCTCTTCGCCTGTGGGAGCAGCGTCCAATCATTCGTGCACTGAAAACTGGGCAGCAGGACAGCCTGGAGCAGGCATAAAGGATGTATTCAAATGCACTTTGAGGTGGGAAAGCAAGGAGTGAGAGCAATACAGCTGTCACCGCTGCGAAGCTCACCCTGTGCTGAAGAGACCCAGCTGCATCTTTCAGTCCTGGCTCTTCGCCTGTGGGAGCAGAGTCCAATCATTCGTGCACTGAAAACTGGGCTGCCCGAGGGTCCTGAGCAGGCACCAAGGATATATTCAAATGGACTTTCAGGTGGAAATGAAAGGAGTGAGAACAATAGAGGTAGCACCGTTGCGAAACTTACCATGTGCAGAAGAGGTCCAGCAGCATCTTTCAGTCCTGTCACTTCGCCTGTGGGAGCAGAGTCCAATCATTCTTGCGCTGAAAACTGGGCAGCAAGCCAGCCTGGAGCAGGCATCAAGGATGTATTCAAATGCACTTTGAGGTGGGAAAGCAAGGAGTGAGAGGAATACAGCTGGCACCGCAGCGAAGCTTACCATGTGCAGAAGAGGTACAGCAGCATCATTCAGTCCTGGCTCTTCGCCTGTGGGTGCAGAGTCCAATCATTCGTGCACTGAAAACTGGGCAGCCGGAGGGACTGGAGCAGGCATCAAGGATGTATTCAAATGCACTTTGAGGTGGGATAGCAAGGAGTGAGAGCAATACAGGTCGCACCGCTGCCAAGCTTACAATTTGCTGAAGAGATCCAGCAGCATCTTTCAGTCCTGGCTCTTTGCCTGTGCAAGCAGAGTCCAATCATTCGTGCACTGAAAACTGGGCAGCAGGATGGCCTGGAGCAGGCATCAAGGATGTATTCTAATGGACTTTCAGGTGGAAATGAAAGGAGTGAGAGCAATACAGGAGGCACCGTTGCGAAGCTTACCATGTTCAGAAGAGGTCCAGATGCATCATTCAGTCCTGACCCTTCGCCTGTGGGAGCAGAGTCCAATCATTCTTGCACTGAAAACTAAGCAGCCAGCCAGACAGGAGCAGGCATCAAGGTTGTATTCAAATGCACTTTGAGGTGGGAAAGCAAGGAGTGATAGCAATACAGGTGGCCCCGTTGTGAAGCTTGCCATGTGCAGAAGAGATCCAGCAGCATATTTCAGTCGTGGCTCTTCGCCTGTGGGAGCAGAGTCCAATCATTCGTGCACTGAAAACTGGACAGCCGGCCAGCCTGGAGCAGGCATCAAGGATGTATTCAAATGCACTTTGATGAGGGAAAGCAAGGAGTGAAAGCAATACAGGTGGCACCGTTGCAAAGCTTACCATGTGCAGACGAGGTCCAGCAGCATCTTTCAGTCCTGTCTCTTCGCCTGTGGGAGCAGAGTCCAATCATTCGTGCACTGAAAACTGGGCAGCCGGAGGGACAGGAGCAGGCATCAAGGATGTATTCAAATGCACTTTGAGGTGGGAAAGCAAGGAGTGAGAGCAATACAGGTGGCACCGCTGCGAAGCTTGCCGTGCGCAGAAGAGTTCCAGCAGCATCATTCAGTCCTGGCCCTTCGCCTGTGGGAGCAGAGTCCAATCATTCGTGCACTGAAATCTGGGCAGCCGGCCAGCCTGGAGCAGTCATCGAGGATGTATTCAAATGGACTTTGAGGCGGGAAAGCAAAGTGTGAGAGCAACACAGGAGGCACTGTTGCAAAACTTACCACGTGCAGGAGAGTTCCAGAAGCATCTTTCAGTCCTGGCTCTTCGAATGTGGGAGCAGAGTCCTATCATTCGTGCACAGAAAACTGCCTAGCCGGAGGGCCCGGACCAGGCATCAAGGATGTATTCAAATGCACTTTGAGGTGGGAAAGCAAGGAGTGAGAGCAATACAGGTGGCACCGTTGCAAAGCTTACTGTGTGCGGAATAGATCCAGCAGCATCTTTCAGTCCTGGCTCTTCGCCTGTGGCAGCAGAGTCCAATCATTCGTGCACTGACAACTGGGCAGCCGGCCAGCCTGGAGCAGGCATCCAGGATGTATTCAAATGTACTTTGAGGTGGGAAAGGAAGGAGTGAGAGCAATACAGGTGGCACCGTTGCGCAGCTTACCGTGTGCGGAAGAGGTCCAACAGAGCCTTTCATTCCTGGGTCTTTGCTTTTAGGAGCAGAGTACAATCATTTGTGCACTGAAATTTGGGCAGCCGGCCAGCCTGGAGCAGGCATCAAGGATATATTCAAATGCACTTTGAGATGGGAAAGCAAGGAGTGAGAGCAATAAAGGTGGCACCGTTGCAAAGCTTACCATCTGCAGAAGAGGTCCAGCAGCATCTTTCAGTCCTGGCTCTTCGCCTGTGGGAGCAGAGTCCAATCATTCGTGCACTGAAAACTGGCTAGCTGGAGGGCCTGGAGCAGGCATCAAGGATGTATTCAAATGCACTTTCAGGTGGGAAAGCAAGGAATGAGAGCAATAGAGGTGGCACCACTGCAAAGCTTGCCATGTGCAGAAGAGATCCAGCAGCATCTTTCAGTCCTGGCTCTTCGCCCGACGGAGCAGAGTCCAATCATTCGTCCACTGAAAACTGGGCAGCCTGGGGGCCTGGACCAGGCATCAAGGATGTATTCAAATGCACTTTGAGGAATGAAAGCAAGGTGTGACACCAATACACGTCGCAGCATTGCCAAGCTTACTGTGTGCAGAAGAGATCCAGCAGCATCTTTCAGTCCTGGCTCTTCGCCTGTGGGAGCAGAGTCCAATCATTCGTGCACTGAAAATTGGCTAGCCGGATTGATTGGAGCAGGCATCAAGGATGTATTCAAATGCACTTTGAGGTGGGAAAGCAAGGTGTGAGAGCAATAGAGGTGGCACAGTTGCGAAGCTTACCGTGTGCAGAAGAGGTCCAGCAGCATCTTTCAGAACTGGCTCTTCGCCTGCGGGAGCAGAGTCTAATCATTCGTGCACTGACAACTGGGCATCCGGAGGCCCCGGGCCAGGCATCAAGGATGTATTTAATGGTACTTTGAGGTGGGAAAGCAAGGAGTGAGAGCAATGCAGGTGGCACCGTTGCAAACCTTACTGTGTGCAGAAGAGATTCAACAGCATCTTTCAGTCCTGGCTCTTTGCCTTTGGGAGCAGAGTCCAATCATTTGTGCACTGAAAACTGGGCAGCAGGACAGCCTGGAGCAGGCATCAAGGATTATTCAAATGCACTTTGAGGTGGAAAAGCAAGGAGTGAGAGCAGTATAAGTGGCACCGCTGCGAAGCTTACCATGTGCAGAAGAGGGCCTGCAGCATCTTTCAGTCCTGGCTCTTCGCCTGTGGGAGCAGAGTCCAGTCATTCGAGCACTGACAAGTGGGCAGGAGGACAGCCTGCAGCAGGCATCAAGGATGTATTCAAATGCACTTTGAGGTGGGAAAGCAAGGAGTGACACCAATGCAGGTGGCACTGCTTTGAAGCTTTCCTTGTGCAGAAGAGGTCAAGCAGAATCTTTGAGTCCTGGCTCTGCTCCTGTGGGAACAGAGTCCAATCATTTGTGCACTGACAACTGGGCAGTCGGACAGCCTGGAGCAGGCATCAAGGATGTATTCAAATGCACTTTCAGATGGGAAAGCAAGGAGTGAATGCAATACAGCTGGCACCGCTGCGAAGCTTACCATGTGCAGATTGGTCCAGCAGCATCTTTCAGTCCTGTCTCTTCACCTGTGGGAGGAGAGTCCAATCATTCGTGCACTGACAACTGGGCCACAGGACAGCCTGGAGCAGACATCAAGGAAGTATTCAAAGGCACTTTGAGGTGGGAAAGCAAGGAGTGAAAGCAATACAGGTGGAACCGTTTAGAAGCTTACCATGTGACGAAGAGATCCAGCAGCATATTTCAATCCTGGCTCTCCGCTTGTGGGAGCAGAGTCCAATCATTTGAGCGCTGAAAAATGCCTAGCCGGACGGCCTGGAACAGGCATCAAGGATGTATTCAAATGCACTTTGAGGTGGGAAAGCAAGGAGTGAGCGCAATATAGGTGTCACCATTGCAAAAGTTTCCTGTGTGCAGAAGAGGTCCATCAGCATATTTCAGCCCTGGCTGATCGCCTGTGGGAGCAGAGTCCAATCATTCATGAACTGAAAACGGGGCAGCAGGACGGCCTGGAGCAGGCATCAAGTATGTATTCAAATACACTTTGAGGTGAGAAAGCAAGGAGTGAGAGCAATACAGGTGGCACCGCTGCGAAGCTCACCCTGTGCTGAAGAGATCCAGCTGCATCTTTCAGTCCTGGCTCTTCGTCTGTGGGAGCAGAGTCCAATCGTTCATGCACTGAAAACTGGGCAGCGGAGGGACTGGAGCAGTCATCAAGGAAGTATTCAAATGCACTTTGAGGTGGGAAAGCAAGGAGTGAGACCAATACAGGTGGCACAGTTGCGAAGCTAACCATGTGCAGAAGAGATCCAGCAGCATCTTTCAGTCCTGGCTCTTCGCCTGTGGGAGCAGAGTCCAATCATTCAAGCACTGACAGCTGGGCAGCGGAGGTACTGGAGCAGGCATAAAGGATGTATTCAAATGAACTTTGAGGTGGGAAAGCAAAGAGTGAAAGCAATACAGGTGACACCGTTGCGAAGCATGCCATGTGCATCTTGGTCCAAGAGCATCTTTCAGTCCTGGCTCTGCTCCTGTGGGAGCAGAGTCCAATCATTCATGCACTGGAAACTGGGGAGCAAGACAGAAAGGAGCAGGCATCAAGGATGTATTCAAATGCACTTTGAGGTGGGAAAGGAAGGAGTAAGAGCAATACAGGTGGCACCGTTGCAAAGCTTACCATCTGGAGAAGAGATCCAGCAGCATCTTTCAGTCCTGGCTCTTCGCCTGTGGGAGCAGAGCACACTCATTCGTGCACTGACAACGGGGCAGCCGTCCAGCCTGGAGGAGGCATCAAGGATGTATTCAAATGCACTTTGAGGTGGGAAAGCAAGGAGAGAGAGCAATACAGGTGGCGCAGTTGCAAAGCTCACTGTGTGCAGAAGAGGTTCAGCAGCATCTTTCAGTCCTGGCTCTTCGCCTGTGGGAGCAGAGTCAAATCATTCGTGCACTGACAACTGGGCAGCGGAGGGACTGTAGCAGGCATCAAGGATGTATTCAAATGCACTTTGAGGTGGGAAAGCAAGGAGTGAGAGCAATACAGGTGGCACAGCTGCGAAGCTTACCTTGTGCAGAAGAGCTCCAGCTGCATCTTTCAGTCCTGGCTCTTCGCCTGTGGGAGCGGAGTCCAATCATTCGTGCACTGACAACTGGGCAGCTGGACAGCCTGGAGCAGGCATCAAGGATGTATTCAAATGCACTTTTAGGTGGGAAAGCAAGGAGTGAGACCAATACAGGTGGCACTGTTGCGAAGGTTACAATGTGCAGAAGAGATCCAGCAGCAACTTTCAGTCCTGGCTCTTTGCCTGTTGCAGCAGAGTCCAATCATTCGTGCACTGAAAACTGGGCAGCCGTCCAGCCTGAAGGAGGCATCAGGGATGTATTCAAATGCACTTTGAGGCGGGAAAGCAAGGAATGAGACCAATACAGGAGGCACCGTTGCGAAGCTTGCCATGTGCAGAAGAGGTCCAGCAGCCTCTTTCCTTTCTGGCACTTCTTCTATGCGAGCAGAGACCGACCGTTTGTGCACTCCAAACTCGGTTTCAGGATGGCTGGGGAGTGCACCGCAGCTGTTGAGCACAAACGGACGTCGAGGTGGCAAACCAAAGGAGCCACTGCAATGCAAGTACCACCTCTGCGAAAGATGCTGCGTGCAGACGGTTGCCAGGAGCTACTTTCAGACCTGGATCATCGCCTGATTGGTCTAAGGTACTTGCCTACTCACTCAGCAGCAGGATGTCTGAGATTGGGTGTCAGAGAGGTTCGTTCAAATGCACTTTCAGATATGCAAGCAGGGAGTGAGAGTAAAAGTGGTGGCCCGGTTGCAAACCTTACTGACTGCTGAAGAGATCCAGCAGCCTCTTTCAGTCCTGGCTCTTTGTCTGTGCCAGCAGAGACCAATCGTTCGTGCATTCCAATCTCGGACTCAGGACCGCTGGGGAGTGCACCACAGATGATGTGCTCAAACGGACTTGGAGCTGGTAAAGCAAGCAGTGACTGCAAAGCAAGTGTCACAGGAGCAAAACCTGCTGTGTGCAGATTGCAACCTGCAACCTCTTTCAGTCCTGGCTCTTCGTGTGTGCAAGCAGGGACCAGTCCTTTGAGCACTCCAAATTGGTATTCCGGACGTCTGGGGAATATGCCACAGATGTTGTGCTCAAACGGACTTGGAGCTGGTAAAGCAAGCAGCGACTGCAAAGCAAGTGTCACCGTAGCAAATCCTGCTGTGTGCAGAAGAGTTCCAGCAGCCTCTTTCCTTCCTGGCTCTTCTTCTATGCGAGCAGAGACCAACCGATTGTGTACTCCAAACTCGGATCCAGGATGGCTGTGGTGTGTACCACAGATTTTCTTCTGAAACGGACTTGGAGCTGGTAAAGCAAGCAGCGACTGCAAAGCAAGTGTCACAGAAGCAAATCCTGCAGTGTGCAGAAGAGTTCCAGCAGCCTCTTTCAGTCCTTGCTCTGTGTCTGTGAGAGAAGAGAGCAATCGTTTGTCCACTCCAAAGTTGGATTCAGGACGGCTGTGGTGTGCACCACAGATTTTCCGTTCAAACGGTCTTGGAGCTGGTAAACCAAGCAGCACCTGCAAAGCAAGTGTCATCGTAGCAAATCCTGCTGTGTGCAGAAGAGATCCAGCAGCCTGTTTCAGTCCTACCTCTTCGTCTGTGCGAGCAGAGACCAACCGTTTGTGCACTCCAAACTCGGTTTCAGGACGGCTGGGGAGTGCACCGCAGCTGTTGAGCACAAACGGACGTCGAGGTGGCAAACCAAAGGAGCCACTGCAATACAAGGAGCACCTCTGCGAAAGATGCTGTGTGCAGACGGTTTCCAGGAGCTACTTTCAGACCTGGATCATCGCCTGAGTGGTCAAACGTACTTGCCTACTCACTCAGCAGCAGGATGTCTGAGATTGGGTGTCAGAGAGGTTCGTTCAAATGCACTTTCAGATATTCAAGCAGGGAGTGAGAGTAAAAGAGGAGGCCCGGTTGCAAACCTTACTGACTGCTGAAGAGATCCAGCAGGCTCTTTCAGTCCTGGCTCTTTGTCTATGCCAGCAGAGACCAATCGTTCGTGCACTCCAATGTCGGATTTAGGACGGCTGGGGAGTGCACCACAGATGTTGTGCTTAAACGGACTTGGAGCAGGTAAATCAAGCAGCGACTGCAAAGCAAGTGTCACAGAAGCAAATCCTCCTGTGTGCAGATTACATCCAGCAGCCTCTTTCCTTTCTGGCTCTTCGTCTGGGCGTGCAGAGACCAACCGTTTGTGCACTCCAAACTCAGAATCAGGACGGCTGGGGAGTGCACCACAGATGCTGTGCTCAAACGGACTGGGAGCTGGTAAAGCAAGCAGCGAGCGCCAAGCAAGTGTCACCGTAGCAAATCCTGCTGTGTGCAGAAGAGTTCCAGCAGCCTCTTTCCTTTCTGGCTCTTCGTCTGTGCGAGCAGAGACCGACCGTTTGTGCACTCCAAACTCGGTTTCAGGACGGCTGGGGAGTGCACCGGAGCTGTTGGGCACAAACGGACGCCGAGATGGCAAACCAAAGGAGCCACTGCAATACAAGGTGCACCTCTGCGAAAGATGCTGTGTGCAGACGGTTGCCAGGAGCTACTCTCAGACCTGGATCATCGCCTGAGTGGCCAAACGTACTTCCCTACTCACTCAGCAGCAGGATGTCTGAGATTGGGTGTCAGAGAGGTTCGTTCAAATGCACTTTTAGATATGCAAGCAAGGAGTGAGAGTGAAAGAGGTGGCCCGTTTGCAAAGCTTACAGACTGCTGAAGAGATCCAGCAGCCTCTTTCAGTCCTGCCTCTTCGTCTGTGCCAGCGGAAGCCAATCGTTCCTGCACTCCAAACTCGGATTTAGGATGGCTGGGGAGTGCACCACAGACTTTGTGCTCAAACGGACTTGGAGCAGGTACAGCAAGCAGCGAATGCAAAGCAAGTCTAACCATACCAAATCCTGCTGTGTGCAGATTACATCCAGCAGCCTCTTTCAGTCCTGGCTCTTCGTCTGTGTCAGCAGAGACCAATCGTTTGTGCAGTCCAAAGTCGGATTCAGGACCGCTGGGAATTGCACCACAGATATTGTTCTCGAACGGACTTGGAGCTGGTGAAGCAAGCAGCGACTGCAAAGAAAGTGTCACAGTAGCAAATCCTGCTTTGTGCATATTACAACCTGCAAACTCTTTCCTTTCTGGCTCTTCCTGTGTGCAAGCAGAGAGCAGTCTTTTGAGCACTCCAAACTGGTATTCCGGACGTCTAGGGAATGCGCCTCAGATGTTGTGCTCAAACGGAATTGGAGCTGGTTAACCAAGCAGCACCTGCAAAGCAAGTTTCATCGTAGCAAATCCTGCTGCGTGCAGAAGAGTTCCAGCAGCCTCGTTCAGTCCTGGCTCTTAGTCTGTGCGAGCAGAGACCAACCGTTTGTGCACTCCAAACTCGGTTTCAGGACGGCTGGGGAGTGCACCGCAGCTGTTGAGCACAAACGGACGTCGAGGTGGCAAACCAAAGGAGCCACTGCAATGCAAGTACCACCTCTGCGAAAGATGCGGTGTGCAGACGGTTGCCAGGAGCTACTTTCAGACCTGGATCATCGCCTGATTGGTCAAAGGTACTTGCCTACTCACTCAGCAGCAGGATGTCTGAGATTGGGTGTCAGAGAGGTTCTTTCAAATGCACTTTCAGATATGCAGGCAGGGAGTGAGAGTAAAAGAGGTGGCCCGGTTGCAAAGCTTACTGACTGCTGAAGAGATCCAGCAGCCTCTTTCAGTCCTGCCTCTTCGTCTGTGCCAGCAGAGACCAATCGTTCGTGCACTCCGAAGTCGGATTCAGGACGGCTGGGGAGTGCACCACAGATGTTGTACGCAAAGGGATTTTGAGGTGGCAAACCAAGGAGCCACTGTAATGCAAGTACCACCTCTGCGACAAATGCTTTGTGCAGACGGTTTCCAGTAGCTACTTTCAGACCTGGATCTTCGTCTGAGGGATCAAACATACTTGCCTACTCACTCAGCAGCAGGATGTCTGAGATTGGGTGACAGAGAGGTTCGTTCAAATGCACTTTCAGATATGCAAGCAGGGAGTAAGAGTAAAAGAGGTGGCCCGGTTGCAAAGCTTACTGACTGCTGAAGAGATCCAGCAGCCTCTTTTTCAGTCCTGGCTCTTTGTCTGTGCCAGGAGAGACCAATGGTTCATGCACTCCAAACTCGGATTCAGGACCGCTGGGGAGTGCACCACAGATGATGTGCTCAAACGGACTTGGAGCTGGCAAACCAAGCAGCCTCTGCAAAGCAAGTGCAACTGTAGCAAATCCTGCTGTGTGCAGAAGAGTTCCAGCAGCCTCTTTCCTTTCTGGCTCTTCGTCTGTGTCAGCAGAGACCAATCGTTTGCGCACTCCAAAGTCGGATTCAGGACGGCTGGGAATTGCACCACAGATGTTGTACTCGAACGGACTTGGAGCTGGTAAAGGAAGCAGCGACTGCAAACCAAGTGTCACCGCAGCAAATCCTGCTGTGTGCAGATTACAACCTGCCACCTCTTTTAGTCCTGGCTCTTTGTGTGTGCAAGCAGAGAGCAGTCTTTTGAGCACTCCATATTGGTATTCCGGACGTCTGGGGAATGTGCCACGGATGTTGTGCTCAAACGGACTTGGAGCAGGCAAACCAAGCAGCGACTGCAAAGCAAGTGTCACCCTAGAAAATCCTGCTGTGTGCAGATTGCATCCAGCAGCCTCTTTCCTTTCTGGCTCTTCGTCTGTGAGAGCAGAGAGCAATCGTGTGTCCACTCCAAGGTCGGATTCAGGACGGCTGTGGTGTGCACCACAGATTTTCTGCTCAAACGGACATGGAGCTGGTAAACCAAGCAGCACCTGCAAAGCAAGTGTCAACGTAGCAAATCCTGCTGTGTGCAGATTACATCCAGCAGCCTCTTTCCTTTCTGGCTCTTCGTCTGTGCGAGCAGAGACCAACCGTTTGTGCACTCCAAACTCGGTTTCAGGACGGCTGGGGAGTGCACCGCAGCTGTTGAGCACAAACGGACGTCGAGGTGGCAAACCAAAGGAGCCACTGCAATGCAAGTACCACCTCTGCGAAAGATGCTGCGTGCAGACGGTTGCCAGGAGCTACTTTCAGACCTGGATCATCGCCTGATTGGTCAAAGGTACTTGCCTACTCACTCAGCAGCAGGATGTCTGAGATTGGGTGTCAGAGAGGTTCGTTCAAATGCACTTTCAGCTATGCAAGCAGGGAGTGAGAGTAAAAGAGGAGGCCCGGTTGCAAACCTTACTGACTGCTGAAGAGATCCAGCAGGCTCTTTCAGTCCTGGCTCTTTGTCTATGCCAGCAGAGACCAATCGTTCGTGCACTCCAATGTCGGATTTAGGACGGCTGGGGAGTGCACCACAGATGTTGTGCTTAAACGGACTTGGAGCAGGTAAATCAAGCAACGACTGCAAAGCAAGTGTCACAGTAGCAAATCCTCCTGTGTGCAGATTACATCCAGCAGCCTCTTTCCTTTCTGGCTCTTCGTCTGGGCGTGCAGAGACCAACCGTTTGTGCACTCCAAACTCAGAATCAGGACGGCTGGGGAGTGCACCACAGATGCTGTGCTCAAACGGACTGGGAGCTGCTAAAGCAAGCAGCGAGTGCCAAGCAAGTGTCACCGTAGCAAATCCTGCTGTGTGCAGAAGAGTTCCAGCAGCCTCTTTCCTTTCTGGCTCTTCGTCTGTGCGAGCAGAGACCGACCGTTTGTGCACTCCAAACTCGGTTTCAGGACGGCTGGGGTGTGCACCGGAGCTGTTGGGCACAAACGGACGCCGAGGTGGCAAACCAAAGGAGCCACTGCAATACAAGGTGCACCTCTGCGAAAGATGCTGTGTGCAGACGGTTTCCAGTAGCTACTCTCAGACCTGGATCATCGCCTGAGTGGCCAAACGTTCTTCCCTACTCACTCAGCAGCAGGATGTCTGAGATTGGGCGTCAGAGAGGTTCGTTCAAATGCACTTTTAGATATGCAAGCAAGGAGTGAGAGTGAAAGAGGTGGCCCGTTTGCAAAGCTTACAGACTGCTGAAGAGATCCAGCAGCCTCTTTCAGTCCTGCCTCTTCGTCTGTGCCAGCGGAAGCCAATCGTTCCTGCACTCCAAACTCGGATTTAGGATGGCTGGGGAGTGCACCACAGACTTTGTGCTCAAACAGACTTGGAGCAGGTACAGCAAGCAGCGAATGCAAAGCAAGTCTAACCATACCAAATCCTGCTGTGTGCAGATTACATCCAGCAGCCTCTTTCAGTCCTGGCTCTTCGTCTGTGTCAGCAGAGACCAATCGTTTGTGCAGTCCAAAGTCGGATTCAGGACCGCTGGGAATTGCACCACAGATATTGTTCTCGAACGGACTTGGAGCTGGTGAAGCAAGCAGCGACTGCAAAGAAAGTGTCACAGTAGCAAATCCTGCTTTGTGCATATTACAACCTGCAAACTCTTTCCTTTCTGGCTCTTCCTGTGTGCAAGCAGAGAGCAGTCTTTTGAGCACTCCAAACTGGTATTCCGGACGTCTAGGGAATGCGCCTCAGATGTTGTGCTCAAACGGAATTGCATCTGGTTAACCAAGCAGCACCTGCAAAGCAAGTTTCATCGTAGCAAATCCTGCTGTGTGCAGAAGAGTTCCAGCAGCCTCTTTCCTTTCTGGCTCTTAGTCTGTGCGAGCAGAGACCAACCGTTTGTGCACTCCAAACTCGGTTTCAGGACGGCTGGGGAGTGCACCGCAGCTGTTGAGCACAAACGGACGTCGAGGTGGCAAACCAAAGGAGCCACTGCAATGCAAGTACCACCTCTGCGAAAGATGCGGTGTGCAGACGGTTGCCAGGAGCTACTTTCAGACCTGGATCATCGCCTGATTGGTCAAAGGTACTTGCCTACTCACTCAGCAGCAGGAGGTCTGAGATTGGGTGTCAGAGAGGTTCTTTCAAATGCACTTTTAGATATGCAAGCAAGGAGTGCGAGTGAAAGAGGTGGCCCGGTTGCAAAGCTTACTGACTGCTGAAGAGATCCAGCAGCCTCTTTCAGTCCTGCCTCTTCGTCTGTGCCAGCAGAGACCAATCGTTCGTGCACTCCGAAGTCGGATTCAGGACGGCTGGGGAGTGCACCACAGATGTTGTACGCAAAGGGATTTTGAGGTGGCAAACCAAGGAGCCACTGTAATGCAAGTACCACCTCTGCGACAAATGCTTTGTGCAGACGGTTTCCAGTAGCTACTTTCAGACCTGGATCTTCGTCTGAGGGATCAAACATACTTGCCAACTCACTCAGCAGCAGGATGTCTGAGATTGGGTGACAGAGAGGTTCGTTCAAATGCACTTTCAGATATGCAAGCAGGGAGTAAGAGTAAAAGAGGTGGCCCGGTTGCAAAGCTTACTGACTGCTGAAGAGATCCAGCAGCCTCTTTTTCAGTCCTGGCTCTTTGTCTGTGCCAGGAGAGACCAATGGTTCATGCACTCCAAACTCGGATTCAGGACCGCTGGGGAGTGCACCACAGATGATGTGCTCAAACGGACTTGGAGCTGGCAAACCAAGCAGCCTCTGCAAAGCAAGTGCAACTGTAGCAAATCCTGCTGTGTGCAGATTACATCCAGCAGCGTCTTTCCTTTCTGCCTCTTCGTCTGTGCGAGCAGAGACCAACCGTTTGTGCACTCCAAACTCGGTTTCAGGACGGCTGGGGAGTGCACCGCAGCTGTTGAGCACAAACGGACGTCGAGGTGGCAAACCAAAGGAGCCACTGCAATGCAAGTACCACCTCTGCGAAAGATGCTGCGTGCAGACGGTTGCCAGGAGCTACTTTCAGACCTGGATCATCTCCTGATTGGTCAAAGGTACTTGCCTACTCACTCAGCAGCAGGATGTCTGAGATTGGGTGTCAGAGAGGTTCGTTCAAATGCACATTCAGATATGCAAGCAGGGAGTGAGAGTAAAAGAGGTGGCCCGGTTGCAAAGCTTACTGACTGCTGAAGAGATCCAGCAGCCTCTTTCAGTCCTGCCTCTTCGTCTGTGCCAGCAGAGACCAATCGTTCGTGCACTCCGAACTCGGACTCAGGACCGCTGGGGAGTGCACCACAGATGATGTGCTCAAACGGACTTGGAGCTGGTAAAGCAAGCAGTGACTGCAAAGCAAGTGTCACAGTAGCAAAACCTGCTGTGTGCAGATTACAACCTGCAACCTCTTTCAGTCCTGGCTCTTCGTGTGTGCAAGCAGTGACCAGTCCTTTGAGCACTCCAAATTGGTATTCCGGACGTCTGGGGAATGCGCCACAGATGTGCTCAAACGGACTTGGAGCTGGTAAAGCAAGCAGCGACTGCAAAGCAAGTGTCACCGTAGCAAATCCTGCTGTGTGCAGAAGAGTTCCAGCAGCCTCTTTCCTTCCTGGCTCTTCTTCTATGCGAGCAGAGACCAACTGTTTGTTTACTCCAAACTCGGATCCAGGATGGCTGTGGTGTGTACCACAGATTTTCTTCTGAAACGGACTTGGAGCTGGTAAAGCAAGGAGCGACTGCAAAGCACGTGTCACAGAAGCCAATCCTCCTGTGTGCAGATTACATCCAGCAGCCTCTTTCCTTTCTGGCTCTTCGTCTGGGCGTGCAGAGACCAACCGTTTGTGCACTCCAAACTCAGAATCAGGACGGCTGGGGAGTGCACCACAGATGCTGTGCTCAAACGGACTGGGAGCTGGTAAACCAAGCAAGCAGCGAGTGCCAAGCAAGTATCACCGTAGCAAATCCTGCTGTGTGCAGAAGAGTTCCAGCAGCCTCTTTCCTTTCTGGCTCTTCGTCTGTGCGAGCAGAGACCGACCGTTTGTGCACTCCAAACTCGGTTTCAGGACGGCTGGGGAGTGCACCGCAGCTGTTGAGCACAAACGGATGTCGAGGTGGCAAACCAAAGGAGCCACTGCAATACAAGGAGCACCTCTGCGAAAGATGCTGCGTGCAGACGGTTTCCAGGAGCTACTTTCAGACCTGGATCATCGCCTGAGTGGTCAAACGTACTTGCCTACTCACTCAGCAGCAGGATGTCTGAGATTGGGTGTCAGAGAGGTTCGTTCAAATGCACTTTCAGATATTCAAGCAGGGAGTGAGAGTAAAAGAGGAGGCCCGGTTGCAAACCTTACTGACTGCTGAAGAGATCCAGCAGGCTCTTTCAGTCCTGGCTCTTTGTCTATGCCAGCAGAGACCAATCCTTCGTGCACTCCAATATCGGATTTAGGACGGCTGGGGAGTGCACCACAGATGTTGTGCTTAAACGGACTTGGAGCAGGTAAATCAAGCAGCGACTGCGAAGCAAGTGTCACAGAAGCAAATCCTCCTGTGTGCAGATTACATCCAGCAGCCTCTTTCCTTTCTGGCTCTTCGTCTGGGCGTGCAGAGACCAACCGTTTGTGTACCCCAAACTCAGAATCAGGACGGCTGGGGAGTGCACCACAGATGCTGTGCTCAAACGGACTGGGAGCTGGTAAAGCAAGCAGCACCTGCAAAGCAAGTGTCACCGTAGCAAATCCTGCTGTGTGCAGAAGAGTTCCAGCAGCCTCTTTCCTTTCTGGCTCTTCGTCTGTGCGAGCAGAGACCGACCGTTTGTGCACTCCAAACTCGGTTTCAGGATGGCTGGGGAGTGCACCGCAGCTGTTGGGCACAAACGGACGCCGAGGTGGCAAACCAAAGGAGCCACTGCAATACAAGGAGCACCTCTGCGAAAGATGCTGTGTGCAGACGGTTTCCAGGAGCTACTCTCAGACCTAGATCATCGCCTGAGTGGCCAAACGTACTTCCCTACTCACTCAGCAGCAGGATGTCTCAGATTGGGTGTCAGAGAGGTTCGTTCAAATGCACTTTTAGATATGCAAGCAAGGAGTGAGAGTGAAAGAGGTGGCCCGTTTGCAAAGCTTACAGACTGCTGAATAGATCCAGCAGCCTCTTTCAGTCCTGCCTCTTCGTCTGTGCCAGCGGAAGCCAATCGTTCCTGCACTCCAAACTCGGATTTCGGATGGCTGGGGAGTGCACCACAGACTTTGTGCTCAAACGGACTTGGAGCAGGTACAGCAAGCAGCGAATGCAAAGCAAGTCTAACCATACCAAATCCTGCTGTGTGCAGATTACATCCAGCAGCCTCTTTCAGTCCTGGCTCTTCGTCTGTGTCAGCAGAGACCAATCGTTTGTGCAGTCCAAAGTCGGATTCAGGACCGCTGGGAATTGCACCACAGATATTGTTCTCGAACGGACTTGGAGCTGGTGAAGCAAGCAGCGACTGCAAAGAAAGTGTCACAGTAGCAAATCCTGCTTTGTGCATATTACAACCTGCAAACTCTTTCCTTTCTGGCTCTTCCTGTGCGCAAGCAGAGAGCAGTCTTTTGAGCACTCCAAACTGGTATTCCGGACGTCTAGGAAATGCGCCTCAGATGTTGTGCTCAAACGGAATTGGAGCTGGTTAACCAAGCAGCACCTGCAAAGCAAGTTTCATCGTAGCAAATCCTGCTGCGTGCAGAAGAGTTCCAGCAGCCTCGTTCAGTCCTGGCTCTTAGTCTGTGCGAGCAGAGACCAACCGTTTGTGCACTCCAAACTCGGTTTCAGGACGGCTGGGGAGTGCACCGCAGCTGTTGAGCACAAACGGACGTCGAGGTGGCAAACCAAAGGAGCCACTGCAATGCAAGGTGCACCTCTGCGAAAGATGCTGTGTGCAGACGGTTGCCAGGAGCTACTCTCAGACCTGGATCATCGCCTGAGTGGCCAAACGTACTTCCCTACTCAGCAGCAGGATGTCTGAGATTGGGTGTCAGAGAGGTTCGTTCAAATGCACTTTTAGATATGCAAGCAAGGAGTGAGAGTGAAAGAGGTGGCCCGTTTGCAAAGCTTACAGACTGCTGAAGAGATCCAGCAGCCTCTTTCAGTCCTGCCTCTTCGTCTGTGCCAGCGGAAGCCAATCGTTCCTGCACTCCAAACTCGGATTTAGGATGGCTGGGGAGTGCACCACAGACTTTGTGCTCAAACGGACTTGGAGCAGGTACAGCAAGCAGCGAATGCAAAGCAAGTCTAACCATACCAAATCCTGCTGTGTGCAGATTACATCCAGCAGCCTCTTTCAGTCCTGGCTCTTCGTCTGTGTCAGCAGAGACCAATCGTTTGTGCAGTCCAAAGTCGGATTCAGGACCGCTGGGAATTGCACCACAGATATTGTTCTCGAACGGACTTGGAGCTGGTGAAGCAAGCAGCGACTGCAAAGAAAGTGTCACAGTAGCAAATCCTGCTTTGTGCATATTACAACCTGCAAACTCTTTCCTTTCTGGCTCTTCCTGTGTGCAAGCAGAGAGCAGTCTTTTGAGCACTCCAAACTGGTATTCCGGACGTCTAGGGAATGCGCCTCAGATGTTGTGCTCAAACGGAATTGCATCTGGTTAACCAAGCAGCACCTGCAAAGCAAGTTTCATCGTAGCAAATCCTGCTGTGTGCAGAAGAGTTCCAGCAGCCTCTTTCCTTTCTGGCTCTTAGTCTGTGCGAGCAGAGACCAACCGTTTGTGCACTCCAAACTCGGTTTCAGGACGGCTGGGGAGTGCACCGCAGCTGTTGAGCACAAACGGACGTCGAGGTGGCAAACCAAAGGAGCCACTGCAATGCAAGTACCACCTCTGCGAAAGATGCGGTGTGCAGACGGTTGCCAGGAGCTACTTTCAGACCTGGATCATCGCCTGATTGGTCAAAGGTACTTGCCTACTCACTCAGCAGCAGGATGTCTGAGATTGGGTGTCAGAGAGGTTCTTTCAAATGCACTTTTAGATATGCAAGCAAGGAGTGCGAGTGAAAGAGGTGGCCCGGTTGCAAAGCTTACTGACTGCTGAAGAGATCCAGCAGCCTCTTTCAGTCCTGCCTCTTCGTCTGTGCCAGCAGAGACCAATCGTTCGTGCACTCCGAAGTCGGATTCAGGACGGCTGGGGAGTGCACCACAGATGTTGTACGCAAAGGGATTTTGAGGTGGCAAACCAAGGAGCCACTGTAATGCAAGTACCACCTCTGCGACAAATGCTTTGTGCAGACGGTTTCCAGTAGCTACTTTCAGACCTGGATCTTCGTCTGAGGGATCAAACATACTTGCCAACTCACTCAGCAGCAGGATGTCTGAGATTGGGTGACAGAGAGGTTCGTTCAAATGCACTTTCAGATATGCAAGCAGGGAGTAAGAGTAAAAGAGGTGGCCCGGTTGCAAAGCTTACTGACTGCTGAAGAGATCCAGCAGCCTCTTTTTCAGTCCTGGCTCTTTGTCTGTGCCAGGAGAGACCAATGGTTCATGCACTCCAAACTCGGATTCAGGACCGCTGGGGAGTGCACCACAGATGATGTGCTCAAACGGACTTGGAGCTGGCAAACCAAGCAGCCTCTGCAAAGCAAGTGCAACTGTAGCAAATCCTGCTGTGTGCAGAAGAGTTCCAGCAGCCTCTTTCCTTTCTGGCTCTTCGTCTGTGTCAGCAGAGACCAATCGTTTGTCCACTCCAAGGTCGGATTCAGGACGGCTGTGGTGTGCACCACAGATTTTCTGCTCAAACGGACATGGAGCTGGTAAACCAAGCAGCACCTGCAAAGCAAGTGTCATCGTAGCAAATCCTGCTGTGTGCAGATTACATCCAGCAGCCTCTTTCCTTTCTGGCTCTTCGTCTGTGCGAGCAGAGACCGACCGTTTGTGCACTCCAAACTCGGTTTCAGGATGGCTGGGGAGTGCACCGCAGCTGTTGAGCACAAACGGACGACGAGGTGGCAAACCAAAGGAGCCACTGCAATGCAAGTACCACCTCTGCGAAAGATGCTGCGTGCAGACGGTTGCCAGGAGCTACTCTCAGACCTGGATCATCGCCTGAGTGGCCAAACGTACTTCCCTACTCAC
The DNA here is from genome assembly GCA_028858755.1 of Ara ararauna. NCBI lineage: Eukaryota > Metazoa > Chordata > Aves > Psittaciformes > Psittacidae > Ara > Ara ararauna. The sequence continues at coordinate 15,310,614 of CM054385.1, forward strand.
TCAGCAGCAGGATGTCTGAGATTGGGTGTCAGAGAGGTTCGTTCAAATGCACTTTTAGATATGCAAGCAAGGAGTGAGAGTGAAAGAGGTGGCCCGTTTGCAAAGCTTACAGACTGCTGAAGAGATCCAGCAGCCTCTTTCAGTCCTGCCTCTTCGTCTGTGCCAGCGGAAGCCAATCGTTCCTGCACTCCAAACTCGGATTTAGGATGGCTGGGGAGTGCACCACAGACTTTGTGCTCAAACGGACTTGGAGCAGGTACAGCAAGCAGCGAATGCAAAGCAAGTCTAACCATACCAAATCCTGCTGTGTGCAGATTACATCCAGCAGCCTCTTTCAGTCCTGGCTCTTCGTCTGTGTCAGCAGAGACCAATCGTTTGTGCAGTCCAAAGTCGGATTCAGGACCGCTGGGAATTGCACCACAGATATTGTTCTCGAACGGACTTGGAGCTGGTGAAGCAAGCAGCGACTGCAAAGAAAGTGTCACAGTAGCAAATCCTGCTTTGTGCATATTACAACCTGCAAACTCTTTCCTTTCTGGCTCTTCCTGTGCGCAAGCAGAGAGCAGTCTTTTGAGCACTCCAAACTGGTATTCCGGACGTCTAGGGAATGCGCCTCAGATGTTGTGCTCAAACGGAATTGGAGCTGGTTAACCAAGCAGCACCTGCAAAGCAAGTTTCATCGTAGCAAATCCTGCTGCGTGCAGAAGAGTTCCAGCAGCCTCGTTCAGTCCTGGCTCTTAGTCTGTGCGAGCAGAGACCAACCGTTTGTGCACTCCAAACTCGGTTTCAGGACGGCTGGGGAGTGCACCGCAGCTGTTGAGCACAAACGGACGTCGAGGTGGCAAACCAAAGGAGCCACTGTAATGCAAGTACCACCTCTGCGACAAATGCTTTGTGCAGACGGTTTCCAGTAGCTACTTTCAGACCTGGATCTTCGTCTGAGGGATCAAACATACTTGCCTACTCACTCAGCAGCAGGATGTCTGAGATTGGGTGACAGAGAGGTTCGTTCAAATGCACTTTCAGATATGCAAGCAGGGAGTAAGAGTAAAAGAGGTGGCCCGGTTGCAAAGCTTACTGACTGCTGAAGAGATCCAGCAGCCTCTTTTTCAGTCCTGGCTCTTTGTCTGTGCCAGGAGAGACCAATGGTTCATGCACTCCAAACTCGGATTCAGGACCGCTGGGGAGTGCACCACAGATGATGTGCTCAAACGGACTTGGAGCTGGCAAACCAAGCAGCCTCTGCAAAGCAAGTGCAACTGTAGCAAATCCTGCTGTGTGCAGAAGAGTTCCAGCAGCCTCTTTCCTTTCTGGCTCTTCGTCTGTGTCAGCAGAGACCAATCGTTTGTCCACTCCAAGGTCGGATTCAGGACGGCTGTGGTGTGCACCACAGATTTTCTGCTCAAACGGACATGGAGCTGGTAAACCAAGCAGCACCTGCAAAGCAAGTGTCATCGTAGCAAATCCTGCTGTGTGCAGATTACATCCAGCAGCCTCTTTCCTTTCTGGCTCTTCGTCTGTGCGAGCAGAGACCGACCGTTTGTGCACTCCAAACTCGGTTTCAGGATGGCTGGGGAGTGCACCGCAGCTGTTGAGCACAAACGGACGACGAGGTGGCAAACCAAAGGAGCCACTGCAATGCAAGTACCACCTCTGCGAAAGATGCTGCGTGCAGACGGTTGCCAGGAGCTACTCTCAGACCTGGATCATCGCCTGAGTGGCCAAACGTACTTCCCTACTCACTCAGCAGCAGGATGTCTGAGATTGGGTGTCAGAGAGGTTCGTTCAAATGCACTTTTAGATATGCAAGCAAGGAGTGAGAGTGAAAGAGGTGGCCCGTTTGCAAAGCTTACAGACTGCTGAAGAGATCCAGCAGCCTCTTTCAGTCCTGCCTCTTCGTCTGTGCCAGCGGAAGCCAATCGTTCCTGCACTCCAAACTCGGATTTAGGATGGCTGGGGAGTGCACCACAGACTTTGTGCTCAAACGGACTTGGAGCAGGTACAGCAAGCAGCGAATGCAAAGCAAGTCTAACCATACCAAATCCTGCTGTGTGCAGATTACATCCAGCAGCCTCTTTCAGTCCTGGCTCTTCGTCTGTGTCAGCAGAGACCAATCGTTTGTGCAGTCCAAAGTCGGATTCAGGACCGCTGGGAATTGCACCACAGATATTGTTCTCGAACGGACTTGGAGCTGGTGAAGCAAGCAGCGACTGCAAAGAAAGTGTCACAGTAGCAAATCCTGCTTTGTGCATATTACAACCTGCAAACTCTTTCCTTTCTGGCTCTTCCTGTGCGCAAGCAGAGAGCAGTCTTTTGAGCACTCCAAACTGGTATTCCGGACGTCTAGGGAATGCGCCTCAGATGTTGTGCTCAAACGGAATTGGAGCTGGTTAACCAAGCAGCACCTGCAAAGCAAGTTTCATCGTAGCAAATCCTGCTGCGTGCAGAAGAGTTCCAGCAGCCTCGTTCAGTCCTGGCTCTTAGTCTGTGCGAGCAGAGACCAACCGTTTGTGCACTCCAAACTCGGTTTCAGGACGGCTGGGGAGTGCACCGCAGCTGTTGAGCACAAACGGACGTCGAGGTGGCAAACCAAAGGAGCCACTGCAATGCAAGTACCACCTCTGCGAAAGATGCGGTGTGCAGACGGTTGCCAGGAGCTACTTTCAGACCTGGATCATCGCCTGATTGGTCAAAGGTACTTGCCTACTCACTCAGCAGCAGGATGTCTGAGATTGGGTGTCAGAGAGGTTCTTTCAAATGCACTTTCAGATATGCAGGCAGGGAGTGAGAGTAAAAGAGGTGGCCCGGTTGCAAAGCTTACTGACTGCTGAAGAGATCCAGCAGCCTCTTTCAGTCCTGCCTCTTCGTCTGTGCCAGCAGAGACCAATCGTTCGTGCACTCCGAAGTCGGATTCAGGACGGCTGGGGAGTGCACCACAGATGTTGTACGCAAAGGGATTTTGAGGTGGCAAACCAAGGAGCCACTGTAATGCAAGTACCACCTCTGCGACAAATGCTTTGTGCAGACGGTTTCCAGTAGCTACTTTCAGACCTGGATCTTCGTCTGAGGGATCAAACATACTTGCCTACTCACTCAGCAGCAGGATGTCTGAGATTGGGTGACAGAGAGGTTCGTTCAAATGCACTTTCAGATATGCAAGCAGGGAGTAAGAGTAAAAGAGGTGGCCCGGTTGCAAAGCTTACTGACTGCTGAAGAGATCCAGCAGCCTCTTTTTCAGTCCTGGCTCTTTGTCTGTGCCAGGAGAGACCAATGGTTCATGCACTCCAAACTCGGATTCAGGACCGCTGGGGAGTGCACCACAGATGATGTGCTCAAACGGACTTGGAGCTGGCAAACCAAGCAGCCTCTGCAAAGCAAGTGCAACTGTAGCAAATCCTGCTGTGTGCAGAAGAGTTCCAGCAGCCTCTTTCCTTTCTGGCTCTTCGTCTGTGTCAGCAGAGACCAATCGTTTGCGCACTCCAAAGTCGGATTCAGGACGGCTGGGAATTGCACCACAGATGTTGTACTCGAACGGACTTGGAGCTGGTAAAGGAAGCAGCGACTGCAAACCAAGTGTCACCGCAGCAAATCCTGCTGTGTGCAGATTACAACCTGCCACCTCTTTTAGTCCTGGCTCTTTGTGTGTGCAAGCAGAGAGCAGTCTTTTGAGCACTCCATATTGGTATTCCGGACGTCTGGGGAATGTGCCACGGATGTTGTGCTCAAACGGACTTGGAGCAGGCAAACCAAGCAGCGACTGCAAAGCAAGTGTCACCCTAGAAAATCCTGCTGTGTGCAGATTGCATCCAGCAGCCTCTTTCCTTTCTGGCTCTTCGTCTGTGAGAGCAGAGAGCAATCGTGTGTCCACTCCAAGGTCGGATTCAGGACGGCTGTGGTGTGCACCACAGATTTTCTGCTCAAACGGACATGGAGCTGGTAAACCAAGCAGCACCTGCAAAGCAAGTGTCAACGTAGCAAATCCTGCTGTGTGCAGATTACATCCAGCAGCCTCTTTCCTTTCTGGCTCTTCGTCTGTGCGAGCAGAGACCAACCGTTTGTGCACTCCAAACTCGGTTTCAGGACGGCTGGGGAGTGCACCGCAGCTGTTGAGCACAAACGGATGTCGAGGTGGCAAACCAAAGGAGCCACTGCAATGCAAGTACCACCTCTGCGAAAGATGCTGCGTGCAGACGGTTTCCAGGAGCTACTTTCAGACCTGGATCATCGCCTGATTGGTCAAAGGTACTTGCCTACTCACTCAGCAGCAGGATGTCTGAGATTGGGTGTCAGAGAGGTTCGTTCAAATGCACTTTCAGCTATGCAAGCAGGGAGTGAGAGTAAAAGAGGAGGCCCGGTTGCAAACCTTACTGACTGCTGAAGAGATCCAGCAGGCTCTTTCAGTCCTGGCTCTTTGTCTATGCCAGCAGAGACCAATGGTTCATGCACTCCAATGTCGGATTTAGGACGGCTGGGGAGTGCACCACAGATGTTGTGATTAAACGGACTTGGAGCAGGTAAATCAAGCAACGACTGCAAAGCAAGTGTCACAGTAGCAAATCCTCCTGTGTGCAGATTACATCCAGCAGCCTCTTTCCTTTCTGGCTCTTCGTCTGGGCGTGCAGAGACCAACCGTTTGTGCACTCCAAACTCAGAATCAGGACGGCTGGGGAGTGCACCACAGATGCTGTGCTCAAACGGACTGGGAGCTGCTAAAGCAAGCAGCGAGTGCCAAGCAAGTGTCACCGTAGCAAATCCTGCTGTGTGCAGAAGAGTTCCAGCAGCCTCTTTCCTTTCTGGCTCTTCGTCTGTGCGAGCAGAGACCGACCGTTTGTGCACTCCAAACTCGGTTTCAGGACGGCTGGGGTGTGCACCGGAGCTGTTGGGCACAAACGGACGCCGAGGTGGCAAACCAAAGGAGCCACTGCAATACAAGGTGCACCTCTGCGAAAGATGCTGTGTGCAGACGGTTTCCAGTAGCTACTCTCAGACCTGGATCATCGCCTGAGTGGCCAAACGTTCTTCCCTACTCACTCAGCAGCAGGATGTCTGAGATTGGGCGTCAGAGAGGTTCGTTCAAATGCACTTTTAGATATGCAAGCAAGGAGTGAGAGTGAAAGAGGTGGCCCGTTTGCAAAGCTTACAGACTGCTGAAGAGATCCAGCAGCCTCTTTCAGTCCTGCCTCTTCGTCTGTGCCAGCGGAAGCCAATCGTTCCTGCACTCCAAACTCGGATTTAGGATGGCTGGGGAGTGCACCACAGACTTTGTGCTCAAACAGACTTGGAGCAGGTACAGCAAGCAGCGAATGCAAAGCAAGTCTAACCATACCAAATCCTGCTGTGTGCAGATTACATCCAGCAGCCTCTTTCAGTCCTGGCTCTTCGTCTGTGTCAGCAGAGACCAATCGTTTGTGCAGTCCAAAGTCGGATTCAGGACCGCTGGGAATTGCACCACAGATATTGTTCTCGAACGGACTTGGAGCTGGTGAAGCAAGCAGCGACTGCAAAGAAAGTGTCACAGTAGCAAATCCTGCTTTGTGCATATTACAACCTGCAAACTCTTTCCTTTCTGGCTCTTCCTGTGTGCAAGCAGAGAGCAGTCTTTTGAGCACTCCAAACTGGTATTCCGGACGTCTAGGGAATGCGCCTCAGATGTTGTGCTCAAACGGAATTGCATCTGGTTAACCAAGCAGCACCTGCAAAGCAAGTTTCATCGTAGCAAATCCTGCTGTGTGCAGAAGAGTTCCAGCAGCCTCTTTCCTTTCTGGCTCTTAGTCTGTGCGAGCAGAGACCAACCGTTTGTGCACTCCAAACTCGGTTTCAGGACGGCTGGGGAGTGCACCGCAGCTGTTGAGCACAAACGGACGTCGAGGTGGCAAACCAAAGGAGCCACTGCAATGCAAGTACCACCTCTGCGAAAGATGCGGTGTGCAGACGGTTGCCAGGAGCTACTTTCAGACCTGGATCATCGCCTGATTGGTCAAAGGTACTTGCCTACTCACTCAGCAGCAGGATGTCTGAGATTGGGTGTCAGAGAGGTTCTTTCAAATGCACTTTTAGATATGCAAGCAAGGAGTGCGAGTGAAAGAGGTGGCCCGGTTGCAAAGCTTACTGACTGCTGAAGAGATCCAGCAGCCTCTTTCAGTCCTGCCTCTTCGTCTGTGCCAGCAGAGACCAATCGTTCGTGCACTCCGAAGTCGGATTCAGGACGGCTGGGGAGTGCACCACAGATGTTGTACGCAAAGGGATTTTGAGGTGGCAAACCAAGGAGCCACTGTAATGCAAGTACCACCTCTGCGACAAATGCTTTGTGCAGACGGTTTCCAGTAGCTACTTTCAGACCTGGATCTTCGTCTGAGGGATCAAACATACTTGCCAACTCACTCAGCAGCAGGATGTCTGAGATTGGGTGACAGAGAGGTTCGTTCAAATGCACTTTCAGATATGCAAGCAGGGAGTAAGAGTAAAAGAGGTGGCCCGGTTGCAAAGCTTACTGACTGCTGAAGAGATCCAGCAGCCTCTTTTTCAGTCCTGGCTCTTTGTCTGTGCCAGGAGAGACCAATGGTTCATGCACTCCAAACTCGGATTCAGGACCGCTGGGGAGTGCACCACAGATGATGTGCTCAAACGGACTTGGAGCTGGCAAACCAAGCAGCCTCTGCAAAGCAAGTGCAACTGTAGCAAATCCTGCTGTGTGCAGATTACATCCAGCAGCGTCTTTCCTTTCTGCCTCTTCGTCTGTGCGAGCAGAGACCAACCGTTTGTGCACTCCAAACTCGGTTTCAGGACGGCTGGGGAGTGCACCGCAGCTGTTGAGCACAAACGGACGTCGAGGTGGCAAACCAAAGGAGCCACTGCAATGCAAGTACCACCTCTGCGAAAGATGCTGCGTGCAGACGGTTGCCAGGAGCTACTTTCAGACCTGGATCATCTCCTGATTGGTCAAAGGTACTTGCCTACTCACTCAGCAGCAGGATGTCTGAGATTGGGTGTCAGAGAGGTTCGTTCAAATGCACTTTCAGCTATGCAAGCAGGGAGTGAGAGTAAAAGAGGTGGCCCGGTTGCAAAGCTTACTGACTGCTGAAGAGATCCAGCAGCCTCTTTCAGTCCTGCCTCTTCGTCTGTGCCAGCAGAGACCAATCGTTCGTGCACTCCGAACTCGGACTCAGGACCGCTGGGGAGTGCACCACAGATGATGTGCTCAAACGGACTTGGAGCTGGTAAAGCAAGCAGTGACTGCAAAGCAAGTGTCACAGTAGCAAAACCTGCTGTGTGCAGATTACAACCTGCAACCTCTTTCAGTCCTGGCTCTTCGTGTGTGCAAGCAGTGACCAGTCCTTTGAGCACTCCAAATTGGTATTCCGGACGTCTGGGGAATGCGCCACAGATGTGCTCAAACGGACTTGGAGCTGGTAAAGCAAGCAGCGACTGCAAAGCAAGTGTCACCGTAGCAAATCCTGCTGTGTGCAGAAGAGTTCCAGCAGCCTCTTTCCTTCCTGGCTCTTCTTCTATGCGAGCAGAGACCAACTGTTTGTTTACTCCAAACTCGGATCCAGGATGGCTGTGGTGTGTACCACAGATTTTCTTCTGAAACGGACTTGGAGCTGGTAAAGCAAGGAGCGACTGCAAAGCACGTGTCACAGAAGCCAATCCTCCTGTGTGCAGATTACATCCAGCAGCCTCTTTCCTTTCTGGCTCTTCGTCTGGGCGTGCAGAGACCAACCGTTTGTGCACTCCAAACTCAGAATCAGGACGGCTGGGGAGTGCACCACAGATGCTGTGCTCAAACGGACTGGGAGCTGGTAAACCAAGCAAGCAGCGAGTGCCAAGCAAGTATCACCGTAGCAAATCCTGCTGTGTGCAGAAGAGTTCCAGCAGCCTCTTTCCTTTCTGGCTCTTCGTCTGTGCGAGCAGAGACCGACCGTTTGTGCACTCCAAACTCGGTTTCAGGACGGCTGGGGAGTGCACCGCAGCTGTTGAGCACAAACGGATGTCGAGGTGGCAAACCAAAGGAGCCACTGCAATGCAAGTACCACCTCTGCGAAAGATGCTGCGTGCAGACGGTTTCCAGGAGCTACTTTCAGACCTGGATCATCGCCTGAGTGGTCAAACGTACTTGCCTACTCACTCAGCAGCAGGATGTCTGAGATTGGGTGTCAGAGAGGTTCGTTCAAATGCACTTTCAGATATTCAAGCAGGGAGTGAGAGTAAAAGAGGAGGCCCGGTTGCAAACCTTACTGACTGCTGAAGAGATCCAGCAGGCTCTTTCAGTCCTGGCTCTTTGTCTATGCCAGCAGAGACCAATCCTTCGTGCACTCCAATATCGGATTTAGGACGGCTGGGGAGTGCACCACAGATGTTGTGCTTAAACGGACTTGGAGCAGGTAAATCAAGCAGCGACTGCGAAGCAAGTGTCACAGAAGCAAATCCTCCTGTGTGCAGATTACATCCAGCAGCCTCTTTCCTTTCTGGCTCTTCGTCTGGGCGTGCAGAGACCAACCGTTTGTGTACCCCAAACTCAGAATCAGGACGGCTGGGGAGTGCACCACAGATGCTGTGCTCAAACGGACTGGGAGCTGGTAAAGCAAGCAGCACCTGCAAAGCAAGTGTCACCGTAGCAAATCCTGCTGCGTGCAGAAGAGTTCCAGCAGCCTCTTTCCTTTCTGGCTCTTCGTCTGTGCGAGCAGAGACCGACCGTTTGTGCACTCCAAACTCGGTTTCAGGACGGCTGGGGAGTGCACCGCAGCTGTTGAGCACAAACGGACGTCGAGGTGGCAAACCAAAGGAGCCACTGCAATGCAAGTACCACCTCTGCGAAAGATGCTGCGTGCAGACGGTTGCCAGGAGCTACTTTCAGACCTGGATCATCGCCTGATTGGTCTAAGGTACTTGCCTACTCACTCAGCAGCAGGATGTCTGAGATTGGGTGTCAGAGAGGTTCGTTCAAATGCACTTTCAGATATGCAAGCAGGGAGTGAGAGTAAAAGTGGTGGCCCGGTTGCAAAGCTTACTGACTGCTGAAGAGATCCAGCAGCCTCTTTCAGTCCTGGCTCTTTGTCTGTGCCAGCAGAGACCAATCGTTCGTGCATTCCAATCTCGGACTCAGGACCGCTGGGGAGTGCACCACAGATGATGTGCTCAAACGGACTTGGAGCTGGTAAAGCAAGCAGTGACTGCAAAGCAAGTGCCACAGGAGCAAAACCTGCTGTGTGCAGATTACAACCTGCAACCTCTTTCAGTCCTGGCTCTTCGTGTGTGCAAGCAGAGACCAGTCCTTTGAGCACTCCAAATTGGTATTCCGGACGTCTGGGGAATGTGCCACAGATGTTGTGCTCAAACGGACTTGGAGCTGGTAAAGCAAGCAGCGACTGCAAAGCAAGTGTCACCGTAGCAAATCCTGCTGTGTGCAGAAGAGTTCCAGCAGCCTCTTTCCTTCCTGGCTCTTCTTCTATGCCAGCAGAGACCAACCGTTTGTGTACTCCAAACTCGGATCCAGGATGGCTGTGGTGTGTACCACAGATTTTCTTCTGAAACGGACTTGGAGCTGGTAAAGCAAGCAGCGACTGCAAAGCAAGTGTCACAGAAGCAAATCCTGCAGTGTGCAGAAGAGTTCCAGCAGCCTCTTTCAGTCCTTGCTCTGTGTCTGTGAGAGAAGAGAGCAATCGTTTGTCCACTCCAAAGTTGGATTCAGGACGGCTGTGGTGTGCACCACAGATTTTCCGTTCAAACGGTCTTGGAGCTGGTAAACCAAGCAGCACCTGCAAAGCAAGTGTCATCGTAGCAAATCCTGCTGTGTGCAGAAGAGATCCAGCAGCCTGTTTCAGTCCTACCTCTTCGTCTGTGCGAGCAGAGACCGACCGTTTGTGCACTCCAAACTCGGTTTCAGGACGACTGGGGAGTGCACCGCAGCTGTTGAGCACAAACGGATGTCGAGGTGGCAAACCAAAGGAGCCACTGCAATACAAGGAGCACCTCTGCGAAAGATGCTGTGTGCAGACGGTTTCCAGGAGCTACTTTCAGACCTGGATCATCGCCTGAGTGGTCAAACGTACTTGCCTACTCACTCAGCAGCAGGATGTCTGAGATTGGGTGTCAGAGAGGTTCGTTCAAATGCACTTTCAGATATTCAAGCAGGGAGTGAGAGTAAAAGAGGTGGCCCGGTTGCAAAGCTTACTGACTGCTGAAGAGATCCAGCAGGCTCTTTCAGTCCTGGCTCTTTGTCTATGCCAGCAGAGACCAATCGTTCGTGCACTCCAATGTCGGATTTAGGACGGCTGGGGAGTGCACCACAGATGTTGTGCTTAAACGGACTTGGAGCAGGTAAATCAAGCAGCGACTGCAAAGCAAGTCTAACCATACCAAATCCTCCTGTGTGCAGATTACATCCAGCAGCCTCTTTCCTTTCTGGCTCTTCGTCTGGGCGTGCAGAGACCAACCGTTTGTGCACTCCAAACTCAGAATCAGGACGGCTGGGGAGTGCACCACAGATGCTGTGCTCAAACGGACTGGGAGCTGGTAAAGCAAGCAGCGAGCGCCAAGCAAGTGTCACCGTAGCAAATCCTGCTGTGTGCAGAAGAGTTCCAGCAGCCTCTTTCCTTTCTGGCTCTTCGTCTGTGCGAGCAGAGACCGACCGTTTGTGCACTCCAAACTCGGTTTCAGGACGGCTGGGGAGTGCACCGGAGCTGTTGGGCACAAACGGACGCCGAGATGGCAAACCAAAGGAGCCACTGCAATACAAGGTGCACCTCTGCGAAAGATGCTGTGTGCAGACGGTTGCCAGGAGCTACTCTCAGACCTGGATCATCGCCTGAGTGGCCAAACGTACTTGCCTACTCACTCAGCAGCAGGATGTCTGAGATTGGGTGTCAGAGAGGTTCGTTCAAATGCACTTTTAGATATGCAAGCAAGGAGTGAGAGTGAAAGAGGTGGCCCGTTTGCAAAGCTTACAGACTGCTGAAGAGATCCAGCAGCCTCTTTCAGTCCTGCCTCTTCGTCTGTGCCAGCGGAAGCCAATCGTTCCTGCACTCCAAACTCGGATTTAGGATGGCTGGGGAGTGCACCACAGACTTTGTGCTCAAACGGACTTGGAGCAGGTACAGCAAGCAGCGAATGCAAAGCAAGTCTAACCATACCAAATCCTGCTGTGTGCAGATTACATCCAGCAGCCTCTTTCAGTCCTGGCTCTTCGTCTGTGTCAGCAGAGACCAATCGTTTGTGCAGTCCAAAGTCGGATTCAGGACCGCTGGGAATTGCACCACAGATATTGTTCTCGAACGGACTTGGAGCTGGTGAAGCAAGCAGCGACTGCAAAGAAAGTGTCACAGTAGCAAATCCTGCTTTGTGCATATTACAACCTGCAAACTCTTTCCTTTCTGGCTCTTCCTGTGTGCAAGCAGAGAGCAGTCTTTTGAGCACTCCAAACTGGTATTCCGGACGTCTAGGGAATGCGCCTCAGATGTTGTGCTCAAACGGAATTGGAGCTGGTTAACCAAGCAGCGACTGCAAAGCAAGTGTCACTGTAGCAAATCCTGCTGTGTGTAGAAGAGTTCCAGCAGCCTCTTTCCTTTCTGGCTCTTAGTCTGTGCGAGCAGAGACCAACCGTTTGTGCACTCCAAACTCGGTTTCAGGACGGCTGGGGAGTGCACCGCAGCTGTTGAGCACAAACGGACGTCGAGGTGGCAAACCAAAGGAGCCACTGCAATACAAGGAGCACCTCTGCGAAAGATGCTGTGTGCAGACGGTTTCCAGGAGCTACTTTCAGACCTGGATCATCGCCTGAGTGGTCAAACGTACTTGCCTACTCACTCAGCAGCAGGATGTCTGAGATTGGGTGTCAGAGAGGTTCGTTCAAATGCACTTTCAGATATTCAAGCAGGGAGTGAGAGTAAAAGAGGAGGCCCGGTTGCAAACCTTACTGACTGCTGAAGAGATCCAGCAGGCTCTTTCAGTCCTGGCTCTTTGTCTATGCCAGCAGAGACCAATCGTTCGTGCACTCCAATGTCGGATTTAGGACGGCTGGGGAGTGCACCACAGATGTTGTGCTTAAACGGACTTGGAGCAGGTAAATCAAGCAGCGACTGCAAAGCAAGTGTCACAGAAGCAAATCCTCCTGTGTGCAGATTACATCCAGCAGCCTCTTTCCTTTCTGGCTCTTCGTCTGGGCGTGCAGAGACCAACCGTTTGTGCACTCCAAACTCAGAATCAGGACGGCTGGGGAGTGCACCACAGATGCTGTGCTCAAACGGACTGGGAGCTGGTAAAGCAAGCAGCGAGCGCCAAGCAAGTGTCACCGTAGCAAATCCTGCTGTGTGCAGAAGAGTTCCAGCAGCCTCTTTCCTTTCTGGCTCTTCGTCTGTGCGAGCAGAGACCGACCGTTTGTGCACTCCAAACTCGGTTTCAGGACGGCTGGGGAGTGCACCGCAGCTGTTGGGCACAAACGGACGCCGAGATGGCAAACCAAAGGAGCCACTGCAATACAAGGTGCACCTCTGCGAAAGATGCTGTGTGCAGACGGTTGCCAGGAGCTACTCTCAGACCTGGATCATCGCCTGAGTGGCCAAACGTACTTGCCTACTCACTCAGCAGCAGGATGTCTGAGATTGGGTGTCAGAGAGGTTCGTTCAAATGCACTTTTAGATATGCAAGCAAGGAGTGAGAGTGAAAGAGGTGGCCCGTTTGCAAAGCTTACAGACTGCTGAAGAGATCCAGCAGCCTCTTTCAGTCCTGCCTCTTCGTCTGTGCCAGCTGAAGCCAATCGTTCCTGCACTCCAAACTCGGATTTAGGATGGCTGGGGAGTGCACCACAGACTTTGTGCTCAAACGGACTTGGAGCAGGTACAGCAAGCAGCGAATGCAAAGCAAGTCTAACCATACCAAATCCTGCTGTGTGCAGATTACATCCAGCAGCCTCTTTCAGTCCTGGCTCTTCGTCTGTGTCAGCAGAGACCAATCGTTTGTGCAGTCCAAAGTCGGATTCAGGACCGCTGGGAATTGCACCACAGATATTGTTCTCGAACGGACTTGGAGCTGGTGAAGCAAGCAGCGACTGCAAAGAAAGTGTCACAGTAGCAAATCCTGCTTTGTGCATATTACAACCTGCAAACTCTTTCCTTTCTGGCTCTTCCTGTGTGCAAGCAGAGAGCAGTCTTTTGAGCACTCCAAACTGGTATTCCGGACGTCTAGGGAATGCGCCTCAGATGTTGTGCTCAAACGGAATTGGAGCTGGTTAACCAAGCAGCGACTGCAAAGCAAGTGTCACTGTAGCAAATCCTGCTGTGTGTAGAAGAGTTCCAGCAGCCTCTTTCCTTTCTGGCTCTTAGTCTGTGCGAGCAGAGACCAACCGTTTGTGCACTCCAAACTCGGTTTCAGGATGGCTGGGGAGTGCACCGCAGCTGTTGAGCACAAACGGACGTCGAGGTGGCAAACCAAAGGAGCCACTGCAATGCAAGTACCACCTCTGCGAAAGATGCGGTGTGCAGACGGTTGCCAGGAGCTACTTTCAGACCTGGATCATCGCCTGATTGGTCAAAGGTACTTGCCTACTCACTCAGCAGCAGGATGTCTGAGATTGGGTGACAGAGAGGTTCGTTCAAATGCACTTTCAGATATGCAAGCAGGGAGTAAGAGTAAAAGAGGTGGCCCGGTTGCAAAGCTTACTGACTGCTGAAGAGATCCAGCAGCCTCTTTTTCAGTCCTGGCTCTTTGTCTGTGCCAGGAGAGACCAATGGTTCATGCACTCCAAACTCGGATTCAGGACCGCTGGGGAGTGCACCACAGATGATGTGCTCAAACGGACTTGGAGCTGGCAAACCAAGCAGCCTCTGCAAAGCAAGTGCAACTGTAGCAAATCCTGCTGTGTGCAGAAGAGTTCCAGCAGCCTCTTTCCTTTCTGGCTCTTCGTCTGTGTCAGCAGAGACCAATCGTTTGTGCACTCCAAAGTCGGATTCAGGACGGCTGGGAATTGCACCACAGATGTTGTACTCGAACGGACTTGGAGCTGGTAAAGCAAGCAGCGACTGCAAACCAAGTGTCACCGCAGCAAATCCTGCTGTGTGCAGATTACATCCAGCAGCCTCTTTCCTTTCTGGCTCTTCGTCTGTGCCAGCAGAGACCAATCGTTCGTGCACTCCGAAGTCGGATTCAGGACGGCTGGGGAGTGCACCACAGATGTTGTACGCAAAGGGATTTTGAGGTGGCAAACCAAGGAGCCACTGTAATGCAAGTACCACCTCTGCGACAAATGCTTTGTGCAGACGGTTTCCAGTAGCTACTTTCAGACCTGGATCTTCGTCTGAGGGATCAAACATACTTGCCTACTCACTCAGCAGCAGGATGTCTGAGATTGGGTGACAGAGAGGTTCGTTCAAATGCACTTTCAGCTATGCAAGCAGGGAGTGAGAGTAAAAGAGGAGGCCCGGTTGCAAACCTTACTGACTGCTGAAGAGATCCAGCAGGCTCTTTCAGTCCTGGCTCTTTGTCTATGCCATTAGAGACCAATCGTTCGTGCACTCCAATGTCGGATTTAGGACGGCTGGGGAGTGCACCACAGATGTTGTGCTTAAACGGACTTGGAGCAGGTAAATCAAGCAACGACTGCAAAGCAAGTGTCACAGTAGCAAATCCTCCTGTGTGCAGATTACATCCAGCAGCCTCTTTCCTTTCTGGCTCTTCGTCTGGGCGTGCAGAGACCAACCGTTTGTGCACTCCAAACTCAGAATCAGGACGGCTGGGGAGTGCACCACAGATGCTGTGCTCAAACGGACTGGGAGCTGGTAAAGCAAGCAGCGAGTGCCAAGCAAGTGTCACCGTAGCAAATCCTGCTGTGTGCAGAAGAGTTCCAGCAGCCTCTTTCCTTTCTGGCTCTTCGTCTGTGCGAGCAGAGACCGACCGTTTGTGCACTCCAAACTCGGTTTCAGGACGGCTGGGGTGTGCACCGGAGCTGTTGGGCACAAACGGACGCCGAGGTGGCAAACCAAAGGAGCCACTGCAATACAAGGTGCACCTCTGCGAAAGATGCTGTGTGCAGACGGTTTCCAGTAGCTACTCTCAGACCTGGATCATCGCCTGAGTGGCCAAACGTTCTTCCCTACTCACTCAGCAGCAGGATGTCTGAGATTGGGTGTCAGAGAGGTTCGTTCAAATGCACTTTTAGATATGCAAGCAAGGAGTGAGAGTGAAAGAGGTGGCCCGTTTGCAAAGCTTACAGACTGCTGAAGAGATCCAGCAGCCTCTTTCAGTCCTGCCTCTTCGTCTGTGCCAGCGGAAGCCAATCGTTCCTGCACTCCAAACTCGGATTTAGGATGGCTGGGGAGTGCACCACAGACTTTGTGCTCAAACAGACTTGGAGCAGGTACAGCAAGCAGCGAATGCAAAGCAAGTCTAACCATACCAAATCCTGCTGTGTGCAGATTACATCCAGCAGCCTCTTTCAGTCCTGGCTCTTCGTCTGTGTCAGCAGAGACCAATCGTTTGTGCAGTCCAAAGTCGGATTCAGGACCGCTGGGAATTGCACCACAGATATTGTTCTCGAACGGACTTGGAGCTGGTGAAGCAAGCAGCGACTGCAAAGAAAGTGTCACAGTAGCAAATCCTGCTTTGTGCATATTACAACCTGCAAACTCTTTCCTTTCTGGCTCTTCCTGTGTGCAAGCAGAGAGCAGTCTTTTGAGCACTCCAAACTGGTATTCCGGACGTCTAGGGAATGCGCCTCAGATGTTGTGCTCAAACGGAATTGCATCTGGTTAACCAAGCAGCACCTGCAAAGCAAGTTTCATCGTAGCAAATCCTGCTGTGTGCAGAAGAGTTCCAGCAGCCTCTTTCCTTTCTGGCTCTTAGTCTGTGCGAGCAGAGACCAACCGTTTGTGCACTCCAAACTCGGTTTCAGGACGGCTGGGGAGTGCACCGCAGCTGTTGAGCAGAAACGGACGTCGAGGTGGCAAACCAAAGGAGCCACTGCAATGCAAGTACCACCTCTGCGAAAGATGCGGTGTGCAGACGGTTGCCAGGAGCTACTTTCAGACCTGGATCATCGCCTGATTGGTCAAAGGTACTTGCCTACTCACTCAGCAGCAGGATGTCTGAGATTGGGTGTCAGAGAGGTTCTTTCAAATGCACTTTTAGATATGCAAGCAAGGAGTGCGAGTGAAAGAGGTGGCCCGGTTGCAAAGCTTACTGACTGCTGAAGAGATCCAGCAGCCTCTTTCAGTCCTGCCTCTTCGTCTGTGCCAGCAGAGACCAATCGTTCGTGCACTCCGAAGTCGGATTCAGGACGGCTGGGGAGTGCACCACAGATGTTGTACGCAAAGGGATTTTGAGGTGGCAAACCAAGGAGCCACTGTAATGCAAGTACCACCTCTGCGACAAATGCTTTGTGCAGACGGTTTCCAGTAGCTACTTTCAGACCTGGATCTTCGTCTGAGGGATCAAACATACTTGCCAACTCACTCAGCAGCAGGATGTCTGAGATTGGGTGACAGAGAGGTTCGTTCAAATGCACTTTCAGATATGCAAGCAGGGAGTAAGAGTAAAAGAGGTGGCCCGGTTGCAAAGCTTACTGACTGCTGAAGAGATCCAGCAGCCTCTTTTTCAGTCCTGGCTCTTTGTCTGTGCCAGGAGAGACCAATGGTTCATGCACTCCAAACTCGGATTCAGGACCGCTGGGGAGTGCACCACAGATGATGTGCTCAAACGGACTTGGAGCTGGCAAACCAAGCAGCCTCTGCAAAGCAAGTGCAACTGTAGCAAATCCTGCTGTGTGCAGATTACATCCAGCAGCGTCTTTCCTTTCTGCCTCTTCGTCTGTGCCAGCAGAGACCAATCGTTCGTGCACTCCGAACTCGGACTCAGGACCGCTGGGGAGTGCACCACAGATGATGTGCTCAAACGGACTTGGAGCTGGTAAAGCAAGCAGTGACTGCAAAGCAAGTGTCACAGTAGCAAAACCTGCTGTGTGCAGATTACAACCTGCAACCTCTTTCAGTCCTGGCTCTTCGTGTGTGCAAGCAGTGACCAGTCCTTTGAGCACTCCAAATTGGTATTCCGGACGTCTGGGGAATGCGCCACAGATGTGCTCAAACGGACTTGGAGCTGGTAAAGCAAGCAGCGACTGCAAAGCAAGTGTCACCGTAGCAAATCCTGCTGTGTGCAGAAGAGTTCCAGCAGCCTCTTTCCTTCCTGGCTCTTCTTCTATGCGAGCAGAGACCAACTGTTTGTTTACTCCAAACTCGGATCCAGGATGGCTGTGGTGTGTACCACAGATTTTCTTCTGAAACGGACTTGGAGCTGGTAAAGCAAGGAGCGACTGCAAAGCACGTGTCACAGAAGCCAATCCTCCTGTGTGCAGATTACATCCAGCAGCCTCTTTCCTTTCTGGCTCTTCGTCTGGGCGTGCAGAGACCAACCGTTTGTGCACTCCAAACTCAGAATCAGGACGGCTGGGGAGTGCACCACAGATGCTGTGCTCAAACGGACTGGGAGCTGGTAAAGCAAGCAGCGAGTGCCAAGCAAGTATCACCGTAGCAAATCCTGCTGTGTGCAGAAGAGTTCCAGCAGCCTCTTTCCTTTCTGGCTCTTCGTCTGTGCGAGCAGAGACCGACCGTTTGTGCACTCCAAACTCGGTTTCAGGACGGCTGGGGAGTGCACCGCAGCTGTTGAGCACAAACGGATGTCGAGGTGGCAAACCAAAGGAGCCACTGCAATGCAAGTACCACCTCTGCGAAAGATGCTGCGTGCAGACGGTTTCCAGGAGCTACTTTCAGACCTGGATCATCGCCTGAGTGGTCAAAGGTACTTGCCTACTCACTCAGCAGCAGGATGTCTGAGATTGGGTGTCAGAGAGGTTCGTTCAAATGCACTTTCAGATATTCAAGCAGGGAGTGAGAGTAAAAGAGGAGGCCCGGTTGCAAACCTTACTGACTGCTGAAGAGATCCAGCAGGCTCTTTCAGTCCTGGCTCTTTGTCTATGCCAGCAGAGACCAATCCTTCGTGCACTCCAATATCGGATTTAGGACGGCTGGGGAGTGCACCACAGATGTTGTGCTTAAACGGACTTGGAGCAGGTAAATCAAGCAGCGACTGCGAAGCAAGTGTCACAGAAGCAAATCCTCCTGTGTGCAGATTACATCCAGCAGCCTCTTTCCTTTCTGGCTCTTCGTCTGGGCGTGCAGAGACCAACCGTTTGTGTACCCCAAACTCAGAATCAGGACGGCTGGGGAGTGCACCACAGATGCTGTGCTCAAACGGACTGGGAGCTGGTAAAGCAAGCAGCACCTGCAAAGCAAGTGTCACCGTAGCAAATCCTGCTGTGTGCAGAAGAGTTCCAGCAGCCTCTTTCCTTTCTGGCTCTTCGTCTGTGCGAGCAGAGACCGACCGTTTGTGCACTCCAAACTCGGTTTCAGGACGGCTGGGGAGTGCACCGCAGCTGTTGGGCACAAACGGACGCCGAGGTGGCAAACCAAAGGAGCCACTGCAATACAAGGAGCACCTCTGCGAAAGATGCTGTGTGCAGACGGTTTCCAGGAGCTACTCTCAGACCTAGATCATCGCCTGAGTGGCCAAACATACTTCCCTACTCACTCAGCAGCAGGATGTCTGAGATTGGGTGTCAGAGAGGTTCGTTCAAATGCACTTTTAGATATGCAAGCAAGGAGTGAGAGTGAAAGAGGTGGCCCGTTTGCAAAGCTTACAGACTGCTGAATAGATCCAGCAGCCTCTTTCAGTCCTGCCTCTTCGTCTGTGCCAGCGGAAGCCAATCGTTCCTGCACTCCAAACTCGGATTTCGGATGGCTGGGGAGTGCACCACAGACTTTGTGCTCAAACGGACTTGGAGCAGGTACAGCAAGCAGCGAATGCAAAGCAAGTCTAACCATACCAAATCCTGCTGTGTGCAGATTACATCCAGCAGCCTCTTTCAGTCCTGGCTCTTCGTCTGTGTCAGCAGAGACCAATCGTTTGTGCAGTCCAAAGTCGGATTCAGGACCGCTGGGAATTGCACCACAGATATTGTTCTCGAACGGACTTGGAGCTGGTGAAGCAAGCAGCGACTGCAAAGAAAGTGTCACAGTAGCAAATCCTGCTTTGTGCATATTACAACCTGCAAACTCTTTCCTTTCTGGCTCTTCCTGTGTGCAAGCAGAGAGCAGTCTTTTGAGCACTCCAAACTGGTATTCCGGACGTCTAGGGAATGCGCCTCAGATGTTGTGCTCAAACGGAATTGGAGCTGGTTAACCAAGCAGCACCTGCAAAGCAAGTTTCATCGTAGCAAATCCTGCTGCGTGCAGAAGAGTTCCAGCAGCCTCGTTCAGTCCTGGCTCTTAGTCTGTGCGAGCAGAGACCAACCGTTTGTGCACTCCAAACTCGGTTTCAGGACGGCTGGGGAGTGCACCGCAGCTGTTGAGCACAAACGGACGTCGAGGTGGCAAACCAAAGGAGCCACTGCAATGCAAGTACCACCTCTGCGAAAGATGCGGTGTGCAGACGGTTGCCAGGAGCTACTTTCAGACCTGGATCATCGCCTGATTGGTCAAAGGTACTTGCCTACTCACTCAGCAGCAGGATGTCTGAGATTGGGTGTCAGAGAGGTTCTTTCAAATGCACTTTCAGATATGCAGGCAGGGAGTGAGAGTAAAAGAGGTGGCCCGGTTGCAAAGCTTACTGACTGCTGAAGAGATCCAGCAGCCTCTTTTTCAGTCCTGCCTCTTCGTCTGTGCCAGCAGAGACCAATCGTTCGTGCACTCCGAAGTCGGATTCAGGACGGCTGGGGAGTGCACCACAGATGTTGTACGCAAAGGGATTTTGAGGTGGCAAACCAAGGAGCCACTGTAATGCAAGTACCACCTCTGCGACAAATGCTTTGTGCAGACGGTTTCCAGTAGCTACTTTCAGACCTGGATCTTCGTCTGAGGGATCAAACATACTTGCCTACTCACTCAGCAGCAGGATGTCTGAGATTGGGTGACAGAGAGGTTCGTTCAAATGCACTTTCAGATATGCAAGCAGGGAGTAAGAGTAAAAGAGGTGGCCCGGTTGCAAAGCTTACTGACTGCTGAAGAGATCCAGCAGCCTCTTTTTCAGTCCTGGCTCTTTGTCTGTGCCAGGAGAGACCAATGGTTCATGCACTCCAAACTCGGATTCAGGACCGCTGGGGAGTGCACCACAGATGATGTGCTCAAACGGACTTGGAGCTGGCAAACCAAGCAGCCTCTGCAAAGCAAGTGCAACTGTAGCAAATCCTGCTGTGTGCAGAAGAGTTCCAGCAGCCTCTTTCCTTTCTGGCTCTTCGTCTGTGTCAGTAGAGACCAATCGTTTGTGCACTCCAAAGTCGGATTCAGGACGGCTGGGAATTGCACCACAGATGTTGTACTCGAACGGACTTGGAGCTGGTAAAGCAAGCAGCGACTGCAAACCAAGTGTCACTGCAGCAAATCCTGCTGTGTGCAGATTACAACCTGCAACCTCTTTTAGTCCTGGCTCTTCGTGTGTGCAAGCAGAGAGCAGTCTTTTGAGCACTCCATATTGGTATTCCGGACGTCTGGGGAATGTGCCACGGATGTTGTGCTCAAACGGACTTGGAGCAGGCAAACCAAGCAGCGACTGCAAAGCAAGTGTCACCCTAGAAAATCCTGCTGTGTGCAGATTGCATCCAGCAGCCTCTTTCCTTTCTGGCTCTTCGTCTGTGAGAGCAGAGAGCAATCGTTTGTCCACTCCAAGGTCGGATTCAGGACGGCTGTGGTGTGCACCACAGATTTTCTGCTCAAACGGACATGGAGCTGGTAAACCAAGCAGCACCTGCAAAGCAAGTGTCATCGTAGCAAATCCTGCTGTGTGCAGATTACATCCAACAGCCTCTTTCCTTTCTGGCTCTTCGTCTGTGCGAGCAGAGACCGACCGTTTGTGCACTCCAAACTCGGTTTCAGGACGGCTGGGGAGTGCACCGCAGCTGTTGAGCACAAACGGACGTCGAGGTGGCAAACCAAAGGAGCCACTGCAATGCAAGTACCACCTCTGCGAAAGATGCTGCGTGCAGACGGTTGCCAGGAGCTACTTTCAGACCTGGATCATCGCCTGATTGGTCTAAGGTACTTGCCTACTCACTCAGCAGCAGGATGTCTGAGATTGGGTGTCAGAGAGGTTCGTTCAAATGCACTTTCAGATATGCAAGCAGGGAGTGAGAGTAAAAGTGGTGGCCCGGTTGCAAAGCTTACTGACTGCTGAAGAGATCCAGCAGCCTCTTTCAGTCCTGGCTCTTTGTCTGTGCCAGCAGAGACCAATCGTTCGTGCATTCCAATCTCGGACTCAGGACCGCTGGGGAGTGCACCACAGATGATGTGCTCAAACGGACTTGGAGCTGGTAAAGCAAGCAACGACTGCAAAGCAAGTGCCACAGGAGCAAAACCTGCTGTGTGCAGATTACAACCTGCAACCTCTTTCAGTCCTGGCTCTTCGTGTGTGCAAGCAGAGACCAGTCCTTTGAGCACTCCAAATTGGTATTCCGGACGTCTGGGGAATGTGCCACAGATGTTGTGCTCAAACGGACTTGGAGCTGGTAAAGCAAGCAGCGACTGCAAAGCAAGTGTCACCGTAGCAAATCCTGCTGTGTGCAGAAGAGTTCCAGCAGCCTCTTTCCTTCCTGGCTCTTCTTCTATGCCAGCAGAGACCAACCGTTTGTGTACTCCAAACTCGGATCCAGGATGGCTGTGGTGTGTACCACAGATTTTCTTCTGAAACGGACTTGGAGCTGGTAAAGCAAGCAGCGACTGCAAAGCAAGTGTCACAGAAGCAAATCCTGCAGTGTGCAGAAGAGTTCCAGCAGCCTCTTTCAGTCCTTGCTCTGTGTCTGTGAGAGAAGAGAGCAATCGTTTGTCCACTCCAAAGTTGGATTCAGGACGGCTGTGGTGTGCACCACAGATTTTCCGTTCAAACGGTCTTGGAGCTGGTAAACCAAGCAGCACCTGCAAAGCAAGTGTCATCGTAGCAAATCCTGCTGTGTGCAGAAGAGATCCAGCAGCCTGTTTCAGTCCTACCTCTTCGTCTGTGCGAGCAGAGACCGACCGTTTGTGCACTCCAAACTCGGTTTCAGGACGGCTGGGGAGTGCACCGGAGCTGTTGGGCACAAACGGACGCCGAGATGGCAAACCAAAGGAGCCACTGCAATACAAGGTGCACCTCTGCGAAAGATGCGGTGTGCAGACGGTTGCCAGGAGCTACTTTCAGACCTGGATCATCGCCTGAGTGGCCAAACGTACTTGCCTACTCACTCAGCAGCAGGATGTCTGAGATTGGGTGTCAGAGAGGTTCTTTCAAATGCACTTTCAGATATGCAGGCAGGGAGTGAGAGTAAAAGAGGTGGCCCGGTTGCAAAGCTTACTGACTGCTGAAGAGATCCAGCAGCCTCTTTTTCAGTCCTGCCTCTTCGTCTGTGCCAGCAGAGACCAATCGTTCGTGCACTCCGAAGTCGGATTCAGGACGGCTGGGGAGTGCACCACAGATGTTGTACGCAAAGGGATTTTGAGGTGGCAAACCAAGGAGCCACTGTAATGCAAGTACCACCTCTGCGACAAATGCTTTGTGCAGACGGTTTCCAGTAGCTACTTTCAGACCTGGATCTTCGTCTGAGGGATCAAACATACTTGCCTACTCACTCAGCAGCAGGATGTCTGAGATTGGGTGACAGAGAGGTTCGTTCAAATGCACTTTCAGATATGCAAGCAGGGAGTAAGAGTAAAAGAGGTGGCCCGGTTGCAAAGCTTACTGACTGCTGAAGAGATCCAGCAGCCTCTTTTTCAGTCCTGGCTCTTTGTCTGTGCCAGGAGAGACCAATGGTTCATGCACTCCAAACTCGGATTCAGGACCGCTGGGGAGTGCACCACAGATGATGTGCTCAAACGGACTTGGAGCTGGCAAACCAAGCAGCCTCTGCAAAGCAAGTGCAACTGTAGCAAATCCTGCTGTGTGCAGAAGAGTTCCAGCAGCCTCTTTCCTTTCTGGCTCTTCGTCTGTGTCAGTAGAGACCAATCGTTTGTGCACTCCAAAGTCGGATTCAGGACGGCTGGGAATTGCACCACAGATGTTGTACTCGAACGGACTTGGAGCTGGTAAAGCAAGCAGCGACTGCAAACCAAGTGTCACTGCAGCAAATCCTGCTGTGTGCAGATTACAACCTGCAACCTCTTTTAGTCCTGGCTCTTCGTGTGTGCAAGCAGAGAGCAGTCTTTTGAGCACTCCATATTGGTATTCCGGACGTCTGGGGAATGTGCCACGGATGTTGTGCTCAAACGGACTTGGAGCAGGCAAACCAAGCAGCGACTGCAAAGCAAGTGTCACCCTAGAAAATCCTGCTGTGTGCAGATTGCATCCAGCAGCCTCTTTCCTTTCTGGCTCTTCGTCTGTGAGAGCAGAGAGCAATCGTTTGTCCACTCCAAGGTCGGATTCAGGACGGCTGTGGTGTGCACCACAGATTTTCTGCTCAAACGGACATGGAGCTGGTAAACCAAGCAGCACCTGCAAAGCAAGTGTCATCGTAGCAAATCCTGCTGTGTGCAGATTACATCCAACAGCCTCTTTCCTTTCTGGCTCTTCGTCTGTGCGAGCAGAGACCGACCGTTTGTGCACTCCAAACTCGGTTTCAGGACGGCTGGGGAGTGCACCGCAGCTGTTGAGCACAAACGGACGTCGAGGTGGCAAACCAAAGGAGCCACTGCAATGCAAGTACCACCTCTGCGAAAGATGCTGCGTGCAGACGGTTGCCAGGAGCTACTTTCAGACCTGGATCATCGCCTGATTGGTCTAAGGTACTTGCCTACTCACTCAGCAGCAGGATGTCTGAGATTGGGTGTCAGAGAGGTTCGTTCAAATGCACTTTCAGATATGCAAGCAGGGAGTGAGAGTAAAAGTGGTGGCCCGGTTGCAAAGCTTACTGACTGCTGAAGAGATCCAGCAGCCTCTTTCAGTCCTGGCTCTTTGTCTGTGCCAGCAGAGACCAATCGTTCGTGCATTCCAATCTCGGACTCAGGACCGCTGGGGAGTGCACCACAGATGATGTGCTCAAACGGACTTGGAGCTGGTAAAGCAAGCAACGACTGCAAAGCAAGTGCCACAGGAGCAAAACCTGCTGTGTGCAGATTACAACCTGCAACCTCTTTCAGTCCTGGCTCTTCGTGTGTGCAAGCAGAGACCAGTCCTTTGAGCACTCCAAATTGGTATTCCGGACGTCTGGGGAATGTGCCACAGATGTTGTGCTCAAACGGACTTGGAGCTGGTAAAGCAAGCAGCGACTGCAAAGCAAGTGTCACCGTAGCAAATCCTGCTGTGTGCAGAAGAGTTCCAGCAGCCTCTTTCCTTCCTGGCTCTTCTTCTATGCCAGCAGAGACCAACCGTTTGTGTACTCCAAACTCGGATCCAGGATGGCTGTGGTGTGTACCACAGATTTTCTTCTGAAACGGACTTGGAGCTGGTAAAGCAAGCAGCGACTGCAAAGCAAGTGTCACAGAAGCAAATCCTGCAGTGTGCAGAAGAGTTCCAGCAGCCTCTTTCAGTCCTTGCTCTGTGTCTGTGAGAGAAGAGAGCAATCGTTTGTCCACTCCAAAGTTGGATTCAGGACGGCTGTGGTGTGCACCACAGATTTTCCGTTCAAACGGTCTTGGAGCTGGTAAACCAAGCAGCACCTGCAAAGCAAGTGTCATCGTAGCAAATCCTGCTGTGTGCAGAAGAGATCCAGCAGCCTGTTTCAGTCCTACCTCTTCGTCTGTGCGAGCAGAGACCGACCGTTTGTGCACTCCAAACTCGGTTTCAGGACGACTGGGGAGTGCACCGCAGCTGTTGAGCACAAACGGATGTCGAGGTGGCAAACCAAAGGAGCCACTGCAATACAAGGAGCACCTCTGCGAAAGATGCTGTGTGCAGACGGTTTCCAGGAGCTACTTTCAGACCTGGATCATCGCCTGAGTGGTCAAACGTACTTGCCTACTCACTCAGCAGCAGGATGTCTGAGATTGGGTGTCAGAGAGGTTCGTTCAAATGCACTTTCAGATATTCAAGCAGGGAGTGAGAGTAAAAGAGGTGGCCCGGTTGCAAAGCTTACTGACTGCTGAAGAGATCCAGCAGGCTCTTTCAGTCCTGGCTCTTTGTCTATGCCAGCAGAGACCAATCGTTCGTGCACTCCAATGTCGGATTTAGGACGGCTGGGGAGTGCACCACAGATGTTGTGCTTAAACGGACTTGGAGCAGGTAAATCAAGCAGCGACTGCAAAGCAAGTCTAACCATACCAAATCCTCCTGTGTGCAGATTACATCCAGCAGCCTCTTTCCTTTCTGGCTCTTCGTCTGGGCGTGCAGAGACCAACCGTTTGTGCACTCCAAACTCAGAATCAGGACGGCTGGGGAGTGCACCACAGATGCTGTGCTCAAACGGACTGGGAGCTGGTAAAGCAAGCAGCGAGCGCCAAGCAAGTGTCACCGTAGCAAATCCTGCTGTGTGCAGAAGAGTTCCAGCAGCCTCTTTCCTTTCTGGCTCTTCGTCTGTGCGAGCAGAGACCGACCGTTTGTGCACTCCAAACTCGGTTTCAGGACGGCTGGGGAGTGCACCGGAGCTGTTGGGCACAAACGGACGCCGAGATGGCAAACCAAAGGAGCCACTGCAATACAAGGTGCACCTCTGCGAAAGATGCTGTGTGCAGACGGTTGCCAGGAGCTACTCTCAGACCTGGATCATCGCCTGAGTGGCCAAACGTACTTGCCTACTCACTCAGCAGCAGGATGTCTGAGATTGGGTGTCAGAGAGGTTCGTTCAAATGCACTTTTAGATATGCAAGCAAGGAGTGAGAGTGAAAGAGGTGGCCCGTTTGCAAAGCTTACAGACTGCTGAATAGATCCAGCAGCCTCTTTCAGTCCTGCCTCTTCGTCTGTGCCAGCGGAAGCCAATCGTTCCTGCACTCCAAACTCGGATTTCGGATGGCTGGGGAGTGCACCACAGACTTTGTGCTCAAACGGACTTGGAGCAGGTACAGCAAGCAGCGAATGCAAAGCAAGTCTAACCATACCAAATCCTGCTGTGTGCAGATTACATCCAGCAGCCTCTTTCAGTCCTGGCTCTTCGTCTGTGTCAGCAGAGACCAATCGTTTGTGCAGTCCAAAGTCGGATTCAGGACCGCTGGGAATTGCACCACAGATATTGTTCTCGAACGGACTTGGAGCTGGTGAAGCAAGCAGCGACTGCAAAGAAAGTGTCACAGTAGCAAATCCTGCTTTGTGCATATTACAACCTGCAAACTCTTTCCTTTCTGGCTCTTCCTGTGTGCAAGCAGAGAGCAGTCTTTTGAGCACTCCAAACTGGTATTCCGGACGTCTAGGGAATGCGCCTCAGA
The DNA here is from genome assembly GCA_028858755.1 of Ara ararauna. Lineage (NCBI taxonomy): Eukaryota > Metazoa > Chordata > Aves > Psittaciformes > Psittacidae > Ara > Ara ararauna. The sequence continues at coordinate 15,336,968 of CM054385.1, forward strand.
TGTTGTGCTCAAACGGAATTGGAGCTGGTTAACCAAGCAGCACCTGCAAAGCAAGTTTCATCGTAGCAAATCCTGCTGCGTGCAGAAGAGTTCCAGCAGCCTCGTTCAGTCCTGGCTCTTAGTCTGTGCGAGCAGAGACCAACCGTTTGTGCACTCCAAACTCGGTTTCAGGACGGCTGGGGAGTGCACCGCAGCTGTTGAGCACAAACGGACGTCGAGGTGGCAAACCAAAGGAGCCACTGCAATGCAAGTACCACCTCTGCGAAAGATGCGGTGTGCAGACGGTTGCCAGGAGCTACTTTCAGACCTGGATCATCGCCTGATTGGTCAAAGGTACTTGCCTACTCACTCAGCAGCAGGATGTCTGAGATTGGGTGTCAGAGAGGTTCTTTCAAATGCACTTTCAGATATGCAGGCAGGGAGTGAGAGTAAAAGAGGTGGCCCGGTTGCAAAGCTTACTGACTGCTGAAGAGATCCAGCAGCCTCTTTTTCAGTCCTGCCTCTTCGTCTGTGCCAGCAGAGACCAATCGTTCGTGCACTCCGAAGTCGGATTCAGGACGGCTGGGGAGTGCACCACAGATGTTGTACGCAAAGGGATTTTGAGGTGGCAAACCAAGGAGCCACTGTAATGGAAGTACCACCTCTGCGACAAATGCTTTGTGCAGACGGTTTCCAGTAGCTACTTTCAGACCTGGATCTTCGTCTGAGGGATCAAACATACTTGCCTACTCACTCAGCAGCAGGATGTCTGAGATTGGGTGACAGAGAGGTTCGTTCAAATGCACTTTCAGATATGCAAGCAGGGAGTAAGAGTAAAAGAGGTGGCCCGGTTGCAAAGCTTACTGACTGCTGAAGAGATCCAGCAGCCTCTTTTTCAGTCCTGGCTCTTTGTCTGTGCCAGGAGAGACCAATGGTTCATGCACTCCAAACTCGGATTCAGGACCGCTGGGGAGTGCACCACAGATGATGTGCTCAAACGGACTTGGAGCTGGCAAACCAAGCAGCCTCTGCAAAGCAAGTGCAACTGTAGCAAATCCTGCTGTGTGCAGAAGAGTTCCAGCAGCCTCTTTCCTTTCTGGCTCTTCGTCTGTGTCAGTAGAGACCAATCGTTTGTGCACTCCAAAGTCGGATTCAGGACGGCTGGGAATTGCACCACAGATGTTGTACTCGAACGGACTTGGAGCTGGTAAAGCAAGCAGCGACTGCAAACCAAGTGTCACTGCAGCAAATCCTGCTGTGTGCAGATTACAACCTGCAACCTCTTTTAGTCCTGGCTCTTCGTGTGTGCAAGCAGAGAGCAGTCTTTTGAGCACTCCATATTGGTATTCCGGACGTCTGGGGAATGTGCCACGGATGTTGTGCTCAAACGGACTTGGAGCAGGCAAACCAAGCAGCGACTGCAAAGCAAGTGTCACCCTAGAAAATCCTGCTGTGTGCAGATTGCATCCAGCAGCCTCTTTCCTTTCTGGCTCTTCGTCTGTGAGAGCAGAGAGCAATCGTTTGTCCACTCCAAGGTCGGATTCAGGACGGCTGTGGTGTGCACCACAGATTTTCTGCTCAAACGGACATGGAGCTGGTAAACCAAGCAGCACCTGCAAAGCAAGTGTCATCGTAGCAAATCCTGCTGTGTGCAGATTACATCCAACAGCCTCTTTCCTTTCTGGCTCTTCGTCTGTGCGAGCAGAGACCGACCGTTTGTGCACTCCAAACTCGGTTTCAGGACGGCTGGGGAGTGCACCGCAGCTGTTGAGCACAAACGGACGTCGAGGTGGCAAACCAAAGGAGCCACTGCAATGCAAGTACCACCTCTGCGAAAGATGCTGCGTGCAGACGGTTGCCAGGAGCTACTTTCAGACCTGGATCATCGCCTGATTGGTCTAAGGTACTTGCCTACTCACTCAGCAGCAGGATGTCTGAGATTGGGTGTCAGAGAGGTTCGTTCAAATGCACTTTCAGATATGCAAGCAGGGAGTGAGAGTAAAAGTGGTGGCCCGGTTGCAAAGCTTACTGACTGCTGAAGAGATCCAGCAGCCTCTTTCAGTCCTGGCTCTTTGTCTGTGCCAGCAGAGACCAATCGTTCGTGCATTCCAATCTCGGACTCAGGACCGCTGGGGAGTGCACCGCAGATGATGTGCTCAAACGGACTTGGAGCTGGTAAAGCAAGCAGTGACTGCAAAGCAAGTGCCACAGGAGCAAAACCTGCTGTGTGCAGATTACAACCTGCAACCTCTTTCAGTCCTGGCTCTTCGTGTGTGCAAGCAGAGACCAGTCCTTTGAGCACTCCAAATTGGTATTCCGGACGTCTGGGGAATGTGCCACAGATGTTGTGCTCAAACGGACTTGGAGCTGGTAAAGCAAGCAGCGACTGCAAAGCAAGTGTCACCGTAGCAAATCCTGCTGTGTGCAGAAGAGTTCCAGCAGCCTCTTTCCTTCCTGGCTCTTCTTCTATGCCAGCAGAGACCAACCGTTTGTGTACTCCAAACTCGGATCCAGGATGGCTGTGGTGTGTACCACAGATTTTCTTCTGAAACGGACTTGGAGCTGGTAAAGCAAGCAGCGACTGCAAAGCAAGTGTCACAGAAGCAAATCCTGCAGTGTGCAGAAGAGTTCCAGCAGCCTCTTTCAGTCCTTGCTCTGTGTCTGTGAGAGAAGAGAGCAATCGTTTGTCCACTCCAAAGTTGGATTCAGGACGGCTGTGGTGTGCACCACAGATTTTCCGTTCAAACGGTCTTGGAGCTGGTAAACCAAGCAGCACCTGCAAAGCAAGTGTCATCGTAGCAAATCCTGCTGTGTGCAGAAGAGATCCAGCAGCCTGTTTCAGTCCTACCTCTTCGTCTGTGCGAGCAGAGACCGACCGTTTGTGCACTCCAAACTCGGTTTCAGGACGACTGGGGAGTGCACCGCAGCTGTTGAGCACAAACGGACGTCGAGGTGGCAAACCAAAGGAGCCACTGCAATACAAGGAGCACCTCTGCGAAAGATGCTGTGTGCAGACGGTTTCCAGGAGCTACTTTCAGACCTGGATCATCGCCTGAGTGGTCAAACGTACTTGCCTACTCACTCAGCAGCAGGATGTCTGAGATTGGGTGTCAGAGAGGTTCGTTCAAATGCACTTTCAGATATTCAAGCAGGGAGTGAGAGTAAAAGAGGTGGCCCGGTTGCAAAGCTTACTGACTGCTGAAGAGATCCAGCAGGCTCTTTCAGTCCTGGCTCTTTGTCTATGCCAGCAGAGACCAATCGTTCGTGCACTCCAATGTCGGATTTAGGACGGCTGGGGAGTGCACCACAGATGTTGTGCTTAAACGGACTTGGAGCAGGTAAATCAAGCAGCGACTGCAAAGCAAGTGTCACAGAAGCAAATCCTCCTGTGTGCAGATTACATCCAGCAGCCTCTTTCCTTTCTGGCTCTTCGTCTGGGCGTGCAGAGACCAACCGTTTGTGCACTCCAAACTCAGAATCAGGACGGCTGGGGAGTGCACCACAGATGCTGTGCTCAAACGGACTGGGAGCTGGTAAAGCAAGCAGCGAGCGCCAAGCAAGTGTCACCGTAGCAAATCCTGCTGTGTGCAGAAGAGTTCCAGCAGCCTCTTTCCTTTCTGGCTCTTCGTCTGTGCGAGCAGAGACCGACCGTTTGTGCACTCCAAACTCGGTTTCAGGACGGCTGGGGAGTGCACCGGAGCTGTTGGGCACAAACGGACGCCGAGATGGCAAACCAAAGGAGCCACTGCAATACAAGGTGCACCTCTGCGAAAGATGCTGTGTGCAGACGGTTGCCAGGAGCTACTCTCAGACCTGGATCATCGCCTGAGTGGCCAAACGTACTTCCCTACTCACTCAGCAGCAGGATGTCTGAGATTGGGTGTCAGAGAGGTTCGTTCAAATGCACTTTTAGATATGCAAGCAAGGAGTGAGAGTGAAAGAGGTGGCCCGTTTGCAAAGCTTACAGACTGCTGAAGAGATCCAGCAGCCTCTTTCAGTCCTGCCTCTTCGTCTGTGCCAGCGGAAGCCAATCGTTCCTGCACTCCAAACTCGGATTTAGGATGGCTGGGGAGTGCACCACAGACTTTGTGCTCAAACGGACTTGGAGCAGGTACAGCAAGCAGCGAATGCAAAGCAAGTCTAACCATACCAAATCCTGCTGTGTGCAGATTACATCCAGCAGCCTCTTTCAGTCCTGGCTCTTCGTCTGTGTCAGCAGAGACCAATCGTTTGTGCAGTCCAAAGTCGGATTCAGGACCGCTGGGAATTGCACCACAGATATTGTTCTCGAACGGACTTGGAGCTGGTGAAGCAAGCAGCGACTGCAAAGAAAGTGTCACAGTAGCAAATCCTGCTTTGTGCATATTACAACCTGCAAACTCTTTCCTTTCTGGCTCTTCCTGTGTGCAAGCAGAGAGCAGTCTTTTGAGCACTCCAAACTGGTATTCCGGACGTCTAGGGAATGCGCCTCAGATGTTGTGCTCAAACGGAATTGGAGCTGGTTAACCAAGCAGCACCTGCAAAGCAAGTGTCATCGTAGCAAATCCTGCTGCGTGCAGAAGAGTTCCAGCAGCCTCGTTCAGTCCTGGCTCTTAGTCTGTGCGAGCAGAGACCAACCGTTTGTGCACTCCAAACTCGGTTTCAGGACGGCTGGGGAGTGCACCGCAGCTGTTGAGCACAAACGGACGTCGAGGTGGCAAACCAAAGGAGCCACTGCAATGCAAGTACCACCTCTGCGAAAGATGCGGTGTGCAGACGGTTGCCAGGAGCTACTTTCAGACCTGGATCATCGCCTGATTGGTCAAAGGTACTTGCCTACTCACTCAGCAGCAGGATGTCTGAGATTGGGTGTCAGAGAGGTTCTTTCAAATGCACTTTCAGATATGCAGGCAGGGAGTGAGAGTAAAAGAGGTGGCCCGGTTGCAAAGCTTACTGACTGCTGAAGAGATCCAGCAGCCTCTTTCAGTCCTGCCTCTTCGTCTGTGCCAGCAGAGACCAATCGTTCGTGCACTCCGAAGTCGGATTCAGGACGGCTGGGGAGTGCACCACAGATGTTGTACGCAAAGGGATTTTGAGGTGGCAAACCAAGGAGCCACTGTAATGCAAGTACCACCTCTGCGACAAATGCTTTGTGCAGACGGTTTCCAGTAGCTACTTTCAGACCTGGATCTTCGTCTGAGGGATCAAACATACTTGCCTACTCACTCAGCAGCAGGATGTCTGAGATTGGGTGACAGAGAGGTTCGTTCAAATGCACTTTCAGATATGCAAGCAGGGAGTAAGAGTAAAAGAGGTGGCCCGGTTGCAAAGCTTACTGACTGCTGAAGAGATCCAGCAGCCTCTTTTTCAGTCCTGGCTCTTTGTCTGTGCCAGGAGAGACCAATGGTTCATGCACTCCAAACTCGGATTCAGGACCGCTGGGGAGTGCACCACAGATGATGTGCTCAAACGGACTTGGAGCTGGCAAACCAAGCAGCCTCTGCAAAGCAAGTGCAACTGTAGCAAATCCTGCTGTGTGCAGAAGAGTTCCAGCAGCCTCTTTCCTTTCTGGCTCTTCGTCTGTGTCAGCAGAGACCAATCGTTTGCGCACTCCAAAGTCGGATTCAGGACGGCTGGGAATTGCACCACAGATGTTGTACTCGAACGGACTTGGAGCTGGTAAAGGAAGCAGCGACTGCAAACCAAGTGTCACCGCAGCAAATCCTGCTGTGTGCAGATTACAACCTGCCACCTCTTTTAGTCCTGGCTCTTTGTGTGTGCAAGCAGAGAGCAGTCTTTTGAGCACTCCATATTGGTATTCCGGACGTCTGGGGAATGTGCCACGGATGTTGTGCTCAAACGGACTTGGAGCAGGCAAACCAAGCAGCGACTGCAAAGCAAGTGTCACCCTAGAAAATCCTGCTGTGTGCAGATTGCATCCAGCAGCCTCTTTCCTTTCTGGCTCTTCGTCTGTGAGAGCAGAGAGCAATCGTGTGTCCACTCCAAGGTCGGATTCAGGACGGCTGTGGTGTGCACCACAGATTTTCTGCTCAAACGGACATGGAGCTGGTAAACCAAGCAGCACCTGCAAAGCAAGTGTCAACGTAGCAAATCCTGCTGTGTGCAGATTACATCCAGCAGCCTCTTTCCTTTCTGGCTCTTCGTCTGTGCGAGCAGAGACCAACCGTTTGTGCACTCCAAACTCGGTTTCAGGACGGCTGGGGAGTGCACCGCAGCTGTTGAGCACAAACGGACGTCGAGGTGGCAAACCAAAGGAGCCACTGCAATGCAAGTACCACCTCTGCGAAAGATGCTGCGTGCAGACGGTTGCCAGGAGCTACTTTCAGACCTGGATCATCGCCTGATTGGTCAAAGGTACTTGCCTACTCACTCAGCAGCAGGATGTCTGAGATTGGGTGTCAGAGAGGTTCGTTCAAATGCACTTTCAGCTATGCAAGCAGGGAGTGAGAGTAAAAGAGGAGGCCCGGTTGCAAACCTTACTGACTGCTGAAGAGATCCAGCAGGCTCTTTCAGTCCTGGCTCTTTGTCTATGCCAGCAGAGACCAATCGTTCGTGCACTCCAATGTCGGATTTAGGACGGCTGGGGAGTGCACCACAGATGTTGTGCTTAAACGGACTTGGAGCAGGTAAATCAAGCAACGACTGCAAAGCAAGTGTCACAGTAGCAAATCCTCCTGTGTGCAGATTACATCCAGCAGCCTCTTTCCTTTCTGGCTCTTCGTCTGGGCGTGCAGAGACCAACCGTTTGTGCACTCCAAACTCAGAATCAGGACGGCTGGGGAGTGCACCACAGATGCTGTGCTCAAACGGACTGGGAGCTGCTAAAGCAAGCAGCGAGTGCCAAGCAAGTGTCACCGTAGCAAATCCTGCTGTGTGCAGAAGAGTTCCAGCAGCCTCTTTCCTTTCTGGCTCTTCGTCTGTGCGAGCAGAGACCGACCGTTTGTGCACTCCAAACTCGGTTTCAGGACGGCTGGGGTGTGCACCGGAGCTGTTGGGCACAAACGGACGCCGAGGTGGCAAACCAAAGGAGCCACTGCAATACAAGGTGCACCTCTGCGAAAGATGCTGTGTGCAGACGGTTTCCAGTAGCTACTCTCAGACCTGGATCATCGCCTGAGTGGCCAAACGTTCTTCCCTACTCACTCAGCAGCAGGATGTCTGAGATTGGGCGTCAGAGAGGTTCGTTCAAATGCACTTTTAGATATGCAAGCAAGGAGTGAGAGTGAAAGAGGTGGCCCGTTTGCAAAGCTTACAGACTGCTGAAGAGATCCAGCAGCCTCTTTCAGTCCTGCCTCTTCGTCTGTGCCAGCGGAAGCCAATCGTTCCTGCACTCCAAACTCGGATTTCGGATGGCTGGGGAGTGCACCACAGACTTTGTGCTCAAACAGACTTGGAGCAGGTACAGCAAGCAGCGAATGCAAAGCAAGTCTAACCATACCAAATCCTGCTGTGTGCAGATTACATCCAGCAGCCTCTTTCAGTCCTGGCTCTTCGTCTGTGTCAGCAGAGACCAATCGTTTGTGCAGTCCAAAGTCGGATTCAGGACCGCTGGGAATTGCACCACAGATATTGTTCTCGAACGGACTTGGAGCTGGTGAAGCAAGCAGCGACTGCAAAGAAAGTGTCACAGTAGCAAATCCTGCTTTGTGCATATTACAACCTGCAAACTCTTTCCTTTCTGGCTCTTCCTGTGTGCAAGCAGAGAGCAGTCTTTTGAGCACTCCAAACTGGTATTCCGGACGTCTAGGGAATGCGCCTCAGATGTTGTGCTCAAACGGAATTGCATCTGGTTAACCAAGCAGCACCTGCAAAGCAAGTTTCATCGTAGCAAATCCTGCTGCGTGCAGAAGAGTTCCAGCAGCCTCGTTCAGTCCTGGCTCTTAGTCTGTGCGAGCAGAGACCAACCGTTTGTGCACTCCAAACTCGGTTTCAGGACGGCTGGGGAGTGCACCGCAGCTGTTGAGCACAAACGGACGTCGAGGTGGCAAACCAAAGGAGCCACTGCAATGCAAGGTGCACCTCTGCGAAAGATGCTGTGTGCAGACGGTTGCCAGGAGCTACTCTCAGACCTGGATCATCGCCTGAGTGGCCAAACGTACTTCCCTACTCAGCAGCAGGATGTCTGAGATTGGGTGTCAGAGAGGTTCGTTCAAATGCACTTTTAGATATGCAAGCAAGGAGTGAGAGTGAAAGAGGTGGCCCGTTTGCAAAGCTTACAGACTGCTGAAGAGATCCAGCAGCCTCTTTCAGTCCTGCCTCTTCGTCTGTGCCAGCGGAAGCCAATCGTTCCTGCACTCCAAACTCGGATTTAGGATGGCTGGGGAGTGCACCACAGACTTTGTGCTCAAACGGACTTGGAGCAGGTACAGCAAGCAGCGAATGCAAAGCAAGTCTAACCAGACCAAATCCTGCTGTGTGCAGATTACATCCAGCAGCCTCTTTCAGTCCTGGCTCTTCGTCTGTGTCAGCAGAGACCAATCGTTTGTGCAGTCCAAAGTCGGATTCAGGACCGCTGGGAATTGCACCACAGATATTGTTCTCGAACGGACTTGGAGCTGGTGAAGCAAGCAGCGACTGCAAAGAAAGTGTCACAGTAGCAAATCCTGCTTTGTGCATATTACAACCTGCAAACTCTTTCCTTTCTGGCTCTTCCTGTGTGCAAGCAGAGAGCAGTCTTTTGAGCACTCCAAACTGGTATTCCGGACGTCTAGGGAATGCGCCTCAGATGTTGTGCTCAAACGGAATTGGAGCTGGTTAACCAAGCAGCGACTGCAAAGCAAGTGTCACTGTAGCAAATCCTGCTGTGTGTAGAAGAGTTCCAGCAGCCTCTTTCCTTTCTGGCTCTTAGTCTGTGCGAGCAGAGACCAACCGTTTGTGCACTCCAAACTCGGTTTCAGGATGGCTGGGGAGTGCACCGCAGCTGTTGAGCACAAACGGACGTCGAGGTGGCAAACCAAAGGAGCCACTGCAATGCAAGTACCACCTCTGCGAAAGATGCGGTGTGCAGACGGTTTCCAGGAGCTACTTTCAGACCTGGATCATCGCCTGATTGGTCAAAGGTACTTGCCTACTCACTCAGCAGCAGGATGTCTGAGATTGGGTGACAGAGAGGTTCGTTCAAATGCACTTTCAGATATGCAAGCAGGGAGTAAGAGTAAAAGAGGTGGCCCGGTTGCAAAGCTTACTGACTGCTGAAGAGATCCAGCAGCCTCTTTTTCAGTCCTGGCTCTTTGTCTGTGCCAGGAGAGACCAATGGTTCATGCACTCCAAACTCGGATTCAGGACCGCTGGGGAGTGCACCACAGATGATGTGCTCAAACGGACTTGGAGCTGGCAAACCAAGCAGCCTCTGCAAAGCAAGTGCAACTGTAGCAAATCCTGCTGTGTGCAGAAGAGTTCCAGCAGCCTCTTTCCTTTCTGGCTCTTCGTCTGTGTCAGCAGAGACCAATCGTTTGTCCACTCCAAGGTCGGATTCAGGACGGCTGTGGTGTGCACCACAGATTTTCTGCTCAAACGGACATGGAGCTGGTAAACCAAGCAGCACCTGCAAAGCAAGTGTCATCGTAGCAAATCCTGCTGTGTGCAGATTACATCCAGCAGCCTCTTTCCTTTCTGGCTCTTCGTCTGTGCGAGCAGAGACCGACCGTTTGTGCACTCCAAACTCGGTTTCAGGATGGCTGGGGAGTGCACCGCAGCTGTTGAGCACAAACGGACGACGAGGTGGCAAACCAAAGGAGCCACTGCAATGCAAGTACCACCTCTGCGAAAGATGCTGCGTGCAGACGGTTGCCAGGAGCTACTCTCAGACCTGGATCATCGCCTGAGTGGCCAAACGTACTTCCCTACTCACTCAGCAGCAGGATGTCTGAGATTGGGTGTCAGAGAGGTTCGTTCAAATGCACTTTTAGATATGCAAGCAAGGAGTGAGAGTGAAAGAGGTGGCCCGTTTGCAAAGCTTACAGACTGCTGAAGAGATCCAGCAGCCTCTTTCAGTCCTGCCTCTTCGTCTGTGCCAGCGGAAGCCAATCGTTCCTGCACTCCAAACTCGGATTTAGGATGGCTGGGGAGTGCACCACAGACTTTGTGCTCAAACGGACTTGGAGCAGGTACAGCAAGCAGCGAATGCAAAGCAAGTCTAACCATACCAAATCCTGCTGTGTGCAGATTACATCCAGCAGCCTCTTTCAGTCCTGGCTCTTCGTCTGTGTCAGCAGAGACCAATCGTTTGTGCAGTCCAAAGTCGGATTCAGGACCGCTGGGAATTGCACCACAGATATTGTTCTCGAACGGACTTGGAGCTGGTGAAGCAAGCAGCGACTGCAAAGAAAGTGTCACAGTAGCAAATCCTGCTTTGTGCATATTACAACCTGCAAACTCTTTCCTTTCTGGCTCTTCCTGTGTGCAAGCAGAGAGCAGTCTTTTGAGCACTCCAAACTGGTATTCCGGACGTCTAGGGAATGCGCCTCAGATGTTGTGCTCAAACGGAATTGGAGCTGGTTAACCAAGCAGCACCTGCAAAGCAAGTTTCATCGTAGCAAATCCTGCTGCGTGCAGAAGAGTTCCAGCAGCCTCGTTCAGTCCTGGCTCTTAGTCTGTGCGAGCAGAGACCAACCGTTTGTGCACTCCAAACTCGGTTTCAGGACGGCTGGGGAGTGCACCGCAGCTGTTGAGCACAAACGGACGTCGAGGTGGCAAACCAAAGGAGCCACTGCAATGCAAGTACCACCTCTGCGAAAGATGCGGTGTGCAGACGGTTGCCAGGAGCTACTTTCAGACCTGGATCATCGCCTGATTGGTCAAAGGTACTTGCCTACTCACTCAGCAGCAGGATGTCTGAGATTGGGTGTCAGAGAGGTTCTTTCAAATGCACTTTCAGATATGCAGGCAGGGAGTGAGAGTAAAAGAGGTGGCCCGGTTGCAAAGCTTACTGACTGCTGAAGAGATCCAGCAGCCTCTTTCAGTCCTGCCTCTTCGTCTGTGCCAGCAGAGACCAATCGTTCGTGCACTCCGAAGTCGGATTCAGGACGGCTGGGGAGTGCACCACAGATGTTGTACGCAAAGGGATTTTGAGGTGGCAAACCAAGGAGCCACTGTAATGCAAGTACCACCTCTGCGACAAATGCTTTGTGCAGACGGTTTCCAGTAGCTACTTTCAGACCTGGATCTTCGTCTGAGGGATCAAACATACTTGCCTACTCACTCAGCAGCAGGATGTCTGAGATTGGGTGACAGAGAGGTTCGTTCAAATGCACTTTCAGATATGCAAGCAGGGAGTAAGAGTAAAAGAGGTGGCCCGGTTGCAAAGCTTACTGACTGCTGAAGAGATCCAGCAGCCTCTTTTTCAGTCCTGGCTCTTTGTCTGTGCCAGGAGAGACCAATGGTTCATGCACTCCAAACTCGGATTCAGGACCGCTGGGGAGTGCACCACAGATGATGTGCTCAAACGGACTTGGAGCTGGCAAACCAAGCAGCCTCTGCAAAGCAAGTGCAACTGTAGCAAATCCTGCTGTGTGCAGAAGAGTTCCAGCAGCCTCTTTCCTTTCTGGCTCTTCGTCTGTGTCAGCAGAGACCAATCGTTTGCGCACTCCAAAGTCGGATTCAGGACGGCTGGGAATTGCACCACAGATGTTGTACTCGAACGGACTTGGAGCTGGTAAAGGAAGCAGCGACTGCAAACCAAGTGTCACCGCAGCAAATCCTGCTGTGTGCAGATTACAACCTGCCACCTCTTTTAGTCCTGGCTCTTTGTGTGTGCAAGCAGAGAGCAGTCTTTTGAGCACTCCATATTGGTATTCCGGACGTCTGGGGAATGTGCCACGGATGTTGTGCTCAAACGGACTTGGAGCAGGCAAACCAAGCAGCGACTGCAAAGCAAGTGTCACCCTAGAAAATCCTGCTGTGTGCAGATTGCATCCAGCAGCCTCTTTCCTTTCTGGCTCTTCGTCTGTGAGAGCAGAGAGCAATCGTGTGTCCACTCCAAGGTCGGATTCAGGACGGCTGTGGTGTGCACCACAGATTTTCTGCTCAAACGGACATGGAGCTGGTAAACCAAGCAGCACCTGCAAAGCAAGTGTCAACGTAGCAAATCCTGCTGTGTGCAGATTACATCCAGCAGCCTCTTTCCTTTCTGGCTCTTCGTCTGTGCGAGCAGAGACCAACCGTTTGTGCACTCCAAACTCGGTTTCAGGACGGCTGGGGAGTGCACCGCAGCTGTTGAGCACAAACGGACGTCGAGGTGGCAAACCAAAGGAGCCACTGCAATGCAAGTACCACCTCTGCGAAAGATGCTGCGTGCAGACGGTTGCCAGGAGCTACTTTCAGACCTGGATCATCGCCTGATTGGTCAAAGGTACTTGCCTACTCACTCAGCAGCAGGATGTCTGAGATTGGGTGTCAGAGAGGTTCGTTCAAATGCACTTTCAGCTATGCAAGCAGGGAGTGAGAGTAAAAGAGGAGGCCCGGTTGCAAACCTTACTGACTGCTGAAGAGATCCAGCAGGCTCTTTCAGTCCTGGCTCTTTGTCTATGCCAGCAGAGACCAATCGTTCGTGCACTCCAATGTCGGATTTAGGACGGCTGGGGAGTGCACCACAGATGTTGTGCTTAAACGGACTTGGAGCAGGTAAATCAAGCAACGACTGCAAAGCAAGTGTCACAGTAGCAAATCCTCCTGTGTGCAGATTACATCCAGCAGCCTCTTTCCTTTCTGGCTCTTCGTCTGGGCGTGCAGAGACCAACCGTTTGTGCACTCCAAACTCAGAATCAGGACGGCTGGGGAGTGCACCACAGATGCTGTGCTCAAACGGACTGGGAGCTGCTAAAGCAAGCAGCGAGTGCCAAGCAAGTGTCACCGTAGCAAATCCTGCTGTGTGCAGAAGAGTTCCAGCAGCCTCTTTCCTTTCTGGCTCTTCGTCTGTGCGAGCAGAGACCGACCGTTTGTGCACTCCAAACTCGGTTTCAGGACGGCTGGGGTGTGCACCGGAGCTGTTGGGCACAAACGGACGCCGAGGTGGCAAACCAAAGGAGCCACTGCAATACAAGGTGCACCTCTGCGAAAGATGCTGTGTGCAGACGGTTTCCAGTAGCTACTCTCAGACCTGGATCATCGCCTGAGTGGCCAAACGTTCTTCCCTACTCACTCAGCAGCAGGATGTCTGAGATTGGGCGTCAGAGAGGTTCGTTCAAATGCACTTTTAGATATGCAAGCAAGGAGTGAGAGTGAAAGAGGTGGCCCGTTTGCAAAGCTTACAGACTGCTGAAGAGATCCAGCAGCCTCTTTCAGTCCTGCCTCTTCGTCTGTGCCAGCGGAAGCCAATCGTTCCTGCACTCCAAACTCGGATTTCGGATGGCTGGGGAGTGCACCACAGACTTTGTGCTCAAACAGACTTGGAGCAGGTACAGCAAGCAGCGAATGCAAAGCAAGTCTAACCATACCAAATCCTGCTGTGTGCAGATTACATCCAGCAGCCTCTTTCAGTCCTGGCTCTTCGTCTGTGTCAGCAGAGACCAATCGTTTGTGCAGTCCAAAGTCGGATTCAGGACCGCTGGGAATTGCACCACAGATATTGTTCTCGAACGGACTTGGAGCTGGTGAAGCAAGCAGCGACTGCAAAGAAAGTGTCACAGTAGCAAATCCTGCTTTGTGCATATTACAACCTGCAAACTCTTTCCTTTCTGGCTCTTCCTGTGTGCAAGCAGAGAGCAGTCTTTTGAGCACTCCAAACTGGTATTCCGGACGTCTAGGGAATGCGCCTCAGATGTTGTGCTCAAACGGAATTGGAGCTGGTTAACCAAGCAGCACCTGCAAAGCAAGTTTCATCGTAGCAAATCCTGCTGCGTGCAGAAGAGTTCCAGCAGCCTCGTTCAGTCCTGGCTCTTAGTCTGTGCGAGCAGAGACCAACCGTTTGTGCACTCCAAACTCGGTTTCAGGACGGCTGGGGAGTGCACCGCAGCTGTTGAGCACAAACGGACGTCGAGGTGGCAAACCAAAGGAGCCACTGCAATGCAAGGTGCACCTCTGCGAAAGATGCTGTGTGCAGACGGTTGCCAGGAGCTACTCTCAGACCTGGATCATCGCCTGAGTGGCCAAACGTACTTCCCTACTCAGCAGCAGGATGTCTGAGATTGGGTGTCAGAGAGGTTCGTTCAAATGCACTTTTAGATATGCAAGCAAGGAGTGAGAGTGAAAGAGGTGGCCCGTTTGCAAAGCTTACAGACTGCTGAAGAGATCCAGCAGCCTCTTTCAGTCCTGCCTCTTCGTCTGTGCCAGCGGAAGCCAATCGTTCCTGCACTCCAAACTCGGATTTAGGATGGCTGGGGAGTGCACCACAGACTTTGTGCTCAAACGGACTTGGAGCAGGTACAGCAAGCAGCGAATGCAAAGCAAGTCTAACCAGACCAAATCCTGCTGTGTGCAGATTACATCCAGCAGCCTCTTTCAGTCCTGGCTCTTCGTCTGTGTCAGCAGAGACCAATCGTTTGTGCAGTCCAAAGTCGGATTCAGGACCGCTGGGAATTGCACCACAGATATTGTTCTCGAACGGACTTGGAGCTGGTGAAGCAAGCAGCGACTGCAAAGAAAGTGTCACAGTAGCAAATCCTGCTTTGTGCATATTACAACCTGCAAACTCTTTCCTTTCTGGCTCTTCCTGTGTGCAAGCAGAGAGCAGTCTTTTGAGCACTCCAAACTGGTATTCCGGACGTCTAGGGAATGCGCCTCAGATGTTGTGCTCAAACGGAATTGGAGCTGGTTAACCAAGCAGCGACTGCAAAGCAAGTGTCACTGTAGCAAATCCTGCTGTGTGTAGAAGAGTTCCAGCAGCCTCTTTCCTTTCTGGCTCTTAGTCTGTGCGAGCAGAGACCAACCGTTTGTGCACTCCAAACTCGGTTTCAGGATGGCTGGGGAGTGCACCGCAGCTGTTGAGCACAAACGGACGTCGAGGTGGCAAACCAAAGGAGCCACTGCAATGCAAGTACCACCTCTGCGAAAGATGCGGTGTGCAGACGGTTTCCAGGAGCTACTTTCAGACCTGGATCATCGCCTGATTGGTCAAAGGTACTTGCCTACTCACTCAGCAGCAGGATGTCTGAGATTGGGTGACAGAGAGGTTCGTTCAAATGCACTTTCAGATATGCAAGCAGGGAGTAAGAGTAAAAGAGGTGGCCCGGTTGCAAAGCTTACTGACTGCTGAAGAGATCCAGCAGCCTCTTTTTCAGTCCTGGCTCTTTGTCTGTGCCAGGAGAGACCAATGGTTCATGCACTCCAAACTCGGATTCAGGACCGCTGGGGAGTGCACCACAGATGATGTGCTCAAACGGACTTGGAGCTGGCAAACCAAGCAGCCTCTGCAAAGCAAGTGCAACTGTAGCAAATCCTGCTGTGTGCAGAAGAGTTCCAGCAGCCTCTTTCCTTTCTGGCTCTTCGTCTGTGTCAGCAGAGACCAATCGTTTGTCCACTCCAAGGTCGGATTCAGGACGGCTGTGGTGTGCACCACAGATTTTCTGCTCAAACGGACATGGAGCTGGTAAACCAAGCAGCACCTGCAAAGCAAGTGTCATCGTAGCAAATCCTGCTGTGTGCAGATTACATCCAGCAGCCTCTTTCCTTTCTGGCTCTTCGTCTGTGCGAGCAGAGACCGACCGTTTGTGCACTCCAAACTCGGTTTCAGGATGGCTGGGGAGTGCACCGCAGCTGTTGAGCACAAACGGACGACGAGGTGGCAAACCAAAGGAGCCACTGCAATGCAAGTACCACCTCTGCGAAAGATGCTGCGTGCAGACGGTTGCCAGGAGCTACTCTCAGACCTGGATCATCGCCTGATTGGTCAAAGGTACTTCCCTACTCACTCAGCAGCAGGATGTCTGAGATTGGGTGTCAGAGAGGTTCGTTCAAATGCACTTTTAGATATGCAAGCAAGGAGTGAGAGTGAAAGAGGTGGCCCGTTTGCAAAGCTTACAGACTGCTGAAGAGATCCAGCAGCCTCTTTCAGTCCTGCCTCTTCGTCTGTGCCAGCGGAAGCCAATCGTTCCTGCACTCCAAACTCGGATTTAGGATGGCTGGGGAGTGCACCACAGACTTTGTGCTCAAACGGACTTGGAGCAGGTACAGCAAGCAGCGAATGCAAAGCAAGTCTAACCATACCAAATCCTGCTGTGTGCAGATTACATCCAGCAGCCTCTTTCAGTCCTGGCTCTTCGTCTGTGTCAGCAGAGACCAATCGTTTGTGCAGTCCAAAGTCGGATTCAGGACCGCTGGGAATTGCACCACAGATATTGTTCTCGAACGGACTTGGAGCTGGTGAAGCAAGCAGCGACTGCAAAGAAAGTGTCACAGTAGCAAATCCTGCTTTGTGCATATTACAACCTGCAAACTCTTTCCTTTCTGGCTCTTCCTGTGCGCAAGCAGAGAGCAGTCTTTTGAGCACTCCAAACTGGTATTCCGGACGTCTAGGGAATGCGCCTCAGATGTTGTGCTCAAACGGAATTGGAGCTGGTTAACCAAGCAGCACCTGCAAAGCAAGTTTCATCGTAGCAAATCCTGCTGCGTGCAGAAGAGTTCCAGCAGCCTCGTTCAGTCCTGGCTCTTAGTCTGTGCGAGCAGAGACCAACCGTTTGTGCACTCCAAACTCGGTTTCAGGACGGCTGGGGAGTGCACCGCAGCTGTTGAGCACAAACGGACGTCGAGGTGGCAAACCAAAGGAGCCACTGCAATGCAAGTACCACCTCTGCGAAAGATGCGGTGTGCAGACGGTTGCCAGGAGCTACTTTCAGACCTGGATCATCGCCTGATTGGTCAAAGGTACTTGCCTACTCACTCAGCAGCAGGATGTCTGAGATTGGGTGTCAGAGAGGTTCTTTCAAATGCACTTTCAGATATGCAGGCAGGGAGTGAGAGTAAAAGAGGTGGCCCGGTTGCAAAGCTTACTGACTGCTGAAGAGATCCAGCAGCCTCTTTCAGTCCTGCCTCTTCGTCTGTGCCAGCAGAGACCAATCGTTCGTGCACTCCGAAGTCGGATTCAGGACGGCTGGGGAGTGCACCACAGATGTTGTACGCAAAGGGATTTTGAGGTGGCAAACCAAGGAGCCACTGTAATGCAAGTACCACCTCTGCGACAAATGCTTTGTGCAGACGGTTTCCAGTAGCTACTTTCAGACCTGGATCTTCGTCTGAGGGATCAAACATACTTGCCTACTCACTCAGCAGCAGGATGTCTGAGATTGGGTGACAGAGAGGTTCGTTCAAATGCACTTTCAGATATGCAAGCAGGGAGTAAGAGTAAAAGAGGTGGCCCGGTTGCAAAGCTTACTGACTGCTGAAGAGATCCAGCAGCCTCTTTTTCAGTCCTGGCTCTTTGTCTGTGCCAGGAGAGACCAATGGTTCATGCACTCCAAACTCGGATTCAGGACCGCTGGGGAGTGCACCACAGATGATGTGCTCAAACGGACTTGGAGCTGGCAAACCAAGCAGCCTCTGCAAAGCAAGTGCAACTGTAGCAAATCCTGCTGTGTGCAGAAGAGTTCCAGCAGCCTCTTTCCTTTCTGGCTCTTCGTCTGTGTCAGCAGAGACCAATCGTTTGCGCACTCCAAAGTCGGATTCAGGACGGCTGGGAATTGCACCACAGATGTTGTACTCGAACGGACTTGGAGCTGGTAAAGGAAGCAGCGACTGCAAACCAAGTGTCACCGCAGCAAATCCTGCTGTGTGCAGATTACAACCTGCCACCTCTTTTAGTCCTGGCTCTTTGTGTGTGCAAGCAGAGAGCAGTCTTTTGAGCACTCCATATTGGTATTCCGGACGTCTGGGGAATGTGCCACGGATGTTGTGCTCAAACGGACTTGGAGCAGGCAAACCAAGCAGCGACTGCAAAGCAAGTGTCACCCTAGAAAATCCTGCTGTGTGCAGATTGCATCCAGCAGCCTCTTTCCTTTCTGGCTCTTCGTCTGTGAGAGCAGAGAGCAATCGTGTGTCCACTCCAAGGTCGGATTCAGGACGGCTGTGGTGTGCACCACAGATTTTCTGCTCAAACGGACATGGAGCTGGTAAACCAAGCAGCACCTGCAAAGCAAGTGTCAACGTAGCAAATCCTGCTGTGTGCAGATTACATCCAGCAGCCTCTTTCCTTTCTGGCTCTTCGTCTGTGCGAGCAGAGACCAACCGTTTGTGCACTCCAAACTCGGTTTCAGGACGGCTGGGGAGTGCACCGCAGCTGTTGAGCACAAACGGACGTCGAGGTGGCAAACCAAAGGAGCCACTGCAATACAAGGAGCACCTCTGCGAAAGATGCTGCGTGCAGACGGTTGCCAGGAGCTACTTTCAGACCTGGATCATCGCCTGATTGGTCAAAGGTACTTGCCTACTCACTCAGCAGCAGGATGTCTGAGATTGGGTGTCAGAGAGGTTCGTTCAAATGCACTTTCAGCTATGCAAGCAGGGAGTGAGAGTAAAAGAGGAGGCCCGGTTGCAAACCTTACTGACTGCTGAAGAGATCCAGCAGGCTCTTTCAGTCCTGGCTCTTTGTCTATGCCAGCAGAGACCAATCGTTCGTGCACTCCAATGTCGGATTTAGGACGGCTGGGGAGTGCACCACAGATGTTGTGCTTAAACGGACTTGGAGCAGGTAAATCAAGCAACGACTGCAAAGCAAGTGTCACAGTAGCAAATCCTCCTGTGTGCAGATTACATCCAGCAGCCTCTTTCCTTTCTGGCTCTTCGTCTGGGCGTGCAGAGACCAACCGTTTGTGCACTCCAAACTCAGAATCAGGACGGCTGGGGAGTGCACCACAGATGCTGTGCTCAAACGGACTGGGAGCTGCTAAAGCAAGCAGCGAGTGCCAAGCAAGTGTCACCGTAGCAAATCCTGCTGTGTGCAGAAGAGTTCCAGCAGCCTCTTTCCTTTCTGGCTCTTCGTCTGTGCGAGCAGAGACCGACCGTTTGTGCACTCCAAACTCGGTTTCAGGACGGCTGGGGTGTGCACCGGAGCTGTTGGGCACAAACGGACGCCGAGGTGGCAAACCAAAGGAGCCACTGCAATACAAGGTGCACCTCTGCGAAAGATGCTGTGTGCAGACGGTTTCCAGTAGCTACTCTCAGACCTGGATCATCGCCTGAGTGGCCAAACGTTCTTCCCTACTCACTCAGCAGCAGGATGTCTGAGATTGGGCGTCAGAGAGGTTCGTTCAAATGCACTTTTAGATATGCAAGCAAGGAGTGAGAGTGAAAGAGGTGGCCCGTTTGCAAAGCTTACAGACTGCTGAAGAGATCCAGCAGCCTCTTTCAGTCCTGCCTCTTCGTCTGTGCCAGCGGAAGCCAATCGTTCCTGCACTCCAAACTCGGATTTAGGATGGCTGGGGAGTGCACCACAGACTTTGTGCTCAAACAGACTTGGAGCAGGTACAGCAAGCAGCGAATGCAAAGCAAGTCTAACCATACCAAATCCTGCTGTGTGCAGATTACATCCAGCAGCCTCTTTCAGTCCTGGCTCTTCGTCTGTGTCAGCAGAGACCAATCGTTTGTGCAGTCCAAAGTCGGATTCAGGACCGCTGGGAATTGCACCACAGATATTGTTCTCGAACGGACTTGGAGCTGGTGAAGCAAGCAGCGACTGCAAAGAAAGTGTCACAGTAGCAAATCCTGCTTTGTGCATATTACAACCTGCAAACTCTTTCCTTTCTGGCTCTTCCTGTGTGCAAGCAGAGAGCAGTCTTTTGAGCACTCCAAACTGGTATTCCGGACGTCTAGGGAATGCGCCTCAGATGTTGTGCTCAAACGGAATTGGAGCTGGTTAACCAAGCAGCGACTGCAAAGCAAGTGTCACTGTAGCAAATCCTGCTGTGTGTAGAAGAGTTCCAGCAGCCTCTTTCCTTTCTGGCTCTTAGTCTGTGCGAGCAGAGACCAACCGTTTGTGCACTCCAAACTCGGTTTCAGGACGGCTGGGGAGTGCACCGCAGCTGTTGAGCACAAACGGACGTCGAGGTGGCAAACCAAAGGAGCCACTGCAATACAAGGAGCACCTCTGCGAAAGATGCTGTGTGCAGACGGTTTCCAGGAGCTACTTTCAGACCTGGATCATCGCCTGAGTGGTCAAACGTACTTGCCTACTCACTCAGCAGCAGGATGTCTGAGATTGGGTGTCAGAGAGGTTCGTTCAAATGCACTTTCAGATATTCAAGCAGGGAGTGAGAGTAAAAGAGGAGGCCCGGTTGCAAACCTTACTGACTGCTGAAGAGATCCAGCAGGCTCTTTCAGTCCTGGCTCTTTGTCTATGCCAGCAGAGACCAATCGTTCGTGCACTCCAATGTCGGATTTAGGACGGCTGGGGAGTGCACCACAGATGTTGTGCTTAAACGGACTTGGAGCAGGTAAATCAAGCAGCGACTGCAAAGCAAGTGTCACAGAAGCAAATCCTCCTGTGTGCAGATTACATCCAGCAGCCTCTTTCCTTTCTGGCTCTTCGTCTGGGCGTGCAGAGACCAACCGTTTGTGCACTCCAAACTCAGAATCAGGACGGCTGGGGAGTGCACCACAGATGCTGTGCTCAAACGGACTGGGAGCTGGTAAAGCAAGCAGCGAGCGCCAAGCAAGTGTCACCGTAGCAAATCCTGCTGTGTGCAGAAGAGTTCCAGCAGCCTCTTTCCTTTCTGGCTCTTCGTCTGTGCGAGCAGAGACCGACCGTTTGTGCACTCCAAACTCGGTTTCAGGACGGCTGGGGAGTGCACCGCAGCTGTTGGGCACAAACGGACGCCGAGATGGCAAACCAAAGGAGCCACTGCAATACAAGGTGCACCTCTGCGAAAGATGCTGTGTGCAGACGGTTGCCAGGAGCTACTCTCAGACCTGGATCATCGCCTGAGTGGCCAAACGTACTTGCCTACTCACTCAGCAGCAGGATGTCTGAGATTGGGTGTCAGAGAGGTTCGTTCAAATGCACTTTTAGATATGCAAGCAAGGAGTGAGAGTGAAAGAGGTGGCCCGTTTGCAAAGCTTACAGACTGCTGAAGAGATCCAGCAGCCTCTTTCAGTCCTGCCTCTTCGTCTGTGCCAGCTGAAGCCAATCGTTCCTGCACTCCAAACTCGGATTTAGGATGGCTGGGGAGTGCACCACAGACTTTGTGCTCAAACGGACTTGGAGCAGGTACAGCAAGCAGCGAATGCAAAGCAAGTCTAACCATACCAAATCCTGCTGTGTGCAGATTACATCCAGCAGCCTCTTTCAGTCCTGGCTCTTCGTCTGTGTCAGCAGAGACCAATCGTTTGTGCAGTCCAAAGTCGGATTCAGGACCGCTGGGAATTGCACCACAGATATTGTTCTCGAACGGACTTGGAGCTGGTGAAGCAAGCAGCGACTGCAAAGAAAGTGTCACAGTAGCAAATCCTGCTTTGTGCATATTACAACCTGCAAACTCTTTCCTTTCTGGCTCTTCCTGTGTGCAAGCAGAGAGCAGTCTTTTGAGCACTCCAAACTGGTATTCCGGACGTCTAGGGAATGCGCCTCAGATGTTGTGCTCAAACGGAATTGGAGCTGGTTAACCAAGCAGCGACTGCAAAGCAAGTGTCACTGTAGCAAATCCTGCTGTGTGTAGAAGAGTTCCAGCAGCCTCTTTCCTTTCTGGCTCTTAGTCTGTGCGAGCAGAGACCAACCGTTTGTGCACTCCAAACTCGGTTTCAGGATGGCTGGGGAGTGCACCGCAGCTGTTGAGCACAAACGGACGTCGAGGTGGCAAACCAAAGGAGCCACTGCAATGCAAGTACCACCTCTGCGAAAGATGCGGTGTGCAGACGGTTGCCAGGAGCTACTTTCAGACCTGGATCATCGCCTGATTGGTCAAAGGTACTTGCCTACTCACTCAGCAGCAGGATGTCTGAGATTGGGTGACAGAGAGGTTCGTTCAAATGCACTTTCAGATATGCAAGCAGGGAGTAAGAGTAAAAGAGGTGGCCCGGTTGCAAAGCTTACTGACTGCTGAAGAGATCCAGCAGCCTCTTTTTCAGTCCTGGCTCTTTGTCTGTGCCAGGAGAGACCAATGGTTCATGCACTCCAAACTCGGATTCAGGACCGCTGGGGAGTGCACCACAGATGATGTGCTCAAACGGACTTGGAGCTGGCAAACCAAGCAGCCTCTGCAAAGCAAGTGCAACTGTAGCAAATCCTGCTGTGTGCAGAAGAGTTCCAGCAGCCTCTTTCCTTTCTGGCTCTTCGTCTGTGTCAGCAGAGACCAATCGTTTGTGCACTCCAAAGTCGGATTCAGGACGGCTGGGAATTGCACCACAGATGTTGTACTCGAACGGACTTGGAGCTGGTAAAGCAAGCAGCGACTGCAAACCAAGTGTCACCGCAGCAAATCCTGCTGTGTGCAGATTACATCCAGCAGCCTCTTTCCTTTCTGGCTCTTCGTCTGTGCCAGCAGAGACCAATCGTTCGTGCACTCCGAAGTCGGATTCAGGACGGCTGGGGAGTGCACCACAGATGTTGTACGCAAAGGGATTTTGAGGTGGCAAACCAAGGAGCCACTGTAATGCAAGTACCACCTCTGCGACAAATGCTTTGTGCAGACGGTTTCCAGTAGCTACTTTCAGACCTGGATCTTCGTCTGAGGGATCAAACATACTTGCCTACTCACTCAGCAGCAGGATGTCTGAGATTGGGTGACAGAGAGGTTCGTTCAAATGCACTTTCAGCTATGCAAGCAGGGAGTGAGAGTAAAAGAGGAGGCCCGGTTGCAAACCTTACTGACTGCTGAAGAGATCCAGCAGGCTCTTTCAGTCCTGGCTCTTTGTCTATGCCATTAGAGACCAATCGTTCGTGCACTCCAATGTCGGATTTAGGACGGCTGGGGAGTGCACCACAGATGTTGTGCTTAAACGGACTTGGAGCAGGTAAATCAAGCAACGACTGCAAAGCAAGTGTCACAGTAGCAAATCCTCCTGTGTGCAGATTACATCCAGCAGCCTCTTTCCTTTCTGGCTCTTCGTCTGGGCGTGCAGAGACCAACCGTTTGTGCACTCCAAACTCAGAATCAGGACGGCTGGGGAGTACACCACAGATGCTGTGCTCAAACGGACTGGGAGCTGGTAAAGCAAGCAGCGAGTGCCAAGCAAGTGTCACCGTAGCAAATCCTGCTGTGTGCAGAAGAGTTCCAGCAGCCTCTTTCCTTTCTGGCTCTTCGTCTGTGCGAGCAGAGACCGACCGTTTGTGCACTCCAAACTCGGTTTCAGGACGGCTGGGGTGTGCACCGGAGCTGTTGGGCACAAACGGACGCCGAGGTGGCAAACCAAAGGAGCCACTGCAATACAAGGTGCACCTCTGCGAAAGATGCTGTGTGCAGACGGTTTCCAGTAGCTACTCTCAGACCTGGATCATCGCCTGAGTGGCCAAACGTTCTTCCCTACTCACTCAGCAGCAGGATGTCTGAGATTGGGTGTCAGAGAGGTTCGTTCAAATGCA
Organism: Ara ararauna; assembly: GCA_028858755.1. NCBI lineage: Eukaryota > Metazoa > Chordata > Aves > Psittaciformes > Psittacidae > Ara > Ara ararauna. The sequence continues at coordinate 15,360,387 of CM054385.1, forward strand.
CTTTTAGATATGCAAGCAAGGAGTGAGAGTGAAAGAGGTGGCCCGTTTGCAAAGCTTACAGACTGCTGAAGAGATCCAGCAGCCTCTTTCAGTCCTGCCTCTTCGTCTGTGCCAGCGGAAGCCAATCGTTCCTGCACTCCAAACTCGGATTTAGGATGGCTGGGGAGTGCACCACAGACTTTGTGCTCAAACAGACTTGGAGCAGGTACAGCAAGCAGCGAATGCAAAGCAAGTCTAACCATACCAAATCCTGCTGTGTGCAGATTACATCCAGCAGCCTCTTTCAGTCCTGGCTCTTCGTCTGTGTCAGCAGAGACCAATCGTTTGTGCAGTCCAAAGTCGGATTCAGGACCGCTGGGAATTGCACCACAGATATTGTTCTCGAACGGACTTGGAGCTGGTGAAGCAAGCAGCGACTGCAAAGAAAGTGTCACAGTAGCAAATCCTGCTTTGTGCATATTACAACCTGCAAACTCTTTCCTTTCTGGCTCTTCCTGTGTGCAAGCAGAGAGCAGTCTTTTGAGCACTCCAAACTGGTATTCCGGACGTCTAGGGAATGCGCCTCAGATGTTGTGCTCAAACGGAATTGCATCTGGTTAACCAAGCAGCACCTGCAAAGCAAGTTTCATCGTAGCAAATCCTGCTGTGTGCAGAAGAGTTCCAGCAGCCTCTTTCCTTTCTGGCTCTTAGTCTGTGCGAGCAGAGACCAACCGTTTGTGCACTCCAAACTCGGTTTCAGGACGGCTGGGGAGTGCACCGCAGCTGTTGAGCAGAAACGGACGTCGAGGTGGCAAACCAAAGGAGCCACTGCAATGCAAGTACCACCTCTGCGAAAGATGCGGTGTGCAGACGGTTGCCAGGAGCTACTTTCAGACCTGGATCATCGCCTGATTGGTCAAAGGTACTTGCCTACTCACTCAGCAGCAGGATGTCTGAGATTGGGTGTCAGAGAGGTTCTTTCAAATGCACTTTTAGATATGCAAGCAAGGAGTGCGAGTGAAAGAGGTGGCCCGGTTGCAAAGCTTACTGACTGCTGAAGAGATCCAGCAGCCTCTTTCAGTCCTGCCTCTTCGTCTGTGCCAGCAGAGACCAATCGTTCGTGCACTCCGAAGTCGGATTCAGGACGGCTGGGGAGTGCACCACAGATGTTGTACGCAAAGGGATTTTGAGGTGGCAAACCAAGGAGCCACTGTAATGCAAGTACCACCTCTGCGACAAATGCTTTGTGCAGACGGTTTCCAGTAGCTACTTTCAGACCTGGATCTTCGTCTGAGGGATCAAACATACTTGCCAACTCACTCAGCAGCAGGATGTCTGAGATTGGGTGACAGAGAGGTTCGTTCAAATGCACTTTCAGATATGCAAGCAGGGAGTAAGAGTAAAAGAGGTGGCCCGGTTGCAAAGCTTACTGACTGCTGAAGAGATCCAGCAGCCTCTTTTTCAGTCCTGGCTCTTTGTCTGTGCCAGGAGAGACCAATGGTTCATGCACTCCAAACTCGGATTCAGGACCGCTGGGGAGTGCACCACAGATGATGTGCTCAAACGGACTTGGAGCTGGCAAACCAAGCAGCCTCTGCAAAGCAAGTGCAACTGTAGCAAATCCTGCTGTGTGCAGATTACATCCAGCAGCGTCTTTCCTTTCTGCCTCTTCGTCTGTGCCAGCAGAGACCAATCGTTCGTGCACTCCGAACTCGGACTCAGGACCGCTGGGGAGTGCACCACAGATGATGTGCTCAAACGGACTTGGAGCTGGTAAAGCAAGCAGTGACTGCAAAGCAAGTGTCACAGTAGCAAAACCTGCTGTGTGCAGATTACAACCTGCAACCTCTTTCAGTCCTGGCTCTTCGTGTGTGCAAGCAGTGACCAGTCCTTTGAGCACTCCAAATTGGTATTCCGGACGTCTGGGGAATGCGCCACAGATGTGCTCAAACGGACTTGGAGCTGGTAAAGCAAGCAGCGACTGCAAAGCAAGTGTCACCGTAGCAAATCCTGCTGTGTGCAGAAGAGTTCCAGCAGCCTCTTTCCTTCCTGGCTCTTCTTCTATGCGAGCAGAGACCAACTGTTTGTTTACTCCAAACTCGGATCCAGGATGGCTGTGGTGTGTACCACAGATTTTCTTCTGAAACGGACTTGGAGCTGGTAAAGCAAGGAGCGACTGCAAAGCACGTGTCACAGAAGCCAATCCTCCTGTGTGCAGATTACATCCAGCAGCCTCTTTCCTTTCTGGCTCTTCGTCTGGGCGTGCAGAGACCAACCGTTTGTGCACTCCAAACTCAGAATCAGGACGGCTGGGGAGTGCACCACAGATGCTGTGCTCAAACGGACTGGGAGCTGGTAAAGCAAGCAGCGAGTGCCAAGCAAGTATCACCGTAGCAAATCCTGCTGTGTGCAGAAGAGTTCCAGCAGCCTCTTTCCTTTCTGGCTCTTCGTCTGTGCGAGCAGAGACCGACCGTTTGTGCACTCCAAACTCGGTTTCAGGACGGCTGGGGAGTGCACCGCAGCTGTTGAGCACAAACGGATGTCGAGGTGGCAAACCAAAGGAGCCACTGCAATGCAAGTACCACCTCTGCGAAAGATGCTGCGTGCAGACGGTTTCCAGGAGCTACTTTCAGACCTGGATCATCGCCTGAGTGGTCAAACGTACTTGCCTACTCACTCAGCAGCAGGATGTCTGAGATTGGGTGTCAGAGAGGTTCGTTCAAATGCACTTTCAGATATTCAAGCAGGGAGTGAGAGTAAAAGAGGAGGCCCGGTTGCAAACCTTACTGACTGCTGAAGAGATCCAGCAGGCTCTTTCAGTCCTGGCTCTTTGTCTATGCCAGCAGAGACCAATCCTTCGTGCACTCCAATATCGGATTTAGGACGGCTGGGGAGTGCACCACAGATGTTGTGCTTAAACGGACTTGGAGCAGGTAAATCAAGCAGCGACTGCGAAGCAAGTGTCACAGAAGCAAATCCTCCTGTGTGCAGATTACATCCAGCAGCCTCTTTCCTTTCTGGCTCTTCGTCTGGGCGTGCAGAGACCAACCGTTTGTGTACCCCAAACTCAGAATCAGGACGGCTGGGGAGTGCACCACAGATGCTGTGCTCAAACGGACTGGGAGCTGGTAAAGCAAGCAGCACCTGCAAAGCAAGTGTCACCGTAGCAAATCCTGCTGTGTGCAGAAGAGTTCCAGCAGCCTCTTTCCTTTCTGGCTCTTCGTCTGTGCGAGCAGAGACCGACCGTTTGTGCACTCCAAACTCGGTTTCAGGACGGCTGGGGAGTGCACCGCAGCTGTTGGGCACAAACGGACGCCGAGGTGGCAAACCAAAGGAGCCACTGCAATACAAGGAGCACCTCTGCGAAAGATGCTGTGTGCAGACGGTTTCCAGGAGCTACTCTCAGACCTAGATCATCGCCTGAGTGGCCAAACATACTTCCCTACTCACTCAGCAGCAGGATGTCTGAGATTGGGTGTCAGAGAGGTTCGTTCAAATGCACTTTTAGATATGCAAGCAAGGAGTGAGAGTGAAAGAGGTGGCCCGTTTGCAAAGCTTACAGACTGCTGAATAGATCCAGCAGCCTCTTTCAGTCCTGCCTCTTCGTCTGTGCCAGCGGAAGCCAATCGTTCCTGCACTCCAAACTCGGATTTCGGATGGCTGGGGAGTGCACCACAGACTTTGTGCTCAAACGGACTTGGAGCAGGTACAGCAAGCAGCGAATGCAAAGCAAGTCTAACCATACCAAATCCTGCTGTGTGCAGATTACATCCAGCAGCCTCTTTCAGTCCTGGCTCTTCGTCTGTGTCAGCAGAGACCAATCGTTTGTGCAGTCCAAAGTCGGATTCAGGACCGCTGGGAATTGCACCACAGATATTGTTCTCGAACGGACTTGGAGCTGGTGAAGCAAGCAGCGACTGCAAAGAAAGTGTCACAGTAGCAAATCCTGCTTTGTGCATATTACAACCTGCAAACTCTTTCCTTTCTGGCTCTTCCTGTGTGCAAGCAGAGAGCAGTCTTTTGAGCACTCCAAACTGGTATTCCGGACGTCTAGGGAATGCGCCTCAGATGTTGTGCTCAAACGGAATTGGAGCTGGTTAACCAAGCAGCACCTGCAAAGCAAGTTTCATCGTAGCAAATCCTGCTGCGTGCAGAAGAGTTCCAGCAGCCTCGTTCAGTCCTGGCTCTTAGTCTGTGCGAGCAGAGACCAACCGTTTGTGCACTCCAAACTCGGTTTCAGGACGGCTGGGGAGTGCACCGCAGCTGTTGAGCACAAACGGACGTCGAGGTGGCAAACCAAAGGAGCCACTGCAATGCAAGTACCACCTCTGCGAAAGATGCGGTGTGCAGACGGTTGCCAGGAGCTACTTTCAGACCTGGATCATCGCCTGATTGGTCAAAGGTACTTGCCTACTCACTCAGCAGCAGGATGTCTGAGATTGGGTGTCAGAGAGGTTCTTTCAAATGCACTTTCAGATATGCAGGCAGGGAGTGAGAGTAAAAGAGGTGGCCCGGTTGCAAAGCTTACTGACTGCTGAAGAGATCCAGCAGCCTCTTTTTCAGTCCTGCCTCTTCGTCTGTGCCAGCAGAGACCAATCGTTCGTGCACTCCGAAGTCGGATTCAGGACGGCTGGGGAGTGCACCACAGATGTTGTACGCAAAGGGATTTTGAGGTGGCAAACCAAGGAGCCACTGTAATGCAAGTACCACCTCTGCGACAAATGCTTTGTGCAGACGGTTTCCAGTAGCTACTTTCAGACCTGGATCTTCGTCTGAGGGATCAAACATACTTGCCTACTCACTCAGCAGCAGGATGTCTGAGATTGGGTGACAGAGAGGTTCGTTCAAATGCACTTTCAGATATGCAAGCAGGGAGTAAGAGTAAAAGAGGTGGCCCGGTTGCAAAGCTTACTGACTGCTGAAGAGATCCAGCAGCCTCTTTTTCAGTCCTGGCTCTTTGTCTGTGCCAGGAGAGACCAATGGTTCATGCACTCCAAACTCGGATTCAGGACCGCTGGGGAGTGCACCACAGATGATGTGCTCAAACGGACTTGGAGCTGGCAAACCAAGCAGCCTCTGCAAAGCAAGTGCAACTGTAGCAAATCCTGCTGTGTGCAGAAGAGTTCCAGCAGCCTCTTTCCTTTCTGGCTCTTCGTCTGTGTCAGTAGAGACCAATCGTTTGTGCACTCCAAAGTCGGATTCAGGACGGCTGGGAATTGCACCACAGATGTTGTACTCGAACGGACTTGGAGCTGGTAAAGCAAGCAGCGACTGCAAACCAAGTGTCACTGCAGCAAATCCTGCTGTGTGCAGATTACAACCTGCAACCTCTTTTAGTCCTGGCTCTTCGTGTGTGCAAGCAGAGAGCAGTCTTTTGAGCACTCCATATTGGTATTCCGGACGTCTGGGGAATGTGCCACGGATGTTGTGCTCAAACGGACTTGGAGCAGGCAAACCAAGCAGCGACTGCAAAGCAAGTGTCACCCTAGAAAATCCTGCTGTGTGCAGATTGCATCCAGCAGCCTCTTTCCTTTCTGGCTCTTCGTCTGTGAGAGCAGAGAGCAATCGTTTGTCCACTCCAAGGTCGGATTCAGGACGGCTGTGGTGTGCACCACAGATTTTCTGCTCAAACGGACATGGAGCTGGTAAACCAAGCAGCACCTGCAAAGCAAGTGTCATCGTAGCAAATCCTGCTGTGTGCAGATTACATCCAACAGCCTCTTTCCTTTCTGGCTCTTCGTCTGTGCGAGCAGAGACCGACCGTTTGTGCACTCCAAACTCGGTTTCAGGACGGCTGGGGAGTGCACCGCAGCTGTTGAGCACAAACGGACGTCGAGGTGGCAAACCAAAGGAGCCACTGCAATGCAAGTACCACCTCTGCGAAAGATGCTGCGTGCAGACGGTTGCCAGGAGCTACTTTCAGACCTGGATCATCGCCTGATTGGTCTAAGGTACTTGCCTACTCACTCAGCAGCAGGATGTCTGAGATTGGGTGTCAGAGAGGTTCGTTCAAATGCACTTTCAGATATGCAAGCAGGGAGTGAGAGTAAAAGTGGTGGCCCGGTTGCAAAGCTTACTGACTGCTGAAGAGATCCAGCAGCCTCTTTCAGTCCTGGCTCTTTGTCTGTGCCAGCAGAGACCAATCGTTCGTGCATTCCAATCTCGGACTCAGGACCGCTGGGGAGTGCACCACAGATGATGTGCTCAAACGGACTTGGAGCTGGTAAAGCAAGCAGTGACTGCAAAGCAAGTGCCACAGGAGCAAAACCTGCTGTGTGCAGATTACAACCTGCAACCTCTTTCAGTCCTGGCTCTTCGTGTGTGCAAGCAGAGACCAGTCCTTTGAGCACTCCAAATTGGTATTCCGGACGTCTGGGGAATGTGCCACAGATGTTGTGCTCAAACGGACTTGGAGCTGGTAAAGCAAGCAGCGACTGCAAAGCAAGTGTCACCGTAGCAAATCCTGCTGTGTGCAGAAGAGTTCCAGCAGCCTCTTTCCTTCCTGGCTCTTCTTCTATGCCAGCAGAGACCAACCGTTTGTGTACTCCAAACTCGGATCCAGGATGGCTGTGGTGTGTACCACAGATTTTCTTCTGAAACGGACTTGGAGCTGGTAAAGCAAGCAGCGACTGCAAAGCAAGTGTCACAGAAGCAAATCCTGCAGTGTGCAGAAGAGTTCCAGCAGCCTCTTTCAGTCCTTGCTCTGTGTCTGTGAGAGAAGAGAGCAATCGTTTGTCCACTCCAAAGTTGGATTCAGGACGGCTGTGGTGTGCACCACAGATTTTCCGTTCAAACGGTCTTGGAGCTGGTAAACCAAGCAGCACCTGCAAAGCAAGTGTCATCGTAGCAAATCCTGCTGTGTGCAGAAGAGATCCAGCAGCCTGTTTCAGTCCTACCTCTTCGTCTGTGCGAGCAGAGACCGACCGTTTGTGCACTCCAAACTCGGTTTCAGGACGACTGGGGAGTGCACCGCAGCTGTTGAGCACAAACGGATGTCGAGGTGGCAAACCAAAGGAGCCACTGCAATACAAGGAGCACCTCTGCGAAAGATGCTGTGTGCAGACGGTTTCCAGGAGCTACTTTCAGACCTGGATCATCGCCTGAGTGGTCAAACGTACTTGCCTACTCACTCAGCAGCAGGATGTCTGAGATTGGGTGTCAGAGAGGTTCGTTCAAATGCACTTTCAGATATTCAAGCAGGGAGTGAGAGTAAAAGAGGTGGCCCGGTTGCAAAGCTTACTGACTGCTGAAGAGATCCAGCAGGCTCTTTCAGTCCTGGCTCTTTGTCTATGCCAGCAGAGACCAATCGTTCGTGCACTCCAATGTCGGATTTAGGACGGCTGGGGAGTGCACCACAGATGTTGTGCTTAAACGGACTTGGAGCAGGTAAATCAAGCAGCGACTGCAAAGCAAGTCTAACCATACCAAATCCTCCTGTGTGCAGATTACATCCAGCAGCCTCTTTCCTTTCTGGCTCTTCGTCTGGGCGTGCAGAGACCAACCGTTTGTGCACTCCAAACTCAGAATCAGGACGGCTGGGGAGTGCACCACAGATGCTGTGCTCAAACGGACTGGGAGCTGGTAAAGCAAGCAGCGAGTGCCAAGCAAGTGTCACCGTAGCAAATCCTGCTGTGTGCAGAAGAGTTCCAGCAGCCTCTTTCCTTTCTGGCTCTTCGTCTGTGCGAGCAGAGACCGACCGTTTGTGCACTCCAAACTCGGTTTCAGGACGGCTGGGGAGTGCACCGGAGCTGTTGGGCACAAACGGACGCCGAGATGGCAAACCAAAGGAGCCACTGCAATACAAGGTGCACCTCTGCGAAAGATGCTGTGTGCAGACGGTTGCCAGGAGCTACTCTCAGACCTGGATCATCGCCTGAGTGGCCAAACGTACTTGCCTACTCACTCAGCAGCAGGATGTCTGAGATTGGGTGTCAGAGAGGTTCGTTCAAATGCACTTTTAGATATGCAAGCAAGGAGTGAGAGTGAAAGAGGTGGCCCGTTTGCAAAGCTTACAGACTGCTGAATAGATCCAGCAGCCTCTTTCAGTCCTGCCTCTTCGTCTGTGCCAGCGGAAGCCAATCGTTCCTGCACTCCAAACTCGGATTTCGGATGGCTGGGGAGTGCACCACAGACTTTGTGCTCAAACGGACTTGGAGCAGGTACAGCAAGCAGCGAATGCAAAGCAAGTCTAACCATACCAAATCCTGCTGTGTGCAGATTACATCCAGCAGCCTCTTTCAGTCCTGGCTCTTCGTCTGTGTCAGCAGAGACCAATCGTTTGTGCAGTCCAAAGTCGGATTCAGGACCGCTGGGAATTGCACCACAGATATTGTTCTCGAACGGACTTGGAGCTGGTGAAGCAAGCAGCGACTGCAAAGAAAGTGTCACAGTAGCAAATCCTGCTTTGTGCATATTACAACCTGCAAACTCTTTCCTTTCTGGCTCTTCCTGTGTGCAAGCAGAGAGCAGTCTTTTGAGCACTCCAAACTGGTATTCCGGACGTCTAGGGAATGCGCCTCAGATGTTGTGCTCAAACGGAATTGGAGCTGGTTAACCAAGCAGCACCTGCAAAGCAAGTTTCATCGTAGCAAATCCTGCTGCGTGCAGAAGAGTTCCAGCAGCCTCGTTCAGTCCTGGCTCTTAGTCTGTGCGAGCAGAGACCAACCGTTTGTGCACTCCAAACTCGGTTTCAGGACGGCTGGGGAGTGCACCGCAGCTGTTGAGCACAAACGGACGTCGAGGTGGCAAACCAAAGGAGCCACTGCAATGCAAGTACCACCTCTGCGAAAGATGCGGTGTGCAGACGGTTGCCAGGAGCTACTTTCAGACCTGGATCATCGCCTGATTGGTCAAAGGTACTTGCCTACTCACTCAGCAGCAGGATGTCTGAGATTGGGTGTCAGAGAGGTTCTTTCAAATGCACTTTCAGATATGCAGGCAGGGAGTGAGAGTAAAAGAGGTGGCCCGGTTGCAAAGCTTACTGACTGCTGAAGAGATCCAGCAGCCTCTTTTTCAGTCCTGCCTCTTCGTCTGTGCCAGCAGAGACCAATCGTTCGTGCACTCCGAAGTCGGATTCAGGACGGCTGGGGAGTGCACCACAGATGTTGTACGCAAAGGGATTTTGAGGTGGCAAACCAAGGAGCCACTGTAATGCAAGTACCACCTCTGCGACAAATGCTTTGTGCAGACGGTTTCCAGTAGCTACTTTCAGACCTGGATCTTCGTCTGAGGGATCAAACATACTTGCCTACTCACTCAGCAGCAGGATGTCTGAGATTGGGTGACAGAGAGGTTCGTTCAAATGCACTTTCAGATATGCAAGCAGGGAGTAAGAGTAAAAGAGGTGGCCCGGTTGCAAAGCTTACTGACTGCTGAAGAGATCCAGCAGCCTCTTTTTCAGTCCTGGCTCTTTGTCTGTGCCAGGAGAGACCAATGGTTCATGCACTCCAAACTCGGATTCAGGACCGCTGGGGAGTGCACCACAGATGATGTGCTCAAACGGACTTGGAGCTGGCAAACCAAGCAGCCTCTGCAAAGCAAGTGCAACTGTAGCAAATCCTGCTGTGTGCAGAAGAGTTCCAGCAGCCTCTTTCCTTTCTGGCTCTTCGTCTGTGTCAGTAGAGACCAATCGTTTGTGCACTCCAAAGTCGGATTCAGGACGGCTGGGAATTGCACCACAGATGTTGTACTCGAACGGACTTGGAGCTGGTAAAGCAAGCAGCGACTGCAAACCAAGTGTCACTGCAGCAAATCCTGCTGTGTGCAGATTACAACCTGCAACCTCTTTTAGTCCTGGCTCTTCGTGTGTGCAAGCAGAGAGCAGTCTTTTGAGCACTCCATATTGGTATTCCGGACGTCTGGGGAATGTGCCACGGATGTTGTGCTCAAACGGACTTGGAGCAGGCAAACCAAGCAGCGACTGCAAAGCAAGTGTCACCCTAGAAAATCCTGCTGTGTGCAGATTGCATCCAGCAGCCTCTTTCCTTTCTGGCTCTTCGTCTGTGAGAGCAGAGAGCAATCGTTTGTCCACTCCAAGGTCGGATTCAGGACGGCTGTGGTGTGCACCACAGATTTTCTGCTCAAACGGACATGGAGCTGGTAAACCAAGCAGCACCTGCAAAGCAAGTGTCATCGTAGCAAATCCTGCTGTGTGCAGATTACATCCAACAGCCTCTTTCCTTTCTGGCTCTTCGTCTGTGCGAGCAGAGACCGACCGTTTGTGCACTCCAAACTCGGTTTCAGGACGGCTGGGGAGTGCACCGCAGCTGTTGAGCACAAACGGACGTCGAGGTGGCAAACCAAAGGAGCCACTGCAATGCAAGTACCACCTCTGCGAAAGATGCTGCGTGCAGACGGTTGCCAGGAGCTACTTTCAGACCTGGATCATCGCCTGATTGGTCTAAGGTACTTGCCTACTCACTCAGCAGCAGGATGTCTGAGATTGGGTGTCAGAGAGGTTCGTTCAAATGCACTTTCAGATATGCAAGCAGGGAGTGAGAGTAAAAGTGGTGGCCCGGTTGCAAAGCTTACTGACTGCTGAAGAGATCCAGCAGCCTCTTTCAGTCCTGGCTCTTTGTCTGTGCCAGCAGAGACCAATCGTTCGTGCATTCCAATCTCGGACTCAGGACCGCTGGGGAGTGCACCGCAGATGATGTGCTCAAACGGACTTGGAGCTGGTAAAGCAAGCAGTGACTGCAAAGCAAGTGCCACAGGAGCAAAACCTGCTGTGTGCAGATTACAACCTGCAACCTCTTTCAGTCCTGGCTCTTCGTGTGTGCAAGCAGAGACCAGTCCTTTGAGCACTCCAAATTGGTATTCCGGACGTCTGGGGAATGTGCCACAGATGTTGTGCTCAAACGGACTTGGAGCTGGTAAAGCAAGCAGCGACTGCAAAGCAAGTGTCACCGTAGCAAATCCTGCTGTGTGCAGAAGAGTTCCAGCAGCCTCTTTCCTTCCTGGCTCTTCTTCTATGCCAGCAGAGACCAACCGTTTGTGTACTCCAAACTCGGATCCAGGATGGCTGTGGTGTGTACCACAGATTTTCTTCTGAAACGGACTTGGAGCTGGTAAAGCAAGCAGCGACTGCAAAGCAAGTGTCACAGAAGCAAATCCTGCAGTGTGCAGAAGAGTTCCAGCAGCCTCTTTCAGTCCTTGCTCTGTGTCTGTGAGAGAAGAGAGCAATCGTTTGTCCACTCCAAAGTTGGATTCAGGACGGCTGTGGTGTGCACCACAGATTTTCCGTTCAAACGGTCTTGGAGCTGGTAAACCAAGCAGCACCTGCAAAGCAAGTGTCATCGTAGCAAATCCTGCTGTGTGCAGAAGAGATCCAGCAGCCTGTTTCAGTCCTACCTCTTCGTCTGTGCGAGCAGAGACCGACCGTTTGTGCACTCCAAACTCGGTTTCAGGACGACTGGGGAGTGCACCGCAGCTGTTGAGCACAAACGGATGTCGAGGTGGCAAACCAAAGGAGCCACTGCAATACAAGGAGCACCTCTGCGAAAGATGCTGTGTGCAGACGGTTTCCAGGAGCTACTTTCAGACCTGGATCATCGCCTGAGTGGTCAAACGTACTTGCCTACTCACTCAGCAGCAGGATGTCTGAGATTGGGTGTCAGAGAGGTTCGTTCAAATGCACTTTCAGATATTCAAGCAGGGAGTGAGAGTAAAAGAGGTGGCCCGGTTGCAAAGCTTACTGACTGCTGAAGAGATCCAGCAGGCTCTTTCAGTCCTGGCTCTTTGTCTATGCCAGCAGAGACCAATCGTTCGTGCACTCCAATGTCGGATTTAGGACGGCTGGGGAGTGCACCACAGATGTTGTGCTTAAACGGACTTGGAGCAGGTAAATCAAGCAGCGACTGCAAAGCAAGTGTCACAGAAGCAAATCCTCCTGTGTGCAGATTACATCCAGCAGCCTCTTTCCTTTCTGGCTCTTCGTCTGGGCGTGCAGAGACCAACCGTTTGTGCACTCCAAACTCAGAATCAGGACGGCTGGGGAGTGCACCACAGATGCTGTGCTCAAACGGACTGGGAGCTGGTAAAGCAAGCAGCGAGCGCCAAGCAAGTGTCACCGTAGCAAATCCTGCTGTGTGCAGAAGAGTTCCAGCAGCCTCTTTCCTTTCTGGCTCTTCGTCTGTGCGAGCAGAGACCGACCGTTTGTGCACTCCAAACTCGGTTTCAGGACGGCTGGGGAGTGCACCGGAGCTGTTGGGCACAAACGGACGCCGAGATGGCAAACCAAAGGAGCCACTGCAATACAAGGTGCACCTCTGCGAAAGATGCTGTGTGCAGACGGTTGCCAGGAGCTACTCTCAGACCTGGATCATCGCCTGAGTGGCCAAACGTACTTCCCTACTCACTCAGCAGCAGGATGTCTGAGATTGGGTGTCAGAGAGGTTCGTTCAAATGCACTTTTAGATATGCAAGCAAGGAGTGAGAGTGAAAGAGGTGGCCCGTTTGCAAAGCTTACAGACTGCTGAAGAGATCCAGCAGCCTCTTTCAGTCCTGCCTCTTCGTCTGTGCCAGCGGAAGCCAATCGTTCCTGCACTCCAAACTCGGATTTAGGATGGCTGGGGAGTGCACCACAGACTTTGTGCTCAAACGGACTTGGAGCAGGTACAGCAAGCAGCGAATGCAAAGCAAGTCTAACCATACCAAATCCTGCTGTGTGCAGATTACATCCAGCAGCCTCTTTCAGTCCTGGCTCTTCGTCTGTGTCAGCAGAGACCAATCGTTTGTGCAGTCCAAAGTCGGATTCAGGACCGCTGGGAATTGCACCACAGATATTGTTCTCGAACGGACTTGGAGCTGGTGAAGCAAGCAGCGACTGCAAAGAAAGTGTCACAGTAGCAAATCCTGCTTTGTGCATATTACAACCTGCAAACTCTTTCCTTTCTGGCTCTTCCTGTGTGCAAGCAGAGAGCAGTCTTTTGAGCACTCCAAACTGGTATTCCGGACGTCTAGGGAATGCGCCTCAGATGTTGTGCTCAAACGGAATTGGAGCTGGTTAACCAAGCAGCACCTGCAAAGCAAGTTTCATCGTAGCAAATCCTGCTGCGTGCAGAAGAGTTCCAGCAGCCTCGTTCAGTCCTGGCTCTTAGTCTGTGCGAGCAGAGACCAACCGTTTGTGCACTCCAAACTCGGTTTCAGGACGGCTGGGGAGTGCACCGCAGCTGTTGAGCACAAACGGACGTCGAGGTGGCAAACCAAAGGAGCCACTGCAATGCAAGTACCACCTCTGCGAAAGATGCGGTGTGCAGACGGTTGCCAGGAGCTACTTTCAGACCTGGATCATCGCCTGATTGGTCAAAGGTACTTGCCTACTCACTCAGCAGCAGGATGTCTGAGATTGGGTGTCAGAGAGGTTCTTTCAAATGCACTTTCAGATATGCAGGCAGGGAGTGAGAGTAAAAGAGGTGGCCCGGTTGCAAAGCTTACTGACTGCTGAAGAGATCCAGCAGCCTCTTTCAGTCCTGCCTCTTCGTCTGTGCCAGCAGAGACCAATCGTTCGTGCACTCCGAAGTCGGATTCAGGACGGCTGGGGAGTGCACCACAGATGTTGTACGCAAAGGGATTTTGAGGTGGCAAACCAAGGAGCCACTGTAATGCAAGTACCACCTCTGCGACAAATGCTTTGTGCAGACGGTTTCCAGTAGCTACTTTCAGACCTGGATCTTCGTCTGAGGGATCAAACATACTTGCCTACTCACTCAGCAGCAGGATGTCTGAGATTGGGTGACAGAGAGGTTCGTTCAAATGCACTTTCAGATATGCAAGCAGGGAGTAAGAGTAAAAGAGGTGGCCCGGTTGCAAAGCTTACTGACTGCTGAAGAGATCCAGCAGCCTCTTTTTCAGTCCTGGCTCTTTGTCTGTGCCAGGAGAGACCAATGGTTCATGCACTCCAAACTCGGATTCAGGACCGCTGGGGAGTGCACCACAGATGATGTGCTCAAACGGACTTGGAGCTGGCAAACCAAGCAGCCTCTGCAAAGCAAGTGCAACTGTAGCAAATCCTGCTGTGTGCAGAAGAGTTCCAGCAGCCTCTTTCCTTTCTGGCTCTTCGTCTGTGTCAGCAGAGACCAATCGTTTGCGCACTCCAAAGTCGGATTCAGGACGGCTGGGAATTGCACCACAGATGTTGTACTCGAACGGACTTGGAGCTGGTAAAGGAAGCAGCGACTGCAAACCAAGTGTCACCGCAGCAAATCCTGCTGTGTGCAGATTACAACCTGCCACCTCTTTTAGTCCTGGCTCTTTGTGTGTGCAAGCAGAGAGCAGTCTTTTGAGCACTCCATATTGGTATTCCGGACGTCTGGGGAATGTGCCACGGATGTTGTGCTCAAACGGACTTGGAGCAGGCAAACCAAGCAGCGACTGCAAAGCAAGTGTCACCCTAGAAAATCCTGCTGTGTGCAGATTGCATCCAGCAGCCTCTTTCCTTTCTGGCTCTTCGTCTGTGAGAGCAGAGAGCAATCGTGTGTCCACTCCAAGGTCGGATTCAGGACGGCTGTGGTGTGCACCACAGATTTTCTGCTCAAACGGACATGGAGCTGGTAAACCAAGCAGCACCTGCAAAGCAAGTGTCAACGTAGCAAATCCTGCTGTGTGCAGATTACATCCAGCAGCCTCTTTCCTTTCTGGCTCTTCGTCTGTGCGAGCAGAGACCAACCGTTTGTGCACTCCAAACTCGGTTTCAGGACGGCTGGGGAGTGCACCGCAGCTGTTGAGCACAAACGGACGTCGAGGTGGCAAACCAAAGGAGCCACTGCAATGCAAGTACCACCTCTGCGAAAGATGCTGCGTGCAGACGGTTGCCAGGAGCTACTTTCAGACCTGGATCATCGCCTGATTGGTCAAAGGTACTTGCCTACTCACTCAGCAGCAGGATGTCTGAGATTGGGTGTCAGAGAGGTTCGTTCAAATGCACTTTCAGCTATGCAAGCAGGGAGTGAGAGTAAAAGAGGAGGCCCGGTTGCAAACCTTACTGACTGCTGAAGAGATCCAGCAGGCTCTTTCAGTCCTGGCTCTTTGTCTATGCCAGCAGAGACCAATCGTTCGTGCACTCCAATGTCGGATTTAGGACGGCTGGGGAGTGCACCACAGATGTTGTGCTTAAACGGACTTGGAGCAGGTAAATCAAGCAACGACTGCAAAGCAAGTGTCACAGTAGCAAATCCTCCTGTGTGCAGATTACATCCAGCAGCCTCTTTCCTTTCTGGCTCTTCGTCTGGGCGTGCAGAGACCAACCGTTTGTGCACTCCAAACTCAGAATCAGGACGGCTGGGGAGTGCACCACAGATGCTGTGCTCAAACGGACTGGGAGCTGCTAAAGCAAGCAGCGAGTGCCAAGCAAGTGTCACCGTAGCAAATCCTGCTGTGTGCAGAAGAGTTCCAGCAGCCTCTTTCCTTTCTGGCTCTTCGTCTGTGCGAGCAGAGACCGACCGTTTGTGCACTCCAAACTCGGTTTCAGGACGGCTGGGGTGTGCACCGGAGCTGTTGGGCACAAACGGACGCCGAGGTGGCAAACCAAAGGAGCCACTGCAATACAAGGTGCACCTCTGCGAAAGATGCTGTGTGCAGACGGTTTCCAGTAGCTACTCTCAGACCTGGATCATCGCCTGAGTGGCCAAACGTTCTTCCCTACTCACTCAGCAGCAGGATGTCTGAGATTGGGCGTCAGAGAGGTTCGTTCAAATGCACTTTTAGATATGCAAGCAAGGAGTGAGAGTGAAAGAGGTGGCCCGTTTGCAAAGCTTACAGACTGCTGAAGAGATCCAGCAGCCTCTTTCAGTCCTGCCTCTTCGTCTGTGCCAGCGGAAGCCAATCGTTCCTGCACTCCAAACTCGGATTTAGGATGGCTGGGGAGTGCACCACAGACTTTGTGCTCAAACAGACTTGGAGCAGGTACAGCAAGCAGCGAATGCAAAGCAAGTCTAACCATACCAAATCCTGCTGTGTGCAGATTACATCCAGCAGCCTCTTTCAGTCCTGGCTCTTCGTCTGTGTCAGCAGAGACCAATCGTTTGTGCAGTCCAAAGTCGGATTCAGGACCGCTGGGAATTGCACCACAGATATTGTTCTCGAACGGACTTGGAGCTGGTGAAGCAAGCAGCGACTGCAAAGAAAGTGTCACAGTAGCAAATCCTGCTTTGTGCATATTACAACCTGCAAACTCTTTCCTTTCTGGCTCTTCCTGTGTGCAAGCAGAGAGCAGTCTTTTGAGCACTCCAAACTGGTATTCCGGACGTCTAGGGAATGCGCCTCAGATGTTGTGCTCAAACGGAATTGCATCTGGTTAACCAAGCAGCACCTGCAAAGCAAGTTTCATCGTAGCAAATCCTGCTGCGTGCAGAAGAGTTCCAGCAGCCTCGTTCAGTCCTGGCTCTTAGTCTGTGCGAGCAGAGACCAACCGTTTGTGCACTCCAAACTCGGTTTCAGGACGGCTGGGGAGTGCACCGCAGCTGTTGAGCACAAACGGACGTCGAGGTGGCAAACCAAAGGAGCCACTGCAATGCAAGGTGCACCTCTGCGAAAGATGCTGTGTGCAGACGGTTGCCAGGAGCTACTCTCAGACCTGGATCATCGCCTGAGTGGCCAAACGTACTTCCCTACTCAGCAGCAGGATGTCTGAGATTGGGTGTCAGAGAGGTTCGTTCAAATGCACTTTTAGATATGCAAGCAAGGAGTGAGAGTGAAAGAGGTGGCCCGTTTGCAAAGCTTACAGACTGCTGAAGAGATCCAGCAGCCTCTTTCAGTCCTGCCTCTTCGTCTGTGCCAGCGGAAGCCAATCGTTCCTGCACTCCAAACTCGGATTTAGGATGGCTGGGGAGTGCACCACAGACTTTGTGCTCAAACGGACTTGGAGCAGGTACAGCAAGCAGCGAATGCAAAGCAAGTCTAACCAGACCAAATCCTGCTGTGTGCAGATTACATCCAGCAGCCTCTTTCAGTCCTGGCTCTTCGTCTGTGTCAGCAGAGACCAATCGTTTGTGCAGTCCAAAGTCGGATTCAGGACCGCTGGGAATTGCACCACAGATATTGTTCTCGAACGGACTTGGAGCTGGTGAAGCAAGCAGCGACTGCAAAGAAAGTGTCACAGTAGCAAATCCTGCTTTGTGCATATTACAACCTGCAAACTCTTTCCTTTCTGGCTCTTCCTGTGTGCAAGCAGAGAGCAGTCTTTTGAGCACTCCAAACTGGTATTCCGGACGTCTAGGGAATGCGCCTCAGATGTTGTGCTCAAACGGAATTGGAGCTGGTTAACCAAGCAGCGACTGCAAAGCAAGTGTCACTGTAGCAAATCCTGCTGTGTGTAGAAGAGTTCCAGCAGCCTCTTTCCTTTCTGGCTCTTAGTCTGTGCGAGCAGAGACCAACCGTTTGTGCACTCCAAACTCGGTTTCAGGATGGCTGGGGAGTGCACCGCAGCTGTTGAGCACAAACGGACGTCGAGGTGGCAAACCAAAGGAGCCACTGCAATGCAAGTACCACCTCTGCGAAAGATGCGGTGTGCAGACGGTTTCCAGGAGCTACTTTCAGACCTGGATCATCGCCTGATTGGTCAAAGGTACTTGCCTACTCACTCAGCAGCAGGATGTCTGAGATTGGGTGACAGAGAGGTTCGTTCAAATGCACTTTCAGATATGCAAGCAGGGAGTAAGAGTAAAAGAGGTGGCCCGGTTGCAAAGCTTACTGACTGCTGAAGAGATCCAGCAGCCTCTTTTTCAGTCCTGGCTCTTTGTCTGTGCCAGGAGAGACCAATGGTTCATGCACTCCAAACTCGGATTCAGGACCGCTGGGGAGTGCACCACAGATGATGTGCTCAAACGGACTTGGAGCTGGCAAACCAAGCAGCCTCTGCAAAGCAAGTGCAACTGTAGCAAATCCTGCTGTGTGCAGAAGAGTTCCAGCAGCCTCTTTCCTTTCTGGCTCTTCGTCTGTGTCAGCAGAGACCAATCGTTTGTCCACTCCAAGGTCGGATTCAGGACGGCTGTGGTGTGCACCACAGATTTTCTGCTCAAACGGACATGGAGCTGGTAAACCAAGCAGCACCTGCAAAGCAAGTGTCATCGTAGCAAATCCTGCTGTGTGCAGATTACATCCAGCAGCCTCTTTCCTTTCTGGCTCTTCGTCTGTGCGAGCAGAGACCGACCGTTTGTGCACTCCAAACTCGGTTTCAGGATGGCTGGGGAGTGCACCGCAGCTGTTGAGCACAAACGGACGACGAGGTGGCAAACCAAAGGAGCCACTGCAATGCAAGTACCACCTCTGCGAAAGATGCTGCGTGCAGACGGTTGCCAGGAGCTACTCTCAGACCTGGATCATCGCCTGAGTGGCCAAACGTACTTCCCTACTCACTCAGCAGCAGGATGTCTGAGATTGGGTGTCAGAGAGGTTCGTTCAAATGCACTTTTAGATATGCAAGCAAGGAGTGAGAGTGAAAGAGGTGGCCCGTTTGCAAAGCTTACAGACTGCTGAAGAGATCCAGCAGCCTCTTTCAGTCCTGCCTCTTCGTCTGTGCCAGCGGAAGCCAATCGTTCCTGCACTCCAAACTCGGATTTAGGATGGCTGGGGAGTGCACCACAGACTTTGTGCTCAAACGGACTTGGAGCAGGTACAGCAAGCAGCGAATGCAAAGCAAGTCTAACCATACCAAATCCTGCTGTGTGCAGATTACATCCAGCAGCCTCTTTCAGTCCTGGCTCTTCGTCTGTGTCAGCAGAGACCAATCGTTTGTGCAGTCCAAAGTCGGATTCAGGACCGCTGGGAATTGCACCACAGATATTGTTCTCGAACGGACTTGGAGCTGGTGAAGCAAGCAGCGACTGCAAAGAAAGTGTCACAGTAGCAAATCCTGCTTTGTGCATATTACAACCTGCAAACTCTTTCCTTTCTGGCTCTTCCTGTGCGCAAGCAGAGAGCAGTCTTTTGAGCACTCCAAACTGGTATTCCGGACGTCTAGGGAATGCGCCTCAGATGTTGTGCTCAAACGGAATTGGAGCTGGTTAACCAAGCAGCACCTGCAAAGCAAGTTTCATCGTAGCAAATCCTGCTGCGTGCAGAAGAGTTCCAGCAGCCTCGTTCAGTCCTGGCTCTTAGTCTGTGCGAGCAGAGACCAACCGTTTGTGCACTCCAAACTCGGTTTCAGGACGGCTGGGGAGTGCACCGCAGCTGTTGAGCACAAACGGACGTCGAGGTGGCAAACCAAAGGAGCCACTGCAATGCAAGTACCACCTCTGCGAAAGATGCGGTGTGCAGACGGTTGCCAGGAGCTACTTTCAGACCTGGATCATCGCCTGATTGGTCAAAGGTACTTGCCTACTCACTCAGCAGCAGGATGTCTGAGATTGGGTGTCAGAGAGGTTCTTTCAAATGCACTTTCAGATATGCAGGCAGGGAGTGAGAGTAAAAGAGGTGGCCCGGTTGCAAAGCTTACTGACTGCTGAAGAGATCCAGCAGCCTCTTTCAGTCCTGCCTCTTCGTCTGTGCCAGCAGAGACCAATCGTTCGTGCACTCCGAAGTCGGATTCAGGACGGCTGGGGAGTGCACCACAGATGTTGTACGCAAAGGGATTTTGAGGTGGCAAACCAAGGAGCCACTGTAATGCAAGTACCACCTCTGCGACAAATGCTTTGTGCAGACGGTTTCCAGTAGCTACTTTCAGACCTGGATCTTCGTCTGAGGGATCAAACATACTTGCCTACTCACTCAGCAGCAGGATGTCTGAGATTGGGTGACAGAGAGGTTCGTTCAAATGCACTTTCAGATATGCAAGCAGGGAGTAAGAGTAAAAGAGGTGGCCCGGTTGCAAAGCTTACTGACTGCTGAAGAGATCCAGCAGCCTCTTTTTCAGTCCTGGCTCTTTGTCTGTGCCAGGAGAGACCAATGGTTCATGCACTCCAAACTCGGATTCAGGACCGCTGGGGAGTGCACCACAGATGATGTGCTCAAACGGACTTGGAGCTGGCAAACCAAGCAGCCTCTGCAAAGCAAGTGCAACTGTAGCAAATCCTGCTGTGTGCAGAAGAGTTCCAGCAGCCTCTTTCCTTTCTGGCTCTTCGTCTGTGTCAGCAGAGACCAATCGTTTGCGCACTCCAAAGTCGGATTCAGGACGGCTGGGAATTGCACCACAGATGTTGTACTCGAACGGACTTGGAGCTGGTAAAGGAAGCAGCGACTGCAAACCAAGTGTCACCGCAGCAAATCCTGCTGTGTGCAGATTACAACCTGCCACCTCTTTTAGTCCTGGCTCTTTGTGTGTGCAAGCAGAGAGCAGTCTTTTGAGCACTCCATATTGGTATTCCGGACGTCTGGGGAATGTGCCACGGATGTTGTGCTCAAACGGACTTGGAGCAGGCAAACCAAGCAGCGACTGCAAAGCAAGTGTCACCCTAGAAAATCCTGCTGTGTGCAGATTGCATCCAGCAGCCTCTTTCCTTTCTGGCTCTTCGTCTGTGAGAGCAGAGAGCAATCGTGTGTCCACTCCAAGGTCGGATTCAGGACGGCTGTGGTGTGCACCACAGATTTTCTGCTCAAACGGACATGGAGCTGGTAAACCAAGCAGCACCTGCAAAGCAAGTGTCAACGTAGCAAATCCTGCTGTGTGCAGATTACATCCAGCAGCCTCTTTCCTTTCTGGCTCTTCGTCTGTGCGAGCAGAGACCAACCGTTTGTGCACTCCAAACTCGGTTTCAGGACGGCTGGGGAGTGCACCGCAGCTGTTGAGCACAAACGGACGTCGAGGTGGCAAACCAAAGGAGCCACTGCAATGCAAGTACCACCTCTGCGAAAGATGCTGCGTGCAGACGGTTGCCAGGAGCTACTTTCAGACCTGGATCATCGCCTGATTGGTCAAAGGTACTTGCCTACTCACTCAGCAGCAGGATGTCTGAGATTGGGTGTCAGAGAGGTTCGTTCAAATGCACTTTCAGCTATGCAAGCAGGGAGTGAGAGTAAAAGAGGAGGCCCGGTTGCAAACCTTACTGACTGCTGAAGAGATCCAGCAGGCTCTTTCAGTCCTGGCTCTTTGTCTATGCCAGCAGAGACCAATCGTTCGTGCACTCCAATGTCGGATTTAGGACGGCTGGGGAGTGCACCACAGATGTTGTGCTTAAACGGACTTGGAGCAGGTAAATCAAGCAACGACTGCAAAGCAAGTGTCACAGTAGCAAATCCTCCTGTGTGCAGATTACATCCAGCAGCCTCTTTCCTTTCTGGCTCTTCGTCTGGGCGTGCAGAGACCAACCGTTTGTGCACTCCAAACTCAGAATCAGGACGGCTGGGGAGTGCACCACAGATGCTGTGCTCAAACGGACTGGGAGCTGCTAAAGCAAGCAGCGAGTGCCAAGCAAGTGTCACCGTAGCAAATCCTGCTGTGTGCAGAAGAGTTCCAGCAGCCTCTTTCCTTTCTGGCTCTTCGTCTGTGCGAGCAGAGACCGACCGTTTGTGCACTCCAAACTCGGTTTCAGGACGGCTGGGGTGTGCACCGGAGCTGTTGGGCACAAACGGACGCCGAGGTGGCAAACCAAAGGAGCCACTGCAATACAAGGTGCACCTCTGCGAAAGATGCTGTGTGCAGACGGTTTCCAGTAGCTACTCTCAGACCTGGATCATCGCCTGAGTGGCCAAACGTTCTTCCCTACTCACTCAGCAGCAGGATGTCTGAGATTGGGCGTCAGAGAGGTTCGTTCAAATGCACTTTTAGATATGCAAGCAAGGAGTGAGAGTGAAAGAGGTGGCCCGTTTGCAAAGCTTACAGACTGCTGAAGAGATCCAGCAGCCTCTTTCAGTCCTGCCTCTTCGTCTGTGCCAGCGGAAGCCAATCGTTCCTGCACTCCAAACTCGGATTTAGGATGGCTGGGGAGTGCACCACAGACTTTGTGCTCAAACAGACTTGGAGCAGGTACAGCAAGCAGCGAATGCAAAGCAAGTCTAACCATACCAAATCCTGCTGTGTGCAGATTACATCCAGCAGCCTCTTTCAGTCCTGGCTCTTCGTCTGTGTCAGCAGAGACCAATCGTTTGTGCAGTCCAAAGTCGGATTCAGGACCGCTGGGAATTGCACCACAGATATTGTTCTCGAACGGACTTGGAGCTGGTGAAGCAAGCAGCGACTGCAAAGAAAGTGTCACAGTAGCAAATCCTGCTTTGTGCATATTACAACCTGCAAACTCTTTCCTTTCTGGCTCTTCCTGTGTGCAAGCAGAGAGCAGTCTTTTGAGCACTCCAAACTGGTATTCCGGACGTCTAGGGAATGCGCCTCAGATGTTGTGCTCAAACGGAATTGGAGCTGGTTAACCAAGCAGCACCTGCAAAGCAAGTTTCATCGTAGCAAATCCTGCTGTGTGCAGAAGAGTTCCAGCAGCCTCTTTCCTTTCTGGCTCTTAGTCTGTGCGAGCAGAGACCAACCGTTTGTGCACTCCAAACTCGGTTTCAGGACGGCTGGGGAGTGCACCGCAGCTGTTGAGCACAAACGGACGTCGAGGTGGCAAACCAAAGGAGCCACTGCAATGCAAGTACCACCTCTGCGAAAGATGCGGTGTGCAGACGGTTGCCAGGAGCTACTTTCAGACCTGGATCATCGCCTGATTGGTCAAAGGTACTTGCCTACTCACTCAGCAGCAGGATGTCTGAGATTGGGTGTCAGAGAGGTTCTTTCAAATGCACTTTTAGATATGCAAGCAAGGAGTGCGAGTGAAAGAGGTGGCCCGGTTGCAAAGCTTACTGACTGCTGAAGAGATCCAGCAGCCTCTTTCAGTCCTGCCTCTTCGTCTGTGCCAGCAGAGACCAATCGTTCGTGCACTCCGAAGTCGGATTCAGGACGGCTGGGGAGTGCACCACAGATGTTGTACGCAAAGGGATTTTGAGGTGGCAAACCAAGGAGCCACTGTAATGCAAGTACCACCTCTGCGACAAATGCTTTGTGCAGACGGTTTCCAGTAGCTACTTTCAGACCTGGATCTTCGTCTGAGGGATCAAACATACTTGCCAACTCACTCAGCAGCAGGATGTCTGAGATTGGGTGACAGAGAGGTTCGTTCAAATGCACTTTCAGATATGCAAGCAGGGAGTAAGAGTAAAAGAGGTGGCCCGGTTGCAAAGCTTACTGACTGCTGAAGAGATCCAGCAGCCTCTTTTTCAGTCCTGGCTCTTTGTCTGTGCCAGGAGAGACCAATGGTTCATGCACTCCAAACTCGGATTCAGGACCGCTGGGGAGTGCACCACAGATGATGTGCTCAAACGGACTTGGAGCTGGCAAACCAAGCAGCCTCTGCAAAGCAAGTGCAACTGTAGCAAATCCTGCTGTGTGCAGATTACATCCAGCAGCGTCTTTCCTTTCTGCCTCTTCGTCTGTGCGAGCAGAGACCAACCGTTTGTGCACTCCAAACTCGGTTTCAGGACGGCTGGGGAGTGCACCGCAGCTGTTGAGCACAAACGGACGTCGAGGTGGCAAACCAAAGGAGCCACTGCAATGCAAGTACCACCTCTGCGAAAGATGCTGCGTGCAGACGGTTGCCAGGAGCTACTTTCAGACCTGGATCATCTCCTGATTGGTCAAAGGTACTTGCCTACTCACTCAGCAGCAGGATGTCTGAGATTGGGTGTCAGAGAGGTTCGTTCAAATGCACTTTCAGCTATGCAAGCAGGGAGTGAGAGTAAAAGAGGTGGCCCGGTTGCAAAGCTTACTGACTGCTGAAGAGATCCAGCAGCCTCTTTCAGTCCTGCCTCTTCGTCTGTGCCAGCAGAGACCAATCGTTCGTGCACTCCGAACTCGGACTCAGGACCGCTGGGGAGTGCACCACAGATGATGTGCTCAAACGGACTTGGAGCTGGTAAAGCAAGCAGTGACTGCAAAGCAAGTGTCACAGTAGCAAAACCTGCTGTGTGCAGATTACAACCTGCAACCTCTTTCAGTCCTGGCTCTTCGTGTGTGCAAGCAGTGACCAGTCCTTTGAGCACTCCAAATTGGTATTCCGGACGTCTGGGGAATGCGCCACAGATGTGCTCAAACGGACTTGGAGCTGGTAAAGCAAGCAGCGACTGCAAAGCAAGTGTCACCGTAGCAAATCCTGCTGTGTGCAGAAGAGTTCCAGCAGCCTCTTTCCTTCCTGGCTCTTCTTCTATGCGAGCAGAGACCAACTGTTTGTTTACTCCAAACTCGGATCCAGGATGGCTGTGGTGTGTACCACAGATTTTCTTCTGAAACGGACTTGGAGCTGGTAAAGCAAGGAGCGACTGCAAAGCACGTGTCACAGAAGCCAATCCTCCTGTGTGCAGATTACATCCAGCAGCCTCTTTCCTTTCTGGCTCTTCGTCTGGGCGTGCAGAGACCAACCGTTTGTGCACTCCAAACTCAGAATCAGGACGGCTGGGGAGTGCACCACAGATGCTGTGCTCAAACGGACTGGGAGCTGGTAAAGCAAGCAGCGAGTGCCAAGCAAGTATCACCGTAGCAAATCCTGCTGTGTGCAGAAGAGTTCCAGCAGCCTCTTTCCTTTCTGGCTCTTCGTCTGTGCGAGCAGAGACCGACCGTTTGTGCACTCCAAACTCGGTTTCAGGACGGCTGGGGAGTGCACCGCAGCTGTTGAGCACAAACGGATGTCGAGGTGGCAAACCAAAGGAGCCACTGCAATACAAGGAGCACCTCTGCGAAAGATGCTGCGTGCAGACGGTTTCCAGGAGCTACTTTCAGACCTGGATCATCGCCTGAGTGGTCAAACGTACTTGCCTACTCACTCAGCAGCAGGATGTCTGAGATTGGGTGTCAGAGAGGTTCGTTCAAATGCACTTTCAGATATTCAAGCAGGGAGTGAGAGTAAAAGAGGAGGCCCGGTTGCAAACCTTACTGACTGCTGAAGAGATCCAGCAGGCTCTTTCAGTCCTGGCTCTTTGTCTATGCCAGCAGAGACCAATCCTTCGTGCACTCCAATATCGGATTTAGGACGGCTGGGGAGTGCACCACAGATGTTGTGCTTAAACGGACTTGGAGCAGGTAAATCAAGCAGCGACTGCGAAGCAAGTGTCACAGAAGCAAATCCTCCTGTGTGCAGATTACATCCAGCAGCCTCTTTCCTTTCTGGCTCTTCGTCTGGGCGTGCAGAGACCAACCGTTTGTGTACCCCAAACTCAGAATCAGGACGGCTGGGGAGTGCACCACAGATGCTGTGCTCAAACGGACTGGGAGCTGGTAAAGCAAGCAGCACCTGCAAAGCAAGTGTCACCGTAGCAAATCCTGCTGTGTGCAGAAGAGTTCCAGCAGCCTCTTTCCTTTCTGGCTCTTCGTCTGTGCGAGCAGAGACCGACCGTTTGTGCACTCCAAACTCGGTTTCAGGATGGCTGGGGAGTGCACCGCAGCTGTTGGGCACAAACGGACGCCGAGGTGGCAAACCAAAGGAGCCACTGCAATACAAGGAGCACCTCTGCGAAAGATGCTGTGTGCAGACGGTTTCCAGGAGCTACTCTCAGACCTAGATCATCGCCTGAGTGGCCAAACGTACTTCCCTACTCACTCAGCAGCAGGATGTCTCAGATTGGGTGTCAGAGAGGTTCGTTCAAATGCACTTTTAGATATGCAAGCAAGGAGTGAGAGTGAAAGAGGTGGCCCGTTTGCAAAGCTTACAGACTGCTGAATAGATCCAGCAGCCTCTTTCAGTCCTGCCTCTTCGTCTGTGCCAGCGGAAGCCAATCGTTCCTGCACTCCAAACTCGGATTTCGGATGGCTGGGGAGTGCACCACAGACTTTGTGCTCAAACGGACTTGGAGCAGGTACAGCAAGCAGCGAATGCAAAGCAAGTCTAACCATACCAAATCCTGCTGTGTGCAGATTACATCCAGCAGCCTCTTTCAGTCCTGGCTCTTCGTCTGTGTCAGCAGAGACCAATCGTTTGTGCAGTCCAAAGTCGGATTCAGGACCGCTGGGAATTGCACCACAGATATTGTTCTCGAACGGACTTGGAGCTGGTGAAGCAAGCAGCGACTGCAAAGAAAGTGTCACAGTAGCAAATCCTGCTTTGTGCATATTACAACCTGCAAACTCTTTCCTTTCTGGCTCTTCCTGTGCGCAAGCAGAGAGCAGTCTTTTGAGCACTCCAAACTGGTATTCCGGACGTCTAGGAAATGCGCCTCAGATGTTGTGCTCAAACGGAATTGGAGCTGGTTAACCAAGCAGCACCTGCAAAGCAAGTTTCATCGTAGCAAATCCTGCTGCGTGCAGAAGAGTTCCAGCAGCCTCGTTCAGTCCTGGCTCTTAGTCTGTGCGAGCAGAGACCAACCGTTTGTGCACTCCAAACTCGGTTTCAGGACGGCTGGGGAGTGCACCGCAGCTGTTGAGCACAAACGGACGTCGAGGTGGCAAACCAAAGGAGCCACTGCAATGCAAGGTGCACCTCTGCGAAAGATGCTGTGTGCAGACGGTTGCCAGGAGCTACTCTCAGACCTGGATCATCGCCTGAGTGGCCAAACGTACTTCCCTACTCAGCAGCAGGATGTCTGAGATTGGGTGTCAGAGAGGTTCGTTCAAATGCACTTTTAGATATGCAAGCAAGGAGTGAGAGTGAAAGAGGTGGCCCGTTTGCAAAGCTTACAGACTGCTGAAGAGATCCAGCAGCCTCTTTCAGTCCTGCCTCTTCGTCTGTGCCAGCGGAAGCCAATCGTTCCTGCACTCCAAACTCGGATTTAGGATGGCTGGGGAGTGCACCACAGACTTTGTGCTCAAACGGACTTGGAGCAGGTACAGCAAGCAGCGAATGCAAAGCAAGTCTAACCAGACCAAATCCTGCTGTGTGCAGATTACATCCAGCAGCCTCTTTCAGTCCTGGCTCTTCGTCTGTGTCAGCAGAGACCAATCGTTTGTGCAGTCCAAAGTCGGATTCAGGACCGCTGGGAATTGCACCACAGATATTGTTCTCGAACGGACTTGGAGCTGGTGAAGCAAGCAGCGACTGCAAAGAAAGTGTCACAGTAGCAAATCCTGCTTTGTGCATATTACAACCTGCAAACTCTTTCCTTTCTGGCTCTTCCTGTGTGCAAGCAGAGAGCAGTCTTTTGAGCACTCCAAACTGGTATTCCGGACGTCTAGGGAATGCGCCTCAGATGTTGTGCTCAAACGGAATTGGAGCTGGTTAACCAAGCAGCGACTGCAAAGCAAGTGTCACTGTAGCAAATCCTGCTGTGTGTAGAAGAGTTCCAGCAGCCTCTTTCCTTTCTGGCTCTTAGTCTGTGCGAGCAGAGACCAACCGTTTGTGCACTCCAAACTCGGTTTCAGGATGGCTGGGGAGTGCACCGCAGCTGTTGAGCACAAACGGACGTCGAGGTGGCAAACCAAAGGAGCCACTGCAATGCAAGTACCACCTCTGCGAAAGATGCGGTGTGCAGACGGTTTCCAGGAGCTACTTTCAGACCTGGATCATCGCCTGATTGGTCAAAGGTACTTGCCTACTCACTCAGCAGCAGGATGTCTGAGATTGGGTGACAGAGAGGTTCGTTCAAATGCACTTTCAGATATGCAAGCAGGGAGTAAGAGTAAAAGAGGTGGCCCGGTTGCAAAGCTTACTGACTGCTGAAGAGATCCAGCAGCCTCTTTTTCAGTCCTGGCTCTTTGTCTGTGCCAGGAGAGACCAATGGTTCATGCACTCCAAACTCGGATTCAGGACCGCTGGGGAGTGCACCACAGATGATGTGCTCAAACGGACTTGGAGCTGGCAAACCAAGCAGCCTCTGCAAAGCAAGTGCAACTGTAGCAAATCCTGCTGTGTGCAGAAGAGTTCCAGCAGCCTCTTTCCTTTCTGGCTCTTCGTCTGTGTCAGCAGAGACCAATCGTTTGCGCACTCCAAAGTCGGATTCAGGACGGCTGGGAATTGCACCACAGATGTTGTACTCGAACGGACTTGGAGCTGGTAAAGGAAGCAGCGACTGCAAACCAAGTGTCACCGCAGCAAATCCTGCTGTGTGCAGATTACAACCTGCCACCTCTTTTAGTCCTGGCTCTTTGTGTGTGCAAGCAGAGAGCAGTCTTTTGAGCACTCCATATTGGTATTCCGGACGTCTGGGGAATGTGCCACGGATGTTGTGCTCAAACGGACTTGGAGCAGGCAAACCAAGCAGCGACTGCAAAGCAAGTGTCACCCTAGAAAATCCTGCTGTGTGCAGATTGCATCCAGCAGCCTCTTTCCTTTCTGGCTCTTCGTCTGTGAGAGCAGAGAGCAATCGTGTGTCCACTCCAAGGTCGGATTCAGGACGGCTGTGGTGTGCACCACAGATTTTCTGCTCAAACGGACATGGAGCTGGTAAACCAAGCAGCACCTGCAAAGCAAGTGTCAACGTAGCAAATCCTGCTGTGTGCAGATTACATCCAGCAGCCTCTTTCCTTTCTGGCTCTTCGTCTGTGCGAGCAGAGACCAACCGTTTGTGCACTCCAAACTCGGTTTCAGGACGGCTGGGGAGTGCACCGCAGCTGTTGAGCACAAACGGACGTCGAGGTGGCAAACCAAAGGAGCCACTGCAATGCAAGTACCACCTCTGCGAAAGATGCTGCGTGCAGACGGTTGCCAGGAGCTACTTTCAGACCTGGATCATCGCCTGATTGGTCAAAGGTACTTGCCTACTCACTCAGCAGCAGGATGTCTGAGATTGGGTGTCAGAGAGGTTCGTTCAAATGCACTTTCAGCTATGCAAGCAGGGAGTGAGAGTAAAAGAGGAGGCCCGGTTGCAAACCTTACTGACTGCTGAAGAGATCCAGCAGGCTCTTTCAGTCCTGGCTCTTTGTCTATGCCAGCAGAGACCAATCGTTCGTGCACTCCAATGTCGGATTTAGGACGGCTGGGGAGTGCACCACAGATGTTGTGCTTAAACGGACTTGGAGCAGGTAAATCA
The DNA here is from genome assembly GCA_028858755.1 of Ara ararauna. Classification (NCBI taxonomy): domain Eukaryota; kingdom Metazoa; phylum Chordata; class Aves; order Psittaciformes; family Psittacidae; genus Ara; species Ara ararauna. The sequence continues at coordinate 15,389,229 of CM054385.1, forward strand.
AGCAACGACTGCAAAGCAAGTGTCACAGTAGCAAATCCTCCTGTGTGCAGATTACATCCAGCAGCCTCTTTCCTTTCTGGCTCTTCGTCTGGGCGTGCAGAGACCAACCGTTTGTGCACTCCAAACTCAGAATCAGGACGGCTGGGGAGTGCACCACAGATGCTGTGCTCAAACGGACTGGGAGCTGCTAAAGCAAGCAGCGAGTGCCAAGCAAGTGTCACCGTAGCAAATCCTGCTGTGTGCAGAAGAGTTCCAGCAGCCTCTTTCCTTTCTGGCTCTTCGTCTGTGCGAGCAGAGACCGACCGTTTGTGCACTCCAAACTCGGTTTCAGGACGGCTGGGGTGTGCACCGGAGCTGTTGGGCACAAACGGACGCCGAGGTGGCAAACCAAAGGAGCCACTGCAATACAAGGTGCACCTCTGCGAAAGATGCTGTGTGCAGACGGTTTCCAGTAGCTACTCTCAGACCTGGATCATCGCCTGAGTGGCCAAACGTTCTTCCCTACTCACTCAGCAGCAGGATGTCTGAGATTGGGCGTCAGAGAGGTTCGTTCAAATGCACTTTTAGATATGCAAGCAAGGAGTGAGAGTGAAAGAGGTGGCCCGTTTGCAAAGCTTACAGACTGCTGAAGAGATCCAGCAGCCTCTTTCAGTCCTGCCTCTTCGTCTGTGCCAGCGGAAGCCAATCGTTCCTGCACTCCAAACTCGGATTTCGGATGGCTGGGGAGTGCACCACAGACTTTGTGCTCAAACAGACTTGGAGCAGGTACAGCAAGCAGCGAATGCAAAGCAAGTCTAACCATACCAAATCCTGCTGTGTGCAGATTACATCCAGCAGCCTCTTTCAGTCCTGGCTCTTCGTCTGTGTCAGCAGAGACCAATCGTTTGTGCAGTCCAAAGTCGGATTCAGGACCGCTGGGAATTGCACCACAGATATTGTTCTCGAACGGACTTGGAGCTGGTGAAGCAAGCAGCGACTGCAAAGAAAGTGTCACAGTAGCAAATCCTGCTTTGTGCATATTACAACCTGCAAACTCTTTCCTTTCTGGCTCTTCCTGTGTGCAAGCAGAGAGCAGTCTTTTGAGCACTCCAAACTGGTATTCCGGACGTCTAGGGAATGCGCCTCAGATGTTGTGCTCAAACGGAATTGCATCTGGTTAACCAAGCAGCACCTGCAAAGCAAGTTTCATCGTAGCAAATCCTGCTGCGTGCAGAAGAGTTCCAGCAGCCTCGTTCAGTCCTGGCTCTTAGTCTGTGCGAGCAGAGACCAACCGTTTGTGCACTCCAAACTCGGTTTCAGGACGGCTGGGGAGTGCACCGCAGCTGTTGAGCACAAACGGACGTCGAGGTGGCAAACCAAAGGAGCCACTGCAATGCAAGGTGCACCTCTGCGAAAGATGCTGTGTGCAGACGGTTGCCAGGAGCTACTCTCAGACCTGGATCATCGCCTGAGTGGCCAAACGTACTTCCCTACTCAGCAGCAGGATGTCTGAGATTGGGTGTCAGAGAGGTTCGTTCAAATGCACTTTTAGATATGCAAGCAAGGAGTGAGAGTGAAAGAGGTGGCCCGTTTGCAAAGCTTACAGACTGCTGAAGAGATCCAGCAGCCTCTTTCAGTCCTGCCTCTTCGTCTGTGCCAGCGGAAGCCAATCGTTCCTGCACTCCAAACTCGGATTTAGGATGGCTGGGGAGTGCACCACAGACTTTGTGCTCAAACGGACTTGGAGCAGGTACAGCAAGCAGCGAATGCAAAGCAAGTCTAACCAGACCAAATCCTGCTGTGTGCAGATTACATCCAGCAGCCTCTTTCAGTCCTGGCTCTTCGTCTGTGTCAGCAGAGACCAATCGTTTGTGCAGTCCAAAGTCGGATTCAGGACCGCTGGGAATTGCACCACAGATATTGTTCTCGAACGGACTTGGAGCTGGTGAAGCAAGCAGCGACTGCAAAGAAAGTGTCACAGTAGCAAATCCTGCTTTGTGCATATTACAACCTGCAAACTCTTTCCTTTCTGGCTCTTCCTGTGTGCAAGCAGAGAGCAGTCTTTTGAGCACTCCAAACTGGTATTCCGGACGTCTAGGGAATGCGCCTCAGATGTTGTGCTCAAACGGAATTGGAGCTGGTTAACCAAGCAGCGACTGCAAAGCAAGTGTCACTGTAGCAAATCCTGCTGTGTGTAGAAGAGTTCCAGCAGCCTCTTTCCTTTCTGGCTCTTAGTCTGTGCGAGCAGAGACCAACCGTTTGTGCACTCCAAACTCGGTTTCAGGATGGCTGGGGAGTGCACCGCAGCTGTTGAGCACAAACGGACGTCGAGGTGGCAAACCAAAGGAGCCACTGCAATGCAAGTACCACCTCTGCGAAAGATGCGGTGTGCAGACGGTTTCCAGGAGCTACTTTCAGACCTGGATCATCGCCTGATTGGTCAAAGGTACTTGCCTACTCACTCAGCAGCAGGATGTCTGAGATTGGGTGACAGAGAGGTTCGTTCAAATGCACTTTCAGATATGCAAGCAGGGAGTAAGAGTAAAAGAGGTGGCCCGGTTGCAAAGCTTACTGACTGCTGAAGAGATCCAGCAGCCTCTTTTTCAGTCCTGGCTCTTTGTCTGTGCCAGGAGAGACCAATGGTTCATGCACTCCAAACTCGGATTCAGGACCGCTGGGGAGTGCACCACAGATGATGTGCTCAAACGGACTTGGAGCTGGCAAACCAAGCAGCCTCTGCAAAGCAAGTGCAACTGTAGCAAATCCTGCTGTGTGCAGAAGAGTTCCAGCAGCCTCTTTCCTTTCTGGCTCTTCGTCTGTGTCAGCAGAGACCAATCGTTTGTCCACTCCAAGGTCGGATTCAGGACGGCTGTGGTGTGCACCACAGATTTTCTGCTCAAACGGACATGGAGCTGGTAAACCAAGCAGCACCTGCAAAGCAAGTGTCATCGTAGCAAATCCTGCTGTGTGCAGATTACATCCAGCAGCCTCTTTCCTTTCTGGCTCTTCGTCTGTGCGAGCAGAGACCGACCGTTTGTGCACTCCAAACTCGGTTTCAGGATGGCTGGGGAGTGCACCGCAGCTGTTGAGCACAAACGGACGACGAGGTGGCAAACCAAAGGAGCCACTGCAATGCAAGTACCACCTCTGCGAAAGATGCTGCGTGCAGACGGTTGCCAGGAGCTACTCTCAGACCTGGATCATCGCCTGAGTGGCCAAACGTACTTCCCTACTCACTCAGCAGCAGGATGTCTGAGATTGGGTGTCAGAGAGGTTCGTTCAAATGCACTTTTAGATATGCAAGCAAGGAGTGAGAGTGAAAGAGGTGGCCCGTTTGCAAAGCTTACAGACTGCTGAAGAGATCCAGCAGCCTCTTTCAGTCCTGCCTCTTCGTCTGTGCCAGCGGAAGCCAATCGTTCCTGCACTCCAAACTCGGATTTAGGATGGCTGGGGAGTGCACCACAGACTTTGTGCTCAAACGGACTTGGAGCAGGTACAGCAAGCAGCGAATGCAAAGCAAGTCTAACCATACCAAATCCTGCTGTGTGCAGATTACATCCAGCAGCCTCTTTCAGTCCTGGCTCTTCGTCTGTGTCAGCAGAGACCAATCGTTTGTGCAGTCCAAAGTCGGATTCAGGACCGCTGGGAATTGCACCACAGATATTGTTCTCGAACGGACTTGGAGCTGGTGAAGCAAGCAGCGACTGCAAAGAAAGTGTCACAGTAGCAAATCCTGCTTTGTGCATATTACAACCTGCAAACTCTTTCCTTTCTGGCTCTTCCTGTGCGCAAGCAGAGAGCAGTCTTTTGAGCACTCCAAACTGGTATTCCGGACGTCTAGGGAATGCGCCTCAGATGTTGTGCTCAAACGGAATTGGAGCTGGTTAACCAAGCAGCACCTGCAAAGCAAGTTTCATCGTAGCAAATCCTGCTGCGTGCAGAAGAGTTCCAGCAGCCTCGTTCAGTCCTGGCTCTTAGTCTGTGCGAGCAGAGACCAACCGTTTGTGCACTCCAAACTCGGTTTCAGGACGGCTGGGGAGTGCACCGCAGCTGTTGAGCACAAACGGACGTCGAGGTGGCAAACCAAAGGAGCCACTGCAATGCAAGTACCACCTCTGCGAAAGATGCGGTGTGCAGACGGTTGCCAGGAGCTACTTTCAGACCTGGATCATCGCCTGATTGGTCAAAGGTACTTGCCTACTCACTCAGCAGCAGGATGTCTGAGATTGGGTGTCAGAGAGGTTCTTTCAAATGCACTTTCAGATATGCAGGCAGGGAGTGAGAGTAAAAGAGGTGGCCCGGTTGCAAAGCTTACTGACTGCTGAAGAGATCCAGCAGCCTCTTTCAGTCCTGCCTCTTCGTCTGTGCCAGCAGAGACCAATCGTTCGTGCACTCCGAAGTCGGATTCAGGACGGCTGGGGAGTGCACCACAGATGTTGTACGCAAAGGGATTTTGAGGTGGCAAACCAAGGAGCCACTGTAATGCAAGTACCACCTCTGCGACAAATGCTTTGTGCAGACGGTTTCCAGTAGCTACTTTCAGACCTGGATCTTCGTCTGAGGGATCAAACATACTTGCCTACTCACTCAGCAGCAGGATGTCTGAGATTGGGTGACAGAGAGGTTCGTTCAAATGCACTTTCAGATATGCAAGCAGGGAGTAAGAGTAAAAGAGGTGGCCCGGTTGCAAAGCTTACTGACTGCTGAAGAGATCCAGCAGCCTCTTTTTCAGTCCTGGCTCTTTGTCTGTGCCAGGAGAGACCAATGGTTCATGCACTCCAAACTCGGATTCAGGACCGCTGGGGAGTGCACCACAGATGATGTGCTCAAACGGACTTGGAGCTGGCAAACCAAGCAGCCTCTGCAAAGCAAGTGCAACTGTAGCAAATCCTGCTGTGTGCAGAAGAGTTCCAGCAGCCTCTTTCCTTTCTGGCTCTTCGTCTGTGTCAGCAGAGACCAATCGTTTGCGCACTCCAAAGTCGGATTCAGGACGGCTGGGAATTGCACCACAGATGTTGTACTCGAACGGACTTGGAGCTGGTAAAGGAAGCAGCGACTGCAAACCAAGTGTCACCGCAGCAAATCCTGCTGTGTGCAGATTACAACCTGCCACCTCTTTTAGTCCTGGCTCTTTGTGTGTGCAAGCAGAGAGCAGTCTTTTGAGCACTCCATATTGGTATTCCGGACGTCTGGGGAATGTGCCACGGATGTTGTGCTCAAACGGACTTGGAGCAGGCAAACCAAGCAGCGACTGCAAAGCAAGTGTCACCCTAGAAAATCCTGCTGTGTGCAGATTGCATCCAGCAGCCTCTTTCCTTTCTGGCTCTTCGTCTGTGAGAGCAGAGAGCAATCGTGTGTCCACTCCAAGGTCGGATTCAGGACGGCTGTGGTGTGCACCACAGATTTTCTGCTCAAACGGACATGGAGCTGGTAAACCAAGCAGCACCTGCAAAGCAAGTGTCAACGTAGCAAATCCTGCTGTGTGCAGATTACATCCAGCAGCCTCTTTCCTTTCTGGCTCTTCGTCTGTGCGAGCAGAGACCAACCGTTTGTGCACTCCAAACTCGGTTTCAGGACGGCTGGGGAGTGCACCGCAGCTGTTGAGCACAAACGGACGTCGAGGTGGCAAACCAAAGGAGCCACTGCAATGCAAGTACCACCTCTGCGAAAGATGCTGCGTGCAGACGGTTGCCAGGAGCTACTTTCAGACCTGGATCATCGCCTGATTGGTCAAAGGTACTTGCCTACTCACTCAGCAGCAGGATGTCTGAGATTGGGTGTCAGAGAGGTTCGTTCAAATGCACTTTCAGCTATGCAAGCAGGGAGTGAGAGTAAAAGAGGAGGCCCGGTTGCAAACCTTACTGACTGCTGAAGAGATCCAGCAGGCTCTTTCAGTCCTGGCTCTTTGTCTATGCCAGCAGAGACCAATCGTTCGTGCACTCCAATGTCGGATTTAGGACGGCTGGGGAGTGCACCACAGATGTTGTGCTTAAACGGACTTGGAGCAGGTAAATCAAGCAACGACTGCAAAGCAAGTGTCACAGTAGCAAATCCTCCTGTGTGCAGATTACATCCAGCAGCCTCTTTCCTTTCTGGCTCTTCGTCTGGGCGTGCAGAGACCAACCGTTTGTGCACTCCAAACTCAGAATCAGGACGGCTGGGGAGTGCACCACAGATGCTGTGCTCAAACGGACTGGGAGCTGCTAAAGCAAGCAGCGAGTGCCAAGCAAGTGTCACCGTAGCAAATCCTGCTGTGTGCAGAAGAGTTCCAGCAGCCTCTTTCCTTTCTGGCTCTTCGTCTGTGCGAGCAGAGACCGACCGTTTGTGCACTCCAAACTCGGTTTCAGGACGGCTGGGGTGTGCACCGGAGCTGTTGGGCACAAACGGACGCCGAGGTGGCAAACCAAAGGAGCCACTGCAATACAAGGTGCACCTCTGCGAAAGATGCTGTGTGCAGACGGTTTCCAGTAGCTACTCTCAGACCTGGATCATCGCCTGAGTGGCCAAACGTTCTTCCCTACTCACTCAGCAGCAGGATGTCTGAGATTGGGCGTCAGAGAGGTTCGTTCAAATGCACTTTTAGATATGCAAGCAAGGAGTGAGAGTGAAAGAGGTGGCCCGTTTGCAAAGCTTACAGACTGCTGAAGAGATCCAGCAGCCTCTTTCAGTCCTGCCTCTTCGTCTGTGCCAGCGGAAGCCAATCGTTCCTGCACTCCAAACTCGGATTTAGGATGGCTGGGGAGTGCACCACAGACTTTGTGCTCAAACAGACTTGGAGCAGGTACAGCAAGCAGCGAATGCAAAGCAAGTCTAACCATACCAAATCCTGCTGTGTGCAGATTACATCCAGCAGCCTCTTTCAGTCCTGGCTCTTCGTCTGTGTCAGCAGAGACCAATCGTTTGTGCAGTCCAAAGTCGGATTCAGGACCGCTGGGAATTGCACCACAGATATTGTTCTCGAACGGACTTGGAGCTGGTGAAGCAAGCAGCGACTGCAAAGAAAGTGTCACAGTAGCAAATCCTGCTTTGTGCATATTACAACCTGCAAACTCTTTCCTTTCTGGCTCTTCCTGTGTGCAAGCAGAGAGCAGTCTTTTGAGCACTCCAAACTGGTATTCCGGACGTCTAGGGAATGCGCCTCAGATGTTGTGCTCAAACGGAATTGCATCTGGTTAACCAAGCAGCACCTGCAAAGCAAGTTTCATCGTAGCAAATCCTGCTGTGTGCAGAAGAGTTCCAGCAGCCTCTTTCCTTTCTGGCTCTTAGTCTGTGCGAGCAGAGACCAACCGTTTGTGCACTCCAAACTCGGTTTCAGGACGGCTGGGGAGTGCACCGCAGCTGTTGAGCACAAACGGACGTCGAGGTGGCAAACCAAAGGAGCCACTGCAATGCAAGTACCACCTCTGCGAAAGATGCGGTGTGCAGACGGTTGCCAGGAGCTACTTTCAGACCTGGATCATCGCCTGATTGGTCAAAGGTACTTGCCTACTCACTCAGCAGCAGGATGTCTGAGATTGGGTGTCAGAGAGGTTCTTTCAAATGCACTTTTAGATATGCAAGCAAGGAGTGCGAGTGAAAGAGGTGGCCCGGTTGCAAAGCTTACTGACTGCTGAAGAGATCCAGCAGCCTCTTTCAGTCCTGCCTCTTCGTCTGTGCCAGCAGAGACCAATCGTTCGTGCACTCCGAAGTCGGATTCAGGACGGCTGGGGAGTGCACCACAGATGTTGTACGCAAAGGGATTTTGAGGTGGCAAACCAAGGAGCCACTGTAATGCAAGTACCACCTCTGCGACAAATGCTTTGTGCAGACGGTTTCCAGTAGCTACTTTCAGACCTGGATCTTCGTCTGAGGGATCAAACATACTTGCCAACTCACTCAGCAGCAGGATGTCTGAGATTGGGTGACAGAGAGGTTCGTTCAAATGCACTTTCAGATATGCAAGCAGGGAGTAAGAGTAAAAGAGGTGGCCCGGTTGCAAAGCTTACTGACTGCTGAAGAGATCCAGCAGCCTCTTTTTCAGTCCTGGCTCTTTGTCTGTGCCAGGAGAGACCAATGGTTCATGCACTCCAAACTCGGATTCAGGACCGCTGGGGAGTGCACCACAGATGATGTGCTCAAACGGACTTGGAGCTGGCAAACCAAGCAGCCTCTGCAAAGCAAGTGCAACTGTAGCAAATCCTGCTGTGTGCAGATTACATCCAGCAGCGTCTTTCCTTTCTGCCTCTTCGTCTGTGCGAGCAGAGACCAACCGTTTGTGCACTCCAAACTCGGTTTCAGGACGGCTGGGGAGTGCACCGCAGCTGTTGAGCACAAACGGACGTCGAGGTGGCAAACCAAAGGAGCCACTGCAATGCAAGTACCACCTCTGCGAAAGATGCTGCGTGCAGACGGTTGCCAGGAGCTACTTTCAGACCTGGATCATCTCCTGATTGGTCAAAGGTACTTGCCTACTCACTCAGCAGCAGGATGTCTGAGATTGGGTGTCAGAGAGGTTCGTTCAAATGCACTTTCAGCTATGCAAGCAGGGAGTGAGAGTAAAAGAGGTGGCCCGGTTGCAAAGCTTACTGACTGCTGAAGAGATCCAGCAGCCTCTTTCAGTCCTGCCTCTTCGTCTGTGCCAGCAGAGACCAATCGTTCGTGCACTCCGAACTCGGACTCAGGACCGCTGGGGAGTGCACCACAGATGATGTGCTCAAACGGACTTGGAGCTGGTAAAGCAAGCAGTGACTGCAAAGCAAGTGTCACAGTAGCAAAACCTGCTGTGTGCAGATTACAACCTGCAACCTCTTTCAGTCCTGGCTCTTCGTGTGTGCAAGCAGTGACCAGTCCTTTGAGCACTCCAAATTGGTATTCCGGACGTCTGGGGAATGCGCCACAGATGTGCTCAAACGGACTTGGAGCTGGTAAAGCAAGCAGCGACTGCAAAGCAAGTGTCACCGTAGCAAATCCTGCTGTGTGCAGAAGAGTTCCAGCAGCCTCTTTCCTTCCTGGCTCTTCTTCTATGCGAGCAGAGACCAACTGTTTGTTTACTCCAAACTCGGATCCAGGATGGCTGTGGTGTGTACCACAGATTTTCTTCTGAAACGGACTTGGAGCTGGTAAAGCAAGGAGCGACTGCAAAGCACGTGTCACAGAAGCCAATCCTCCTGTGTGCAGATTACATCCAGCAGCCTCTTTCCTTTCTGGCTCTTCGTCTGGGCGTGCAGAGACCAACCGTTTGTGCACTCCAAACTCAGAATCAGGACGGCTGGGGAGTGCACCACAGATGCTGTGCTCAAACGGACTGGGAGCTGGTAAAGCAAGCAGCGAGTGCCAAGCAAGTATCACCGTAGCAAATCCTGCTGTGTGCAGAAGAGTTCCAGCAGCCTCTTTCCTTTCTGGCTCTTCGTCTGTGCGAGCAGAGACCGACCGTTTGTGCACTCCAAACTCGGTTTCAGGACGGCTGGGGAGTGCACCGCAGCTGTTGAGCACAAACGGATGTCGAGGTGGCAAACCAAAGGAGCCACTGCAATACAAGGAGCACCTCTGCGAAAGATGCTGCGTGCAGACGGTTTCCAGGAGCTACTTTCAGACCTGGATCATCGCCTGAGTGGTCAAACGTACTTGCCTACTCACTCAGCAGCAGGATGTCTGAGATTGGGTGTCAGAGAGGTTCGTTCAAATGCACTTTCAGATATTCAAGCAGGGAGTGAGAGTAAAAGAGGAGGCCCGGTTGCAAACCTTACTGACTGCTGAAGAGATCCAGCAGGCTCTTTCAGTCCTGGCTCTTTGTCTATGCCAGCAGAGACCAATCCTTCGTGCACTCCAATATCGGATTTAGGACGGCTGGGGAGTGCACCACAGATGTTGTGCTTAAACGGACTTGGAGCAGGTAAATCAAGCAGCGACTGCGAAGCAAGTGTCACAGAAGCAAATCCTCCTGTGTGCAGATTACATCCAGCAGCCTCTTTCCTTTCTGGCTCTTCGTCTGGGCGTGCAGAGACCAACCGTTTGTGTACCCCAAACTCAGAATCAGGACGGCTGGGGAGTGCACCACAGATGCTGTGCTCAAACGGACTGGGAGCTGGTAAAGCAAGCAGCACCTGCAAAGCAAGTGTCACCGTAGCAAATCCTGCTGTGTGCAGAAGAGTTCCAGCAGCCTCTTTCCTTTCTGGCTCTTCGTCTGTGCGAGCAGAGACCGACCGTTTGTGCACTCCAAACTCGGTTTCAGGATGGCTGGGGAGTGCACCGCAGCTGTTGGGCACAAACGGACGCCGAGGTGGCAAACCAAAGGAGCCACTGCAATACAAGGAGCACCTCTGCGAAAGATGCTGTGTGCAGACGGTTTCCAGGAGCTACTCTCAGACCTAGATCATCGCCTGAGTGGCCAAACGTACTTCCCTACTCACTCAGCAGCAGGATGTCTCAGATTGGGTGTCAGAGAGGTTCGTTCAAATGCACTTTTAGATATGCAAGCAAGGAGTGAGAGTGAAAGAGGTGGCCCGTTTGCAAAGCTTACAGACTGCTGAATAGATCCAGCAGCCTCTTTCAGTCCTGCCTCTTCGTCTGTGCCAGCGGAAGCCAATCGTTCCTGCACTCCAAACTCGGATTTCGGATGGCTGGGGAGTGCACCACAGACTTTGTGCTCAAACGGACTTGGAGCAGGTACAGCAAGCAGCGAATGCAAAGCAAGTCTAACCATACCAAATCCTGCTGTGTGCAGATTACATCCAGCAGCCTCTTTCAGTCCTGGCTCTTCGTCTGTGTCAGCAGAGACCAATCGTTTGTGCAGTCCAAAGTCGGATTCAGGACCGCTGGGAATTGCACCACAGATATTGTTCTCGAACGGACTTGGAGCTGGTGAAGCAAGCAGCGACTGCAAAGAAAGTGTCACAGTAGCAAATCCTGCTTTGTGCATATTACAACCTGCAAACTCTTTCCTTTCTGGCTCTTCCTGTGCGCAAGCAGAGAGCAGTCTTTTGAGCACTCCAAACTGGTATTCCGGACGTCTAGGAAATGCGCCTCAGATGTTGTGCTCAAACGGAATTGGAGCTGGTTAACCAAGCAGCACCTGCAAAGCAAGTTTCATCGTAGCAAATCCTGCTGCGTGCAGAAGAGTTCCAGCAGCCTCGTTCAGTCCTGGCTCTTAGTCTGTGCGAGCAGAGACCAACCGTTTGTGCACTCCAAACTCGGTTTCAGGACGGCTGGGGAGTGCACCGCAGCTGTTGAGCACAAACGGACGTCGAGGTGGCAAACCAAAGGAGCCACTGCAATGCAAGGTGCACCTCTGCGAAAGATGCTGTGTGCAGACGGTTGCCAGGAGCTACTCTCAGACCTGGATCATCGCCTGAGTGGCCAAACGTACTTCCCTACTCAGCAGCAGGATGTCTGAGATTGGGTGTCAGAGAGGTTCGTTCAAATGCACTTTTAGATATGCAAGCAAGGAGTGAGAGTGAAAGAGGTGGCCCGTTTGCAAAGCTTACAGACTGCTGAAGAGATCCAGCAGCCTCTTTCAGTCCTGCCTCTTCGTCTGTGCCAGCGGAAGCCAATCGTTCCTGCACTCCAAACTCGGATTTAGGATGGCTGGGGAGTGCACCACAGACTTTGTGCTCAAACGGACTTGGAGCAGGTACAGCAAGCAGCGAATGCAAAGCAAGTCTAACCAGACCAAATCCTGCTGTGTGCAGATTACATCCAGCAGCCTCTTTCAGTCCTGGCTCTTCGTCTGTGTCAGCAGAGACCAATCGTTTGTGCAGTCCAAAGTCGGATTCAGGACCGCTGGGAATTGCACCACAGATATTGTTCTCGAACGGACTTGGAGCTGGTGAAGCAAGCAGCGACTGCAAAGAAAGTGTCACAGTAGCAAATCCTGCTTTGTGCATATTACAACCTGCAAACTCTTTCCTTTCTGGCTCTTCCTGTGTGCAAGCAGAGAGCAGTCTTTTGAGCACTCCAAACTGGTATTCCGGACGTCTAGGGAATGCGCCTCAGATGTTGTGCTCAAACGGAATTGGAGCTGGTTAACCAAGCAGCGACTGCAAAGCAAGTGTCACTGTAGCAAATCCTGCTGTGTGTAGAAGAGTTCCAGCAGCCTCTTTCCTTTCTGGCTCTTAGTCTGTGCGAGCAGAGACCAACCGTTTGTGCACTCCAAACTCGGTTTCAGGATGGCTGGGGAGTGCACCGCAGCTGTTGAGCACAAACGGACGTCGAGGTGGCAAACCAAAGGAGCCACTGCAATGCAAGTACCACCTCTGCGAAAGATGCGGTGTGCAGACGGTTTCCAGGAGCTACTTTCAGACCTGGATCATCGCCTGATTGGTCAAAGGTACTTGCCTACTCACTCAGCAGCAGGATGTCTGAGATTGGGTGACAGAGAGGTTCGTTCAAATGCACTTTCAGATATGCAAGCAGGGAGTAAGAGTAAAAGAGGTGGCCCGGTTGCAAAGCTTACTGACTGCTGAAGAGATCCAGCAGCCTCTTTTTCAGTCCTGGCTCTTTGTCTGTGCCAGGAGAGACCAATGGTTCATGCACTCCAAACTCGGATTCAGGACCGCTGGGGAGTGCACCACAGATGATGTGCTCAAACGGACTTGGAGCTGGCAAACCAAGCAGCCTCTGCAAAGCAAGTGCAACTGTAGCAAATCCTGCTGTGTGCAGAAGAGTTCCAGCAGCCTCTTTCCTTTCTGGCTCTTCGTCTGTGTCAGCAGAGACCAATCGTTTGCGCACTCCAAAGTCGGATTCAGGACGGCTGGGAATTGCACCACAGATGTTGTACTCGAACGGACTTGGAGCTGGTAAAGGAAGCAGCGACTGCAAACCAAGTGTCACCGCAGCAAATCCTGCTGTGTGCAGATTACAACCTGCCACCTCTTTTAGTCCTGGCTCTTTGTGTGTGCAAGCAGAGAGCAGTCTTTTGAGCACTCCATATTGGTATTCCGGACGTCTGGGGAATGTGCCACGGATGTTGTGCTCAAACGGACTTGGAGCAGGCAAACCAAGCAGCGACTGCAAAGCAAGTGTCACCCTAGAAAATCCTGCTGTGTGCAGATTGCATCCAGCAGCCTCTTTCCTTTCTGGCTCTTCGTCTGTGAGAGCAGAGAGCAATCGTGTGTCCACTCCAAGGTCGGATTCAGGACGGCTGTGGTGTGCACCACAGATTTTCTGCTCAAACGGACATGGAGCTGGTAAACCAAGCAGCACCTGCAAAGCAAGTGTCAACGTAGCAAATCCTGCTGTGTGCAGATTACATCCAGCAGCCTCTTTCCTTTCTGGCTCTTCGTCTGTGCGAGCAGAGACCAACCGTTTGTGCACTCCAAACTCGGTTTCAGGACGGCTGGGGAGTGCACCGCAGCTGTTGAGCACAAACGGACGTCGAGGTGGCAAACCAAAGGAGCCACTGCAATGCAAGTACCACCTCTGCGAAAGATGCTGCGTGCAGACGGTTGCCAGGAGCTACTTTCAGACCTGGATCATCGCCTGATTGGTCAAAGGTACTTGCCTACTCACTCAGCAGCAGGATGTCTGAGATTGGGTGTCAGAGAGGTTCGTTCAAATGCACTTTCAGCTATGCAAGCAGGGAGTGAGAGTAAAAGAGGAGGCCCGGTTGCAAACCTTACTGACTGCTGAAGAGATCCAGCAGGCTCTTTCAGTCCTGGCTCTTTGTCTATGCCAGCAGAGACCAATCGTTCGTGCACTCCAATGTCGGATTTAGGACGGCTGGGGAGTGCACCACAGATGTTGTGCTTAAACGGACTTGGAGCAGGTAAATCAAGCAACGACTGCAAAGCAAGTGTCACAGTAGCAAATCCTCCTGTGTGCAGATTACATCCAGCAGCCTCTTTCCTTTCTGGCTCTTCGTCTGGGCGTGCAGAGACCAACCGTTTGTGCACTCCAAACTCAGAATCAGGACGGCTGGGGAGTGCACCACAGATGCTGTGCTCAAACGGACTGGGAGCTGCTAAAGCAAGCAGCGAGTGCCAAGCAAGTGTCACCGTAGCAAATCCTGCTGTGTGCAGAAGAGTTCCAGCAGCCTCTTTCCTTTCTGGCTCTTCGTCTGTGCGAGCAGAGACCGACCGTTTGTGCACTCCAAACTCGGTTTCAGGACGGCTGGGGTGTGCACCGGAGCTGTTGGGCACAAACGGACGCCGAGGTGGCAAACCAAAGGAGCCACTGCAATACAAGGTGCACCTCTGCGAAAGATGCTGTGTGCAGACGGTTTCCAGTAGCTACTCTCAGACCTGGATCATCGCCTGAGTGGCCAAACGTTCTTCCCTACTCACTCAGCAGCAGGATGTCTGAGATTGGGCGTCAGAGAGGTTCGTTCAAATGCACTTTTAGATATGCAAGCAAGGAGTGAGAGTGAAAGAGGTGGCCCGTTTGCAAAGCTTACAGACTGCTGAAGAGATCCAGCAGCCTCTTTCAGTCCTGCCTCTTCGTCTGTGCCAGCGGAAGCCAATCGTTCCTGCACTCCAAACTCGGATTTAGGATGGCTGGGGAGTGCACCACAGACTTTGTGCTCAAACAGACTTGGAGCAGGTACAGCAAGCAGCGAATGCAAAGCAAGTCTAACCATACCAAATCCTGCTGTGTGCAGATTACATCCAGCAGCCTCTTTCAGTCCTGGCTCTTCGTCTGTGTCAGCAGAGACCAATCGTTTGTGCAGTCCAAAGTCGGATTCAGGACCGCTGGGAATTGCACCACAGATATTGTTCTCGAACGGACTTGGAGCTGGTGAAGCAAGCAGCGACTGCAAAGAAAGTGTCACAGTAGCAAATCCTGCTTTGTGCATATTACAACCTGCAAACTCTTTCCTTTCTGGCTCTTCCTGTGTGCAAGCAGAGAGCAGTCTTTTGAGCACTCCAAACTGGTATTCCGGACGTCTAGGGAATGCGCCTCAGATGTTGTGCTCAAACGGAATTGCATCTGGTTAACCAAGCAGCACCTGCAAAGCAAGTTTCATCGTAGCAAATCCTGCTGTGTGCAGAAGAGTTCCAGCAGCCTCTTTCCTTTCTGGCTCTTAGTCTGTGCGAGCAGAGACCAACCGTTTGTGCACTCCAAACTCGGTTTCAGGACGGCTGGGGAGTGCACCGCAGCTGTTGAGCACAAACGGACGTCGAGGTGGCAAACCAAAGGAGCCACTGCAATGCAAGTACCACCTCTGCGAAAGATGCGGTGTGCAGACGGTTGCCAGGAGCTACTTTCAGACCTGGATCATCGCCTGATTGGTCAAAGGTACTTGCCTACTCACTCAGCAGCAGGAGGTCTGAGATTGGGTGTCAGAGAGGTTCTTTCAAATGCACTTTTAGATATGCAAGCAAGGAGTGCGAGTGAAAGAGGTGGCCCGGTTGCAAAGCTTACTGACTGCTGAAGAGATCCAGCAGCCTCTTTCAGTCCTGCCTCTTCGTCTGTGCCAGCAGAGACCAATCGTTCGTGCACTCCGAAGTCGGATTCAGGACGGCTGGGGAGTGCACCACAGATGTTGTACGCAAAGGGATTTTGAGGTGGCAAACCAAGGAGCCACTGTAATGCAAGTACCACCTCTGCGACAAATGCTTTGTGCAGACGGTTTCCAGTAGCTACTTTCAGACCTGGATCTTCGTCTGAGGGATCAAACATACTTGCCAACTCACTCAGCAGCAGGATGTCTGAGATTGGGTGACAGAGAGGTTCGTTCAAATGCACTTTCAGATATGCAAGCAGGGAGTAAGAGTAAAAGAGGTGGCCCGGTTGCAAAGCTTACTGACTGCTGAAGAGATCCAGCAGCCTCTTT
The DNA here is from genome assembly GCA_028858755.1 of Ara ararauna. Classification (NCBI taxonomy): domain Eukaryota; kingdom Metazoa; phylum Chordata; class Aves; order Psittaciformes; family Psittacidae; genus Ara; species Ara ararauna. The sequence continues at coordinate 15,404,956 of CM054385.1, forward strand.
TTCAGTCCTGGCTCTTTGTCTGTGCCAGGAGAGACCAATGGTTCATGCACTCCAAACTCGGATTCAGGACCGCTGGGGAGTGCACCACAGATGATGTGCTCAAACGGACTTGGAGCTGGCAAACCAAGCAGCCTCTGCAAAGCAAGTGCAACTGTAGCAAATCCTGCTGTGTGCAGATTACATCCAGCAGCGTCTTTCCTTTCTGCCTCTTCGTCTGTGCGAGCAGAGACCAACCGTTTGTGCACTCCAAACTCGGTTTCAGGACGGCTGGGGAGTGCACCGCAGCTGTTGAGCACAAACGGACGTCGAGGTGGCAAACCAAAGGAGCCACTGCAATGCAAGTACCACCTCTGCGAAAGATGCTGCGTGCAGACGGTTGCCAGGAGCTACTTTCAGACCTGGATCATCTCCTGATTGGTCAAAGGTACTTGCCTACTCACTCAGCAGCAGGATGTCTGAGATTGGGTGTCAGAGAGGTTCGTTCAAATGCACTTTCAGCTATGCAAGCAGGGAGTGAGAGTAAAAGAGGTGGCCCGGTTGCAAAGCTTACTGACTGCTGAAGAGATCCAGCAGCCTCTTTCAGTCCTGCCTCTTCGTCTGTGCCAGCAGAGACCAATCGTTCGTGCACTCCGAACTCGGACTCAGGACCGCTGGGGAGTGCACCACAGATGATGTGCTCAAACGGACTTGGAGCTGGTAAAGCAAGCAGTGACTGCAAAGCAAGTGTCACAGTAGCAAAACCTGCTGTGTGCAGATTACAACCTGCAACCTCTTTCAGTCCTGGCTCTTCGTGTGTGCAAGCAGTGACCAGTCCTTTGAGCACTCCAAATTGGTATTCCGGACGTCTGGGGAATGCGCCACAGATGTGCTCAAACGGACTTGGAGCTGGTAAAGCAAGCAGCGACTGCAAAGCAAGTGTCACCGTAGCAAATCCTGCTGTGTGCAGAAGAGTTCCAGCAGCCTCTTTCCTTCCTGGCTCTTCTTCTATGCGAGCAGAGACCAACTGTTTGTTTACTCCAAACTCGGATCCAGGATGGCTGTGGTGTGTACCACAGATTTTCTTCTGAAACGGACTTGGAGCTGGTAAAGCAAGGAGCGACTGCAAAGCACGTGTCACAGAAGCCAATCCTCCTGTGTGCAGATTACATCCAGCAGCCTCTTTCCTTTCTGGCTCTTCGTCTGGGCGTGCAGAGACCAACCGTTTGTGCACTCCAAACTCAGAATCAGGACGGCTGGGGAGTGCACCACAGATGCTGTGCTCAAACGGACTGGGAGCTGGTAAAGCAAGCAGCGAGTGCCAAGCAAGTATCACCGTAGCAAATCCTGCTGTGTGCAGAAGAGTTCCAGCAGCCTCTTTCCTTTCTGGCTCTTCGTCTGTGCGAGCAGAGACCGACCGTTTGTGCACTCCAAACTCGGTTTCAGGACGGCTGGGGAGTGCACCGCAGCTGTTGAGCACAAACGGATGTCGAGGTGGCAAACCAAAGGAGCCACTGCAATACAAGGAGCACCTCTGCGAAAGATGCTGCGTGCAGACGGTTTCCAGGAGCTACTTTCAGACCTGGATCATCGCCTGAGTGGTCAAACGTACTTGCCTACTCACTCAGCAGCAGGATGTCTGAGATTGGGTGTCAGAGAGGTTCGTTCAAATGCACTTTCAGATATTCAAGCAGGGAGTGAGAGTAAAAGAGGAGGCCCGGTTGCAAACCTTACTGACTGCTGAAGAGATCCAGCAGGCTCTTTCAGTCCTGGCTCTTTGTCTATGCCAGCAGAGACCAATCCTTCGTGCACTCCAATATCGGATTTAGGACGGCTGGGGAGTGCACCACAGATGTTGTGCTTAAACGGACTTGGAGCAGGTAAATCAAGCAGCGACTGCGAAGCAAGTGTCACAGAAGCAAATCCTCCTGTGTGCAGATTACATCCAGCAGCCTCTTTCCTTTCTGGCTCTTCGTCTGGGCGTGCAGAGACCAACCGTTTGTGTACCCCAAACTCAGAATCAGGACGGCTGGGGAGTGCACCACAGATGCTGTGCTCAAACGGACTGGGAGCTGGTAAAGCAAGCAGCACCTGCAAAGCAAGTGTCACCGTAGCAAATCCTGCTGTGTGCAGAAGAGTTCCAGCAGCCTCTTTCCTTTCTGGCTCTTCGTCTGTGCGAGCAGAGACCGACCGTTTGTGCACTCCAAACTCGGTTTCAGGATGGCTGGGGAGTGCACCGCAGCTGTTGGGCACAAACGGACGCCGAGGTGGCAAACCAAAGGAGCCACTGCAATACAAGGAGCACCTCTGCGAAAGATGCTGTGTGCAGACGGTTTCCAGGAGCTACTCTCAGACCTAGATCATCGCCTGAGTGGCCAAACGTACTTCCCTACTCACTCAGCAGCAGGATGTCTCAGATTGGGTGTCAGAGAGGTTCGTTCAAATGCACTTTTAGATATGCAAGCAAGGAGTGAGAGTGAAAGAGGTGGCCCGTTTGCAAAGCTTACAGACTGCTGAATAGATCCAGCAGCCTCTTTCAGTCCTGCCTCTTCGTCTGTGCCAGCGGAAGCCAATCGTTCCTGCACTCCAAACTCGGATTTCGGATGGCTGGGGAGTGCACCACAGACTTTGTGCTCAAACGGACTTGGAGCAGGTACAGCAAGCAGCGAATGCAAAGCAAGTCTAACCATACCAAATCCTGCTGTGTGCAGATTACATCCAGCAGCCTCTTTCAGTCCTGGCTCTTCGTCTGTGTCAGCAGAGACCAATCGTTTGTGCAGTCCAAAGTCGGATTCAGGACCGCTGGGAATTGCACCACAGATATTGTTCTCGAACGGACTTGGAGCTGGTGAAGCAAGCAGCGACTGCAAAGAAAGTGTCACAGTAGCAAATCCTGCTTTGTGCATATTACAACCTGCAAACTCTTTCCTTTCTGGCTCTTCCTGTGCGCAAGCAGAGAGCAGTCTTTTGAGCACTCCAAACTGGTATTCCGGACGTCTAGGAAATGCGCCTCAGATGTTGTGCTCAAACGGAATTGGAGCTGGTTAACCAAGCAGCACCTGCAAAGCAAGTGTCATCGTAGCAAATCCTGCTGTGTGCAGATTACATCCAGCAGCCTCTTTCCTTTCTGGCTCTTCGTCTGTGCGAGCAGAGACCGACCGTTTGTGCACTCCAAACTCGGTTTCAGGATGGCTGGGGAGTGCACCGCAGCTGTTGAGCACAAACGGACGACGAGGTGGCAAACCAAAGGAGCCACTGCAATGCAAGTACCACCTCTGCGAAAGATGCTGCGTGCAGACGGTTGCCAGGAGCTACTCTCAGACCTGGATCATCGCCTGAGTGGCCAAACGTACTTGCCTACTCACTCAGCAGCAGGATGTCTGAGATTGGGTGTCAGAGAGGTTCGTTCAAATGCACTTTTAGATATGCAAGCAAGGAGTGAGAGTGAAAGAGGTGGCCCGTTTGCAAAGCTTACAGACTGCTGAAGAGATCCAGCAGCCTCTTTCAGTCCTGCCTCTTCGTCTGTGCCAGCGGAAGCCAATCGTTCCTGCACTCCAAACTCGGATTTAGGATGGCTGGGGAGTGCACCACAGACTTTGTGCTCAAACGGACTTGGAGCAGGTACAGCAAGCAGCGAATGCAAAGCAAGTCTAACCAGACCAAATCCTGCTGTGTGCAGATTACATCCAGCAGCCTCTTTCAGTCCTGGCTCTTCGTCTGTGTCAGCAGAGACCAATCGTTTGTGCAGTCCAAAGTCGGATTCAGGACCGCTGGGAATTGCACCACAGATATTGTTCTCGAACGGACTTGGAGCTGGTGAAGCAAGCAGCGACTGCAAAGAAAGTGTCACAGTAGCAAATCCTGCTTTGTGCATATTACAACCTGCAAACTCTTTCCTTTCTGGCTCTTCCTGTGTGCAAGCAGAGAGCAGTCTTTTGAGCACTCCAAACTGGTATTCCGGACGTCTAGGGAATGCGCCTCAGATGTTGTGCTCAAACGGAATTGGAGCTGGTTAACCAAGCAGCGACTGCAAAGCAAGTGTCACTGTAGCAAATCCTGCTGTGTGTAGAAGAGTTCCAGCAGCCTCTTTCCTTTCTGGCTCTTAGTCTGTGCGAGCAGAGACCAACCGTTTGTGCACTCCAAACTCGGTTTCAGGATGGCTGGGGAGTGCACCGCAGCTGTTGAGCACAAACGGACGTCGAGGTGGCAAACCAAAGGAGCCACTGCAATGCAAGTACCACCTCTGCGAAAGATGCGGTGTGCAGACGGTTTCCAGGAGCTACTTTCAGACCTGGATCATCGCCTGATTGGTCAAAGGTACTTGCCTACTCACTCAGCAGCAGGATGTCTGAGATTGGGTGACAGAGAGGTTCGTTCAAATGCACTTTCAGATATGCAAGCAGGGAGTAAGAGTAAAAGAGGTGGCCCGGTTGCAAAGCTTACTGACTGCTGAAGAGATCCAGCAGCCTCTTTTTCAGTCCTGGCTCTTTGTCTGTGCCAGGAGAGACCAATGGTTCATGCACTCCAAACTCGGATTCAGGACCGCTGGGGAGTGCACCACAGATGATGTGCTCAAACGGACTTGGAGCTGGCAAACCAAGCAGCCTCTGCAAAGCAAGTGCAACTGTAGCAAATCCTGCTGTGTGCAGAAGAGTTCCAGCAGCCTCTTTCCTTTCTGGCTCTTCGTCTGTGTCAGCAGAGACCAATCGTTTGTCCACTCCAAGGTCGGATTCAGGACGGCTGTGGTGTGCACCACAGATTTTCTGCTCAAACGGACATGGAGCTGGTAAACCAAGCAGCACCTGCAAAGCAAGTGTCATCGTAGCAAATCCTGCTGTGTGCAGATTACATCCAGCAGCCTCTTTCCTTTCTGGCTCTTCGTCTGTGCGAGCAGAGACCGACCGTTTGTGCACTCCAAACTCGGTTTCAGGATGGCTGGGGAGTGCACCGCAGCTGTTGAGCACAAACGGACGACGAGGTGGCAAACCAAAGGAGCCACTGCAATGCAAGTACCACCTCTGCGAAAGATGCTGCGTGCAGACGGTTGCCAGGAGCTACTCTCAGACCTGGATCATCGCCTGAGTGGCCAAACGTACTTCCCTACTCACTCAGCAGCAGGATGTCTGAGATTGGGTGTCAGAGAGGTTCGTTCAAATGCACTTTTAGATATGCAAGCAAGGAGTGAGAGTGAAAGAGGTGGCCCGTTTGCAAAGCTTACAGACTGCTGAAGAGATCCAGCAGCCTCTTTCAGTCCTGCCTCTTCGTCTGTGCCAGCGGAAGCCAATCGTTCCTGCACTCCAAACTCGGATTTAGGATGGCTGGGGAGTGCACCACAGACTTTGTGCTCAAACGGACTTGGAGCAGGTACAGCAAGCAGCGAATGCAAAGCAAGTCTAACCATACCAAATCCTGCTGTGTGCAGATTACATCCAGCAGCCTCTTTCAGTCCTGGCTCTTCGTCTGTGTCAGCAGAGACCAATCGTTTGTGCAGTCCAAAGTCGGATTCAGGACCGCTGGGAATTGCACCACAGATATTGTTCTCGAACGGACTTGGAGCTGGTGAAGCAAGCAGCGACTGCAAAGAAAGTGTCACAGTAGCAAATCCTGCTTTGTGCATATTACAACCTGCAAACTCTTTCCTTTCTGGCTCTTCCTGTGCGCAAGCAGAGAGCAGTCTTTTGAGCACTCCAAACTGGTATTCCGGACGTCTAGGGAATGCGCCTCAGATGTTGTGCTCAAACGGAATTGGAGCTGGTTAACCAAGCAGCACCTGCAAAGCAAGTTTCATCGTAGCAAATCCTGCTGCGTGCAGAAGAGTTCCAGCAGCCTCGTTCAGTCCTGGCTCTTAGTCTGTGCGAGCAGAGACCAACCGTTTGTGCACTCCAAACTCGGTTTCAGGACGGCTGGGGAGTGCACCGCAGCTGTTGAGCACAAACGGACGTCGAGGTGGCAAACCAAAGGAGCCACTGCAATGCAAGTACCACCTCTGCGAAAGATGCGGTGTGCAGACGGTTGCCAGGAGCTACTTTCAGACCTGGATCATCGCCTGATTGGTCAAAGGTACTTGCCTACTCACTCAGCAGCAGGATGTCTGAGATTGGGTGTCAGAGAGGTTCTTTCAAATGCACTTTCAGATATGCAGGCAGGGAGTGAGAGTAAAAGAGGTGGCCCGGTTGCAAAGCTTACTGACTGCTGAAGAGATCCAGCAGCCTCTTTCAGTCCTGCCTCTTCGTCTGTGCCAGCAGAGACCAATCGTTCGTGCACTCCGAAGTCGGATTCAGGACGGCTGGGGAGTGCACCACAGATGTTGTACGCAAAGGGATTTTGAGGTGGCAAACCAAGGAGCCACTGTAATGCAAGTACCACCTCTGCGACAAATGCTTTGTGCAGACGGTTTCCAGTAGCTACTTTCAGACCTGGATCTTCGTCTGAGGGATCAAACATACTTGCCTACTCACTCAGCAGCAGGATGTCTGAGATTGGGTGACAGAGAGGTTCGTTCAAATGCACTTTCAGATATGCAAGCAGGGAGTAAGAGTAAAAGAGGTGGCCCGGTTGCAAAGCTTACTGACTGCTGAAGAGATCCAGCAGCCTCTTTTTCAGTCCTGGCTCTTTGTCTGTGCCAGGAGAGACCAATGGTTCATGCACTCCAAACTCGGATTCAGGACCGCTGGGGAGTGCACCACAGATGATGTGCTCAAACGGACTTGGAGCTGGCAAACCAAGCAGCCTCTGCAAAGCAAGTGCAACTGTAGCAAATCCTGCTGTGTGCAGAAGAGTTCCAGCAGCCTCTTTCCTTTCTGGCTCTTCGTCTGTGTCAGCAGAGACCAATCGTTTGCGCACTCCAAAGTCGGATTCAGGACGGCTGGGAATTGCACCACAGATGTTGTACTCGAACGGACTTGGAGCTGGTAAAGGAAGCAGCGACTGCAAACCAAGTGTCACCGCAGCAAATCCTGCTGTGTGCAGATTACAACCTGCCACCTCTTTTAGTCCTGGCTCTTTGTGTGTGCAAGCAGAGAGCAGTCTTTTGAGCACTCCATATTGGTATTCCGGACGTCTGGGGAATGTGCCACGGATGTTGTGCTCAAACGGACTTGGAGCAGGCAAACCAAGCAGCGACTGCAAAGCAAGTGTCACCCTAGAAAATCCTGCTGTGTGCAGATTGCATCCAGCAGCCTCTTTCCTTTCTGGCTCTTCGTCTGTGAGAGCAGAGAGCAATCGTGTGTCCACTCCAAGGTCGGATTCAGGACGGCTGTGGTGTGCACCACAGATTTTCTGCTCAAACGGACATGGAGCTGGTAAACCAAGCAGCACCTGCAAAGCAAGTGTCAACGTAGCAAATCCTGCTGTGTGCAGATTACATCCAGCAGCCTCTTTCCTTTCTGGCTCTTCGTCTGTGCGAGCAGAGACCAACCGTTTGTGCACTCCAAACTCGGTTTCAGGACGGCTGGGGAGTGCACCGCAGCTGTTGAGCACAAACGGATGTCGAGGTGGCAAACCAAAGGAGCCACTGCAATGCAAGTACCACCTCTGCGAAAGATGCTGCGTGCAGACGGTTTCCAGGAGCTACTTTCAGACCTGGATCATCGCCTGATTGGTCAAAGGTACTTGCCTACTCACTCAGCAGCAGGATGTCTGAGATTGGGTGTCAGAGAGGTTCGTTCAAATGCACTTTCAGCTATGCAAGCAGGGAGTGAGAGTAAAAGAGGAGGCCCGGTTGCAAACCTTACTGACTGCTGAAGAGATCCAGCAGGCTCTTTCAGTCCTGGCTCTTTGTCTATGCCAGCAGAGACCAATGGTTCATGCACTCCAATGTCGGATTTAGGACGGCTGGGGAGTGCACCACAGATGTTGTGCTTAAACGGACTTGGAGCAGGTAAATCAAGCAACGACTGCAAAGCAAGTGTCACAGTAGCAAATCCTCCTGTGTGCAGATTACATCCAGCAGCCTCTTTCCTTTCTGGCTCTTCGTCTGGGCGTGCAGAGACCAACCGTTTGTGCACTCCAAACTCAGAATCAGGACGGCTGGGGAGTGCACCACAGATGCTGTGCTCAAACGGACTGGGAGCTGCTAAAGCAAGCAGCGAGTGCCAAGCAAGTGTCACCGTAGCAAATCCTGCTGTGTGCAGAAGAGTTCCAGCAGCCTCTTTCCTTTCTGGCTCTTCGTCTGTGCGAGCAGAGACCGACCGTTTGTGCACTCCAAACTCGGTTTCAGGACGGCTGGGGTGTGCACCGGAGCTGTTGGGCACAAACGGACGCCGAGGTGGCAAACCAAAGGAGCCACTGCAATACAAGGTGCACCTCTGCGAAAGATGCTGTGTGCAGACGGTTTCCAGTAGCTACTCTCAGACCTGGATCATCGCCTGAGTGGCCAAACGTTCTTCCCTACTCACTCAGCAGCAGGATGTCTGAGATTGGGCGTCAGAGAGGTTCGTTCAAATGCACTTTTAGATATGCAAGCAAGGAGTGAGAGTGAAAGAGGTGGCCCGTTTGCAAAGCTTACAGACTGCTGAAGAGATCCAGCAGCCTCTTTCAGTCCTGCCTCTTCGTCTGTGCCAGCGGAAGCCAATCGTTCCTGCACTCCAAACTCGGATTTAGGATGGCTGGGGAGTGCACCACAGACTTTGTGCTCAAACAGACTTGGAGCAGGTACAGCAAGCAGCGAATGCAAAGCAAGTCTAACCATACCAAATCCTGCTGTGTGCAGATTACATCCAGCAGCCTCTTTCAGTCCTGGCTCTTCGTCTGTGTCAGCAGAGACCAATCGTTTGTGCAGTCCAAAGTCGGATTCAGGACCGCTGGGAATTGCACCACAGATATTGTTCTCGAACGGACTTGGAGCTGGTGAAGCAAGCAGCGACTGCAAAGAAAGTGTCACAGTAGCAAATCCTGCTTTGTGCATATTACAACCTGCAAACTCTTTCCTTTCTGGCTCTTCCTGTGTGCAAGCAGAGAGCAGTCTTTTGAGCACTCCAAACTGGTATTCCGGACGTCTAGGGAATGCGCCTCAGATGTTGTGCTCAAACGGAATTGCATCTGGTTAACCAAGCAGCACCTGCAAAGCAAGTTTCATCGTAGCAAATCCTGCTGTGTGCAGAAGAGTTCCAGCAGCCTCTTTCCTTTCTGGCTCTTAGTCTGTGCGAGCAGAGACCAACCGTTTGTGCACTCCAAACTCGGTTTCAGGACGGCTGGGGAGTGCACCGCAGCTGTTGAGCACAAACGGACGTCGAGGTGGCAAACCAAAGGAGCCACTGCAATGCAAGTACCACCTCTGCGAAAGATGCGGTGTGCAGACGGTTGCCAGGAGCTACTTTCAGACCTGGATCATCGCCTGATTGGTCAAAGGTACTTGCCTACTCACTCAGCAGCAGGAGGTCTGAGATTGGGTGTCAGAGAGGTTCTTTCAAATGCACTTTTAGATATGCAAGCAAGGAGTGCGAGTGAAAGAGGTGGCCCGGTTGCAAAGCTTACTGACTGCTGAAGAGATCCAGCAGCCTCTTTCAGTCCTGCCTCTTCGTCTGTGCCAGCAGAGACCAATCGTTCGTGCACTCCGAAGTCGGATTCAGGACGGCTGGGGAGTGCACCACAGATGTTGTACGCAAAGGGATTTTGAGGTGGCAAACCAAGGAGCCACTGTAATGCAAGTACCACCTCTGCGACAAATGCTTTGTGCAGACGGTTTCCAGTAGCTACTTTCAGACCTGGATCTTCGTCTGAGGGATCAAACATACTTGCCAACTCACTCAGCAGCAGGATGTCTGAGATTGGGTGACAGAGAGGTTCGTTCAAATGCACTTTCAGATATGCAAGCAGGGAGTAAGAGTAAAAGAGGTGGCCCGGTTGCAAAGCTTACTGACTGCTGAAGAGATCCAGCAGCCTCTTTTTCAGTCCTGGCTCTTTGTCTGTGCCAGGAGAGACCAATGGTTCATGCACTCCAAACTCGGATTCAGGACCGCTGGGGAGTGCACCACAGATGATGTGCTCAAACGGACTTGGAGCTGGCAAACCAAGCAGCCTCTGCAAAGCAAGTGCAACTGTAGCAAATCCTGCTGTGTGCAGATTACATCCAGCAGCGTCTTTCCTTTCTGCCTCTTCGTCTGTGCGAGCAGAGACCAACCGTTTGTGCACTCCAAACTCGGTTTCAGGACGGCTGGGGAGTGCACCGCAGCTGTTGAGCACAAACGGACGTCGAGGTGGCAAACCAAAGGAGCCACTGCAATGCAAGTACCACCTCTGCGAAAGATGCTGCGTGCAGACGGTTGCCAGGAGCTACTTTCAGACCTGGATCATCTCCTGATTGGTCAAAGGTACTTGCCTACTCACTCAGCAGCAGGATGTCTGAGATTGGGTGTCAGAGAGGTTCGTTCAAATGCACTTTCAGCTATGCAAGCAGGGAGTGAGAGTAAAAGAGGTGGCCCGGTTGCAAAGCTTACTGACTGCTGAAGAGATCCAGCAGCCTCTTTCAGTCCTGCCTCTTCGTCTGTGCCAGCAGAGACCAATCGTTCGTGCACTCCGAACTCGGACTCAGGACCGCTGGGGAGTGCACCACAGATGATGTGCTCAAACGGACTTGGAGCTGGTAAAGCAAGCAGTGACTGCAAAGCAAGTGTCACAGTAGCAAAACCTGCTGTGTGCAGATTACAACCTGCAACCTCTTTCAGTCCTGGCTCTTCGTGTGTGCAAGCAGTGACCAGTCCTTTGAGCACTCCAAATTGGTATTCCGGACGTCTGGGGAATGCGCCACAGATGTGCTCAAACGGACTTGGAGCTGGTAAAGCAAGCAGCGACTGCAAAGCAAGTGTCACCGTAGCAAATCCTGCTGTGTGCAGAAGAGTTCCAGCAGCCTCTTTCCTTCCTGGCTCTTCTTCTATGCGAGCAGAGACCAACTGTTTGTTTACTCCAAACTCGGATCCAGGATGGCTGTGGTGTGTACCACAGATTTTCTTCTGAAACGGACTTGGAGCTGGTAAAGCAAGGAGCGACTGCAAAGCACGTGTCACAGAAGCCAATCCTCCTGTGTGCAGATTACATCCAGCAGCCTCTTTCCTTTCTGGCTCTTCGTCTGGGCGTGCAGAGACCAACCGTTTGTGCACTCCAAACTCAGAATCAGGACGGCTGGGGAGTGCACCACAGATGCTGTGCTCAAACGGACTGGGAGCTGGTAAACCAAGCAAGCAGCGAGTGCCAAGCAAGTATCACCGTAGCAAATCCTGCTGTGTGCAGAAGAGTTCCAGCAGCCTCTTTCCTTTCTGGCTCTTCGTCTGTGCGAGCAGAGACCGACCGTTTGTGCACTCCAAACTCGGTTTCAGGACGGCTGGGGAGTGCACCGCAGCTGTTGAGCACAAACGGATGTCGAGGTGGCAAACCAAAGGAGCCACTGCAATGCAAGTACCACCTCTGCGAAAGATGCTGCGTGCAGACGGTTTCCAGGAGCTACTTTCAGACCTGGATCATCGCCTGAGTGGTCAAACGTACTTGCCTACTCACTCAGCAGCAGGATGTCTGAGATTGGGTGTCAGAGAGGTTCGTTCAAATGCACTTTCAGATATTCAAGCAGGGAGTGAGAGTAAAAGAGGAGGCCCGGTTGCAAACCTTACTGACTGCTGAAGAGATCCAGCAGGCTCTTTCAGTCCTGGCTCTTTGTCTATGCCAGCAGAGACCAATCCTTCGTGCACTCCAATATCGGATTTAGGACGGCTGGGGAGTGCACCACAGATGTTGTGCTTAAACGGACTTGGAGCAGGTAAATCAAGCAGCGACTGCGAAGCAAGTGTCACAGAAGCAAATCCTCCTGTGTGCAGATTACATCCAGCAGCCTCTTTCCTTTCTGGCTCTTCGTCTGGGCGTGCAGAGACCAACCGTTTGTGTACCCCAAACTCAGAATCAGGACGGCTGGGGAGTGCACCACAGATGCTGTGCTCAAACGGACTGGGAGCTGGTAAAGCAAGCAGCACCTGCAAAGCAAGTGTCACCGTAGCAAATCCTGCTGCGTGCAGAAGAGTTCCAGCAGCCTCTTTCCTTTCTGGCTCTTCGTCTGTGCGAGCAGAGACCGACCGTTTGTGCACTCCAAACTCGGTTTCAGGACGGCTGGGGAGTGCACCGCAGCTGTTGAGCACAAACGGACGTCGAGGTGGCAAACCAAAGGAGCCACTGCAATGCAAGTACCACCTCTGCGAAAGATGCTGCGTGCAGACGGTTGCCAGGAGCTACTTTCAGACCTGGATCATCGCCTGATTGGTCTAAGGTACTTGCCTACTCACTCAGCAGCAGGATGTCTGAGATTGGGTGTCAGAGAGGTTCGTTCAAATGCACTTTCAGATATGCAAGCAGGGAGTGAGAGTAAAAGTGGTGGCCCGGTTGCAAAGCTTACTGACTGCTGAAGAGATCCAGCAGCCTCTTTCAGTCCTGGCTCTTTGTCTGTGCCAGCAGAGACCAATCGTTCGTGCATTCCAATCTCGGACTCAGGACCGCTGGGGAGTGCACCACAGATGATGTGCTCAAACGGACTTGGAGCTGGTAAAGCAAGCAGTGACTGCAAAGCAAGTGCCACAGGAGCAAAACCTGCTGTGTGCAGATTACAACCTGCAACCTCTTTCAGTCCTGGCTCTTCGTGTGTGCAAGCAGAGACCAGTCCTTTGAGCACTCCAAATTGGTATTCCGGACGTCTGGGGAATGTGCCACAGATGTTGTGCTCAAACGGACTTGGAGCTGGTAAAGCAAGCAGCGACTGCAAAGCAAGTGTCACCGTAGCAAATCCTGCTGTGTGCAGAAGAGTTCCAGCAGCCTCTTTCCTTCCTGGCTCTTCTTCTATGCCAGCAGAGACCAACCGTTTGTGTACTCCAAACTCGGATCCAGGATGGCTGTGGTGTGTACCACAGATTTTCTTCTGAAACGGACTTGGAGCTGGTAAAGCAAGCAGCGACTGCAAAGCAAGTGTCACAGAAGCAAATCCTGCAGTGTGCAGAAGAGTTCCAGCAGCCTCTTTCAGTCCTTGCTCTGTGTCTGTGAGAGAAGAGAGCAATCGTTTGTCCACTCCAAAGTTGGATTCAGGACGGCTGTGGTGTGCACCACAGATTTTCCGTTCAAACGGTCTTGGAGCTGGTAAACCAAGCAGCACCTGCAAAGCAAGTGTCATCGTAGCAAATCCTGCTGTGTGCAGAAGAGATCCAGCAGCCTGTTTCAGTCCTACCTCTTCGTCTGTGCGAGCAGAGACCGACCGTTTGTGCACTCCAAACTCGGTTTCAGGACGACTGGGGAGTGCACCGCAGCTGTTGAGCACAAACGGATGTCGAGGTGGCAAACCAAAGGAGCCACTGCAATACAAGGAGCACCTCTGCGAAAGATGCTGTGTGCAGACGGTTTCCAGGAGCTACTTTCAGACCTGGATCATCGCCTGAGTGGTCAAACGTACTTGCCTACTCACTCAGCAGCAGGATGTCTGAGATTGGGTGTCAGAGAGGTTCGTTCAAATGCACTTTCAGATATTCAAGCAGGGAGTGAGAGTAAAAGAGGTGGCCCGGTTGCAAAGCTTACTGACTGCTGAAGAGATCCAGCAGGCTCTTTCAGTCCTGGCTCTTTGTCTATGCCAGCAGAGACCAATCGTTCGTGCACTCCAATGTCGGATTTAGGACGGCTGGGGAGTGCACCACAGATGTTGTGCTTAAACGGACTTGGAGCAGGTAAATCAAGCAGCGACTGCAAAGCAAGTCTAACCATACCAAATCCTCCTGTGTGCAGATTACATCCAGCAGCCTCTTTCCTTTCTGGCTCTTCGTCTGGGCGTGCAGAGACCAACCGTTTGTGCACTCCAAACTCAGAATCAGGACGGCTGGGGAGTGCACCACAGATGCTGTGCTCAAACGGACTGGGAGCTGGTAAAGCAAGCAGCGAGCGCCAAGCAAGTGTCACCGTAGCAAATCCTGCTGTGTGCAGAAGAGTTCCAGCAGCCTCTTTCCTTTCTGGCTCTTCGTCTGTGCGAGCAGAGACCGACCGTTTGTGCACTCCAAACTCGGTTTCAGGACGGCTGGGGAGTGCACCGGAGCTGTTGGGCACAAACGGACGCCGAGATGGCAAACCAAAGGAGCCACTGCAATACAAGGTGCACCTCTGCGAAAGATGCTGTGTGCAGACGGTTGCCAGGAGCTACTCTCAGACCTGGATCATCGCCTGAGTGGCCAAACGTACTTCCCTACTCACTCAGCAGCAGGATGTCTGAGATTGGGTGTCAGAGAGGTTCGTTCAAATGCACTTTTAGATATGCAAGCAAGGAGTGAGAGTGAAAGAGGTGGCCCGTTTGCAAAGCTTACAGACTGCTGAAGAGATCCAGCAGCCTCTTTCAGTCCTGCCTCTTCGTCTGTGCCAGCGGAAGCCAATCGTTCCTGCACTCCAAACTCGGATTTCGGATGGCTGGGGAGTGCACCACAGACTTTGTGCTCAAACGGACTTGGAGCAGGTACAGCAAGCAGCGAATGCAAAGCAAGTCTAACCATACCAAATCCTGCTGTGTGCAGATTACATCCAGCAGCCTCTTTCAGTCCTGGCTCTTCGTCTGTGTCAGCAGAGACCAATCGTTTGTGCAGTCCAAAGTCGGATTCAGGACCGCTGGGAATTGCACCACAGATATTGTTCTCGAACGGACTTGGAGCTGGTGAAGCAAGCAGCGACTGCAAAGAAAGTGTCACAGTAGCAAATCCTGCTTTGTGCATATTACAACCTGCAAACTCTTTCCTTTCTGGCTCTTCCTGTGTGCAAGCAGAGAGCAGTCTTTTGAGCACTCCAAACTGGTATTCCGGACGTCTAGGGAATGCGCCTCAGATGTTGTGCTCAAACGGAATTGGAGCTGGTTAACCAAGCAGCGACTGCAAAGCAAGTGTCACTGTAGCAAATCCTGCTGTGTGTAGAAGAGTTCCAGCAGCCTCTTTCCTTTCTGGCTCTTAGTCTGTGCGAGCAGAGACCAACCGTTTGTGCACTCCAAACTCGGTTTCAGGACGGCTGGGGAGTGCACCGCAGCTGTTGAGCACAAACGGACGTCGAGGTGGCAAACCAAAGGAGCCACTGCAATACAAGGAGCACCTCTGCGAAAGATGCTGTGTGCAGACGGTTTCCAGGAGCTACTTTCAGACCTGGATCATCGCCTGAGTGGTCAAACGTACTTGCCTACTCACTCAGCAGCAGGATGTCTGAGATTGGGTGTCAGAGAGGTTCGTTCAAATGCACTTTCAGATATTCAAGCAGGGAGTGAGAGTAAAAGAGGAGGCCCGGTTGCAAACCTTACTGACTGCTGAAGAGATCCAGCAGGCTCTTTCAGTCCTGGCTCTTTGTCTATGCCAGCAGAGACCAATCGTTCGTGCACTCCAATGTCGGATTTAGGACGGCTGGGGAGTGCACCACAGATGTTGTGCTTAAACGGACTTGGAGCAGGTAAATCAAGCAGCGACTGCAAAGCAAGTGTCACAGAAGCAAATCCTCCTGTGTGCAGATTACATCCAGCAGCCTCTTTCCTTTCTGGCTCTTCGTCTGGGCGTGCAGAGACCAACCGTTTGTGCACTCCAAACTCAGAATCAGGACGGCTGGGGAGTGCACCACAGATGCTGTGCTCAAACGGACTGGGAGCTGGTAAAGCAAGCAGCGAGCGCCAAGCAAGTGTCACCGTAGCAAATCCTGCTGTGTGCAGAAGAGTTCCAGCAGCCTCTTTCCTTTCTGGCTCTTCGTCTGTGCGAGCAGAGACCGACCGTTTGTGCACTCCAAACTCGGTTTCAGGACGGCTGGGGAGTGCACCGCAGCTGTTGGGCACAAACGGACGCCGAGATGGCAAACCAAAGGAGCCACTGCAATACAAGGTGCACCTCTGCGAAAGATGCTGTGTGCAGACGGTTGCCAGGAGCTACTCTCAGACCTGGATCATCGCCTGAGTGGCCAAACGTACTTGCCTACTCACTCAGCAGCAGGATGTCTGAGATTGGGTGTCAGAGAGGTTCGTTCAAATGCACTTTTAGATATGCAAGCAAGGAGTGAGAGTGAAAGAGGTGGCCCGTTTGCAAAGCTTACAGACTGCTGAAGAGATCCAGCAGCCTCTTTCAGTCCTGCCTCTTCGTCTGTGCCAGCTGAAGCCAATCGTTCCTGCACTCCAAACTCGGATTTAGGATGGCTGGGGAGTGCACCACAGACTTTGTGCTCAAACGGACTTGGAGCAGGTACAGCAAGCAGCGAATGCAAAGCAAGTCTAACCATACCAAATCCTGCTGTGTGCAGATTACATCCAGCAGCCTCTTTCAGTCCTGGCTCTTCGTCTGTGTCAGCAGAGACCAATCGTTTGTGCAGTCCAAAGTCGGATTCAGGACCGCTGGGAATTGCACCACAGATATTGTTCTCGAACGGACTTGGAGCTGGTGAAGCAAGCAGCGACTGCAAAGAAAGTGTCACAGTAGCAAATCCTGCTTTGTGCATATTACAACCTGCAAACTCTTTCCTTTCTGGCTCTTCCTGTGTGCAAGCAGAGAGCAGTCTTTTGAGCACTCCAAACTGGTATTCCGGACGTCTAGGGAATGCGCCTCAGATGTTGTGCTCAAACGGAATTGGAGCTGGTTAACCAAGCAGCGACTGCAAAGCAAGTGTCACTGTAGCAAATCCTGCTGTGTGTAGAAGAGTTCCAGCAGCCTCTTTCCTTTCTGGCTCTTAGTCTGTGCGAGCAGAGACCAACCGTTTGTGCACTCCAAACTCGGTTTCAGGATGGCTGGGGAGTGCACCGCAGCTGTTGAGCACAAACGGACGTCGAGGTGGCAAACCAAAGGAGCCACTGCAATGCAAGTACCACCTCTGCGAAAGATGCGGTGTGCAGACGGTTGCCAGGAGCTACTTTCAGACCTGGATCATCGCCTGATTGGTCAAAGGTACTTGCCTACTCACTCAGCAGCAGGATGTCTGAGATTGGGTGACAGAGAGGTTCGTTCAAATGCACTTTCAGATATGCAAGCAGGGAGTAAGAGTAAAAGAGGTGGCCCGGTTGCAAAGCTTACTGACTGCTGAAGAGATCCAGCAGCCTCTTTTTCAGTCCTGGCTCTTTGTCTGTGCCAGGAGAGACCAATGGTTCATGCACTCCAAACTCGGATTCAGGACCGCTGGGGAGTGCACCACAGATGATGTGCTCAAACGGACTTGGAGCTGGCAAACCAAGCAGCCTCTGCAAAGCAAGTGCAACTGTAGCAAATCCTGCTGTGTGCAGAAGAGTTCCAGCAGCCTCTTTCCTTTCTGGCTCTTCGTCTGTGTCAGCAGAGACCAATCGTTTGTGCACTCCAAAGTCGGATTCAGGACGGCTGGGAATTGCACCACAGATGTTGTACTCGAACGGACTTGGAGCTGGTAAAGCAAGCAGCGACTGCAAACCAAGTGTCACCGCAGCAAATCCTGCTGTGTGCAGATTACATCCAGCAGCCTCTTTCCTTTCTGGCTCTTCGTCTGTGCCAGCAGAGACCAATCGTTCGTGCACTCCGAAGTCGGATTCAGGACGGCTGGGGAGTGCACCACAGATGTTGTACGCAAAGGGATTTTGAGGTGGCAAACCAAGGAGCCACTGTAATGCAAGTACCACCTCTGCGACAAATGCTTTGTGCAGACGGTTTCCAGTAGCTACTTTCAGACCTGGATCTTCGTCTGAGGGATCAAACATACTTGCCTACTCACTCAGCAGCAGGATGTCTGAGATTGGGTGACAGAGAGGTTCGTTCAAATGCACTTTCAGCTATGCAAGCAGGGAGTGAGAGTAAAAGAGGAGGCCCGGTTGCAAACCTTACTGACTGCTGAAGAGATCCAGCAGGCTCTTTCAGTCCTGGCTCTTTGTCTATGCCATTAGAGACCAATCGTTCGTGCACTCCAATGTCGGATTTAGGACGGCTGGGGAGTGCACCACAGATGTTGTGCTTAAACGGACTTGGAGCAGGTAAATCAAGCAACGACTGCAAAGCAAGTGTCACAGTAGCAAATCCTCCTGTGTGCAGATTACATCCAGCAGCCTCTTTCCTTTCTGGCTCTTCGTCTGGGCGTGCAGAGACCAACCGTTTGTGCACTCCAAACTCAGAATCAGGACGGCTGGGGAGTGCACCACAGATGCTGTGCTCAAACGGACTGGGAGCTGCTAAAGCAAGCAGCGAGTGCCAAGCAAGTGTCACCGTAGCAAATCCTGCTGTGTGCAGAAGAGTTCCAGCAGCCTCTTTCCTTTCTGGCTCTTCGTCTGTGCGAGCAGAGACCGACCGTTTGTGCACTCCAAACTCGGTTTCAGGACGGCTGGGGTGTGCACCGGAGCTGTTGGGCACAAACGGACGCCGAGGTGGCAAACCAAAGGAGCCACTGCAATACAAGGTGCACCTCTGCGAAAGATGCTGTGTGCAGACGGTTTCCAGTAGCTACTCTCAGACCTGGATCATCGCCTGAGTGGCCAAACGTTCTTCCCTACTCACTCAGCAGCAGGATGTCTGAGATTGGGCGTCAGAGAGGTTCGTTCAAATGCACTTTTAGATATGCAAGCAAGGAGTGAGAGTGAAAGAGGTGGCCCGTTTGCAAAGCTTACAGACTGCTGAAGAGATCCAGCAGCCTCTTTCAGTCCTGCCTCTTCGTCTGTGCCAGCGGAAGCCAATCGTTCCTGCACTCCAAACTCGGATTTAGGATGGCTGGGGAGTGCACCACAGACTTTGTGCTCAAACAGACTTGGAGCAGGTACAGCAAGCAGCGAATGCAAAGCAAGTCTAACCATACCAAATCCTGCTGTGTGCAGATTACATCCAGCAGCCTCTTTCAGTCCTGGCTCTTCGTCTGTGTCAGCAGAGACCAATCGTTTGTGCAGTCCAAAGTCGGATTCAGGACCGCTGGGAATTGCACCACAGATATTGTTCTCGAACGGACTTGGAGCTGGTGAAGCAAGCAGCGACTGCAAAGAAAGTGTCACAGTAGCAAATCCTGCTTTGTGCATATTACAACCTGCAAACTCTTTCCTTTCTGGCTCTTCCTGTGTGCAAGCAGAGAGCAGTCTTTTGAGCACTCCAAACTGGTATTCCGGACGTCTAGGGAATGCGCCTCAGATGTTGTGCTCAAACGGAATTGCATCTGGTTAACCAAGCAGCACCTGCAAAGCAAGTTTCATCGTAGCAAATCCTGCTGTGTGCAGAAGAGTTCCAGCAGCCTCTTTCCTTTCTGGCTCTTAGTCTGTGCGAGCAGAGACCAACCGTTTGTGCACTCCAAACTCGGTTTCAGGACGGCTGGGGAGTGCACCGCAGCTGTTGAGCAGAAACGGACGTCGAGGTGGCAAACCAAAGGAGCCACTGCAATGCAAGTACCACCTCTGCGAAAGATGCGGTGTGCAGACGGTTGCCAGGAGCTACTTTCAGACCTGGATCATCGCCTGATTGGTCAAAGGTACTTGCCTACTCACTCAGCAGCAGGATGTCTGAGATTGGGTGTCAGAGAGGTTCTTTCAAATGCACTTTTAGATATGCAAGCAAGGAGTGCGAGTGAAAGAGGTGGCCCGGTTGCAAAGCTTACTGACTGCTGAAGAGATCCAGCAGCCTCTTTCAGTCCTGCCTCTTCGTCTGTGCCAGCAGAGACCAATCGTTCGTGCACTCCGAAGTCGGATTCAGGACGGCTGGGGAGTGCACCACAGATGTTGTACGCAAAGGGATTTTGAGGTGGCAAACCAAGGAGCCACTGTAATGCAAGTACCACCTCTGCGACAAATGCTTTGTGCAGACGGTTTCCAGTAGCTACTTTCAGACCTGGATCTTCGTCTGAGGGATCAAACATACTTGCCAACTCACTCAGCAGCAGGATGTCTGAGATTGGGTGACAGAGAGGTTCGTTCAAATGCACTTTCAGATATGCAAGCAGGGAGTAAGAGTAAAAGAGGTGGCCCGGTTGCAAAGCTTACTGACTGCTGAAGAGATCCAGCAGCCTCTTTTTCAGTCCTGGCTCTTTGTCTGTGCCAGGAGAGACCAATGGTTCATGCACTCCAAACTCGGATTCAGGACCGCTGGGGAGTGCACCACAGATGATGTGCTCAAACGGACTTGGAGCTGGCAAACCAAGCAGCCTCTGCAAAGCAAGTGCAACTGTAGCAAATCCTGCTGTGTGCAGATTACATCCAGCAGCGTCTTTCCTTTCTGCCTCTTCGTCTGTGCGAGCAGAGACCAACCGTTTGTGCACTCCAAAGTCGGATTCAGGACGGCTGGGGAGTGCACCGCAGCTGTTGAGCACAAACGGACGTCGAGGTGGCAAACCAAAGGAGCCACTGCAATGCAAGTACCACCTCTGCGAAAGATGCTGCGTGCAGACGGTTGCCAGGAGCTACTTTCAGACCTGGATCATCTCCTGATTGGTCAAAGGTACTTGCCTACTCACTCAGCAGCAGGATGTCTGAGATTGGGTGTCAGAGAGGTTCGTTCAAATGCACATTCAGATATGCAAGCAGGGAGTGAGAGTAAAAGAGGTGGCCCGGTTGCAAAGCTTACTGACTGCTGAAGAGATCCAGCAGCCTCTTTCAGTCCTGCCTCTTCGTCTGTGCCAGCAGAGACCAATCGTTCGTGCACTCCGAACTCGGACTCAGGACCGCTGGGGAGTGCACCACAGATGATGTGCTCAAACGGACTTGGAGCTGGTAAAGCAAGCAGTGACTGCAAAGCAAGTGTCACAGTAGCAAAACCTGCTGTGTGCAGATTACAACCTGCAACCTCTTTCAGTCCTGGCTCTTCGTGTGTGCAAGCAGTGACCAGTCCTTTGAGCACTCCAAATTGGTATTCCGGACGTCTGGGGAATGCGCCACAGATGTGCTCAAACGGACTTGGAGCTGGTAAAGCAAGCAGCGACTGCAAAGCAAGTGTCACCGTAGCAAATCCTGCTGTGTGCAGAAGAGTTCCAGCAGCCTCTTTCCTTCCTGGCTCTTCTTCTATGCGAGCAGAGACCAACTGTTTGTTTACTCCAAACTCGGATCCAGGATGGCTGTGGTGTGTACCACAGATTTTCTTCTGAAACGGACTTGGAGCTGGTAAAGCAAGGAGCGACTGCAAAGCACGTGTCACAGAAGCCAATCCTCCTGTGTGCAGATTACATCCAGCAGCCTCTTTCCTTTCTGGCTCTTCGTCTGGGCGTGCAGAGACCAACCGTTTGTGCACTCCAAACTCAGAATCAGGACGGCTGGGGAGTGCACCACAGATGCTGTGCTCAAACGGACTGGGAGCTGGTAAAGCAAGCAGCGAGTGCCAAGCAAGTATCACCGTAGCAAATCCTGCTGTGTGCAGAAGAGTTCCAGCAGCCTCTTTCCTTTCTGGCTCTTCGTCTGTGCGAGCAGAGACCGACCGTTTGTGCACTCCAAACTCGGTTTCAGGACGGCTGGGGAGTGCACCGCAGCTGTTGAGCACAAACGGATGTCGAGGTGGCAAACCAAAGGAGCCACTGCAATACAAGGAGCACCTCTGCGAAAGATGCTGCGTGCAGACGGTTTCCAGGAGCTACTTTCAGACCTGGATCATCGCCTGAGTGGTCAAACGTACATGCCTACTCACTCAGCAGCAGGATGTCTGAGATTGGGTGTCAGAGAGGTTCGTTCAAATGCACTTTCAGATATTCAAGCAGGGAGTGAGAGTAAAAGAGGAGGCCCGGTTGCAAACCTTACTGACTGCTGAAGAGATCCAGCAGGCTCTTTCAGTCCTGGCTCTTTGTCTATGCCAGCAGAGACCAATCCTTCGTGCACTCCAATATCGGATTTAGGACGGCTGGGGAGTGCACCACAGATGTTGTGCTTAAACGGACTTGGAGCAGGTAAATCAAGCAGCGACTGCGAAGCAAGTGTCACAGAAGCAAATCCTCCTGTGTGCAGATTACATCCAGCAGCCTCTTTCCTTTCTGGCTCTTCGTCTGGGCGTGCAGAGACCAACCGTTTGTGTACCCCAAACTCAGAATCAGGACGGCTGGGGAGTGCACCACAGATGCTGTGCTCAAACGGACTGGGAGCTGGTAAAGCAAGCAGCACCTGCAAAGCAAGTGTCACCGTAGCAAATCCTGCTGTGTGCAGAAGAGTTCCAGCAGCCTCTTTCCTTTCTGGCTCTTCGTCTGTGCGAGCAGAGACCGACCGTTTGTGCACTCCAAACTCGGTTTCAGGACGGCTGGGGAGTGCACCGCAGCTGTTGGGCACAAACGGACGCCGAGGTGGCAAACCAAAGGAGCCACTGCAATACAAGGAGCACCTCTGCGAAAGATGCTGTGTGCAGACGGTTTCCAGGAGCTACTCTCAGACCTAGATCATCGCCTGAGTGGCCAAACATACTTCCCTACTCACTCAGCAGCAGGATGTCTGAGATTGGGTGTCAGAGAGGTTCGTTCAAATGCACTTTTAGATATGCAAGCAAGGAGTGAGAGTGAAAGAGGTGGCCCGTTTGCAAAGCTTACAGACTGCTGAATAGATCCAGCAGCCTCTTTCAGTCCTGCCTCTTCGTCTGTGCCAGCGGAAGCCAATCGTTCCTGCACTCCAAACTCGGATTTCGGATGGCTGGGGAGTGCACCACAGACTTTGTGCTCAAACGGACTTGGAGCAGGTACAGCAAGCAGCGAATGCAAAGCAAGTCTAACCATACCAAATCCTGCTGTGTGCAGATTACATCCAGCAGCCTCTTTCAGTCCTGGCTCTTCGTCTGTGTCAGCAGAGACCAATCGTTTGTGCAGTCCAAAGTCGGATTCAGGACCGCTGGGAATTGCACCACAGATATTGTTCTCGAACGGACTTGGAGCTGGTGAAGCAAGCAGCGACTGCAAAGAAAGTGTCACAGTAGCAAATCCTGCTTTGTGCATATTACAACCTGCAAACTCTTTCCTTTCTGGCTCTTCCTGTGTGCAAGCAGAGAGCAGTCTTTTGAGCACTCCAAACTGGTATTCCGGACGTCTAGGGAATGCGCCTCAGATGTTGTGCTCAAACGGAATTGGAGCTGGTTAACCAAGCAGCACCTGCAAAGCAAGTTTCATCGTAGCAAATCCTGCTGCGTGCAGAAGAGTTCCAGCAGCCTCGTTCAGTCCTGGCTCTTAGTCTGTGCGAGCAGAGACCAACCGTTTGTGCACTCCAAACTCGGTTTCAGGACGGCTGGGGAGTGCACCGCAGCTGTTGAGCACAAACGGACGTCGAGGTGGCAAACCAAAGGAGCCACTGCAATGCAAGTACCACCTCTGCGAAAGATGCGGTGTGCAGACGGTTGCCAGGAGCTACTTTCAGACCTGGATCATCGCCTGATTGGTCAAAGGTACTTGCCTACTCACTCAGCAGCAGGATGTCTGAGATTGGGTGTCAGAGAGGTTCTTTCAAATGCACTTTCAGATATGCAGGCAGGGAGTGAGAGTAAAAGAGGTGGCCCGGTTGCAAAGCTTACTGACTGCTGAAGAGATCCAGCAGCCTCTTTTTCAGTCCTGCCTCTTCGTCTGTGCCAGCAGAGACCAATCGTTCGTGCACTCCGAAGTCGGATTCAGGACGGCTGGGGAGTGCACCACAGATGTTGTACGCAAAGGGATTTTGAGGTGGCAAACCAAGGAGCCACTGTAATGCAAGTACCACCTCTGCGACAAATGCTTTGTGCAGACGGTTTCCAGTAGCTACTTTCAGACCTGGATCTTCGTCTGAGGGATCAAACATACTTGCCTACTCACTCAGCAGCAGGATGTCTGAGATTGGGTGACAGAGAGGTTCGTTCAAATGCACTTTCAGATATGCAAGCAGGGAGTAAGAGTAAAAGAGGTGGCCCGGTTGCAAAGCTTACTGACTGCTGAAGAGATCCAGCAGCCTCTTTTTCAGTCCTGGCTCTTTGTCTGTGCCAGGAGAGACCAATGGTTCATGCACTCCAAGCTCGGATTCAGGACCGCTGGGGAGTGCACCACAGATGATGTGCTCAAACGGACTTGGAGCTGGCAAACCAAGCAGCCTCTGCAAAGCAAGTGCAACTGTAGCAAATCCTGCTGTGTGCAGAAGAGTTCCAGCAGCCTCTTTCCTTTCTGGCTCTTCGTCTGTGTCAGTAGAGACCAATCGTTTGTGCACTCCAAAGTCGGATTCAGGACGGCTGGGAATTGCACCACAGATGTTGTACTCGAACGGACTTGGAGCTGGTAAAGCAAGCAGCGACTGCAAACCAAGTGTCACTGCAGCAAATCCTGCTGTGTGCAGATTACAACCTGCAACCTCTTTTAGTCCTGGCTCTTCGTGTGTGCAAGCAGAGAGCAGTCTTTTGAGCACTCCATATTGGTATTCCGGACGTCTGGGGAATGTGCCACGGATGTTGTGCTCAAACGGACTTGGAGCAGGCAAACCAAGCAGCGACTGCAAAGCAAGTGTCACCCTAGAAAATCCTGCTGTGTGCAGATTGCATCCAGCAGCCTCTTTCCTTTCTGGCTCTTCGTCTGTGAGAGCAGAGAGCAATCGTTTGTCCACTCCAAGGTCGGATTCAGGACGGCTGTGGTGTGCACCACAGATTTTCTGCTCAAACGGACATGGAGCTGGTAAACCAAGCAGCACCTGCAAAGCAAGTGTCATCGTAGCAAATCCTGCTGTGTGCAGATTACATCCAACAGCCTCTTTCCTTTCTGGCTCTTCGTCTGTGCGAGCAGAGACCGACCGTTTGTGCACTCCAAACTCGGTTTCAGGACGGCTGGGGAGTGCACCGCAGCTGTTGAGCACAAACGGACGTCGAGGTGGCAAACCAAAGGAGCCACTGCAATGCAAGTACCACCTCTGCGAAAGATGCTGCGTGCAGACGGTTGCCAGGAGCTACTTTCAGACCTGGATCATCGCCTGATTGGTCTAAGGTACTTGCCTACTCACTCAGCAGCAGGATGTCTGAGATTGGGTGTCAGAGAGGTTCGTTCAAATGCACTTTCAGATATGCAAGCAGGGAGTGAGAGTAAAAGTGGTGGCCCGGTTGCAAAGCTTACTGACTGCTGAAGAGATCCAGCAGCCTCTTTCAGTCCTGGCTCTTTGTCTGTGCCAGCAGAGACCAATCGTTCGTGCATTCCAATCTCGGACTCAGGACCGCTGGGGAGTGCACCACAGATGATGTGCTCAAACGGACTTGGAGCTGGTAAAGCAAGCAGTGACTGCAAAGCAAGTGCCACAGGAGCAAAACCTGCTGTGTGCAGATTACAACCTGCAACCTCTTTCAGTCCTGGCTCTTCGTGTGTGCAAGCAGAGACCAGTCCTTTGAGCACTCCAAATTGGTATTCCGGACGTCTGGGGAATGTGCCACAGATGTTGTGCTCAAACGGACTTGGAGCTGGTAAAGCAAGCAGCGACTGCAAAGCAAGTGTCACCGTAGCAAATCCTGCTGTGTGCAGAAGAGTTCCAGCAGCCTCTTTCCTTCCTGGCTCTTCTTCTATGCCAGCAGAGACCAACCGTTTGTGTACTCCAAACTCGGATCCAGGATGGCTGTGGTGTGTACCACAGATTTTCTTCTGAAACGGACTTGGAGCTGGTAAAGCAAGCAGCGACTGCAAAGCAAGTGTCACAGAAGCAAATCCTGCAGTGTGCAGAAGAGTTCCAGCAGCCTCTTTCAGTCCTTGCTCTGTGTCTGTGAGAGAAGAGAGCAATCGTTTGTCCACTCCAAAGTTGGATTCAGGACGGCTGTGGTGTGCACCACAGATTTTCCGTTCAAACGGTCTTGGAGCTGGTAAACCAAGCAGCACCTGCAAAGCAAGTGTCATCGTAGCAAATCCTGCTGTGTGCAGAAGAGATCCAGCAGCCTGTTTCAGTCCTACCTCTTCGTCTGTGCGAGCAGAGACCGACCGTTTGTGCACTCCAAACTCGGTTTCAGGACGACTGGGGAGTGCACCGCAGCTGTTGAGCACAAACGGATGTCGAGGTGGCAAACCAAAGGAGCCACTGCAATACAAGGAGCACCTCTGCGAAAGATGCTGTGTGCAGACGGTTTCCAGGAGCTACTTTCAGACCTGGATCATCGCCTGAGTGGTCAAACGTACTTGCCTACTCACTCAGCAGCAGGATGTCTGAGATTGGGTGTCAGAGAGGTTCGTTCAAATGCACTTTCAGATATTCAAGCAGGGAGTGAGAGTAAAAGAGGTGGCCCGGTTGCAAAGCTTACTGACTGCTGAAGAGATCCAGCAGGCTCTTTCAGTCCTGGCTCTTTGTCTATGCCAGCAGAGACCAATCGTTCGTGCACTCCAATGTCGGATTTAGGACGGCTGGGGAGTGCACCACAGATGTTGTGCTTAAACGGACTTGGAGCAGGTAAATCAAGCAGCGACTGCAAAGCAAGTCTAACCATACCAAATCCTCCTGTGTGCAGATTACATCCAGCAGCCTCTTTCCTTTCTGGCTCTTCGTCTGGGCGTGCAGAGACCAACCGTTTGTGCACTCCAAACTCAGAATCAGGACGGCTGGGGAGTGCACCACAGATGCTGTGCTCAAACGGACTGGGAGCTGGTAAAGCAAGCAGCGAGCGCCAAGCAAGTGTCACCGTAGCAAATCCTGCTGTGTGCAGAAGAGTTCCAGCAGCCTCTTTCCTTTCTGGCTCTTCGTCTGTGCGAGCAGAGACCGACCGTTTGTGCACTCCAAACTCGGTTTCAGGACGGCTGGGGAGTGCACCGGAGCTGTTGGGCACAAACGGACGCCGAGATGGCAAACCAAAGGAGCCACTGCAATACAAGGTGCACCTCTGCGAAAGATGCTGTGTGCAGACGGTTGCCAGGAGCTACTCTCAGACCTGGATCATCGCCTGAGTGGCCAAACGTACTTGCCTACTCACTCAGCAGCAGGATGTCTGAGATTGGGTGTCAGAGAGGTTCGTTCAAATGCACTTTTAGATATGCAAGCAAGGAGTGAGAGTGAAAGAGGTGGCCCGTTTGCAAAGCTTACAGACTGCTGAATAGATCCAGCAGCCTCTTTCAGTCCTGCCTCTTCGTCTGTGCCAGCGGAAGCCAATCGTTCCTGCACTCCAAACTCGGATTTCGGATGGCTGGGGAGTGCACCACAGACTTTGTGCTCAAACGGACTTGGAGCAGGTACAGCAAGCAGCGAATGCAAAGCAAGTCTAACCATACCAAATCCTGCTGTGTGCAGATTACATCCAGCAGCCTCTTTCAGTCCTGGCTCTTCGTCTGTGTCAGCAGAGACCAATCGTTTGTGCAGTCCAAAGTCGGATTCAGGACCGCTGGGAATTGCACCACAGATATTGTTCTCGAACGGACTTGGAGCTGGTGAAGCAAGCAGCGACTGCAAAGAAAGTGTCACAGTAGCAAATCCTGCTTTGTGCATATTACAACCTGCAAACTCTTTCCTTTCTGGCTCTTCCTGTGTGCAAGCAGAGAGCAGTCTTTTGAGCACTCCAAACTGGTATTCCGGACGTCTAGGGAATGCGCCTCAGATGTTGTGCTCAAACGGAATTGGAGCTGGTTAACCAAGCAGCACCTGCAAAGCAAGTTTCATCGTAGCAAATCCTGCTGCGTGCAGAAGAGTTCCAGCAGCCTCGTTCAGTCCTGGCTCTTAGTCTGTGCGAGCAGAGACCAACCGTTTGTGCACTCCAAACTCGGTTTCAGGACGGCTGGGGAGTGCACCGCAGCTGTTGAGCACAAACGGACGTCGAGGTGGCAAACCAAAGGAGCCACTGCAATGCAAGTACCACCTCTGCGAAAGATGCGGTGTGCAGACGGTTGCCAGGAGCTACTTTCAGACCTGGATCATCGCCTGATTGGTCAAAGGTACTTGCCTACTCACTCAGCAGCAGGATGTCTGAGATTGGGTGTCAGAGAGGTTCTTTCAAATGCACTTTCAGATATGCAGGCAGGGAGTGAGAGTAAAAGAGGTGGCCCGGTTGCAAAGCTTACTGACTGCTGAAGAGATCCAGCAGCCTCTTTTTCAGTCCTGCCTCTTCGTCTGTGCCAGCAGAGACCAATCGTTCGTGCACTCCGAAGTCGGATTCAGGACGGCTGGGGAGTGCACCACAGATGTTGTACGCAAAGGGATTTTGAGGTGGCAAACCAAGGAGCCACTGTAATGCAAGTACCACCTCTGCGACAAATGCTTTGTGCAGACGGTTTCCAGTAGCTACTTTCAGACCTGGATCTTCGTCTGAGGGATCAAACATACTTGCCTACTCACTCAGCAGCAGGATGTCTGAGATTGGGTGACAGAGAGGTTCGTTCAAATGCACTTTCAGATATGCAAGCAGGGAGTAAGAGTAAAAGAGGTGGCCCGGTTGCAAAGCTTACTGACTGCTGAAGAGATCCAGCAGCCTCTTTTTCAGTCCTGGCTCTTTGTCTGTGCCAGGAGAGACCAATGGTTCATGCACTCCAAACTCGGATTCAGGACCGCTGGGGAGTGCACCACAGATGATGTGCTCAAACGGACTTGGAGCTGGCAAACCAAGCAGCCTCTGCAAAGCAAGTGCAACTGTAGCAAATCCTGCTGTGTGCAGAAGAGTTCCAGCAGCCTCTTTCCTTTCTGGCTCTTCGTCTGTGTCAGTAGAGACCAATCGTTTGTGCACTCCAAAGTCGGATTCAGGACGGCTGGGAATTGCACCACAGATGTTGTACTCGAACGGACTTGGAGCTGGTAAAGCAAGCAGCGACTGCAAACCAAGTGTCACTGCAGCAAATCCTGCTGTGTGCAGATTACAACCTGCAACCTCTTTTAGTCCTGGCTCTTCGTGTGTGCAAGCAGAGAGCAGTCTTTTGAGCACTCCATATTGGTATTCCGGACGTCTGGGGAATGTGCCACGGATGTTGTGCTCAAACGGACTTGGAGCAGGCAAACCAAGCAGCGACTGCAAAGCAAGTGTCACCCTAGAAAATCCTGCTGTGTGCAGATTGCATCCAGCAGCCTCTTTCCTTTCTGGCTCTTCGTCTGTGAGAGCAGAGAGCAATCGTTTGTCCACTCCAAGGTCGGATTCAGGACGGCTGTGGTGTGCACCACAGATTTTCTGCTCAAACGGACATGGAGCTGGTAAACCAAGCAGCACCTGCAAAGCAAGTGTCATCGTAGCAAATCCTGCTGTGTGCAGATTACATCCAACAGCCTCTTTCCTTTCTGGCTCTTCGTCTGTGCGAGCAGAGACCGACCGTTTGTGCACTCCAAACTCGGTTTCAGGACGGCTGGGGAGTGCACCGCAGCTGTTGAGCACAAACGGACGTCGAGGTGGCAAACCAAAGGAGCCACTGCAATGCAAGTACCACCTCTGCGAAAGTTGCTGCGTGCAGACGGTTGCCAGGAGCTACTTTCAGACCTGGATCATCGCCTGATTGGTCTAAGGTACTTGCCTACTCACTCAGCAGCAGGATGTCTGAGATTGGGTGTCAGAGAGGTTCGTTCAAATGCACTTTCAGATATGCAAGCAGGGAGTGAGAGTAAAAGTGGTGGCCCGGTTGCAAAGCTTACTGACTGCTGAAGAGATCCAGCAGCCTCTTTCAGTCCTGGCTCTTTGTCTGTGCCAGCAGAGACCAATCGTTCGTGCATTCCAATCTCGGACTCAGGACCGCTGGGGAGTGCACCGCAGATGATGTGCTCAAACGGACTTGGAGCTGGTAAAGCAAGCAGTGACTGCAAAGCAAGTGCCACAGGAGCAAAACCTGCTGTGTGCAGATTACAACCTGCAACCTCTTTCAGTCCTGGCTCTTCGTGTGTGCAAGCAGAGACCAGTCCTTTGAGCACTCCAAATTGGTATTCCGGACGTCTGGGGAATGTGCCACAGATGTTGTGCTCAAACGGACTTGGAGCTGGTAAAGCAAGCAGCGACTGCAAAGCAAGTGTCACCGTAGCAAATCCTGCTGTGTGCAGAAGAGTTCCAGCAGCCTCTTTCCTTCCTGGCTCTTCTTCTATGCCAGCAGAGACCAACCGTTTGTGTACTCCAAACTCGGATCCAGGATGGCTGTGGTGTGTACCACAGATTTTCTTCTGAAACGGACTTGGAGCTGGTAAAGCAAGCAGCGACTGCAAAGCAAGTGTCACAGAAGCAAATCCTGCAGTGTGCAGAAGAGTTCCAGCAGCCTCTTTCAGTCCTTGCTCTGTGTCTGTGAGAGAAGAGAGCAATCGTTTGTCCACTCCAAAGTTGGATTCAGGACGGCTGTGGTGTGCACCACAGATTTTCCGTTCAAACGGTCTTGGAGCTGGTAAACCAAGCAGCACCTGCAAAGCAAGTGTCATCGTAGCAAATCCTGCTGTGTGCAGAAGAGATCCAGCAGCCTGTTTCAGTCCTACCTCTTCGTCTGTGCGAGCAGAGACCGACCGTTTGTGCACTCCAAACTCGGTTTCAGGACGACTGGGGAGTGCACCGCAGCTGTTGAGCACAAACGGATGTCGAGGTGGCAAACCAAAGGAGCCACTGCAATACAAGGAGCACCTCTGCGAAAGATGCTGTGTGCAGACGGTTTCCAGGAGCTACTTTCAGACCTGGATCATCGCCTGAGTGGTCAAACGTACTTGCCTACTCACTCAGCAGCAGGATGTCTGAGATTGGGTGTCAGAGAGGTTCGTTCAAATGCACTTTCAGATATTCAAGCAGGGAGTGAGAGTAAAAGAGGTGGCCCGGTTGCAAAGCTTACTGACTGCTGAAGAGATCCAGCAGGCTCTTTCAGTCCTGGCTCTTTGTCTATGCCAGCAGAGACCAATCGTTCGTGCACTCCAATGTCGGATTTAGGACGGCTGGGGAGTGCACCACAGATGTTGTGCTTAAACGGACTTGGAGCAGGTAAATCAAGCAGCGACTGCAAAGCAAGTCTAACCATACCAAATCCTCCTGTGTGCAGATTACATCCAGCAGCCTCTTTCCTTTCTGGCTCTTCGTCTGGGCGTGCAGAGACCAACCGTTTGTGCACTCCAAACTCAGAATCAGGACGGCTGGGGAGTGCACCACAGATGCTGTGCTCAAACGGACTGGGAGCTGGTAAAGCAAGCAGCGAGCGCCAAGCAAGTGTCACCGTAGCAAATCCTGCTGTGTGCAGAAGAGTTCCAGCAGCCTCTTTCCTTTCTGGCTCTTCGTCTGTGCGAGCAGAGACCGACCGTTTGTGCACTCCAAACTCGGTTTCAGGACGGCTGGGGAGTGCACCGGAGCTGTTGGGCACAAACGGACGCCGAGATGGCAAACCAAAGGAGCCACTGCAATACAAGGTGCACCTCTGCGAAAGATGCTGTGTGCAGACGGTTGCCAGGAGCTACTCTCAGACCTGGATCATCGCCTGAGTGGCCAAACGTACTTCCCTACTCACTCAGCAGCAGGATGTCTGAGATTGGGTGTCAGAGAGGTTCGTTCAAATGCACTTTTAGATATGCAAGCAAGGAGTGAGAGTGAAAGAGGTGGCCCGTTTGCAAAGCTTACAGACTGCTGAAGAGATCCAGCAGCCTCTTTCAGTCCTGCCTCTTCGTCTGTGCCAGCGGAAGCCAATCGTTCCTGCACTCCAAACTCGGATTTAGGATGGCTGGGGAGTGCACCACAGACTTTGTGCTCAAACGGACTTGGAGCAGGTACAGCAAGCAGCGAATGCAAAGCAAGTCTAACCATACCAAATCCTGCTGTGTGCAGATTACATCCAGCAGCCTCTTTCAGTCCTGGCTCTTCGTCTGTGTCAGCAGAGACCAATCGTTTGTGCAGTCCAAAGTCGGATTCAGGACCGCTGGGAATTGCACCACAGATATTGTTCTCGAACGGACTTGGAGCTGGTGAAGCAAGCAGCGACTGCAAAGAAAGTGTCACAGTAGCAAATCCTGCTTTGTGCATATTACAACCTGCAAACTCTTTCCTTTCTGGCTCTTCCTGTGTGCAAGCAGAGAGCAGTCTTTTGAGCACTCCAAACTGGTATTCCGGACGTCTAGGGAATGCGCCTCAGATGTTGTGCTCAAACGGAATTGGAGCTGGTTAACCAAGCAGCACCTGCAAAGCAAGTTTCATCGTAGCAAATCCTGCTGCGTGCAGAAGAGTTCCAGCAGCCTCGTTCAGTCCTGGCTCTTAGTCTGTGCGAGCAGAGACCAACCGTTTGTGCACTCCAAACTCGGTTTCAGGACGGCTGGGGAGTGCACCGCAGCTGTTGAGCACAAACGGACGTCGAGGTGGCAAACCAAAGGAGCCACTGCAATGCAAGTACCACCTCTGCGAAAGATGCGGTGTGCAGACGGTTGCCAGGAGCTACTTTCAGACCTGGATCATCGCCTGATTGGTCAAAGGTACTTGCCTACTCACTCAGCAGCAGGATGTCTGAGATTGGGTGTCAGAGAGGTTCTTTCAAATGCACTTTCAGATATGCAGGCAGGGAGTGAGAGTAAAAGAGGTGGCCCGGTTGCAAAGCTTACTGACTGCTGAAGAGATCCAGCAGCCTCTTTCAGTCCTGCCTCTTCGTCTGTGCCAGCAGAGACCAATCGTTCGTGCACTCCGAAGTCGGATTCAGGACGGCTGGGGAGTGCACCACAGATGTTGTACGCAAAGGGATTTTGAGGTGGCAAACCAAGGAGCCACTGTAATGCAAGTACCACCTCTGCGACAAATGCTTTGTGCAGACGGTTTCCAGTAGCTACTTTCAGACCTGGATCTTCGTCTGAGGGATCAAACATACTTGCCTACTCACTCAGCAGCAGGATGTCTGAGATTGGGTGACAGAGAGGTTCGTTCAAATGCACTTTCAGATATGCAAGCAGGGAGTAAGAGTAAAAGAGGTGGCCCGGTTGCAAAGCTTACTGACTGCTGAAGAGATCCAGCAGCCTCTTTTTCAGTCCTGGCTCTTTGTCTGTGCCAGGAGAGACCAATGGTTCATGCACTCCAAACTCGGATTCAGGACCGCTGGGGAGTGCACCACAGATGATGTGCTCAAACGGACTTGGAGCTGGCAAACCAAGCAGCCTCTGCAAAGCAAGTGCAACTGTAGCAAATCCTGCTGTGTGCAGATTACATCCAGCAGCGTCTTTCCTTTCTGCCTCTTCGTCTGTGCGAGCAGAGACCAACCGTTTGTGCACTCCAAACTCGGTTTCAGGACGGCTGGGGAGTGCACCGCAGCTGTTGAGCACAAACGGACGTCGAGGTGGCAAACCAAAGGAGCCACTGCAATGCAAGTACCACCTCTGCGAAAGATGCTGCGTGCAGACGGTTGCCAGGAGCTACTTTCAGACCTGGATCATCTCCTGATTGGTCAAAGGTACTTGCCTACTCACTCAGCAGCAGGATGTCTGAGATTGGGTGTCAGAGAGGTTCGTTCAAATGCACATTCAGATATGCAAGCAGGGAGTGAGAGTAAAAGAGGTGGCCCGGTTGCAAAGCTTACTGACTGCTGAAGAGATCCAGCAGCCTCTTTCAGTCCTGCCTCTTCGTCTGTGCCAGCAGAGACCAATCGTTCGTGCACTCCGAACTCGGACTCAGGACCGCTGGGGAGTGCACCACAGATGATGTGCTCAAACGGACTTGGAGCTGGTAAAGCAAGCAGTGACTGCAAAGCAAGTGTCACAGTAGCAAAACCTGCTGTGTGCAGATTACAACCTGCAACCTCTTTCAGTCCTGGCTCTTCGTGTGTGCAAGCAGTGACCAGTCCTTTGAGCACTCCAAATTGGTATTCCGGACGTCTGGGGAATGCGCCACAGATGTGCTCAAACGGACTTGGAGCTGGTAAAGCAAGCAGCGACTGCAAAGCAAGTGTCACCGTAGCAAATCCTGCTGTGTGCAGAAGAGTTCCAGCAGCCTCTTTCCTTCCTGGCTCTTCTTCTATGCGAGCAGAGACCAACTGTTTGTTTACTCCAAACTCGGATCCAGGATGGCTGTGGTGTGTACCACAGATTTTCTTCTGAAACGGACTTGGAGCTGGTAAAGCAAGGAGCGACTGCAAAGCACGTGTCACAGAAGCCAATCCTCCTGTGTGCAGATTACATCCAGCAGCCTCTTTCCTTTCTGGCTCTTCGTCTGGGCGTGCAGAGACCAACCGTTTGTGCACTCCAAACTCAGAATCAGGACGGCTGGGGAGTGCACCACAGATGCTGTGCTCAAACGGACTGGGAGCTGGTAAAGCAAGCAGCGAGTGCCAAGCAAGTATCACCGTAGCAAATCCTGCTGTGTGCAGAAGAGTTCCAGCAGCCTCTTTCCTTTCTGGCTCTTCGTCTGTGCGAGCAGAGACCGACCGTTTGTGCACTCCAAACTCGGTTTCAGGACGGCTGGGGAGTGCACCGCAGCTGTTGAGCACAAACGGATGTCGAGGTGGCAAACCAAAGGAGCCACTGCAATACAAGGAGCACCTCTGCGAAAGATGCTGCGTGCAGACGGTTTCCAGGAGCTACTTTCAGACCTGGATCATCGCCTGAGTGGTCAAACGTACATGCCTACTCACTCAGCAGCAGGATGTCTGAGATTGGGTGTCAGAGAGGTTCGTTCAAATGCACTTTCAGATATTCAAGCAGGGAGTGAGAGTAAAAGAGGAGGCCCGGTTGCAAACCTTACTGACTGCTGAAGAGATCCAGCAGGCTCTTTCAGTCCTGGCTCTTTGTCTATGCCAGCAGAGACCAATCCTTCGTGCACTCCAATATCGGATTTAGGACGGCTGGGGAGTGCACCACAGATGTTGTGCTTAAACGGACTTGGAGCAGGTAAATCAAGCAGCGACTGCGAAGCAAGTGTCACAGAAGCAAATCCTCCTGTGTGCAGATTACATCCAGCAGCCTCTTTCCTTTCTGGCTCTTCGTCTGGGCGTGCAGAGACCAACCGTTTGTGTACCCCAAACTCAGAATCAGGACGGCTGGGGAGTGCACCACAGATGCTGTGCTCAAACGGACTGGGAGCTGGTAAAGCAAGCAGCACCTGCAAAGCAAGTGTCACCGTAGCAAATCCTGCTGTGTGCAGAAGAGTTCCAGCAGCCTCTTTCCTTTCTGGCTCTTCGTCTGTGCGAGCAGAGACCGACCGTTTGTGCACTCCAAACTCGGTTTCAGGACGGCTGGGGAGTGCACCGCAGCTGTTGGGCACAAACGGACGCCGAGGTGGCAAACCAAAGGAGCCACTGCAATACAAGGAGCACCTCTGCGAAAGATGCTGTGTGCAGACGGTTTCCAGGAGCTACTCTCAGACCTAGATCATCGCCTGAGTGGCCAAACATACTTCCCTACTCACTCAGCAGCAGGATGTCTGAGATTGGGTGTCAGAGAGGTTCGTTCAAATGCACTTTTAGATATGCAAGCAAGGAGTGAGAGTGAAAGAGGTGGCCCGTTTGCAAAGCTTACAGACTGCTGAATAGATCC
Source organism: Ara ararauna (assembly GCA_028858755.1). Lineage (NCBI taxonomy): Eukaryota > Metazoa > Chordata > Aves > Psittaciformes > Psittacidae > Ara > Ara ararauna. The sequence continues at coordinate 15,440,147 of CM054385.1, forward strand.
AGCAGCCTCTTTCAGTCCTGCCTCTTCGTCTGTGCCAGCGGAAGCCAATCGTTCCTGCACTCCAAACTCGGATTTCGGATGGCTGGGGAGTGCACCACAGACTTTGTGCTCAAACGGACTTGGAGCAGGTACAGCAAGCAGCGAATGCAAAGCAAGTCTAACCATACCAAATCCTGCTGTGTGCAGATTACATCCAGCAGCCTCTTTCAGTCCTGGCTCTTCGTCTGTGTCAGCAGAGACCAATCGTTTGTGCAGTCCAAAGTCGGATTCAGGACCGCTGGGAATTGCACCACAGATATTGTTCTCGAACGGACTTGGAGCTGGTGAAGCAAGCAGCGACTGCAAAGAAAGTGTCACAGTAGCAAATCCTGCTTTGTGCATATTACAACCTGCAAACTCTTTCCTTTCTGGCTCTTCCTGTGTGCAAGCAGAGAGCAGTCTTTTGAGCACTCCAAACTGGTATTCCGGACGTCTAGGGAATGCGCCTCAGATGTTGTGCTCAAACGGAATTGGAGCTGGTTAACCAAGCAGCACCTGCAAAGCAAGTTTCATCGTAGCAAATCCTGCTGCGTGCAGAAGAGTTCCAGCAGCCTCGTTCAGTCCTGGCTCTTAGTCTGTGCGAGCAGAGACCAACCGTTTGTGCACTCCAAACTCGGTTTCAGGACGGCTGGGGAGTGCACCGCAGCTGTTGAGCACAAACGGACGTCGAGGTGGCAAACCAAAGGAGCCACTGCAATGCAAGTACCACCTCTGCGAAAGATGCGGTGTGCAGACGGTTGCCAGGAGCTACTTTCAGACCTGGATCATCGCCTGATTGGTCAAAGGTACTTGCCTACTCACTCAGCAGCAGGATGTCTGAGATTGGGTGTCAGAGAGGTTCTTTCAAATGCACTTTCAGATATGCAGGCAGGGAGTGAGAGTAAAAGAGGTGGCCCGGTTGCAAAGCTTACTGACTGCTGAAGAGATCCAGCAGCCTCTTTTTCAGTCCTGCCTCTTCGTCTGTGCCAGCAGAGACCAATCGTTCGTGCACTCCGAAGTCGGATTCAGGACGGCTGGGGAGTGCACCACAGATGTTGTACGCAAAGGGATTTTGAGGTGGCAAACCAAGGAGCCACTGTAATGCAAGTACCACCTCTGCGACAAATGCTTTGTGCAGACGGTTTCCAGTAGCTACTTTCAGACCTGGATCTTCGTCTGAGGGATCAAACATACTTGCCTACTCACTCAGCAGCAGGATGTCTGAGATTGGGTGACAGAGAGGTTCGTTCAAATGCACTTTCAGATATGCAAGCAGGGAGTAAGAGTAAAAGAGGTGGCCCGGTTGCAAAGCTTACTGACTGCTGAAGAGATCCAGCAGCCTCTTTTTCAGTCCTGGCTCTTTGTCTGTGCCAGGAGAGACCAATGGTTCATGCACTCCAAGCTCGGATTCAGGACCGCTGGGGAGTGCACCACAGATGATGTGCTCAAACGGACTTGGAGCTGGCAAACCAAGCAGCCTCTGCAAAGCAAGTGCAACTGTAGCAAATCCTGCTGTGTGCAGAAGAGTTCCAGCAGCCTCTTTCCTTTCTGGCTCTTCGTCTGTGTCAGTAGAGACCAATCGTTTGTGCACTCCAAAGTCGGATTCAGGACGGCTGGGAATTGCACCACAGATGTTGTACTCGAACGGACTTGGAGCTGGTAAAGCAAGCAGCGACTGCAAACCAAGTGTCACTGCAGCAAATCCTGCTGTGTGCAGATTACAACCTGCAACCTCTTTTAGTCCTGGCTCTTCGTGTGTGCAAGCAGAGAGCAGTCTTTTGAGCACTCCATATTGGTATTCCGGACGTCTGGGGAATGTGCCACGGATGTTGTGCTCAAACGGACTTGGAGCAGGCAAACCAAGCAGCGACTGCAAAGCAAGTGTCACCCTAGAAAATCCTGCTGTGTGCAGATTGCATCCAGCAGCCTCTTTCCTTTCTGGCTCTTCGTCTGTGAGAGCAGAGAGCAATCGTTTGTCCACTCCAAGGTCGGATTCAGGACGGCTGTGGTGTGCACCACAGATTTTCTGCTCAAACGGACATGGAGCTGGTAAACCAAGCAGCACCTGCAAAGCAAGTGTCATCGTAGCAAATCCTGCTGTGTGCAGATTACATCCAACAGCCTCTTTCCTTTCTGGCTCTTCGTCTGTGCGAGCAGAGACCGACCGTTTGTGCACTCCAAACTCGGTTTCAGGACGGCTGGGGAGTGCACCGCAGCTGTTGAGCACAAACGGACGTCGAGGTGGCAAACCAAAGGAGCCACTGCAATGCAAGTACCACCTCTGCGAAAGATGCTGCGTGCAGACGGTTGCCAGGAGCTACTTTCAGACCTGGATCATCGCCTGATTGGTCTAAGGTACTTGCCTACTCACTCAGCAGCAGGATGTCTGAGATTGGGTGTCAGAGAGGTTCGTTCAAATGCACTTTCAGATATGCAAGCAGGGAGTGAGAGTAAAAGTGGTGGCCCGGTTGCAAAGCTTACTGACTGCTGAAGAGATCCAGCAGCCTCTTTCAGTCCTGGCTCTTTGTCTGTGCCAGCAGAGACCAATCGTTCGTGCATTCCAATCTCGGACTCAGGACCGCTGGGGAGTGCACCACAGATGATGTGCTCAAACGGACTTGGAGCTGGTAAAGCAAGCAGTGACTGCAAAGCAAGTGCCACAGGAGCAAAACCTGCTGTGTGCAGATTACAACCTGCAACCTCTTTCAGTCCTGGCTCTTCGTGTGTGCAAGCAGAGACCAGTCCTTTGAGCACTCCAAATTGGTATTCCGGACGTCTGGGGAATGTGCCACAGATGTTGTGCTCAAACGGACTTGGAGCTGGTAAAGCAAGCAGCGACTGCAAAGCAAGTGTCACCGTAGCAAATCCTGCTGTGTGCAGAAGAGTTCCAGCAGCCTCTTTCCTTCCTGGCTCTTCTTCTATGCCAGCAGAGACCAACCGTTTGTGTACTCCAAACTCGGATCCAGGATGGCTGTGGTGTGTACCACAGATTTTCTTCTGAAACGGACTTGGAGCTGGTAAAGCAAGCAGCGACTGCAAAGCAAGTGTCACAGAAGCAAATCCTGCAGTGTGCAGAAGAGTTCCAGCAGCCTCTTTCAGTCCTTGCTCTGTGTCTGTGAGAGAAGAGAGCAATCGTTTGTCCACTCCAAAGTTGGATTCAGGACGGCTGTGGTGTGCACCACAGATTTTCCGTTCAAACGGTCTTGGAGCTGGTAAACCAAGCAGCACCTGCAAAGCAAGTGTCATCGTAGCAAATCCTGCTGTGTGCAGAAGAGATCCAGCAGCCTGTTTCAGTCCTACCTCTTCGTCTGTGCGAGCAGAGACCGACCGTTTGTGCACTCCAAACTCGGTTTCAGGACGACTGGGGAGTGCACCGCAGCTGTTGAGCACAAACGGATGTCGAGGTGGCAAACCAAAGGAGCCACTGCAATACAAGGAGCACCTCTGCGAAAGATGCTGTGTGCAGACGGTTTCCAGGAGCTACTTTCAGACCTGGATCATCGCCTGAGTGGTCAAACGTACTTGCCTACTCACTCAGCAGCAGGATGTCTGAGATTGGGTGTCAGAGAGGTTCGTTCAAATGCACTTTCAGATATTCAAGCAGGGAGTGAGAGTAAAAGAGGTGGCCCGGTTGCAAAGCTTACTGACTGCTGAAGAGATCCAGCAGGCTCTTTCAGTCCTGGCTCTTTGTCTATGCCAGCAGAGACCAATCGTTCGTGCACTCCAATGTCGGATTTAGGACGGCTGGGGAGTGCACCACAGATGTTGTGCTTAAACGGACTTGGAGCAGGTAAATCAAGCAGCGACTGCAAAGCAAGTCTAACCATACCAAATCCTCCTGTGTGCAGATTACATCCAGCAGCCTCTTTCCTTTCTGGCTCTTCGTCTGGGCGTGCAGAGACCAACCGTTTGTGCACTCCAAACTCAGAATCAGGACGGCTGGGGAGTGCACCACAGATGCTGTGCTCAAACGGACTGGGAGCTGGTAAAGCAAGCAGCGAGCGCCAAGCAAGTGTCACCGTAGCAAATCCTGCTGTGTGCAGAAGAGTTCCAGCAGCCTCTTTCCTTTCTGGCTCTTCGTCTGTGCGAGCAGAGACCGACCGTTTGTGCACTCCAAACTCGGTTTCAGGACGGCTGGGGAGTGCACCGGAGCTGTTGGGCACAAACGGACGCCGAGATGGCAAACCAAAGGAGCCACTGCAATACAAGGTGCACCTCTGCGAAAGATGCTGTGTGCAGACGGTTGCCAGGAGCTACTCTCAGACCTGGATCATCGCCTGAGTGGCCAAACGTACTTGCCTACTCACTCAGCAGCAGGATGTCTGAGATTGGGTGTCAGAGAGGTTCGTTCAAATGCACTTTTAGATATGCAAGCAAGGAGTGAGAGTGAAAGAGGTGGCCCGTTTGCAAAGCTTACAGACTGCTGAATAGATCCAGCAGCCTCTTTCAGTCCTGCCTCTTCGTCTGTGCCAGCGGAAGCCAATCGTTCCTGCACTCCAAACTCGGATTTCGGATGGCTGGGGAGTGCACCACAGACTTTGTGCTCAAACGGACTTGGAGCAGGTACAGCAAGCAGCGAATGCAAAGCAAGTCTAACCATACCAAATCCTGCTGTGTGCAGATTACATCCAGCAGCCTCTTTCAGTCCTGGCTCTTCGTCTGTGTCAGCAGAGACCAATCGTTTGTGCAGTCCAAAGTCGGATTCAGGACCGCTGGGAATTGCACCACAGATATTGTTCTCGAACGGACTTGGAGCTGGTGAAGCAAGCAGCGACTGCAAAGAAAGTGTCACAGTAGCAAATCCTGCTTTGTGCATATTACAACCTGCAAACTCTTTCCTTTCTGGCTCTTCCTGTGTGCAAGCAGAGAGCAGTCTTTTGAGCACTCCAAACTGGTATTCCGGACGTCTAGGGAATGCGCCTCAGATGTTGTGCTCAAACGGAATTGGAGCTGGTTAACCAAGCAGCACCTGCAAAGCAAGTTTCATCGTAGCAAATCCTGCTGCGTGCAGAAGAGTTCCAGCAGCCTCGTTCAGTCCTGGCTCTTAGTCTGTGCGAGCAGAGACCAACCGTTTGTGCACTCCAAACTCGGTTTCAGGACGGCTGGGGAGTGCACCGCAGCTGTTGAGCACAAACGGACGTCGAGGTGGCAAACCAAAGGAGCCACTGCAATGCAAGTACCACCTCTGCGAAAGATGCGGTGTGCAGACGGTTGCCAGGAGCTACTTTCAGACCTGGATCATCGCCTGATTGGTCAAAGGTACTTGCCTACTCACTCAGCAGCAGGATGTCTGAGATTGGGTGTCAGAGAGGTTCTTTCAAATGCACTTTCAGATATGCAGGCAGGGAGTGAGAGTAAAAGAGGTGGCCCGGTTGCAAAGCTTACTGACTGCTGAAGAGATCCAGCAGCCTCTTTTTCAGTCCTGCCTCTTCGTCTGTGCCAGCAGAGACCAATCGTTCGTGCACTCCGAAGTCGGATTCAGGACGGCTGGGGAGTGCACCACAGATGTTGTACGCAAAGGGATTTTGAGGTGGCAAACCAAGGAGCCACTGTAATGCAAGTACCACCTCTGCGACAAATGCTTTGTGCAGACGGTTTCCAGTAGCTACTTTCAGACCTGGATCTTCGTCTGAGGGATCAAACATACTTGCCTACTCACTCAGCAGCAGGATGTCTGAGATTGGGTGACAGAGAGGTTCGTTCAAATGCACTTTCAGATATGCAAGCAGGGAGTAAGAGTAAAAGAGGTGGCCCGGTTGCAAAGCTTACTGACTGCTGAAGAGATCCAGCAGCCTCTTTTTCAGTCCTGGCTCTTTGTCTGTGCCAGGAGAGACCAATGGTTCATGCACTCCAAACTCGGATTCAGGACCGCTGGGGAGTGCACCACAGATGATGTGCTCAAACGGACTTGGAGCTGGCAAACCAAGCAGCCTCTGCAAAGCAAGTGCAACTGTAGCAAATCCTGCTGTGTGCAGAAGAGTTCCAGCAGCCTCTTTCCTTTCTGGCTCTTCGTCTGTGTCAGTAGAGACCAATCGTTTGTGCACTCCAAAGTCGGATTCAGGACGGCTGGGAATTGCACCACAGATGTTGTACTCGAACGGACTTGGAGCTGGTAAAGCAAGCAGCGACTGCAAACCAAGTGTCACTGCAGCAAATCCTGCTGTGTGCAGATTACAACCTGCAACCTCTTTTAGTCCTGGCTCTTCGTGTGTGCAAGCAGAGAGCAGTCTTTTGAGCACTCCATATTGGTATTCCGGACGTCTGGGGAATGTGCCACGGATGTTGTGCTCAAACGGACTTGGAGCAGGCAAACCAAGCAGCGACTGCAAAGCAAGTGTCACCCTAGAAAATCCTGCTGTGTGCAGATTGCATCCAGCAGCCTCTTTCCTTTCTGGCTCTTCGTCTGTGAGAGCAGAGAGCAATCGTTTGTCCACTCCAAGGTCGGATTCAGGACGGCTGTGGTGTGCACCACAGATTTTCTGCTCAAACGGACATGGAGCTGGTAAACCAAGCAGCACCTGCAAAGCAAGTGTCATCGTAGCAAATCCTGCTGTGTGCAGATTACATCCAACAGCCTCTTTCCTTTCTGGCTCTTCGTCTGTGCGAGCAGAGACCGACCGTTTGTGCACTCCAAACTCGGTTTCAGGACGGCTGGGGAGTGCACCGCAGCTGTTGAGCACAAACGGACGTCGAGGTGGCAAACCAAAGGAGCCACTGCAATGCAAGTACCACCTCTGCGAAAGTTGCTGCGTGCAGACGGTTGCCAGGAGCTACTTTCAGACCTGGATCATCGCCTGATTGGTCTAAGGTACTTGCCTACTCACTCAGCAGCAGGATGTCTGAGATTGGGTGTCAGAGAGGTTCGTTCAAATGCACTTTCAGATATGCAAGCAGGGAGTGAGAGTAAAAGTGGTGGCCCGGTTGCAAAGCTTACTGACTGCTGAAGAGATCCAGCAGCCTCTTTCAGTCCTGGCTCTTTGTCTGTGCCAGCAGAGACCAATCGTTCGTGCATTCCAATCTCGGACTCAGGACCGCTGGGGAGTGCACCGCAGATGATGTGCTCAAACGGACTTGGAGCTGGTAAAGCAAGCAGTGACTGCAAAGCAAGTGCCACAGGAGCAAAACCTGCTGTGTGCAGATTACAACCTGCAACCTCTTTCAGTCCTGGCTCTTCGTGTGTGCAAGCAGAGACCAGTCCTTTGAGCACTCCAAATTGGTATTCCGGACGTCTGGGGAATGTGCCACAGATGTTGTGCTCAAACGGACTTGGAGCTGGTAAAGCAAGCAGCGACTGCAAAGCAAGTGTCACCGTAGCAAATCCTGCTGTGTGCAGAAGAGTTCCAGCAGCCTCTTTCCTTCCTGGCTCTTCTTCTATGCCAGCAGAGACCAACCGTTTGTGTACTCCAAACTCGGATCCAGGATGGCTGTGGTGTGTACCACAGATTTTCTTCTGAAACGGACTTGGAGCTGGTAAAGCAAGCAGCGACTGCAAAGCAAGTGTCACAGAAGCAAATCCTGCAGTGTGCAGAAGAGTTCCAGCAGCCTCTTTCAGTCCTTGCTCTGTGTCTGTGAGAGAAGAGAGCAATCGTTTGTCCACTCCAAAGTTGGATTCAGGACGGCTGTGGTGTGCACCACAGATTTTCCGTTCAAACGGTCTTGGAGCTGGTAAACCAAGCAGCACCTGCAAAGCAAGTGTCATCGTAGCAAATCCTGCTGTGTGCAGAAGAGATCCAGCAGCCTGTTTCAGTCCTACCTCTTCGTCTGTGCGAGCAGAGACCGACCGTTTGTGCACTCCAAACTCGGTTTCAGGACGACTGGGGAGTGCACCGCAGCTGTTGAGCACAAACGGATGTCGAGGTGGCAAACCAAAGGAGCCACTGCAATACAAGGAGCACCTCTGCGAAAGATGCTGTGTGCAGACGGTTTCCAGGAGCTACTTTCAGACCTGGATCATCGCCTGAGTGGTCAAACGTACTTGCCTACTCACTCAGCAGCAGGATGTCTGAGATTGGGTGTCAGAGAGGTTCGTTCAAATGCACTTTCAGATATTCAAGCAGGGAGTGAGAGTAAAAGAGGTGGCCCGGTTGCAAAGCTTACTGACTGCTGAAGAGATCCAGCAGGCTCTTTCAGTCCTGGCTCTTTGTCTATGCCAGCAGAGACCAATCGTTCGTGCACTCCAATGTCGGATTTAGGACGGCTGGGGAGTGCACCACAGATGTTGTGCTTAAACGGACTTGGAGCAGGTAAATCAAGCAGCGACTGCAAAGCAAGTCTAACCATACCAAATCCTCCTGTGTGCAGATTACATCCAGCAGCCTCTTTCCTTTCTGGCTCTTCGTCTGGGCGTGCAGAGACCAACCGTTTGTGCACTCCAAACTCAGAATCAGGACGGCTGGGGAGTGCACCACAGATGCTGTGCTCAAACGGACTGGGAGCTGGTAAAGCAAGCAGCGAGCGCCAAGCAAGTGTCACCGTAGCAAATCCTGCTGTGTGCAGAAGAGTTCCAGCAGCCTCTTTCCTTTCTGGCTCTTCGTCTGTGCGAGCAGAGACCGACCGTTTGTGCACTCCAAACTCGGTTTCAGGACGGCTGGGGAGTGCACCGGAGCTGTTGGGCACAAACGGACGCCGAGATGGCAAACCAAAGGAGCCACTGCAATACAAGGTGCACCTCTGCGAAAGATGCTGTGTGCAGACGGTTGCCAGGAGCTACTCTCAGACCTGGATCATCGCCTGAGTGGCCAAACGTACTTGCCTACTCACTCAGCAGCAGGATGTCTGAGATTGGGTGTCAGAGAGGTTCGTTCAAATGCACTTTTAGATATGCAAGCAAGGAGTGAGAGTGAAAGAGGTGGCCCGTTTGCAAAGCTTACAGACTGCTGAATAGATCCAGCAGCCTCTTTCAGTCCTGCCTCTTCGTCTGTGCCAGCGGAAGCCAATCGTTCCTGCACTCCAAACTCGGATTTCGGATGGCTGGGGAGTGCACCACAGACTTTGTGCTCAAACGGACTTGGAGCAGGTACAGCAAGCAGCGAATGCAAAGCAAGTCTAACCATACCAAATCCTGCTGTGTGCAGATTACATCCAGCAGCCTCTTTCAGTCCTGGCTCTTCGTCTGTGTCAGCAGAGACCAATCGTTTGTGCAGTCCAAAGTCGGATTCAGGACCGCTGGGAATTGCACCACAGATATTGTTCTCGAACGGACTTGGAGCTGGTGAAGCAAGCAGCGACTGCAAAGAAAGTGTCACAGTAGCAAATCCTGCTTTGTGCATATTACAACCTGCAAACTCTTTCCTTTCTGGCTCTTCCTGTGTGCAAGCAGAGAGCAGTCTTTTGAGCACTCCAAACTGGTATTCCGGACGTCTAGGGAATGCGCCTCAGATGTTGTGCTCAAACGGAATTGGAGCTGGTTAACCAAGCAGCACCTGCAAAGCAAGTTTCATCGTAGCAAATCCTGCTGCGTGCAGAAGAGTTCCAGCAGCCTCGTTCAGTCCTGGCTCTTAGTCTGTGCGAGCAGAGACCAACCGTTTGTGCACTCCAAACTCGGTTTCAGGACGGCTGGGGAGTGCACCGCAGCTGTTGAGCACAAACGGACGTCGAGGTGGCAAACCAAAGGAGCCACTGCAATGCAAGTACCACCTCTGCGAAAGATGCGGTGTGCAGACGGTTGCCAGGAGCTACTTTCAGACCTGGATCATCGCCTGATTGGTCAAAGGTACTTGCCTACTCACTCAGCAGCAGGATGTCTGAGATTGGGTGTCAGAGAGGTTCTTTCAAATGCACTTTCAGATATGCAGGCAGGGAGTGAGAGTAAAAGAGGTGGCCCGGTTGCAAAGCTTACTGACTGCTGAAGAGATCCAGCAGCCTCTTTTTCAGTCCTGCCTCTTCGTCTGTGCCAGCAGAGACCAATCGTTCGTGCACTCCGAAGTCGGATTCAGGACGGCTGGGGAGTGCACCACAGATGTTGTACGCAAAGGGATTTTGAGGTGGCAAACCAAGGAGCCACTGTAATGCAAGTACCACCTCTGCGACAAATGCTTTGTGCAGACGGTTTCCAGTAGCTACTTTCAGACCTGGATCTTCGTCTGAGGGATCAAACATACTTGCCTACTCACTCAGCAGCAGGATGTCTGAGATTGGGTGACAGAGAGGTTCGTTCAAATGCACTTTCAGATATGCAAGCAGGGAGTAAGAGTAAAAGAGGTGGCCCGGTTGCAAAGCTTACTGACTGCTGAAGAGATCCAGCAGCCTCTTTTTCAGTCCTGGCTCTTTGTCTGTGCCAGGAGAGACCAATGGTTCATGCACTCCAAACTCGGATTCAGGACCGCTGGGGAGTGCACCACAGATGATGTGCTCAAACGGACTTGGAGCTGGCAAACCAAGCAGCCTCTGCAAAGCAAGTGCAACTGTAGCAAATCCTGCTGTGTGCAGAAGAGTTCCAGCAGCCTCTTTCCTTTCTGGCTCTTCGTCTGTGTCAGTAGAGACCAATCGTTTGTGCACTCCAAAGTCGGATTCAGGACGGCTGGGAATTGCACCACAGATGTTGTACTCGAACGGACTTGGAGCTGGTAAAGCAAGCAGCGACTGCAAACCAAGTGTCACTGCAGCAAATCCTGCTGTGTGCAGATTACAACCTGCAACCTCTTTTAGTCCTGGCTCTTCGTGTGTGCAAGCAGAGAGCAGTCTTTTGAGCACTCCATATTGGTATTCCGGACGTCTGGGGAATGTGCCACGGATGTTGTGCTCAAACGGACTTGGAGCAGGCAAACCAAGCAGCGACTGCAAAGCAAGTGTCACCCTAGAAAATCCTGCTGTGTGCAGATTGCATCCAGCAGCCTCTTTCCTTTCTGGCTCTTCGTCTGTGAGAGCAGAGAGCAATCGTTTGTCCACTCCAAGGTCGGATTCAGGACGGCTGTGGTGTGCACCACAGATTTTCTGCTCAAACGGACATGGAGCTGGTAAACCAAGCAGCACCTGCAAAGCAAGTGTCATCGTAGCAAATCCTGCTGTGTGCAGATTACATCCAACAGCCTCTTTCCTTTCTGGCTCTTCGTCTGTGCGAGCAGAGACCGACCGTTTGTGCACTCCAAACTCGGTTTCAGGACGGCTGGGGAGTGCACCGCAGCTGTTGAGCACAAACGGACGTCGAGGTGGCAAACCAAAGGAGCCACTGCAATGCAAGTACCACCTCTGCGAAAGATGCTGCGTGCAGACGGTTGCCAGGAGCTACTTTCAGACCTGGATCATCGCCTGATTGGTCTAAGGTACTTGCCTACTCACTCAGCAGCAGGATGTCTGAGATTGGGTGTCAGAGAGGTTCGTTCAAATGCACTTTCAGATATGCAAGCAGGGAGTGAGAGTAAAAGAGGTGGCCCGGTTGCAAAGCTTACTGACTGCTGAAGAGATCCAGCAGGCTCTTTCAGTCCTGGCTCTTTGTCTATGCCAGCAGAGACCAATCGTTCGTGCACTCCAATGTCGGATTTAGGACGGCTGGGGAGTGCACCACAGATGTTGTGCTTAAACGGACTTGGAGCAGGTAAATCAAGCAGCGACTGCAAAGCAAGTCTAACCATACCAAATCCTCCTGTGTGCAGATTACATCCAGCAGCCTCTTTCCTTTCTGGCTCTTCGTCTGGGCGTGCAGAGACCAACCGTTTGTGCACTCCAAACTCAGAATCAGGACGGCTGGGGAGTGCACCACAGATGCTGTGCTCAAACGGACTGGGAGCTGGTAAAGCAAGCAGCGAGCGCCAAGCAAGTGTCACCGTAGCAAATCCTGCTGTGTGCAGAAGAGTTCCAGCAGCCTCTTTCCTTTCTGGCTCTTCGTCTGTGCGAGCAGAGACCGACCGTTTGTGCACTCCAAACTCGGTTTCAGGACGGCTGGGGAGTGCACCGGAGCTGTTGGGCACAAACGGACGCCGAGATGGCAAACCAAAGGAGCCACTGCAATACAAGGTGCACCTCTGCGAAAGATGCTGTGTGCAGACGGTTGCCAGGAGCTACTCTCAGACCTGGATCATCGCCTGAGTGGCCAAACGTACTTGCCTACTCACTCAGCAGCAGGATGTCTGAGATTGGGTGTCAGAGAGGTTCGTTCAAATGCACTTTTAGATATGCAAGCAAGGAGTGAGAGTGAAAGAGGTGGCCCGTTTGCAAAGCTTACAGACTGCTGAATAGATCCAGCAGCCTCTTTCAGTCCTGCCTCTTCGTCTGTGCCAGCGGAAGCCAATCGTTCCTGCACTCCAAACTCGGATTTCGGATGGCTGGGGAGTGCACCACAGACTTTGTGCTCAAACGGACTTGGAGCAGGTACAGCAAGCAGCGAATGCAAAGCAAGTCTAACCATACCAAATCCTGCTGTGTGCAGATTACATCCAGCAGCCTCTTTCAGTCCTGGCTCTTCGTCTGTGTCAGCAGAGACCAATCGTTTGTGCAGTCCAAAGTCGGATTCAGGACCGCTGGGAATTGCACCACAGATATTGTTCTCGAACGGACTTGGAGCTGGTGAAGCAAGCAGCGACTGCAAAGAAAGTGTCACAGTAGCAAATCCTGCTTTGTGCATATTACAACCTGCAAACTCTTTCCTTTCTGGCTCTTCCTGTGTGCAAGCAGAGAGCAGTCTTTTGAGCACTCCAAACTGGTATTCCGGACGTCTAGGGAATGCGCCTCAGATGTTGTGCTCAAACGGAATTGGAGCTGGTTAACCAAGCAGCACCTGCAAAGCAAGTTTCATCGTAGCAAATCCTGCTGCGTGCAGAAGAGTTCCAGCAGCCTCGTTCAGTCCTGGCTCTTAGTCTGTGCGAGCAGAGACCAACCGTTTGTGCACTCCAAACTCGGTTTCAGGACGGCTGGGGAGTGCACCGCAGCTGTTGAGCACAAACGGACGTCGAGGTGGCAAACCAAAGGAGCCACTGCAATGCAAGTACCACCTCTGCGAAAGATGCGGTGTGCAGACGGTTGCCAGGAGCTACTTTCAGACCTGGATCATCGCCTGATTGGTCAAAGGTACTTGCCTACTCACTCAGCAGCAGGATGTCTGAGATTGGGTGTCAGAGAGGTTCTTTCAAATGCACTTTCAGATATGCAGGCAGGGAGTGAGAGTAAAAGAGGTGGCCCGGTTGCAAAGCTTACTGACTGCTGAAGAGATCCAGCAGCCTCTTTTTCAGTCCTGCCTCTTCGTCTGTGCCAGCAGAGACCAATCGTTCGTGCACTCCGAAGTCGGATTCAGGACGGCTGGGGAGTGCACCACAGATGTTGTACGCAAAGGGATTTTGAGGTGGCAAACCAAGGAGCCACTGTAATGCAAGTACCACCTCTGCGACAAATGCTTTGTGCAGACGGTTTCCAGTAGCTACTTTCAGACCTGGATCTTCGTCTGAGGGATCAAACATACTTGCCTACTCACTCAGCAGCAGGATGTCTGAGATTGGGTGACAGAGAGGTTCGTTCAAATGCACTTTCAGATATGCAAGCAGGGAGTAAGAGTAAAAGAGGTGGCCCGGTTGCAAAGCTTACTGACTGCTGAAGAGATCCAGCAGCCTCTTTTTCAGTCCTGGCTCTTTGTCTGTGCCAGGAGAGACCAATGGTTCATGCACTCCAAACTCGGATTCAGGACCGCTGGGGAGTGCACCACAGATGATGTGCTCAAACGGACTTGGAGCTGGCAAACCAAGCAGCCTCTGCAAAGCAAGTGCAACTGTAGCAAATCCTGCTGTGTGCAGAAGAGTTCCAGCAGCCTCTTTCCTTTCTGGCTCTTCGTCTGTGTCAGTAGAGACCAATCGTTTGTGCACTCCAAAGTCGGATTCAGGACGGCTGGGAATTGCACCACAGATGTTGTACTCGAACGGACTTGGAGCTGGTAAAGCAAGCAGCGACTGCAAACCAAGTGTCACTGCAGCAAATCCTGCTGTGTGCAGATTACAACCTGCAACCTCTTTTAGTCCTGGCTCTTCGTGTGTGCAAGCAGAGAGCAGTCTTTTGAGCACTCCATATTGGTATTCCGGACGTCTGGGGAATGTGCCACGGATGTTGTGCTCAAACGGACTTGGAGCAGGCAAACCAAGCAGCGACTGCAAAGCAAGTGTCACCCTAGAAAATCCTGCTGTGTGCAGATTGCATCCAGCAGCCTCTTTCCTTTCTGGCTCTTCGTCTGTGAGAGCAGAGAGCAATCGTTTGTCCACTCCAAGGTCGGATTCAGGACGGCTGTGGTGTGCACCACAGATTTTCTGCTCAAACGGACATGGAGCTGGTAAACCAAGCAGCACCTGCAAAGCAAGTGTCATCGTAGCAAATCCTGCTGTGTGCAGATTACATCCAACAGCCTCTTTCCTTTCTGGCTCTTCGTCTGTGCGAGCAGAGACCGACCGTTTGTGCACTCCAAACTCGGTTTCAGGACGGCTGGGGAGTGCACCGCAGCTGTTGAGCACAAACGGACGTCGAGGTGGCAAACCAAAGGAGCCACTGCAATGCAAGTACCACCTCTGCGAAAGTTGCTGCGTGCAGACGGTTGCCAGGAGCTACTTTCAGACCTGGATCATCGCCTGATTGGTCTAAGGTACTTGCCTACTCACTCAGCAGCAGGATGTCTGAGATTGGGTGTCAGAGAGGTTCGTTCAAATGCACTTTCAGATATGCAAGCAGGGAGTGAGAGTAAAAGTGGTGGCCCGGTTGCAAAGCTTACTGACTGCTGAAGAGATCCAGCAGCCTCTTTCAGTCCTGGCTCTTTGTCTGTGCCAGCAGAGACCAATCGTTCGTGCATTCCAATCTCGGACTCAGGACCGCTGGGGAGTGCACCGCAGATGATGTGCTCAAACGGACTTGGAGCTGGTAAAGCAAGCAGTGACTGCAAAGCAAGTGCCACAGGAGCAAAACCTGCTGTGTGCAGATTACAACCTGCAACCTCTTTCAGTCCTGGCTCTTCGTGTGTGCAAGCAGAGACCAGTCCTTTGAGCACTCCAAATTGGTATTCCGGACGTCTGGGGAATGTGCCACAGATGTTGTGCTCAAACGGACTTGGAGCTGGTAAAGCAAGCAGCGACTGCAAAGCAAGTGTCACCGTAGCAAATCCTGCTGTGTGCAGAAGAGTTCCAGCAGCCTCTTTCCTTCCTGGCTCTTCTTCTATGCCAGCAGAGACCAACCGTTTGTGTACTCCAAACTCGGATCCAGGATGGCTGTGGTGTGTACCACAGATTTTCTTCTGAAACGGACTTGGAGCTGGTAAAGCAAGCAGCGACTGCAAAGCAAGTGTCACAGAAGCAAATCCTGCAGTGTGCAGAAGAGTTCCAGCAGCCTCTTTCAGTCCTTGCTCTGTGTCTGTGAGAGAAGAGAGCAATCGTTTGTCCACTCCAAAGTTGGATTCAGGACGGCTGTGGTGTGCACCACAGATTTTCCGTTCAAACGGTCTTGGAGCTGGTAAACCAAGCAGCACCTGCAAAGCAAGTGTCATCGTAGCAAATCCTGCTGTGTGCAGAAGAGATCCAGCAGCCTGTTTCAGTCCTACCTCTTCGTCTGTGCGAGCAGAGACCGACCGTTTGTGCACTCCAAACTCGGTTTCAGGACGACTGGGGAGTGCACCGCAGCTGTTGAGCACAAACGGATGTCGAGGTGGCAAACCAAAGGAGCCACTGCAATACAAGGAGCACCTCTGCGAAAGATGCTGTGTGCAGACGGTTTCCAGGAGCTACTTTCAGACCTGGATCATCGCCTGAGTGGTCAAACGTACTTGCCTACTCACTCAGCAGCAGGATGTCTGAGATTGGGTGTCAGAGAGGTTCGTTCAAATGCACTTTCAGATATTCAAGCAGGGAGTGAGAGTAAAAGAGGTGGCCCGGTTGCAAAGCTTACTGACTGCTGAAGAGATCCAGCAGGCTCTTTCAGTCCTGGCTCTTTGTCTATGCCAGCAGAGACCAATCGTTCGTGCACTCCAATGTCGGATTTAGGACGGCTGGGGAGTGCACCACAGATGTTGTGCTTAAACGGACTTGGAGCAGGTAAATCAAGCAGCGACTGCAAAGCAAGTCTAACCATACCAAATCCTCCTGTGTGCAGATTACATCCAGCAGCCTCTTTCCTTTCTGGCTCTTCGTCTGGGCGTGCAGAGACCAACCGTTTGTGCACTCCAAACTCAGAATCAGGACGGCTGGGGAGTGCACCACAGATGCTGTGCTCAAACGGACTGGGAGCTGGTAAAGCAAGCAGCGAGCGCCAAGCAAGTGTCACCGTAGCAAATCCTGCTGTGTGCAGAAGAGTTCCAGCAGCCTCTTTCCTTTCTGGCTCTTCGTCTGTGCGAGCAGAGACCGACCGTTTGTGCACTCCAAACTCGGTTTCAGGACGGCTGGGGAGTGCACCGGAGCTGTTGGGCACAAACGGACGCCGAGATGGCAAACCAAAGGAGCCACTGCAATACAAGGTGCACCTCTGCGAAAGATGCTGTGTGCAGACGGTTGCCAGGAGCTACTCTCAGACCTGGATCATCGCCTGAGTGGCCAAACGTACTTGCCTACTCACTCAGCAGCAGGATGTCTGAGATTGGGTGTCAGAGAGGTTCGTTCAAATGCACTTTTAGATATGCAAGCAAGGAGTGAGAGTGAAAGAGGTGGCCCGTTTGCAAAGCTTACAGACTGCTGAATAGATCCAGCAGCCTCTTTCAGTCCTGCCTCTTCGTCTGTGCCAGCGGAAGCCAATCGTTCCTGCACTCCAAACTCGGATTTCGGATGGCTGGGGAGTGCACCACAGACTTTGTGCTCAAACGGACTTGGAGCAGGTACAGCAAGCAGCGAATGCAAAGCAAGTCTAACCATACCAAATCCTGCTGTGTGCAGATTACATCCAGCAGCCTCTTTCAGTCCTGGCTCTTCGTCTGTGTCAGCAGAGACCAATCGTTTGTGCAGTCCAAAGTCGGATTCAGGACCGCTGGGAATTGCACCACAGATATTGTTCTCGAACGGACTTGGAGCTGGTGAAGCAAGCAGCGACTGCAAAGAAAGTGTCACAGTAGCAAATCCTGCTTTGTGCATATTACAACCTGCAAACTCTTTCCTTTCTGGCTCTTCCTGTGTGCAAGCAGAGAGCAGTCTTTTGAGCACTCCAAACTGGTATTCCGGACGTCTAGGGAATGCGCCTCAGATGTTGTGCTCAAACGGAATTGGAGCTGGTTAACCAAGCAGCACCTGCAAAGCAAGTTTCATCGTAGCAAATCCTGCTGCGTGCAGAAGAGTTCCAGCAGCCTCGTTCAGTCCTGGCTCTTAGTCTGTGCGAGCAGAGACCAACCGTTTGTGCACTCCAAACTCGGTTTCAGGACGGCTGGGGAGTGCACCGCAGCTGTTGAGCACAAACGGACGTCGAGGTGGCAAACCAAAGGAGCCACTGCAATGCAAGTACCACCTCTGCGAAAGATGCGGTGTGCAGACGGTTGCCAGGAGCTACTTTCAGACCTGGATCATCGCCTGATTGGTCAAAGGTACTTGCCTACTCACTCAGCAGCAGGATGTCTGAGATTGGGTGTCAGAGAGGTTCTTTCAAATGCACTTTCAGATATGCAGGCAGGGAGTGAGAGTAAAAGAGGTGGCCCGGTTGCAAAGCTTACTGACTGCTGAAGAGATCCAGCAGCCTCTTTTTCAGTCCTGCCTCTTCGTCTGTGCCAGCAGAGACCAATCGTTCGTGCACTCCGAAGTCGGATTCAGGACGGCTGGGGAGTGCACCACAGATGTTGTACGCAAAGGGATTTTGAGGTGGCAAACCAAGGAGCCACTGTAATGCAAGTACCACCTCTGCGACAAATGCTTTGTGCAGACGGTTTCCAGTAGCTACTTTCAGACCTGGATCTTCGTCTGAGGGATCAAACATACTTGCCTACTCACTCAGCAGCAGGATGTCTGAGATTGGGTGACAGAGAGGTTCGTTCAAATGCACTTTCAGATATGCAAGCAGGGAGTAAGAGTAAAAGAGGTGGCCCGGTTGCAAAGCTTACTGACTGCTGAAGAGATCCAGCAGCCTCTTTTTCAGTCCTGGCTCTTTGTCTGTGCCAGGAGAGACCAATGGTTCATGCACTCCAAACTCGGATTCAGGACCGCTGGGGAGTGCACCACAGATGATGTGCTCAAACGGACTTGGAGCTGGCAAACCAAGCAGCCTCTGCAAAGCAAGTGCAACTGTAGCAAATCCTGCTGTGTGCAGAAGAGTTCCAGCAGCCTCTTTCCTTTCTGGCTCTTCGTCTGTGTCAGTAGAGACCAATCGTTTGTGCACTCCAAAGTCGGATTCAGGACGGCTGGGAATTGCACCACAGATGTTGTACTCGAACGGACTTGGAGCTGGTAAAGCAAGCAGCGACTGCAAACCAAGTGTCACTGCAGCAAATCCTGCTGTGTGCAGATTACAACCTGCAACCTCTTTTAGTCCTGGCTCTTCGTGTGTGCAAGCAGAGAGCAGTCTTTTGAGCACTCCATATTGGTATTCCGGACGTCTGGGGAATGTGCCACGGATGTTGTGCTCAAACGGACTTGGAGCAGGCAAACCAAGCAGCGACTGCAAAGCAAGTGTCACCCTAGAAAATCCTGCTGTGTGCAGATTGCATCCAGCAGCCTCTTTCCTTTCTGGCTCTTCGTCTGTGAGAGCAGAGAGCAATCGTTTGTCCACTCCAAGGTCGGATTCAGGACGGCTGTGGTGTGCACCACAGATTTTCTGCTCAAACGGACATGGAGCTGGTAAACCAAGCAGCACCTGCAAAGCAAGTGTCATCGTAGCAAATCCTGCTGTGTGCAGATTACATCCAACAGCCTCTTTCCTTTCTGGCTCTTCGTCTGTGCGAGCAGAGACCGACCGTTTGTGCACTCCAAACTCGGTTTCAGGACGGCTGGGGAGTGCACCGCAGCTGTTGAGCACAAACGGACGTCGAGGTGGCAAACCAAAGGAGCCACTGCAATGCAAGTACCACCTCTGCGAAAGATGCTGCGTGCAGACGGTTGCCAGGAGCTACTTTCAGACCTGGATCATCGCCTGATTGGTCTAAGGTACTTGCCTACTCACTCAGCAGCAGGATGTCTGAGATTGGGTGTCAGAGAGGTTCGTTCAAATGCACTTTCAGATATGCAAGCAGGGAGTGAGAGTAAAAGTGGTGGCCCGGTTGCAAAGCTTACTGACTGCTGAAGAGATCCAGCAGCCTCTTTCAGTCCTGGCTCTTTGTCTGTGCCAGCAGAGACCAATCGTTCGTGCATTCCAATCTCGGACTCAGGACCGCTGGGGAGTGCACCGCAGATGATGTGCTCAAACGGACTTGGAGCTGGTAAAGCAAGCAGTGACTGCAAAGCAAGTGCCACAGGAGCAAAACCTGCTGTGTGCAGATTACAACCTGCAACCTCTTTCAGTCCTGGCTCTTCGTGTGTGCAAGCAGAGACCAGTCCTTTGAGCACTCCAAATTGGTATTCCGGACGTCTGGGGAATGTGCCACAGATGTTGTGCTCAAACGGACTTGGAGCTGGTAAAGCAAGCAGCGACTGCAAAGCAAGTGTCACCGTAGCAAATCCTGCTGTGTGCAGAAGAGTTCCAGCAGCCTCTTTCCTTCCTGGCTCTTCTTCTATGCCAGCAGAGACCAACCGTTTGTGTACTCCAAACTCGGATCCAGGATGGCTGTGGTGTGTACCACAGATTTTCTTCTGAAACGGACTTGGAGCTGGTAAAGCAAGCAGCGACTGCAAAGCAAGTGTCACAGAAGCAAATCCTGCAGTGTGCAGAAGAGTTCCAGCAGCCTCTTTCAGTCCTTGCTCTGTGTCTGTGAGAGAAGAGAGCAATCGTTTGTCCACTCCAAAGTTGGATTCAGGACGGCTGTGGTGTGCACCACAGATTTTCCGTTCAAACGGTCTTGGAGCTGGTAAACCAAGCAGCACCTGCAAAGCAAGTGTCATCGTAGCAAATCCTGCTGTGTGCAGAAGAGATCCAGCAGCCTGTTTCAGTCCTACCTCTTCGTCTGTGCGAGCAGAGACCGACCGTTTGTGCACTCCAAACTCGGTTTCAGGACGACTGGGGAGTGCACCGCAGCTGTTGAGCACAAACGGATGTCGAGGTGGCAAACCAAAGGAGCCACTGCAATACAAGGAGCACCTCTGCGAAAGATGCTGTGTGCAGACGGTTTCCAGGAGCTACTTTCAGACCTGGATCATCGCCTGAGTGGTCAAACGTACTTGCCTACTCACTCAGCAGCAGGATGTCTGAGATTGGGTGTCAGAGAGGTTCGTTCAAATGCACTTTCAGATATTCAAGCAGGGAGTGAGAGTAAAAGAGGTGGCCCGGTTGCAAAGCTTACTGACTGCTGAAGAGATCCAGCAGGCTCTTTCAGTCCTGGCTCTTTGTCTATGCCAGCAGAGACCAATCGTTCGTGCACTCCAATGTCGGATTTAGGACGGCTGGGGAGTGCACCACAGATGTTGTGCTTAAACGGACTTGGAGCAGGTAAATCAAGCAGCGACTGCAAAGCAAGTCTAACCATACCAAATCCTCCTGTGTGCAGATTACATCCAGCAGCCTCTTTCCTTTCTGGCTCTTCGTCTGGGCGTGCAGAGACCAACCGTTTGTGCACTCCAAACTCAGAATCAGGACGGCTGGGGAGTGCACCACAGATGCTGTGCTCAAACGGACTGGGAGCTGGTAAAGCAAGCAGCGAGCGCCAAGCAAGTGTCACCGTAGCAAATCCTGCTGTGTGCAGAAGAGTTCCAGCAGCCTCTTTCCTTTCTGGCTCTTCGTCTGTGCGAGCAGAGACCGACCGTTTGTGCACTCCAAACTCGGTTTCAGGACGGCTGGGGAGTGCACCGGAGCTGTTGGGCACAAACGGACGCCGAGATGGCAAACCAAAGGAGCCACTGCAATACAAGGTGCACCTCTGCGAAAGATGCTGTGTGCAGACGGTTGCCAGGAGCTACTCTCAGACCTGGATCATCGCCTGAGTGGCCAAACGTACTTCCCTACTCACTCAGCAGCAGGATGTCTGAGATTGGGTGTCAGAGAGGTTCGTTCAAATGCACTTTTAGATATGCAAGCAAGGAGTGAGAGTGAAAGAGGTGGCCCGTTTGCAAAGCTTACAGACTGCTGAAGAGATCCAGCAGCCTCTTTCAGTCCTGCCTCTTCGTCTGTGCCAGCGGAAGCCAATCGTTCCTGCACTCCAAACTCGGATTTAGGATGGCTGGGGAGTGCACCACAGACTTTGTGCTCAAACGGACTTGGAGCAGGTACAGCAAGCAGCGAATGCAAAGCAAGTCTAACCATACCAAATCCTGCTGTGTGCAGATTACATCCAGCAGCCTCTTTCAGTCCTGGCTCTTCGTCTGTGTCAGCAGAGACCAATCGTTTGTGCAGTCCAAAGTCGGATTCAGGACCGCTGGGAATTGCACCACAGATATTGTTCTCGAGCGGACTTGGAGCTGGTGAAGCAAGCAGCGACTGCAAAGAAAGTGTCACAGTAGCAAATCCTGCTTTGTGCATATTACAACCTGCAAACTCTTTCCTTTCTGGCTCTTCCTGTGTGCAAGCAGAGAGCAGTCTTTTGAGCACTCCAAACTGGTATTCCGGACGTCTAGGGAATGCGCCTCAGATGTTGTGCTCAAACGGAATTGGAGCTGGTTAACCAAGCAGCACCTGCAAAGCAAGTTTCATCGTAGCAAATCCTGCTGCGTGCAGAAGAGTTCCAGCAGCCTCGTTCAGTCCTGGCTCTTAGTCTGTGCGAGCAGAGACCAACCGTTTGTGCACTCCAAACTCGGTTTCAGGACGGCTGGGGAGTGCACCGCAGCTGTTGAGCACAAACGGACGTCGAGGTGGCAAACCAAAGGAGCCACTGCAATGCAAGTACCACCTCTGCGAAAGATGCGGTGTGCAGACGGTTGCCAGGAGCTACTTTCAGACCTGGATCATCGCCTGATTGGTCAAAGGTACTTGCCTACTCACTCAGCAGCAGGATGTCTGAGATTGGGTGTCAGAGAGGTTCTTTCAAATGCACTTTCAGATATGCAGGCAGGGAGTGAGAGTAAAAGAGGTGGCCCGGTTGCAAAGCTTACTGACTGCTGAAGAGATCCAGCAGCCTCTTTCAGTCCTGCCTCTTCGTCTGTGCCAGCAGAGACCAATCGTTCGTGCACTCCGAAGTCGGATTCAGGACGGCTGGGGAGTGCACCACAGATGTTGTACGCAAAGGGATTTTGAGGTGGCAAACCAAGGAGCCACTGTAATGCAAGTACCACCTCTGCGACAAATGCTTTGTGCAGACGGTTTCCAGTAGCTACTTTCAGACCTGGATCTTCGTCTGAGGGATCAAACATACTTGCCTACTCACTCAGCAGCAGGATGTCTGAGATTGGGTGACAGAGAGGTTCGTTCAAATGCACTTTCAGATATGCAAGCAGGGAGTAAGAGTAAAAGAGGTGGCCCGGTTGCAAAGCTTACTGACTGCTGAAGAGATCCAGCAGCCTCTTTTTCAGTCCTGGCTCTTTGTCTGTGCCAGGAGAGACCAATGGTTCATGCACTCCAAACTCGGATTCAGGACCGCTGGGGAGTGCACCACAGATGATGTGCTCAAACGGACTTGGAGCTGGCAAACCAAGCAGCCTCTGCAAAGCAAGTGCAACTGTAGCAAATCCTGCTGTGTGCAGAAGAGTTCCAGCAGCCTCTTTCCTTTCTGGCTCTTCGTCTGTGTCAGCAGAGACCAATCGTTTGCGCACTCCAAAGTCGGATTCAGGACGGCTGGGAATTGCACCACAGATGTTGTACTCGAACGGACTTGGAGCTGGTAAAGGAAGCAGCGACTGCAAACCAAGTGTCACCGCAGCAAATCCTGCTGTGTGCAGATTACAACCTGCCACCTCTTTTAGTCCTGGCTCTTTGTGTGTGCAAGCAGAGAGCAGTCTTTTGAGCACTCCATATTGGTATTCCGGACGTCTGGGGAATGTGCCACGGATGTTGTGCTCAAACGGACTTGGAGCAGGCAAACCAAGCAGCGACTGCAAAGCAAGTGTCACCCTAGAAAATCCTGCTGTGTGCAGATTGCATCCAGCAGCCTCTTTCCTTTCTGGCTCTTCGTCTGTGAGAGCAGAGAGCAATCGTGTGTCCACTCCAAGGTCGGATTCAGGACGGCTGTGGTGTGCACCACAGATTTTCTGCTCAAACGGACATGGAGCTGGTAAACCAAGCAGCACCTGCAAAGCAAGTGTCAACGTAGCAAATCCTGCTGTGTGCAGATTACATCCAGCAGCCTCTTTCCTTTCTGGCTCTTCGTCTGTGCGAGCAGAGACCAACCGTTTGTGCACTCCAAACTCGGTTTCAGGACGGCTGGGGAGTGCACCGCAGCTGTTGAGCACAAACGGACGTCGAGGTGGCAAACCAAAGGAGCCACTGCAATGCAAGTACCACCTCTGCGAAAGATGCTGCGTGCAGACGGTTGCCAGGAGCTACTTTCAGACCTGGATCATCGCCTGATTGGTCAAAGGTACTTGCCTACTCACTCAGCAGCAGGATGTCTGAGATTGGGTGTCAGAGAGGTTCGTTCAAATGCACTTTCAGCTATGCAAGCAGGGAGTGAGAGTAAAAGAGGAGGCCCGGTTGCAAACCTTACTGACTGCTGAAGAGATCCAGCAGGCTCTTTCAGTCCTGGCTCTTTGTCTATGCCAGCAGAGACCAATCGTTCGTGCACTCCAATGTCGGATTTAGGACGGCTGGGGAGTGCACCACAGATGTTGTGCTTAAACGGACTTGGAGCAGGTAAATCAAGCAACGACTGCAAAGCAAGTGTCACAGTAGCAAATCCTCCTGTGTGCAGATTACATCCAGCAGCCTCTTTCCTTTCTGGCTCTTCGTCTGGGCGTGCAGAGACCAACCGTTTGTGCACTCCAAACTCAGAATCAGGACGGCTGGGGAGTGCACCACAGATGCTGTGCTCAAACGGACTGGGAGCTGCTAAAGCAAGCAGCGAGTGCCAAGCAAGTGTCACCGTAGCAAATCCTGCTGTGTGCAGAAGAGTTCCAGCAGCCTCTTTCCTTTCTGGCTCTTCGTCTGTGCGAGCAGAGACCGACCGTTTGTGCACTCCAAACTCGGTTTCAGGACGGCTGGGGTGTGCACCGGAGCTGTTGGGCACAAACGGACGCCGAGGTGGCAAACCAAAGGAGCCACTGCAATACAAGGTGCACCTCTGCGAAAGATGCTGTGTGCAGACGGTTTCCAGTAGCTACTCTCAGACCTGGATCATCGCCTGAGTGGCCAAACGTTCTTCCCTACTCACTCAGCAGCAGGATGTCTGAGATTGGGCGTCAGAGAGGTTCGTTCAAATGCACTTTTAGATATGCAAGCAAGGAGTGAGAGTGAAAGAGGTGGCCCGTTTGCAAAGCTTACAGACTGCTGAAGAGATCCAGCAGCCTCTTTCAGTCCTGCCTCTTCGTCTGTGCCAGCGGAAGCCAATCGTTCCTGCACTCCAAACTCGGATTTAGGATGGCTGGGGAGTGCACCACAGACTTTGTGCTCAAACTGACTTGGAGCAGGTACAGCAAGCAGCGAATGCAAAGCAAGTCTAACCATACCAAATCCTGCTGTGTGCAGATTACATCCAGCAGCCTCTTTCAGTCCTGGCTCTTCGTCTGTGTCAGCAGAGACCAATCGTTTGTGCAGTCCAAAGTCGGATTCAGGACCGCTGGGAATTGCACCACAGATATTGTTCTCGAACGGACTTGGACCTGGTGAAGCAAGCAGCGACTGCAAAGAAAGTGTCACAGTAGCAAATCCTGCTTTGTGCATATTACAACCTGCAAACTCTTTCCTTTCTGGCTCTTCCTGTGTGCAAGCAGAGAGCAGTCTTTTGAGCACTCCAAACTGGTATTCCGGACGTCTAGGGAATGCGCCTCAGATGTTGTGCTCAAACGGAATTGCATCTGGTTAACCAAGCAGCACCTGCAAAGCAAGTTTCATCGTAGCAAATCCTGCTGTGTGCAGAAGAGTTCCAGCAGCCTCTTTCCTTTCTGGCTCTTAGTCTGTGCGAGCAGAGACCAACCGTTTGTGCACTCCAAACTCGGTTTCAGGACGGCTGGGGAGTGCACCGCAGCTGTTGAGCACAAACGGACGTCGAGGTGGCAAACCAAAGGAGCCACTGCAATGCAAGTACCACCTCTGCGAAAGATGCGGTGTGCAGACGGTTGCCAGGAGCTACTTTCAGACCTGGATCATCGCCTGATTGGTCAAAGGTACTTGCCTACTCACTCAGCAGCAGGAGGTCTGAGATTGGGTGTCAGAGAGGTTCTTTCAAATGCACTTTTAGATATGCAAGCAAGGAGTGCGAGTGAAAGAGGTGGCCCGGTTGCAAAGCTTACTGACTGCTGAAGAGATCCAGCAGCCTCTTTCAGTCCTGCCTCTTCGTCTGTGCCAGCAGAGACCAATCGTTCGTGCACTCCGAAGTCGGATTCAGGACGGCTGGGGAGTGCACCACAGATGTTGTACGCAAAGGGATTTTGAGGTGGCAAACCAAGGAGCCACTGTAATGCAAGTACCACCTCTGCGACAAATGCTTTGTGCAGACGGTTTCCAGTAGCTACTTTCAGACCTGGATCTTCGTCTGAGGGATCAAACATACTTGCCAACTCACTCAGCAGCAGGATGTCTGAGATTGGGTGACAGAGAGGTTCGTTCAAATGCACTTTCAGATATGCAAGCAGGGAGTAAGAGTAAAAGAGGTGGCCCGGTTGCAAAGCTTACTGACTGCTGAAGAGATCCAGCAGCCTCTTTTTCAGTCCTGGCTCTTTGTCTGTGCCAGGAGAGACCAATGGTTCATGCACTCCAAACTCGGATTCAGGACCGCTGGGGAGTGCACCACAGATGATGTGCTCAAACGGACTTGGAGCTGGCAAACCAAGCAGCCTCTGCAAAGCAAGTGCAACTGTAGCAAATCCTGCTGTGTGCAGATTACATCCAGCAGCGTCTTTCCTTTCTGCCTCTTCGTCTGTGCGAGCAGAGACCAACCGTTTGTGCACTCCAAACTCGGTTTCAGGACGGCTGGGGAGTGCACCGCAGCTGTTGAGCACAAACGGACGTCGAGGTGGCAAACCAAAGGAGCCACTGCAATGCAAGTACCACCTCTGCGAAAGATGCTGCGTGCAGACGGTTGCCAGGAGCTACTTTCAGACCTGGATCATCTCCTGATTGGTCAAAGGTACTTGCCTACTCACTCAGCAGCAGGATGTCTGAGATTGGGTGTCAGAGAGGTTCGTTCAAATGCACATTCAGATATGCAAGCAGGGAGTGAGAGTAAAAGAGGTGGCCCGGTTGCAAAGCTTACTGACTGCTGAAGAGATCCAGCAGCCTCTTTCAGTCCTGCCTCTTCGTCTGTGCCAGCAGAGACCAATCGTTCGTGCACTCCGAACTCGGACTCAGGACCGCTGGGGAGTGCACCACAGATGATGTGCTCAAACGGACTTGGAGCTGGTAAAGCAAGCAGTGACTGCAAAGCAAGTGTCACAGTAGCAAAACCTGCTGTGTGCAGATTACAACCTGCAACCTCTTTCAGTCCTGGCTCTTCGTGTGTGCAAGCAGTGACCAGTCCTTTGAGCACTCCAAATTGGTATTCCGGACGTCTGGGGAATGCGCCACAGATGTGCTCAAACGGACTTGGAGCTGGTAAAGCAAGCAGCGACTGCAAAGCAAGTGTCACCGTAGCAAATCCTGCTGTGTGCAGAAGAGTTCCAGCAGCCTCTTTCCTTCCTGGCTCTTCTTCTATGCGAGCAGAGACCAACTGTTTGTTTACTCCAAACTCGGATCCAGGATGGCTGTGGTGTGTACCACAGATTTTCTTCTGAAACGGACTTGGAGCTGGTAAAGCAAGGAGCGACTGCAAAGCACGTGTCACAGAAGCCAATCCTCCTGTGTGCAGATTACATCCAGCAGCCTCTTTCCTTTCTGGCTCTTCGTCTGGGCGTGCAGAGACCAACCGTTTGTGCACTCCAAACTCAGAATCAGGACGGCTGGGGAGTGCACCACAGATGCTGTGCTCAAACGGACTGGGAGCTGGTAAAGCAAGCAGCGAGTGCCAAGCAAGTATCACCGTAGCAAATCCTGCTGTGTGCAGAAGAGTTCCAGCAGCCTCTTTCCTTTCTGGCTCTTCGTCTGTGCGAGCAGAGACCGACCGTTTGTGCACTCCAAACTCGGTTTCAGGACGGCTGGGGAGTGCACCGCAGCTGTTGAGCACAAACGGATGTCGAGGTGGCAAACCAAAGGAGCCACTGCAATACAAGGAGCACCTCTGCGAAAGATGCTGCGTGCAGACGGTTTCCAGGAGCTACTTTCAGACCTGGATCATCGCCTGAGTGGTCAAACGTACTTGCCTACTCACTCAGCAGCAGGATGTCTGAGATTGGGTGTCAGAGAGGTTCGTTCAAATGCACTTTCAGATATTCAAGCAGGGAGTGAGAGTAAAAGAGGAGGCCCGGTTGCAAACCTTACTGACTGCTGAAGAGATCCAGCAGGCTCTTTCAGTCCTGGCTCTTTGTCTATGCCAGCAGAGACCAATCCTTCGTGCACTCCAATATCGGATTTAGGACGGCTGGGGAGTGCACCACAGATGTTGTGCTTAAACGGACTTGGAGCAGGTAAATCAAGCAGCGACTGCGAAGCAAGTGTCACAGAAGCAAATCCTCCTGTGTGCAGATTACATCCAGCAGCCTCTTTCCTTTCTGGCTCTTCGTCTGGGCGTGCAGAGACCAACCGTTTGTGTACCCCAAACTCAGAATCAGGACGGCTGGGGAGTGCACCACAGATGCTGTGCTCAAACGGACTGGGAGCTGGTAAAGCAAGCAGCACCTGCAAAGCAAGTGTCACCGTAGCAAATCCTGCTGTGTGCAGAAGAGTTCCAGCAGCCTCTTTCCTTTCTGGCTCTTCGTCTGTGCGAGCAGAGACCGACCGTTTGTGCACTCCAAACTCGGTTTCAGGATGGCTGGGGAGTGCACCGCAGCTGTTGGGCACAAACGGACGCCGAGGTGGCAAACCAAAGGAGCCACTGCAATACAAGGAGCACCTCTGCGAAAGATGCTGTGTGCAGACGGTTTCCAGGAGCTACTCTCAGACCTAGATCATCGCCTGAGTGGCCAAACGTACTTCCCTACTCACTCAGCAGCAGGATGTCTCAGATTGGGTGTCAGAGAGGTTCGTTCAAATGCACTTTTAGATATGCAAGCAAGGAGTGAGAGTGAAAGAGGTGGCCCGTTTGCAAAGCTTACAGACTGCTGAATAGATCCAGCAGCCTCTTTCAGTCCTGCCTCTTCGTCTGTGCCAGCGGAAGCCAATCGTTCCTGCACTCCAAACTCGGATTTCGGATGGCTGGGGAGTGCACCACAGACTTTGTGCTCAAACGGACTTGGAGCAGGTACAGCAAGCAGCGAATGCAAAGCAAGTCTAACCATACCAAATCCTGCTGTGTGCAGATTACATCCAGCAGCCTCTTTCAGTCCTGGCTCTTCGTCTGTGTCAGCAGAGACCAATCGTTTGTGCAGTCCAAAGTCGGATTCAGGACCGCTGGGAATTGCACCACAGATATTGTTCTCGAACGGACTTGGAGCTGGTGAAGCAAGCAGCGACTGCAAAGAAAGTGTCACAGTAGCAAATCCTGCTTTGTGCATATTACAACCTGCAAACTCTTTCCTTTCTGGCTCTTCCTGTGCGCAAGCAGAGAGCAGTCTTTTGAGCACTCCAAACTGGTATTCCGGACGTCTAGGAAATGCGCCTCAGATGTTGTGCTCAAACGGAATTGCATCTGGTTAACCAAGCAGCACCTGCAAAGCAAGTTTCATCGTAGCAAATCCTGCTGCGTGCAGAAGAGTTCCAGCAGCCTCGTTCAGTCCTGGCTCTTAGTCTGTGCGAACAGAGACCAACCGTTTGTGCACTCCAAACTCGGTTTCAGGACGGCTGGGGAGTGCACCGCAGCTGTTGAGCACAAACGGACGTCGAGGTGGCAAACCAAAGGAGCCACTGCAATGCAAGGTGCACCTCTGCGAAAGATGCTGTGTGCAGACGGTTGCCAGGAGCTACTCTCAGACCTGGATCATCGCCTGAGTGGCCAAACGTACTTCCCTACTCAGCAGCAGGATGTCTGAGATTGGGTGTCAGAGAGGTTCGTTCAAATGCACTTTTAGATATGCAAGCAAGGAGTGAGAGTGAAAGAGGTGGCCCGTTTGCAAAGCTTACAGACTGCTGAAGAGATCCAGCAGCCTCTTTCAGTCCTGCCTCTTCGTCTGTGCCAGCGGAAGCCAATCGTTCCTGCACTCCAAACTCGGATTTAGGATGGCTGGGGAGTGCACCACAGACTTTGTGCTCAAACGGACTTGGAGCAGGTACAGCAAGCAGCGAATGCAAAGCAAGTCTAACCAGACCAAATCCTGCTGTGTGCAGATTACATCCAGCAGCCTCTTTCAGTCCTGGCTCTTCGTCTGTGTCAGCAGAGACCAATCGTTTGTGCAGTCCAAAGTCGGATTCAGGACCGCTGGGAATTGCACCACAGATATTGTTCTCGAACGGACTTGGAGCTGGTGAAGCAAGCAGCGACTGCAAAGAAAGTGTCACAGTAGCAAATCCTGCTTTGTGCATATTACAACCTGCAAACTCTTTCCTTTCTGGCTCTTCCTGTGTGCAAGCAGAGAGCAGTCTTTTGAGCACTCCAAACTGGTATTCCGGACGTCTAGGGAATGCGCCTCAGATGTTGTGCTCAAACGGAATTGGAGCTGGTTAACCAAGCAGCGACTGCAAAGCAAGTGTCACTGTAGCAAATCCTGCTGTGTGTAGAAGAGTTCCAGCAGCCTCTTTCCTTTCTGGCTCTTAGTCTGTGCGAGCAGAGACCAACCGTTTGTGCACTCCAAACTCGGTTTCAGGATGGCTGGGGAGTGCACCGCAGCTGTTGAGCACAAACGGACGTCGAGGTGGCAAACCAAAGGAGCCACTGCAATGCAAGTACCACCTCTGCGAAAGATGCGGTGTGCAGACGGTTTCCAGGAGCTACTTTCAGACCTGGATCATCGCCTGATTGGTCAAAGGTACTTGCCTACTCACTCAGCAGCAGGATGTCTGAGATTGGGTGACAGAGAGGTTCGTTCAAATGCACTTTCAGATATGCAAGCAGGGAGTAAGAGTAAAAGAGGTGGCCCGGTTGCAAAGCTTACTGACTGCTGAAGAGATCCAGCAGCCTCTTTTTCAGTCCTGGCTCTTTGTCTGTGCCAGGAGAGACCAATGGTTCATGCACTCCAAACTCGGATTCAGGACCGCTGGGGAGTGCACCACAGATGATGTGCTCAAACGGACTTGGAGCTGGCAAACCAAGCAGCCTCTGCAAAGCAAGTGCAACTGTAGCAAATCCTGCTGTGTGCAGAAGAGTTCCAGCAGCCTCTTTCCTTTCTGGCTCTTCGTCTGTGTCAGCAGAGACCAATCGTTTGTCCACTCCAAGGTCGGATTCAGGACGGCTGTGGTGTGCACCACAGATTTTCTGCTCAAACGGACATGGAGCTGGTAAACCAAGCAGCACCTGCAAAGCAAGTGTCATCGTAGCAAATCCTGCTGTGTGCAGATTACATCCAGCAGCCTCTTTCCTTTCTGGCTCTTCGTCTGTGCGAGCAGAGACCGACCGTTTGTGCACTCCAAACTCGGTTTCAGGATGGCTGGGGAGTGCACCGCAGCTGTTGAGCACAAACGGACGACGAGGTGGCAAACCAAAGGAGCCACTGCAATGCAAGTACCACCTCTGCGAAAGATGCTGCGTGCAGACGGTTGCCAGGAGCTACTCTCAGACCTGGATCATCGCCTGAGTGGCCAAACGTACTTCCCTACTCACTCAGCAGCAGGATGTCTGAGATTGGGTGTCAGAGAGGTTCGTTCAAATGCACTTTTAGATATGCAAGCAAGGAGTGAGAGTGAAAGAGGTGGCCCGTTTGCAAAGCTTACAGACTGCTGAAGAGATCCAGCAGCCTCTTTCAGTCCTGCCTCTTCGTCTGTGCCAGCGGAAGCCAATCGTTCCTGCACTCCAAACTCGGATTTAGGATGGCTGGGGAGTGCACCACAGACTTTGTGCTCAAACGGACTTGGAGCAGGTACAGCAAGCAGCGAATGCAAAGCAAGTCTAACCATACCAAATCCTGCTGTGTGCAGATTACATCCAGCAGCCTCTTTCAGTCCTGGCTCTTCGTCTGTGTCAGCAGAGACCAATCGTTTGTGCAGTCCAAAGTCGGATTCAGGACCGCTGGGAATTGCACCACAGATATTGTTCTCGAACGGACTTGGAGCTGGTGAAGCAAGCAGCGACTGCAAAGAAAGTGTCACAGTAGCAAATCCTGCTTTGTGCATATTACAACCTGCAAACTCTTTCCTTTCTGGCTCTTCCTGTGCGCAAGCAGAGAGCAGTCTTTTGAGCACTCCAAACTGGTATTCCGGACGTCTAGGGAATGCGCCTCAGATGTTGTGCTCAAACGGAATTGGAGCTGGTTAACCAAGCAGCACCTGCAAAGCAAGTTTCATCGTAGCAAATCCTGCTGCGTGCAGAAGAGTTCCAGCAGCCTCGTTCAGTCCTGGCTCTTAGTCTGTGCGAGCAGAGACCAACCGTTTGTGCACTCCAAACTCGGTTTCAGGACGGCTGGGGAGTGCACCGCAGCTGTTGAGCACAAACGGACGTCGAGGTGGCAAACCAAAGGAGCCACTGCAATGCAAGTACCACCTCTGCGAAAGATGCTGCGTGCAGACGGTTGCCAGGAGCTACTCTCAGACCTGGATCATCGCCTGAGTGGCCAAACGTACTTCCCTACTCACTCAGCAGCAGGATGTCTGAGATTGGGTGTCAGAGAGGTTCGTTCAAATGCACTTTTAGATATGCAAGCAAGGAGTGAGAGTGAAAGAGGTGGCCCGTTTGCAAAGCTTACAGACTGCTGAAGAGATCCAGCAGCCTCTTTCAGTCCTGCCTCTTCGTCTGTGCCAGCGGAAGCCAATCGTTCCTGCACTCCAAACTCGGATTTAGGATGGCTGGGGAGTGCACCACAGACTTTGTGCTCAAACGGACTTGGAGCAGGTACAGCAAGCAGCGAATGCAAAGCAAGTCTAACCATACCAAATCCTGCTGTGTGCAGATTACATCCAGCAGCCTCTTTCAGTCCTGGCTCTTCGTCTGTGTCAGCAGAGACCAATCGTTTGTGCAGTCCAAAGTCGGATTCAGGACCGCTGGGAATTGCACCACAGATATTGTTCTCGAACGGACTTGGAGCTGGTGAAGCAAGCAGCGACTGCAAAGAAAGTGTCACAGTAGCAAATCCTGCTTTGTGCATATTACAACCTGCAAACTCTTTCCTTTCTGGCTCTTCCTGTGCGCAAGCAGAGAGCAGTCTTTTGAGCACTCCAAACTGGTATTCCGGACGTCTAGGGAATGCGCCTCAGATGTTGTGCTCAAACGGAATTGGAGCTGGTTAACCAAGCAGCACCTGCAAAGCAAGTTTCATCGTAGCAAATCCTGCTGCGTGCAGAAGAGTTCCAGCAGCCTCGTTCAGTCCTGGCTCTTAGTCTGTGCGAGCAGAGACCAACCGTTTGTGCACTCCAAACTCGGTTTCAGGACGGCTGGGGAGTGCACCGCAGCTGTTGAGCACAAACGGACGTCGAGGTGGCAAACCAAAGGAGCCACTGCAATGCAAGTACCACCTCTGCGAAAGATGCGGTGTGCAGACGGTTGCCAGGAGCTACTTTCAGACCTGGATCATCGCCTGATTGGTCAAAGGTACTTGCCTACTCACTCAGCAGCAGGATGTCTGAGATTGGGTGTCAGAGAGGTTCTTTCAAATGCACTTTCAGATATGCAGGCAGGGAGTGAGAGTAAAAGAGGTGGCCCGGTTGCAAAGCTTACTGACTGCTGAAGAGATCCAGCAGCCTCTTTCAGTCCTGCCTCTTCGTCTGTGCCAGCAGAGACCAATCGTTCGTGCACTCCGAAGTCGGATTCAGGACGGCTGGGGAGTGCACCACAGATGTTGTACGCAAAGGGATTTTGAGGTGGCAAACCAAGGAGCCACTGTAATGCAAGTACCACCTCTGCGACAAATGCTTTGTGCAGACGGTTTCCAGTAGCTACTTTCAGAC
Organism: Ara ararauna; assembly: GCA_028858755.1. Lineage (NCBI taxonomy): Eukaryota > Metazoa > Chordata > Aves > Psittaciformes > Psittacidae > Ara > Ara ararauna. The sequence continues at coordinate 15,473,255 of CM054385.1, forward strand.
CTGGATCTTCGTCTGAGGGATCAAACATACTTGCCTACTCACTCAGCAGCAGGATGTCTGAGATTGGGTGACAGAGAGGTTCGTTCAAATGCACTTTCAGATATGCAAGCAGGGAGTAAGAGTAAAAGAGGTGGCCCGGTTGCAAAGCTTACTGACTGCTGAAGAGATCCAGCAGCCTCTTTTTCAGTCCTGGCTCTTTGTCTGTGCCAGGAGAGACCAATGGTTCATGCACTCCAAACTCGGATTCAGGACCGCTGGGGAGTGCACCACAGATGATGTGCTCAAACGGACTTGGAGCTGGCAAACCAAGCAGCCTCTGCAAAGCAAGTGCAACTGTAGCAAATCCTGCTGTGTGCAGAAGAGTTCCAGCAGCCTCTTTCCTTTCTGGCTCTTCGTCTGTGTCAGCAGAGACCAATCGTTTGCGCACTCCAAAGTCGGATTCAGGACGGCTGGGAATTGCACCACAGATGTTGTACTCGAACGGACTTGGAGCTGGTAAAGGAAGCAGCGACTGCAAACCAAGTGTCACCGCAGCAAATCCTGCTGTGTGCAGATTACAACCTGCCACCTCTTTTAGTCCTGGCTCTTTGTGTGTGCAAGCAGAGAGCAGTCTTTTGAGCACTCCATATTGGTATTCCGGACGTCTGGGGAATGTGCCACGGATGTTGTGCTCAAACGGACTTGGAGCAGGCAAACCAAGCAGCGACTGCAAAGCAAGTGTCACCCTAGAAAATCCTGCTGTGTGCAGATTGCATCCAGCAGCCTCTTTCCTTTCTGGCTCTTCGTCTGTGAGAGCAGAGAGCAATCGTGTGTCCACTCCAAGGTCGGATTCAGGACGGCTGTGGTGTGCACCACAGATTTTCTGCTCAAACGGACATGGAGCTGGTAAACCAAGCAGCACCTGCAAAGCAAGTGTCAACGTAGCAAATCCTGCTGTGTGCAGATTACATCCAGCAGCCTCTTTCCTTTCTGGCTCTTCGTCTGTGCGAGCAGAGACCAACCGTTTGTGCACTCCAAACTCGGTTTCAGGACGGCTGGGGAGTGCACCGCAGCTGTTGAGCACAAACGGACGTCGAGGTGGCAAACCAAAGGAGCCACTGCAATGCAAGTACCACCTCTGCGAAAGATGCTGCGTGCAGACGGTTTCCAGGAGCTACTTTCAGACCTGGATCATCGCCTGATTGGTCAAAGGTACTTGCCTACTCACTCAGCAGCAGGATGTCTGAGATTGGGTGTCAGAGAGGTTCGTTCAAATGCACTTTCAGCTATGCAAGCAGGGAGTGAGAGTAAAAGAGGAGGCCCGGTTGCAAACCTTACTGACTGCTGAAGAGATCCAGCAGGCTCTTTCAGTCCTGGCTCTTTGTCTATGCCAGCAGAGACCAATGGTTCATGCACTCCAATGTCGGATTTAGGACGGCTGGGGAGTGCACCACAGATGTTGTGCTTAAACGGACTTGGAGCAGGTAAATCAAGCAACGACTGCAAAGCAAGTGTCACAGTAGCAAATCCTCCTGTGTGCAGATTACATCCAGCAGCCTCTTTCCTTTCTGGCTCTTCGTCTGGGCGTGCAGAGACCAACCGTTTGTGCACTCCAAACTCAGAATCAGGACGGCTGGGGAGTGCACCACAGATGCTGTGCTCAAACGGACTGGGAGCTGCTAAAGCAAGCAGCGAGTGCCAAGCAAGTGTCACCGTAGCAAATCCTGCTGTGTGCAGAAGAGTTCCAGCAGCCTCTTTCCTTTCTGGCTCTTCGTCTGTGCGAGCAGAGACCGACCGTTTGTGCACTCCAAACTCGGTTTCAGGACGGCTGGGGTGTGCACCGGAGCTGTTGGGCACAAACGGACGCCGAGGTGGCAAACCAAAGGAGCCACTGCAATACAAGGTGCACCTCTGCGAAAGATGCTGTGTGCAGACGGTTTCCAGTAGCTACTCTCAGACCTGGATCATCGCCTGAGTGGCCAAACGTTCTTCCCTACTCACTCAGCAGCAGGATGTCTGAGATTGGGCGTCAGAGAGGTTCGTTCAAATGCACTTTTAGATATGCAAGCAAGGAGTGAGAGTGAAAGAGGTGGCCCGTTTGCAAAGCTTACAGACTGCTGAAGAGATCCAGCAGCCTCTTTCAGTCCTGCCTCTTCGTCTGTGCCAGCGGAAGCCAATCGTTCCTGCACTCCAAACTCGGATTTAGGATGGCTGGGGAGTGCACCACAGACTTTGTGCTCAAACAGACTTGGAGCAGGTACAGCAAGCAGCGAATGCAAAGCAAGTCTAACCATACCAAATCCTGCTGTGTGCAGATTACATCCAGCAGCCTCTTTCAGTCCTGGCTCTTCGTCTGTGTCAGCAGAGACCAATCGTTTGTGCAGTCCAAAGTCGGATTCAGGACCGCTGGGAATTGCACCACAGATATTGTTCTCGAACGGACTTGGAGCTGGTGAAGCAAGCAGCGACTGCAAAGAAAGTGTCACAGTAGCAAATCCTGCTTTGTGCATATTACAACCTGCAAACTCTTTCCTTTCTGGCTCTTCCTGTGTGCAAGCAGAGAGCAGTCTTTTGAGCACTCCAAACTGGTATTCCGGACGTCTAGGGAATGCGCCTCAGATGTTGTGCTCAAACGGAATTGCATCTGGTTAACCAAGCAGCACCTGCAAAGCAAGTTTCATCGTAGCAAATCCTGCTGTGTGCAGAAGAGTTCCAGCAGCCTCTTTCCTTTCTGGCTCTTAGTCTGTGCGAGCAGAGACCAACCGTTTGTGCACTCCAAACTCGGTTTCAGGACGGCTGGGGAGTGCACCGCAGCTGTTGAGCACAAACGGACGTCGAGGTGGCAAACCAAAGGAGCCACTGCAATGCAAGTACCACCTCTGCGAAAGATGCGGTGTGCAGACGGTTGCCAGGAGCTACTTTCAGACCTGGATCATCGCCTGATTGGTCAAAGGTACTTGCCTACTCACTCAGCAGCAGGATGTCTGAGATTGGGTGTCAGAGAGGTTCTTTCAAATGCACTTTTAGATATGCAAGCAAGGAGTGCGAGTGAAAGAGGTGGCCCGGTTGCAAAGCTTACTGACTGCTGAAGAGATCCAGCAGCCTCTTTCAGTCCTGCCTCTTCGTCTGTGCCAGCAGAGACCAATCGTTCGTGCACTCCGAAGTCGGATTCAGGACGGCTGGGGAGTGCACCACAGATGTTGTACGCAAAGGGATTTTGAGGTGGCAAACCAAGGAGCCACTGTAATGCAAGTACCACCTCTGCGACAAATGCTTTGTGCAGACGGTTTCCAGTAGCTACTTTCAGACCTGGATCTTCGTCTGAGGGATCAAACATACTTGCCAACTCACTCAGCAGCAGGATGTCTGAGATTGGGTGACAGAGAGGTTCGTTCAAATGCACTTTCAGATATGCAAGCAGGGAGTAAGAGTAAAAGAGGTGGCCCGGTTGCAAAGCTTACTGACTGCTGAAGAGATCCAGCAGCCTCTTTTTCAGTCCTGGCTCTTTGTCTGTGCCAGGAGAGACCAATGGTTCATGCACTCCAAACTCGGATTCAGGACCGCTGGGGAGTGCACCACAGATGATGTGCTCAAACGGACTTGGAGCTGGCAAACCAAGCAGCCTCTGCAAAGCAAGTGCAACTGTAGCAAATCCTGCTGTGTGCAGATTACATCCAGCAGCGTCTTTCCTTTCTGCCTCTTCGTCTGTGCGAGCAGAGACCAACCGTTTGTGCACTCCAAACTCGGTTTCAGGACGGCTGGGGAGTGCACCGCAGCTGTTGAGCACAAACGGACGTCGAGGTGGCAAACCAAAGGAGCCACTGCAATGCAAGTACCACCTCTGCGAAAGATGCTGCGTGCAGACGGTTGCCAGGAGCTACTTTCAGACCTGGATCATCTCCTGATTGGTCAAAGGTACTTGCCTACTCACTCAGCAGCAGGATGTCTGAGATTGGGTGTCAGAGAGGTTCGTTCAAATGCACTTTCAGCTATGCAAGCAGGGAGTGAGAGTAAAAGAGGTGGCCCGGTTGCAAAGCTTACTGACTGCTGAAGAGATCCAGCAGCCTCTTTCAGTCCTGCCTCTTCGTCTGTGCCAGCAGAGACCAATCGTTCGTGCACTCCGAACTCGGACTCAGGACCGCTGGGGAGTGCACCACAGATGATGTGCTCAAACGGACTTGGAGCTGGTAAAGCAAGCAGTGACTGCAAAGCAAGTGTCACAGTAGCAAAACCTGCTGTGTGCAGATTACAACCTGCAACCTCTTTCAGTCCTGGCTCTTCGTGTGTGCAAGCAGTGACCAGTCCTTTGAGCACTCCAAATTGGTATTCCGGACGTCTGGGGAATGCGCCACAGATGTGCTCAAACGGACTTGGAGCTGGTAAAGCAAGCAGCGACTGCAAAGCAAGTGTCACCGTAGCAAATCCTGCTGTGTGCAGAAGAGTTCCAGCAGCCTCTTTCCTTCCTGGCTCTTCTTCTATGCGAGCAGAGACCAACTGTTTGTTTACTCCAAACTCGGATCCAGGATGGCTGTGGTGTGTACCACAGATTTTCTTCTGAAACGGACTTGGAGCTGGTAAAGCAAGGAGCGACTGCAAAGCACGTGTCACAGAAGCCAATCCTCCTGTGTGCAGATTACATCCAGCAGCCTCTTTCCTTTCTGGCTCTTCGTCTGGGCGTGCAGAGACCAACCGTTTGTGCACTCCAAACTCAGAATCAGGACGGCTGGGGAGTGCACCACAGATGCTGTGCTCAAACGGACTGGGAGCTGGTAAACCAAGCAAGCAGCGAGTGCCAAGCAAGTATCACCGTAGCAAATCCTGCTGTGTGCAGAAGAGTTCCAGCAGCCTCTTTCCTTTCTGGCTCTTCGTCTGTGCGAGCAGAGACCGACCGTTTGTGCACTCCAAACTCGGTTTCAGGACGGCTGGGGAGTGCACCGCAGCTGTTGAGCACAAACGGATGTCGAGGTGGCAAACCAAAGGAGCCACTGCAATGCAAGTACCACCTCTGCGAAAGATGCTGCGTGCAGACGGTTTCCAGGAGCTACTTTCAGACCTGGATCATCGCCTGAGTGGTCAAACGTACTTGCCTACTCACTCAGCAGCAGGATGTCTGAGATTGGGTGTCAGAGAGGTTCGTTCAAATGCACTTTCAGATATTCAAGCAGGGAGTGAGAGTAAAAGAGGAGGCCCGGTTGCAAACCTTACTGACTGCTGAAGAGATCCAGCAGGCTCTTTCAGTCCTGGCTCTTTGTCTATGCCAGCAGAGACCAATCCTTCGTGCACTCCAATATCGGATTTAGGACGGCTGGGGAGTGCACCACAGATGTTGTGCTTAAACGGACTTGGAGCAGGTAAATCAAGCAGCGACTGCGAAGCAAGTGTCACAGAAGCAAATCCTCCTGTGTGCAGATTACATCCAGCAGCCTCTTTCCTTTCTGGCTCTTCGTCTGGGCGTGCAGAGACCAACCGTTTGTGTACCCCAAACTCAGAATCAGGACGGCTGGGGAGTGCACCACAGATGCTGTGCTCAAACGGACTGGGAGCTGGTAAAGCAAGCAGCACCTGCAAAGCAAGTGTCACCGTAGCAAATCCTGCTGCGTGCAGAAGAGTTCCAGCAGCCTCTTTCCTTTCTGGCTCTTCGTCTGTGCGAGCAGAGACCGACCGTTTGTGCACTCCAAACTCGGTTTCAGGACGGCTGGGGAGTGCACCGCAGCTGTTGAGCACAAACGGACGTCGAGGTGGCAAACCAAAGGAGCCACTGCAATGCAAGTACCACCTCTGCGAAAGATGCTGCGTGCAGACGGTTGCCAGGAGCTACTTTCAGACCTGGATCATCGCCTGATTGGTCTAAGGTACTTGCCTACTCACTCAGCAGCAGGATGTCTGAGATTGGGTGTCAGAGAGGTTCGTTCAAATGCACTTTCAGATATGCAAGCAGGGAGTGAGAGTAAAAGTGGTGGCCCGGTTGCAAAGCTTACTGACTGCTGAAGAGATCCAGCAGCCTCTTTCAGTCCTGGCTCTTTGTCTGTGCCAGCAGAGACCAATCGTTCGTGCATTCCAATCTCGGACTCAGGACCGCTGGGGAGTGCACCACAGATGATGTGCTCAAACGGACTTGGAGCTGGTAAAGCAAGCAGTGACTGCAAAGCAAGTGCCACAGGAGCAAAACCTGCTGTGTGCAGATTACAACCTGCAACCTCTTTCAGTCCTGGCTCTTCGTGTGTGCAAGCAGAGACCAGTCCTTTGAGCACTCCAAATTGGTATTCCGGACGTCTGGGGAATGTGCCACAGATGTTGTGCTCAAACGGACTTGGAGCTGGTAAAGCAAGCAGCGACTGCAAAGCAAGTGTCACCGTAGCAAATCCTGCTGTGTGCAGAAGAGTTCCAGCAGCCTCTTTCCTTCCTGGCTCTTCTTCTATGCCAGCAGAGACCAACCGTTTGTGTACTCCAAACTCGGATCCAGGATGGCTGTGGTGTGTACCACAGATTTTCTTCTGAAACGGACTTGGAGCTGGTAAAGCAAGCAGCGACTGCAAAGCAAGTGTCACAGAAGCAAATCCTGCAGTGTGCAGAAGAGTTCCAGCAGCCTCTTTCAGTCCTTGCTCTGTGTCTGTGAGAGAAGAGAGCAATCGTTTGTCCACTCCAAAGTTGGATTCAGGACGGCTGTGGTGTGCACCACAGATTTTCCGTTCAAACGGTCTTGGAGCTGGTAAACCAAGCAGCACCTGCAAAGCAAGTGTCATCGTAGCAAATCCTGCTGTGTGCAGAAGAGATCCAGCAGCCTGTTTCAGTCCTACCTCTTCGTCTGTGCGAGCAGAGACCGACCGTTTGTGCACTCCAAACTCGGTTTCAGGACGACTGGGGAGTGCACCGCAGCTGTTGAGCACAAACGGATGTCGAGGTGGCAAACCAAAGGAGCCACTGCAATACAAGGAGCACCTCTGCGAAAGATGCTGTGTGCAGACGGTTTCCAGGAGCTACTTTCAGACCTGGATCATCGCCTGAGTGGTCAAACGTACTTGCCTACTCACTCAGCAGCAGGATGTCTGAGATTGGGTGTCAGAGAGGTTCGTTCAAATGCACTTTCAGATATTCAAGCAGGGAGTGAGAGTAAAAGAGGTGGCCCGGTTGCAAAGCTTACTGACTGCTGAAGAGATCCAGCAGGCTCTTTCAGTCCTGGCTCTTTGTCTATGCCAGCAGAGACCAATCGTTCGTGCACTCCAATGTCGGATTTAGGACGGCTGGGGAGTGCACCACAGATGTTGTGCTTAAACGGACTTGGAGCAGGTAAATCAAGCAGCGACTGCAAAGCAAGTCTAACCATACCAAATCCTCCTGTGTGCAGATTACATCCAGCAGCCTCTTTCCTTTCTGGCTCTTCGTCTGGGCGTGCAGAGACCAACCGTTTGTGCACTCCAAACTCAGAATCAGGACGGCTGGGGAGTGCACCACAGATGCTGTGCTCAAACGGACTGGGAGCTGGTAAAGCAAGCAGCGAGCGCCAAGCAAGTGTCACCGTAGCAAATCCTGCTGTGTGCAGAAGAGTTCCAGCAGCCTCTTTCCTTTCTGGCTCTTCGTCTGTGCGAGCAGAGACCGACCGTTTGTGCACTCCAAACTCGGTTTCAGGACGGCTGGGGAGTGCACCGGAGCTGTTGGGCACAAACGGACGCCGAGATGGCAAACCAAAGGAGCCACTGCAATACAAGGTGCACCTCTGCGAAAGATGCTGTGTGCAGACGGTTGCCAGGAGCTACTCTCAGACCTGGATCATCGCCTGAGTGGCCAAACGTACTTCCCTACTCACTCAGCAGCAGGATGTCTGAGATTGGGTGTCAGAGAGGTTCGTTCAAATGCACTTTTAGATATGCAAGCAAGGAGTGAGAGTGAAAGAGGTGGCCCGTTTGCAAAGCTTACAGACTGCTGAAGAGATCCAGCAGCCTCTTTCAGTCCTGCCTCTTCGTCTGTGCCAGCGGAAGCCAATCGTTCCTGCACTCCAAACTCGGATTTAGGATGGCTGGGGAGTGCACCACAGACTTTGTGCTCAAACGGACTTGGAGCAGGTACAGCAAGCAGCGAATGCAAAGCAAGTCTAACCATACCAAATCCTGCTGTGTGCAGATTACATCCAGCAGCCTCTTTCAGTCCTGGCTCTTCGTCTGTGTCAGCAGAGACCAATCGTTTGTGCAGTCCAAAGTCGGATTCAGGACCGCTGGGAATTGCACCACAGATATTGTTCTCGAACGGACTTGGAGCTGGTGAAGCAAGCAGCGACTGCAAAGAAAGTGTCACAGTAGCAAATCCTGCTTTGTGCATATTACAACCTGCAAACTCTTTCCTTTCTGGCTCTTCCTGTGTGCAAGCAGAGAGCAGTCTTTTGAGCACTCCAAACTGGTATTCCGGACGTCTAGGGAATGCGCCTCAGATGTTGTGCTCAAACGGAATTGGAGCTGGTTAACCAAGCAGCGACTGCAAAGCAAGTGTCACTGTAGCAAATCCTGCTGTGTGTAGAAGAGTTCCAGCAGCCTCTTTCCTTTCTGGCTCTTAGTCTGTGCGAGCAGAGACCAACCGTTTGTGCACTCCAAACTCGGTTTCAGGACGGCTGGGGAGTGCACCGCAGCTGTTGAGCACAAACGGACGTCGAGGTGGCAAACCAAAGGAGCCACTGCAATACAAGGAGCACCTCTGCGAAAGATGCTGTGTGCAGACGGTTTCCAGGAGCTACTTTCAGACCTGGATCATCGCCTGAGTGGTCAAACGTACTTGCCTACTCACTCAGCAGCAGGATGTCTGAGATTGGGTGTCAGAGAGGTTCGTTCAAATGCACTTTCAGATATTCAAGCAGGGAGTGAGAGTAAAAGAGGAGGCCCGGTTGCAAACCTTACTGACTGCTGAAGAGATCCAGCAGGCTCTTTCAGTCCTGGCTCTTTGTCTATGCCAGCAGAGACCAATCGTTCGTGCACTCCAATGTCGGATTTAGGACGGCTGGGGAGTGCACCACAGATGTTGTGCTTAAACGGACTTGGAGCAGGTAAATCAAGCAGCGACTGCAAAGCAAGTGTCACAGAAGCAAATCCTCCTGTGTGCAGATTACATCCAGCAGCCTCTTTCCTTTCTGGCTCTTCGTCTGGGCGTGCAGAGACCAACCGTTTGTGCACTCCAAACTCAGAATCAGGACGGCTGGGGAGTGCACCACAGATGCTGTGCTCAAACGGACTGGGAGCTGGTAAAGCAAGCAGCGAGCGCCAAGCAAGTGTCACCGTAGCAAATCCTGCTGTGTGCAGAAGAGTTCCAGCAGCCTCTTTCCTTTCTGGCTCTTCGTCTGTGCGAGCAGAGACCGACCGTTTGTGCACTCCAAACTCGGTTTCAGGACGGCTGGGGAGTGCACCGCAGCTGTTGGGCACAAACGGACGCCGAGATGGCAAACCAAAGGAGCCACTGCAATACAAGGTGCACCTCTGCGAAAGATGCTGTGTGCAGACGGTTGCCAGGAGCTACTCTCAGACCTGGATCATCGCCTGAGTGGCCAAACGTACTTGCCTACTCACTCAGCAGCAGGATGTCTGAGATTGGGTGTCAGAGAGGTTCGTTCAAATGCACTTTTAGATATGCAAGCAAGGAGTGAGAGTGAAAGAGGTGGCCCGTTTGCAAAGCTTACAGACTGCTGAAGAGATCCAGCAGCCTCTTTCAGTCCTGCCTCTTCGTCTGTGCCAGCTGAAGCCAATCGTTCCTGCACTCCAAACTCGGATTTAGGATGGCTGGGGAGTGCACCACAGACTTTGTGCTCAAACGGACTTGGAGCAGGTACAGCAAGCAGCGAATGCAAAGCAAGTCTAACCATACCAAATCCTGCTGTGTGCAGATTACATCCAGCAGCCTCTTTCAGTCCTGGCTCTTCGTCTGTGTCAGCAGAGACCAATCGTTTGTGCAGTCCAAAGTCGGATTCAGGACCGCTGGGAATTGCACCACAGATATTGTTCTCGAACGGACTTGGAGCTGGTGAAGCAAGCAGCGACTGCAAAGAAAGTGTCACAGTAGCAAATCCTGCTTTGTGCATATTACAACCTGCAAACTCTTTCCTTTCTGGCTCTTCCTGTGTGCAAGCAGAGAGCAGTCTTTTGAGCACTCCAAACTGGTATTCCGGACGTCTAGGGAATGCGCCTCAGATGTTGTGCTCAAACGGAATTGGAGCTGGTTAACCAAGCAGCGACTGCAAAGCAAGTGTCACTGTAGCAAATCCTGCTGTGTGTAGAAGAGTTCCAGCAGCCTCTTTCCTTTCTGGCTCTTAGTCTGTGCGAGCAGAGACCAACCGTTTGTGCACTCCAAACTCGGTTTCAGGATGGCTGGGGAGTGCACCGCAGCTGTTGAGCACAAACGGACGTCGAGGTGGCAAACCAAAGGAGCCACTGCAATGCAAGTACCACCTCTGCGAAAGATGCGGTGTGCAGACGGTTGCCAGGAGCTACTTTCAGACCTGGATCATCGCCTGATTGGTCAAAGGTACTTGCCTACTCACTCAGCAGCAGGATGTCTGAGATTGGGTGACAGAGAGGTTCGTTCAAATGCACTTTCAGATATGCAAGCAGGGAGTAAGAGTAAAAGAGGTGGCCCGGTTGCAAAGCTTACTGACTGCTGAAGAGATCCAGCAGCCTCTTTTTCAGTCCTGGCTCTTTGTCTGTGCCAGGAGAGACCAATGGTTCATGCACTCCAAACTCGGATTCAGGACCGCTGGGGAGTGCACCACAGATGATGTGCTCAAACGGACTTGGAGCTGGCAAACCAAGCAGCCTCTGCAAAGCAAGTGCAACTGTAGCAAATCCTGCTGTGTGCAGAAGAGTTCCAGCAGCCTCTTTCCTTTCTGGCTCTTCGTCTGTGTCAGCAGAGACCAATCGTTTGTGCACTCCAAAGTCGGATTCAGGACGGCTGGGAATTGCACCACAGATGTTGTACTCGAACGGACTTGGAGCTGGTAAAGCAAGCAGCGACTGCAAAGCAAGTGTCACCGCAGCAAATCCTGCTGTGTGCAGATTACATCCAGCAGCCTCTTTCCTTTCTGGCTCTTCGTCTGTGCCAGCAGAGACCAATCGTTCGTGCACTCCGAAGTCGGATTCAGGACGGCTGGGGAGTGCACCACAGATGTTGTACGCAAAGGGATTTTGAGGTGGCAAACCAAGGAGCCACTGTAATGCAAGTACCACCTCTGCGACAAATGCTTTGTGCAGACGGTTTCCAGTAGCTACTTTCAGACCTGGATCTTCGTCTGAGGGATCAAACATACTTGCCTACTCACTCAGCAGCAGGATGTCTGAGATTGGGTGACAGAGAGGTTCGTTCAAATGCACTTTCAGCTATGCAAGCAGGGAGTGAGAGTAAAAGAGGAGGCCCGGTTGCAAACCTTACTGACTGCTGAAGAGATCCAGCAGGCTCTTTCAGTCCTGGCTCTTTGTCTATGCCATTAGAGACCAATCGTTCGTGCACTCCAATGTCGGATTTAGGACGGCTGGGGAGTGCACCACAGATGTTGTGCTTAAACGGACTTGGAGCAGGTAAATCAAGCAACGACTGCAAAGCAAGTGTCACAGTAGCAAATCCTCCTGTGTGCAGATTACATCCAGCAGCCTCTTTCCTTTCTGGCTCTTCGTCTGGGCGTGCAGAGACCAACCGTTTGTGCACTCCAAACTCAGAATCAGGACGGCTGGGGAGTGCACCACAGATGCTGTGCTCAAACGGACTGGGAGCTGCTAAAGCAAGCAGCGAGTGCCAAGCAAGTGTCACCGTAGCAAATCCTGCTGTGTGCAGAAGAGTTCCAGCAGCCTCTTTCCTTTCTGGCTCTTCGTCTGTGCGAGCAGAGACCGACCGTTTGTGCACTCCAAACTCGGTTTCAGGACGGCTGGGGTGTGCACCGGAGCTGTTGGGCACAAACGGACGCCGAGGTGGCAAACCAAAGGAGCCACTGCAATACAAGGTGCACCTCTGCGAAAGATGCTGTGTGCAGACGGTTTCCAGTAGCTACTCTCAGACCTGGATCATCGCCTGAGTGGCCAAACGTTCTTCCCTACTCACTCAGCAGCAGGATGTCTGAGATTGGGCGTCAGAGAGGTTCGTTCAAATGCACTTTTAGATATGCAAGCAAGGAGTGAGAGTGAAAGAGGTGGCCCGTTTGCAAAGCTTACAGACTGCTGAAGAGATCCAGCAGCCTCTTTCAGTCCTGCCTCTTCGTCTGTGCCAGCGGAAGCCAATCGTTCCTGCACTCCAAACTCGGATTTAGGATGGCTGGGGAGTGCACCACAGACTTTGTGCTCAAACAGACTTGGAGCAGGTACAGCAAGCAGCGAATGCAAAGCAAGTCTAACCATACCAAATCCTGCTTGTGCAGATTACATCCAGCAGCCTCTTTCAGTCCTGGCTCTTCGTCTGTGTCAGCAGAGACCAATCGTTTGTGCAGTCCAAAGTCGGATTCAGGACCGCTGGGAATTGCACCACAGATATTGTTCTCGAACGGACTTGGAGCTGGTGAAGCAAGCAGCGACTGCAAAGAAAGTGTCACAGTAGCAAATCCTGCTTTGTGCATATTACAACCTGCAAACTCTTTCCTTTCTGGCTCTTCCTGTGTGCAAGCAGAGAGCAGTCTTTTGAGCACTCCAAACTGGTATTCCGGACGTCTAGGGAATGCGCCTCAGATGTTGTGCTCAAACGGAATTGCATCTGGTTAACCAAGCAGCACCTGCAAAGCAAGTTTCATCGTAGCAAATCCTGCTGTGTGCAGAAGAGTTCCAGCAGCCTCTTTCCTTTCTGGCTCTTAGTCTGTGCGAGCAGAGACCAACCGTTTGTGCACTCCAAACTCGGTTTCAGGATGGCTGGGGAGTGCACCGCAGCTGTTGAGCAGAAACGGACGTCGAGGTGGCAAACCAAAGGAGCCACTGCAATGCAAGTACCACCTCTGCGAAAGATGCGGTGTGCAGACGGTTGCCAGGAGCTACTTTCAGACCTGGATCATCGCCTGAGTGGTCAAACGTACTTGCCTACTCACTCAGCAGCAGGATGTCTGAGATTGGGTGTCAGAGAGGTTCTTTCAAATGCACTTTTAGATATGCAAGCAAGGAGTGCGAGTGAAAGAGGTGGCCCGGTTGCAAAGCTTACTGACTGCTGAAGAGATCCAGCAGCCTCTTTCAGTCCTGCCTCTTCGTCTGTGCCAGCTGAAGCCAATCGTTCCTGCACTCCAAACTCGGATTTAGGATGGCTGGGGAGTGCACCACAGACTTTGTGCTCAAACGGACTTGGAGCAGGTACAGCAAGCAGCGAATGCAAAGCAAGTCTAACCATACCAAATCCTGCTGTGTGCAGATTACATCCAGCAGCCTCTTTCAGTCCTGGCTCTTCGTCTGTGTCAGCAGAGACCAATCGTTTGTGCAGTCCAAAGTCGGATTCAGGACCGCTGGGAATTGCACCACAGATATTGTTCTCGAACGGACTTGGAGCTGGTGAAGCAAGCAGCGACTGCAAAGAAAGTGTCACAGTAGCAAATCCTGCTTTGTGCATATTACAACCTGCAAACTCTTTCCTTTCTGGCTCTTCCTGTGTGCAAGCAGAGAGCAGTCTTTTGAGCACTCCAAACTGGTATTCCGGACGTCTAGGGAATGCGCCTCAGATGTTGTGCTCAAACGGAATTGGAGCTGGTTAACCAAGCAGCGACTGCAAAGCAAGTGTCACTGTAGCAAATCCTGCTGTGTGTAGAAGAGTTCCAGCAGCCTCTTTCCTTTCTGGCTCTTAGTCTGTGCGAGCAGAGACCAACCGTTTGTGCACTCCAAACTCGGTTTCAGGACGGCTGGGGAGTGCACCGCAGCTGTTGAGCACAAACGGACGTCGAGGTGGCAAACCAAAGGAGCCACTGCAATACAAGGAGCACCTCTGCGAAAGATGCTGTGTGCAGACGGTTTCCAGGAGCTACTTTCAGACCTGGATCATCGCCTGAGTGGTCAAACGTACTTGCCTACTCACTCAGCAGCAGGATGTCTGAGATTGGGTGTCAGAGAGGTTCGTTCAAATGCACTTTCAGATATTCAAGCAGGGAGTGAGAGTAAAAGAGGAGGCCCGGTTGCAAACCTTACTGACTGCTGAAGAGATCCAGCAGGCTCTTTCAGTCCTGGCTCTTTGTCTATGCCAGCAGAGACCAATCGTTCGTGCACTCCAATGTCGGATTTAGGACGGCTGGGGAGTGCACCACAGATGTTGTGCTTAAACGGACTTGGAGCAGGTAAATCAAGCAGCGACTGCAAAGCAAGTGTCACAGAAGCAAATCCTCCTGTGTGCAGATTACATCCAGCAGCCTCTTTCCTTTCTGGCTCTTCGTCTGGGCGTGCAGAGACCAACCGTTTGTGCACTCCAAACTCAGAATCAGGACGGCTGGGGAGTGCACCACAGATGCTGTGCTCAAACGGACTGGGAGCTGGTAAAGCAAGCAGCGAGCGCCAAGCAAGTGTCACCGTAGCAAATCCTGCTGTGTGCAGAAGAGTTCCAGCAGCCTCTTTCCTTTCTGGCTCTTCGTCTGTGCGAGCAGAGACCGACCGTTTGTGCACTCCAAACTCGGTTTCAGGACGGCTGGGGAGTGCACCGCAGCTGTTGGGCACAAACGGACGCCGAGATGGCAAACCAAAGGAGCCACTGCAATACAAGGTGCACCTCTGCGAAAGATGCTGTGTGCAGACGGTTGCCAGGAGCTACTCTCAGACCTGGATCATCGCCTGAGTGGCCAAACGTACTTGCCTACTCACTCAGCAGCAGGATGTCTGAGATTGGGTGTCAGAGAGGTTCGTTCAAATGCACTTTTAGATATGCAAGCAAGGAGTGAGAGTGAAAGAGGTGGCCCGTTTGCAAAGCTTACAGACTGCTGAAGAGATCCAGCAGCCTCTTTCAGTCCTGCCTCTTCGTCTGTGCCAGCTGAAGCCAATCGTTCCTGCACTCCAAACTCGGATTTAGGATGGCTGGGGAGTGCACCACAGACTTTGTGCTCAAACGGACTTGGAGCAGGTACAGCAAGCAGCGAATGCAAAGCAAGTCTAACCATACCAAATCCTGCTGTGTGCAGATTACATCCAGCAGCCTCTTTCAGTCCTGGCTCTTCGTCTGTGTCAGCAGAGACCAATCGTTTGTGCAGTCCAAAGTCGGATTCAGGACCGCTGGGAATTGCACCACAGATATTGTTCTCGAACGGACTTGGAGCTGGTGAAGCAAGCAGCGACTGCAAAGAAAGTGTCACAGTAGCAAATCCTGCTTTGTGCATATTACAACCTGCAAACTCTTTCCTTTCTGGCTCTTCCTGTGTGCAAGCAGAGAGCAGTCTTTTGAGCACTCCAAACTGGTATTCCGGACGTCTAGGGAATGCGCCTCAGATGTTGTGCTCAAACGGAATTGGAGCTGGTTAACCAAGCAGCGACTGCAAAGCAAGTGTCACTGTAGCAAATCCTGCTGTGTGTAGAAGAGTTCCAGCAGCCTCTTTCCTTTCTGGCTCTTAGTCTGTGCGAGCAGAGACCAACCGTTTGTGCACTCCAAACTCGGTTTCAGGATGGCTGGGGAGTGCACCGCAGCTGTTGAGCACAAACGGACGTCGAGGTGGCAAACCAAAGGAGCCACTGCAATGCAAGTACCACCTCTGCGAAAGATGCGGTGTGCAGACGGTTGCCAGGAGCTACTTTCAGACCTGGATCATCGCCTGATTGGTCAAAGGTACTTGCCTACTCACTCAGCAGCAGGATGTCTGAGATTGGGTGACAGAGAGGTTCGTTCAAATGCACTTTCAGATATGCAAGCAGGGAGTAAGAGTAAAAGAGGTGGCCCGGTTGCAAAGCTTACTGACTGCTGAAGAGATCCAGCAGCCTCTTTTTCAGTCCTGGCTCTTTGTCTGTGCCAGGAGAGACCAATGGTTCATGCACTCCAAACTCGGATTCAGGACCGCTGGGGAGTGCACCACAGATGATGTGCTCAAACGGACTTGGAGCTGGCAAACCAAGCAGCCTCTGCAAAGCAAGTGCAACTGTAGCAAATCCTGCTGTGTGCAGAAGAGTTCCAGCAGCCTCTTTCCTTTCTGGCTCTTCGTCTGTGTCAGCAGAGACCAATCGTTTGTGCACTCCAAAGTCGGATTCAGGACGGCTGGGAATTGCACCACAGATGTTGTACTCGAACGGACTTGGAGCTGGTAAAGCAAGCAGCGACTGCAAACCAAGTGTCACCGCAGCAAATCCTGCTGTGTGCAGATTACATCCAGCAGCCTCTTTCCTTTCTGGCTCTTCGTCTGTGCCAGCAGAGACCAATCGTTCGTGCACTCCGAAGTCGGATTCAGGACGGCTGGGGAGTGCACCACAGATGTTGTACGCAAAGGGATTTTGAGGTGGCAAACCAAGGAGCCACTGTAATGCAAGTACCACCTCTGCGACAAATGCTTTGTGCAGACGGTTTCCAGTAGCTACTTTCAGACCTGGATCTTCGTCTGAGGGATCAAACATACTTGCCTACTCACTCAGCAGCAGGATGTCTGAGATTGGGTGACAGAGAGGTTCGTTCAAATGCACTTTCAGCTATGCAAGCAGGGAGTGAGAGTAAAAGAGGAGGCCCGGTTGCAAACCTTACTGACTGCTGAAGAGATCCAGCAGGCTCTTTCAGTCCTGGCTCTTTGTCTATGCCATTAGAGACCAATCGTTCGTGCACTCCAATGTCGGATTTAGGACGGCTGGGGAGTGCACCACAGATGTTGTGCTTAAACGGACTGGGAGCTGGTAAAGCAAGCAGCGACTGCAAACCAAGTGTCACCGCAGCAAATCCTGCTGTGTGCAGATTACATCCAACAGCCTCTTTCCTTTCTGGCTCTTCGTCTGTGCGAGCAGAGACCGACCGTTTGTGCACTCCAAACTCGGTTTCAGGACGGCTGGGGTGTGCACCGGAGCTGTTGGGCACAAACGGACGCCGAGGTGGCAAACCAAAGGAGCCACTGCAATACAAGGTGCACCTCTGCGAAAGATGCTGTGTGCAGACGGTTTCCAGTAGCTACTCTCAGACCTGGATCATCGCCTGAGTGGCCAAACGTTCTTCCCTACTCACTCAGCAGCAGGATGTCTGAGATTGGGCGTCAGAGAGGTTCGTTCAAATGCACTTTTAGATATGCAAGCAAGGAGTGAGAGTGAAAGAGGTGGCCCGTTTGCAAAGCTTACAGACTGCTGAAGAGATCCAGCAGCCTCTTTCAGTCCTGCCTCTTCGTCTGTGCCAGCGGAAGCCAATCGTTCCTGCACTCCAAACTCGGATTTAGGATGGCTGGGGAGTGCACCACAGACTTTGTGCTCAAACAGACTTGGAGCAGGTACAGCAAGCAGCGAATGCAAAGCAAGTCTAACCATACCAAATCCTGCTTGTGCAGATTACATCCAGCAGCCTCTTTCAGTCCTGGCTCTTCGTCTGTGTCAGCAGAGACCAATCGTTTGTGCAGTCCAAAGTCGGATTCAGGACCGCTGGGAATTGCACCACAGATATTGTTCTCGAACGGACTTGGAGCTGGTGAAGCAAGCAGCGACTGCAAAGAAAGTGTCACAGTAGCAAATCCTGCTTTGTGCATATTACAACCTGCAAACTCTTTCCTTTCTGGCTCTTCCTGTGTGCAAGCAGAGAGCAGTCTTTTGAGCACTCCAAACTGGTATTCCGGACGTCTAGGGAATGCGCCTCAGATGTTGTGCTCAAACGGAATTGCATCTGGTTAACCAAGCAGCACCTGCAAAGCAAGTTTCATCGTAGCAAATCCTGCTGTGTGCAGAAGAGTTCCAGCAGCCTCTTTCCTTTCTGGCTCTTAGTCTGTGCGAGCAGAGACCAACCGTTTGTGCACTCCAAACTCGGTTTCAGGACGGCTGGGGAGTGCACCGCAGCTGTTGAGCAGAAACGGACGTCGAGGTGGCAAACCAAAGGAGCCACTGCAATGCAAGTACCACCTCTGCGAAAGATGCGGTGTGCAGACGGTTGCCAGGAGCTACTTTCAGACCTGGATCATCGCCTGATTGGTCAAAGGTACTTGCCTACTCACTCAGCAGCAGGATGTCTGAGATTGGGTGTCAGAGAGGTTCTTTCAAATGCACTTTTAGATATGCAAGCAAGGAGTGCGAGTGAAAGAGGTGGCCCGGTTGCAAAGCTTACTGACTGCTGAAGAGATCCAGCAGCCTCTTTCAGTCCTGCCTCTTCGTCTGTGCCAGCAGAGACCAATCGTTCGTGCACTCCGAAGTCGGATTCAGGACGGCTGGGGAGTGCACCACAGATGTTGTACGCAAAGGGATTTTGAGGTGGCAAACCAAGGAGCCACTGTAATGCAAGTACCACCTCTGCGACAAATGCTTTGTGCAGACGGTTTCCAGTAGCTACTTTCAGACCTGGATCTTCGTCTGAGGGATCAAACATACTTGCCAACTCACTCAGCAGCAGGATGTCTGAGATTGGGTGACAGAGAGGTTCGTTCAAATGCACTTTCAGATATGCAAGCAGGGAGTAAGAGTAAAAGAGGTGGCCCGGTTGCAAAGCTTACTGACTGCTGAAGAGATCCAGCAGCCTCTTTTTCAGTCCTGGCTCTTTGTCTGTGCCAGGAGAGACCAATGGTTCATGCACTCCAAACTCGGATTCAGGACCGCTGGGGAGTGCACCACAGATGATGTGCTCAAACGGACTTGGAGCTGGCAAACCAAGCAGCCTCTGCAAAGCAAGTGCAACTGTAGCAAATCCTGCTGTGTGCAGATTACATCCAGCAGCGTCTTTCCTTTCTGCCTCTTCGTCTGTGCGAGCAGAGACCAACCGTTTGTGCACTCCAAAGTCGGATTCAGGACGGCTGGGGAGTGCACCGCAGCTGTTGAGCACAAACGGACGTCGAGGTGGCAAACCAAAGGAGCCACTGCAATGCAAGTACCACCTCTGCGAAAGATGCTGCGTGCAGACGGTTGCCAGGAGCTACTTTCAGACCTGGATCATCTCCTGATTGGTCAAAGGTACTTGCCTACTCACTCAGCAGCAGGATGTCTGAGATTGGGTGTCAGAGAGGTTCGTTCAAATGCACTTTCAGATATGCAAGCAGGGAGTGAGAGTAAAAGAGGTGGCCCGGTTGCAAAGCTTACTGACTGCTGAAGAGATCCAGCAGCCTCTTTCAGTCCTGCCTCTTCGTCTGTGCCAGCAGAGACCAATCGTTCGTGCACTCCGAACTCGGACTCAGGACCGCTGGGGAGTGCACCACAGATGATGTGCTCAAACGGACTTGGAGCTGGTAAAGCAAGCAGTGACTGCAAAGCAAGTGTCACAGTAGCAAAACCTGCTGTGTGCAGATTACAACCTGCAACCTCTTTCAGTCCTGGCTCTTCGTGTGTGCAAGCAGTGACCAGTCCTTTGAGCACTCCAAATTGGTATTCCGGACGTCTGGGGAATGCGCCACAGATGTGCTCAAACGGACTTGGAGCTGGTAAAGCAAGCAGCGACTGCAAAGCAAGTGTCACCGTAGCAAATCCTGCTGTGTGCAGAAGAGTTCCAGCAGCCTCTTTCCTTCCTGGCTCTTCTTCTATGCGAGCAGAGACCAACTGTTTGTTTACTCCAAACTCGGATCCAGGATGGCTGTGGTGTGTACCACAGATTTTCTTCTGAAACGGACTTGGAGCTGGTAAAGCAAGGAGCGACTGCAAAGCACGTGTCACAGAAGCCAATCCTCCTGTGTGCAGATTACATCCAGCAGCCTCTTTCCTTTCTGGCTCTTCGTCTGGGCGTGCAGAGACCAACCGTTTGTGCACTCCAAACTCAGAATCAGGACGGCTGGGGAGTGCACCACAGATGCTGTGCTCAAACGGACTGGGAGCTGGTAAACCAAGCAAGCAGCGAGTGCCAAGCAAGTATCACCGTAGCAAATCCTGCTGGTTGCAGAAGAGTTCCAGCAGCCTCTTTCCTTTCTGGCTCTTCGTCTGTGCGAGCAGAGACCGACCGTTTGTGCACTCCAAACTCGGTTTCAGGACGGCTGGGGAGTGCACCGCAGCTGTTGAGCACAAACGGATGTCGAGGTGGCAAACCAAAGGAGCCACTGCAATACAAGGAGCACCTCTGCGAAAGATGCTGCGTGCAGACGGTTTCCAGGAGCTACTTTCAGACCTGGATCATCGCCTGAGTGGTCAAACGTACATGCCTACTCACTCAGCAGCAGGATGTCTGAGATTGGGTGTCAGAGAGGTTCGTTCAAATGCACTTTCAGATATTCAAGCAGGGAGTGAGAGTAAAAGAGGAGGCCCGGTTGCAAACCTTACTGACTGCTGAAGAGATCCAGCAGGCTCTTTCAGTCCTGGCTCTTTGTCTATGCCAGCAGAGACCAATCCTTCGTGCACTCCAATATCGGATTTAGGACGGCTGGGGAGTGCACCACAGATGTTGTGCTTAAACGGACTTGGAGCAGGTAAATCAAGCAGCGACTGCGAAGCAAGTGTCACAGAAGCAAATCCTCCTGTGTGCAGATTACATCCAGCAGCCTCTTTCCTTTCTGGCTCTTCGTCTGGGCGTGCAGAGACCAACCGTTTGTGTACCCCAAACTCAGAATCAGGACGGCTGGGGAGTGCACCACAGATGCTGTGCTCAAACGGACTGGGAGCTGGTAAAGCAAGCAGCGAGTGCCAAGCAAGTGTCACCGTAGCAAATCCTGCTGTGTGCAGAAGAGTTCCAGCAGCCTCTTTCCTTTCTGGCTCTTCGTCTGTGCGAGCAGAGACCGACCGTTTGTGCACTCCAAACTCGGTTTCAGGACGGCTGGGGAGTGCACCGCAGCTGTTGGGCACAAACGGACGCCGAGGTGGCAAACCAAAGGAGCCACTGCAATACAAGGAGCACCTCTGCGAAAGATGCTGTGTGCAGACGGTTTCCAGGAGCTACTCTCAGACCTAGATCATCGCCTGAGTGGCCAAACATACTTCCCTACTCACTCAGCAGCAGGATGTCTGAGATTGGGTGTCAGAGAGGTTCGTTCAAATGCACTTTTAGATATGCAAGCAAGGAGTGAGAGTGAAAGAGGTGGCCCGTTTGCAAAGCTTACAGACTGCTGAATAGATCCAGCAGCCTCTTTCAGTCCTGCCTCTTCGTCTGTGCCAGCGGAAGCCAATCGTTCCTGCACTCCAAACTCGGATTTCGGATGGCTGGGGAGTGCACCACAGACTTTGTGCTCAAACGGACTTGGAGCAGGTACAGCAAGCAGCGAATGCAAAGCAAGTCTAACCATACCAAATCCTGCTGTGTGCAGATTACATCCAGCAGCCTCTTTCAGTCCTGGCTCTTCGTCTGTGTCAGCAGAGACCAATCGTTTGTGCAGTCCAAAGTCGGATTCAGGACCGCTGGGAATTGCACCACAGATATTGTTCTCGAACGGACTTGGAGCTGGTGAAGCAAGCAGCGACTGCAAAGAAAGTGTCACAGTAGCAAATCCTGCTTTGTGCATATTACAACCTGCAAACTCTTTCCTTTCTGGCTCTTCCTGTGTGCAAGCAGAGAGCAGTCTTTTGAGCACTCCAAACTGGTATTCCGGACGTCTAGGGAATGCGCCTCAGATGTTGTGCTCAAACGGAATTGGAGCTGGTTAACCAAGCAGCACCTGCAAAGCAAGTTTCATCGTAGCAAATCCTGCTGCGTGCAGAAGAGTTCCAGCAGCCTCGTTCAGTCCTGGCTCTTAGTCTGTGCGAGCAGAGACCAACCGTTTGTGCACTCCAAACTCGGTTTCAGGACGGCTGGGGAGTGCACCGCAGCTGTTGAGCACAAACGGACGTCGAGGTGGCAAACCAAAGGAGCCACTGCAATGCAAGTACCACCTCTGCGAAAGATGCGGTGTGCAGACGGTTGCCAGGAGCTACTTTCAGACCTGGATCATCGCCTGATTGGTCAAAGGTACTTGCCTACTCACTCAGCAGCAGGATGTCTGAGATTGGGTGTCAGAGAGGTTCTTTCAAATGCACTTTCAGATATGCAGGCAGGGAGTGAGAGTAAAAGAGGTGGCCCGGTTGCAAAGCTTACTGACTGCTGAAGAGATCCAGCAGCCTCTTTTTCAGTCCTGCCTCTTCGTCTGTGCCAGCAGAGACCAATCGTTCGTGCACTCCGAAGTCGGATTCAGGACGGCTGGGGAGTGCACCACAGATGTTGTACGCAAAGGGATTTTGAGGTGGCAAACCAAGGAGCCACTGTAATGCAAGTACCACCTCTGCGACAAATGCTTTGTGCAGACGGTTTCCAGTAGCTACTTTCAGACCTGGATCTTCGTCTGAGGGATCAAACATACTTGCCTACTCACTCAGCAGCAGGATGTCTGAGATTGGGTGACAGAGAGGTTCGTTCAAATGCACTTTCAGATATGCAAGCAGGGAGTAAGAGTAAAAGAGGTGGCCCGGTTGCAAAGCTTACTGACTGCTGA
This sequence comes from Ara ararauna, assembly GCA_028858755.1. NCBI lineage: Eukaryota > Metazoa > Chordata > Aves > Psittaciformes > Psittacidae > Ara > Ara ararauna. The sequence goes on from CM054385.1 coordinate 15,495,660, forward strand.
AGAGATCCAGCAGCCTCTTTTTCAGTCCTGGCTCTTTGTCTGTGCCAGGAGAGACCAATGGTTCATGCACTCCAAACTCGGATTCAGGACCGCTGGGGAGTGCACCACAGATGATGTGCTCAAACGGACTTGGAGCTGGCAAACCAAGCAGCCTCTGCAAAGCAAGTGCAACTGTAGCAAATCCTGCTGTGTGCAGAAGAGTTCCAGCAGCCTCTTTCCTTTCTGGCTCTTCGTCTGTGTCAGTAGAGACCAATCGTTTGTGCACTCCAAAGTCGGATTCAGGACGGCTGGGAATTGCACCACAGATGTTGTACTCGAACGGACTTGGAGCTGGTAAAGCAAGCAGCGACTGCAAACCAAGTGTCACTGCAGCAAATCCTGCTGTGTGCAGATTACAACCTGCAACCTCTTTTAGTCCTGGCTCTTCGTGTGTGCAAGCAGAGAGCAGTCTTTTGAGCACTCCATATTGGTATTCCGGACGTCTGGGGAATGTGCCACGGATGTTGTGCTCAAACGGACTTGGAGCAGGCAAACCAAGCAGCGACTGCAAAGCAAGTGTCACCCTAGAAAATCCTGCTGTGTGCAGATTGCATCCAGCAGCCTCTTTCCTTTCTGGCTCTTCGTCTGTGAGAGCAGAGAGCAATCGTTTGTCCACTCCAAGGTCGGATTCAGGACGGCTGTGGTGTGCACCACAGATTTTCTGCTCAAACGGACATGGAGCTGGTAAACCAAGCAGCACCTGCAAAGCAAGTGTCATCGTAGCAAATCCTGCTGTGTGCAGATTACATCCAACAGCCTCTTTCCTTTCTGGCTCCTCGTCTGTGCGAGCAGAGACCGACCGTTTGTGCACTCCAAACTCGGTTTCAGGACGGCTGGGGAGTGCACCGCAGCTGTTGAGCACAAACGGACGTCGAGGTGGCAAACCAAAGGAGCCACTGCAATGCAAGTACCACCTCTGCGAAAGATGCTGCGTGCAGACGGTTGCCAGGAGCTACTTTCAGACCTGGATCATCGCCTGATTGGTCTAAGGTACTTGCCTACTCACTCAGCAGCAGGATGTCTGAGATTGGGTGTCAGAGAGGTTCGTTCAAATGCACTTTCAGATATGCAAGCAGGGAGTGAGAGTAAAAGTGGTGGCCCGGTTGCAAAGCTTACTGACTGCTGAAGAGATCCAGCAGCCTCTTTCAGTCCTGGCTCTTTGTCTGTGCCAGCAGAGACCAATCGTTCGTGCATTCCAATCTCGGACTCAGGACCGCTGGGGAGTGCACCACAGATGATGTGCTCAAACGGACTTGGAGCTGGTAAAGCAAGCAGTGACTGCAAAGCAAGTGCCACAGGAGCAAAACCTGCTGTGTGCAGATTACAACCTGCAACCTCTTTCAGTCCTGGCTCTTCGTGTGTGCAAGCAGAGACCAGTCCTTTGAGCACTCCAAATTGGTATTCCGGACGTCTGGGGAATGTGCCACAGATGTTGTGCTCAAACGGACTTGGAGCTGGTAAAGCAAGCAGCGACTGCAAAGCAAGTGTCACCGTAGCAAATCCTGCTGTGTGCAGAAGAGTTCCAGCAGCCTCTTTCCTTCCTGGCTCTTCTTCTATGCCAGCAGAGACCAACCGTTTGTGTACTCCAAACTCGGATCCAGGATGGCTGTGGTGTGTACCACAGATTTTCTTCTGAAACGGACTTGGAGCTGGTAAAGCAAGCAGCGACTGCAAAGCAAGTGTCACAGAAGCAAATCCTGCAGTGTGCAGAAGAGTTCCAGCAGCCTCTTTCAGTCCTTGCTCTGTGTCTGTGAGAGAAGAGAGCAATCGTTTGTCCACTCCAAAGTTGGATTCAGGACGGCTGTGGTGTGCACCACAGATTTTCCGTTCAAACGGTCTTGGAGCTGGTAAACCAAGCAGCACCTGCAAAGCAAGTGTCATCGTAGCAAATCCTGCTGTGTGCAGAAGAGATCCAGCAGCCTGTTTCAGTCCTACCTCTTCGTCTGTGCGAGCAGAGACCGACCGTTTGTGCACTCCAAACTCGGTTTCAGGACGACTGGGGAGTGCACCGCAGCTGTTGAGCACAAACGGATGTCGAGGTGGCAAACCAAAGGAGCCACTGCAATACAAGGAGCACCTCTGCGAAAGATGCTGTGTGCAGACGGTTTCCAGGAGCTACTTTCAGACCTGGATCATCGCCTGAGTGGTCAAACGTACTTGCCTACTCACTCAGCAGCAGGATGTCTGAGATTGGGTGTCAGAGAGGTTCGTTCAAATGCACTTTCAGATATTCAAGCAGGGAGTGAGAGTAAAAGAGGTGGCCCGGTTGCAAAGCTTACTGACTGCTGAAGAGATCCAGCAGGCTCTTTCAGTCCTGGCTCTTTGTCTATGCCAGCAGAGACCAATCGTTCGTGCACTCCAATGTCGGATTTAGGACGGCTGGGGAGTGCACCACAGATGTTGTGCTTAAACGGACTTGGAGCAGGTAAATCAAGCAGCGACTGCAAAGCAAGTCTAACCATACCAAATCCTCCTGTGTGCAGATTACATCCAGCAGCCTCTTTCCTTTCTGGCTCTTCGTCTGGGCGTGCAGAGACCAACCGTTTGTGCACTCCAAACTCAGAATCAGGACGGCTGGGGAGTGCACCACAGATGCTGTGCTCAAACGGACTGGGAGCTGGTAAAGCAAGCAGCGAGCGCCAAGCAAGTGTCACCGTAGCAAATCCTGCTGTGTGCAGAAGAGTTCCAGCAGCCTCTTTCCTTTCTGGCTCTTCGTCTGTGCGAGCAGAGACCGACCGTTTGTGCACTCCAAACTCGGTTTCAGGACGGCTGGGGAGTGCACCGGAGCTGTTGGGCACAAACGGACGCCGAGATGGCAAACCAAAGGAGCCACTGCAATACAAGGTGCACCTCTGCGAAAGATGCTGTGTGCAGACGGTTGCCAGGAGCTACTCTCAGACCTGGATCATCGCCTGAGTGGCCAAACGTACTTGCCTACTCACTCAGCAGCAGGATGTCTGAGATTGGGTGTCAGAGAGGTTCGTTCAAATGCACTTTTAGATATGCAAGCAAGGAGTGAGAGTGAAAGAGGTGGCCCGTTTGCAAAGCTTACAGACTGCTGAATAGATCCAGCAGCCTCTTTCAGTCCTGCCTCTTCGTCTGTGCCAGCGGAAGCCAATCGTTCCTGCACTCCAAACTCGGATTTCGGATGGCTGGGGAGTGCACCACAGACTTTGTGCTCAAACGGACTTGGAGCAGGTACAGCAAGCAGCGAATGCAAAGCAAGTCTAACCATACCAAATCCTGCTGTGTGCAGATTACATCCAGCAGCCTCTTTCAGTCCTGGCTCTTCGTCTGTGTCAGCAGAGACCAATCGTTTGTGCAGTCCAAAGTCGGATTCAGGACCGCTGGGAATTGCACCACAGATATTGTTCTCGAACGGACTTGGAGCTGGTGAAGCAAGCAGCGACTGCAAAGAAAGTGTCACAGTAGCAAATCCTGCTTTGTGCATATTACAACCTGCAAACTCTTTCCTTTCTGGCTCTTCCTGTGTGCAAGCAGAGAGCAGTCTTTTGAGCACTCCAAACTGGTATTCCGGACGTCTAGGGAATGCGCCTCAGATGTTGTGCTCAAACGGAATTGGAGCTGGTTAACCAAGCAGCACCTGCAAAGCAAGTTTCATCGTAGCAAATCCTGCTGCGTGCAGAAGAGTTCCAGCAGCCTCGTTCAGTCCTGGCTCTTAGTCTGTGCGAGCAGAGACCAACCGTTTGTGCACTCCAAACTCGGTTTCAGGACGGCTGGGGAGTGCACCGCAGCTGTTGAGCACAAACGGACGTCGAGGTGGCAAACCAAAGGAGCCACTGCAATGCAAGTACCACCTCTGCGAAAGATGCGGTGTGCAGACGGTTGCCAGGAGCTACTTTCAGACCTGGATCATCGCCTGATTGGTCAAAGGTACTTGCCTACTCACTCAGCAGCAGGATGTCTGAGATTGGGTGTCAGAGAGGTTCTTTCAAATGCACTTTCAGATATGCAGGCAGGGAGTGAGAGTAAAAGAGGTGGCCCGGTTGCAAAGCTTACTGACTGCTGAAGAGATCCAGCAGCCTCTTTTTCAGTCCTGCCTCTTCGTCTGTGCCAGCAGAGACCAATCGTTCGTGCACTCCGAAGTCGGATTCAGGACGGCTGGGGAGTGCACCACAGATGTTGTACGCAAAGGGATTTTGAGGTGGCAAACCAAGGAGCCACTGTAATGCAAGTACCACCTCTGCGACAAATGCTTTGTGCAGACGGTTTCCAGTAGCTACTTTCAGACCTGGATCTTCGTCTGAGGGATCAAACATACTTGCCTACTCACTCAGCAGCAGGATGTCTGAGATTGGGTGACAGAGAGGTTCGTTCAAATGCACTTTCAGATATGCAAGCAGGGAGTAAGAGTAAAAGAGGTGGCCCGGTTGCAAAGCTTACTGACTGCTGAAGAGATCCAGCAGCCTCTTTTTCAGTCCTGGCTCTTTGTCTGTGCCAGGAGAGACCAATGGTTCATGCACTCCAAACTCGGATTCAGGACCGCTGGGGAGTGCACCACAGATGATGTGCTCAAACGGACTTGGAGCTGGCAAACCAAGCAGCCTCTGCAAAGCAAGTGCAACTGTAGCAAATCCTGCTGTGTGCAGAAGAGTTCCAGCAGCCTCTTTCCTTTCTGGCTCTTCGTCTGTGTCAGTAGAGACCAATCGTTTGTGCACTCCAAAGTCGGATTCAGGACGGCTGGGAATTGCACCACAGATGTTGTACTCGAACGGACTTGGAGCTGGTAAAGCAAGCAGCGACTGCAAACCGAGTGTCACTGCAGCAAATCCTGCTGTGTGCAGATTACAACCTGCAACCTCTTTTAGTCCTGGCTCTTCGTGTGTGCAAGCAGAGAGCAGTCTTTTGAGCACTCCATATTGGTATTCCGGACGTCTGGGGAATGTGCCACGGATGTTGTGCTCAAACGGACTTGGAGCAGGCAAACCAAGCAGCGACTGCAAAGCAAGTGTCACCCTAGAAAATCCTGCTGTGTGCAGATTGCATCCAGCAGCCTCTTTCCTTTCTGGCTCTTCGTCTGTGAGAGCAGAGAGCAATCGTTTGTCCACTCCAAGGTCGGATTCAGGACGGCTGTGGTGTGCACCACAGATTTTCTGCTCAAACGGACATGGAGCTGGTAAACCAAGCAGCACCTGCAAAGCAAGTGTCATCGTAGCAAATCCTGCTGTGTGCAGATTACATCCAACAGCCTCTTTCCTTTCTGGCTCTTCGTCTGTGCGAGCAGAGACCGACCGTTTGTGCACTCCAAACTCGGTTTCAGGACGGCTGGGGAGTGCACCGCAGCTGTTGAGCACAAACGGACGACGAGGTGGCAAACCAAAGGAGCCACTGCAATGCAAGTACCACCTCTGCGAAAGATGCTGCGTGCAGACGGTTGCCAGGAGCTACTTTCAGACCTGGATCATCGCCTGATTGGTCTAAGGTACTTGCCTACTCACTCAGCAGCAGGATGTCTGAGATTGGGTGTCAGAGAGGTTCGTTCAAATGCACTTTCAGATATGCAAGCAGGGAGTGAGAGTAAAAGTGGTGGCCCGGTTGCAAAGCTTACTGACTGCTGAAGAGATCCAGCAGCCTCTTTCAGTCCTGGCTCTTTGTCTGTGCCAGCAGAGACCAATCGTTCGTGCATTCCAATCTCGGACTCAGGACCGCTGGGGAGTGCACCACAGATGATGTGCTCAAACGGACTTGGAGCTGGTAAAGCAAGCAGTGACTGCAAAGCAAGTGCCACAGGAGCAAAACCTGCTGTGTGCAGATTACAACCTGCAACCTCTTTCAGTCCTGGCTCTTCGTGTGTGCAAGCAGAGACCAGTCCTTTGAGCACTCCAAATTGGTATTCCGGACGTCTGGGGAATGTGCCACAGATGTTGTGCTCAAACGGACTTGGAGCTGGTAAAGCAAGCAGCGACTGCAAAGCAAGTGTCACCGTAGCAAATCCTGCTGTGTGCAGAAGAGTTCCAGCAGCCTCTTTCCTTCCTGGCTCTTCTTCTATGCCAGCAGAGACCAACCGTTTGTGTACTCCAAACTCGGATCCAGGATGGCTGTGGTGTGTACCACAGATTTTCTTCTGAAACGGACTTGGAGCTGGTAAAGCAAGCAGCGACTGCAAAGCAAGTGTCACAGAAGCAAATCCTGCAGTGTGCAGAAGAGTTCCAGCAGCCTCTTTCAGTCCTTGCTCTGTGTCTGTGAGAGAAGAGAGCAATCGTTTGTCCACTCCAAAGTTGGATTCAGGACGGCTGTGGTGTGCACCACAGATTTTCCGTTCAAACGGTCTTGGAGCTGGTAAACCAAGCAGCACCTGCAAAGCAAGTGTCATCGTAGCAAATCCTGCTGTGTGCAGAAGAGATCCAGCAGCCTGTTTCAGTCCTACCTCTTCGTCTGTGCGAGCAGAGACCGACCGTTTGTGCACTCCAAACTCGGTTTCAGGACGACTGGGGAGTGCACCGCAGCTGTTGAGCACAAACGGATGTCGAGGTGGCAAACCAAAGGAGCCACTGCAATACAAGGAGCACCTCTGCGAAAGATGCTGTGTGCAGACGGTTTCCAGGAGCTACTTTCAGACCTGGATCATCGCCTGAGTGGTCAAACGTACTTGCCTACTCACTCAGCAGCAGGATGTCTGAGATTGGGTGTCAGAGAGGTTCGTTCAAATGCACTTTCAGATATTCAAGCAGGGAGTGAGAGTAAAAGAGGTGGCCCGGTTGCAAAGCTTACTGACTGCTGAAGAGATCCAGCAGGCTCTTTCAGTCCTGGCTCTTTGTCTATGCCAGCAGAGACCAATCGTTCGTGCACTCCAATGTCGGATTTAGGACGGCTGGGGAGTGCACCACAGATGTTGTGCTTAAACGGACTTGGAGCAGGTAAATCAAGCAGCGACTGCAAAGCAAGTGTCACAGAAGCAAATCCTCCTGTGTGCAGATTACATCCAGCAGCCTCTTTCCTTTCTGGCTCTTCGTCTGGGCGTGCAGAGACCAACCGTTTGTGCACTCCAAACTCAGAATCAGGACGGCTGGGGAGTGCACCACAGATGCTGTGCTCAAACGGACTGGGAGCTGGTAAAGCAAGCAGCGAGCGCCAAGCAAGTGTCACCGTAGCAAATCCTGCTGTGTGCAGAAGAGTTCCAGCAGCCTCTTTCCTTTCTGGCTCTTCGTCTGTGCGAGCAGAGACCGACCGTTTGTGCACTCCAAACTCGGTTTCAGGACGGCTGGGGAGTGCACCGCAGCTGTTGGGCACAAACGGACGCCGAGATGGCAAACCAAAGGAGCCACTGCAATACAAGGTGCACCTCTGCGAAAGATGCTGTGTGCAGACGGTTGCCAGGAGCTACTCTCAGACCTGGATCATCGCCTGAGTGGCCAAACGTACTTGCCTACTCACTCAGCAGCAGGATGTCTGAGATTGGGTGTCAGAGAGGTTCGTTCAAATGCACTTTTAGATATGCAAGCAAGGAGTGAGAGTGAAAGAGGTGGCCCGTTTGCAAAGCTTACAGACTGCTGAAGAGATCCAGCAGCCTCTTTCAGTCCTGCCTCTTCGTCTGTGCCAGCGGAAGCCAATCGTTCCTGCACTCCAAACTCGGATTTAGGATGGCTGGGGAGTGCACCACAGACTTTGTGCTCAAACGGACTTGGAGCAGGTACAGCAAGCAGCGAATGCAAAGCAAGTCTAACCATACCAAATCCTGCTGTGTGCAGATTACATCCAGCAGCCTCTTTCAGTCCTGGCTCTTCGTCTGTGTCAGCAGAGACCAATCGTTTGTGCAGTCCAAAGTCGGATTCAGGACCGCTGGGAATTGCACCACAGATATTGTTCTCGAACGGACTTGGAGCTGGTGAAGCAAGCAGCGACTGCAAAGAAAGTGTCACAGTAGCAAATCCTGCTTTGTGCATATTACAACCTGCAAACTCTTTCCTTTCTGGCTCTTCCTGTGTGCAAGCAGAGAGCAGTCTTTTGAGCACTCCAAACTGGTATTCCGGACGTCTAGGGAATGCGCCTCAGATGTTGTGCTCAAACGGAATTGGAGCTGGTTAACCAAGCAGCGACTGCAAAGCAAGTGTCACTGTAGCAAATCCTGCTGTGTGTAGAAGAGTTCCAGCAGCCTCTTTCCTTTCTGGCTCTTAGTCTGTGCGAGCAGAGACCAACCGTTTGTGCACTCCAAACTCGGTTTCAGGACGGCTGGGGAGTGCACCGCAGCTGTTGAGCACAAACGGACGTCGAGGTGGCAAACCAAAGGAGCCACTGCAATGCAAGTACCACCTCTGCGAAAGATGCTGCGTGCAGACGGTTTCCAGGAGCTACTTTCAGACCTGGATCATCGCCTGAGTGGTCAAACGTACTTGCCTACTCACTCAGCAGCAGGATGTCTGAGATTGGGTGTCAGAGAGGTTCGTTCAAATGCACTTTCAGATATTCAAGCAGGGAGTGAGAGTAAAAGAGGAGGCCCGGTTGCAAACCTTACTGACTGCTGAAGAGATCCAGCAGGCTCTTTCAGTCCTGGCTCTTTGTCTATGCCAGCAGAGACCAATCGTTCGTGCACTCCAATGTCGGATTTAGGACGGCTGGGGAGTGCACCACAGATGTTGTGCTTAAACGGACTTGGAGCAGGTAAATCAAGCAGCGACTGCAAAGCAAGTGTCACAGAAGCAAATCCTCCTGTGTGCAGATTACATCCAGCAGCCTCTTTCCTTTCTGGCTCTTCGTCTGGGCGTGCAGAGACCAACCGTTTGTGCACTCCAAACTCAGAATCAGGACGGCTGGGGAGTGCACCACAGATGCTGTGCTCAAACGGACTGGGAGCTGGTAAAGCAAGCAGCGAGCGCCAAGCAAGTGTCACCGTAGCAAATCCTGCTGTGTGCAGAAGAGTTCCAGCAGCCTCTTTCCTTTCTGGCTCTTCGTCTGTGCGAGCAGAGACCGACCGTTTGTGCACTCCAAACTCGGTTTCAGGACGGCTGGGGAGTGCACCGCAGCTGTTGGGCACAAACGGACGCCGAGATGGCAAACCAAAGGAGCCACTGCAATACAAGGTGCACCTCTGCGAAAGATGCTGTGTGCAGACGGTTGCCAGGAGCTACTCTCAGACCTGGATCATCGCCTGAGTGGCCAAACGTACTTGCCTACTCACTCAGCAGCAGGATGTCTGAGATTGGGTGTCAGAGAGGTTCGTTCAAATGCACTTTTAGATATGCAAGCAAGGAGTGAGAGTGAAAGAGGTGGCCCGTTTGCAAAGCTTACAGACTGCTGAAGAGATCCAGCAGCCTCTTTCAGTCCTGCCTCTTCGTCTGTGCCAGCGGAAGCCAATCGTTCCTGCACTCCAAACTCGGATTTAGGATGGCTGGGGAGTGCACCACAGACTTTGTGCTCAAACGGACTTGGAGCAGGTACAGCAAGCAGCGAATGCAAAGCAAGTCTAACCATACCAAATCCTGCTTGTGCAGATTACATCCAGCAGCCTCTTTCAGTCCTGGCTCTTCGTCTGTGTCAGCAGAGACCAATCGTTTGTGCAGTCCAAAGTCGGATTCAGGACCGCTGGGAATTGCACCACAGATATTGTTCTCGAACGGACTTGGAGCTGGTGAAGCAAGCAGCGACTGCAAAGAAAGTGTCACAGTAGCAAATCCTGCTTTGTGCATATTACAACCTGCAAACTCTTTCCTTTCTGGCTCTTCCTGTGTGCAAGCAGAGAGCAGTCTTTTGAGCACTCCAAACTGGTATTCCGGACGTCTAGGGAATGCGCCTCAGATGTTGTGCTCAAACGGAATTGGAGCTGGTTAACCAAGCAGCGACTGCAAAGCAAGTGTCACTGTAGCAAATCCTGCTGTGTGTAGAAGAGTTCCAGCAGCCTCTTTCCTTTCTGGCTCTTAGTCTGTGCGAGCAGAGACCAACCGTTTGTGCACTCCAAACTCGGTTTCAGGACGGCTGGGGAGTGCACCGCAGCTGTTGAGCACAAACGGACGTCGAGGTGGCAAACCAAAGGAGCCACTGCAATGCAAGTACCACCTCTGCGAAAGATGCGGTGTGCAGACGGTTTCCAGGAGCTACTTTCAGACCTGGATCATCGCCTGATTGGTCAAAGGTACTTGCCTAGTCACTCAGCAGCAGGATGTCTGAGATTGGGTGTCAGAGAGGTTCTTTCAAATGCACTTTCAGATATGCAGGCAGGGAGTGAGAGTAAAAGAGGTGGCCCGGTTGCAAAGCTTACTGACTGCTGAAGAGATCCAGCAGCCTCTTTCAGTCCTGCCTCTTCGTCTGTGCCAGCAGAGACCAATCGTTCGTGCACTCCGAAGTCGGATTCAGGACGGCTGGGGAGTGCACCACAGATGTTGTACGCAAAGGGATTTTGAGGTGGCAAACCAAGGAGCCACTGTAATGCAAGTACCACCTCTGCGACAAATGCTTTGTGCAGACGGTTTCCAGTAGCTACTTTCAGACCTGGATCTTCGTCTGAGGGATCAAACATACTTGCCTACTCACTCAGCAGCAGGATGTCTGAGATTGGGTGACAGAGAGGTTCGTTCAAATGCACTTTCAGATATGCAAGCAGGGAGTAAGAGTAAAAGAGGTGGCCCGGTTGCAAAGCTTACTGACTGCTGAAGAGATCCAGCAGCCTCTTTTTCAGTCCTGGCTCTTTGTCTGTGCCAGGAGAGACCAATGGTTCATGCACTCCAAACTCGGATTCAGGACCGCTGGGGAGTGCACCACAGATGATGTGCTCAAACGGACTTGGAGCTGGCAAACCAAGCAGCCTCTGCAAAGCAAGTGCAACTGTAGCAAATCCTGCTGTGTGCAGAAGAGTTCCAGCAGCCTCTTTCCTTTCTGGCTCTTCGTCTGTGTCAGCAGAGACCAATCGTTTGTGCACTCCAAAGTCGGATTCAGGACGGCTGGGAATTGCACCACAGATGTTGTACTCGAACGGACTTGGAGCTGGTAAAGCAAGCAGCGACTGCAAACCAAGTGTCACCGCAGCAAATCCTGCTGTGTGCAGATTACAACCTGCCACCTCTTTTAGTCCTGGCTCTTTGTGTGTGCAAGCAGAGAGCAGTCTTTTGAGCACTCCATATTGGTATTCCGGACGTCTGGGGAATGTGCCACGGATGTTGTGCTCAAACGGACTTGGAGCAGGCAAACCAAGCAGCGACTGCAAAGCAAGTGTCACCCTAGAAAATCCTGCTGTGTGCAGATTGCATCCAGCAGCCTCTTTCCTTTCTGGCTCTTCGTCTGGGAGAGCAGAGAGCAATCGTTTGTCCACTCCAAGGTCGGATTCAGGACGGCTGTGGTGTGCACCACAGATTTTCTGCTCAAACGGACATGGAGCTGGTAAACCAAGCAGCACCTGCAAAGCAAGTGTCATCGTAGCAAATCCTGCTGTGTGCAGATTACATCCAGCAGCCTCTTTCCTTTCTGGCTCTTCGTCTGTGCGAGCAGAGACCGACCGTTTGTGCACTCCAAACTCGGTTTCAGGATGGCTGGGGAGTGCACCGCAGCTGTTGAGCACAAACGGACGACGAGGTGGCAAACCAAAGGAGCCACTGCAATGCAAGTACCACCTCTGCGAAAGATGCTGCGTGCAGACGGTTGCCAGGAGCTACTCTCAGACCTGGATCATCGCCTGAGTGGCCAAACGTACTTCCCTACTCACTCAGCAGCAGGATGTCTGAGATTGGGTGTCAGAGAGGTTCGTTGAAATGCACTTTTAGATATGCAAGCAAGGAGTGAGAGTGAAAGAGGTGGCCCGTTTGCAAAGCTTACAGACTGCTGAAGAGATCCAGCAGCCTCTTTCAGTCCTGCCTCTTCGTCTGTGCCAGCGGAAGCCAATCGTTCCTGCACTCCAAACTCGGATTTAGGATGGCTGGGGAGTGCACCACAGACTTTGTGCTCAAACGGACTTGGAGCAGGTACAGCAAGCAGCGAATGCAAAGCAAGTCTAACCATACCAAATCCTGCTGTGTGCAGATTACATCCAGCAGCCTCTTTCAGTCCTGGCTCTTCGTCTGTGTCAGCAGAGACCAATCGTTTGTGCAGTCCAAAGTCGGATTCAGGACCGCTGGGAATTGCACCACAGATATTGTTCTCGAACGGACTTGGAGCTGGTGAAGCAAGCAGCGACTGCAAAGAAAGTGTCACAGTAGCAAATCCTGCTTTGTGCATATTACAACCTGCAAACTCTTTCCTTTCTGGCTCTTCCTGTGCGCAAGCAGAGAGCAGTCTTTTGAGCACTCCAAACTGGTATTCCGGACGTCTAGGGAATGCGCCTCAGATGTTGTGCTCAAACGGAATTGGAGCTGGTTAACCAAGCAGCACCTGCAAAGCAAGTTTCATCGTAGCAAATCCTGCTGCGTGCAGAAGAGTTCCAGCAGCCTCGTTCAGTCCTGGCTCTTAGTCTGTGCGAGCAGAGACCAACCGTTTGTGCACTCCAAACTCGGTTTCAGGACGGCTGGGGAGTGCACCGCAGCTGTTGAGCACAAACGGACGTCGAGGTGGCAAACCAAAGGAGCCACTGCAATGCAAGTACCACCTCTGCGAAAGATGCGGTGTGCAGACGGTTGCCAGGAGCTACTTTCAGACCTGGATCATCGCCTGATTGGTCAAAGGTACTTGCCTACTCACTCAGCAGCAGGATGTCTGAGATTGGGTGTCAGAGAGGTTCTTTCAAATGCACTTTCAGATATGCAGGCAGGGAGTGAGAGTAAAAGAGGTGGCCCGGTTGCAAAGCTTACTGACTGCTGAAGAGATCCAGCAGCCTCTTTCAGTCCTGCCTCTTCGTCTGTGCCAGCAGAGACCAATCGTTCGTGCACTCCGAAGTCGGATTCAGGACGGCTGGGGAGTGCACCACAGATGTTGTACGCAAAGGGATTTTGAGGTGGCAAACCAAGGAGCCACTGTAATGCAAGTACCACCTCTGCGACAAATGCTTTGTGCAGACGGTTTCCAGTAGCTACTTTCAGACCTGGATCTTCGTCTGAGGGATCAAACATACTTGCCTACTCACTCAGCAGCAGGATGTCTGAGATTGGGTGACAGAGAGGTTCGTTCAAATGCACTTTCAGATATGCAAGCAGGGAGTAAGAGTAAAAGAGGTGGCCCGGTTGCAAAGCTTACTGACTGCTGAAGAGATCCAGCAGCCTCTTTTTCAGTCCTGGCTCTTTGTCTGTGCCAGGAGAGACCAATGGTTCATGCACTCCAAACTCGGATTCAGGACCGCTGGGGAGTGCACCACAGATGATGTGCTCAAACGGACTTGGAGCTGGCAAACCAAGCAGCCTCTGCAAAGCAAGTGCAACTGTAGCAAATCCTGCTGTGTGCAGAAGAGTTCCAGCAGCCTCTTTCCTTTCTGGCTCTTCGTCTGTGTCAGCAGAGACCAATCGTTTGCGCACTCCAAAGTCGGATTCAGGACGGCTGGGAATTGCACCACAGATGTTGTACTCGAACGGACTTGGAGCTGGTAAAGGAAGCAGCGACTGCAAACCAAGTGTCACCGCAGCAAATCCTGCTGTGTGCAGATTACAACCTGCCACCTCTTTTAGTCCTGGCTCTTTGTGTGTGCAAGCAGAGAGCAGTCTTTTGAGCACTCCATATTGGTATTCCGGACGTCTGGGGAATGTGCCACGGATGTTGTGCTCAAACGGACTTGGAGCAGGCAAACCAAGCAGCGACTGCAAAGCGTCACCCTAGAAAATCCTGCTGTGTGCAGATTGCATCCAGCAGCCTCTTTCCTTTCTGGCTCTTCGTCTGTGAGAGCAGAGAGCAATCGTTTGTCCACTCCAAGGTCGGATTCAGGACGGCTGTGGTGTGCACCACAGATTTTCTGCTCAAACGGACATGGAGCTGGTAAACCAAGCAGCACCTGCAAAGCAAGTGTCAACGTAGCAAATCCTGCTGTGTGCAGATTACATCCAGCAGCCTCTTTCCTTTCTGGCTCTTCGTCTGTGCGATCAGAGACCAACCGTTTGTGCACTCCAAACTCGGTTTCAGGACGGCTGGGGAGTGCACCGCAGCTGTTGAGCACAAACGGATGTCGAGGTGGCAAACCAAAGGAGCCACTGCAATGCAAGTACCACCTCTGCGAAAGATGCTGCGTGCAGACGGTTTCCAGGAGCTACTTTCAGACCTGGATCATCGCCTGATTGGTCAAAGGTACTTGCCTACTCACTCAGCAGCAGGATGTCTGAGATTGGGTGTCAGAGAGGTTCGTTCAAATGCACTTTCAGCTATGCAAGCAGGGAGTGAGAGTAAAAGAGGAGGCCCGGTTGCAAACCTTACTGACTGCTGAAGAGATCCAGCAGGCTCTTTCAGTCCTGGCTCTTTGTCTATGCCAGCAGAGACCAATCGTTCGTGCACTCCAATGTCGGATTTAGGACGGCTGGGGAGTGCACCACAGATGTTGTGCTTAAACGGACTTGGAGCAGGTAAATCAAGCAACGACTGCAAAGCAAGTGTCACAGTAGCAAATCCTCCTGTGTGCAGATTACATCCAGCAGCCTCTTTCCTTTCTGGCTCTTCGTCTGGGCGTGCAGAGATCAACCGTTTGTGCACTCCAAACTCAGAATCAGGACGGCTGGGGAGTGCACCACAGATGCTGTGCTCAAACGGACTGGGAGCTGCTAAAGCAAGCAGCGAGTGCCAAGCAAGTGTCACCGTAGCAAATCCTGCTGTGTGCAGAAGAGTTCCAGCAGCCTCTTTCCTTTCTGGCTCTTCGTCTGTGCGAGCAGAGACCGACCGTTTGTGCACTCCAAACTCGGTTTCAGGACGGCTGGGGTGTGCACCGGAGCTGTTGGGCACAAACGGACGCCGAGGTGGCAAACCAAAGGAGCCACTGCAATACAAGGTGCACCTCTGCGAAAGATGCTGTGTGCAGACGGTTTCCAGTAGCTACTCTCAGACCTGGATCATCGCCTGAGTGGCCAAACGTTCTTCCCTACTCACTCAGCAGCAGGATGTCTGAGATTGGGCGTCAGAGAGGTTCGTTCAAATGCACTTTTAGATATGCAAGCAAGGAGTGAGAGTGAAAGAGGTGGCCCGTTTGCAAAGCTTACAGACTGCTGAAGAGATCCAGCAGCCTCTTTCAGTCCTGCCTCTTCGTCTGTGCCAGCGGAAGCCAATCGTTCCTGCACTCCAAACTCGGATTTAGGATGGCTGGGGAGTGCACCACAGACTTTGTGCTCAAACAGACTTGGAGCAGGTACAGCAAGCAGCGAATGCAAAGCAAGTCTAACCATACCAAATCCTGCTGTGTGCAGATTACATCCAGCAGCCTCTTTCAGTCCTGGCTCTTCGTCTGTGTCAGCAGAGACCAATCGTTTGTGCAGTCCAAAGTCGGATTCAGGACCGCTGGGAATTGCACCACAGATATTGTTCTCGAACGGACTTGGAGCTGGTGAAGCAAGCAGCGACTGCAAAGAAAGTGTCACCCTAGAAAATCCTGCTTTGTGCATATTACAACCTGCAAACTCTTTCCTTTCTGGCTCTTCCTGTGTGCAAGCAGAGAGCAGTCTTTTGAGCACTCCAAACTGGTATTCCGGACGTCTAGGGAATGCGCCTCAGATGTTGTGCTCAAACGGAATTGCATCTGGTTAACCAAGCAGCACCTGCAAAGCAAGTTTCATCGTAGCAAATCCTGCTGTGTGCAGAAGAGTTCCAGCAGCCTCTTTCCTTTCTGGCTCTTAGTCTGTGCGAGCAGAGACCAACCGTTTGTGCACTCCAAACTCGGTTTCAGGACGGCTGGGGAGTGCACCGCAGCTGTTGAGCACAAACGGACGTCGAGGTGGCAAACCAAAGGAGCCACTGCAATGCAAGTACCACCTCTGCGAAAGATGCGGTGTGCAGACGGTTGCCAGGAGCTACTTTCAGACCTGGATCATCGCCTGATTGGTCAAAGGTACTTGCCTACTCACTCAGCAGCAGGATGTCTGAGATTGGGTGTCAGAGAGGTTCTTTCAAATGCACTTTTAGATATGCAAGCAAGGAGTGCGAGTGAAAGAGGTGGCCCGGTTGCAAAGCTTACTGACTGCTGAAGAGATCCAGCAGCCTCTTTTTCAGTCCTGCCTCTTCGTCTGTGCCAGCAGAGACCAATCGTTCGTGCACTCCGAAGTCGGATTCAGGACGGCTGGGGAGTGCACCACAGATGTTGTACGCAAAGGGATTTTGAGGTGGCAAACCAAGGAGCCACTGTAATGCAAGTACCACCTCTGCGACAAATGCTTTGTGCAGACGGTTTCCAGTAGCTACTTTCAGACCTGGATCTTCGTCTGAGGGATCAAACATACTTGCCAACTCACTCAGCAGCAGGATGTCTGAGATTGGGTGACAGAGAGGTTCGTTCAAATGCACTTTCAGATATGCAAGCAGGGAGTAAGAGTAAAAGAGGTGGCCCGGTTGCAAAGCTTACTGACTGCTGAAGAGATCCAGCAGCCTCTTTTTCAGTCCTGGCTCTTTGTCTGTGCCAGGAGAGACCAATGGTTCATGCACTCCAAACTCGGATTCAGGACCGCTGGGGAGTGCACCACAGATGATGTGCTCAAACGGACTTGGAGCTGGTAAAGCAAGCAGTGAGTGCAAAGCAAGTGTCACAGGAGCAAAACCTGCTGTGTGCAGATTACAACCTGCAACCTCTTTCAGTCCTGGCTCTTCGTGTGTGCAAGCAGAGACCAGTCCTTTGAGCACTCCAAATTGGTATGCCGGACGTCTGGGGAATGCGCCACAGATGTTGTGCTCAAACGGACTTGGAGCTGGTAAAGCAAGCAGCGACTGCAAAGCAAGAGTCACAGAAGCAAATCCTGCAGTGTGCAGAAGAGTTCCAGCAGCCTCTTTCAGTCCTTGCTCTTCGTCTGTGAGAGCAGAGAGCAATCGTTTGTCCACTCCGAAGTTGGATTCAGGACGGCTGTGGTGTGCACCACAGATTTTCTGTTCAAACGGTCTTGGAGCTGGTAAAGCAAGCAGCACCTGCAAAGCAAGTGTCATCGTAGCAAATCCTGCTGTGTGCAGAAGAGATCCAGCAGCCTGTTTCAGTCCTACGTCTTCGTCTGTGCGAGCAGAGACCAACCGTTTGTGCACTCCAAACTCGGTTTCAGGACGACTGGGGAGTGCACCGCAGCTGTTGAGCACAAACGGATGTCGAGGTGGCAAACCAAAGGAGCCACTGCAATACAAGGAGCACCTCTGCGAAAGATGCTGTGTGCAGACGGTTTCCAGGAGCTACTTTCAGACCTGGATCATCGCCTGATTGGTCAAACGTACTTGCCTACTCACTCAGCAGCAGGATGTCTGAGATTGGGTGTCAGAGAGGTTCGTTCAAATGCACTTTCAGATATTCAAGCAGGGAGTGAGAGTAAAAGAGGAGGCCCGGTTGAAAACCTTACTGTCTGCTGAAGAGATCCAGCAGGATCTTTCAGTCCTGGCTCTTTGTCTATGCCAGCAGAGACCAATCGTTCGTGCACTCCAATGTCGGATTTAGGACGGCTGGGGAGTGCACCACAGATGTTGTGCTTAAACGGACTTGGAGCAGGTAAATCAAGCAGTGACCTCAAAGCAAGTGTCACAGAAGCAAATCCTCCTGTGTGCAGATTACATCCAGCAGCCTCTTTCCTTTCTGGCTCTTCGTCTGGGCGTGCAGAGACCAACCGTTTGTGCACTCCAAACTCAGAATCAGGACGGCTGGGGAGTGCACCACAGATGTTGTGCTCAAACGGACTGGGAGCTGGTAAAGCAAGCAGCGACTGCAAAGCAAGTGTCACCGTAGCAAATCCTGCTGTGTGCAGAAGAGTTCCAGCAGCCTCTTTCCTTTCTGGCTCTTCGTCTGTGCGAGCAGAGACCGACCGTTTGTGCACTCCAAACTCGGTTTCAGGACGGCTGGGGAGTGCACCGGAGCTGTTGGGCACAAACGGACGCCGAGGCGGCAAACCAAAGGAGCCACTGCAATACAAGGAGCACCTCTGCGAAAGATGCTGTGTGCAGACGGTTTCCAGTAGCTACTCTCAGACCTGGATCATCGCCTGAGTGGCCAAACGTACTTCCCTACTCACTCAGCAGCAGGATGTCTGAGATTGGGTGTCAGAGAGGTTCGTTCAAATGCACTTTTAGATATGCAAGCAAGGAGTGAGAGTGAAAGAGGTGGCCCGTTTGCAAAGCTTACAGACTGCTGAAGAGATCCAGCAGGCTCTTTCAGTCCTGCCTCTTCGTCTGTGCCAGCGGAAGCCAATCGTTCCTGCACTCCAAACTCGGAAATTATTACCGCTGGGGAGTGCACCACAGACTTTGTGCTCAAACGGACTTGGAGCAGGTACAGCAAGCAGCGAATGCAAAGCAAGTCTAACCATACCAAATCCTGCTGTGTGCAGATTACATCCAGCAGCCTCTTTCAGTCCTGGCTCTTCGTCTGTGTCAGCAGAGACCAATCGTTTGTGCAGTCCAAAGTCGGATTCAGGACCGCTGGGAATTGCACCACAGATATTGTTCTCGAACGGACTTGGAGCTGGTGAAGCAAGCAGCGACTGCAAAGAAAGTGTCACAGTAGCAAATCCTGCTTTGTGCATATTACAACCTGCAAACTCTTTCCTTTCTGGCTCTTCCTGTGCGCAAGCAGAGAGCAGTCTTTTGAGCACTCCAAACTGGTATTCCGGACGTCTAGGGAATGCGCCTCAGATGTTGTGCTCAAACGGAATTGGAGCTGGTTAACCAAGCAGCACCTGCAAAGCAAGTTTCATCGTAGCAAATCCTGCTGCGTGCAGAAGAGTTCCAGCAGCCTCGTTCAGTCCTGGCTCTTAGTCTGTGCGAGCAGAGACCAACCGTTTGTGCACTCCAAACTCGGTTTCAGGACGGCTGGGGAGTGCACCGCAGCTGTTGAGCACAAACGGACGTCGAGGTGGCAAACCAAAGGAGCCACTGCAATGCAAGTACCACCTCTGCGAAAGATGCGGTGTGCAGACGGTTGCCAGGAGCTACTTTCAGACCTGGATCATCGCCTGATTGGTCAAAGGTACTTGCCTACTCACTCAGCAGCAGGATGTCTGAGATTGGGTGTCAGAGAGGTTCGTTCAAAGCACTTTCAGATATTCAAGCAGGGAGTGAGAGTGAAAGAGGTGGCCCGGTTGCAAAGCTTACTGACTGCTGAAGAGATCCAGCAGCCTCTTTCAGTCCTGCCCCTTCGTCTGTGCCAGCAGAGACCAATCGTTCGTGCACTCCGAAGTCGGATTCAGGACAGCTGGGGAGTGCACCACAGATGTTGTACGCAAAGGGATTTTGAGGTGGCAAACCAAAGGAGCCACTGTAATGCAAGCACCACCTCTGCGAAAAATGCTGCGTGCAGACGGTTGCCAAGAGCTACTTTCAGACCTGGATCTTCGTCTGAGGGATCAAACATACTTGCCTACTCACTCAGCAGCAGGATGTCTGAGATTGGGTGTCAGAGGGGTTCGTTCAAATGCACTTTCAGATATGCAAGCAGGGAGTGAGAGTAAAAGAGGTGGCCCGGTTGCAAAGCTTACTGACTGCTGAAGAGATCCAGCAGCCTCTTTCAGTCCTGGCTCTTTGTCTGTGCCAGCAGAGACCAATCGTTCGTGCACTCCAAACTCGGACTCAGGACCGCTGGGGAGTGCACCACAGATGATGTGCTCAAACGGACTTGGAGCTGGTAAAGCAAGCAGTGACTGCAAAGCAAGTGTCACAGGAGCAAAACCTGCTGTGTGCAGATTACAACCTGCAACCTCTTTCAGTCCTGGCTCTTCGTGTGTGCAAGCAGAGACCAGTCCTTTGAGCACTCCAAATTGGTATGCCGGACGTCTGGGGAATGCGCCACAGATGTTGTGCTCAAACGGACTTGGAGCTGGTAAAGCAAGCAGCGACTGCAAAGAAAGTGTCACAGTAGCAAATCCTGCTGTGTGCAGATTACAACCTGCCACCTCTTTTAGTCCTGGCTCTTTGTGTGTGCAAGCAGAGAGCAGTCTTTTGAGCACTCCAAACTGGTATTCCGGACGTCTAGGGAATGCGCCTCAGATGTTGTGCTCAAACGGAATTGGAGCTGGTTAACCAAGCAGCACCTGCAAAGCAAGTGTCATCGTAGCAAATCCTGCTGTGTGCAGATTACATCCAGCAGCCTCTTTCCTTTCTGGCTCTTCGTCTGTGCGAGCAGAGACCAACCGTTTGTGCACTCCAAACTCGGTTTCAGGACGGCTGGGGAGTGCACCGCAGCTGTTGAGCACAAACGGACGTCGAGGTGGCAAACCAAAGGAGCCACTGCAATGCAAGTACCACCTCTGCGAAAGATGCTGCGTGCAGACGGTTGCCAGGAGCTACTTTCAGACCTGGATCATCGCCTGAGTGGTCAAACGTACTTGCCTACTCACTCAGCAGCAGGATGTCTGAGATTGGGTGTCAGAGAGGTTCGTTCAAATGCACTTTCAGATATTCAAGCAGGGAGTGAGAGTAAAAGAGGAGGCCCGGTTGCAAACCTTACTGACTGCTGAAGAGATCCAGCAGGCTCTTTCACTCCTGGCTCTTTGTCTATGCCAGCAGAGACCAATCGTTCGTGCACTCCAATGTCGGACTCAGGACGGCTGGGGAGTGCACCACAGATGTGCTTAAACGGACTTGGAGCAGGTAAATCAAGCAGCGACTGCAAAGCAAGTGTCACAGAAGCAAATCCTCCTGTGTGCAGATTATATCCAGCAGCCTCTTTCCTTTCTGGCTCTTCGTCTGAGCGTGCAGAGACCAACCGTTTGTGCACTCCAAACTCAGAATCAGGACGGCTGGGGAGTGCACCACAGATGCTGTGCTCAAACGGACTGGGAGCTGGGAAAGCAAGCAGCAACTGCCAAGCAAGTGTCACCGTAGCAAATCCTGCTGTGTGCAGAAGAGTTCCAGCAGCCTCTTTCAGTCCTGGCTCTTCGTCTGTGCGAGCAGAGACCGACCGTTTGTGCACTCCAAACTCGGTTTCAGGACGGCTGGGGAGTGCACCGGAGCTGTTGGGCACAAACGTCGCCGAGGTGGCAAACCAAAGGAGCCACTGCAATACAAGGAGCACCTCTGCGAAAGATGCTGTGTGCAGACGGTTTCCAGGAGCTACTCTCAGACCTGGATCATCGCCTGAGTGGCCAAACGTACTTCCCTGCTCACTCAGCAGCAGGATGTCTGAGATTGGGTGTCAGAGAGGTTCGTTCAAATGCACTTTTAGATATGCAAGCAAGGAGTGAGAGTGAAAGAGGTGGCCCGTTTGCAAAGCTAACAGACTGCTGAAGAGATCCAGCAGCCTCTTTCAGTCCTGCCTCTTCGTCTGTGCCAGCGGAAGCCAATGGTTCCTGCACTCCAAACTCGGATTTCGGATGGCTGGGGAGTGCACCACAGACTTTGTGCTCAAACGGACTTGGAGCAGGTACAGCAAGCAGCGAATGCAAAGCAAGTCTAACCATACCAAATCCTGCTGTGTGCAGATTACATCCAGCAGCCTCTTTCAGTCCTGGCTCTTCGTCTGTGTCAGCAGAGACCAATCGTTTGTGCAGTCCAAAGTCGGATTCAGGACCGCTGGGAATTGCACCACAGATATTGTTCTCGAACGGACTTGGAGCTGGTGAAGCAAGCAGCGACTGCAAAGAAAGTGTCACAGTAGCAAATCCTGCTGTGTGCAGATTACAACCTGCAAACTCTTTTAGTCCTGGCTCTTCGTGTGTGCAAGCAGAGAGCAGTCTTTTGAGCACTCCATATTGGTATTCCGGACGTCTGGGGAATGTGCCACGGATGTTGTGCTCAAACGGACTGGGAGCTGGGAAAGCAAGCAGCGACAGCCAAGCAAGTGTCACCGTAGCAAATCCTGCTGTGTGCAGAAGAGTTCCAGCAGCCTCTTTCCTTTCTGGCTCTTCGTCTGTGCGAGCAGAGACCGACCGTTTGTGCACTCCAAACTCGGTTTCAGGACGGCTGGGGAGTGCACCGGAGCTGTTGGGCACAAACGTCGCCGAGGTGGCAAACCAAAGGAGCCACTGCAATACAAGGTGCACCTCTGCGAAAGATGCTGTGTGCAGACGGTTTCCAGTAGCTACTCTCAGACCTGGATCATCGCCTGAGTGGCCAAACGTACTTCCCTACTCACTCAGCAGCAGGATGTCTGAGATTGGGTGTCAGAGAGGTTCGTTCAAATGCACTTTTAGATATGCAAGCAAGGAGTGAGAGTGAAAGAGGTGGCCCGTTTGCAAAGCTAACAGACTGCTGAAGAGATCCAGCAGCCTCTTTCAGTCCTGCCTCTTCGTCTGTGCCAGCGGAAGCCAATCGTTCCTGCACTCCAAACTCGGATTTAGGATGGCTGGGGAGTGCACCACAGACTTTGTGCTCAAACGGACTTGGAGCAGGTACAGCAAGCAGCGAATGCAAAGCAAGTCTAACCATACCAAATCCTGCTGTGTGCAGATTACATCCAGCAGCCTCTTTCAGTCCTGGCTCTTCGTCTGTGTCAGCAGAGACCAATCGTTTGTGCAGTCCAAAGTCGGATTCAGGACCGCTGGGAATTGCACCACAGATATTGTTCTCGAACGGACTTGGAGCTGGTGAAGCAAGCAGCGACTGCAAAGAAAGTGTCACAGTAGCAAATCCTGCTTTGTGCATATTACAACCTGCAAACTCTTTCCTTTCTGGCTCTTCCTGTGTGCAAGCAGAGAGCAGTCTTTTGAGCACTCCAAACTGGTATTCCGGACGTCTAGGGAATGCGCCTCAGATGTTGTGCTCAAACGGAATTGGAGCAGGTTAACCAAGCAGCACCTGCAAAGCAAGTTTCATCGTAGCAAATCCTGCTGTGTGCAGAAGAGTTCCAGCAGCCTCGTTCAGTCCTGGCTCTTCGTCTGTGCGAGCAGAGACCAACCGTTTGTGCACTCCAAACTCGGTTTCAGGACGGCTGGGGAGTGCACCGCAGCTGTTGAGCACAAACGGACGTCGAGGTGGCAAACCAAAGGAGCCACTGCAATGCAAGTACCACCTCTGCGAAAGATGCTGCGTGCAGACGGTTGCCAGGAGCTACTTTCAGACCTGGATCATCGCCTGATTGGTCAAAGGTACTTGCCTACTCACTCAGCAGCAGGATGTCTGAGATTGGGTGTCAGAGAGGTTCGTTCAAAGCACTTTCAGATATTCAAGCAGGGAGTGAGAGTGAAAGAGGTGGCCCGGTTGCAAAGCTTACTGACTGCTGAAGAGATCCAGCAGGCTCTTTCACTCCTGGCTCTTTGTCTATGCCAGCAGAGACCAATCGTTCGTGCACTCCAATGTCGGATTTAGGACGGCTGGGGAGTGCACCACAGATGATGTGCTTAAACGGACTTGGAGCAGGTAAATCAAGCAGCGACTGCAAAGCAAGTGTCACAGAAGCAAATCCTCCTGTGTGCAGATTACATCCAGCAGCCTCTTTCCTTTCTGGCTCTTCGTCTGGGCGTGCAGAGACCAACCGTTTGTGCACTCCAAACTCAGAATCAGGACGGCTGGGGAGTGCACCACAGATGCTGTGCTCAAACGGACTGGGAGCTGGGAAAGCAAGCAGCGACTGCCAAGCAAGTGTCACCGTAGCAAATCCTGCTGTGTGCAGAAGAGTTCCAGCAGCCTCTTTCCTTTCTGGCTCTTCGTCTGTGCGAGCAGAGACCGACCGTTTGTGCACTCCAAACTCGGTTTCAGGACGGCTGGGGAGTGCAACGGAGCTGTTG
The DNA here is from genome assembly GCA_028858755.1 of Ara ararauna. NCBI lineage: Eukaryota > Metazoa > Chordata > Aves > Psittaciformes > Psittacidae > Ara > Ara ararauna. The sequence goes on from CM054385.1 coordinate 15,519,374, forward strand.
GGCACAAACGGACGCCGAGGCGGCAAACCAAAGGAGCCACTGCAATACAAGGAGCACCTCTGCGAAAGATGCTGTGTGCAGACGGTTTCCAGTAGCTACTCTCAGACCTGGATCATCGCCTGAGTGGCCAAACGTACTTGCCTACTCACTCAGCAGCAGGATGTCTGAGATTGGGTGTCAGAGAGGTTCGTTCAAATGCACTTTTAGATATGCAAGCAAAGAGTGAGAGTGAAAGAGGTGGCCCGTTTGCAAAGCTTACAGACTGCTGAAGAGATCCAGCAGCCTCTTTCAGTCCTGCCTCTTCGTCTGTGCCAGCGGAAGCCAATCGTTCCTGCACTCCAAACTCGGATTTAGGACCGCTGGGGAGTGCACCACAGACTTTGTGCTCAAACGGACTTGGAGCAGGTACAGCAAGCAGCGAATGCAAAGCAAGTCTAACCATACCAAATCCTGCTGTGTGCAGATTACATCCAGCAGCCTCTTTCAGTCCTGGCTCTTCGTCTGTGTCAGCAGAGACCAATCGTTTGTGCACTCCAAAGTCGGATTCAGGACCGCTGTGAATTGCACCACAGATATTGTTCTCGAACGAAGTTGGAGCTGTTGAAGCAAGCAGCGACTGCAAAGAAAGTGTCACAGTAGCAAATCCGGCTGTGTGCAGATTACAACCTGCCACCTCTTTTACTCCTGGCTCTTTGTGTGTGCAAGCAGAGAGCAGTCTTTTGAGCACTCCATATTGGTATTCCGGACGTCTGGGGAATGTGCCACGGATGTTGTGCTCAAACGGACTTGGAGCAGGCAAAGCAAGCAGCGACTGCAAAGCAAGTGTCCCCCTAGAAAATCCTGCTGTGTGCAGATTGCATCCAGCAGCCTCTTTCCTTTCTGGCTCTTCGTCTGTGAGAGCAGAGAGCAATCGTTTGTCCACTCCAAGGTCGGATTCAGGTCGGCTGTGGTGTGCACCACAGATTTTCTGCTCAAACGGACATGGAGCTGGTAAACCAAGCAGCACCTGCAAAGCAAGTGTCATCGTAGCAAATCCTGCTGTGTGCAGATTACATCCAGCAGCCTCTTTCCTTTCTGGCTCTTCGTCTGAGCAGAGACCAACCGTTTGTGCACTCCAAACTCGGTTTCAGGACGGCTGGGGAGTGCACCGCAGCTGTTGAGCACAAACGGACGTCGAGGTGGCAAACCAAAGGAGCCACTGCAATGCAAGTACCACCTCTGCGAAAGATGCGGTGTGCAGACGGTTTCCAGGAGCTACTTTCAGACCTGGATCATCGCCTGATTGGTCAAAGGTACTTGCCTACTCACTCAGCAGCAGGATGTCTGAGATTGGGTGTCAGAGAGGTTCGTTCAAATGCACTTTCAGATATGCAAGCAGGGAGTGAGAGTAAAAGAGGTGGCCCGGTTGCAAAGCTTACTGACTGCTGAAGAGATCCAGCAGCCTCTTTCAGTCCTGCCCCTTCGTCTGTGCCAGCAGAGACCAATCGTTCGTGCACTCCGAAGTCGGATTCAGGACGGCTGGGGAGTGCACCACAGATGTTGTACGCCAAGGGATTTTGAGGTGGCAAACCAAGGAGCCACTGTAATGCAAGCACCACCTCTGCGAAAAATGCTGCGTGCAGACGGTTGCCAGGAGCTACTTTCAGACCTGGATCTTCGTCTGAGGGATCAAACATACTTGCCTACTCACTCAGCAGCAGGATGTCTGAGATTGGGTGTCAGAGGGGTTCGTTCAAATGCACTTTCAGATATGCAAGCAGGGAGTGAGAGTAAAAGAGGTGGCCCGGTTGCAAAGCTTACTGACTGCTGAAGAGATCCAGCAGCCTCTTTCAGTCCTGGCTCTTTGTCTGTGCCAGCAGAGACCAATCGTTCGTGCACTCCAAACTCGGACTCAGGACCGCTGGGGAGTGCACCACAGATGATGTGCTCAAACGGACTTGGAGCTGGTAAAGCAAGCAGTGACTGCAAAGCAAGTGTCACAGGAGCAAAACCTGCTGTGTGCAGATTACAACCTGCAACCTCTTTCAGTCCTGGCTCTTCGTGTGTGCAAGCAGAGACCAGTCCTTTGAGCACTCCAAATTGGTATTCCGGACGTCTGGGGAATGCGCCACAGATGTTGTGCTCAAACGGACTTGGAGCTGGTAAAGCAAGCAGCGACTGCAAAGCAAGTGTCACCGTAGCAAATCCTGCTGTGTGCAGAAGAGTTCCAGCAGCCTCTTTCCTTCCTGGCTCTTCTTCTATGCGAGCAGAGACCAACCGTTTGTGTACTCCAAACTCGGATCCAGGATGGCTGTGGTGTGTACCACAGATTTTCTTCTGAAACGGACTTGGAGCTGGTAAAGCAAGCAGCGACTGCAAAGCAAGTGTCACAGAAGCAAATCCTGCAGTGTGCAGAAGAGTTCCAGCAGCCTCTTTCAGTCCTTGCTCTTCGTCTGTGAGAGCAGAGAGCAATCGTTTGTCCACTCCGAAGTTGGATTCAGGACGGCTGTGGTGTGCACCACAGATTTTCTGTTCAAACGGTCTTGGAGCTGGTAAACCAAGCAGCACCTGCAAAGCAAGTGTCATCGTAGCAAATCCTGCTGTGTGCAGAAGAGATCCAGCAGCCTGTTTCAGTCCTACGTCTTCGTCTGTGCGAGCAGAGACCAACCGTTTGTGCACTCCAAACTCGGTTTCAGGACGACTGGGGAGTGCACCGCAGCTGTTGAGCACAAACGGATGTCGAGGTGGCAAACCAAAGGAGCCACTGCAATACAAGGAGCACCTCTGCGAAAGATGCTGTGTGCAGACGGTTTCCAGGAGCTACTTTCAGACCTGGATCATCGCCTGAGTGGTCAAACGTACTTGCCTACTCACTCAGCAGCAGGATGTCTGAGATTGGGTGTCAGAGAGGTTCGTTCAAATGCACTTTCAGATATCCAAGCAGGGAGTGAGAGTAAAAGAGGAGGCCCGGTTGAAAACCTTACTGTCTGCTGAAGAGATCCAGCAGGCTCTTTCAGTCCTGGCTCTTTGTCTATGCCAGCAGAGACCAATCGTTCGTGCACTCCAATGTCGGATTTAGGACGGCTGGGGAGTGCACCACAGATGTTGTGCTTAAACGGACTTGGAGCAGGTAAATCAAGCAGTGACCTCAAAGCAAGTGTCACAGAAGCAAATCCTCCTGTGTGCAGATTACATCCAGCAGCCTCTTTCCTTTCTGGCTCTTCGTCTGGGCGTGCAGAGACCAACCGTTTGTGCACTCCAAACTCAGAATCAGGACGGCTGGGGAGTGCACCACAGATGTTGTGCTCAAACGGACTGGGAGCTGGTAAAGCAAGCAGCGACTGCAAAGCAAGTGTCACCGTAGCAAATCCTGCTGTGTGCAGAAGAGTTCCAGCAGCCTCTTTCCTTTCTGGCTCTTCGTCTGTGCGAGCAGAGACCGACCGTTTGTGCACTCCAAACTCGGTTTCAGGACGGCTGGGGAGTGCACCGGAGCTGTTGGGCACAAACGGACGTCGAGGCGTCAAACCAAAGGAGCCACTGCAATACAAGGAGCACCTCTGCGAAAGATGCTGTGTGCAGACGGTTTCCAGGAGCTACTCTCAGACCTGGATCATCGCCTGAGTGGCCAAACGTACTTCCCTACTCACTCAGCAGCAGGATGTCTGAGATTGGGTGTCAGAGAGGTTCGTTCAAATGCACTTTTAGATATGCAAGCAAGGAGTGAGAGTGAAAGAGGTGGCCCGTTTGCAAAGCTTACAGACTGCTGAAGAGATCCAGCAGCCTCTTTCAGTCCTGCCTCTTCGTCTGTGCCAGCGGAAGCCAATCGTTCCTGCACTCCAAACTCGGATTTAGGACCGCTGGGGAGTGCACCACAGATGTTGTGCTCAAACGGACTTGGAGCAGGTACAGCAAGCAGCGAATGCAAAGCAAGTCTAACCATACCAAATCCTGCTGTGTGCAGATTACATCCAGCAGCCTCTTTCAGTCCTGGCTCTTCGTCTGTGTCAGCAGAGACCAATCGTTTGTGCACTCCAAAGTCGGATTCAGGACCGCTGGGAATTGCACCACAGATATTGTTCTCGAACGAAGTTGGAGCTGTTGAAGCAAGCAGCGACTGCAAAGAAAGTGTCACAGTAGCAAATCCGGCTGTGTGCAGATTACAACCTGCCACCTCTTTTACTCCTGGCTCTTTGTGTGTGCAAGCAGAGAGCAGTCTTTTGAGCACTCCATATTGGTATTCCGGACGTCTGGGGAATGTGCCACGGATGTTGTGCTCAAACGGACTTGGAGCAGGCAAAGCAAGCAGCGACTGCAAAGCAAGTGTCCCCCTAGAAAATCCTGCTGTGTGCAGATTGCATCCAGCAGCCTCTTTCCTTTCTGGCTCTTCGTCTGTGAGAGCAGAGAGCAATCGTTTGTCCACTCCAAGGTCGGATTCAGGTCGGCTGTGGTGTGCACCACAGATTTTCTGCTCAAACGGACATGGAGCTGGTAAACCAAGCAGCACCTGCAAAGCAAGTGTCATCGTAGCAAATCCTGCTGTGTGCAGATTACATCCAGCAGCCTCTTTCCTTTCTGGCTCTTCGTCTGAGCAGAGACCAACCGTTTGTGCACTCCAAACTCGGTTTCAGGACGGCTGGGGAGTGCACCGCAGCTGTTGAGCACAAACGGACGTCGAGGTGGCAAACCAAAGGAGCCACTGCAATGCAAGTACCACCTCTGCGAAAGATGCGGTGTGCAGACGGTTTCCAGGAGCTACTTTCAGACCTGGATCATCGCCTGATTGGTCAAAGGTACTTGCCTACTCACTCAGCAGCAGGATGTCTGAGATTGGGTGTCAGAGAGGTTCGTTCAAATGCACTTTCAGATATGCAAGCAGGGAGTGAGAGTAAAAGAGGTGGCCCGGTTGCAAAGCTTACTGACTGCTGAAGAGATCCAGCAGCCTCTTTCAGTCCTGCCCCTTCGTCTGTGCCAGCAGAGACCAATCGTTCGTGCACTCCGAAGTCGGATTCAGGACGGCTGGGGAGTGCACCACAGATGTTGTACGCAAAGGGATTTTGAGGTGGCAAACCAAGGAGCCACTGTAATGCAAGCACCACCTCTGCGAAAAATGCTGCGTGCAGACGGTTGCCAGGAGCTACTTTCAGACCTGGATCTTCGTCTGAGGGATCAAACATACTTGCCTACTCACTCAGCAGCAGGATGTCTGAGATTGGGTGTCAGAGGGGTTCGTTCAAATGCACTTTCAGATATGCAAGCAGGGAGTGAGAGTAAAAGAGGTGGCCCGTTTGCAAAGCTTACTGACTGCTGAAGAGATCCAGCAGCCTCTTTCAGTCCTGGCTCTTTGTCTGTGCCAGCAGAGACCAATGGTTCGTGCACTCCAAACTCGGACTCAGGACCGCTGGGGAGTGCACCACAGATGATGTGCTCAAACGGACTTGGAGCTGGTAAAGCAAGCAGTGACTGCAAAGCAAGTGTCACAGGAGCAAAACCTGCTGTGTGCAGATTACAACCTGCAACCTCTTTCAGTCCTGGCTCTTCGTGTGTGCAAGCAGAGACCAGTCCTTTGAGCACTCCAAATTGGTATTCCGGACGTCTGGGGAATGCGCCACAGATGTTGTGCTCAAACGGACTTGGAGCTGGTAAATCAAGCAGCGACTGCAAAGCAAGTGTCACCGTAGCAAATCCTGCTGTGTGCAGAAGAGTTCCAGCAGCCTCTTTCCTTCCTGGCTCTTCTTCTATGCGAGCAGAGACCAACCGTTTGTGTACTCCAAACTCGGATCCAGGATGGCTGTGGTGTGTACCACAGATTTTCTTCTGAAACGGACTTGGAGCTGGTAAAGCAAGCAGCGACTGCAAAGCAAGTGTCACAGAAGCAAATCCTGCAGTGTGCAGAAGAGTTCCAGCAGCCTCTTTCAGTCCTTGCTCTTCGTCTGTGAGAGCAGAGAGCAATCGTTTGTCCACTCCGAAGTTGGATTCAGGACGGCTGTGGTGTGCACCACAGATTTTCTGTTCAAACGGTCTTGGAGCTGGTAAACCAAGCAGCACCTGCAAAGCAAGTGTCATCGTAGCAAATCCTGCTGTGTGCAGAAGAGATCCAGCAGCCTGTTTCAGTCCTACGTCTTCGTCTGTGCGAGCAGAGACCAACCGTTTGTGCACTCCAAACTCGGTTTCAGGACGACTGGGGAGTGCACCGCAGCTGTTGAGCACAAACGGATGTCGAGGTGGCAAACCAAAGGAGCCACTGCAATACAAGGAGCACCTCTGCGAAAGATGCTGTGTGCAGACGGTTTCCAGGAGCTACTTTCAGACCTGGATCATCGCCTGAGTGGTCAAACGTACTTGCCTACTCACTCAGCAGCAGGATGTCTGAGATTGGGTGTCAGAGAGGTTCGTTCAAATGCACTTTCAGATATTCAAGCAGGGAGTGAGAGTAAAAGAGGAGGCCCGGTTGAAAACCTTACTGTCTGCTGAAGAGATCCAGCAGGATCTTTCAGTCCTGGCTCTTTGTCTATGCCAGCAGAGACCAATCGTTCGTGCACTCCAATGTCGGATTTAGGACGGCTGGGGAGTGCACCACAGATGTTGTGCTTAAACGGACTTGGAGCAGGTAAATCAAGCAGTGACCTCAAAGCAAGTGTCACAGAAGCAAATCCTCCTGTGTGCAGATTACATCCAGCAGCCTCTTTCCTTTCTGGCTCTTCGTCTGGGCGTGCAGAGACCAACCGTTTGTGCACTCCAAACTCAGAATCAGGACGGCTGGGGAGTGCACCACAGATGTTGTGCTCAAACGGACTGGGAGCTGGTAAAGCAAGCAGCGACTGCAAAGCAAGTGTCACCGTAGCAAATCCTGCTGTGTGCAGAAGAGTTCCAGCAGCCTCTTTCCTTTCTGGCTCTTCGTCTGTGCGAGCAGAGACCGACCGTTTGTGCACTCCAAACTCGGTTTCAGATCGGCTGGGGAGTGCACCGGAGCTGTTGGGCACAAACGGACGCCGAGGCGGCAAACCAAAGGAGCCACTGCAATACAAGGAGCACCTCTGCGAAAGATGCTGTGTGCAGACGGTTTCCAGTAGCTACTCTCAGACCTGGATCATCGCCTGAGTGGCCAAACGTACTTGCCTACTCACTCAGCAGCAGGATGTCTGAGATTGGGTGTCAGAGAGGTTCGTTCAAATGCACTTTTAGATATGCAAGCAAGGAGTGAGAGTGAAAGAGGTGGCCCGTTTGCAAAGCTTACAGACTGCTGAAGAGATCCAGCAGCCTCTTTCAGTCCTGCCTCTTCGTCTGTGCCAGCGGAAGCCAATCGTTCCTGCACTCCAAACTCGGATTTAGGACCGCTGGGGAGTGCACCACAGACTTTGTGCTCAAACGGACTTGGAGCAGGTACAGCAAGCAGCGAATGCAAAGCAAGTCTAACCATACCAAATCCTGCTGTGTGCAGATTACATCCAGCAGCCTCTTTCAGTCCTGGCGCTTCGTCTGTGTCAGCAGAGACCAATCGTTTGTGCACTCCAAAGTCGGATTCAGGACCGCTGGGAATTGCACCACAGATATTGTTCTCGAACGAAGTTGGAGCTGTTGAAGCAAGCAGCGACTGCAAAGAAAGTGTCACAGTAGCAAATCCGGCTGTGTGCAGATTACAACCTGCCACCTCTTTTACTCCTGGCTCTTTGTGTGTGCAAGCAGAGAGCAGTCTTTTGAGCACTCCATATTGGTATTCCGGACGTCTGGGGAATGTGCCACGGATGTTGTGCTCAAACGGACTTGGAGCAGGCAAAGCAAGCAGCGACTGCAAAGCAAGTGTCCCCCTAGAAAATCCTCCTGTGTGCAGATTGCATCCAGCAGCCTCTTTCCTTTCTGGCTCTTCGTCTGTGAGAGCAGAGAGCAATCGTTTGTCCACTCCAAGGTCGGATTCAGGTCGGCTGTGGTGTGCACCACAGATTTTCTGCTCAAACGGACATGGAGCTGGTAAACCAAGCAGCACCTGCAAAGCAAGTGTCATCGTAGCAAATCCTGCTGTGTGCAGATTACATCCAGCAGCCTCTTTCCTTTCTGGCTCTTCGTCTGAGCAGAGACCAACCGTTTGTGCACTCCAAACTCGGTTTCAGGACGGCTGGGGAGTGCACCGCAGCTGTTGAGCACAAACGGACGTCGAGGTGGCAAACCAAAGGAGCCACTGTAATGCAAGTACCACCTCTGCGAAAGATGCGGTGTGCAGACGGTTGCCAGGAGCTACTTTCAGACCTGGATCATCGCCTGATTGGTCAAAGGTACTTGCCTACTCACTCAGCAGCAGGATGTCTGAGATTGGGTGTCAGAGAGGTTCGTTCAAATGCACTTTCAGATATGCAAGCAGGGAGTGAGAGTAAAAGAGGTGGCCCGGTTGCAAAGCTTACTGACTGCTGAAGAGATCCAGCAGCCTCTTTCAGTCCTGCCCCTTCGTCTGTGCCAGCAGAGACCAATCGTTCGTGCACTCCGAAGTCGGATTCAGGACGGCTGGGGAGTGCACCACAGATGTTGTACGCCAAGGGATTTTGAGGTGGCAAACCAAGGAGCCACTGTAATGCAAGCACCACCTCTGCGAAAAATGCTGCGTGCAGACGGTTGCCAGGAGCTACTTTCAGACCTGGATCTTCGTCTGAGGGATCAAACATACTTGCCTACTCACTCAGCAGCAGGATGTCTGAGATTGGGTGTCAGAGGGGTTCGTTCAAATGCACTTTCAGATATGCAAGCAGGGAGTGAGAGTAAAAGAGGTGGCCCGGTTGCAAAGCTTACTGACTGCTGAAGAGGTCCAGCAGCCTCTTTCAGTCCTGGCTCTTTGTCTGTGCCAGCAGAGACCAATCGTTCGTGCATTCCAAACTCGGACTCAGGACCGCTGGGGAGTGCACCACAGATGATGTGCTCAAACGGACTTGGAGCTGGTAAAGCAAGCAGTGACTGCAAAGCAAGTGTCACAGGAGCAAAACCTGCTGTGTGCAGATTACAACCTGCAACCTCTTTCAGTCCTGGCTCTTCGTGTGTGCAAGCAGAGACCAGTCCTTTGAGCACTCCAAATTGGTATTCCGGACGTCTGGGGAATGCGCCACAGATGTTGTGCTCAAACGGACTTGGAGCTGGTAAAGCAAGCAGCGACTGCAAAGCAAGTGTCACCGTAGCAAATCCTGCTGTGTGCAGAAGAGTTCCAGCAGCCTCTTTCCTTCCTGGCTCTTCTTCTATGCGAGCAGAGACCAACCGTTTGTGTACTCCAAACTCGGATCCAGGATGGCTGTGGTGTGTACCACAGATTTTCTTCTGAAACGGACTTGGAGCTGGTAAAGCAAGCAGCGACTGCAAAGCAAGTGTCACAGAAGCAAATCCTGCAGTGTGCAGAAGAGTTCCAGCAGCCTCTTTCAGTCCTTGCTCTTCGTCTGTGAGAGCAGAGAGCAATCGTTTGTCCACTCCGAAGTTGGATTCAGGACGGCTGTGGTGTGCACCACAGATTTTCTGTTCAAACGGTCTTGGAGCTGGTAAAGCAAGCAGCACCTGCAAAGCAAGTGTCATCGTAGCAAATCCTGCTGTGTGCAGAAGAGATCCAGCAGCCTGTTTCAGTCCTACGTCTTCGTCTGTGCGAGCAGAGACCAACCGTTTGTGCACTCCAAACTCGGTTTCAGGACGACTGGGGAGTGCACCGCAGCTGTTGAGCACAAACGGATGTCGAGGTGGCAAACCAAAGGAGCCACTGCAATACAAGGAGCACCTCTGCGAAAGATGCTGTGTGCAGACGGTTTCCAGGAGCTACTTTCAGACCTGGATCATCGCCTGAGTGGTCAAACGTACTTGCCTACTCACTCAGCAGCAGGATGTCTGAGATTGGGTGTCAGAGAGGTTCGTTCAAATGCACTTTCAGATATTCAAGCAGGGAGTGAGAGTAAAAGAGGAGGCCCGGTTGAAAACCTTACTGTCTGCTGAAGAGATCCAGCAGGATCTTTCAGTCCTGGCTCTTTGTCTATGCCAGCAGAGACCAATCGTTCGTGCACTCCGAAGTCGGATTCAGGACGGCTGGGGAGTGCACCACAGATGTTGTACGCAAAGGGATTTTGAGGTGGCAAACCAAGGAGCCACTGTAATGCAAGCACCACCTCTGCGAAAAATGCTGCGTGCAGACGGTTGCCAGGAGCTACTTTCAGACCTGGATCTTCGTCTGAGGGATCAAACATACTTGCCTACTCACTCAGCAGCAGGATGTCTGAGATTGGGTGTCAGAGGGGTTCGTTCAAATGCACTTTCAGATATGCAAGCAGGGAGTGAGAGTAAAAGAGGTGGCCCGGTTGCAAAGCTTACTGACTGCTGAAGAGGTCCAGCAGCCTCTTTCAGTCCTGGCTCTTTGTCTGTGCCAGCAGAGACCAATCGTTCGTGCATTCCAAACTCGGACTCAGGACCGCTGGGGAGTGCACCACAGATGATGTGCTCAAACGGACTTGGAGCTGGTAAAGCAAGCAGTGACTGCAAAGCAAGTGTCACAGGAGCAAAACCTGCTGTGTGCAGATTACAACCTGCAACCTCTTTCAGTCCTGGCTCTTCGTGTGTGCAAGCAGAGACCAGTCCTTTGAGCACTCCAAATTGGTATTCCGGACGTCTGGGGAATGCGCCACAGATGTTGTGCTCAAACGGACTTGGAGCTGGTAAAGCAAGCAGCGACTGCAAAGCAAGTGTCACCGTAGCAAATCCTGCTGTGTGCAGAAGAGTTCCAGCAGCCTCTTTCCTTCCTGGCTCTTCTTCTATGCGAGCAGAGACCAACCGTTTGTGTACTCCAAACTCGGATCCAGGATGGCTGTGGTGTGTACCACAGATTTTCTTCTGAAACGGACTTGGAGCTGGTAAAGCAAGCAGCGACTGCAAAGCAAGTGTCACAGAAGCAAATCCTGCAGTGTGCAGAAGAGTTCCAGCAGCCTCTTTCAGTCCTTGCTCTTCGTCTGTGAGAGCAGAGAGCAATCGTTTGTCCACTCCGAAGTTGGATTCAGGACGGCTGTGGTGTGCACCACAGATTTTCTGTTCAAACGGTCTTGGAGCTGGTAAACCAAGCAGCACCTGCAAAGCAAGTGTCATCGTAGCAAATCCTGCTGTGTGCAGAAGAGATCCAGCAGCCTGTTTCAGTCCTACGTCTTCGTCTGTGCGAGCAGAGACCAACCGTTTGTGCACTCCAAACTCGGTTTCAGGACGACTGGGGAGTGCACCGCAGCTGTTGAGCACAAACGGATGTCGAGGTGGCAAACCAAAGGAGCCACTGCAATACAAGGAGCACCTCTGCGAAAGATGCTGTGTGCAGACGGTTTCCAGGAGCTACTTTCAGACCTGGATCATCGCCTGAGTGGTCAAACGTACTTGCCTACTCACTCAGCAGCAGGATGTCTGAGATTGGGTGTCAGAGAGGTTCGTTCAAATGCACTTTCAGATATTCAAGCAGGGAGTGAGAGTAAAAGAGGAGGCCCGGTTGAAAACCTTACTGTCTGCTGAAGAGATCCAGCAGGATCTTTCAGTCCTGGCTCTTTGTCTATGCCAGCAGAGACCAATCGTTCGTGCACTCCGAAGTCGGATTCAGGACGGCTGGGGAGTGCACCACAGATGTTGTACGCAAAGGGATTTTGAGGTGGCAAACCAAGGAGCCACTGTAATGCAAGCACCACCTCTGCGAAAAATGCTGCGTGCAGACGGTTGCCAGGAGCTACTTTCAGACCTGGATCTTCGTCTGAGGGATCAAACATACTTGCCTACTCACTCAGCAGCAGGATGTCTGAGATTGGGTGTCAGAGGGGTTCGTTCAAATGCACTTTCAGATATGCAAGCAGGGAGTGAGAGTAAAAGAGGTGGCCCGGTTGCAAAGCTTACTGACTGCTGAAGAGGTCCAGCAGCCTCTTTCAGTCCTGGCTCTTTGTCTGTGCCAGCAGAGACCAATCGTTCGTGCATTCCAAACTCGGACTCAGGACCGCTGGGGAGTGCACCACAGATGATGTGCTCAAACGGACTTGGAGCTGGTAAAGCAAGCAGTGACTGCAAAGCAAGTGTCACAGGAGCAAAACCTGCTGTGTGCAGATTACAACCTGCAACCTCTTTCAGTCCTGGCTCTTCTTGTGTGCAAGCAGAGACCAGTCCTTTGAGCACTCCAAATTGGTATTCCGGACGTCTGGGGAATGCGCCACAGATGTTGTGCTCAAACGGACTTGGAGCTGGTAAAGCAAGCAGCGACTGCAAAGCAAGTGTCACCGTAGCAAATCCTGCTGTGTGCAGAAGAGTTTCAGCAGCCTCTTTCCTTCCTGGCTCTTCTTCTATGCGAGCAGAGACCAACCGTTTGTGCACTCCAAACTCGGTTTCAGGACGGCTGGGGAGTGCACCGCAGCTGTTGAGCACAAACGGACGTCGAGGTGGCAAACCAAAGGAGCCACTGCAATGCAAGTACCACCTCTGCGAAAGATGCTGCGTGCAGACGGTTGCCAGGAGCTACTTTCAGACCTGGATCATCGCCTGATTGGTCAAAGGTACTTGCCTACTCACTCAGCAGCAGGATGTCTGAGATTGGGTGTCAGAGAGGTTCGTTCAAAGCACTTTCAGATATTCAAGCAGGGAGTGAGAGTGAAAGAGGTGGCCCGGTTGCAAAGCTTACTGACTGCTGAAGAGATCCAGCAGGCTCTTTCACTCCTGGCTCTTTGTCTATGCCAGCAGAGACCAATCGTTCGTGCACTCCAATGTCGGATTTAGGACGGCTGGGGAGTGCACCACAGATGATGTGCTTAAACGGACTTGGAGCAGGTAAATCAAGCAGCGACTGCAAAGCAAGTGTCACAGAAGCAAATCCTCCTGTGTGCAGATTACATCCAGCAGCCTCTTTCCTTTCTGGCTCTTCGTCTGGGCGTGCAGAGACCAACCGTTTGTGCACTCCAAACTCAGAATCAGGACGGCTGGGGAGTGCACCACAGATGCTGTGCTCAAACGGACTGGGAGCTGGGAAAGCAAGCAGCGACTGCCAAGCAAGTGTCACCGTAGCAAATCCTGCTGTGTGCAGAAGAGTTCCAGCAGCCTCTTTCCTTTCTGGCTCTTCGTCTGTGCGAGCAGAGACCGACCGTTTGTGCACTCCAAACTCGGTTTCAGGACGGCTGGGGAGTGCAACGGAGCTGTTGGGCACAAACGGACGCCGAGGCGGCAAACCAAAGGAGCCACTGCAATACAAGGAGCACCTCTGCGAAAGATGCTGTGTGCAGACGGTTTCCAGTAGCTACTCTCAGACCTGGATCATCGCCTGAGTGGCCAAACGTACTTGCCTACTCACTCAGCAGCAGGATGTCTGAGATTGGGTGTCAGAGAGGTTCGTTCAAATGCACTTTTAGATATGCAAGCAAGGAGTGAGAGTGAAAGAGGTGGCCCGTTTGCAAAGCTTACAGACTGCTGAAGAGATCCAGCAGCCTCTTTCAGTCCTGCCTCTTCGTCTGTGCCAGCGGAAGCCAATCGTTCCTGCACTCCAAACTCGGATTTAGGACCGCTGGGGAGTGCACCACAGACTTTGTGCTCAAACGGACTTGGAGCAGGTACAGCAAGCAGCGAATGCAAAGCAAGTCTAACCATACCAAATCCTGCTGTGTGCAGATTACATCCAGCAGCCTCTTTCAGTCCTGGCTCTTCGTCTGTGTCAGCAGAGACCAATCGTTTGTGCACTCCAAAGTCGGATTCAGGACCGCTGTGAATTGCACCACAGATATTGTTCTCGAACGAAGTTGGAGCTGTTGAAGCAAGCAGCGACTGCAAAGAAAGTGTCACAGTAGCAAATCCGGCTGTGTGCAGATTACAACCTGCCACCTCTTTTACTCCTGGCTCTTTGTGTGTGCAAGCAGAGAGCAGTCTTTTGAGCACTCCATATTGGTATTCCGGACGTCTGGGGAATGTGCCACGGATGTTGTGCTCAAACGGACTTGGAGCAGGCAAAGCAAGCAGCGACTGCAAAGCAAGTGTCCCCCTAGAAAATCCTGCTGTGTGCAGATTGCATCCAGCAGCCTCTTTCCTTTCTGGCTCTTCGTCTGTGAGAGCAGAGAGCAATCGTTTGTCCACTCCAAGGTCGGATTCAGGTCGGCTGTGGTGTGCACCACAGATTTTCTGCTCAAACGGACATGGAGCTGGTAAACCAAGCAGCACCTGCAAAGCAAGTGTCATCGTAGCAAATCCTGCTGTGTGCAGATTACATCCAGCAGCCTCTTTCCTTTCTGGCTCTTCGTCTGAGCAGAGACCAACCGTTTGTGCACTCCAAACTCGGTTTCAGGACGGCTGGGGAGTGCACCGCAGCTGTTGAGCACAAACGGACGTCGAGGTGGCAAACCAAAGGAGCCACTGCAATGCAAGTACCACCTCTGCGAAAGATGCGGTGTGCAGACGGTTTCCAGGAGCTACTTTCAGACCTGGATCATCGCCTGATTGGTCAAAGGTACTTGCCTACTCACTCAGCAGCAGGATGTCTGAGATTGGGTGTCAGAGAGGTTCGTTCAAATGCACTTTCAGATATGCAAGCAGGGAGTGAGAGTAAAAGAGGTGGCCCGGTTGCAAAGCTTACTGACTGCTGAAGAGATCCAGCAGCCTCTTTCAGTCCTGCCCCTTCGTCTGTGCCAGCAGAGACCAATCGTTCGTGCACTCCGAAGTCGGATTCAGGACGGCTGGGGAGTGCACCACAGATGTTGTACGCCAAGGGATTTTGAGGTGGCAAACCAAGGAGCCACTGTAATGCAAGCACCACCTCTGCGAAAAATGCTGCGTGCAGACGGTTGCCAGGAGCTACTTTCAGACCTGGATCTTCGTCTGAGGGATCAAACATACTTGCCTACTCACTCAGCAGCAGGATGTCTGAGATTGGGTGTCAGAGGGGTTCGTTCAAATGCACTTTCAGATATGCAAGCAGGGAGTGAGAGTAAAAGAGGTGGCCCGGTTGCAAAGCTTACTGACTGCTGAAGAGATCCAGCAGCCTCTTTCAGTCCTGGCTCTTTGTCTGTGCCAGCAGAGACCAATCGTTCGTGCACTCCAAACTCGGACTCAGGACCGCTGGGGAGTGCACCACAGATGATGTGCTCAAACGGACTTGGAGCTGGTAAAGCAAGCAGTGACTGCAAAGCAAGTGTCACAGGAGCAAAACCTGCTGTGTGCAGATTACAACCTGCAACCTCTTTCAGTCCTGGCTCTTCGTGTGTGCAAGCAGAGACCAGTCCTTTGAGCACTCCAAATTGGTATTCCGGACGTCTGGGGAATGCGCCACAGATGTTGTGCTCAAACGGACTTGGAGCTGGTAAAGCAAGCAGCGACTGCAAAGCAAGTGTCACCGTAGCAAATCCTGCTGTGTGCAGAAGAGTTCCAGCAGCCTCTTTCCTTCCTGGCTCTTCTTCTATGCGAGCAGAGACCAACCGTTTGTGTACTCCAAACTCGGATCCAGGATGGCTGTGGTGTGTACCACAGATTTTCTTCTGAAACGGACTTGGAGCTGGTAAAGCAAGCAGCGACTGCAAAGCAAGTGTCACAGAAGCAAATCCTGCAGTGTGCAGAAGAGTTCCAGCAGCCTCTTTCAGTCCTTGCTCTTCGTCTGTGAGAGCAGAGAGCAATCGTTTGTCCACTCCGAAGTTGGATTCAGGACGGCTGTGGTGTGCACCACAGATTTTCTGTTCAAACGGTCTTGGAGCTGGTAAACCAAGCAGCACCTGCAAAGCAAGTGTCATCGTAGCAAATCCTGCTGTGTGCAGAAGAGATCCAGCAGCCTGTTTCAGTCCTACGTCTTCGTCTGTGCGAGCAGAGACCAACCGTTTGTGCACTCCAAACTCGGTTTCAGGACGACTGGGGAGTGCACCGCAGCTGTTGAGCACAAACGGATGTCGAGGTGGCAAACCAAAGGAGCCACTGCAATACAAGGAGCACCTCTGCGAAAGATGCTGTGTGCAGACGGTTTCCAGGAGCTACTTTCAGACCTGGATCATCGCCTGAGTGGTCAAACGTACTTGCCTACTCACTCAGCAGCAGGATGTCTGAGATTGGGTGTCAGAGAGGTTCGTTCAAATGCACTTTCAGATATCCAAGCAGGGAGTGAGAGTAAAAGAGGAGGCCCGGTTGAAAACCTTACTGTCTGCTGAAGAGATCCAGCAGGCTCTTTCAGTCCTGGCTCTTTGTCTATGCCAGCAGAGACCAATCGTTCGTGCACTCCAATGTCGGATTTAGGACGGCTGGGGAGTGCACCACAGATGTTGTGCTTAAACGGACTTGGAGCAGGTAAATCAAGCAGTGACCTCAAAGCAAGTGTCACAGAAGCAAATCCTCCTGTGTGCAGATTACATCCAGCAGCCTCTTTCCTTTCTGGCTCTTCGTCTGGGCGTGCAGAGACCAACCGTTTGTGCACTCCAAACTCAGAATCAGGACGGCTGGGGAGTGCACCACAGATGTTGTGCTCAAACGGACTGGGAGCTGGTAAAGCAAGCAGCGACTGCAAAGCAAGTGTCACCGTAGCAAATCCTGCTGTGTGCAGAAGAGTTCCAGCAGCCTCTTTCCTTTCTGGCTCTTCGTCTGTGCGAGCAGAGACCGACCGTTTGTGCACTCCAAACTCGGTTTCAGGACGGCTGGGGAGTGCACCGGAGCTGTTGGGCACAAACGGACGTCGAGGCGTCAAACCAAAGGAGCCACTGCAATACAAGGAGCACCTCTGCGAAAGATGCTGTGTGCAGACGGTTTCCAGGAGCTACTCTCAGACCTGGATCATCGCCTGAGTGGCCAAACGTACTTCCCTACTCACTCAGCAGCAGGATGTCTGAGATTGGGTGTCAGAGAGGTTCGTTCAAATGCACTTTTAGATATGCAAGCAAGGAGTGAGAGTGAAAGAGGTGGCCCGTTTGCAAAGCTTACAGACTGCTGAAGAGATCCAGCAGCCTCTTTCAGTCCTGCCTCTTCGTCTGTGCCAGCGGAAGCCAATCGTTCCTGCACTCCAAACTCGGATTTAGGACCGCTGGGGAGTGCACCACAGATGTTGTGCTCAAACGGACTTGGAGCAGGTACAGCAAGCAGCGAATGCAAAGCAAGTCTAACCATACCAAATCCTGCTGTGTGCAGATTACATCCAGCAGCCTCTTTCAGTCCTGGCTCTTCGTCTGTGTCAGCAGAGACCAATCGTTTGTGCACTCCAAAGTCGGATTCAGGACCGCTGGGAATTGCACCACAGATATTGTTCTCGAACGAAGTTGGAGCTGTTGAAGCAAGCAGCGACTGCAAAGAAAGTGTCACAGTAGCAAATCCGGCTGTGTGCAGATTACAACCTGCCACCTCTTTTACTCCTGGCTCTTTGTGTGTGCAAGCAGAGAGCAGTCTTTTGAGCACTCCATATTGGTATTCCGGACGTCTGGGGAATGTGCCACGGATGTTGTGCTCAAACGGACTTGGAGCAGGCAAAGCAAGCAGCGACTGCAAAGCAAGTGTCCCCCTAGAAAATCCTGCTGTGTGCAGATTGCATCCAGCAGCCTCTTTCCTTTCTGGCTCTTCGTCTGTGAGAGCAGAGAGCAATCGTTTGTCCACTCCAAGGTCGGATTCAGGTCGGCTGTGGTGTGCACCACAGATTTTCTGCTCAAACGGACATGGAGCTGGTAAACCAAGCAGCACCTGCAAAGCAAGTGTCATCGTAGCAAATCCTGCTGTGTGCAGATTACATCCAGCAGCCTCTTTCCTTTCTGGCTCTTCGTCTGAGCAGAGACCAACCGTTTGTGCACTCCAAACTCGGTTTCAGGACGGCTGGGGAGTGCACCGCAGCTGTTGAGCACAAACGGACGTCGAGGTGGCAAACCAAAGGAGCCACTGCAATGCAAGTACCACCTCTGCGAAAGATGCGGTGTGCAGACGGTTTCCAGGAGCTACTTTCAGACCTGGATCATCGCCTGATTGGTCAAAGGTACTTGCCTACTCACTCAGCAGCAGGATGTCTGAGATTGGGTGTCAGAGAGGTTCGTTCAAATGCACTTTCAGATATGCAAGCAGGGAGTGAGAGTAAAAGAGGTGGCCCGGTTGCAAAGCTTACTGACTGCTGAAGAGATCCAGCAGCCTCTTTCAGTCCTGCCCCTTCGTCTGTGCCAGCAGAGACCAATCGTTCGTGCACTCCGAAGTCGGATTCAGGACGGCTGGGGAGTGCACCACAGATGTTGTACGCAAAGGGATTTTGAGGTGGCAAACCAAGGAGCCACTGTAATGCAAGCACCACCTCTGCGAAAAATGCTGCGTGCAGACGGTTGCCAGGAGCTACTTTCAGACCTGGATCTTCGTCTGAGGGATCAAACATACTTGCCTACTCACTCAGCAGCAGGATGTCTGAGATTGGGTGTCAGAGGGGTTCGTTCAAATGCACTTTCAGATATGCAAGCAGGGAGTGAGAGTAAAAGAGGTGGCCCGTTTGCAAAGCTTACTGACTGCTGAAGAGATCCAGCAGCCTCTTTCAGTCCTGGCTCTTTGTCTGTGCCAGCAGAGACCAATGGTTCGTGCACTCCAAACTCGGACTCAGGACCGCTGGGGAGTGCACCACAGATGATGTGCTCAAACGGACTTGGAGCTGGTAAAGCAAGCAGTGACTGCAAAGCAAGTGTCACAGGAGCAAAACCTGCTGTGTGCAGATTACAACCTGCAACCTCTTTCAGTCCTGGCTCTTCGTGTGTGCAAGCAGAGACCAGTCCTTTGAGCACTCCAAATTGGTATTCCGGACGTCTGGGGAATGCGCCACAGATGTTGTGCTCAAACGGACTTGGAGCTGGTAAATCAAGCAGCGACTGCAAAGCAAGTGTCACCGTAGCAAATCCTGCTGTGTGCAGAAGAGTTCCAGCAGCCTCTTTCCTTCCTGGCTCTTCTTCTATGCGAGCAGAGACCAACCGTTTGTGTACTCCAAACTCGGATCCAGGATGGCTGTGGTGTGTACCACAGATTTTCTTCTGAAACGGACTTGGAGCTGGTAAAGCAAGCAGCGACTGCAAAGCAAGTGTCACAGAAGCAAATCCTGCAGTGTGCAGAAGAGTTCCAGCAGCCTCTTTCAGTCCTTGCTCTTCGTCTGTGAGAGCAGAGAGCAATCGTTTGTCCACTCCGAAGTTGGATTCAGGACGGCTGTGGTGTGCACCACAGATTTTCTGTTCAAACGGTCTTGGAGCTGGTAAACCAAGCAGCACCTGCAAAGCAAGTGTCATCGTAGCAAATCCTGCTGTGTGCAGAAGAGATCCAGCAGCCTGTTTCAGTCCTACGTCTTCGTCTGTGCGAGCAGAGACCAACCGTTTGTGCACTCCAAACTCGGTTTCAGGACGACTGGGGAGTGCACCGCAGCTGTTGAGCACAAACGGATGTCGAGGTGGCAAACCAAAGGAGCCACTGCAATACAAGGAGCACCTCTGCGAAAGATGCTGTGTGCAGACGGTTTCCAGGAGCTACTTTCAGACCTGGATCATCGCCTGAGTGGTCAAACGTACTTGCCTACTCACTCAGCAGCAGGATGTCTGAGATTGGGTGTCAGAGAGGTTCGTTCAAATGCACTTTCAGATATTCAAGCAGGGAGTGAGAGTAAAAGAGGAGGCCCGGTTGAAAACCTTACTGTCTGCTGAAGAGATCCAGCAGGATCTTTCAGTCCTGGCTCTTTGTCTATGCCAGCAGAGACCAATCGTTCGTGCACTCCAATGTCGGATTTAGGACGGCTGGGGAGTGCACCACAGATGTTGTGCTTAAACGGACTTGGAGCAGGTAAATCAAGCAGTGACCTCAAAGCAAGTGTCACAGAAGCAAATCCTCCTGTGTGCAGATTACATCCAGCAGCCTCTTTCCTTTCTGGCTCTTCGTCTGGGCGTGCAGAGACCAACCGTTTGTGCACTCCAAACTCAGAATCAGGACGGCTGGGGAGTGCACCACAGATGTTGTGCTCAAACGGACTGGGAGCTGGTAAAGCAAGCAGCGACTGCAAAGCAAGTGTC
This sequence comes from Ara ararauna, assembly GCA_028858755.1. Classification (NCBI taxonomy): domain Eukaryota; kingdom Metazoa; phylum Chordata; class Aves; order Psittaciformes; family Psittacidae; genus Ara; species Ara ararauna. Next base: position 15,539,317 of record CM054385.1, read on the forward strand.
ACCGTAGCAAATCCTGCTGTGTGCAGAAGAGTTCCAGCAGCCTCTTTCCTTTCTGGCTCTTCGTCTGTGCGAGCAGAGACCGACCGTTTGTGCACTCCAAACTCGGTTTCAGATCGGCTGGGGAGTGCACCGGAGCTGTTGGGCACAAACGGACGCCGAGGCGGCAAACCAAAGGAGCCACTGCAATACAAGGAGCACCTCTGCGAAAGATGCTGTGTGCAGACGGTTTCCAGTAGCTACTCTCAGACCTGGATCATCGCCTGAGTGGCCAAACGTACTTGCCTACTCACTCAGCAGCAGGATGTCTGAGATTGGGTGTCAGAGAGGTTCGTTCAAATGCACTTTTAGATATGCAAGCAAGGAGTGAGAGTGAAAGAGGTGGCCCGTTTGCAAAGCTTACAGACTGCTGAAGAGATCCAGCAGCCTCTTTCAGTCCTGCCTCTTCGTCTGTGCCAGCGGAAGCCAATCGTTCCTGCACTCCAAACTCGGATTTAGGACCGCTGGGGAGTGCACCACAGACTTTGTGCTCAAACGGACTTGGAGCAGGTACAGCAAGCAGCGAATGCAAAGCAAGTCTAACCATACCAAATCCTGCTGTGTGCAGATTACATCCAGCAGCCTCTTTCAGTCCTGGCGCTTCGTCTGTGTCAGCAGAGACCAATCGTTTGTGCACTCCAAAGTCGGATTCAGGACCGCTGGGAATTGCACCACAGATATTGTTCTCGAACGAAGTTGGAGCTGTTGAAGCAAGCAGCGACTGCAAAGAAAGTGTCACAGTAGCAAATCCGGCTGTGTGCAGATTACAACCTGCCACCTCTTTTACTCCTGGCTCTTTGTGTGTGCAAGCAGAGAGCAGTCTTTTGAGCACTCCATATTGGTATTCCGGACGTCTGGGGAATGTGCCACGGATGTTGTGCTCAAACGGACTTGGAGCAGGCAAAGCAAGCAGCGACTGCAAAGCAAGTGTCCCCCTAGAAAATCCTCCTGTGTGCAGATTGCATCCAGCAGCCTCTTTCCTTTCTGGCTCTTCGTCTGTGAGAGCAGAGAGCAATCGTTTGTCCACTCCAAGGTCGGATTCAGGTCGGCTGTGGTGTGCACCACAGATTTTCTGCTCAAACGGACATGGAGCTGGTAAACCAAGCAGCACCTGCAAAGCAAGTGTCATCGTAGCAAATCCTGCTGTGTGCAGATTACATCCAGCAGCCTCTTTCCTTTCTGGCTCTTCGTCTGAGCAGAGACCAACCGTTTGTGCACTCCAAACTCGGTTTCAGGACGGCTGGGGAGTGCACCGCAGCTGTTGAGCACAAACGGACGTCGAGGTGGCAAACCAAAGGAGCCACTGTAATGCAAGTACCACCTCTGCGAAAGATGCGGTGTGCAGACGGTTGCCAGGAGCTACTTTCAGACCTGGATCATCGCCTGATTGGTCAAAGGTACTTGCCTACTCACTCAGCAGCAGGATGTCTGAGATTGGGTGTCAGAGAGGTTCGTTCAAATGCACTTTCAGATATGCAAGCAGGGAGTGAGAGTAAAAGAGGTGGCCCGGTTGCAAAGCTTACTGACTGCTGAAGAGATCCAGCAGCCTCTTTCAGTCCTGCCCCTTCGTCTGTGCCAGCAGAGACCAATCGTTCGTGCACTCCGAAGTCGGATTCAGGACGGCTGGGGAGTGCACCACAGATGTTGTACGCCAAGGGATTTTGAGGTGGCAAACCAAGGAGCCACTGTAATGCAAGCACCACCTCTGCGAAAAATGCTGCGTGCAGACGGTTGCCAGGAGCTACTTTCAGACCTGGATCTTCGTCTGAGGGATCAAACATACTTGCCTACTCACTCAGCAGCAGGATGTCTGAGATTGGGTGTCAGAGGGGTTCGTTCAAATGCACTTTCAGATATGCAAGCAGGGAGTGAGAGTAAAAGAGGTGGCCCGGTTGCAAAGCTTACTGACTGCTGAAGAGGTCCAGCAGCCTCTTTCAGTCCTGGCTCTTTGTCTGTGCCAGCAGAGACCAATCGTTCGTGCATTCCAAACTCGGACTCAGGACCGCTGGGGAGTGCACCACAGATGATGTGCTCAAACGGACTTGGAGCTGGTAAAGCAAGCAGTGACTGCAAAGCAAGTGTCACAGGAGCAAAACCTGCTGTGTGCAGATTACAACCTGCAACCTCTTTCAGTCCTGGCTCTTCGTGTGTGCAAGCAGAGACCAGTCCTTTGAGCACTCCAAATTGGTATTCCGGACGTCTGGGGAATGCGCCACAGATGTTGTGCTCAAACGGACTTGGAGCTGGTAAAGCAAGCAGCGACTGCAAAGCAAGTGTCACCGTAGCAAATCCTGCTGTGTGCAGAAGAGTTCCAGCAGCCTCTTTCCTTCCTGGCTCTTCTTCTATGCGAGCAGAGACCAACCGTTTGTGTACTCCAAACTCGGATCCAGGATGGCTGTGGTGTGTACCACAGATTTTCTTCTGAAACGGACTTGGAGCTGGTAAAGCAAGCAGCGACTGCAAAGCAAGTGTCACAGAAGCAAATCCTGCAGTGTGCAGAAGAGTTCCAGCAGCCTCTTTCAGTCCTTGCTCTTCGTCTGTGAGAGCAGAGAGCAATCGTTTGTCCACTCCGAAGTTGGATTCAGGACGGCTGTGGTGTGCACCACAGATTTTCTGTTCAAACGGTCTTGGAGCTGGTAAAGCAAGCAGCACCTGCAAAGCAAGTGTCATCGTAGCAAATCCTGCTGTGTGCAGAAGAGATCCAGCAGCCTGTTTCAGTCCTACGTCTTCGTCTGTGCGAGCAGAGACCAACCGTTTGTGCACTCCAAACTCGGTTTCAGGACGACTGGGGAGTGCACCGCAGCTGTTGAGCACAAACGGATGTCGAGGTGGCAAACCAAAGGAGCCACTGCAATACAAGGAGCACCTCTGCGAAAGATGCTGTGTGCAGACGGTTTCCAGGAGCTACTTTCAGACCTGGATCATCGCCTGAGTGGTCAAACGTACTTGCCTACTCACTCAGCAGCAGGATGTCTGAGATTGGGTGTCAGAGAGGTTCGTTCAAATGCACTTTCAGATATTCAAGCAGGGAGTGAGAGTAAAAGAGGAGGCCCGGTTGAAAACCTTACTGTCTGCTGAAGAGATCCAGCAGGATCTTTCAGTCCTGGCTCTTTGTCTATGCCAGCAGAGACCAATCGTTCGTGCACTCCGAAGTCGGATTCAGGACGGCTGGGGAGTGCACCACAGATGTTGTACGCAAAGGGATTTTGAGGTGGCAAACCAAGGAGCCACTGTAATGCAAGCACCACCTCTGCGAAAAATGCTGCGTGCAGACGGTTGCCAGGAGCTACTTTCAGACCTGGATCTTCGTCTGAGGGATCAAACATACTTGCCTACTCACTCAGCAGCAGGATGTCTGAGATTGGGTGTCAGAGGGGTTCGTTCAAATGCACTTTCAGATATGCAAGCAGGGAGTGAGAGTAAAAGAGGTGGCCCGGTTGCAAAGCTTACTGACTGCTGAAGAGGTCCAGCAGCCTCTTTCAGTCCTGGCTCTTTGTCTGTGCCAGCAGAGACCAATCGTTCGTGCATTCCAAACTCGGACTCAGGACCGCTGGGGAGTGCACCACAGATGATGTGCTCAAACGGACTTGGAGCTGGTAAAGCAAGCAGTGACTGCAAAGCAAGTGTCACAGGAGCAAAACCTGCTGTGTGCAGATTACAACCTGCAACCTCTTTCAGTCCTGGCTCTTCGTGTGTGCAAGCAGAGACCAGTCCTTTGAGCACTCCAAATTGGTATTCCGGACGTCTGGGGAATGCGCCACAGATGTTGTGCTCAAACGGACTTGGAGCTGGTAAAGCAAGCAGCGACTGCAAAGCAAGTGTCACCGTAGCAAATCCTGCTGTGTGCAGAAGAGTTCCAGCAGCCTCTTTCCTTCCTGGCTCTTCTTCTATGCGAGCAGAGACCAACCGTTTGTGTACTCCAAACTCGGATCCAGGATGGCTGTGGTGTGTACCACAGATTTTCTTCTGAAACGGACTTGGAGCTGGTAAAGCAAGCAGCGACTGCAAAGCAAGTGTCACAGAAGCAAATCCTGCAGTGTGCAGAAGAGTTCCAGCAGCCTCTTTCAGTCCTTGCTCTTCGTCTGTGAGAGCAGAGAGCAATCGTTTGTCCACTCCGAAGTTGGATTCAGGACGGCTGTGGTGTGCACCACAGATTTTCTGTTCAAACGGTCTTGGAGCTGGTAAACCAAGCAGCACCTGCAAAGCAAGTGTCATCGTAGCAAATCCTGCTGTGTGCAGAAGAGATCCAGCAGCCTGTTTCAGTCCTACGTCTTCGTCTGTGCGAGCAGAGACCAACCGTTTGTGCACTCCAAACTCGGTTTCAGGACGACTGGGGAGTGCACCGCAGCTGTTGAGCACAAACGGATGTCGAGGTGGCAAACCAAAGGAGCCACTGCAATACAAGGAGCACCTCTGCGAAAGATGCTGTGTGCAGACGGTTTCCAGGAGCTACTTTCAGACCTGGATCATCGCCTGAGTGGTCAAACGTACTTGCCTACTCACTCAGCAGCAGGATGTCTGAGATTGGGTGTCAGAGAGGTTCGTTCAAATGCACTTTCAGATATTCAAGCAGGGAGTGAGAGTAAAAGAGGAGGCCCGGTTGAAAACCTTACTGTCTGCTGAAGAGATCCAGCAGGATCTTTCAGTCCTGGCTCTTTGTCTATGCCAGCAGAGACCAATCGTTCGTGCACTCCGAAGTCGGATTCAGGACGGCTGGGGAGTGCACCACAGATGTTGTACGCAAAGGGATTTTGAGGTGGCAAACCAAGGAGCCACTGTAATGCAAGCACCACCTCTGCGAAAAATGCTGCGTGCAGACGGTTGCCAGGAGCTACTTTCAGACCTGGATCTTCGTCTGAGGGATCAAACATACTTGCCTACTCACTCAGCAGCAGGATGTCTGAGATTGGGTGTCAGAGGGGTTCGTTCAAATGCACTTTCAGATATGCAAGCAGGGAGTGAGAGTAAAAGAGGTGGCCCGGTTGCAAAGCTTACTGACTGCTGAAGAGGTCCAGCAGCCTCTTTCAGTCCTGGCTCTTTGTCTGTGCCAGCAGAGACCAATCGTTCGTGCATTCCAAACTCGGACTCAGGACCGCTGGGGAGTGCACCACAGATGATGTGCTCAAACGGACTTGGAGCTGGTAAAGCAAGCAGTGACTGCAAAGCAAGTGTCACAGGAGCAAAACCTGCTGTGTGCAGATTACAACCTGCAACCTCTTTCAGTCCTGGCTCTTCTTGTGTGCAAGCAGAGACCAGTCCTTTGAGCACTCCAAATTGGTATTCCGGACGTCTGGGGAATGCGCCACAGATGTTGTGCTCAAACGGACTTGGAGCTGGTAAAGCAAGCAGCGACTGCAAAGCAAGTGTCACCGTAGCAAATCCTGCTGTGTGCAGAAGAGTTTCAGCAGCCTCTTTCCTTCCTGGCTCTTCTTCTATGCGAGCAGAGACCAACCGTTTGTGTACTCCAAACTCGGATCCAGGATGGCTGTGGTGTGTACCACAGATTTTCTTCTGAAACGGACTTGGAGCTGGTAAAGCAAGCAGCGACTGCAAAGCAAGTGTCACAGAAGCAAATCCTGCAGTGTGCAGAAGAGTTCCAGCAGCCTCTTTCAGTCCTTGCTCTTCGTCTGTGAGAGCAGAGAGCAATCGTTTGTCCACTCCGAAGTTGGATTCAGGACGGCTGTGGTGTGCACCACAGATTTTCTGTTCAAACGGTCTTGGAGCTGGTAAACCAAGCAGCACCTGCAAAGCAAGTGTCATCGTAGCAAATCCTGCTGTGTGCAGAAGAGATCCAGCAGCCTGTTTCAGTCCTACGTCTTCGTCTGTGCGAGCAGAGACCAACCGTTTGTGCACTCCAAACTCGGTTTCAGGACGACTGTTGAGTGCACCGCAGCTGTTGAGCACAAACGGATGTCGAGGTGGCAAACCAAAGGAGCCACTGCAATACAAGGAGCACCTCTGCGAAAGATGCTGTGTGCAGACGGTTTCCAGGAGCTACTTTCAGACCTGGATCATCGCCTGATTGGTCAAACGTACTTGCCTACTCACTCAGCAGCAGGATGTCTGAGATTGGGTGTCAGAGAGGTTCGTTCAAATGCACTTTCAGATATTCAAGCAGGGAGTGAGAGTAAAAGAGGAGGCCCGGTTGAAAACCTTACTGTCTGCTGAAGAGATCCAGCAGGATCTTTCAGTCCTGGCTCTTTGTCTATGCCAGCAGAGACCAATCGTTCGTGCACTCCAATGTCGGATTTAGGACGGCTGGGGAGTGCACCACAGATGTTGTGCTTAAATGGACTTGGAGCAGGTAAATCAAGCAGTGACCTCAAAGCAAGTGTCACAGAAGCAAATCCTCCTGTGTGCAGATTACATCCAGCAGCCTCTTTCCTTTCTGGCTCTTCGTCTGGGCGTGCAGAGACCAACCGTTTGTGCACTCCAAACTCAGAATCAGGACGGCTGGGGAGTGCACCACAGATGTTGTGCTCAAACGGACTGGGAGCTGGTAAAGCAAGCAGCGACTGCAAAGCAAGTGTCACCGTAGCAAATCCTGCTGTGTGCAGAAGAGTTCCAGCAGCCTCTTTCCTTTCTGGCTCTTCGTCTGTGCGAGCAGAGACCGACCGTTTGTGCACTCCAAACTCGGTTTCAGATCGGCTGGGGAGTGCACCGGAGCTGTTGGGCACAAACGGACGCCGAGGCGGCAAACCAAAGGAGCCACTGCAATACAAGGAGCACCTCTGCGAAAGATGCTGTGTGCAGACGGTTTCCAGTAGCTACTCTCAGACCTGGATCATCGCCTGAGTGGCCAAACGTACTTCCCTACTCACTCAGCAGCAGGATGTCTGAGATTGGGTGTCAGAGAGGTTCGTTCAAATGCACTTTTAGATATGCAAGCAAGGAGTGAGAGTGAAAGAGGTGGCCCGTTTGCAAAGCTTACAGACTGCTGAAGAGATCCAGCAGCCTCTTTCAGTCCTGCCTCTTCGTCTGTGCCAGCGGAAGCCAATCGTTCCTGCACTCCAAACTCGGATTTAGGACCGCTGGGGAGTGCACCACAGACTTTGTGCTCAAACGGACTTGGAGCAGGTACAGCAAGCAGCGAATGCAAAGCAAGTCTAACCATACCAAATCCTGCTGTGTGCAGATTACATCCAGCAGCCTCTTTCAGTCCTGGCGCTTCGTCTGTGTCAGCAGAGACCAATCGTTTGTGCACGCCAAAGTCGGATTCAGGACCGCTGGGAATTGCACCACAGATATTGTTCTCGAACGAAGTTGGAGCTGTTGAAGCAAGCAGCGACTGCAAAGAAAGTGTCACAGTAGCAAATCCGGCTGTGTGCAGATTACAACCTGCCACCTCTTTTACTCCTGGCTCTTTGTGTGTGCAAGCAGAGAGCAGTCTTTTGAGCACTCCATATTGGTATTCCGGACGTCTGGGGAATGTGCCACGGATGTTGTGCTCAAACGGACTTGGAGCAGGCAAAGCAAGCAGCGACTGCAAAGCAAGTGTCCCCCTAGAAAATCCTCCTGTGTGCAGATTGCATCCAGCAGCCTCTTTCCTTTCTGGCTCTTCGTCTGTGAGAGCAGAGAGCAATCGTTTGTCCACTCCAAGGTCGGATTCAGGTCGGCTGTGGTGTGCACCACAGATTTTCTGCTCAAACGGACATGGAGCTGGTAAACCAAGCAGCACCTGCAAAGCAAGTGTCATCGTAGCAAATCCTGCTGTGTGCAGATTACATCCAGCAGCCTCTTTCCTTTCTGGCTCTTCGTCTGAGCAGAGACCAACCGTTTGTGCACTCCAAACTCGGTTTCAGGACGGCTGGGGAGTGCACCGCAGCTGTTGAGCACAAACGGACGTCGAGGTGGCAAACCAAAGGAGCCACTGTAATGCAAGTACCACCTCTGCGAAAGATGCGGTGTGCAGACGGTTTCCAGGAGCTACTTTCAGACCTGGATCATCGCCTGATTGGTCAAACGTACTTGCCTACTCACTCAGCAGCAGGATGTCTGAGATTGGGTGTCAGAGAGGTTCGTTCAAATGCACTTTCAGATATGCAAGCAGGGAGTGAGAGTAAAAGAGGTGGCCCGGTTGCAAAGCTTACTGACTGCTGAAGAGATCCAGCAGCCTCTTTCAGTCCTGCCCCTTCGTCTGTGCCAGCAGAGACCAATCGTTCGTGCACTCCGAAGTCGGATTCAGGACGGCTGGGGAGTGCACCACAGATGTTGTACGCAAAGGGATTTTGAGGTGGCAAACCAAGGAGCCACTGTAATGCAAGCACCACCTCTGCGAAAAATGCTGCGTGCAGACGGTTGCCAGGAGCTACTTTCAGACCTGGATCTTCGTCTGAGGGATCAAACATACTTGCCTACTCACTCAGAAGCAGGATGTCTGAGATTGGGTGTCAGAGGGGTTCGTTCAAATGCACTTTCAGATATGCAAGCAGGGAGTGAGAGTAAAAGAGGTGGCCCGGTTGCAAAGCTTACTGACTGCTGAAGAGGTCCAGCAGCCTCTTTCAGTCCTGGCTCTTTGTCTGTGCCAGCAGAGACCAATCGTTCGTGCATTCCAAACTCGGACTCAGGACCGCTGGGGAGTGCACCACAGATGATGTGCTCAAACGGACTTGGAGCTGGTAAAGCAAGCAGTGACTGCAAAGCAAGTGTCACAGGAGCAAAACCTGCTGTGTGCAGATTACAACCTGCAACCTCTTTCAGTCCTGGCTCTTCGTGTGTGCAAGCAGAGACCAGTCCTTTGAGCACTCCAAATTGGTATTCCGGACGTCTGGGGAATGCGCCACAGATGTTGTGCTCAAACGGACTTGGAGCTGGTAAAGCAAGCAGCGACTGCAAAGCAAGTGTCACCGTAGCAAATCCTGCTGTGTGCAGAAGAGTTTCAGCAGCCTCTTTCCTTCCTGGCTCTTCTTCTATGCGAGCAGAGACCAACCGTTTGTGTACTCCAAACTCGGATCCAGGATGGCTGTGGTGTGTACCACAGATTTTCTTCTGAAACGGACTTGGAGCTGGTAAAGCAAGCAGCGACTGCAAAGCAAGTGTCACAGAAGCAAATCCTGCAGTGTGCAGAAGAGTTCCAGCAGCCTCTTTCAGTCCTTGCTCTTCGTCTGTGAGAGCAGAGAGCAATCGTTTGTCCACTCCGAAGTTGGATTCAGGACGGCTGTGGTGTGCACCACAGATTTTCTGTTCAAACGGTCTTGGAGCTGGTAAACCAAGCAGCACCTGCAAAGCAAGTGTCATCGTAGCAAATCCTGCTGTGTGCAGAAGAGATCCAGCAGCCTGTTTCAGTCCTACGTCTTCGTCTGTGCGAGCAGAGACCAACCGTTTGTGCACTCCAAACTCGGTTTCAGGACGACTGTTGAGTGCACCGCAGCTGTTGAGCACAAACGGATGTCGAGGTGGCAAACCAAAGGAGCCACTGCAATACAAGGAGCACCTCTGCGAAAGATGCTGTGTGCAGACGGTTTCCAGGAGCTACTTTCAGACCTGGATCATCGCCTGATTGGTCAAACGTACTTGCCTACTCACTCAGCAGCAGGATGTCTGAGATTGGGTGTCAGAGAGGTTCGTTCAAATGCACTTTCAGATATTCAAGCAGGGAGTGAGAGTAAAAGAGGAGGCCCGGTTGAAAACCTTACTGTCTGCTGAAGAGATCCAGCAGGATCTTTCAGTCCTGGCTCTTTGTCTATGCCAGCAGAGACCAATCGTTCGTGCACTCCAATGTCGGATTTAGGACGGCTGGGGAGTGCACCACAGATGTTGTGCTTAAATGGACTTGGAGCAGGTAAATCAAGCAGTGACCTCAAAGCAAGTGTCACAGAAGCAAATCCTCCTGTGTGCAGATTACATCCAGCAGCCTCTTTCCTTTCTGGCTCTTCGTCTGGGCGTGCAGAGACCAACCGTTTGTGCACTCCAAACTCAGAATCAGGACGGCTGGGGAGTGCACCACAGATGTTGTGCTCAAACGGACTGGGAGCTGGTAAAGCAAGCAGCGACTGCAAAGCAAGTGTCACCGTAGCAAATCCTGCTGTGTGCAGAAGAGTTCCAGCAGCCTCTTTCCTTTCTGGCTCTTCGTCTGTGCGAGCAGAGACCGACCGTTTGTGCACTCCAAACTCGGTTTCAGATCGGCTGGGGAGTGCACCGGAGCTGTTGGGCACAAACGGACGCCGAGGCGGCAAACCAAAGGAGCCACTGCAATACAAGGAGCACCTCTGCGAAAGATGCTGTGTGCAGACGGTTTCCAGTAGCTACTCTCAGACCTGGATCATCGCCTGAGTGGCCAAACGTACTTCCCTACTCACTCAGCAGCAGGATGTCTGAGATTGGGTGTCAGAGAGGTTCGTTCAAATGCACTTTTAGATATGCAAGCAAGGAGTGAGAGTGAAAGAGGTGGCCCGTTTGCAAAGCTTACAGACTGCTGAAGAGATCCAGCAGCCTCTTTCAGTCCTGCCTCTTCGTCTGTGCCAGCGGAAGCCAATCGTTCCTGCACTCCAAACTCGGATTTAGGACCGCTGGGGAGTGCACCACAGACTTTGTGCTCAAACGGACTTGGAGCAGGTACAGCAAGCAGCGAATGCAAAGCAAGTCTAACCATACCAAATCCTGCTGTGTGCAGATTACATCCAGCAGCCTCTTTCAGTCCTGGCGCTTCGTCTGTGTCAGCAGAGACCAATCGTTTGTGCACGCCAAAGTCGGATTCAGGACCGCTGGGAATTGCACCACAGATATTGTTCTCGAACGAAGTTGGAGCTGTTGAAGCAAGCAGCGACTGCAAAGAAAGTGTCACAGTAGCAAATCCGGCTGTGTGCAGATTACAACCTGCCACCTCTTTTACTCCTGGCTCTTTGTGTGTGCAAGCAGAGAGCAGTCTTTTGAGCACTCCATATTGGTATTCCGGACGTCTGGGGAATGTGCCACGGATGTTGTGCTCAAACGGACTTGGAGCAGGCAAAGCAAGCAGCGACTGCAAAGCAAGTGTCCCCCTAGAAAATCCTCCTGTGTGCAGATTGCATCCAGCAGCCTCTTTCCTTTCTGGCTCTTCGTCTGTGAGAGCAGAGAGCAATCGTTTGTCCACTCCAAGGTCGGATTCAGGTCGGCTGTGGTGTGCACCACAGATTTTCTGCTCAAACGGACATGGAGCTGGTAAACCAAGCAGCACCTGCAAAGCAAGTGTCATCGTAGCAAATCCTGCTGTGTGCAGATTACATCCAGCAGCCTCTTTCCTTTCTGGCTCTTCGTCTGAGCAGAGACCAACCGTTTGTGCACTCCAAACTCGGTTTCAGGACGGCTGGGGAGTGCACCGCAGCTGTTGAGCACAAACGGACGTCGAGGTGGCAAACCAAAGGAGCCACTGTAATGCAAGTACCACCTCTGCGAAAGATGCGGTGTGCAGACGGTTTCCAGGAGCTACTTTCAGACCTGGATCATCGCCTGATTGGTCAAACGTACTTGCCTACTCACTCAGCAGCAGGATGTCTGAGATTGGGTGTCAGAGAGGTTCGTTCAAATGCACTTTCAGATATGCAAGCAGGGAGTGAGAGTAAAAGAGGTGGCCCGGTTGCAAAGCTTACTGACTGCTGAAGAGATCCAGCAGCCTCTTTCAGTCCTGCCCCTTCGTCTGTGCCAGCAGAGACCAATCGTTCGTGCACTCCGAAGTCGGATTCAGGACGGCTGGGGAGTGCACCACAGATGTTGTACGCAAAGGGATTTTGAGGTGGCAAACCAAGGAGCCACTGTAATGCAAGCACCACCTCTGCGAAAAATGCTGCGTGCAGACGGTTGCCAGGAGCTACTTTCAGACCTGGATCTTCGTCTGAGGGATCAAACATACTTGCCTACTCACTCAGAAGCAGGATGTCTGAGATTGGGTGTCAGAGGGGTTCGTTCAAATGCACTTTCAGATATGCAAGCAGGGAGTGAGAGTAAAAGAGGTGGCCCGGTTGCAAAGCTTACTGACTGCTGAAGAGGTCCAGCAGCCTCTTTCAGTCCTGGCTCTTTGTCTGTGCCAGCAGAGACCAATCGTTCGTGCATTCCAAACTCGGACTCAGGACCGCTGGGGAGTGCACCACAGATGATGTGCTCAAACGGACTTGGAGCTGGTAAAGCAAGCAGTGACTGCAAAGCAAGTGTCACAGGAGCAAAACCTGCTGTGTGCAGATTACAACCTGCAACCTCTTTCAGTCCTGGCTCTTCGTGTGTGCAAGCAGAGACCAGTCCTTTGAGCACTCCAAATTGGTATTCCGGACGTCTGGGGAATGCGCCACAGATGTTGTGCTCAAACGGACTTGGAGCTGGTAAAGCAAGCAGCGACTGCAAAGCAAGTGTCACCGTAGCAAATCCTGCTGTGTGCAGAAGAGTTCCAGCAGCCTCTTTCCTTCCTGGCTCTTCTTCTATGCGAGCAGAGACCAACCGTTTGTGTACTCCAAACTCGGATCCAGGATGGCTGTGGTGTGTACCACAGATTTTCTTCTGAAACGGACTTGGAGCTGGTAAAGCAAGCAGCGACTGCAAAGCAAGTGTCACAGAAGCAAATCCTGCAGTGTGCAGAAGAGTTCCAGCAGCCTCTTTCAGTCCTTGCTCTTCGTCTGTGAGAGCAGAGAGCAATCGTTTGTCCACTCCGAAGTTGGATTCAGGACGGCTGTGGTGTGCACCACAGATTTTCTGTTCAAACGGTCTTGGAGCTGGTAAACCAAGCAGCACCTGCAAAGCAAGTGTCATCGTAGCAAATCCTGCTGTGTGCAGAAGAGATCCAGCAGCCTGTTTCAGTCCTACGTCTTCGTCTGTGCGAGCAGAGACCAACCGTTTGTGCACTCCAAACTCGGTTTCAGGACGACTGGGGAGTGCACCGCAGCTGTTGAGCACAAACGGATGTCGAGGTGGCAAACCAAAGGAGCCACTGCAATACAAGGAGCACCTCTGCGAAAGATGCTGTGTGCAGACGGTTTCCAGGAGCTACTTTCAGACCTGGATCATCGCCTGAGTGGTCAAACGTACTTGCCTACTCACTCAGCAGCAGGATGTCTGAGATTGGGTGTCAGAGAGGTTCGTTCAAATGCACTTTCAGATATTCAAGCAGGGAGTGAGAGTAAAAGAGGAGGCCCGGTTGAAAACCTTACTGTCTGCTGAAGAGATCCAGCAGGATCTTTCAGTCCTGGCTCTTTGTCTATGCCAGCAGAGACCAATCGTTCGTGCACTCCGAAGTCGGATTCAGGACGGCTGGGGAGTGCACCACAGATGTTGTACGCAAAGGGATTTTGAGGTGGCAAACCAAGGAGCCACTGTAATGCAAGCACCACCTCTGCGAAAAATGCTGCGTGCAGACGGTTGCCAGGAGCTACTTTCAGACCTGGATCTTCGTCTGAGGGATCAAACATACTTGCCTACTCACTCAGAAGCAGGATGTCTGAGATTGGGTGTCAGAGGGGTTCGTTCAAATGCACTTTCAGATATGCAAGCAGGGAGTGAGAGTAAAAGAGGTGGCCCGGTTGCAAAGCTTACTGACTGCTGAAGAGGTCCAGCAGCCTCTTTCAGTCCTGGCTCTTTGTCTGTGCCAGCAGAGACCAATCGTTCGTGCATTCCAAACTCGGACTCAGGACCGCTGGGGAGTGCACCACAGATGATGTGCTCAAACGGACTTGGAGCTGGTAAAGCAAGCAGTGACTGCAAAGCAAGTGTCACAGGAGCAAAACCTGCTGTGTGCAGATTACAACCTGCAACCTCTTTCAGTCCTGGCTCTTCGTGTGTGCAAGCAGAGACCAGTCCTTTGAGCACTCCAAATTGGTATTCCGGACGTCTGGGGAATGCGCCACAGATGTTGTGCTCAAACGGACTTGGAGCTGGTAAAGCAAGCAGCGACTGCAAAGCAAGTGTCACCGTAGCAAATCCTGCAGTGTGCAGAAGAGTTCCAGCAGCCTCTTTCAGTCCTTGCTCTTCGTCTGTGAGAGCAGAGAGCAATCGTTTGTCCACTCCGAAGTTGGATTCAGGACGGCTGTGGTGTGCACCACAGATTTTCTGTTCAAACGGTCTTGGAGCTGGTAAACCAAGCAGCACCTGCAAAGCAAGTGTCATCGTAGCAAATCCTGCTGTGTGCAGAAGAGATCCAGCAGCCTGTTTCAGTCCTACGTCTTCGTCTGTGCGAGCAGAGACCAACCGTTTGTGCACTCCAAACTCGGTTTCAGGACGACTGTTGAGTGCACCGCAGCTGTTGAGCACAAACGGATGTCGAGGTGGCAAACCAAAGGAGCCACTGCAATACAAGGAGCACCTCTGCGAAAGATGCTGTGTGCAGACGGTTTCCAGGAGCTACTTTCAGACCTGGATCATCGCCTGATTGGTCAAACGTACTTGCCTACTCACTCAGCAGCAGGATGTCTGAGATTGGGTGTCAGAGAGGTTCGTTCAAATGCACTTTCAGATATTCAAGCAGGGAGTGAGAGTAAAAGAGGAGGCCCGGTTGAAAACCTTACTGTCTGCTGAAGAGATCCAGCAGGATCTTTCAGTCCTGGCTCTTTGTCTATGCCAGCAGAGACCAATCGTTCGTGCACTCCAATGTCGGATTTAGGACGGCTGGGGAGTGCACCACAGATGTTGTGCTTAAATGGACTTGGAGCAGGTAAATCAAGCAGTGACCTCAAAGCAAGTGTCACAGAAGCAAATCCTCCTGTGTGCAGATTACATCCAGCAGCCTCTTTCCTTTCTGGCTCTTCGTCTGGGCGTGCAGAGACCAACCGTTTGTGCACTCCAAACTCAGAATCAGGACGGCTGGGGAGTGCACCACAGATGTTGTGCTCAAACGGACTGGGAGCTGGTAAAGCAAGCAGCGACTGCAAAGCAAGTGTCACCGTAGCAAATCCTGCTGTGTGCAGAAGAGTTCCAGCAGCCTCTTTCCTTTCTGGCTCTTCGTCTGTGCGAGCAGAGACCGACCGTTTGTGCACTCCAAACTCGGTTTCAGATCGGCTGGGGAGTGCACCGGAGCTGTTGGGCACAAACGGACGCCGAGGCGGCAAACCAAAGGAGCCACTGCAATACAAGGAGCACCTCTGCGAAAGATGCTGTGTGCAGACGGTTTCCAGTAGCTACTCTCAGACCTGGATCATCGCCTGAGTGGCCAAACGTACTTCCCTACTCACTCAGCAGCAGGATGTCTGAGATTGGGTGTCAGAGAGGTTCGTTCAAATGCACTTTTAGATATGCAAGCAAGGAGTGAGAGTGAAAGAGGTGGCCCGTTTGCAAAGCTTACAGACTGCTGAAGAGATCCAGCAGCCTCTTTCAGTCCTGCCTCTTCGTCTGTGCCAGCGGAAGCCAATCGTTCCTGCACTCCAAACTCGGATTTAGGACCGCTGGGGAGTGCACCACAGACTTTGTGCTCAAACGGACTTGGAGCAGGTACAGCAAGCAGCGAATGCAAAGCAAGTCTAACCATACCAAATCCTGCTGTGTGCAGATTACATCCAGCAGCCTCTTTCAGTCCTGGCGCTTCGTCTGTGTCAGCAGAGACCAATCGTTTGTGCACGCCAAAGTCGGATTCAGGACCGCTGGGAATTGCACCACAGATATTGTTCTCGAACGAAGTTGGAGCTGTTGAAGCAAGCAGCGACTGCAAAGAAAGTGTCACAGTAGCAAATCCGGCTGTGTGCAGATTACAACCTGCCACCTCTTTTACTCCTGGCTCTTTGTGTGTGCAAGCAGAGAGCAGTCTTTTGAGCACTCCATATTGGTATTCCGGACGTCTGGGGAATGTGCCACGGATGTTGTGCTCAAACGGACTTGGAGCAGGCAAAGCAAGCAGCGACTGCAAAGCAAGTGTCCCCCTAGAAAATCCTCCTGTGTGCAGATTGCATCCAGCAGCCTCTTTCCTTTCTGGCTCTTCGTCTGTGAGAGCAGAGAGCAATCGTTTGTCCACTCCAAGGTCGGATTCAGGTCGGCTGTGGTGTGCACCACAGATTTTCTGCTCAAACGGACATGGAGCTGGTAAACCAAGCAGCACCTGCAAAGCAAGTGTCATCGTAGCAAATCCTGCTGTGTGCAGATTACATCCAGCAGCCTCTTTCCTTTCTGGCTCTTCGTCTGAGCAGAGACCAACCGTTTGTGCACTCCAAACTCGGTTTCAGGACGGCTGGGGAGTGCACCGCAGCTGTTGAGCACAAACGGACGTCGAGGTGGCAAACCAAAGGAGCCACTGTAATGCAAGTACCACCTCTGCGAAAGATGCGGTGTGCAGACGGTTTCCAGGAGCTACTTTCAGACCTGGATCATCGCCTGATTGGTCAAACGTACTTGCCTACTCACTCAGCAGCAGGATGTCTGAGATTGGGTGTCAGAGAGGTTCGTTCAAATGCACTTTCAGATATGCAAGCAGGGAGTGAGAGTAAAAGAGGTGGCCCGGTTGCAAAGCTTACTGACTGCTGAAGAGATCCAGCAGCCTCTTTCAGTCCTGCCCCTTCGTCTGTGCCAGCAGAGACCAATCGTTCGTGCACTCCGAAGTCGGATTCAGGACGGCTGGGGAGTGCACCACAGATGTTGTACGCAAAGGGATTTTGAGGTGGCAAACCAAGGAGCCACTGTAATGCAAGCACCACCTCTGCGAAAAATGCTGCGTGCAGACGGTTGCCAGGAGCTACTTTCAGACCTGGATCTTCGTCTGAGGGATCAAACATACTTGCCTACTCACTCAGAAGCAGGATGTCTGAGATTGGGTGTCAGAGGGGTTCGTTCAAATGCACTTTCAGATATGCAAGCAGGGAGTGAGAGTAAAAGAGGTGGCCCGGTTGCAAAGCTTACTGACTGCTGAAGAGGTCCAGCAGCCTCTTTCAGTCCTGGCTCTTTGTCTGTGCCAGCAGAGACCAATCGTTCGTGCATTCCAAACTCGGACTCAGGACCGCTGGGGAGTGCACCACAGATGATGTGCTCAAACGGACTTGGAGCTGGTAAAGCAAGCAGTGACTGCAAAGCAAGTGTCACAGGAGCAAAACCTGCTGTGTGCAGATTACAACCTGCAACCTCTTTCAGTCCTGGCTCTTCGTGTGTGCAAGCAGAGACCAGTCCTTTGAGCACTCCAAATTGGTATTCCGGACGTCTGGGGAATGCGCCACAGATGTTGTGCTCAAACGGACTTGGAGCTGGTAAAGCAAGCAGCGACTGCAAAGCAAGTGTCACCGTAGCAAATCCTGCTGTGTGCAGAAGAGTTCCAGCAGCCTCTTTCCTTCCTGGCTCTTCTTCTATGCGAGCAGAGACCAACCGTTTGTGTACTCCAAACTCGGATCCAGGATGGCTGTGGTGTGTACCACAGATTTTCTTCTGAAACGGACTTGGAGCTGGTAAAGCAAGCAGCGACTGCAAAGCAAGTGTCACAGAAGCAAATCCTGCAGTGTGCAGAAGAGTTCCAGCAGCCTCTTTCAGTCCTTGCTCTTCGTCTGTGAGAGCAGAGAGCAATCGTTTGTCCACTCCGAAGTTGGATTCAGGACGGCTGTGGTGTGCACCACAGATTTTCTGTTCAAACGGTCTTGGAGCTGGTAAACCAAGCAGCACCTGCAAAGCAAGTGTCATCGTAGCAAATCCTGCTGTGTGCAGAAGAGATCCAGCAGCCTGTTTCAGTCCTACGTCTTCGTCTGTGCGAGCAGAGACCAACCGTTTGTGCACTCCAAACTCGGTTTCAGGACGACTGGGGAGTGCACCGCAGCTGTTGAGCACAAACGGATGTCGAGGTGGCAAACCAAAGGAGCCACTGCAATACAAGGAGCACCTCTGCGAAAGATGCTGTGTGCAGACGGTTTCCAGGAGCTACTTTCAGACCTGGATCATCGCCTGAGTGGTCAAACGTACTTGCCTACTCACTCAGCAGCAGGATGTCTGAGATTGGGTGTCAGAGAGGTTCGTTCAAATGCACTTTCAGATATTCAAGCAGGGAGTGAGAGTAAAAGAGGAGGCCCGGTTGAAAACCTTACTGTCTGCTGAAGAGATCCAGCAGGATCTTTCAGTCCTGGCTCTTTGTCTATGCCAGCAGAGACCAATCGTTCGTGCACTCCGAAGTCGGATTCAGGACGGCTGGGGAGTGCACCACAGATGTTGTACGCAAAGGGATTTTGAGGTGGCAAACCAAGGAGCCACTGTAATGCAAGCACCACCTCTGCGAAAAATGCTGCGTGCAGACGGTTGCCAGGAGCTACTTTCAGACCTGGATCTTCGTCTGAGGGATCAAACATACTTGCCTACTCACTCAGAAGCAGGATGTCTGAGATTGGGTGTCAGAGGGGTTCGTTCAAATGCACTTTCAGATATGCAAGCAGGGAGTGAGAGTAAAAGAGGTGGCCCGGTTGCAAAGCTTACTGACTGCTGAAGAGGTCCAGCAGCCTCTTTCAGTCCTGGCTCTTTGTCTGTGCCAGCAGAGACCAATCGTTCGTGCATTCCAAACTCGGACTCAGGACCGCTGGGGAGTGCACCACAGATGATGTGCTCAAACGGACTTGGAGCTGGTAAAGCAAGCAGTGACTGCAAAGCAAGTGTCACAGGAGCAAAACCTGCTGTGTGCAGATTACAACCTGCAACCTCTTTCAGTCCTGGCTCTTCGTGTGTGCAAGCAGAGACCAGTCCTTTGAGCACTCCAAATTGGTATTCCGGACGTCTGGGGAATGCGCCACAGATGTTGTGCTCAAACGGACTTGGAGCTGGTAAAGCAAGCAGCGACTGCAAAGCAAGTGTCACCGTAGCAAATCCTGCTGTGTGCAGAAGAGTTCCAGCAGCCTCTTTCCTTCCTGGCTCTTCTTCTATGCGAGCAGAGACCAACCGTTTGTGTACTCCAAACTCGGATCCAGGATGGCTGTGGTGTGTACCACAGATTTTCTTCTGAAACGGACTTGGAGCTGGTAAAGCAAGCAGCGACTGCAAAGCAAGTGTCACAGAAGCAAATCCTGCAGTGTGCAGAAGAGTTCCAGCAGCCTCTTTCAGTCCTTGCTCTTCGTCTGTGAGAGCAGAGAGCAATCGTTTGTCCACTCCGAAGTTGGATTCAGGACGGCTGTGGTGTGCACCACAGATTTTCTGTTCAAACGGTCTTGGAGCTGGTAAACCAAGCAGCACCTGCAAAGCAAGTGTCATCGTAGCAAATCCTGCTGTGTGCAGAAGAGATCCAGCAGCCTGTTTCAGTCCTACGTCTTCGTCTGTGCGAGCAGAGACCAACCGTTTGTGCACTCCAAACTCGGTTTCAGGACGACTGGGGAGTGCACCGCAGCTGTTGAGCACAAACGGATGTCGAGGTGGCAAACCAAAGGAGCCACTGCAATACAAGGAGCACCTCTGCGAAAGATGCTGTGTGCAGACGGTTTCCAGGAGCTACTTTCAGACCTGGATCATCGCCTGAGTGGTCAAACGTACTTGCCTACTCACTCAGCAGCAGGATGTCTGAGATTGGGTGTCAGAGAGGTTCGTTCAAATGCACTTTCAGATATTCAAGCAGGGAGTGAGAGTAAAAGAGGAGGCCCGGTTGAAAACCTTACTGTCTGCTGAAGAGATCCAGCAGGATCTTTCAGTCCTGGCTCTTTGTCTATGCCAGCAGAGACCAATCGTTCGTGCACTCCAATGTCGGATTCAGGACGGCTGGGGAGTGCACCACAGATGTTGTACGCAAAGGGATTTTGAGGTGGCAAACCAAGGAGCCACTGTAATGCAAGCACCACCTCTGCGAAAAATGCTGCGTGCAGACGGTTGCCAGGAGCTACTTTCAGACCTGGATCTTCGTCTGAGGGATCAAACATACTTGCCTACTCACTCAGAAGCAGGATGTCTGAGATTGGGTGTCAGAGGGGTTCGTTCAAATGCACTTTCAGATATGCAAGCAGGGAGTGAGAGTAAAAGAGGTGGCCCGGTTGCAAAGCTTACTGACTGCTGAAGAGGTCCAGCAGCCTCTTTCAGTCCTGGCTCTTTGTCTGTGCCAGCAGAGACCAATCGTTCGTGCATTCCAAACTCGGACTCAGGACCGCTGGGGAGTGCACCACAGATGATGTGCTCAAACGGACTTGGAGCTGGTAAAGCAAGCAGTGACTGCAAAGCAAGTGTCACAGGAGCAAAACCTGCTGTGTGCAGATTACAACCTGCAACCTCTTTCAGTCCTGGCTCTTCGTGTGTGCAAGCAGAGACCAGTCCTTTGAGCACTCCAAATTGGTATTCCGGACGTCTGGGGAATGCGCCACAGATGTTGTGCTCAAACGGACTTGGAGCTGGTAAAGCAAGCAGCGACTGCAAAGCAAGTGTCACCGTAGCAAATCCTGCTGTGTGCAGAAGAGTTTCAGCAGCCTCTTTCCTTCCTGGCTCTTCTTCTATGCGAGCAGAGACCAACCGTTTGTGTACTCCAAACTCGGATCCAGGATGGCTGTGGTGTGTACCACAGATTTTCTTCTGAAACGGACTTGGAGCTGGTAAAGCAAGCAGCGACTGCAAAGCAAGTGTCACAGAAGCAAATCCTGCAGTGTGCAGAAGAGTTCCAGCAGCCTCTTTCAGTCCTTGCTCTTCGTCTGTGAGAGCAGAGAGCAATCGTTTGTCCACTCCGAAGTTGGATTCAGGACGGCTGTGGTGTGCACCACAGATTTTCTGTTCAAACGGTCTTGGAGCTGGTAAACCAAGCAGCACCTGCAAAGCAAGTGTCATCGTAGCAAATCCTGCTGTGTGCAGAAGAGATCCAGCAGCCTGTTTCAGTCCTACGTCTTCGTCTGTGCGAGCAGAGACCAACCGTTTGTGCACTCCAAACTCGGTTTCAGGACGACTGTTGAGTGCACCGCAGCTGTTGAGCACAAACGGATGTCGAGGTGGCAAACCAAAGGAGCCACTGCAATACAAGGAGCACCTCTGCGAAAGATGCTGTGTGCAGACGGTTTCCAGGAGCTACTTTCAGACCTGGATCATCGCCTGATTGGTCAAACGTACTTGCCTACTCACTCAGCAGCAGGATGTCTGAGATTGGGTGTCAGAGAGGTTCGTTCAAATGCACTTTCAGATATTCAAGCAGGGAGTGAGAGTAAAAGAGGAGGCCCGGTTGAAAACCTTACTGTCTGCTGAAGAGATCCAGCAGGATCTTTCAGTCCTGGCTCTTTGTCTATGCCAGCAGAGACCAATCGTTCGTGCACTCCAATGTCGGATTTAGGACGGCTGGGGAGTGCACCACAGATGTTGTGCTTAAATGGACTTGGAGCAGGTAAATCAAGCAGTGACCTCAAAGCAAGTGTCACAGAAGCAAATCCTCCTGTGTGCAGATTACATCCAGCAGCCTCTTTCCTTTCTGGCTCTTCGTCTGGGCGTGCAGAGACCAACCGTTTGTGCACTCCAAACTCAGAATCAGGACGGCTGGGGAGTGCACCACAGATGTTGTGCTCAAACGGACTGGGAGCTGGTAAAGCAAGCAGCGACTGCAAAGCAAGTGTCACCGTAGCAAATCCTGCTGTGTGCAGAAGAGTTCCAGCAGCCTCTTTCCTTTCTGGCTCTTCGTCTGTGCGAGCAGAGACCGACCGTTTGTGCACTCCAAACTCGGTTTCAGATCGGCTGGGGAGTGCACCGGAGCTGTTGGGCACAAACGGACGCCGAGGCGGCAAACCAAAGGAGCCACTGCAATACAAGGAGCACCTCTGCGAAAGATGCTGTGTGCAGACGGTTTCCAGTAGCTACTCTCAGACCTGGATCATCGCCTGAGTGGCCAAACGTACTTCCCTACTCACTCAGCAGCAGGATGTCTGAGATTGGGTGTCAGAGAGGTTCGTTCAAATGCACTTTTAGATATGCAAGCAAGGAGTGAGAGTGAAAGAGGTGGCCCGTTTGCAAAGCTTACAGACTGCTGAAGAGATCCAGCAGCCTCTTTCAGTCCTGCCTCTTCGTCTGTGCCAGCGGAAGCCAATCGTTCCTGCACTCCAAACTCGGATTTAGGACCGCTGGGGAGTGCACCACAGACTTTGTGCTCAAACGGACTTGGAGCAGGTACAGCAAGCAGCGAATGCAAAGCAAGTCTAACCATACCAAATCCTGCTGTGTGCAGATTACATCCAGCAGCCTCTTTCAGTCCTGGCGCTTCGTCTGTGTCAGCAGAGACCAATCGTTTGTGCACGCCAAAGTCGGATTCAGGACCGCTGGGAATTGCACCACAGATATTGTTCTCGAACGAAGTTGGAGCTGTTGAAGCAAGCAGCGACTGCAAAGAAAGTGTCACAGTAGCAAATCCGGCTGTGTGCAGATTACAACCTGCCACCTCTTTTACTCCTGGCTCTTTGTGTGTGCAAGCAGAGAGCAGTCTTTTGAGCACTCCATATTGGTATTCCGGACGTCTGGGGAATGTGCCACGGATGTTGTGCTCAAACGGACTTGGAGCTGGTAAAGCAAGCAGCGACTGCAAAGCAAGTGTCACCGTAGCAAATCCTGCTGTGTGCAGAAGAGTTCCAGCAGCCTCTTTCCTTCCTGGCTCTTCTTCTATGCGAGCAGAGACCAACCGTTTGTGTACTCCAAACTCGGATCCAGGATGGCTGTGGTGTGTACCACAGATTTTCTTCTGAAACGGACTTGGAGCTGGTAAAGCAAGCAGCGACTGCAAAGCAAGTGTCACAGAAGCAAATCCTGCAGTGTGCAGAAGAGTTCCAGCAGCCTCTTTCAGTCCTTGCTCTTCGTCTGTGAGAGCAGAGAGCAATCGTTTGTCCACTCCGAAGTTGGATTCAGGACGGCTGTGGTGTGCACCACAGATTTTCTGTTCAAACGGTCTTGGAGCTGGTAAACCAAGCAGCACCTGCAAAGCAAGTGTCATCGTAGCAAATCCTGCTGTGTGCAGAAGAGATCCAGCAGCCTGTTTCAGTCCTACGTCTTCGTCTGTGCGAGCAGAGACCAACCGTTTGTGCACTCCAAACTCGGTTTCAGGACGACTGGGGAGTGCACCGCAGCTGTTGAGCACAAACGGATGTCGAGGTGGCAAACCAAAGGAGCCACTGCAATACAAGGAGCACCTCTGCGAAAGATGCTGTGTGCAGACGGTTTCCAGGAGCTACTTTCAGACCTGGATCATCGCCTGAGTGGTCAAACGTACTTGCCTACTCACTCAGCAGCAGGATGTCTGAGATTGGGTGTCAGAGAGGTTCGTTCAAATGCACTTTCAGATATTCAAGCAGGGAGTGAGAGTAAAAGAGGAGGCCCGGTTGAAAACCTTACTGTCTGCTGAAGAGATCCAGCAGGATCTTTCAGTCCTGGCTCTTTGTCTATGCCAGCAGAGACCAATCGTTCGTGCACTCCGAAGTCGGATTCAGGACGGCTGGGGAGTGCACCACAGATGTTGTACGCAAAGGGATTTTGAGGTGGCAAACCAAGGAGCCACTGTAATGCAAGCACCACCTCTGCGAAAAATGCTGCGTGCAGACGGTTGCCAGGAGCTACTTTCAGACCTGGATCTTCGTCTGAGGGATCAAACATACTTGCCTACTCACTCAGAAGCAGGATGTCTGAGATTGGGTGTCAGAGGGGTTCGTTCAAATGCACTTTCAGATATGCAAGCAGGGAGTGAGAGTAAAAGAGGTGGCCCGGTTGCAAAGCTTACTGACTGCTGAAGAGGTCCAGCAGCCTCTTTCAGTCCTGGCTCTTTGTCTGTGCCAGCAGAGACCAATCGTTCGTGCATTCCAAACTCGGACTCAGGACCGCTGGGGAGTGCACCACAGATGATGTGCTCAAACGGACTTGGAGCTGGTAAAGCAAGCAGTGACTGCAAAGCAAGTGTCACAGGAGCAAAACCTGCTGTGTGCAGATTACAACCTGCAACCTCTTTCAGTCCTGGCTCTTCGTGTGTGCAAGCAGAGACCAGTCCTTTGAGCACTCCAAATTGGTATTCCGGACGTCTGGGGAATGCGCCACAGATGTTGTGCTCAAACGGACTTGGAGCTGGTAAAGCAAGCAGCGACTGCAAAGCAAGTGTCACCGTAGCAAATCCTGCTGTGTGCAGAAGAGTTCCAGCAGCCTCTTTCCTTCCTGGCTCTTCTTCTATGCGAGCAGAGACCAACCGTTTGTGTACTCCAAACTCGGATCCAGGATGGCTGTGGTGTGTACCACAGATTTTCTTCTGAAACGGACTTGGAGCTGGTAAAGCAAGCAGCGACTGCAAAGCAAGTGTCACAGAAGCAAATCCTGCAGTGTGCAGAAGAGTTCCAGCAGCCTCTTTCAGTCCTTGCTCTTCGTCTGTGAGAGCAGAGAGCAATCGTTTGTCCACTCCGAAGTTGGATTCAGGACGGCTGTGGTGTGCACCACAGATTTTCTGTTCAAACGGTCTTGGAGCTGGTAAACCAAGCAGCACCTGCAAAGCAAGTGTCATCGTAGCAAATCCTGCTGTGTGCAGAAGAGATCCAGCAGCCTGTTTCAGTCCTACGTCTTCGTCTGTGCGAGCAGAGACCAACCGTTTGTGCACTCCAAACTCGGTTTCAGGACGACTGTTGAGTGCACCGCAGCTGTTGAGCACAAACGGATGTCGAGGTGGCAAACCAAAGGAGCCACTGCAATACAAGGAGCACCTCTGCGAAAGATGCTGTGTGCAGACGGTTTCCAGGAGCTACTTTCAGACCTGGATCATCGCCTGAGTGGTCAAACGTACTTGCCTACTCACTCAGCAGCAGGATGTCTGAGATTGGGTGTCAGAGAGGTTCGTTCAAATGCACTTTCAGATATTCAAGCAGGGAGTGAGAGTAAAAGAGGAGGCCCGGTTGAAAACCTTACTGTCTGCTGAAGAGATCCAGCAGGATCTTTCAGTCCTGGCTCTTTGTCTATGCCAGCAGAGACCAATCGTTCGTGCACTCCGAAGTCGGATTCAGGACGGCTGGGGAGTGCACCACAGATGTTGTACGCAAAGGGATTTTGAGGTGGCAAACCAAGGAGCCACTGTAATGCAAGCACCACCTCTGCGAAAAATGCTGCGTGCAGACGGTTGCCAGGAGCTACTTTCAGACCTGGATCTTCGTCTGAGGGATCAAACATACTTGCCTACTCACTCAGAAGCAGGATGTCTGAGATTGGGTGTCAGAGGGGTTCGTTCAAATGCACTTTCAGATATGCAAGCAGGGAGTGAGAGTAAAAGAGGTGGCCCGGTTGCAAAGCTTACTGACTGCTGAAGAGGTCCAGCAGCCTCTTTCAGTCCTGGCTCTTTGTCTGTGCCAGCAGAGACCAATCGTTCGTGCATTCCAAACTCGGACTCAGGACCGCTGGGGAGTGCACCACAGATGATGTGCTCAAACGGACTTGGAGCTGGTAAAGCAAGCAGTGACTGCAAAGCAAGTGTCACAGGAGCAAAACCTGCTGTGTGCAGATTACAACCTGCAACCTCTTTCAGTCCTGGCTCTTCGTGTGTGCAAGCAGAGACCAGTCCTTTGAGCACTCCAAATTGGTATTCCGGACGTCTGGGGAATGCGCCACAGATGTTGTGCTCAAACGGACTTGGAGCTGGTAAAGCAAGCAGCGACTGCAAAGCAAGTGTCACCGTAGCAAATCCTGCTGTGTGCAGAAGAGTTTCAGCAGCCTCTTTCCTTCCTGGCTCTTCTTCTATGCGAGCAGAGACCAACCGTTTGTGTACTCCAAACTCGGATCCAGGATGGCTGTGGTGTGTACCACAGATTTTCTTCTGAAACGGACTTGGAGCTGGTAAAGCAAGCAGCGACTGCAAAGCAAGTGTCACAGAAGCAAATCCTGCAGTGTGCAGAAGAGTTCCAGCAGCCTCTTTCAGTCCTTGCTCTTCGTCTGTGAGAGCAGAGAGCAATCGTTTGTCCACTCCGAAGTTGGATTCAGGACGGCTGTGGTGTGCACCACAGATTTTCTGTTCAAACGGTCTTGGAGCTGGTAAACCAAGCAGCACCTGCAAAGCAAGTGTCATCGTAGCAAATCCTGCTGTGTGCAGAAGAGATCCAGCAGCCTGTTTCAGTCCTACGTCTTCGTCTGTGCGAGCAGAGACCAACCGTTTGTGCACTCCAAACTCGGTTTCAGGACGACTGTTGAGTGCACCGCAGCTGTTGAGCACAAACGGATGTCGAGGTGGCAAACCAAAGGAGCCACTGCAATACAAGGAGCACCTCTGCGAAAGATGCTGTGTGCAGACGGTTTCCAGGAGCTACTTTCAGACCTGGATCATCGCCTGATTGGTCAAACGTACTTGCCTACTCACTCAGCAGCAGGATGTCTGAGATTGGGTGTCAGAGAGGTTCGTTCAAATGCACTTTCAGATATTCAAGCAGGGAGTGAGAGTAAAAGAGGAGGCCCGGTTGAAAACCTTACTGTCTGCTGAAGAGATCCAGCAGGATCTTTCAGTCCTGGCTCTTTGTCTATGCCAGCAGAGACCAATCGTTCGTGCACTCCAATGTCGGATTTAGGACGGCTGGGGAGTGCACCACAGATGTTGTGCTTAAATGGACTTGGAGCAGGTAAATCAAGCAGTGACCTCAAAGCAAGTGTCACAGAAGCAAATCCTCCTGTGTGCAGATTACATCCAGCAGCCTCTTTCCTTTCTGGCTCTTCATCTGGGCGTGCAGAGACCAACCGTTTGTGCACTCCAAACTCAGAATCAGGACGGCTGGGGAGTGCACCACAGATGTTGTGCTCAAACGGACTGGGAGCTGGTAAAGCAAGCAGCGACTGCAAAGCAAGTGTCACCGTAGCAAATCCTGCTGTGTGCAGAAGAGTTCCAGCAGCCTCTTTCCTTTCTGGCTCTTCGTCTGTGCGAGCAGAGACCGACCGTTTGTGCACTCCAAACTCGGTTTCAGATCGGCTGGGGAGTGCACCGGAGCTGTTGGGCACAAACGGACGCCGAGGCGGCAAACCAAAGGAGCCACTGCAATACAAGGAGCACCTCTGCGAAAGATGCTGTGTGCAGACGGTTTCCAGTAGCTACTCTCAGACCTGGATCATCGCCTGAGTGGCCAAACGTACTTCCCTACTCACTCAGCAGCAGGATGTCTGAGATTGGGTGTCAGAGAGGTTCGTTCAAATGCACTTTTAGATATGCAAGCAAGGAGTGAGAGTGAAAGAGGTGGCCCGTTTGCAAAGCTTACAGACTGCTGAAGAGATCCAGCAGCCTCTTTCAGTCCTGCCTCTTCGTCTGTGCCAGCGGAAGCCAATCGTTCCTGCACTCCAAACTCGGATTTAGGACCGCTGGGGAGTGCACCACAGACTTTGTGCTCAAACGGACTTGGAGCAGGTACAGCAAGCAGCGAATGCAAAGCAAGTCTAACCATACCAAATCCTGCTGTGTGCAGATTACATCCAGCAGCCTCTTTCAGTCCTGGCGCTTCGTCTGTGTCAGCAGAGACCAATCGTTTGTGCACGCCAAAGTCGGATTCAGGACCGCTGGGAATTGCACCACAGATATTGTTCTCGAACGAAGTTGGAGCTGTTGAAGCAAGCAGCGACTGCAAAGAAAGTGTCACAGTAGCAAATCCGGCTGTGTGCAGATTACAACCTGCCACCTCTTTTACTCCTGGCTCTTTGTGTGTGCAAGCAGAGAGCAGTCTTTTGAGCACTCCATATTGGTATTCCGGACGTCTGGGGAATGTGCCACGGATGTTGTGCTCAAACGGACTTGGAGCAGGCAAAGCAAGCAGCGACTGCAAAGCAAGTGTCCCCCTAGAAAATCCTCCTGTGTGCAGATTGCATCCAGCAGCCTCTTTCCTTTCTGGCTCTTCGTCTGTGAGAGCAGAGAGCAATCGTTTGTCCACTCCAAGGTCGGATTCAGGTCGGCTGTGGTGTGCACCACAGATTTTCTGCTCAAACGGACATGGAGCTGGTAAACCAAGCAGCACCTGCAAAGCAAGTGTCATCGTAGCAAATCCTGCTGTGTGCAGATTACATCCAGCAGCCTCTTTCCTTTCTGGCTCTTCGTCTGAGCAGAGACCAACCGTTTGTGCACTCCAAACTCGGTTTCAGGACGGCTGGGGAGTGCACCGCAGCTGTTGAGCACAAACGGACGTCGAGGTGGCAAACCAAAGGAGCCACTGTAATGCAAGTACCACCTCTGCGAAAGATGCGGTGTGCAGACGGTTTCCAGGAGCTACTTTCAGACCTGGATCATCGCCTGATTGGTCAAACGTACTTGCCTACTCACTCAGCAGCAGGATGTCTGAGATTGGGTGTCAGAGAGGTTCGTTCAAATGCACTTTCAGATATGCAAGCAGGGAGTGAGAGTAAAAGAGGTGGCCCGGTTGCAAAGCTTACTGACTGCTGAAGAGATCCAGCAGCCTCTTTCAGTCCTGCCCCTTCGTCTGTGCCAGCAGAGACCAATCGTTCGTGCACTCCGAAGTCGGATTCAGGACGGCTGGGGAGTGCACCACAGATGTTGTACGCAAAGGGATTTTGAGGTGGCAAACCAAGGAGCCACTGTAATGCAAGCACCACCTCTGCGAAAAATGCTGCGTGCAGACGGTTGCCAGGAGCTACTTTCAGACCTGGATCTTCGTCTGAGGGATCAAACATACTTGCCTACTCACTCAGCAGCAGGATGTCTGAGATTGGGTGTCAGAGGGGTTCGTTCAAATGCACTTTCAGATATGCAAGCAGGGAGTGAGAGTAAAAGAGGTGGCCCGGTTGCAAAGCTTACTGACTGCTGAAGAGGTCCAGCAGCCTCTTTCAGTCCTGGCTCTTTGTCTGTGCCAGCAGAGACCAATCGTTCGTGCATTCCAAACTCGGACTCAGGACCGCTGGGGAGTGCACCACAGATGATGTGCTCAAACGGACTTGGAGCTGGTAAAGCAAGCAGTGACTGCAAAGCAAGTGTCACAGAAGCAAAACCTGCTGTGTGCAGATTACAACCTGCAACCTCTTTCAGTCCTGGCTCTTCGTGTGTGCAAGCAGAGACCAGTCCTTTGAGCACTCCAAATTGGTATTCCGGACGTCTGGGGAATGCGCCACAGATGTTGTGCTCAAACGGACTTGGAGCTGGTAAAGCAAGCAGCGACTGCAAAGCAAGTGTCACCGTAGCAAATCCTGCTGTGTGCAGAAGAGTTCCAGCAGCCTCTTTCCTTCCTGGCTCTTCTTCTATGCGAGCAGAGACCAACCGTTTGTGTACTCCAAACTCGGATCCAGGATGGCTGTGGTGTGTACCACAGATTTTCTTCTGAAACGGACTTGGAGCTGGTAAAGCAAGCAGCGACTGCAAAGCAAGTGTCACAGAAGCAAATCCTGCAGTGTGCAGAAGAGTTCCAGCAGCCTCTTTCAGTCCTTGCTCTTCGTCTGTGAGAGCAGAGAGCAATCGTTTGTCCACTCCGAAGTTGGATTCAGGACGGCTGTGGTGTGCACCACAGATTTTCTGTTCAAACGGTCTTGGAGCTGGTAAACCAAGCAGCACCTGCAAAGCAAGTGTCATCGTAGCAAATCCTGCTGTGTGCAGAAGAGATCCAGCAGCCTGTTTCAGTCCTACGTCTTCGTCTGTGCGAGCAGAGACCAACCGTTTGTGCACTCCAAACTCGGTTTCAGGACGACTGGGGAGTGCACCGCAGCTGTTGAGCACAAACGGATGTCGAGGTGGCAAACCAAAGGAGCCACTGCAATACAAGGAGCACCTCTGCGAAAGATGCTGTGTGCAGACGGTTTCCAGGAGCTACTTTCAGACCTGGATCATCGCCTGAGTGGTCAAACGTACTTGCCTACTCACTCAGCAGCAGGATGTCTGAGATTGGGTGTCAGAGAGGTTCGTTCAAATGCACTTTCAGATATTCAAGCAGGGAGTGAGAGTAAAAGAGGAGGCCCGGTTGAAAACCTTACTGTCTGCTGAAGAGATCCAGCAGGATCTTTCAGTCCTGGCTCTTTGTCTATGCCAGCAGAGACCAATCGTTCGTGCACTCCGAAGTCGGATTCAGGACGGCTGGGGAGTGCACCACAGATGTTGTACGCAAAGGGATTTTGAGGTGGCAAACCAAGGAGCCACTGTAATGCAAGCACCACCTCTGCGAAAAATGCTGCGTGCAGACGGTTGCCAGGAGCTACTTTCAGACCTGGATCTTCGTCTGAGGGATCAAACATACTTGCCTACTCACTCAGCAGCAGGATGTCTGAGATTGGGTGTCAGAGGGGTTCGTTCAAATGCACTTTCAGATATGCAAGCAGGGAGTGAGAGTAAAAGAGGTGGCCCGGTTGCAAAGCTTACTGACTGCTGAAGAGGTCCAGCAGCCTCTTTCAGTCCTGGCTCTTTGTCTGTGCCAGCAGAGACCAATCGTTCGTGCATTCCAAACTCGGACTCAGGACCGCTGGGGAGTGCACCACAGATGATGTGCTCAAACGGACTTGGAGCTGGTAAAGCAAGCAGTGACTGCAAAGCAAGTGTCACAGGAGCAAAACCTGCTGTGTGCAGATTACAACCTGCAACCTCTTTCAGTCCTGGCTCTTCGTGTGTGCAAGCAGAGACCAGTCCTTTGAGCACTCCAAATTGGTATTCCGGACGTCTGGGGAATGCGCCACAGATGTTGTGCTCAAACGGACTTGGAGCTGGTAAAGCAAGCAGCGACTGCAAAGCAAGTGTCACCGTAGCAAATCCTGCTGTGTGCAGAAGAGTTCCAGCAGCCTCTTTCCTTCCTGGCTCTTCTTCTATGCGAGCAGAGACCAACCGTTTGTGTACTCCAAACTCGGATCCAGGATGGCTGTGGTGTGTACCACAGATTTTCTTCTGAAACGGACTTGGAGCTGGTAAAGCAAGCAGCGACTGCAAAGCAAGTGTCACAGAAGCAAATCCTGCAGTGTGCAGAAGAGTTCCAGCAGCCTCTTTCAGTCCTTGCTCTTCGTCTGTGAGAGCAGAGAGCAATCGTTTGTCCACTCCGAAGTTGGATTCAGGACGGCTGTGGTGTGCACCACAGATTTTCTGTTCAAACGGTCTTGGAGCTGGTAAACCAAGCAGCACCTGCAAAGCAAGTGTCATCGTAGCAAATCCTGCTGTGTGCAGAAGAGATCCAGCAGCCTGTTTCAGTCCTACGTCTTCGTCTGTGCGAGCAGAGACCAACCGTTTGTGCACTCCAAACTCGGTTTCAGGACGACTGTTGAGTGCACCGCAGCTGTTGAGCACAAACGGATGTCGAGGTGGCAAACCAAAGGAGCCACTGCAATACAAGGAGCACCTCTGCGAAAGATGCTGTGTGCAGACGGTTTCCAGGAGCTACTTTCAGACCTGGATCATCGCCTGAGTGGTCAAACGTACTTGCCTACTCACTCAGCAGCAGGATGTCTGAGATTGGGTGTCAGAGAGGTTCGTTCAAATGCACTTTCAGATATTCAAGCAGGGAGTGAGAGTAAAAGAGGAGGCCCGGTTGAAAACCTTACTGTCTGCTGAAGAGATCCAGCAGGATCTTTCAGTCCTGGCTCTTTGTCTATGCCAGCAGAGACCAATCGTTCGTGCACTCCAATGTCGGATTTAGGACGGCTGGGGAGTGCACCACAGATGTTGTGCTTAAACGGACTTGGAGCAGGTAAATCAAGCAGTGACCTCAAAGCAAGTGTCACAGAAGCAAATCCTCCTGTGTGCAGATTACGTCCAGCAGCCTCTTTCCTTTCTGGCTCTTCGTCTGGGCGTGCAGAGACCAACCGTTTGTGCACTCCAAACTCAGAATCAGGACGGCTGGGGAGTGCACCACAGATGTTGTGCTCAAACGGACTGGGAGCTGGTAAAGCAAGCAGCGACTGCAAAGCAAGTGTCACCGTAGCAAATCCTGCTGTGTGCAGAAGAGTTCCAGCAGCCTCTTTCCTTTCTGGCTCTTCGTCTGTGCGAGCAGAGACCGACCGTTTGTGCACTCCAAACTCGGTTTCAGGACGGCTGGGGAGTGCACCGGAGCTGTTGGGCACAAACGGACGCCGAGGCGGCAAACCAAAGGAGCCACTGCAATACAAGGAGCACCTCTGCGAAAGATGCTGTGTGCAGACGGTTTCCAGTAGCTACTCTCAGACCTGGATCATCGCCTGAGTGGCCAAACGTACTTCCCTACTCACTCAGCAGCAGGATGTCTGAGATTGGGTGTCAGAGAGGTTCGTTCAAATGCACTTTTAGATATGCAAGCAAGGAGTGAGAGTGAAAGAGGTGGCCCGTTTGCAAAGCTTACAGACTGCTGAAGAGATCCAGCAGGCTCTTTCAGTCCTGCCTCTTCGTCTGTGCCAGCGGAAGCCAATCGTTCCTGCACTCCAAACTCGGATTTAGGACCGCTGGGGAGTGCACCACAGACTTTGTGCTCAAACGGACTTGGAGCAGGTACAGCAAGCAGCGAATGCAAAGCAAGTCTAACCATACCAAATCCTGCTGTGTGCAGATTACATCCAGCAGCCTCTTTCAGTCCTGGCTCTTCGTCTGTGTCAGCAGAGACCAATCGTTTGTGCAGTCCAAAGTCGGATTCAGGACCGCTGGGAATTGCACCACAGATATTGTTCTCGAACGAAGTTGGAGCTGTTGAAGCAAGCAGCGACTGCAAAGAAAGTATCACAGTAGCAAATCCGGCTGTGTGCAGATTACAACCTGCCACCTCTTTTACTCCTGGCTCTTTGTGTGTGCAAGCAGAGAGCAGTCTTTTGAGCACTCCATATTGGTATTCCGGACGTCTGGGGAATGTGCCACGGATGTTGTGCTCAAACGGACTTGGAGCAGGCAAAGCAAGCAGCGACTGCAAAGCAAGTGTCCCCCTAGAAAATCCTGCTGTGTGCAGATTGCATCCAGCAGCCTCTTTCCTTTCTGGCTCTTCGTCTGTGAGAGCAGAGAGCAATCGTTTGTCCACTCCAAGGTCGGATTCAGGTCGGCTGTGGTGTGCACCACAGATTTTCTGCTCAAACGGACATGGAGCTGGTAAACCAAGCAGCACCTGCAAAGCAAGTGTCATCGTAGCAAATCCTGCTGTGTGCAATTACATCCAGCAGCCTCTTTCCTTTCTGGCTCTTCGTCTGAGCAGAGACCAACCGTTTGTGCACTCCAAACTCGGTTTCAGGACGGCTGGGGAGTGCACCGCAGCTGTTGAGCACAAACGGACGTCGAGGTGGCAAACCAAAGGAGCCACTGCAATGCAAGTACCACCTCTGCGAAAGATGCGGTGTGCAGACGGTTTCCAGGAGCTACTTTCAGACCTGGATCATCGCCTGATTGGTCAAAGGTACTTGCCTACTCACTCAGCAGCAGGATGTCTGAGATTGGGTGTCAGAGAGGTTCGTTCAAATGCACTTTCAGATATGCAAGCAGGGAGTGAGAGTAAAAGAGGAGGCCCGGTTGCAAAGCTTACTGACTGCTGAAGAGATCCAGCAGCCTCTTTCAGTCCTGCCCCTTCGTCTGTGCCAGCAGAGACCGATCGTTCGTGCACTCCGAAGTCGGATTCAGGACGGCTGGGGAGTGCACCACAGATGTTGTACGCAAAGGGATTTTGAGGTGGCAAACCAAGGAGCCACTGTAATGCAAGCACCACCTCTGCGAAAAATGCTGCGTGCAGACGGTTGCCAGGAGCTACTTTCAGACCTGGATCTTCGTCTGAGGGATCAAACATACTTGCCTACTCACTCAGCAGCAGGATGTCTGAGATTGGGTGTCAGAGGGGTTCGTTCAAATGCACTTTCAGATATGCAAGCAGGGAGTGAGAGTAAAAGAGGTGGCCCGGTTGCAAAGCTTACTGACTGCTGAAGAGATCCAGCAGCCTCTTTCAGTCCTGGCTCTTTGTCTGTGCCAGCAGAGACCAATCGTTCGTGCACTCCAAACTCGGACTCAGGACCGCTGGGGAGTGCACCACAGATGATGTGCTCAAACGGACTTGGAGCTGGTAAAGCAAGCAGTGACTGCAAAGCAAGTGTCACAGGAGCAAAACCTGCTGTGTGCAGATTACAACCTGCAACCTCTTTCAGTCCTGGCTCTTCGTGTGTGCAAGCAGAGACCAGTCCTTTGAGCACTCCAAATTGGTATTCCGGACGTCTGGGGAATGCGCCACAGATGTTGTGCTCAAACGGACTTGGAGCTGGTAAAGCAAGCAGCGACTGCAAAGCAAGTGTCACCGTAGCAAATCCTGCTGTGTGCAGAAGAGTTCCAGCAGCCTCTTTCCTTCCTGGCTCTTCTTCTATGCGAGCAGAGACCAACCGTTTGTGTACTCCAAACTCGGATCCAGGATGGCTGTGGTGTGTACCACAGATTTTCTTCTGAAACGGACTTGGAGCTGGTAAAGCAAGCAGCGACTGCAAAGCAAGTGTCACAGAAGCAAATCCTGCAGTGTGCAGAAGAGTTCCAGCAGCCTCTTTCAGTCCTTGCTCTTCGTCTGTGAGAGCAGAGAGCAATCGTTTGTCCACTCCGAAGTTGGATTCAGGACGGCTGTGGTGTGCACCACAGATTTTCTGTTCAAACGGTCTTGGAGCTGGTAAACCAAGCAGCACCTGCAAAGCAAGTGTCATCGTAGCAAATCCTGCTGTGTGCAGAAGAGATCCAGCAGCCTGTTTCAGTCCTACGTCTTCGTCTGTGCGAGCAGAGACCAACCGTTTGTGCACTCCAAACTCGGTTTCAGGACGACTGTTGAGTGCACCGCAGCTGTTGAGCACAAACGGATGTCGAGGTGGCAAACCAAAGGAGCCACTGCAATACAAGGAGCACCTCTGCGAAAGATGCTGTGTGCAGACGGTTTCCAGGAGCTACTTTCAGACCTGGATCATCGCCTGAGTGGTCAAACGTACTTGCCTACTCACTCAGCAGCAGGATGTCTGAGATTGGGTGTCAGAGAGGTTCGTTCAAATGCACTTTCAGATATTCAAGCAGGGAGTGAGAGTAAAAGAGGAGGCCCGGTTGAAAACCTTACTGTCTGCTGAAGAGATCCAGCAGGATCTTTCAGTCCTGGCTCTTTGTCTATGCCAGCAGAGACCAATCGTTCGTGCACTCCAATGTCGGATTTAGGACGGCTGGGGAGTGCACCACAGATGTTGTGCTTAAACGGACTTGGAGCAGGTAAATCAAGCAGTGACCTCAAAGCAAGTGTCACAGAAGCAAATCCTCCTGTGTGCAGATTACATCCAGCAGCCTCTTTCCTTTCTGGCTCTTCGTCTGGGCGTGCAGAGACCAACCGTTTGTGCACTCCAAACTCAGAATCAGGACGGCTGGGGAGTGCACCACAGATGTTGTGCTCAAACGGACTGGGAGCTGGTAAAGCAAGCAGCGACTGCAAAGCAAGTGTCACCGTAGCAAATCCTGCTGTGTGCAGAAGAGTTCCAGCAGCCTCTTTCCTTTCTGGCTCTTCGTCTGTGCGAGCAGAGACCGACCGTTTGTGCACTCCAAACTCGGTTTCAGGACGGCTGGGGAGTGCACCGGAGCTGTTGGGCACAAACGGACGCCGAGGCGGCAAACCAATGGAGCCACTGCAATACAAGGAGCACCTCTGCGAAAGATGCTGTGTGCAGACGGTTTCCAGTAGCTACTCTCAGACCTGGATCATCGCCTGAGTGGCCAAACGTACTTCCCTACTCACTCAGCAGCAGGATGTCTGAGATTGGGTGTCAGAGAGGTTCGTTCAAATGCACTTTTAGATATGCAAGCAAGGAGTGAGAGTGAAAGAGGTGGCCCGTTTGCAAAGCTTACAGACTGCTGAAGAGATCCAGCAGCCTCTTTCAGTCCTGCCTCTTCGTCTGTGTCAGCGGAAGCCAATCGTTCCTGCACTCCAAACTCGGATTTAGGACGGCTGGGGAGTGCACCACAGACTTTGTGCTCAAACGGACTTGGAGCAGGTACAGCAAGCAGCGAATGCAAAGCAAGTCTAACCATACCAAATCCTGCTGTGTGCAGATTACATCCAGCAGCCTCTTTCAGTCCTGGCTCTTCGTCTGTGTCAGCAGAGACCAATCGTTTGTGCACGCCAAAGTCGGATTCAGGACCGCTGGGAATTGCACCACAGATATTGTTCTCGAACGAAGTTGGAGCTGGTGAAGCAAGCAGCGACTGCAAAGAAAGTATCACAGTAGCAAATCCTGCTGTGTGCAGATTACAACCTGCCACCTCTTTTACTCCTGGCTCTTTGTGTGTGCAAGCAGAGAGCAGTCTTTTGAGCACTCCATATTGGTATTCCGGACGTCTGGGGAATGTGCCACGGATGTTGTGCTCAAACGGACTTGGAGCAGGCAAAGCAAGCAGCGACTGCAAAGCAAGTGTCCCCCTAGAAAATCCTGCTGTGTGCAGATTGCATCCAGCAGCCTCTTTCCTTTCTGGCTCTTCGTCTGTGAGAGCAGAGAGCAATCGTTTGTCCACTCCAAGGTCGGATTCAGGTCGGCTGTGGTGTGCACCACAGATTTTCTGCTCAAACGGACATGGAGCTGGTAAACCAAGCAGCACCTGCAAAGCAAGTGTCATCGTAGCAAATCCTGCTGTGTGCAGATTACATCCAGCAGCCTCTTTCCTTTCTGGCTCTTCGTCTGAGCAGAGACCAACCGTTTGTGCACTCCAAACTCGGTTTCAGGACGGCTGGGGAGAGCACCGCAGCTGTTGAGCACAAACGGACGTCGAGGTGGCAAACCAAAGGAGCCCCTGCAATGCAAGTACCACCTCTGCGAAAGATGCGGTGTGCAGACGGTTTCCAGGAGCTACTTTCAGACCTGGATCATCGCCTGATTGGTCAAAGGTACTTGCCTACTCACTCAGCAGCAGGATGTCTGAGATTGGGTGTCAGAGAGGTTCGTTCAAATGCACTTTCAGATATGCAAGCAGGGAGTGAGAGTAAAAGAGGTGGCCCGGTCGCAAAGCTTACTGACTGCTGAAGAGATCCAGCAGCCTCTTTCAGTCCTGCCCCTTCGTCTGTGCCAGCAGAGACCAATCGTTTGTGCACTCCGAAGTCGGATTCAGGACGGCTGGGGAGTGCACCACAGATGTTGTACGCAAAGGGATTTTGAGGTGGCAATCCAAGGAGCCACTGTAATGCAAGTACCACCCCTGCGAAAGATGCTGCGTGCAGACGGTTTCCAGGAGCTACTTTCAGACCTGGATCATCGCCTGAGTGGTCAAAGATACTTGCCTACTCACTCAGCAGCAGGATGTCTGAGATTGGGTGTCAGAGAGGTTCGTTCAAATGCACTTTCAGATATGCAAGCAGGGAGTGAGAGTAAAAGAGGTGGCCCGGTTGCAAAGCTTCCTGACTGCTGAAGAGATCCAGCAGGCTCTTTCAGTCCTGGCTCTTTGTCTGTGCCAGCAGAGACCAATCGTTCGTGCATTCCAAACTCGGACTCAGGACCGCTGGGGAGTGCACCACAGATGATGTGCTCAAACGGACTTGGAGCTGGTAAAGCAAGCAGTGACTGCAAAGCAAGTGTCACAGTAGCAAAACCTGCTGTGTGCAGATTACAACCTGCAACCTCTTTCAGTCCTGGCTCTTCGTGTGTGCAAGCAGAGACCAGTCCTTTGAGCACTCCAAATTGGTATTCCGGACGTCTGGGGAATGCGCCACAGATGTTGTGCTCAAACGGACTTGGAGCTGGTAAAGCAAGCAGCGACTGCCAAGCAAGTGTCACCGTAGCAAATCCTGCTGTGTGCAGAAGAGTTCCAGCAGCCTCTTTCCTTCCTGGCTCTTCTTCTATGCGAGCAGAGACCAACCGTTTGTGTACTCCAAACTCGGATCCAGGATGGCTGTGGTGTGTACCACAGATTTTCTTCTGAAACGGACTTGGAGCTGGTAAAGCAAGCAGCGACTGCAAAGCAAGTGTCACAGAAGCAAATCCTGTAGTGTGCAGAGGAGTTCCAGCAGCCTCTTTCAGTCCTTGCTCTTCGTCTGCGAGAGCAGAGAGCAATCGTTTGTCCTCACCGAAGTTGGATTCAGGACGGCTGTGGTGTGCACCACAGATTTTCTGTTCAAACGGTCTTGGAGCTGGTAAACCAAGCAGCACCTGCAAAGCAAGTGTCATCGTAGCAAATCCTGCTGTGTGCAGAAGATATCCAGCAGCCTGTTTCAGTCCTACGTCTTCGTCTGTGCGAGCAGAGACCAACCGTTTGTGCACTCCAAACTCGGTTTCAGGACGACTGGGGAGTGCACCGCAGCTGTTGAGCACAAACGGATGTCGAGGTGGCAACCCAAAGGAGCCACTGCAATACAAGGAGCACCTCTGCGAAAGATGCTGCGTGCAGACGGTTTCCAGGAGCTACTTTCAGACCTGGATCATCGCCTGAGTGGTCAAACGTACTTGCCTACTCACTCAGCAGCAGTATGTCTGAGATTGGGTGTCAGAGAGGTTCGTTCAAATGCACTTTCAGATATTCAAGCAGGGAGTGAGAGTAAAAGAGGAGGCCCGGTTGAAAACCTTACTCTCTGCTGAAGAGATCCAGCAGGCTCTTTCAGTCCTGGCTCTTTGTCTATGCCAGCAGAGACCAATCGTTCGTGCACTCCAATGTCGGATTTAGGACGGCTGGGGAGTGCACCACAGATGTTGTGCTTAAACGGACTTGGAGCAGGTAAATCAAGCAGTGACTGCAAAGCAAGTGTCACAGAAGCAAATCCTCCTGTGTGCAGATTACATCCAGCAGCCTCTTTCCTTTCTGGCTCTTCGTCTGTGAGAGCAGAGAGCAATCGTTTGTCCACTCCAAGGTCGGATTCAGGACGGCTGTGGTGTGCACCACAGATTTTCTGCTCAAACAGACATGGAGCTGGTAAACCAAGCAGCACCTGCAAAGCAAGTGTCATCGTAGCAAATCCTGCTGTGTGCAGAAGAGTTCCAGCAGCCTCTTTCAGTCCTGGCTCTTCGTCTGTGCGAGCAGAGACCGACCGTTTGTGCACTCCAAACTCGGTTTCAGGATGGCTGGGGAGTGCACCGGAGCTGTTGGGCACAAACGTCGCCGAGGTGGCAACCCAAAGGAGCCACTGCAATACAAGGAGCACCTCTGCGAAAGATGCTGCGTGCAGACGGTTTCCAGTAGCTACTCTCAGACCTAGATCATCGCCTGATTGGTCTAAGGTACTTGCCTACTCACTCAGCAGCAGGATGTCTGAGATTGGGTGTCAGAGAGGTTCGTTCAAATGCACTTTTAGATATGCAAGCAAGGAGTGAGAGTGAAAGAGGTGGCCCGTTTGCAAAGCTTACAGACTGCTGAAGAGATCCAGCAGCCTCTTTCAGTCCTGCCTCTTCGTCTGTGCCAGCGGAAGCCAATCGTTCCTGCACTCCAAACTCGGATTTAGGATGGCTGGGGAGTGCACCACAGACTTTGTGCTCAAACGGACTTGGAGCAGGTACAGCAAGCAGCGAATGCAAAGCAAGTCTAACCATACCAAATCCTGCTGTGTGCAGATTACATGCAGCAGCCTCTTTCAGTCCTGGCTCTTCGTCTGTGTCAGCAGAGACCAGTCGTTTGTGCAGTCCAAAGTCGGATTCAGGACCGCTGGGACTTGCACCACAGATATTGTTCTCGAACGGACTTGGAGCTGGTGAAGCAAGCAGCGACTGCAAAGAAAGTGTCACAGTAGCAAATCCTGCTTTGTGCATATTACAACCTGCAAACTCTTTTAGTCCTGGCTCTTCGTGTGTGCAAGCAGAGAGCAGTCTTTTGAGCACTCCATGTTGGTATTCCGGACGTCTGGGGAATGTGCCACGGATGTTGTGCTCAAACGGACTTGGAGCAGGCAAACCAAGCAGCGACTGCAAAGCAAGTGTCACCCTAGAAAATCCTGCTGTGTGCAGATTGCATCCAGCAGCCTCTTTCATTTCTGGCTCTTCGTCTGGGCGTGCAGAGACCAACCGTTTGTGCACTCCAAACTCAGAATCAGGACGGCTGGGGAGTGCACCACAGATGCTGTGCTCAAACGGACTGGGAGCTGGTAAAGCAAGCAGCGACTGCCAAGCAAGTGTCACCGTAGCAAATCCTACTGTGTGCAGAAGAGTTCCAGCAGCCTCTTTCAGTCCTGGCTCTTCGTCTGTGCGAGCAGAGACCGACCGTTTGTGCACTCCAAACTCGGTTTCAGGACGGCTGGGGAGTGCACCGGAGCTGTTGGGCACAAACGTCGCCGAGGTGGCAAACCAAAGGAGCCACTGCAATACAAGGTGCACCTCTGCGAAAGATGCTGTGTGCAGACGGTTTCCAGTAGCTACTCTCAGACCTGGATCATCGCCTGAGTGGCCAAACGTACTTCCCTACTCACTCAGCAGCAGGATGTCTGAGATTGGGTGTCAGAGAGGTTCGTTCAAATGCACTTTTAGATATGCAAGCAAGGAGTGAGAGTGAAAGAGGTGGCCCGTTTGCAAAGCTTACAGACTGCTGAAGAGATCCAGCAGCCTCTTTCAGTCCTGCCTCTTCGTCTGTGCCAGCGGAAGCCAATCGTTCCTGCACTCCAAACTCGGATTTAGGATGGCTGGGGAGTGCACCACAGACTTTGTGCTCAAACGGACTTGGAGCAGGTACAGCAAGCAGCGAATGCAAAGCAAGTCTAACCATACCAAATCCTGCTGTGTGCAGATTACATCCAGCAGCCTCTTTCAGTCCTGGCTCTTCGTCTGTGTCAGCAGAGACCAATCGTTTGTGCAGTCCAAAGTCGGATTCAGGACCGCTGGGAATTGCACCACAGATATTGTTCTCGAACGGACTTGGAGCTGGTGAAGCAAGCAGCGACTGCAAAGAAAGTGTCACAGTAGCAAATCCTGCTGTGTGCAGATTACAACCTGCCACCTCTTTTAGTCCTGGCTCTTTGTGTGTGCAAGCAGAGAGCAGTCTTTTGAGCACTCCAAACTGGTATTCCGGACGTCTAGGGAATGCGCCTCAGATGTTGTGCTCAAACGGAATTGGAGCTGGTTAACCAAGCAGCACCTGCAAAGCAAGTTTCATCGTAGCAAATCCTGCTGTGTGCAGATTACATCCAGCAGCCTCTTTCCTTTCTGGCTCTTCGTCTGTGCGATCAGAGACCAACCGTTTGTGCACTCCAAACTCGGTTTCAGGACGGCTGGGGAGTGCACCGCAGCTGTTGAGCACAAACGGACGTCGAGGTGGCAAACCAAAGGAGCCACTGCAATGCAAGTACCACCTCTGTGAAAGATGCTGCTTGCAGACGGTTGCCAGGAGCTACTTTCAGACCTGGATCATCGCCTGAGTGGTCAAACGTACTTGCCTACTCACTCAGCAGCAGGATGTCTGAGATTGGGTGTCAGAGAGGTTCGTTCAAATGCACTTTCAGATATTCAAGCAGGGAGTGAGAGTAAAAGAGGAGGCCCGGTTGCAAACCTTACTGACTGCTGAAGAGATCCAGCAGGCTCTTTCAGTCCTGGCTCTTTGTCTATGCCAGCAGAGACCAATCGTTCGTGCACTCCAATGTCGGACTCAGGACGGCTGGGGAGTGCACCACAGATGTGCTTAAACGGACTTGGAGCAGGTAAATCAAGCAGCGACTGCAAAGCAAGTGTCACAGAAGCAAATCCTCCTGTGTGCAGATTATATCCAGCAGCCTCTTTCCTTTCTGGCTCTTCGTCTGAGCGTGCAGAGACCAACCGTTTGTGCACGCCAAAATCAGAATCAGGACGGATGGGGAGTGCACCACAGATGCTGTGCTCAAACGGACTGGGAGCTGGGAAAGCAAGCAGCGACTGCCAAGCAAGTGTCACCGTAGCAAATCCTGCTGTGTGCAGAAGAGTTCCAGCAGCCTCTTTCCTTTCTGGCTCTTCGTCTGTGCGAGCAGAGACCGACCGTTTGTGCACTCCAAACTCGGTTTCAGGACGGCTGGGGAGTGCACCGGAGCTGTTGGGCACAAACGTCGCCGAGGTGGCAAACCAAAGGAGCCACTGCAATACAAGGAGCACCTCTGCGAAAGATGCTGTGTGCAGACGGTTTCCAGTAGCTACTCTCAGACCTGGATCATCGCCTGAGTGGCCAAACGTACTTCCCTACTCACTCAGCAGCAGGATGTCTGAGATTGGGTGTCAGAGAGGTTCGTTCAAATGCACTTTTAGATATGCAAGCAAGGAGTGAGAGTGAAAGAGGTGGCCCGTTTGCAAAGCTTACAGACTGCTGAAGAGATCCAGCAGCCTCTTTCAGTCCTGCCTCTTCGTCTGTGCCAGCGGAAGCCAATCGTTCCTGCACTCCAAACTCGGATTTAGGATGGCTGGGGAGTGCACCACAGACTTTGTGCTCAAACGGACTTGGAGCAGGTACAGCAAGCAGCGAATGCAAAGCAAGTCTAACCATACCAAATCCTGCTGTGTGCAGATTACATCCAGCAGCCTCTTTCAGTCCTGGCTCTTCGTCTGTGTCAGCAGAGACCAGTCGTTTGTGCAGTCCAAAGTCGGATTCAGGACCGCTGGGACTTGCACCACAGATATTGTTCTCGAACGGACTTGGAGCTGGTGAAGCAAGCAGCGACTGCAAAGAAAGTGTCACAGTAGCAAATCCTGCTTTGTGCATATTACAACCTGCAAACTCTTTTAGTCCTGGCTCTTCGTGTGTGCAAGCAGAGAGCAGTCTTTTGAGCACTCCATGTTGGTATTCCGGACGTCTGGGGAATGTGCCACGGATGTTGTGCTCAAACGGACTTGGAGCAGGCAAACCAAGCAGCGACTGCAAAGCAAGTGTCACCCTAGAAAATCCTGCTGTGTGCAGATTGCATCCAGCAGCCTCTTTCATTTCTGGCTCTTCGTCTGGGCGTGCAGAGACCAACCGTTTGTGCACTCCAAACTCAGAATCAGGACGGCTGGGGAGTGCACCACAGATGCTGTGCTCAAACGGACTGGGAGCTGGTAAAGCAAGCAGCGACTGCCAAGCAAGTGTCACCGTAGCAAATCCTACTGTGTGCAGAAGAGTTCCAGCAGCCTCTTTCAGTCCTGGCTCTTCGTCTGTGCGAGCAGAGACCGACCGTTTGTGCACTCCAAACTCGGTTTCAGGACGGCTGGGGAGTGCACCGGAGCTGTTGGGCACAAACGTCGCCGAGGTGGCAAACCAAAGGAGCCACTGCAATACAAGGTGCACCTCTGCGAAAGATGCTGTGTGCAGACGGTTTCCAGTAGCTACTCTCAGACCTGGATCATCGCCTGAGTGGCCAAACGTACTTCCCTACTCACTCAGCAGCAGGATGTCTGAGATTGGGTGTCAGAGAGGTTCGTTCAAATGCACTTTTAGATATGCAAGCAAGGAGTGAGAGTGAAAGAGGTGGCCCGTTTGCAAAGCTTACAGACTGCTGAAGAGATCCAGCAGCCTCTTTCAGTCCTGCCTCTTCGTCTGTGCCAGCGGAAGCCAATCGTTCCTGCACTCCAAACTCGGATTTAGGATGGCTGGGGAGTGCACCACAGACTTTGTGCTCAAACGGACTTGGAGCAGGTACAGCAAGCAGCGAATGCAAAGCAAGTCTAACCATACCAAATCCTGCTGTGTGCAGATTACATCCAGCAGCCTCTTTCAGTCCTGGCTCTTCGTCTGTGTCAGCAGAGACCAATCGTTTGTGCAGTCCAAAGTCGGATTCAGGACCGCTGGGAATTGCACCACAGATATTGTTCTCGAACGGACTTGGAGCTGGTGAAGCAAGCAGCGACTGCAAAGAAAGTGTCACAGTAGCAAATCCTGCTGTGTGCAGATTACAACCTGCCACCTCTTTTAGTCCTGGCTCTTTGTGTGTGCAAGCAGAGAGCAGTCTTTTGAGCACTCCAAACTGGTATTCCGGACGTCTAGGGAATGCGCCTCAGATGTTGTGCTCAAACGGAATTGGAGCTGGTTAACCAAGCAGCACCTGCAAAGCAAGTTTCATCGTAGCAAATCCTGCTGTGTGCAGATTACATCCAGCAGCCTCTTTCCTTTCTGGCTCTTCGTCTGTGCGATCAGAGACCAACCGTTTGTGCACTCCAAACTCGGTTTCAGGACGGCTGGGGAGTGCACCGCAGCTGTTGAGCACAAACGGACGTCGAGGTGGCAAACCAAAGGAGCCACTGCAATGCAAGTACCACCTCTGTGAAAGATGCTGCTTGCAGACGGTTGCCAGGAGCTACTTTCAGACCTGGATCATCGCCTGAGTGGTCAAACGTACTTGCCTACTCACTCAGCAGCAGGATGTCTGAGATTGGGTGTCAGAGAGGTTCGTTCAAATGCACTTTCAGATATTCAAGCAGGGAGTGAGAGTAAAAGAGGAGGCCCGGTTGCAAACCTTACTGACTGCTGAAGAGATCCAGCAGGCTCTTTCAGTCCTGGCTCTTTGTCTATGCCAGCAGAGACCAATCGTTCGTGCACTCCAATGTCGGACTCAGGACGGCTGGGGAGTGCACCACAGATGTGCTTAAACGGACTTGGAGCAGGTAAATCAAGCAGCGACTGCAAAGCAAGT
The DNA here is from genome assembly GCA_028858755.1 of Ara ararauna. Lineage (NCBI taxonomy): Eukaryota > Metazoa > Chordata > Aves > Psittaciformes > Psittacidae > Ara > Ara ararauna. The sequence goes on from CM054385.1 coordinate 15,583,551, forward strand.
GTCACAGAAGCAAATCCTCCTGTGTGCAGATTATATCCAGCAGCCTCTTTCCTTTCTGGCTCTTCGTCTGAGCGTGCAGAGACCAACCGTTTGTGCACGCCAAAATCAGAATCAGGACGGATGGGGAGTGCACCACAGATGCTGTTCTCAAACGGACTGGGAGCTGGGAAAGCAAGCAGCGACTGCCAAGCAAGTGTCACCGTAGCAAATCCTGCTGTGTGCAGAAGAGTTCCAGCAGCCTCTTTCCTTTCTGGCTCTTCGTCTGTGCGAGCAGAGACCGACCGTTTGTGCACTCCAAACTCGGTTTCAGGACGGCTGGGGAGTGCACCGGAGCTGTTGGGCACAAACGTCGCCGAGGTGGCAAACCAAAGGAGCCACTGCAATACAAGGAGCACCTCTGCGAAAGATGCTGTGTGCAGACGGTTTCCAGTAGCTACTCTCAGACCTGGATCATCGCCTGAGTGGCCAAACGTACTTCCCTACTCACTCAGCAGCAGGATGTCTGAGATTGGGTGTCAGAGAGGTTCGTTCAAATGCACTTTTAGATATGCAAGCAAGGAGTGAGAGTGAAAGAGGTGGCCCGTTTGCAAAGCTTACAGACTGCTGAAGAGATCCAGCAGCCTCTTTCAGTCCTGCCTCTTCGTCTGTGCCAGCGGAAGCCAATCGTTCCTGCACTCCAAACTCGGATTTAGGATGGCTGGGGAGTGCACCACAGACTTTGTGCTCAAACGGACTTGGAGCAGGTACAGCAAGCAGCGAATGCAAAGCAAGTCTAACCATACCAAATCCTGCTGTGTGCAGATTACATCCAGCAGCCTCTTTCAGTCCTGGCTCTTCGTCTGTGTCAGCAGAGACCAGTCGTTTGTGCAGTCCAAAGTCGGATTCAGGACCGCTGGGACTTGCACCACAGATATTGTTCTCGAACGGACTTGGAGCTGGTGAAGCAAGCAGCGACTGCAAAGAAAGTGTCACAGTAGCAAATCCTGCTTTGTGCATATTACAACCTGCAAACTCTTTTAGTCCTGGCTCTTCGTGTGTGCAAGCAGAGAGCAGTCTTTTGAGCACTCCATGTTGGTATTCCGGACGTCTGGGGAATGTGCCACGGATGTTGTGCTCAAACGGACTTGGAGCAGGCAAACCAAGCAGCGACTGCAAAGCAAGTGTCACCCTAGAAAATCCTGCTGTGTGCAGATTGCATCCAGCAGCCTCTTTCATTTCTGGCTCTTCGTCTGGGCGTGCAGAGACCAACCGTTTGTGCACTCCAAACTCAGAATCAGGACGGCTGGGGAGTGCACCACAGATGCTGTGCTCAAACGGACTGGGAGCTGGTAAAGCAAGCAGCGACTGCCAAGCAAGTGTCACCGTAGCAAATCCTACTGTGTGCAGAAGAGTTCCAGCAGCCTCTTTCAGTCCTGGCTCTTCGTCTGTGCGAGCAGAGACCGACCGTTTGTGCACTCCAAACTCGGTTTCAGGACGGCTGGGGAGTGCACCGGAGCTGTTGGGCACAAACGTCGCCGAGGTGGCAAACCAAAGGAGCCACTGCAATACAAGGTGCACCTCTGCGAAAGATGCTGTGTGCAGACGGTTTCCAGTAGCTACTCTCAGACCTGGATCATCGCCTGAGTGGCCAAACGTACTTCCCTACTCACTCAGCAGCAGGATGTCTGAGATTGGGTGTCAGAGAGGTTCGTTCAAATGCACTTTTAGATATGCAAGCAAGGAGTGAGAGTGAAAGAGGTGGCCCGTTTGCAAAGCTTACAGACTGCTGAAGAGATCCAGCAGCCTCTTTCAGTCCTGCCTCTTCGTCTGTGCCAGCGGAAGCCAATCGTTCCTGCACTCCAAACTCGGATTTAGGATGGCTGGGGAGTGCACCACAGACTTTGTGCTCAAACGGACTTGGAGCAGGTACAGCAAGCAGCGAATGCAAAGCAAGTCTAACCATACCAAATCCTGCTGTGTGCAGATTACATCCAGCAGCCTCTTTCAGTCCTGGCTCTTCGTCTGTGTCAGCAGAGACCAATCGTTTGTGCAGTCCAAAGTCGGATTCAGGACCGCTGGGAATTGCACCACAGATATTGTTCTCGAACGGACTTGGAGCTGGTGAAGCAAGCAGCGACTGCAAAGAAAGTGTCACAGTAGCAAATCCTGCTGTGTGCAGATTACAACCTGCCACCTCTTTTAGTCCTGGCTCTTTGTGTGTGCAAGCAGAGAGCAGTCTTTTGAGCACTCCAAACTGGTATTCCGGACGTCTAGGGAATGCGCCTCAGATGTTGTGCTCAAACGGAATTGGAGCTGGTTAACCAAGCAGCACCTGCAAAGCAAGTTTCATCGTAGCAAATCCTGCTGTGTGCAGATTACATCCAGCAGCCTCTTTCCTTTCTGGCTCTTCGTCTGTGCGATCAGAGACCAACCGTTTGTGCACTCCAAACTCGGTTTCAGGACGGCTGGGGAGTGCACCGCAGCTGTTGAGCACAAACGGACGTCGAGGTGGCAAACCAAAGGAGCCACTGCAATGCAAGTACCACCTCTGTGAAAGATGCTGCTTGCAGACGGTTGCCAGGAGCTACTTTCAGACCTGGATCATCGCCTGAGTGGTCAAACGTACTTGCCTACTCACTCAGCAGCAGGATGTCTGAGATTGGGTGTCAGAGAGGTTCGTTCAAATGCACTTTCAGATATTCAAGCAGGGAGTGAGAGTAAAAGAGGAGGCCCGGTTGCAAACCTTACTGACTGCTGAAGAGATCCAGCAGGCTCTTTCAGTCCTGGCTCTTTGTCTATGCCAGCAGAGACCAATCGTTCGTGCACTCCAATGTCGGACTCAGGACGGCTGGGGAGTGCACCACAGATGTGCTTAAACGGACTTGGAGCAGGTAAATCAAGCAGCGACTGCAAAGCAAGTGTCACAGAAGCAAATCCTCCTGTGTGCAGATTATATCCAGCAGCCTCTTTCCTTTCTGGCTCTTCGTCTGAGCGTGCAGAGACCAACCGTTTGTGCACGCCAAAATCAGAATCAGGACGGATGGGGAGTGCACCACAGATGCTGTGCTCAAACGGACTGGGAGCTGGGAAAGCAAGCAGCGACTGCCAAGCAAGTGTCACCGTAGCAAATCCTGCTGTGTGCAGAAGAGTTCCAGCAGCCTCTTTCCTTTCTGGCTCTTCGTCTGTGCGAGCAGAGACCGACCGTTTGTGCACTCCAAACTCGGTTTCAGGACGGCTGGGGAGTGCACCGGAGCTGTTGGGCACAAACGTCGCCGAGGTGGCAAACCAAAGGAGCCACTGCAATACAAGGAGCACCTCTGCGAAAGATGCTGTGTGCAGACGGTTTCCAGTAGCTACTCTCAGACCTGGATCATCGCCTGAGTGGCCAAACGTACTTCCCTACTCACTCAGCAGCAGGATGTCTGAGATTGGGTGTCAGAGAGGTTCGTTCAAATGCACTTTTAGATATGCAAGCAAGGAGTGAGAGTGAAAGAGGTGGCCCGTTTGCAAAGCTTACAGACTGCTGAAGAGATCCAGCAGCCTCTTTCAGTCCTGCCTCTTCGTCTGTGCCAGCGGAAGCCCATCGTTCCTGCACTCCAAACTCGGATTTAGGATGGCTGGGGAGTGCACCACAGACTTTGTGCTCAAACGGACTTGGAGCAGGTACAGCAAGCAGCGAATGCAAAGCAAGTCTAACCATACCAAATCCTGCTGTGTGCAGATTACATCCAGCAGCCTCTTTCAGTCCTGGCTCTTCGTCTGTGTCAGCAGAGACCAATCGTTTGTGCAGTCCAAAGTCGGATTCAGGACCGCTGGGAATTGCACCACAGATATTGTTCTCGAACGGACTTGGAGCTGGTGAAGCAAGCAGCGACTGCAAAGAAAGTGTCACAGTAGCAAATCCTGCTTTGTGCATATTACAACCTGCAAACTCTTTTAGTCCTGGCTCTTCGTGTGTGCAAGCAGAGAGCAGTCTTTTGAGCACTCCATGTTGGTATTCCGGACGTCTGGGGAATGTGCCACGGATGTTGTGCTCAAACGGACTTGGAGCAGGCAAACCAAGCAGCGACTGCAAAGCAAGTGTCACCCTAGAAAATCCTGCTGTGTGCAGATTGCATCCAGCAGCCTCTTTCATTTCTGGCTCTTCGTCTGGGCGTGCAGAGACCAACCGTTTGTGCACTCCAAAATCAGAATCAGGACGGCTGGGGAGTGCACCACAGATGCTGTGCTCAAACGGACTGGGAGCTGGTAAAGCAAGCAGCGACTGCCAAGCAAGTGTCACCGTAGCAAATCCTACTGTGTGCAGAAGAGTTCCAGCAGCCTCTTTCAGTCCTGGCTCTTCGTCTGTGCGAGCAGAGACCGACCGTTTGTGCACTCCAAACTCGGTTTCAGGACGGCTGGGGAGTGCACCGGAGCTGTTGGGCACAAACGTCGCCGAGGTGGCAAACCAAAGGAGCCACTGCAATACAAGGTGCACCTCTGCGAAAGATGCTGTGTGCAGACGGTTTCCAGTAGCTACTCTCAGACCTGGATCATCGCCTGAGTGGCCAAACGTACTTCCCTACTCACTCAGCAGCAGGATGTCTGAGATTGGGTGTCAGAGAGGTTCGTTCAAATGCACTTTTAGATATGCAAGCAAGGAGTGAGAGTGAAAGAGGTGGCCCGTTTGCAAAGCTTACAGACTGCTGAAGAGATCCAGCAGCCTCTTTCAGTCCTGCCTCTTCGTCTGTGCCAGCGGAAGCCAATCGTTCCTGCACTCCAAACTCGGATTTAGGATGGCTGGGGAGTGCACCACAGACTTTGTGCTCAAACGGACTTGGAGCAGGTACAGCAAGCAGCGAATGCAAAGCAAGTCTAACCATACCAAATCCTGCTGTGTGCAGATTACATCCAGCAGCCTCTTTCAGTCCTGGCTCTTCGTCTGTGTCAGCAGAGACCAATCGTTTGTGCAGTCCAAAGTCGGATTCAGGACCGCTGGGAATTGCACCACAGATATTGTTCTCGAACGGACTTGGAGCTGGTGAAGCAAGCAGCGACTGCAAAGAAAGTGTCACAGTAGCAAATCCTGCTGTGTGCAGATTACAACCTGCCACCTCTTTTAGTCCTGGCTCTTTGTGTGTGCAAGCAGAGAGCAGTCTTTTGAGCACTCCAAACTGGTATTCCGGACGTCTAGGGAATGCGCCTCAGATGTTGTGCTCAAACGGAATTGGAGCTGGTTAACCAAGCAGCACCTGCAAAGCAAGTTTCATCGTAGCAAATCCTGCTGTGTGCAGATTACATCCAGCAGCCTCTTTCCTTTCTGGCTCTTCGTCTGTGCGATCAGAGACCAACCGTTTGTGCACTCCAAACTCGGTTTCAGGACGGCTGGGGAGTGCACCGCAGCTGTTGAGCACAAACGGACGTCGAGGTGGCAAACCAAAGGAGCCACTGCAATGCAAGTACCACCTCTGTGAAAGATGCTGCTTGCAGACGGTTGCCAGGAGCTACTTTCAGACCTGGATCATCGCCTGAGTGGTCAAACGTACTTGCCTACTCACTCAGCAGCAGGATGTCTGAGATTGGGTGTCAGAGAGGTTCGTTCAAATGCACTTTCAGATATTCAAGCAGGGAGTGAGAGTAAAAGAGGAGGCCCGGTTGCAAACCTTACTGACTGCTGAAGAGATCCAGCAGGCTCTTTCAGTCCTGGCTCTTTGTCTATGCCAGCAGAGACCAATCGTTCGTGCACTCCAATGTCGGACTCAGGACGGCTGGGGAGTGCACCACAGATGTGCTTAAACGGACTTGGAGCAGGTAAATCAAGCAGCGACTGCAAAGCAAGTGTCACAGAAGCAAATCCTCCTGTGTGCAGATTATATCCAGCAGCCTCTTTCCTTTCTGGCTCTTCGTCTGAGCGTGCAGAGACCAACCGTTTGTACACGCCAAAATCAGAATCAGGACGGATGGGGAGTGCACCACAGATGCTGTGCTCAAACGGACTGGGAGCTGGGAAAGCAAGCAGCGACTGCCAAGCAAGTGTCACCGTAGCAAATCCTGCTGTGTGCAGAAGAGTTCCAGCAGCCTCTTTCAGTCCTGGCTCTTCGTCTGTGCGAGCAGAGACCGACCGTTTGTGCACTCCAAACTCGGTTTCAGGACGGCTGGGGAGTGCACCGGAGCTGTTGGGCACAAACGTCGCCGAGGTGGCAAACCAAAGGAGCCACTGCAATACAAGGAGCACCTCTGCGAAAGATGCTGTGTGCAGACGGTTTCCAGTAGCTACTCTCAGACCTGGATCATCGCCTGAGTGGCCAAACGTACTTCCCTACTCACTCAGCAGCAGGATGTCTGAGATTGGGTGTCAGAGAGGTTCGTTCAAATGCACTTTTAGATATGCAAGCAAGGAGTGAGAGTGAAAGAGGTGGCCCGTTTGCAAAGCTTACAGACTGCTGAAGAGATCCAGCAGCCTCTTTCAGTCCTGCCTCTTCGTCTGTGCCAGTGGAAGCCCATCGTTCCTGCACTCCAAACTCGGATTTAGGATGGCTGGGGAGTGCACCACAGACTTTGTGCTCAAACGGACTTGGAGCAGGTACAGCAAGCAGCGAATGCAAAGCAAGTCTAACCATACCAAATCCTGCTGTGTGCAGATTACATCCAGCAGCCTCTTTCAGTCCTGGCTCTTCGTCTGTGTCAGCAGAGACCAATCGTTTGTGCAGTCCAAAGTCGGATTCAGGACCGCTGGGAATTGCACCACAGATATTGTTCTCGAACGGACTTGGAGCTGGTGAAGCAAGCAGCGACTGCAAAGAAAGTGTCACAGTAGCAAATCCTGCTTTGTGCATATTACAACCTGCAAACTCTTTCCTTTCTGGCTCTTCCTGTGTGCAAGCAGAGAGCAGTCTTTTGAGCACTCCAAACTGGTATTCCGGACGTCTAGGGAATGCGCCTCAGATGTTGTGCTCAAACGGAATTGGAGCAGGTTAACCAAGCAGCACCTGCAAAGCAAGTTTCATCGTAGCAAATCCTGCTGTGTGCAGAAGAGTTCCAGCAGCCTCGTTCAGTCCTGGCTCTTCGTCTGTGCGAGCAGAGACCAACCGTTTGTGCACTCCAAACTCGGTTTCAGGACGGCTGGGGAGTGCACCGCAGCTGTTGAGCACAAACGGACGTCGAGGTGGCAAACCAAAGGAGCCACTGCAATGCAAGTACCACCTCTGCGAAAGATGCTGCGTGCAGACGGTTGCCAGGAGCTACTTTCAGACCTGGATCATCGCCTGATTGGTCAAAGGCACTTGCCTACTCACTCAGCAGCAGGATGTCTGAGAGTGGGTGTCAGAGAGGTTCGTTCAAATGCACTTTCAGATATTCAAGCAGGGAGTGAGAGTAAAAGAGGAGGCCCGGTTGCAAACCTTACTGACTGCTGAAGAGATCCAGCAGGCTCTTTCACTCCTGGCTCTTTGTCTATGCCAGCAGAGACCAATCGTTCGTGCACTCCAATGTCGGACTCAGGACGGCTGGGGAGTGCACCACAGATTTGCTTAAACGGACTTGGAGCAGGTAAATCAAGCAGCGACTGCAAAGCAAGTGTCACAGAAGCAAATCCTCCTGTGTGCAGATTATATCCAGCAGCCTCTTTCCTTTCTGGCTCTTCGTCTGAGCGTGCAGAGACCAACCGTTTGTGCACTCCAAAATCAGAATCAGGACGGCTGGGGAGTGCACCACAGATGCTGTGCTCAAACGGACTGGGAGCTGGGAAAGCAAGCAGCGACTGCCAAGCAAGTGTCACCGTAGCAAATCCTACTGTGTGCAGAAGAGTTCCAGCAGCCTCTTTCAGTCCTGGCTCTTCGTCTGTGCGAGCAGAGACCGACCGTTTGTGCACTCCAAACTCGGTTTCAGGACGACTGGGGAGTGCACCGGAGCTGTTAGGCACAAACGTCGCCGAGGTGGCAACCCAAAGGAGCCACTGCAATACAAGGAGCACCTCTGCGAAAGATGCTGCGTGCAGACGGTTTCCAGGAGCTACTTTCAGACCTGGATCATCGCCTGAGTGGTCAAACGTACTTGCCTACTCACTCAGCAGCAGGATGTCTGAGATTGGGTGTCAGAGAGGTTCGTTCAAATGCACTTTCAGATATTCAAGCAGGGAGTGAGAGTAAAAGAGGAGGCCCGGTTGAAAACCTTACTCTCTGCTGAAGAGATCCAGCAGGCTCTTTCAGTCCTGGCTCTTTGTCTATGCCAGCAGAGACCAATCGTTCGTGCACTCCAATGTCGGATTTAGGACGGCTGGGGAGTGCACCACAGATGTTGTGCTTAAACGGACTTGGAGCAGGTAAATCAAGCAGTGACTGCAAAGCAAGTGTCACAGAAGCAAACCCTCCTGTGTGCAGATTACATCCAGCAGCCTCTTTCCTTTCTGGCTCTTCGTCTGTGAGAGCAGAGAGCAATCGTTTGTCCACTCCAAGGTCGGATTCAGGACGCCTGTGGTGTGCACCACAGATTTTCTGCTCAAACAGACATGGAGCTGGTAAACCAAGCAGCACCTGCAAAGCAAGTGTCATCGTAGCAAATCCTGCTGTGTGCAGAAGAGTTCCAGCAGCCTCTTTCAGTCCTGGCTCTTCGTCTGTGCGAGCAGAGACCGACCGTTTGTGCACTCCAAACTCGGTTTCAGGATGGCTGGGGAGTGCACCGGAGCTGTTGGGCACAAACGGACGCCGAGGTGGCAAACCAAAGGAGCCACTGCAATACAAGGAGCACCTCTGCGAAAGATGCTGTGTGCAGACGGTTTCCAGTAGCTACTCTCAGACCTAGATCATCGCCTGATTGGTCTAAGGTACTTGCCTACTCACTCAGCAGCAGGATGTCTGAGATTGGGTGTCAGAGAGGTTCGTTCAAATGCACTTTTAGATATGCAAGCAAGGAGTGAGAGTGAAAGAGGTGGCCCGTTTGCAAAGCTTACAGACTGCTGAAGAGATCCAGCAGCCTCTTTCAGTCCTGCCTCTTCGTCTGTGCCAGCGGAAGCCAATCGTTCCTGCACTCCAAACTCGGATTTAGGATGGCTGGGGAGTGCACCACAGACTTTGTGCTCAAACGGACTTGGAGCAGGTACAGCAAGCAGCGAATGCAAAGCAAGTCTAACCATACCAAATCCTGCTGTGTGCAGATTACATCCAGCAGCCTCTTTCAGTCCTGGCTCTTCGTCTGTGTCAGCAGAGACCAGTCGTTTGTGCAGTCCAAAGTCGGATTCAGGACCGCTGGGACTTGCACCACAGATATTGTTCTCGAACGGACTTGGAGCTGGTGAAGCAAGCAGCGACTGCAAAGAAAGTGTCACAGTAGCAAATCCTGCTTTGTGCATATTACAACCTGCAAACTCTTTTAGTCCTGGCTCTTCGTGTGTGCAAGCAGAGAGCAGTCTTTTGAGCACTCCATATTGGTATTCCGGACGTCTGGGGAATGTGCCACGGATGTTGTGCTCAAACGGACTTGGAGCAGGCAAACCAAGCAGCGACTGCAAAGCAAGTGTCACCCTAGAAAATCCTGCTGTGTGCAGATTGCATCCAGCAGCCTCTTTCATTTCTGGCTCTTCGTCTGGGCGTGCAGAGACCAACCGTTTGTGCACTCCAAACTCAGAATCAGGACGGCTGGGGAGTGCACCACAGATGCTGTGCTCAAACGGACTGGGAGCTGGTAAAGCAAGCAGCGACTGCCAAGCAAGTGTCACCGTAGCAAATCCTGCTGTGTGCAGAAGAGTTCCAGCAGCCTCTTTCCTTTCTGGCTCTTCGTCTGTGCGAGCAGAGACCGACCGTTTGTGCACTCCAAACTCGGTTTCAGGACGGCTGGGGAGTGCACCGCAGCTGTTGGGCACAAACGTCGCCGAGGTGGCAAACCAAAGGAGCCACTGCAATACAAGGTGCACCTCTGCGAAAGATGCTGTGTGCAGACGGTTTCCAGTAGCTACTCTCAGACCTGGATCATCGCCTGAGTGGCCAAACGTACTTCCCTACTCACTCAGCAGCAGGATGTCTGAGATTGGGTGTCAGAGAGGTTCGTTCAAATGCACTTTTAGATATGCAAGCAAGGAGTGAGAGTGAAAGAGGTGGCCCGTTTGCAAAGCTAACAGACTGCTGAAGAGATCCAGCAGCCTCTTTCAGTCCTGCCTCTTCGTCTGTGCCAGCGGAAGCCAATGGTTCCTGCACTCCAAACTCGGATTTCGGATGGCTGGGGAGTGCACCACAGACTTTGTGCTCAAACGGACTTGGAGCAGGTACAGCAAGCAGCGAATGCAAAGCAAGTCTAACCATACCAAATCCTGCTGTGTGCAGATTACATCCAGCAGCCTCTTTCAGTCCTGGCTCTTCGTCTGTGTCAGCAGAGACCAATCGTTTGTGCAGTCCAAAGTCGGATTCAGGACCGCTGGGAATTGCACCACAGATATTGTTCTCGAACGGACTTGGAGCTGGTGAAGCAAGCAGCGACTGCAAAGAAAGTGTCACAGTAGCAAATCCTGCTGTGTGCAGATTACAACCTGCCACCTCTTTTAGTCCTGGCTCTTTGTGTGTGCAAGCAGAGAGCAGTCTTTTGAGCACTCCAAACTGGTATTCCGGACGTCTAGGGAATGCGTCTCAGATGTTGTGCTCAAACGGAATTGGAGCAGGTTAACCAAGCAGCACCTGCAAAGCAAGTTTCATCGTAGCAAATCCTGCTGTGTGCAGATTACATCCAGCAGCCTCTTTCCTTTCTGGCTCTTCGTCTGTGCGAGCAGAGACCAACCGTTTGTGCACTCCAAACTCGGTTTCAGGACGGCTGGGGAGTGCACCGCAGCTGTTGAGCACAAACGGACGTCGAGGTGGCAACCCAAAGGAGCCACTGCAATGCAAGTACCACCTCTGCGAAAGATGCTGCGTGCAGACGGTTGCCAGGAGCTACTTTCAGACCTGGATCATCGCCTGAGTGGTCAAAGGTACTTGCCTACTCACTCAGCAGCAGGATGTCTGAGAGTGGGTGTCAGACAGGTTCGTTCAAATGCACTTTCAGATATTCAAGCAGGGAGTGAGAGTAAAAGAGGAGGCCCGGTTGCAAAGCTTACTGACTGCTGAAGAGATCCAGCAGGCTCTTTCAGTCCTGGCTCTTTGTCTATGCCAGCAGAGACCAATCGTTCGTGCACTCCAATGTCGGACTCAGGACGGCTGGGGAGTGCACCACAGATGTGCTTAAACGGACTTGGAGCAGGTAAATCAAGCAGCGACTGCAAAGCAAGTGTCACAGAAGCAAATCCTCCTGTGTGCAGATTATATCCAGCAGCCTCTTTCCTTTCTGGCTCTTCGTCTGAGCGTGCAGAGACCAACCGTTTGTGCACTCCAAAATCAGAATCAGGACGGCTGGGGAGTGCACCACAGATGCTGTGCTCAAACGGACTGGGAGCTGGGAAAGCAAGCAGCGACTGCCAAGCAAGTGTCACCGTAGCAAATCCTGCTGTGTGCAGAAGAGTTCCAGCAGCCTCTTTCAGTCCTGGCTCTTCGTCTGTGCGAGCAGAGACCGACCGTTTGTGCACTCCAAACTCGGTTTCAGGACGGCTGGGGAGTGCACCGGAGCTGTTGGGCACAAACGTCGCCGAGGTGGCAAACCAAAGGAGCCACTGCAATACAAGGAGCACCTCTGCGAAAGATGCTGTGTGCAGACGGTTTCCAGTAGCTACTCTCAGACCTGGATCATCGCCTGAGTGGCCAAACGTACTTCCCTACTCACTCAGCAGCAGGATGTCTGAGATTGGGTGTCAGAGAGGTTCGTTCAAATGCACTTTTAGATATGCAAGCAAGGAGTGAGAGTGAAAGAGGTGGCCCGTTTGCAAAGCTAACAGACTGCTGAAGAGATCCAGCAGCCTCTTTCAGTCCTGCCTCTTCGTCTGTGCCAGCGGAAGCCAATGGTTCCTGCACTCCAAACTCGGATTTCGGATGGCTGGGGAGTGCACCACAGACTTTGTGCTCAAACGGACTTGGAGCAGGTACAGCAAGCAGCGAATGCAAAGCAAGTCTAACCATACCAAATCCTGCTGTGTGCAGATTACATCCAGCAGCCTCTTTCAGTCCTGGCTCTTCGTCTGTGTCAGCAGAGAGCAATCGTTTGTGCAGTCCAAAGTCGGATTCAGGACCGCTGGGAATTGCACCACAGATATTGTTCTCGAACGGACTTGGAGCTGGTGAAGCAAGCAGCGACTGCAAAGAAAGTGTCACAGTAGCAAATCCTGCTTTGTGCATATTACAACCTGCAAACTCTTTCCTTTCTGGCTCTTCCTGTGTGCAAGCAGAGAGCAGTCTTTTGAGCACTCCAAACTGGTATTCCGGACGTCTAGGGAATGCGCCTCAGATGTTGTGCTCAAACGGAATTGGAGCAGGTTAACCAAGCAGCACCTGCAAAGCAAGTTTCATCGTAGCAAATCCTGCTGTGTGCAGAAGAGTTCCAGCAGCCTCGTTCAGTCCTGGCTCTTCGTCTGTGCGAGCAGAGACCAACCGTTTGTGCACTCCAAACTCGGTTTCAGGACGGCTGGGGAGTGCACCGCAGCTGTTGAGCACAAACGGACGTCGAGGTGGCAAACCAAAGGAGCCACTGCAATGCAAGTACCACCTCTGCGAAAGATGCTGCGTGCAGACGGTTGCCAGGAGCTACTTTCAGACCTGGATCATCGCCTGAGTGGTCAAAGGTACTTGCCTACTCACTCAGCAGCAGGATGTCTGAGATTGGGTGTCAGAGAGGTTCGTTCAAATGCACTTTCAGATATTCAAGCAGGGAGTGAGAGTGAAAGAGGTGGCCCGGTTGCAAAGCTTACTGACTGCTGAAGAGATCCAGCAGGCTCTTTCACTCCTGGCTCTTTGTTTATGCCAGCAGAGACCAATCGTTCGTGCACTCCAATGTCGGATTTAGGACGGCTGGGGAGTGCACCACAGATGATGTGCTTAAACGGACTTGGAGCAGGTAAATCAAGCAGCGACTGCAAAGCAAGTGTCACAGAAGCAAATCCTCCTGTGTGCAGATTACATCCAGCAGCCTCTTTCCTTTCTGGCTCTTCGTCTGGGCGTGCAGAGACCAACCGTTTGTGCACTCCAAACTCAGAATCAGGACGGCTGGGGAGTGCACCACAGATGCTGTGCTCAAACGGACTGGGAGCTGGGAAAGCAAGCAGCGACTGCCAAGCAAGTGTCACCGTAGCAAATCCTGCTGTGTGCAGAAGAGTTCCAGCAGCCTCTTTCCTTTCTGGCTCTTCGTCTGTGCGAGCAGAGACCGACCGTTTGTGCACTCCAAACTCGGTTTCAGGACGGCTGGGGAGTGCACCGGAGCTGTTGGGCACAAACGGACGCCGAGGCGGCAAACCAAAGGAGCCACCGCAATACAAGGAGCACCTCTGCGAAAGATGCTGTGTGCAGACGGTTTCCAGTAGCTACTCTCAGACCTAGATCATCGCCTGATTGGTCTAAGGTACTTGCCTACTCACTCAGCAGCAGGATGTCTGAGATTGGGTGTCAGAGAGGTTCGTTCAAATGCACTTTTAGAAATGCAAGCAAGGAGTGAGAGTGAAAGAGGTGGCCCGTTTGCAAAGCTTACAGACTGCTGAAGAGATCCAGCAGCCTCTTTCAGTCCTGCCTCTTCGTCTGTGCCAGCGGAAGCCAATCGTTCCTGCACTCCAAACTCGGATTTAGGATGGCTGGGGAGTGCACCACAGACTTTGTGCTCAAACGGACTTGGAGCAGGTACAGCAAGCAGCGAATGCAAAGCAAGTCTAACCATACCAAATCCTGCTGTGTGCAGATTACATCCAGCAGCCTCTTTCAGTCCTGGCTCTTCGTCTGTGTCAGCAGAGACCAATCGTTTGTGCAGTCCAAAGTCGGATTCAGGACCGCTGGGAATTGCACCACAGATATTGTTCTCGAACGAACTTGGAGCTGGTGAAGCAAGCAGCGACTGCAAAGAAAGCAAATCCTGCTGTGTGCAGATTACAACCTGCCACCTCTTTTAGTCCTGGCTCTTCGTGTGTGCAAGCAGAGAGCAGTCTTTTGAGCACTCCAAATTGGTATTCCGGACGTCTGGGGAATGTGCCACGGATGTTGTGCTCAAACGGACTTGGAGCAGGCAAACCAAGCAGCGACTGCAAAGCAAGTGTCACCCTAGAAAATCCTGCTGTGTGCAGATTGCATCCAGCAGCCTCTTTCCTTTCTGGCTCTTCGTCTGTGAGAGCAGAGAGCAATAGTTTGTCCACTCCAAGGTCGGATTCAGGACGGCTGTGGTGTGCACCACAGATTTTCTGCTCAAACGGACATGGAGCTGGTAAACCAAGCAGCACCTGCAAAGCAAGTGTCATCGTAGCAAATCCTGCTGTGTGCAGATTACATCCAGCAGCCTCTTTCCTTTCTGGCTCTTCATCTGTGCGAGCAGAGACCAACCGTTTGTGCACTCCAAACTCGGTTTCAGGATGGCTGGGGAGTGCGCCGCAGCTGTTGAGCACAAACGGACGTCGAGGTGGCAAACCAAAGGAGCCACTGCAATGCAAGTACCACCTCTGCGAAAGATGCTGCGTGCAGACGGTTGCCAGGAGCTACTTTCAGACCTGGATCATCGCCTGAGTGGTCAAAGCTACTTGCCTACTCACTCAGCAGCAGGATGTCTGAGATTGGGTGTCAGAGAGGTTCGTTCAAATGCACTTTCAGATATGCAAGCAGGAAGTGTGAGTAAAAGAGGTGTCCCGGTTGCAAAGCTTACTGACTGCTGAAGAGATCCAGCAGCCTCTTTCAGTCCTGGCTCTTTGTCTGTGCCAGCAGAGACCAATCGTTCGTGCATTCCAAACTCGGACTCAGGACCGCTGGGGAGTGCACCACAGATGATGTGCTCAAACGGACTTGGAGCTGGTAAAGCAAGCAGTGACTGCAAAGCAAGTGTCACAGTAGCAAATCCTGCTTTGTGCATATTACAACCTGCAAACTCTTTCCTTTCTGGCTCTTCCTGTGTGCAAGCAGAGAGCAGTCTTTTGAGCACTCCAAACTGGTATTCCGGACGTCTAGGGAATGCGCCTCAGATGTTGTGCTCAAACGGAATTGGAGCTGGTTAACCAAGCAGCACCTGCAAAGCAAGTTTCATGGTAGCAAATCCTGCTGTGTGCAGAAGAGTTCCAGCAGCCTCTTTCAGTCCTGGATCTTAGTCTGTGCGAGCAGAGACCAACCGTTTGTGCACTCCAAACTCGGTTTCAGGACGGCTGGGGAGTGCACCGCAGCTGTTGAGCACAAACGGACGTCGAGGTGGCAAACCAAAGGAGCCACTGCAATGCAAGTACCACCTCTGCGAAAGATGCTGCGTGCAGACGGTTGCCAGGAGCTACTTTCAGACCTGGATCATCGCCTGAGTGGTCAAACGTACTTGCCTACTCACTCAGCAGCAGGATGTCTGAGATTGGGTGTCAGAGAGGTTCGTTCAAATGCACTTTCAGATATTCAAGCAGGGAGTGAGAGTGAAAGAGGTGGCCCGGTTGCAAACCTTACTGACTGCTGAAGAGATCCAGCAGGCTCTTTCAGTCCTGGCTCTTTGTCTATGCCAGCAGAGACCAATCGTTCGTGCACTCCAATGTCGGATTTAGGACGGCTGGGGAGTGCACCACAGATGATGTGCTTAAACGGACTTGGAGCAGGTAAATCAAGCATCGACTGCAAAGCAAGTGTCACAGAAGCAAATCCTCCTGTGTGCAGATTACATCCAGCAGCCTCTTTCCTTTCTGGCTCTTCGTCTGGGCGTGCAGGGACCAACCGTTTGTGCACTTCAAACTCAGAATCAGGACGGCTGGGGAGTGCACCACAGATGCTGTGCTCAAACGGACTTGGAGCTGGTAAAGCAAGCAGCGACTGCCAAGCAAGTGTCACCGTAGCAAATCCTGCTGTGTGCAGAATAGTTCCAGCAGCCTCTTTCAGTCCTGGCTCTTCGTCTGTGCGAGCAGAGACCGACCGTTTGTGCACTCCAAACTCGGTTTCAGGACGGCTGGGGAGTGCACCGGAGCTGTTGGGCACAAACGGACACCGAGGCGGCAAACCAAAGGAGCCACCGCAATACAAGGAGCACCTCTGCGAAAGATGCTGTGTGCAGACGGTTTCCAGTAGCTACTCTCAGACCTGGATCATCGCCTTAGTGGCCAAACGTACTTCCCTACTCACACAGCAGCAGGATGTCTGAGATTGGGTGTCAGAGAGGTTCGTTCAAATGCACTTTTAGATATGCAAGCAAGGAGTGAGAGTGAAAGAGGTGGCCCGGTTGCAAAGCTTACAGACTGCTGAAGAGATCCAGCAGCGTCTTTCAGTCCTGCCTCTTCGTCTGTGCCAGCGGAAGCCAATCGTTCCTGCACTCCAAACTCGCATTTAGGATGGCTGGGGAGTGCACCACAGACTTTGTGCTCAAACGGACTTGGAGCAGGTACAGCAAGCAGCGAATGCAAAGCAAGTCTAACCATACCAAATCCTGCTGTGTGCAGATTACATCCAGCAGCCTCTTTCAGTCCTGGCTCTTCGTCTGTGTCAGCAGAGAGCAATCGTTTGTGCAGTCCAAAGTCGGATTCAGGACCACTGGGAATTGCACCACAGATATTGTTCTCGAACGAACTTGGAGCTGGTGAAGCAAGCAGCGACTGCAAAGAAAGTGTCACAGTAGCAAATCCTGCTTTGTGCATATTACAACCTGCAAACTCTTTCCTTTCTGGCTCTTCGTGTGTGCAAGCACAGAGCAGTCTTTTGAGCACTCCAAACTGGTATTCCGGACGTCTAGGGAATGCGCCTCAGATGTTGTGCTCAAACGGAATTGGAGCTGGTTAACCAAGCAGCACCTGCAAAGCAAGTTTCATCGTAGCAAATCCTGCTGTGTGCAGAAGAGTTCCAGCAGCCTCGTTCAGTCCTGGCTCTTCGTCTGTGCGAGCAGAGACCAACCGTTTGTGCACTCCAAACTCGGTTTCAGGACGGCTGGGGAGTGCACCGCAGCTGTTGAGCACAAACGGACGTCGAGGTGGCAACCCAAAGGAGCCACTGCAATGCAAGTACCACCTCTGCGAAAGATGCTGCGTGCAGACGGTTGCCAGGAGCTACTTTCAGACCTGGATCATCGCCTGAGTGTTCAAAGCTACTTGCCTACACACTCAGCAGCAGGATGTCAGAGATTGGGTGTCAGAGAGGTTCGTTCAAATGCACTTTCAGATATGCAAGCAGGAAGTGTGAGTAAAAGAGGTGGCCCGGTTGCAAAGCTTCCTGACTGCTGAAGAGATCCAGCAGCCTCTTTCAGTCCTGGCTCTTTGTCTGTGCCAGCAGAGACCAATCGTTCGTGCATTCCAAACTCGGACTCAGGACCGCTGGGGAGTGCACCACAGATGATGTGCTCAAACGGACTTGGAGCTGGTAAAGCAAGCAGTGACTGCAAAGCAAGTGTCACAGTAGCAAATCCTGCTTTGTGCATATTACAACCTGCAAACTCTTTCCTTTCTGGCTCTTCCTGTGTGCAAGCAGAGAGCAGTCTTTTGAGCACTCCAAACTGGTATTCCGGACTTCTAGGAAATGCGCCTCAGATGTTGTGCTCAAACGGAATTGGAGCTGGTTAACCAAGCAGCACCTGCAAAGCAACTTTCATCGTAGCAAATCCTGCGGTGTGCAGATTACATCCAGCAGCCTCTTTCCTTTCTGGCTCTTCGTCTGTGCGAGCAGAGACCAACCGTTTGTGCACTCCAAACTCGGTTTCAGGACGGCTGGGGAGTGCACCGGAGCTGTTGAGCACAAACGGACGTCGAGGTGGCAAACCAAAGGAGCCACTGCAATGCAAGTACCACCTCTGCGAAAGATGCTGCGTGCAGACGGTTGCCAGGAGCTACTTTCAGACCTGGATCATCGCCTGAGTGGTCAAAGGTACTTGCCTACTCACTCAGCAGCAGGATGTCTGAGATTGGGTGTCAGAGAGGTTCGTTCAAATGCACTTTCAGATATTCAAGCAGGGAGTGAGAGTGAAAGAGGTGGCCCGGTTGCAAACCTTACTGACTGCTGAAGAGATCCAGCAGGCTCTTTCAGTCCTGGCTCTTTGTCTGTGCGAGCAGAGACCGACCGTTTGTGCACTCCAAACTCGGTTTCAGGACGGCTGGGGAGTGCACCGGAGCTGTTGGGCACAAACGTCGCCAAGGTGGCAAACCAAAGGAGCCACTGCAATACAAGGAGCACCTCTGCGAAAGATGCTGTGTGCAGACGGTTTCCAGTAGCTACTCTCAGACCTGGATCATCGCCTGAGTGGCCAAACGTACTTGCCTACTCACTCAGCAGCAGGATGTCTGAGATTGGGTGTCAGAGAGGTTCGTTCAAATGCACTTTTAGATATGCAAGCAAGGAGTGAGAGTGAAAGAGGTGGCCCGTTTGCAAAGCTTACAGACTGCTGAAGAGATCCAGCAGCCTCTTTCAGTCCTGCCTCTTCGTCTGTGCCAGCGGAAGCCAATCGTTCCTGCACTCCAAACTCGGATTTAAGATGGCTGGGGAGTGCACCACAGACTTTGTGCTCAAACGGACTTGGAGCAGGTACAGCAAGCAGCGAATGCAAAGCAAGTCTAACCATACCAAATACTGCTGTGTGCAGATTACATCCAGCAGCCTCTTTCAGTCCTGGCTCTTCGTCTGTGTCAGCAGAGACCAATCGTTTGTGCACACCAAAGTCGGATTCAGGACCGCTGGGAATTGCACCAGAGATATTGTTCTCGAAAGAACTTGGAGCTGGTGAAGCAAGCAGCGACTGCAAAGAAAGCAAATCCTGCTGTGTGCAGATTACAACCTGCCACCTCTTTTAGTCCTGGCTCTTCGTGTGTGCAAGCAGAGACCAGTCCTTTGAGCACTCCAAATTGGTATTCCGGACGTCTGGGGAATGCGCCACAGATGTTGTGCTCAAACGGACTTGGAGCTGGTAAAACAAGCAGCGACTGCAAAGCAAGTGTCACCGTAGCAAATCCTGCTGTGTGCAGAAGAGTTCCAGCAGCCTCTTTCCTTTCTGGCTCTTCGTCTGTGCGAGCAGAGACCGACCGTTTGTGCACTCCAAACTCGGTTTCAGGACGGCTGGGGAGTGCACCGGAGCTGTTGGGCACAAACGGACGCCGAGGCGGCAAACCAAAGGAGCCACTGCAATACAAGGTGCACCTCTGCGAAAGATGCTGTGTGCAGACGGTTTCCAGTAGCTACTCTCAGACCTGGATCATCGCCTGAGTGGTCAAACGTACTTGCCTACTCACTCAGCAGCAGGATGTCTGAGATTGGGTGTCAGAGAGGTTCGTTCAAATGCACTTTTAGATATGCAAGCAAGGAGTGAGAGTGAAAGAGGTGGCCCGTTTGCAAAGCTTACAGACTGCTGAAGAGATCCAGCAGCCTCTTTCAGTCCTGCCTCTTCGTCTGTGCCACCGGAAGCCAATCGTTCCTGCACTCCAAACTCGGATTTAGGATGGCTGGGGAGTGCACCACAGACTTTGTGCTCAAACGGACTTGGAGCAGGTACAGCAAGCAGCGAATGCAAAGCAAGTCTAACCATACCAAATCCTGCTGTGTGCAGATTACATCCAGCAGCCTCTTTCAGTCCTGGCTCTTCGTCTGTGTCAGCAGAGAGCAATCGTTTGTGCAGTCCAAAGTCGGATTCAGGACCGCTGGGAATTGCACCACAGATATTGTTCTCGAACGGACTTGGAGCTGGTGAAGCAAGCAGCGACTGCAAAGAAAGTGTCACAGTAGCAAATCCTGCTTTGTGCATATTACAACCTGCAAACTCTTTCCTTTCTGGCTCTTCCTGTGTGCAAGCAGAGAGCAGTCTTTTGAGCACTCCAAACTGGTATTCCGGACGTCTAGGGAATGCGCCTCAGATGTTGTGCTCAAACGGACTTGGAGCTGGTAAAGCAAGCAGCGACTGCAAAGCAAGTGTCATCGTAGCAAATCCTGCTGTGTGCAGAAGAGTTCCAGCAGCCTCTTTCCTTTCTGGCTCTTAGTCTGTGCGAGCAGAGACCGACCGTTTGTGCACTCCAAACTCTGTTTCAGGATGGCTGGGGAGTGCACCGCAGCTGTTGAGCACAAACGGACGTCGAGGTGGCAAACCAAAGGAGCCACTGCAATGCAAGTACCACCTCTGCGAAAGATGCGGTGTGCAGACGGTTGCCAGGAGCTACTTTCAGACCTGGATCATCGCCTGATTGGTCAAAGGTACTTGCCTACTCACTCAGCAGCAGGATGTCTGAGATTGGGTGTCAGAGAGGTTCGTTCAAATGCACTTTCAGATATGCAAGCAAGGAGTGAGAGTAAAAGAGGTGGCCCGGTTGCAAAGCTTACTGACTGCTGAAGAGATCCAGCAGCCTCTTTCAGTCCTGCCTCTTCGTCTGTGCCAGCAGAGACCAATCGTTCGTGCACTCCGAAGTCGGATTCAGGACGGCTGGGGAGTGCACCACAGATGTTGTACGCAAAGGGATTTTGAGGTGGCAAACCAAGGAGCCACTGTAATGCAAGTACCACCTCTGCGAAAAATGCTTTGTGCAGACGGTTTCCAGTAGCTACTTTCAGACCTGGATCTTCGTCTGAGGGATCAAACATACTTGCCTACTCACTCAGCAGCAGGATGTCTGAGATTGGGTGACAGAGAGGTTCGTTCAAATGCACTTTCAGATATGCAAGCAGGGAGTAAGAGTAAAAGAGGTGGCCCGGTTGCAAAGCTTACTGACTGCTGAAGAGATCCAGCAGCCTCTTTTTCAGTCCTGGCTCTTTGTCTGTGCCAGGAGAGACCAATGGTTCATGCACTCCAAACTCGGATTCAGGACCGCTGGGGAATGCACCACAGATGATGTGCTCAAACGGACTTGGAGCTGGCAAACCAAGCAGCCTCTGCAAAGCAAGTGCAACTGTAGCAAATCCTGCTGTGTGCAGAAGAGTTCCAGCAGCCTCTTTCCTTTCTGGCTCTTCGTCTGTGTCAGCAGAGACCAATCGTTTGTGCACTCCAAAGTCGGATTCAGGACGGCTGGGAATTGCACCACAGATGTTGTACTCGTACGGACTTGGAGCTGGTAAAGCAAGCAGCGACTGCAAACCAAGTGTCACCGCAGCAAATCCTGCTGTGTGCAGATTACAACCTGCCACCTCTTTTAGTCCTGGCTCTTCGTGTGTGCAAGCAGAGAGCAGTCTTTTGAGCACTCCAAATTGGTATTCCGGACGTCTGGGGAATGTGCCACGGATGTTGTGCTCAAACGGACTTGGAGCAGGCAAAGCAAGCAGCGACTGCAAAGCAAGTGTCACCCTAGAAAATCCTGCTGTGTGCAGATTGCATCCAGCAGCCTCTTTCCTTTCTGGCTCTTCGTCTGTGAGAGCAGAGAGCAATCGTTTGTCCACTCCAAGGTCGGATTCAGGACGGCTGTGGTGTGCACCACAGATTTTCTGCTCAAACGGACATGGAGCTGGTAAACCAAGCAGCACCTGCAAAGCAAGTGTCATCGTAGCAAATCCTGCTGTGTGCAGATTACATCCAGCAGCCTCTTTCCTTTCTGGCTCTTCGTCTGTGCGAGCAGAGACCAACCGTTTGTGCACTCCAAACTCGGTTTCAGGATGGCTGGGGAGTGCGCCGCAGCTGTTGAGCACAAACGGACGTCGAGGTGGCAAACCAAAGGAGCCACTGCAATGCAAGTACCACCTCTGCGAAAGATGCTGCGTGCAGACGGTTGCCAGGAGCTACTTTCAGACCTGGATCATCGCCTGAGTGGTCAAACGTACTTGCCTACTCACTCAGCAGCAGGATGTCTGAGATTGGGTGTCAGAGAGGTTCGTTCAAATGCACTTTCAGATATTCAAGCAGGGAGTGAGAGTGAAAGAGGCGGCCCGGTTGCAAACCTTACTGACTGCTGAAGAGATCCAGCAGGCTCTTTCAGTCCTGGCTCTTTGTCTATGCCAGCAGAGACCAATCGTTCGTGCACTCCAATGTCGGATTTAGAACGGCTGGGGAGTGCACCACAGATGATGTGCTTAAACAGACTTGGAGCAGGTAAATCAAGCAGCGACTGCAAAGCAAGTGTCACAGAAGCAAATCCTCCTGTGTGCAGATTACATCCAGCAGCCTCTTTCCTTTCTGGCTCTTCGTCTGGGCGTGCAGAGACCAACCGTTTGTGCACTCCAAACTCAGAATCAGGACGGCTGGGGAGTGCACCACAGATGATGTGCTCAAACGGACTTGGAGCTGGTAAAGCAAGCAGTGACTGCAAAGCAAGTGTCACAGTAGCAAATCCTGCTGTGTGCAGATTACAACCTGCAACCTCTTTCCTTTCTGGCTCTTCGTGTGTGCAAGCAGAGACCAGTCCTTTGAGCACTCCAAATTGGTATTCCGGACGTCTGGGGAATGCGCCACAGATGTTGTGCTCAAACGGACTTGGAGCTGGTAAAGCAAGCAGCGACTGCAAAGCAAGTGTCACCGTAGCAAATCCTGCTGTGTGCAGAAGAGTTCCAGCAGCCTCTTTCCTTCCTGGCTCTTCTTCTATGCGAGCAGAGACCAACCGTTTGTGTACTCCAAACTCGGATCCAGGATGGCTTGGTGTGTACCACAGATTTTCTTCTGAAACGGACTTGGAGCTGGTAAAGCAAGCAGCGACTGCAAAGCAAGTGTCACAGAAGCAAATCCTCCTGCGTGCAGATTACATCCAGCAGCCTCTTTCCTTTCTGGCTCTTCGTCTGGGCGTGCAGAGACCAACCGTTTGTGCACTCCAAACTCAGAATCAGGACGGCTGGGGAGTGCACCACAGATGCTGTGCTCAAACGGACTGGGAGCTGGTAAAGCAAGCAGCGACTGCCAAGCAAGTGTCACCGTAGCAAATCCTGCTGTGTGCAGAAGAGTTCCAGCAGCCTCTTTCAGTCCTGGCTCTTCGTCTGTGCGAGCAGGGACCGACCGTTTGTGCACTCCAAACTCGGTTTCAGGACGGCTGGGGAGTGCACCGGAGCTGTTGGGCACAAACGTCGCCGAGGTGGCAAACCAAAGGAGCCACTGCAATACAAGGAGCACCTCTGCGAAAGATGCTGTGTGCAGACGGTTTCCAGTAGCTACTCTCAGACCTGGATCATCGCCTGAGTGGCCAAACGTACTTCCCTACTCACTCAGCAGCAGGATGTCTGAGATTGGGTGTCAGAGAGGTTCGTTCAAATGCACTTTTAGATACGCAAGCAAGGAGTGAGAGTGAAAGAGGTGGCCCGTTTGCAAAGCTAACAGACTGCTGAAGAGATCCAGCAGCCTCTTTCAGTCCTGCCTCTTCGTCTGTGCCAGCGGAAGCCAATCGTTCCTGCACTCCAAAATCGGATTTAGGATGGCTGGGGAGTGCACCACAGACTTTGTGCTCAAACGGACTTGGAGCAGGTACAGCAAGCAGCGAATGCAAAGCAAGTCTACCCATACCAAATCCTGCTGTGTGCAGATTACATCCAGCAGCCTCTTTCAGTCCTGGCTCTTCGTCTGTGTCAGCAGAGACCAATCGTTCGTGCACTCCCATGTCGGATTTAGGACGGCTGGGGAGTGCACCACAGATGATGTGCTGAAACGGACTTGGAGCTGGTAAATCAAGCAGCGACTGCAAAGCAAGTGTCACAGAAGCAAATCCTCCTGCGTGCAGATTACATCCAGCAGCCTCTTTCCTTTCTGGCTCTTCGTCTGGGCGTGCAGAGACCAACCGTTTGTGCTCTCCAAACTCAGAATCAGGACGGCTGGGGAGTGCACCACAGATGCTGTGCTCAAACGGACTGGGAGCTGGTAAAACAAGCAGCGACTGCCAAGGAAGTGTCACCGTAGCAAATCCTGCTGTGTGCAGAAGAGTTCCAGCAGCCTCTTTCAGTCCTGGCTCTTCGTCTGTGCGAGCAGAGACCGACCGTTTGTGCACTCCAAACTCGGTTTCAGGACGGCTGGGGAGTGCGCCGTAGCTGTTGGGCACTAACGTCGCCGAGGTGGCAAACCAAAGGAGCCACTGCAATACAAGGAGCACCTCTGCGAAAGATGCTGTGTGCAGACGGTTTCCAGTAGCTACTCTCAGACCTGGATCATCGCCTGAGTGGCCAAACGTACTTCCCTACTCACTCAGCAGCAGGATGTCTGAGATTGGGTGTCAGAGAGGTTCGTTCAAATGCACTTTTAGATATGCAAGCAAGGAGTGAGAGTGAAAGAGGTGGCCCGTTTGCAAAGCTTACAGACTGCTGAAGAGATCCAGCAGCCTCTTTTTCAGTCCTGGCTCTTTGTCTGTGCCAGGAGAGACCAATGGTTCATGCACTCCAAACTCGGATTCAGGACCGCTGGGGTGTGCACCACAGATGATCTGCTCAAACGGAC
The DNA here is from genome assembly GCA_028858755.1 of Ara ararauna. Lineage (NCBI taxonomy): Eukaryota > Metazoa > Chordata > Aves > Psittaciformes > Psittacidae > Ara > Ara ararauna. Next base: position 15,607,851 of record CM054385.1, read on the forward strand.
TTGGAGCAGGTACAGCAAGCAGCGAATGCAAAGCAAGTCTAACCATACCAAATCCTGCTGTGTGCAGATTACATCCAGCAGCCTCTTTCAGTCCTGGCTCTTCTTCTGTGTCAGCAGAGACCAATCGTTTGTGCACGCCAAAGTCGGATTCAGGACCGCTGGGAATTGCACCACAGATATTGCTCTCGAACGGACTTGGAGCTGGTGAAGCAAGCAGCGACTGCAAAGAAAGTGTCACAGTAGCAAATCCTGCTTTGTGCATATTACAACCTGCAAACTCTTTCCTTTCTGGCTCTTCCTGTGTGCAAGCAGAGAGCAGTCTTTTGAGCACTCCAAACTGGTATTCCGGACTTCTAGGAAATGCGCCTCAGATGTTGTGCTCAAACGGAATTGGAGCTGGTTAACCAAGCAGCACCTGCAAAGCAAGTTTCATCGTAGCAAATCCTGCTGTGTGCAGAAGAGTTCCAGCAGCCTCGTTCAGTCCTGGCTCTTAGTCTGTGCGAGCAGAGACCAACCGTTTGTGCACTCCAAACTCGGTTTCAGGACGGCTGGGAAGTGCACCGCAGATGTTGTACTCGAACGGACTTGGAGCTGGTAAAGCAAGCAGCGACTGCAAACCAAGTGTCACCGCAGCAAATCCAGCTGTGTGCAGATTACAACCTGCCACCTCTTTTAGTCCTGGCTCTTCGTGTGTGCAAGCAGAGAGCAGTCTTTTGAGCACTCCATATTGGTATTCCGGACGTGTGGGGAATGTGCCACGGATGTTGTGCTCAAACGGACTTGGAGCAGGCAAACCAAGCAGCGAATGCAAAGCAAGTCTAACCATACCAAATCCTGCTGTGTGCAGATTACATCCAGCAGCCTCTTTCAGTCCTGGCTCTTCTTCTGTGTCAGCAGAGAGCAATCGTTTGTCCACTCCAAGGTCGGATTCAGGACGGCTGTGGTGTGCACCACAGATTTTCTGCTCAAACGGACATGGAGCTGGTAAACCAAGCAGCACCTGCAAAGCAAGTGTCATCGTAGCAAATCCTGCTGTGTGCAGATTACATCCGGCAGCCTCTTTCCTTTCTGGCTCTTCGTCTGTGCGAGCAGAGACCAACCGTTTGTGCACTCCAAACTCGGTTTCAGGATGGCTGGGGAGTGCACCACAGCTGTTGAGCACAAACGGATGTCGAGGTGGCAAACCAAAGGAGCCACTGCAATGCAAGTACCACCTCTGCGAAAGATGCTGCGTGCAGACGGTTTCCAGGAGCTACTTTCAGACCTGGATCATCGCCTGATTGGTCAAAGGTACTTGCCTACTCACTCAGCAGCAGGATGTCTGAGATTGGGTGTCAGAGAGGTTCTTTCAAATGCACTTTCAGATATGCAGGCAGGGAGTGAGAGTAAAAGAGGTGGCCCGGTTGCAAAGCTTACTGACTGCTGAAGAGATCCAGCAGCCTCTTTCAGTCCTGGCTCTTTGTCTGTGCCAGCAGAGACCAATCGTTATTGCATTCCAAACTCGGATTCAGGACCGCTGGGGAGTGCACCACAGATGATGTGCTCAAACGGACTTGGAGCTGGTAAAGCAAGCAGCGACTGCAAAGCAAGTGTCACAGTAGCAAAACCTGCTGTGTGCAGATTACAACCTGCAACCTCTTTCAGTCCTGGCTCTTCGTGTGTGCAAGCAGAGACCAGTCCTTTGAGCACTCCAAATTGGTATTCCGGACGTCTGGGGAATGCGCCACAGATGTTGTGCTCAAACGGACTTGGAGCTTGTAAAGCAAGCAGCGACTGCAAAGCAAGTGTCACCGTAGCAAATCCTGCTGTGTGCAGAAGAGTTCCAGCAGCCTCTTTCCTTCCTGGCACTTCTTCTATGCGAGCAGAGACCAACCGTTTGTGTACTCCAAGCTCGGATCCAGGATGGCTGTGGTGTGTACCACAGATTTTCTTCTGAAACGGACTTGGAGCTGGTAAAGCAAGCAGCGACTGCAAAGCAAGTGTCACAGAAGCAAATCCTGCAGTGTGCAGAAGAGTTCCAGCAGCCTCTTTCAGTCCTTGCTCTTCGTCTGTGAGAGCAGAGAGCAATCGTTTGTCCACTCCGAAGTTGGATTCAGGACGGCTGTGGTGTGCACCACAGATTTTCTGTTCAAACGGACCTGGAGGTGGTAAACCAAGCAGCACCTGCAAAGCAAGTGTCATCGTAGCAAATCCTGCTGTGTGCAGAAGAGTTCCAGCAGCCTCTTTCCTTTCTGGCTCTTCGTCTGTGCGAGCAGAGACCGACCGTTCGTGCACTCCAAACTCGGTTTCAGGATGGCTGGGGAGTGCACCGCAGCTGTTGAGCACAAACGGACGTCGAGGTGGCGAACCAAAGGAGCCACTGCAATGCAAGTACCACCTCTGCGAAAGATGCTGCGTGCAGACGGTTTCCAGGAGCTCCTTTCAGACCTGGATCATCGCCTGATTGGTCAAAGGTACTTGCCTACTCACTCAGCAGCAGGATGTCTGAGATTGGGTGTCAGAGAGGTTCGTTCAAATGCACTTTCAGATATGCAAGCAGGGAGTGAGAGTAAAAGAGGTGGCCCGGTTGCAAAGCTTACTGACTGCTGAAGAGATCCAGCAGCCTCTTTCAGTCCTGGCTCTTTGTCTGTGCCAGCAGAGACCAATCGTTCGTGCATTCCAAACTCGGATTCAGGTCCGCTGGGGAGTGCACCACAGATGATGTGCTCAAACGGACTTGGAGCTGGTAAAGCAAGCAGTGACTGCAAAGCAAGTGTCACAGTAGCAAAACCTGCTGTGTGCAGATTACAACCTGCAACCTCTTTCAGTCCTGGCTCTTCGTGTGTGCAAGCAGAGACCAGTCCTTTGAGCACTCCAAATTGGTATTCCGGACGTCTGGGGAATGCGCCACAGATGTTGTGCTCAAACGGACTTGGAGCTTGTAAAGCAAGCAGCGACTGCAAAGCAAGTGTCACCGTAGCAAATCCTGCTGTGTGCAGAAGAGTTCCAGCAGCCTCTTTCCTTCCTGGCACTTCTTCTATGCGAGCAGAGACCAACCGTTTGTGTACTCCAAACTCGGATCCAGGATGGCTGTGGTGTGTACCACAGATTTTCTTCTGAAACGGTCTTGGAGCTGGTAAAGCAAGCAGCGACTGCAAAGCAAGTGTCACAGAAGCAAATCCTGCAGTGTGCAGAAGAGTTCCAGCAGCCTCTTTCAGTCCTTGCTCTTCGTCTGTGAGAGCAGAGAGCAATCGTTTGTCCACTCCAAAGTTGGATTCAGGACGGCTGTGGTGTGCACCACAGATTTTCTGTTCAAACGGACTTGGAGGTGGTAAACCAAGCAGCACCTGCAAAGCAAGTGTCATCGTAGCAAATCCTGCTGTGTGCAGAAGAGTTCCAGCAGCCTCTTTCCTTTCTGGCTCTTTGTCTGTGCGAGCAGAGACCGACCGTTTGTGCACTCCAAACTCGGTTTCAGGACGGCTGGGGAGTGCACCGCAGCTGTTGGGCACAAACGGACGCCGAGGTGGCAAACCAAAGGAGCCACTGCAATACAAGGAGCACCTCTGCGAAAGATGCTGTGTGCAGACGGTTTCCAGGAGCTACTCTCAGACCTAGATCATCGCCTGATTGGTCTAAGGTACTTGCCTACTCACTCAGCAGCAGGATGTCTCAGATTGGGTGTCAGAGAGGTTCGTTCAAATGCACTTTTAGATATGCAAGCAAGGAGTGAGAGTGAAAGAGGTGGCCCGTTTGCAAAGCTTACAGACTGCTGAAGAGATCCAGCAGCCTCTTTCAGTCCTGCCTCTTCGTCTGTGCCAGCGGAAGCCAATCGTTCCTGCACTCCAAACTCGGATTTAGGATGGCTGGGGAGTGCACCACAGACTTTGTGCTCAAACGGACTTGGAGCAGGTACAGCAAGCAGCGAATGCAAAGCAAGTCTAACCATACCAAATCCTGCTGTGTGCAGATTACATCCAGCAGCCTCTTTCAGTCCTGGCTCTTCTTCTGTGTCAGCAGAGAGCAATCGTTTGTGCAGTCCAAAGTCGGATTCAGGACCGCTGGGAATTGCACCACAGATATTGCTCTCGAACGGACTTGGAGCTGGTGAAGCAAGCAGCGACTGCAAAGAAAGTGTCACAGTAGCAAATCCTGCTTTGTGCATATTACAACCTGCAAACTCTTTCCTTTCTGGCTCTTCCTGTGTGCAAGCAGAGAGCAGTCTTTTGAGCACTCCAAACTGGTATTCCGGACTTCTAGGAAATGCGCCTCAGATGTTGTGCTCAAACGGAATTGGAGCTGGTTAACCAAGCAGCACCTGCAAAGCAAGTTTCACCGTAGCAAATCCTGCTGTGTGCAGAAGAGTTCCAGCAGCCTCGTTCAGTCCTGGCTCTTAGTCTGTGCGAGCAGAGACCAACCGTTTGTGCACTCCAAACTCGGTTTCAGGACGGCTGGGGAGTGCACCGCAGCTGTTGAGCACAAAAGGACGTCGAGGTGGCAAACCAAAGGAGCCACTGCAATGCAAGTACCACCTCTGCGAAAGATGCGGTGTGCAGACGGTTTCCAGGAGCTACTTTCAGACCTGGATCATCGCCTGATTGGTCAAAGGTACTTGCCTACTCACTCAGCAGCAGGATGTCTGAGATTGGGTGTCAGAGAGGTTCTTTCAAATGCACTTTCAGATATGCAGGCAGGGAGTGAGAGTAAAAGAGGTGGCCCGGTTGCAAAGCTTACTGACTGCTGAAGAGATCCAGCAGCCTCTTTCAGTCCTGCCTCTTCGTCTGTGCCAGCAGGGACCAATCGTTCGTGCACTCCGAAGTCGGATTCAGGACGGCTGGGGAGTGCACCACTGATGTTGTACGCAAAGGGATTTTCAGGTGGCAAACCAAGGATCCACTGTAATGCAAGTACCACCTCTGCGAAAAATGCTTTGTGCAGACGGTTTCCAGTAGCTACTTTCAGACCTGGATCTTCGTCTGAGGGATCAAACATACTTGCCTACTCACTCAGCAGCAGGATGTCTGAGATTGGGTGACAGAGAGGTTCGTTCAAATGCACTTTCAGATATGCAAGCAGGGAGTAAGAGTAAAAGAGGTGGCCCGGTTGCAAAGCTTACTGACTGCTGAAGAGATCCAGCAGCCTCTTTTTCAGTCCTGGCTCTTTGTCTGTGCCAGGAGAGACCAATGGTTCATGCACTCCAAACTCGGATTCAGGACCGCTGGGGAGTGCACCACAGATGATGTGCTCAAACGGACTTGGAGCTGGCAAACCAAGCAGCCTCTGCAAAGCAAGTGCAACTGTAGCAAATCCTGCTGTGTGCAGAAGAGTTCCAGCAGCCTCGTTCAGTCCTGGCTCTTAGTCTGTGTCAGCAGAGACCAATCGTTTGTGCACTCCAAAGTCGGATTCAGGACGGCTGGGAATTGCACCACAGATGTTGTACTCGAACGGACTTGGAGCTGGTAAAGCAAGCAGCGACTGCAAACCAAGTGTCACCGCAGCAAATCCTGCTGTGTGCAGATTACAACCTGCCACCTCTTTTAGTCCTGGCTCTTCGTGTGTGCAAGCAGAGAGCAGTCTTTTGAGCACTCCATATTGGTATTCCGGACGTCTGGGGAATGTGCCACGGATGTTGTGCTCAAACGGACTTGGAGCAGGCAAACCAAGCAGCGACTGCAAAGCAAGTGTCACCCTAGAAAATCCTGCTGTGTGCAGATTGCATCCAGCAGCCTCTTTCCTTTCTGGCTCTTCGTCTGTGAGAGCAGAGAGCAATCGTTTGTCCACTCCAAGGTCGGATTCAGGACGGCTGTGGTGTGCACCACAGATTTTCTGCTCAAACGGACATGGAGCTGGTAAACCAAGCAGCACCTGCAAAGCAAGTGTCATCGTAGCAAATCCTGCTGTGTGCAGAAGAGATCCAGCAGCCTGTTTCAGTCCTACGTCTTCGTCTGTGCGAGCAGAGACCAACCGTTTGTGCACTCCAAACTCGGTTTCAGGACGACTGGGGAGTGCACCGCAGCTGTTGAGCACAAACGGATGTCGAGGTGGCAAACCAAAGGAGCCACTGCAATACAAGGAGCACCTCTGCGAAAGATGCTGTGTGCAGACGGTTTCCAGGAGCTACTTTCAGACCTGGATCATCGCCTGAGTGGTCAAACGTACTTGCCTACTCACTCAGCAGCAGGATGTCTGAGATTGGGTGTCAGAGAGGCTCGTTCAAATGCACTTTCAGATATTCAAGCAGGGAGTGAGAGTAAAAGAGGAGGCCCGGTTGAAAACCTTACTGTCTGCTGAAGAGATCCAGCAGGATCTTTCAGTCCTGGCTCTTTGTCTATGCCAGCAGAGACCAATCGTTCGTGCACTCCAATGTCGGATTTAGGACGGCTGGGGAGTGCACCACAGATGTTGTGCTTAAACGGACTTGGAGCAGGTAAATCAAGCAGTGACCTCAAAGCAAGTGTCACAGAAGCAAATCCTCCTGTGTGCAGATTACATCCAGCAGCCTCTTTCCTTTCTGGCTCTTCGTCTGGGCGTGCAGAGACCAACCGTTTGTGCACTCCAAACTCAGAATCAGGACGGCTGGGGAGTGCACCACAGATGTTGTGCTCAAACGGACTGGGAGCTGGGAAAGCAAGCAGCGACTGCAAAGCAAGTGTCACCGTAGCAAATCCTGCTGTGTGCAGAAGAGTTCCAGCAGCCTCTTTCAGTCCTGGCTCTTCGTCTGTGCGAGCAGAGACCGACCGTTTGTGCACTCCAAACTCGGTTTCAGGACGGCTGGGGAGTGCACCGCAGCTGTTGGGCACAAACGGACGCCGAGGCGGCAAACCAAAGGAGCCACTGCAATACAAGGAGCACCTCTGCGAAAGATGCTGTGTGCAGACGGTTTCCAGTAGCTACTCTCAGACCTGGATCATCGCCTGAGTGGCCAAACGTACTTCCCTACTCACTCAGCAGCAGGATGTCTGAGATTGGGTGTCAGAGAGGTTCGTTCAAATGCACTTTTAGATATGCAAGCAAGGAGTGAGAGTGAAAGAGGTGGCCCGTTTGCAAAGCTTACAGACTGCTGAAGAGATCCAGCAGCCTCTTTCAGTCCTGCCTCTTCGTCTGTGCCAGCGGAAGCCAATCGTTCCTGCACTCCAAACTCGGATTTAGGACCGCTGGGGAGTGCACCACAGACTTTGTGCTCAAACGGACTTGGAGCAGGTACAGCAAGCAGCGAATGCAAAGCAAGTCTAACCATACCAAATCCTGCTGTGTGCAGATTACATCCAGCAGCCTCTTTCAGTCCTGGCTCTTCGTCTGTGTCAGCAGAGACCAATCGTTTGTGCACTCCAAAGTCGGATTCAGGACCGCTGGGAATTGCACCACAGATATTGTTCTCGAACGAAGTTGGAGCTGTTGAAGCAAGCAGCGACTGCAAAGAAAGTATCACAGTAGCAAATCCGTCTGTGTGCAGATTACAACCTGCCACCTCTTTTACTCCTGGCTCTTTGTGTGTGCAAGCAGAGAGCAGTCTTTTGAGCACTCCATATTGGTATTCCGGACATCTGGGGAATGTGCCACGGATGTTGTGCTCAAACGGACTTGGAGCAGGCAAAGCAAGCAGCGACTGCAAAGCAAGTGTCCCCCTAGAAAATCCTGCTGTGTGCAGATTGCATCCAGCAGCCTCTTTCCTTTCTGGCTCTTCGTCTGTGAGAGCAGAGAGCAATCGTTTGTCCACTCCAAGGTCGGATTCAGGTCGGCTGTGGTGTGCACCACAGATTTTCTGCTCAAACGGACATGGAGCTGGTAAACCAAGCAGCACCTGCAAAGCAAGTGTCATCGTAGCAAATCCTGCTGTGTGCAGATTACATCCAGCAGCCTCTTTCCTTTCTGGCTCTTCGTCTGAGCAGAGACCAACCGTTTGTGCACTCCAAACTCGGTTTCAGGACGGCTGGGGAGTGCACCGCAGCTGTTGAGCACAAACGGACGTCGAGGTGGCAAACCAAAGGAGCCACTGCAATGCAAGTACCACCTCTGCGAAAGATGCGGTGTGCAGACGGTTTCCAGGAGCTACTTTCAGACCTGGATCATCGCCTGATTGGTCAAAGGTACTTGCCTACTCACTCAGCAGCAGGATGTCTGAGATTGGGTGTCAGAGAGGTTCGTTCAAATGCACTTTCAGATATGCAAGCAGGGAGTGAGAGTAAAAGAGGTGGCCCGGTTGCAAAGCTTACTGACTGCTGAAGAGATCCAGCAGCCTCTTTCAGTCCTGCCCCTTCGTCTGTGCCAGCAGAGACCAATCGTTCGTGCACTCCGAAGTCGGATTCAGGACGGCTGGGGAGTGCACCACAGATGTTGTACGCAAAGGGATTTTGAGGTGGCAAACCAAGGAGCCACTGTAATGCAAGCACCACCTCTGCGAAAAATGCTGCGTGCAGACGGTTGCCAGGAGCTACTTTCAGACCTGGATCTTCGTCTGAGGGATCAAACATACTTGCCTACTCACTCAGCAGCAGGATGTCTGAGATTGGGTGTCAGAGGGGTTCGTTCAAATGCACTTTCAGATATGCAAGCAGGGAGTGAGAGTAAAAGAGGTGGCCCGGTTGCAAAGCTTACTGACTGCTGAAGAGATCCAGCAGGCTCTTTCAGTCCTGGCTCTTTGTCTGTGCCAGCAGAGACCAATCGTTCGTGCACTCCAAACTCGGACTCAGGACCGCTGGGGAGTGCACCACAGATGATGTGCTCAAACGGACTTGGAGCTGGTAAAGCAAGCAGTGACTGCAAAGCAAGTGTCACAGGAGCAAAACCTGCTGTGTGCAGATTACAACCTGCAACCTCTTTCAGTCCTGGCTCTTCGTGTGTGCAAGCAGAGACCAGTCCTTTGAGCACTCCAAATTGGTATTCCGGACGTCTGGGGAATGCGCCACAGATGTTGTGCTCAAACGGACTTGGAGCTGGTAAAGCAAGCAGCGACTGCAAAGCAAGTGTCACCGTAGCAAATCCTGCTGTGTGCAGAAGAGTTCCAGCAGCTTCTTTCCTTCCTGGCTCTTCTTCTATGCGAGCAGAGACCAACCGTTTGTGTACTCCAAACTCGGATCCAGGATGGCTGTGGTGTGTACCACAGATTTTCTTCTGAAACGGACTTGGAGCTGGTAAAGCAAGCAGCGACTGCAAAGCAAGTGTCACAGAAGCAAATCCTGCAGTGTGCAGAAGAGTTCCAGCAGCCTCTTTCAGTCCTTGCTCTTCGTCTGTGAGAGCAGAGAGCAATCGTTTGTCCACTCCGAAGTTGGATTCAGGACGGCTGTGGTGTGCACCACAGATTTTCTGTTCAAACGGTCTTGGAGCTGGTAAACCAAGCAGCACCTGCAAAGCAAGTGTCATCGTAGCAAATCCTGCTGTGTGCAGAAGAGATCCAGCAGCCTGTTTCAGTCCTACGTCTTCGTCTGTGCGAGCAGAGACCAACCGTTTGTGCACTCCAAACTCGGTTTCAGGACGACTGGGGAGTGCACCGCAGCTGTTGAGCACAAACGGATGTCGAGGTGGCAAACCAAAGGAGCCACTGCAATACAAGGAGCACCTCTGCGAAAGATGCTGTGTGCAGACGGTTTCCAGGAGCTACTTTCAGACCTGGATCATCGCCTGAGTGGTCAAACGTACTTGCCTACTCACTCAGCAGCAGGATGTCTGAGATTGGGTGTCAGAGAGGTTCGTTCAAATGCACTTTCAGATATTCAAGCAGGGAGTGAGAGTAAAAGAGGAGGCCCGGTTGAAAACCTTACTGTCTGCTGAAGAGATCCAGCAGGATCTTTCAGTCCTGGCTCTTTGTCTATGCCAGCAGAGACCAATCGTTCGTGCACTCCAATGTCGGATTTAGGACGGCTGGGGAGTGCACCACAGATGTTGTGCTTAAACGGACTTGGAGCAGGTAAATCAAGCAGTGACCTCAAAGCAAGTGTCACAGAAGCAAATCCTCCTGTGTGCAGATTACATCCAGCAGCCTCTTTCCTTTCTGGCTCTTCGTCTGGGCGTGCAGAGACCAACCGTTTGTGCACTCCAAACTCAGAATCAGGACGGCTGGGGAGTGCACCACAGATGTTGTGCTCAAACGGACTGGGAGCAGGTAAAGCAAGCAGCGACTGCAAAGCAAGTGTCACCGTAGCAAATCCTGCTGCGTGCAGAAGAGTTCCAGCAGCCTCTTTCCTTTCTGGCTCTTCGTCTGTGCGAGCAGAGACCGACCGTTTGTGCACTCCAAACTCGGTTTCAGGACGGCTGGGGAGTGCACCGCAGCTGTTGGGCACAAACGGACGCCGAGGCGGCAAACCAAAGGAGCCACTGCAATACAAGGAGCACCTCTGCGAAAGATGCTGTGTGCAGACGGTTTCCAGTAGCTACTCTCAGACCTGGGTCATCGCCTGAGTGGCCAAACGTACTTCCCTACTCACTCAGCAGCAGGATGTCTGAGATTGGGTGTCAGAGAGGTTCGTTCAAATGCACTTTTAGATATGCAAGCAAGGAGTGAGAGTGAAAGAGGTGGCCCGTTTGCAAAGCTTACAGACTGCTGAAGAGATCCAGCAGCCTCTTTCAGTCCTGCCTCTTCGTCTGTGCCAGCGGAAGCCAATCGTTCCTGCACTCCAAACTCGGATTTAGGACCGCTGGGGAGTGCACCACAGACTTTGTGCTCAAACTGACTTGGAGCAGGTACAGCAAGCAGCGAATGCAAAGCAAGTCTAACCATACCAAATCCTGCTGTGTGCAGATTACATCCAGCAGCCTCTTTCAGTCCTGGCTCTTCGTCTGTGTCAGCAGAGACCAATCGTTTGTGCACTCCAAAGTCGGATTCAGGACCGCTGGGAATTGCACCACAGATATTGTTCTCGAACGAAGTTGGAGCTGTTGAAGCAAGCAGCGACTGCAAAGAAAGTATCACAGTAGCAAATCCGGCTGTGTGCAGATTACAACCTGCCACCTCTTTTACTCCTGGCTCTTTGTGTGTGCAAGCAGAGAGCAGTCTTTTGAGCACTCCATATTGGTATTCCGGACGTCTGGGGAATGTGCCACGGATGTTGTGCTCAAACGGACTTGGAGCAGGCAAAGCAAGCAGCGACTGCAAAGCAAGTGTCCCCCTAGAAAATCCTGCTGTGTGCAGATTGCATCCAGCAGCCTCTTTCCTTTCTGGCTCTTCGTCTGTGAGAGCAGAGAGCAATCGTTTGTCCACTCCAAGGTCGGATTCAGGTCGGCTGTGGTGTGCACCACAGATTTTCTGCTCAAACGGACATGGAGCTGGTAAACCAAGCAGCACCTGCAAAGCAAGTGTCATCGTAGCAAATCCTGCTGTGTGCAGATTACATCCAGCAGCCTCTTTCCTTTCTGGCTCTTCGTCTGAGCAGAGACCAACCGTTTGTGCACTCCAAACTCGGTTTCAGGACGGCTGGGGAGTGCACCGCAGCTGTTGAGCACAAACGGATGTCGAGGTGGCAAACCAAAGGAGCCACTGCAATGCAAGTACCACCTCTGCGAAAGATGCGGTGTGCAGACGGTTTCCAGGAGCTACTTTCAGACCTGGATCATCGCCTGATTGGTCAAAGGTACTTGCCTACTCACTCAGCAGCAGGATGTCTGAGATTGGGTGTCAGAGAGGTTCGTTCAAATGCACTTTCAGATATGCAAGCAGGGAGTGAGAGTAAAAGAGGTGGCCCGGTTGCAAAGCTTACTGACTGCTGAAGAGATCCAGCAGCCTCTTTCAGTCCTGCCCCTTCGTCTGTGCCAGCAGAGACCAATCGTTCGTGCACTCCGAAGTCGGATTCAGGACGGCTGGGGAGTGCACCACAGATGTTGTACGCAAAGGGATTTTGAGGTGGCAAACCAAGGAGCCACTGTAATGCAAGCACCACCTCTGCGAAAAATGCTGCGTGCAGACGGTTGCCAGGAGCTACTTTCAGACCTGGATCTTCGTCTGAGGGATCAAACATACTTGCCTACTCACTCAGCAGCAGGATGTCTGAGATTGGGTGTCAGAGGGGTTCGTTCAAATGCACTTTCAGATATGCAAGCAGGGAGTGAGAGTAAAAGAGGTGGCCCGGTTGCAAAGCTTACTGACTGCTGAAGAGATCCAGCAGCCTCTTTCAGTCCTGGCTCTTTGTCTGTGCCAGCAGAGACCAATCGTTCGTGCACTCCAAACTCGGACTCAGGACCGCTGGGGAGTGCACCACAGATGATGTGCTCAAACGGACTTGGAGCTGGTAAAGCAAGCAGTGACTGCAAGCAAGTGTCACAGGAGCAAAACCTGCTGTGTGCAGATTACAACCTGCAACCTCTTTCAGTCCTGGCTCTTCGTGTGTGCAAGCAGAGACCAGTCCTTTGAGCACTCCAAATTGGTATTCCGGACGTCTGGGGAATGCGCCACAGATGTTGTGCTCAAACGGACTTGGAGCTGGTAAAGCAAGCAGCGACTGCAAAGCAAGTGTCACCGTAGCAAATCCTGCTGTGTGCAGAAGAGTTCCAGCAGCCTCTTTCCTTCCTGGCTCTTCTTCTATGCGAGCAGAGACCAACCGTTTGTGTACTCCAAACTCGGATCCAGGATGGCTGTGGTGTGTACCACAGATTTTCTTCTGAAACGGACTTGGAGCTGGTAAAGCAAGCAGCGACTGCAAAGCAAGTGTCACAGAAGCAAATCCTGCAGTGTGCAGAAGAGTTCCAGCAGCCTCTTTCAGTCCTTGCTCTTCGTCTGTGAGAGCAGAGAGCAATCGTTTGTCCACTCCGAAGTTGGATTCAGGACGGCTGTGGTGTGCACCACAGATTTTCTGTTCAAACGGTCTTGCAGCTGGTAAACCAAGCAGCACCTGCAAAGCAAGTGTCATCGTAGCAAATCCTGCTGTGTGCAGAAGAGATCCAGCAGCCTGTTTCAGTCCTACGTCTTCGTCTGTGCGAGCAGAGACCAACCGTTTGTGCACTCCAAACTCGGTTTCAGGACGACTGGGGAGTGCACCGCAGCTGTTGAGCACAAACGGATGTCGAGGTGGCAAACCAAAGGAGCCACTGCAATACAAGGAGCACCTCTGCGAAAGATGCTGTGTGCAGACGGTTTCCAGGAGCTACTTTCAGACCTGGATCATCGCCTGAGTGGTCAAACGTACTTGCCTACTCACTCAGCAGCAGGATGTCTGAGATTGGGTGTCAGAGAGGTTCGTTCAAATGCACTTTTAGATATTCAAGCAGGGAGTGAGAGTAAAAGAGGAGGCCCGGTTGAAAACCTTACTGTCTGCTGAAGAGATCCAGCAGGCTCTTTCAGTCCTGGCTCTTTGTCTATGCCAGCAGAGACCAATCGTTCGTGCACTCCAATGTCGGATTTAGGACGGCTGGGGAGTGCACCACAGATGTTGTGCTTAAACGGACTTGGAGCAGGTAAATCAAGCAGTGACCTCAAAGCAAGTGTCACAGAAGCAAATCCTCCTGTGTGCAGATTACATCCAGCAGCCTCTTTCCTTTCTGGCTCTTCGTCTGGGCGTGCAGAGACCAACCGTTTGTGCACTCCAAACTCAGAATCAGGACGGCTGGGGAGTGCACCACAGATGTTGTGCTCAAACGGACTGGGAGCTGGTAAAGCAAGCAGCGACTGCAAAGCAAGTGTCACCGTAGCAAATCCTGCTGTGTGCAGAAGAGTTCCAGCAGCCTCTTTCCTTTCTGGCTCTTCGTCTGTGCGAGCAGAGACCGACCGTTTGTGCACTCCAAACTCGGTTTCAGGACGGCTGGGGAGTGCACCGGAGCTGTTGGGCACAAACGGACGCCGAGGCGGCAAACCAAAGGAGCCACTGCAATACAAGGAGCACCTCTGCGAAAGATGCTGTGTGCAGACGGTTTCCAGTAGCTACTCTCAGACCTGGGTCATCGCCTGAGTGGCCAAACGTACTTCCCTACTCACTCAGCAGCAGGATGTCTGAGATTGGGTGTCAGAGAGGTTCGTTCAAATGCACTTTTAGATATGCAAGCAAGGAGTGAGAGTGAAAGAGGTGGCCCGTTTGCAAAGCTTACAGACTGCTGAAGAGATCCAGCAGCCTCTTTCAGTCCTGCCTCTTCGTCTGTGCCAGCGGAAGCCAATCGTTCCTGCACTCCAAACTCGGATTTAGGACCGCTGGGGAGTGCACCACAGACTTTGTGCTCAAACGGACTTGGAGCAGGTACAGCAAGCAGCGAATGCAAAGCAAGTCTAACCATACCAAATCCTGCTGTGTGCAGATTACATCCAGCAGCCTCTTTCAGTCCTGGCTCTTCGTCTGTGTCAGCAGAGAGCAATCGTTTGTGCAGTCCAAAGTCGGATTCAGGACCGCTGGGAATTGCACCACAGATATTGTTCTCGAACGAAGTTGGAGCTGTTGAAGCAAGCAGCGACTGCAAAGAAAGTGTCACAGTAGCAAATCCGGCTGTGTGCAGATTACAACCTGCCACCTCTTTTACTCCTGGCTCTTTGTGTGTGCAAGCAGAGAGCAGTCTTTTGAGCACTCCATATTGGTATTCCGGACGTCTGGGGAATGTGCCACGGATGTTGTGCTCAAACGGACTTGGAGCAGGCAAAGCAAGCAGCGACTGCAAAGCAAGTGTCCCCCTAGAAAATCCTGCTGTGTGCAGATTGCATCCAGCAGCCTCTTTCCTTTCTGGCTCTTCGTCTGTGAGAGCAGAGAGCAATCGTTTGTCCACTCCAAGGTCGGATTCAGGTCGGCTGTGGTGTGCACCACAGATTTTCTGCTCAAACGGACATGGAGCTGGTAAACCAAGCAGCACCTGCAAAGCAAGTGTCATCGTAGCAAATCCTGCTGTGTGCAGATTACATCCAGCAGCCTCTTTCCTTTCTGGCTCTTCGTCTGAGCAGAGACCAACCGTTTGTGCACTCCAAACTCGGTTTCAGGACGGCTGGGGAGTGCACCGCAGCTGTTGAGCACAAACGGACGTCGAGGTGGCAAACCAAAGGAGCCACTGCAATGCAAGTACCACCTCTGCGAAAGATGCGGTGTGCAGACGGTTTCCAGGAGCTACTTTCAGACCTGGATCATCGCCTGATTGGTCAAAGGTACTTGCCTACTCACTCAGCAGCAGGATGTCTGAGATTGGGTGTCAGAGAGGTTCGTTCAAATGCACTTTCAGATATGCAAGCAGGGAGTGAGAGTAAAAGAGGTGGCCCGGTTGCAAAGCTTACTGGCTGCTGAAGAGATCCAGCAGCCTCTTTCAGTCCTGCCCCTTCGTCTGTGCCAGCAGAGACCAATCGTTCGTGCACTCCGAAGTCGGATTCAGGACGGCTGGGGAGTGCACCACAGATGTTGTACGCAAAGGGATTTTGAGGTGGCAAACCAAGGAGCCACTGTAATGCAAGCACCACCTCTGCGAAAAATGCTGCGTGCAGACGGTTGCCAGGAGCTACTTTCAGACCTGGATCTTCGTCTGAGGGATCAAACATACTTGCCTACTCACTCAGCAGCAGGATGTCTGAGATTGGGTGTCAGAGGGGTTCGTTCAAATGCACTTTCAGATATGCAAGCAGGGAGTGAGAGTAAAAGAGGTGGCCCGGTTGCAAAGCTTACTGACTGCTGAAGAGATCCAGCAGCCTCTTTCAGTCCTGGCTCTTTGTCTGTGCCAGCAGAGACCAATCGTTCGTGCACTCCAAACTCGGACTCAGGACCGCTGGGGAGTGCACCACAGATGATGTGCTCAAACGGACTTGGAGCTGGTAAAGCAAGCAGTGACTGCAAAGCAAGTGTCACAGGAGCAAAACCTGCTGTGTGCAGATTACAACCTGCAACCTCTTTCAGTCCTGGCTCTTCGTGTGTGCAAGCAGAGACCAGTCCTTTGAGCACTCCAAATTGGTATTCCGGACGTCTGGGGAATGCGCCACAGATGTTGTGCTCAAACGGACTTGGAGCAGGTAAAGCAAGCAGCGACTGCAAAGCAAGTGTCACCGTAGCAAATCCTGCTGTGTGCAGAAGAGTTCCAGCAGCCTCTTTCCTTCCTGGCTCTTCTTCTATGCGAGCAGAGACCAACCGTTTGTGTACTCCAAACTCGGATCCAGGATGGCTGTGGTGTGTACCACAGATTTTCTTCTGAAACGGACTTGGAGCTGGTAAAGCAAGCAGCGACTGCAAAGCAAGTGTCACAGAAGCAAATCCTGCAGTGTGCAGAAGAGTTCCAGCAGCCTCTTTCAGTCCTTGCTCTTCGTCTGTGAGAGCAGCGAGCAATCGTTTGTCCACTCCGAAGTTGGATTCAGGACGGCTGTGGTGTGCACCACAGATTTTCTGTTCAAACGGTCTTGGAGCTGGTAAACCAAGCAGCACCTGCAAAGCAAGTGTCATCGTAGCAAATCCTGCTGTGTGCAGAAGAGATCCAGCAGCCTGTTTCAGTCCTACGTCTTCGTCTGTGCGAGCAGAGACCAACCGTTTGTGCACTCCAAACTCGGTTTCAGGACGACTGGGGAGTGCACCGCAGCTGTTGAGCACAAACGGACGTCGAGGTGGCAAACCAAAGGAGCCACTGCAATACAAGGAGCACCTCTGCGAAAGATGCTGTGTGCAGACGGTTTCCAGGAGCTACTTTCAGACCTGGATCATCGCCTGAGTGGTCAAACGTACTTGCCTACTCACTCAGCAGCAGGATGTCTGAGATTGGGTGTCAGAGAGGTTCGTTCAAATGCACTTTCAGATATTCAAGCAGGGAGTGAGAGTAAAAGAGGAGGCCCGGTTGAAAACCTTACTGTCTGCTGAAGAGATCCAGCAGGATCTTTCAGTCCTGGCTCTTTGTCTATGCCAGCAGAGACCAATCGTTCGTGCACTCCAATGTCGGATTTAGGACGGCTGGGGAGTGCACCACAGATGTTGTGCTTAAACGGACTTGGAGCAGGTAAATCAAGCAGTGACCTCAAAGCAAGTGTCACAGAAGCAAATCCTCCTGTGTGCAGATTACATCCAGCAGCCTCTTTCCTTTCTGGCTCTTCGTCTGGGCGTGCAGAGACCAACCGTTTGTGCACTCCAAACTCAGAATCAGGACGGCTGGGGAGTGCACCACAGATGTTGTGCTCAAACGGACTGGGAGCTGGTAAAGCAAGCAGCGACTGCAAAGCAAGTGTCACCGTAGCAAATCCTGCTGTGTGCAGAAGAGTTCCAGCAGCCTCTTTCAGTCCTGGCTCTTCGTCTGTGCGAGCAGAGACCGACCGTTTGTGCACTCCAAACTCGGTTTCAGGACGGCTGGGGAGTGCACCGCAGCTGTTGGGCACAAACGGACGCCGAGGCGGCAAACCAAAGGAGCCACTGCAATACAAGGAGCACCTCTGCGAAAGATGCTGTGTGCAGACGGTTTCCAGTAGCTACTCTCAGACCTGGATCATCGCCTGAGTGGCCAAACGTACTTCCCTACTCACTCAGCAGCAGGATGTCTGAGATTGGGTGTCAGAGAGGTTCGTTCAAATGCACTTTTAGATATGCAAGCAAGGAGTGAGAGTGAAAGAGGTGGCCCGTTTGCAAAGCTTACAGACTGCTGAAGAGATCCAGCAGCCTCTTTCAGTCCTGCCTCTTCGTCTGTGCCAGCGGAAGCCAATCGTTCCTGCACTCCAAACTCGGATTTAGGATGGCTGGGGAGTGCACCACAGACTTTGTGCTCAAACGGACTTGGAGCAGGTACAGCAAGCAGCGAATGCAAAGCAAGTCTAACCATACCAAATCCTGCTGTGTGCAGATTACATCCAGCAGCCTCTTTCAGTCCTGGCTCTTCGTCTGTGTCAGCAGAGTCCAATCGTTTGTGCAGTCCAAAGTCGGATTCAGGACCGCTGTGAATTGCACCACAGATATTGTTCTCGAACGGACTTGGAGCTGGTGAAGCAAGCAGCGACTGCAAAGAAAGTGTCACAGTAGCAAATCCTGCTTTGTGCATATTACAACCTGCAAACTCTTTCCTTTCTGGCTCTTCCTGTGTGCAAGCAGAGAGCAGTCTTTTGAGCACTCCAAACTGGTATTCCGGACGTCTAGGGAATGCGCCTCAGATGTTGTGCTCAAACGGAATTGGAGCTGGTTAACCAAGCAGCACCTGCAAAGCAAGTTTCATCGTAGCAAATCCTGCTGTGTGCAGAAGAGATCCAGCAGCCTCGTTCAGTCCTGGCTCTTAGTCTGTGCGAGCAGAGACCAACCGTTTGTGCACTCCAAACTCGGATTCAGGACGGTTGGGGAGTGCACCGCAGCTGTTGAGCACAAACGGACGTCGAGGTGGCAAACCAAAGGAGCCACTGCAATGCAAGTACCACCTCTGCGAAAGATGCTGCGTGCAGACGGTTTCCAGGAGCTACTTTCAGACCTGGATCATTGCCTGAGTGGTCAAAGGTACTTCCCTACTAACTCAGCAGCAGGATGTCTGAGATTGGGTGTCAGAGAGGTTCGTTCAAATGCACTTTCAGATATGCAAGCAGGGAGTGAGAGTAAAAGAGGTGGCCCGGTTGCAAAGCTTACTGACTGCTGAAGAGATCCAGCAGGCTCTTTCAGTCCTGCCTCTTCGTCTGTGCCAGCAGAGACCAATCGTTCGTGCACTCCTAAGTCGGATTCAGGACGGCTGGGGAGTGCACCACAGATGTTGTACGCAAAGGGATTTTGAGGTGGTAAAGCAAGCAGTGACTGCAAAGCAAGTGTCACAGGAGCAAAACCTCCTGTGTGCAGATTACAACCTGCAACCTCTTTCAGTCCTGGCTCTTCGTGTGTGCAAGCAGAGACCAGTCCTTTGAGCACTCCAAATTGGTATTCCGGACGTCTGGGGAATGCGCCACAGATGTTGTGCTCAAACGGACTTGGAGCTGGTAAAGCAAGCAGCGACTGCAAAGCAAGTGTCACCGTAGCAAATCCTGCTGTGTGCAGAAGAGTTCCAGCAGCCTCTTTCCTTCCTGGCTCTTCTTCTATGCGAGCAGAGACCAACCGTTTGTGTACTCCAAACTCGGATCCAGGATGGCTGTGGTGTGTACCACAGATTTTCTTCTGAAACGGACTTGGAGCTGGTAAAGCAAGCAGCGACTGCAAAGCAAGTGTCACAGAAGCAAATCCTGCAGTGTGCAGAAGAGTTCCAGCAGCCTCTTTCAGTCCTTGCTCTTCGTCTGTGAGAGCAGCGAGCAATCGTTTGTCCACTCCGAAGTTGGATTCAGGACGGCTGTGGTGTGCACCACAGATTTTCTGTTCAAACGGTCTTGGAGCTGGAAAACCAAGCAGCACCTGCAAAGCAAGTGTCATCGTAGCAAATCCTGCTGTGTGCAGAAGAGATCCAGCAGCCTGTTTCAGTCCTACGTCTTCGTCTGTGCGAGCAGAGACCAACCGTTTGTGCACTCCAAACTCGGTTTCAGGACGACTGGGGAGTGCACCACAGATGTTGAGCACAAACGGATGTCGAGGTGGCAAACCAAAGGAGCCACTGCAATACAAGGAGCACCTCTGCGAAAGATGCTGTGTGCAGACGGTTTCCAGGAGCTACTTTCAGACCTGGATCATCGCCTGAGTGGTCAAACGTACTTGCCTACTCACTCAGCAGCAGGATGTCTGAGATTGGGTGTCAGAGAGGTTCGTTCAAATGCACTTTTAGATATTCAAGCAGGGAGTGAGAGTAAAAGAGGAGGCCCGGTTGAAAACCTTACTGTCTGCTGAAGAGATCCAGCAGGCTCTTTCAGTCCTGGCTCTTTGTCTATGCCAGCAGAGACCAATCGTTCGTGCACTCCAATGTCGGATTTAGGACGGCTGGGGAGTGCACCACAGATGTTGTGCTTAAACGGACTTGGAGCAGGTAAATCAAGCAGTGACCTCAAAGCAAGTGTCACAGAAGCAAATCCTCCTGTGTGCAGATTACATCCAGCAGCCTCTTTCCTTTCTGGCTCTTCGTCTGGGCGTGCAGAGACCAACCGTTTGTGCACTCCAAACTCAGAATCAGGACGGCTGGGGAGTGCACCACAGATGTTGTGCTCAAACGGACTGGGAGCTGGTAAAGCAAGCAGCGACTGCAAAGCAAGTGTCACCGTAGCAAATCCTGCTGTGTGCAGAAGAGTTCCAGCAGCCTCTTTCCTTTCTGGCTCTTCGTCTGTGCCAGCAGAGACCAATCGTTTGTGCACTCCAAACTCGGACTCAGGACCGCTGGGGAGTGCACCACAGATGTTGTGCTTAAACGGACTTGGAGCAGGTAAATCAAGCAGTGACTGCAAAGCAAGTGTCACAGAAGCAAATCCTCCTGTGTGCAGATTACATCCAGCAGACTCTTTCCTTTCTGGCTCTTCGTCTGTGAGAGCAGAGAGCAATCGTTTGTCCACTCCAAGGTCGGATTCAGGACGGCTGTGGTGTGCACCACAGATTTTCTGCTCAAACGGACATGGAGCTGGTAAACCAAGCAGCACCTGCAAAGCAAGTGTCATCGTAGCAAATCCTGCTGTGTGCAGAAGAGTTCCAGCAGCCTCTTTCAGTCCTGGCTCTTCGTCTGTGCGAGCAGAGACCGACCGTTTGTGCACTCCAAACTCGGTTTCAGGATGGCTGGGGAGTGCACCGGAGCTGTTGGGCACAAACGGACGCCGAGGTGGCAAACCAAAGGAGCCACTGCAATACAAGGAGCACCTCTGCGAAAGATGCTGTGTGCAGACGGTTTCCAGTAGCTACTCTCAGACCTGGATCATCGCCTGAGTGGCCAAACGTACTTCCCTACTCACTCAGCAGCAGGATGTCTGAGATTGGGTGTCAGAGAGGTTCGTTCAAATGCACTTTTAGATATGCAAGCAAGGAGTGAGAGTGAAAGAGGTGGCCCGTTTGCAAAGCTTACAGACTGCTGAAGAGATCCAGCAGCCTCTTTCAGTCCTGCCTCTTCGTCTGTGCCAGCGGAAGCCAATCGTTCCTGCACTCCAAACTCGGATTTAGGATGGCTGGGGAGTGCACCACAGACTTTGTGCTCAAACGGACTTGGAGCAGGTACAGCAAGCAGCGAATGCAAAGCAAGTCTAACTATACTAAATCCTGCTGTGTGCAGATTACGTCCAGCAGCCTCTTTCAGTCCTGGCTCTTCGTCTGTGTCAGCAGAGACCAATCGTTTGTGCACTCCAAAGTCGGATTCAGGACCGCTGGGAATTGCACCACAGATATTGTTCTCGAACGAACTTGGAGCTGGTGAAGCAAGCAGCGACTGCAAAGAAAGCAAATCCTGCTGTGTGCAGATTACAACCTGCCACCTCTTTTAGTCCTGGCTCTTTGTGTGTGCAAGCAGAGAGCAGTCTTTTGAGCACTCCAAATTGGTATTCCGGACGTCTGGGGAATGTGCCACGGATGTTGTGCTCAAACGGACTTGGAGCAGGCAAACCAAGCAGCACCTGCAAAGCAAGTGTCACCCTAGAAAATCCTGCTGTGTGCAGATTGCATCCAGCAGCCTCTTTCCTTTCTGGCTCTTCGTCTGTGAGAGCAGAGAGCAATCGTTTGTCCACTCCAAGGTCGGATTCAGGACGGCTGTGGTGTGCACCACAGATTTTCTGCCCAAACGGACATGGAGCTGGTAAACCAAGCAGCACCTGCAAAGCAAGTGTCATCGTAGCAAATCCTGCTGTGTGCAGATTACATCCAGCAGCCTCTTTCCTTTCTGGCTCTTCGTCTGGGCGTGCAGAGACCAACCGTTTGTGCACTCCAAACTCGGTTTCAGGATGGCTGGGGAGTGCGCCGCAGCTGTTGAGCACAAACGGACGTCGAGGTGGCAAACCAAAGGAGCCACTGCAATGCAAGTACCACCTCTGCGAAAGATGCTGCGTGCAGACGGTTGCCAGGAGCTACTTTCAGACCTGGATCATCGCCTGAGTGGTCAAACGTACTTGCCTACTCACTCAGCAGCAGGATGTCTGAGATTGGGTGTCAGAGAGGTTCGTTCAAATGCACTTTCAGATATGCAAGCAGGGAGTGAGAGTAAAAGAGGTGGCCCGGTTGCAAAGCTTACTGACTGCTGAAGAGATCCAGCAGGCTCTTTCAGTCCTGGCTCTTTGTCTGTGCCAGCAGAGACCAATCGTTCGTGCACTCCAATGTCGGACTCAGGACCGCTGGGGAGTGCACCACAGATGATGTGCTCAAACGGACTTGGAGCTGGTAAAGCAAGCAGTGACTGCAAAGCAAGTGTCACCGTAGCAAATCCTGCTGTGTGCAGAAGAGTTCCAGCAGCCTCTTTCCTTCCTGGCTCTTCTTCTATGCGAGCTGAGACCAACCGTTTGTGTACTCCAAACTCGGATCCAGGATGGCTGTGGTGTGTACCACAGATTTTCTTCTGAAACGGACTTGGAGCTGGTAAAGCAAGCAGCAACTGCATAGCAAGTGTCACAGAAGCAAATCCTCCTGTGTGCAGATTACATCCAGCAGCCTCTTTCCTTTCTGGCTCTTCGTCTGGGCGTGCAGAGACCAACCGTTTGTGCACTCCAAACTCAGAATCGGGACGGCTAGGGAATGCACCACAGATGCTGTGCTCAAACGGACTGGGAGCTGGTAAAGCAAGCAGCGACTGCCAAGCAAGTGTCACCGTAGCAAATCCTGCTGTGTGCAGAAGAGTTCCAGCAGCCTCTTTCCTTTCTGGCTCTTCGTCTGTGCGAGCAGAGACCGACCGTTTGTGCACTCCAAACTCGGTTTCAGGACGGCTGGGGAGTGCACCGGAGCTGTTGGGCACAAACGGACGCCGAGGCGGCAAACCAAAGGAGCCACTGCAATACAAGGAGCACCTCTGCGAAAGATGCTGTGTGCAGACGGTTTCCAGTAGCTACTCTCAGACCTAGATCATCGCCTGATTGGTCTAAGGTACTTGCCTACTCACTCAGCAGCAGGATGTCTGAGATTGGGTGTCAGAGAGGTTCGTTCAAATGCACTTTTAGATATGCAAGCAAGGAGTGAGAGTGAAAGAGGTGGCCCGTTTGCAAAGCTTACAGACTGCGGAAGAGATCCAGCAGCCTCTTTCAGTCCTGCCTCTTCGTCTGTGCCAGCGGAAGCCAATCGTTCCTGCACTCCAAACTCGGATTTAGGATGGCTGGGGAGTGCACCACAGACTTTGTGCTCAAACGGACTTGGAGCAGGTACAGCAAGCAGCGAATGCAAAGCAAGTCTAACCATACCAAATCCTGCTGTGTGCAGATTACATCCAGCAGCCTCTTTCAGTCCTGGCTCTTCGTCTGTGTCAGCAGAGAGCAATCGTTTGTGCAGTCCAAAGTCGGATTCAGGACCGCTGGGAATTGCACCACAGATATTGTTCTCGAACGGACTTGGAGCTGGTGAAGCAAGCAGCGACTGCAAAGAAAGTGTCACAGTAGCAAATCCTGCTTTGTGCATATTACAACCTGCAAACTCTTTCCTTTCTGGCTCTTCCTGTGTGCAAGCAGAGAGCAGTCTTTTGAGCACTCCAAACTGGTATTCCGGACGTCTAGATAATGCGCCTCAGATGTTGTGCTCAAACGGAATTGGAGCTGGTTAACCAAGCAGCACCTGCAAAGCAAGTTTCATCGTAGCAAATCCTGCTGTGTGCAGAAGAGTTCCAGCAGCCTCGTTCAGTCCTGGCTCTTAGTCTGTGCGAGCAGAGACCAACCGTTTGTGCACTCCAAACTCGGTTTCAGGACGGCTGGGGAGTGCACCGCAGCTGTTGAGCACAAACGGACGTCGAGGTGGCAAACCAAAGGAGCCACTGCAATGCAAGTACCACCTCTGCGAAAGATGCTGCGTGCAGACGGTTGCCAGGAGCTACTTTCAGACCTGGATCATCGCCTGAGTGGTCAAACGTACTTGCCTACTCACTCAGCAGCAGGATGTCTGAGATTGGGTGTCAGAGAGGTTCGTTCAAATGCACTTTCAGATATTCAAGCAGGGAGTGAGAGTAAAAGAGGTGGCCCGGTTGCAAAGCTTACTGACTGCTGAAGAGATCCAGCAGCCTCTTTCAGTCCTGGCTCTTTGTTTGTGCCAGCAGAGACCAATCGTTCGTGCATTCCAAACTCGGACTCAGGACCGCTGGGGAGTGCACCACAGATGATGTGCTCAAACGGACTTGGAGCAGGTAAAGCAAGCAGTGACTGCAAAGCAAGTGTCACAGTAGCAAAAGCTGCTGTGTGCAGATTACAACCTGCAACCTCTTTCAGTCCAGGCTCTTCGTGTGTGCAAGCAGAGAGCAGTCCTTTGAGCACTCCAAATTGGTATTCCGGACGTCTGGGGAATGCGCCACAGATGTTGTGCTCAAACGGACTTGGAGCTGGTAAAGCAAGCAGCGACTGCAAAGCAAGTGACACCGTAGCAAATCCTGCTGTGTGCAGAAGAGTTCCAGCAGCCTCTTTCAGTCCTGGCTCTTCGTCTGTGCGAGCAGAGACCGACCGTTTGTGCACTCCAAACTCGGTTTCAGGACGACTGGGGAGTGCACCGGAGCTGTTGGGCACAAACGGACGCCGAGGCGGCAAACCAAAGGAGCCACCGCAATACAAGGAGCACCTCTGCGAAAGATGCTGTGTGCAGACGGTTTCCAGTAGCTACTCTCAGACCTGGATCATCGCCTTAGTGGCCAAACGTACTTCCCTACTCACTCAGCAGCAGGATGTCTGAGATTGGGTGTCAGAGAGGTTCGTTCAAATGCACTTTTAGATATGCAAGCAAGGAGTGAGAGTGAAAGAGGTGGCCCGGTTGCAAAGCTTACAGACTGCTGAAGAGATCCAGCAGCCTCTTTCAGTCCTGCCTCTTCGTCTGTGCCAGCGGAAGCCAATCGTTCCTGCACTCCAAACTCGCATTTAGGATGGCTGGGGAGTGCACCACAGACTTTGTGCTCAAACGGACTTGGAGCAGGTACAGCAAGCAGCGAATGCAAAGCAAGTCTAACCATACCAAATCCTGCTGTGTGCAGATTACATCCAGCAGCCTCTTTCAGTCCTGGCTCTTCGTCTGTGTCAGCAGAGAGCAATCGTTTGTGCAGTCCAAAGTCGGATTCAGGACCACTGGGAATTGCAGCACAGATATTGTTCTCGAACGAACTTGGAGCTGGTGAAGCAAGCAGCGACTGCAAAGAAAGTGTCACAGTAGCAAATCCTGCTTTGTGCATATTACAACCTGCAAACTCTTTCCTTTCTGGCTCTTCGTGTGTGCAAGCACAGAGCAGTCTTTTGAGCACTCCAAACTGGTATTCCGGACGTCTAGGGAATGCGCCTCAGATGTTGTGCTCAAACGGAATTGGAGCTGGTTAACCAAGCAGCACCTGCAAAGCAAGTTTCATCATACCAAATCCTGCTGTGTGCAGATTACATCCAGCAGCCTCTTTCAGTCCTGGCTCTTCGTCTGTGTCAGCAGAGAGCAATCGTTTGTGCAGTCCAAAGTCGGATTCAGGACCGCTGGGAATTGCACCACAGATATTGTTCTCGAACGGACTTGGAGCTGGTGAAGCAAGCAGTGACTGCAAAGAAAGCAAATCCTGCTGTGTGCAGATTACAACCTGCCACCTCTTTTAGTCCTGGCTCTTCGTGTGTGCAAGCAGAGAGCAGTCTTTTGAGCACACCAAATTGGTATTCCGGACGTCTGGGGAATGTGCCACGGATGTTGTGCTCAAACGGACTTGGAGCAGGCAAAGCAAGCAGCGACTGCAAAGCAAGTGTCACCCTAGAAAATCCTGCTGTGTGCAGATTGCATCCAGCAGCCTCTTTCCTTTCTGGCTCTTCGTCTGTGAGAGCAGAGAGCAATCGTTTGTCCACTCCAAGGTCGGATTCAGGACGGCTGTGGTGTGCACCACAGATTTTCTGCTCAAACGGACATGGAGCTGGTAAACCAAGCAGCACCTGCAAAGCAAGTGTCATCGTAGCAAATCCTGCTGTGTGCAGATTACATCCAGCAGCCTCTTTCCTTTCTGGCTCTTCGTCTGTGCGAGCAGAGACCAACCGTTTGTGCACTCCAAACTCGGTTTCAGGATGGCTGGGGAGTGCGCCGCAGCTGTTGAGCACAAACGGACGTCGAGGTGGCAAACCAAAGGAGCCACTGCAATGCAAGTACCACCTCTGCGAAAGATGCTGCGTGCAGACGGTTGCCAGGAGCTACTTTCAGACCTGGATCATCGCCTGAGTGGTCAAAGGTACTTGCCTACTCACTCAGCAGCAGGATGTCTGAGATTGGGTGTCAGAGAGGTTCGTTCAAATGCACTTTCAGATATTCAAGCAGGGAGTGAGAGTAAAAGAGGTGGCCCGGTTGCAAAGCTTACTGACTGCTGAAGAGATCCAGCAGGCTCTTTCAGTCCTGGCTCTTTGTCTGTGCCAGCAGAGACCAATCGTTCGTGCATTCCAAACTCGGACTCAGGACCGCTGGGGAGTGCACCACAGATGATGTGCTCAAACGGACTTGGAGCTGGTAAAGCAACCAGTGACTGCAAAGCAAGTGTCACAGGAGCAAAACCTGCTGTGTGCAGATTACAACCTGCAACCTCTTTCCTTTCTGGCTCTTCGTGTGTGCAAGCAGAGAGCAGTCCTTTGAGCACTCCAAATTGGTATTCCGGACGTCTGGGGAATGCGCCACAGATGTTGTGCTCAAACGGACTTGGAGCTGGTAAAGCAAGCAGCGACTGCAAAGCAAGTGTCACCGTAGCAAATCCTGCTGTGTGCAGAAGAGTTCCAGCAGCCTCTTTCCTTCCTGGCTCTTCTTCTATGCGAGCAGAGACCAACCGTTTGTGTACTCCAAACTCGGATCCAGGATGGCTGTGTGTGGAATAATTAGGAAATTTGGGATAATTGGAAATTAAATCTATATTCGAAATGCAGCATTGTCCACACATAAGAGAGAAACGGGCTTTCAAGACCTCTCGGGCTAGGATGCAGCCGTACCTGGTATGCCAGAAATGTGCACTCCACAGCGGTTCCCGTAACAGGCGGAGGATAGAGCGAGGTGGAGATCTTGCGGTTATGTTCTGTCCTAACTTCAACAGATAAAACGGGAACTAGGTGGTACAAGAAACTGATAAGCTGCATACTTGCTACCCTGAGCCAGCGGCCTGTCATCTTCTTGACAAAATACCGTCCTAGTGTGAACTTTGCTTCATTATAATACTAAAATACACACCCCTCTCCAGTGCGACCCCCCCCCGAAATAAGACCACCTCTCTCTGAGCATGCTCTCTGAATTTTTAGTCTCATATACCTTTAAATCGAGGCGAGAGAAATTTTCGCCAATGGTAATAAAGGTATGTATGACTAGAGTCACTCAAGCTCCACCTTGAAGGTAAAAATAATATAAAATAGCCCGAGAGAAAGGGGGATTTTAGGGGAAGATACCATCGTGGACGAGTCACGGAAGATAACATCAACCGACTCCTGGGACCGGTCGACGGGCTGGACCTCTCTTCCCCCCCCATAGGGACGCCTGTGGGTAAGACTCGCACTGTATTCAGTGCTTTCCTAGGAAAACCTTAGAATCTCTATAGAGTTATTTTTATTGTCATCTGTATCTTTTAGGGCTAAGCTGTGTTAACTTTACCAAGCGCTTGTATTTATGTAACTATTATATGCACGTGCTTTTGCAGACAGTATTTATCCCCGGCAATCCATAAGAACCTGTACCTGTTGCATTAACTGCTCTGTTTTGGTAGCCAATCACAATAAACTGCACTGTTTCAGTATCCGACCGTAATTCTCGTACTTAAAGCGCCCGGTCTGACAGTAGTCTATAAATCCGGTACTCAAAGCGCTCGGTCTGACAGTAGTCTATAAATCCGGTACTTAAAGCGCTCGGTCTGACAGTAGTCTATAAATCCGGTATTCAAAGCGCCCGGTCTGACAGTAGTCTATAAATCCGGTACTCAAAGCGCTCGGTCTGACGGTAGTCTATAAATCCGGTACTTAAAGCGCTCGGTCTGACAGTAGTCTATAAATCCGATATTAAACGGACTCGGACTGATAATTGTGCATTGGGGCTGTTCCTGGCCCCTCTCTTCATAAAACCAGGGGTTTGTTTCCCCACTTGCCATTTAACGCAACAGAAAATTGGCGTAGTCGGCAGGATTGCCATGGATAAACTGCTGCAAAAATATGATTGTGCCCCTTCCCCAGCTGGGAAGGAGTGGGCCCAAAAGTTTTGGAAGGATGAAGAGAAAGTGGTAGAACGTATTGAACAGTGTCGAGCTTTACACAAGCTAAAAGTGGGAAAAGGTAAAAATGTTATGTGTGCAGTGTTAGGTGCTTGTTTATCTTGTGCACAAGAAGAAGCTAAAAATGCCCCTGCTCCTAATTTGATTTCTGATGCAGAATATACTGCTCTGAAGTCAGAAAATGAGGTGTTAAAATCATCATTAACCTTTCACAAGGAGACAGGAGAAACATTGAAAGCTCACAACAATAAACTGGAGAGCGAAAACAAAGACTTGCGAGATCAAAATGTTCACCTTGTATCTCGGGTTGATCGACTCTGGGGTGAAAATAAGGCGTTAAGAACCCAGATTGATCGACTTGCAGATCATAATTATCAACTCAAACAGATGATGGAAATGGTGAGCGGACTGTTAGATAAAATGCAGCCTTCTGCCACAGTGCAGCAGATCCGGAGGTTAATGTCTTGCCCCTCTCAGACTGAAGATTTATGGTCTGATAGCGATCAGGAAGAGGCTCTGATTCCTTTACGACCTCTAATTAAGACCGAGGTTACTGATAGTGGTAATGGCGAAATCCATACAACTATACGTGCCACTGCATGGTCACCCACAGAGTTAATGAATTTAAAGGAAAAATACTCTAGACGAGCTGGAGAATCTGAGACAGAATATCTGTGGCGAGTCTCCCTGCAGGGGGGAGATACGATTATGCTAAGTGAGGAAGAAGCAGGAGGTTTTTGGGGACCTGGAGTGTTTTTAGCCACCACACCAGGGGATCATCATTACTCTCTAACTGCTCGGGTGGCATACTGGGCAGGGGGGTTAGACCCACGAGAGAGAGGAGAACCGTTATCAATTCAAGCTGCCAGCTATTCTGATTTAACTGAGGCAGTGCAGAAAGCTGCTTGTATACAAGCAATGTATAATAGAGGTGATATGCGAAGATCCCCTATGACAGCGGCTATAGACCCTGACCGACTAAACCCTCTCATTCGCGGTTTCCCTGATTGTCTCAAAACCTTTATAGTCACAATTCAAGACCGCATACGAGAGGGTAGTAACAGGCGAGGCCAACGAGCTTATTCACTCACCTGGAGTGAATTTGTCCATGAAATAGATCTATATGGACGTAAAATGGGATGGGTCAGCTCATCTAAGGAAAAACCCTCTGACCACACTCGAAAAGTTCGTCAGATACACACTCGGAATTCTAATTCCGATCAAAATCAAGCTGAAAATGCTAAATCCAATCGTTTTTATACCCATGACTCTAACTTTGATGGGAAGTTTAGACCTAACACGGGGCGGAAGGACTTGTGGTACCAGGCCACAGAACTGGGTGTACCTCGATACCTCTTACGAGGAATGTCGACGAAAGACCTTTATACATTGATTCGATCTATAACTGAGAGGAATAATTCAGTAAGGGAAAAGCGATTGGGCAAAGGATTCCCAAATTATGAGACAGAAAAAAAGGAAAAGATACCTTCTGCACCAGAAAATGATCTGATTGACCTGTCAGAATCTCAGCAAAAAAACTTCCATCCCCGGGGAGGGCAGTGAGCCACCCTGCCCGGCGGGTGTTAGCAGTGCAATGGCTCTCTAATAATAACTCAGAACCTATTATTGCCATTCCAGTGGGACCCCGGAAAATATTAGTGGAATTCCTTATTGATACTGGGGCTCAAATGTCGGTGATAACTAATGAAACAGCACAAGCTTTAGGCATAAAACCTACTCGGCATAAAGTTAAATTCACAGGAATTGATGGTGTAATAAAGGAGTGTCCCACTGCAAAAATAACCCTTTGGTTACCGGAAGAGCAGAGACTAACTCGGGTAGAAGTATTAGTTGGTGCTGCACACACTAACCTTTTAGGATTTGACATTTTGTGTGGGCGAACATGGAAACTCCCAGATGGAACTGTGTGGAGTTTCGCAGGACATGAACAAGGGTCAAGCACCATGAGGTTAAGTCTGTTGCAGACATCTATACCTTTACCTCCATCTAAAATTACCAATGTTCGGCAATACCCGTTACCTGCAGCAGCACTTACAGGGGTTGACGGGGTGGTAACAGAATTAGAAAAAAGAGGTATTATTAAACGAACTCATTCACCTTACAATTCTCCAGTGTGGCCTGTAAAGAAACCCACCGGACAGTGGCGCTTTACAGTAGATTATCGACAATTAAATGCCAATACTGCTCCTTTAACCGCAGCAGTCCCAAATATTGCTGAAATTGTGACAATGATACAAGGAGCCGCCCACTCCTGGATGGCTGCCTTAGATGTTAAGGATATGTTTTTCATGATTCCTCTCCAGGAACAGGACAAAGCCCAGTTTGCATTCACATGGAAAGGAATCCAATACACTTTTAACCGACTTCCACAGGGATATAAACATTCCCCTACTATTGCACACAATGCTTTGGCAAAAATTTTGGCAGAAATTCCCATTCCTCCTGGTGTGGCAGTATATCAATATATTGATGATATACTGATTGGGGGAGAAAATCAAGAAAGTGTAAAAGATACAATGGAAATAATTCGAAAGACATTACTCGAATTAGACTTGGAAATTCCAGACTCGAAGTGTCAGGGACCTGCACAGGAAGTTAAATTCCTGGGCGTCTGGTGGATAAAAGGAGCTGCTTCTATTCCTCAAGACACCCTGGAAACCCTGGAACATGGACAAAATCCATCTGGTGTAAAAGAGTTACAACAAATTTTGGGAACTTTAGGTTATTGGCGTAAACATATCCCTGGCTTTTCCATTATTGCCCGTCCTCTGTATAATCTGCTTAAAAAAGGAAAAGCCTGGGAATGGACTGAACAACACACTAAAGCATTAGAACTGCTAATAAAGGAGTTAAGGATATTTCAACAGCTCGGTCCTATACATCCAACTGACCCAATCCATGTAGAATGGGGGTTCAGTGAACATGGTTCTCACTGTAACTTATGGCAAAAAGGACCAGAAGGACCAGAAAGACCACTAGAATTCAGCTCTCACTCTTTCAACGATACAGAAAGAAGGTATTCAGATCTTGAAAAAGGCTTGTTATCCCTAGTAAGAGCAGTAAAACGAGCAGAACAAATAAGGAGAGAACAAGGTGTAATCATTCGCGGACCCTTTCGCCTCCTAGATGTAGTCCGTAAAGGAACGGCACCACCTGCCGGCATTGCACAAAAACCCACGGTTCGTAAATGGTATGCTTACTTAGAGGGCATTAATGAAATTATGCCTATTTCAGAAGGCAGTGTTAAAGTGTCCAAACTACAAAAAGACATAGATGGTACTCGGCTATTCCAGTCTCCGCCTGATAAACCATCTCCAATTCAGGAAGCACCCCCTCTTAAGGGAGGTAGTGATCTCACTGGAGTGTGGTTTACAGATGCATCATCCTATCGAGAAAACAATAAATGGAAATACACAGCTGTGGCATTAGAAGTAGCAACCAATGAAAAAATAACTGAAACAGGAGAAGGAAGTGCACAAGTGGGAGAACTTAGAGCAGTCCTGCTAGCTGCACAGCATGGTGCTAGCCACATTTATACTGATTCATATGCTGTTTTTAAAGGAGCCACTGAATGGGTGGGTCATTGGGCAGCGAATGATTGGCAGGTAAATAGAGTCCCAGTTTGGGAAACTGATAGCTGGAAACAACTGTTAGAGATAGGGGAACAAAGGAAATTACATATTGGTTGGGTAAAAGGACACGATCGTTCAAACTCAATCACTGCTCAATTTAACCAGGAGGTAGACAGCCTCACACGACTGAGAAAAATTGATGTCATAAATGATGACCATGAATGGGAACGATTGCTTGAATGGTTACATGTTAAACGTGGTCACACTGGTAGGGCAGATTTATACCGAGAAGGCTTAGCTCGAGGATGGCCTGTATCAGTTAAGCTATGTGAACAAGTAGTAACTGCCTGCTCACAGTGTCGCTTGCGACTCAATAAAGACCATCCGAGTAAAGCCCCTCCCCTGCACATCAGAGATAAGAAAACATTATGGCATTCCTGGCAAATTGATTATATTGGACCTTTGAGACCTTCAGGTAATAAGAAATACATCCTGGTAGGAGTAGAAATCATCTCTGGCCTCACCATGGCTACTAGTGTAAAATCAGCTACAGGGGAAAACACAGTAAAAGCTCTTCAAGGATGGTTTAGTACACTCCCCCTTCCAGAGGAAATCCAAAGTGATAATGGTTCACACTTTACAGCTACAGTGGTACAAGACTGGGCCAAAGAGGAAGGAATTCGGTGGGTATTCCACACCCCCTATTATCCTCAGGCCAATGGAATTGTGGAGCGCACCAACGGGTTGGTCAAACGCTTTGCGAAAACTCATGAACCTGAATGGGACTTGCGACTACCCGATGCCATTTATCAATTAAATAACAGATGGAGTGGAGATGGTTGCCCTAAAATGAAGGCCTTTTGTGCATCAGCTACCACCATCGCTCCAAAAATACACACTAAACCAGGAGAATACCCCACCGGTTTTTATGCAGGACAACCAGTATTGGTAAAAATGCCTCAAATTGGAACAGTACCAATGGTACTAGTTACCCCCAAAAATCTTTATGCCTGGGAAGCCAAAGACTGTACAGGAAAGGTACATCGGATTAGTGTTCGGTGGATTTTACCTTCCTTTTAACCCCGTCGGTCCCAAGACCGAGCATGTTTTCCTTTTTCTTTTATGTTCGCAGAGATTCTAGATGAACTGCACGTGGACGGACGGATTGGCCTACACAGAACTTGAGTGCATCCAGGGAATTTTGTCACTCATCCTAGCCGTAGTGGTATTTATCACATTCATGATCATTTGTCAACCTAAGTTTTAAGGAGAAAATGGTAGACCGTAGAATTGGACCCACATTATGTTTCCTCCTAATAATACCCAGTCTTTTGGCTACAGACATACAGTGGCCTTGGTCTAAGGCTCGGGTGCAATATACTGGGCGAATGGGAACCCCTCCTGCAAATTTAAACCTGTTAACAATGGTTATACATGGAACAGAGATGTATCAAGAAAATGAGTGGAGTTGGGATGGCACACATAGAGTTCCACGACTATCAGGGGTGATGGGGGAAGAAATAAAAGTGGGATGTAGAGTTATCAATGGATCCACCCACAAACAAGCAAGACAGATCTCTGTAACCAAAATAAAAACAAAGGAAAGACAAATAAAAGTCTGCACTGGGGAGAGATGGGATTGTTGGCACAACTTTACTTTAATCCAACCAGTCTTTGTGACCTGTCTCTGGGCACAAGACAACATAGGGTTGTCCTTTAAATTCAAAGTTAATACCATGACAACTACCCCTGTGCCAGATACGAAACCAACTTCCCAGTCAATGCTTGAAACTATGTCCACTCAACCTCCCGTTAGTTTAGCTCCTTATGTTTATAACATTGGACCTTATGTCGTCAAAAATACTGGTCAACAACAGATATTGTTTAACCCATCATACTCCCCCAAACGAGTAGAACTATCTATGCAAATCAACATCTCTGCAATTAAACCTACATGTTCACCATTCCTGGACACATCATATGCAGGATGGTCAACATGGTTACATGGACGAACCTTCACCCCCTTAAAACGATCAAAGAGAGATGTAACTGGTATCCTAGGAACAGGGCTGGGAGTCTTGAATAGCATTGATGCGGAAATTCTAGCCAACAAACTAGCCACAATAACTCATGACTTGACCAAATTGAAATACCCTTTACAATCTTCTCTTTTGGCTTTGGGAAATCACCAATGGTTTTTATCGAATATATTACCTCAATGGGAGGAAACGAGTGAAAAGGACCACCAGCTAATTTTAGATACACTTGATGTCGCTCAAAACAACATCTCTTTGGCTCTCAGTTGTATCCAAGCCCAGATATGGATACAATCAATGACAGCCGCAATCATAAGGGAAGGTGAAGAAGGTACCT
This sequence comes from Ara ararauna, assembly GCA_028858755.1. Classification (NCBI taxonomy): domain Eukaryota; kingdom Metazoa; phylum Chordata; class Aves; order Psittaciformes; family Psittacidae; genus Ara; species Ara ararauna. The sequence goes on from CM054385.1 coordinate 15,641,849, forward strand.
TACCCACTGAAATTCGAAAAGTAATCTGGGATAATGCAATTGAATTTGAAAGGAAATTCCAATCTTGGTGGCACCTGATTAATTTCACTTATGACCCCATTGAGAGTAAAGTCACTGCTTTTGTCCTCACAATACGCAATGCTTCGGTACGTACCATATACCCAATCATTGCGCTAGGACTGAATCACCATGAAACCGTGCTCTACCCAATTGAACATAGAGTATGGGCGCAATATATCAATAAATGGCAAACTGTTGACGTCGATGCATGTATCACACGAAACCAACAAGGATTCATTTGTGAAAGTAATACCATAAAAGCACAAGACATTTGTCTTGACACAGAGCAAAATGTTTGTCATTTTGAAATACATCCCAATGAAAATCCAGAAACTATGCTTGTATATATTGGAAAAGGATGTGCTTGTATGAGAACTCTTTGCAACTTCATATTAATAGATGATGTTACTATGAATATCACTGATCACACTAACCTTTGTATTTGTAACTTTACTAACATTATTGGGTGTGACTTCAATTATTCAGCTCCTGTTACTTCTCAACAATTGTTGCGATCAAGACACACGCTGTATAATGACTTGTTATTCACTCCTATTGGGATGAATCTCACATTGGTGAGAAAGCTGCTACACCATGAAGACTTGAAGCAGTTGTTGACCCAGGCCAAGGAAAAAGGACAAAGAACTCTGATCACTGTCCACCATGATACAGAAGAAATCCATCAGGTGTTGGAAAGAGTCCAGAAAGATGCGGAAAATAAGTGGTGGGACACTCTCTTTGGATGGTCACCAACTGCCACAGGCATTTTGAACAGGATGCTTCACCCCGTTGTGATTTTGTTAATACTCACTGTATTAGGTTTTGCCTTGACAATCGCTTTGTATATTAGACTTTGGATTATGTTAAAACGCTTAACTAATTTAGCAACCCCACAGGATGTATATGTCCTTAGCAATCCTCACTCAAAAAGTATATGGGACATTCCAGATTCCTTCTAAACATTGTGAAGCTTGAGTGACTATAGTCACGGGGTGGATTATGTGGAATAATTAGGAAATTTGGGATAATTGGAAATTAAATCTATATTCGAAATGCAGCATTGTCCACACATAAGAGAGAAACGGGCTTTCAAGGCCTCTCGGGCTAGGATGCAGCTGTACCTGGTATGCCAGGAATGTGCACTCCACAGCGGTTCCCGTAACAGGCGGAGGATAGAGCGAGGTGGAGATCTTGCGGTTATGTTCTGTCCTAACTTCAACAGATAAAACGGGAACTAGGTGGTACAAGAAACTGATAAGCTGCATACTTGCTACCCTGAGCCAGCGGCCTGTCATCTTCTTGACAAAATACCGTCCTAGTGTGAACTTTGCTTCATTATAATACTAAAATACACACCCCTCTCCAGTGCGACCCCCCCCCGAAATAAGACCACCTCTCTCTGAGCATGCTCTCTGAATTTTTAGTCTCATATACCTTTAAATCGAGGCGAGAGAAATTTTCGCCAATGGTAATAAAGGTATGTATGACTAGAGTCACTCAAGCTCCACCTTGAAGGTAAAAATAATATAAAATAGCCCGAGAGAAAGGGGGATTTTAGGGGAAGATACCATCGTGGACGAGTCACGGAAGATAACATCAACCGACTCCTGGGACCGGTCGACGGGCTGGACCTCTCTTCCCCCCCCCATAGGGACGCCTGTGGGTAAGACTCGCACTGTATTCAGTGCTTTCCTAGGAAAACCTTAGAATCTCTATAGAGTTATTTTTATTGTCATCTGTATCTTTTAGGGCTAAGCTGTGTTAACTTTACCAAGCGCTTGTATTTATGTAACTATTATATGCACGTGCTTTTGCAGACAGTATTTATCCCCGGCAATCCATAAGAACCTGTACCTGTTGCATTAACTGCTCTGTTTTGGTAGCCAATCACAATAAACTGCACTGTTTCAGTATCCGACCGTAATTCTCGTACTTAAAGCGCCCGGTCTGACAGTAGTCTATAAATCCGGTACTCAAAGCGCTCGGTCTGACAGTAGTCTATAAATCCGGTACTTAAAGCGCTCGGTCTGACAGTAGTCTATAAATCCGGTATTCAAAGCGCCCGGTCTGACAGTAGTCTATAAATCCGGTACTCAAAGCGCTCGGTCTGACGGTAGTCTATAAATCCGGTACTTAAAGCGCTCGGTCTGACAGTAGTCTATAAATCCGATATTAAACGGACTCGGACTGATAATTGTGCACTGGGGCTGTTCCTGGCCCCTCTCTTCATAAAACCAGGGGTTTGTTTCCCCACTTGCCATTTAACGCAACACTGTGGTGTGTACCACAGATTTTCTTCTGAAACGGACTTGGAGCTGGTAAAGCAAGGAGCGACTGCAAAGCAAGTGTCACAGAAGCAAATCCTCCTGTGTGCAGATTACATCCAGCAGCCTCTTTCCTTTCTGGCTCTTCGTCTGGGCGTGCAGAGACCAACCGTTTGTGCACTCCAAACTCAGAATCAGGACGGCTGGGGAGTGCACCACAGATGCTGTGCTCAAACGGACTGGGAGCTGGTAAAGCAAGCAGCGACTGCCAAGCAAGTGTCACCGTAGCAAATCCTGCTGTGTGCAGAAGAGTTCCAGCAGCCTCTTTCAGTCCTGGCTCTTCGTCTGTGCGAGCAGAGACCGACCGTTTGTGCACTCCAAACTCGGTTTCAGGACGGTTGGGGAGTGCACCGGAGCTGTTGGGCACAAACGTCGCCGAGGTGGCAAACCAAAGGAGCCACTGCAATACAAGGAGCACCTCTGCGAAAGATGCTGCGTGCAGACGGTTTCCAGTAGCTACTCTCAGACCTGGATCATCGCCTGAGTGGCCAAACGTACTTCCCTACTCACTCAGCAGCAGGATGTCTGAGATTGGGTGTCAGAGAGGTTCGTTCAAATGCACTTTTAGATATGCAAGCAAGGAGTGAGAGTGAAAGAGGTGGCCCGTTTGCAAAGCTTACAGACTGCTGAAGAGATCCAGCAGCGTCTTTCAGTCCTGCCTCTTCGTCTGTGCCAGCGGAAGCCAATCGTTCCTGCACTCCAAACTCGGATTTAGGATGGCTGGGGAGTGCACCACAGACTTTGTGCTCAAACGGACTTGGAGCAGGTACAGCAAGCAGCGAATGCAAAGCAAGTCTAACCATACCAAATCCTGCTGTGTGCAGATTACATCCAGCAGCCTCTTTCAGTCCTGGCTCTTCGTCTGTGTCAGCAGAGAGCAATCGTTTGTGCACTCCAAAGTCGGATTCAGGACCGCTGGGAATTGCACCACAGATATTGTTCTCGAACGGACTTGGAGCTGGTGAAGCAAGCAGCGACTGCAAAGAAAGTGTCACAGTAGCAAATCCTGCTTTGTGCATATTACAACCTGCAAACTCTTTCCTTTCTGGCTCTTCCTGTGTGCAAGCAGAGAGCAGTCTTTTGAGCACTCCAAACTGGTATTCCGGACGTCTAGGGAATGCGCCTCAGATGTTGTGCTCAAACGGAATTGGAGCTGGTTAACCAAGCAGCACCTGCAAAGCAAGTTTCATGGTAGCAAATCCTGCTGTGTGCAGAAGAGTTCCAGCAGCCTCTTTCAGTCCTGGATCTTAGTCTGTGCGAGCAGAGACCAACCGTTTGTGCACTCCAAACTCGGTTTCAGGACGGCTGGGGAGTGCACCGCAGCTGTTGAGCACAAACGGACGTCGAGGTGGCAAACCAAAGGAGCCACTGCAATGCAAGTACCACCTCTGCGAAAGATGCTGCGTGCAGACGGTTGCCAGGAGCTACTTTCAGACCTGGATCATCGCCTGAGTGGTCAAACGTACTTGCCTACTCACTCAGCAGCAGGATGTCTGAGATTGGGTGTCAGAGAGGTTCGTTCAAATGCACTTTCAGATATTCAAGCAGGGAGTGAGAGTGAAAGAGGTGGCCCGGTTGCAAACCTTACTGACTGCTGAAGAGATCCAGCAGGCTCTTTCAGTCCTGGCTCTTTGTCTATGCCAGCAGAGACCAATCGTTCGTGCACTCCAATGTCGGATTTAGGACGGCTGGGGAGTGCACCACAGATGATGTGCTTAAACGGACTTGGAACAGGTAAATCAAGCAGCGACTGCAAAGCAAGTGTCACAGAAGCAAATCCTCCTGTGTGCAGATTACATCCAGCAGCCTCTTTCCTTTCTGGCTCTTCGTCTGGGCGTGCAGAGACCAACCGTTTGTGCACTCCAAACTCAGAATCAGGACGGCTGGGGAGTGCACCACAGATGCTGTGCTCAAACGGACTGGGAGCTGGTAAAGCAAGCAGCGACTGCCAAGCAAGTGTCACCGTAGCAAATCCTGCTGTGTGCAGAAGAGTTCCAGCAGCCTCTTTCAGTCCTGGCTCTTCGTCTGTGTGAGCAGAGACCGACCGTTTGTGCACTCCAAACTCGGTTTCAGGACGGCTGGGGAGTGCACCGCAGCTGTTGGGCACAAACGTCGCCGAGGTGGCGAACCAAAGGAGCCACTGCAATACAAGGAGCACCTCTGCGAAAGATGCTGTGTGCAGACGGTTTCCAGTAGCTACTCTCAGACCTGGATCATCGCCTGAGTGGCCAAACGTACTTCCCTACTCACTCAGCAGCAGGATGTCTGAGATTGGGTGTCAGAGAGGTTCGTTCAAATGCACTTTTAGATATGCAAGCAAGGAGTGAGAGTGAAAGAGGTGGCCCGTTTGCAAAGCTTACAGACTGCTGAAGAGATCCAGCAGCGTCTTTCAGTCCTGCCTCTTCGTCTGTGCCAGCGGAAGCCAATCGTTCCTGCACTCCAAACTCGGATTTAGGATGGCTGGGGAGTGCACCACAGACTTTGTGCTCAAACGGACTTGGAGCAGGTACAGCAAGCAGCGAATGCAAAGCAAGTCTAACCATACCAAATCCTGCTGTGTGCAGATTACATCCAGCAGCCTCTTTCAGTCCTGGCTCTTCGTCTGTGTCAGCAGAGAGCAATCGTTTGTGCACTCCAAAGTCGGATTCAGGACCGCTGGGAATTGCACCACAGATATTGTTCTCGAACGGACTTGGAGCTGGTGAAGCAAGCAGCGACTGCAAAGAAAGCAAATCCTGCTGTGTGCAGATTACAACCTGCCACCACTTTTAGTCCTGGCTCTTTGTGTGTGCAAGCAGAGAGCAGTCTTTTGAGCACTCCAAATTGGTATTCCGGACGTCTGGGGAATGTGCCACGGATGTTGTGCTCAAACGGACTTGGAGCAGGCAAAGCAAGCAGCGACTGCAAAGCAAGTGTCACCCTAGAAAATCCTGCTGTGTGCAGATTGCATCCAGCAGCCTCTTTCCTTTCTGGCTCTTCGTCTGTGAGAGCAGAGAGCAATCGTTTGTCCACTCCAAGGTCGGATTCAGGACGGCTGTGGTGTGCACCACAGATTTTCTGCTCAAACGGACATGGAGCTGGTAAACCAAGCAGCACCTGCAAAGCAAGTGTCATCGTAGCAAATCCTGCTGTGTGCAGATTACATCCAGCAGCCTCTTTCCTTTCTGGCTCTTCGTCTGTGCGAGCAGAGACCAACCGTTTGTGCACTCCAAACTCGGTTTCAGGATGGCTGGGGAGTGCGCCGCAGCTGTTGAGCACAAACGGACGTCGAGGTGGCAAACCAAAGGAGCCACTGCAATGCAAGTACCACCTCTGCGAAAGATGCTGCGTGCAGACGGTTGCCAGGAGCTACTTTCAGACCTGGATCATCGCCTGAGTGGTCAAACGTACTTGCCTACTCACTCAGCAGCAGGATGTCTGAGATTGGGTGTCAGAGAGGTTCGTTCAAATGCACTTTCAGATATTCAAGCAGGGAGTGAGAGTGAAAGAGGCGGCCCGGTTGCAAACCTTACTGACTGCTGAAGAGATCCAGCAGGCTCTTTCAGTCCTGGCTCTTTGTCTATGCCAGCAGAGACCAATCGTTCGTGCACTCCAATGTCGGATTTAGGACGGCTGGGGAGTGCACCACAGATGATGTGCTTAAACAGACTTGGAGCAGGTAAATCAAGCAGTGACTGCAAAGCAAGTGTCACAGAAGCAAATCCTCCTGTGTGCAGATTACATCCAGCAGCCTCTTTCCTTTCTGGCTCTTCGTCTGGGCGTGCAGAGACCAACCGTTTGTGCACTCCAAACTCAGAATCAGGACGGCTGGGGAGTACACCACAGATGATGTGCTCAAACGGACTTGGAGCTGGTAAAGCAAGCAGTGACTGCAAAGCAAGTGTCACAGTAGCAAATCCTGCTGTGTGCAGATTACAACCTGCAACCTCTTTCCTTTCTGGCTCTTCGTGTGTGCAAGCAGAGAGCAGTCCTTTGAGCACTCCAAATTGGTATTCCGGACGTCTGGGGAATGCGCCACAGATGTTGTGCTCAAACGGACTTGGAGCTGGTAAAGCAAGCAGCGACTGCAAAGCAAGTGTCACACTAGAAAATCCTGCTGTGTGCAGAAGAGTTCCAGCAGCCTCTTTCCTTCCTGGCTCCTCTTCTATGCGAGCAGAGACCAACCGTTTGTGTACTCCAAACTCGGATCCAGGATGGCTGTGGTGTGTACCACAGATTTTCTTCTGAAACGGACTTGGAGCTGGTAAAGCAAGCAGCGACTGCAAAGCAAGTGTCACAGAAGCAAATCCTCCTGTGTGCAGATTACATCCAGCAGCCTCTTTCCTTTCTGGCTCTTCGTCTGGGCGTGCAGAGACCAACCGTTTGTGCACTCCAAACTCAGAATCAGGACGGCTGGGGAGTGCACCACAGATGCTGTGCTCAAACGGACTGGGAGCTGGTAAAGCAAGCAGCGACTGCCAAGCAAGTGTCACCGTAGCAAATCCTGCTGTGTGCAGAAGAGTTCCAGCAGCCTCTTTCCTTTCTGGCTCTTCGTCTGTGCGAGCAGAGACTGACCGTTTGTGCACTCCAAACTCGGTTTCAGGACGGCTGGGGAGTGCACCGGAGCTGTTGGGCACAAACGTCGCCGAGGTGGCAAACCAAAGGAGCCACTGCAATACAAGGAGCACCTCTGCGAAAGATGCTGTGTGCAGACGGTTGCCAGGAGCTACTCTCAGACCTGGATCATCGCCTGAGTGGCCAAACGTACTTCCCTACTCACTCAGCAGCAGGATGTCTGAGATTGGGTGTCAGAGAGGTTCGTTCAAATGCACTTTTAGATATGCAAGCAAGGAGTGAGAGTGAAAGAGGTGGCCCGTTTGCAAAGCTAACAGACTGCTGAAGAGATCCAGCAGCCTCTTTCAGTCCTGCCTCTTCGTCTGTGCCAGCGGAAGCCAATCGTTCCTGCACTCCAAACTCGGATTTAGGATGGCTGGGGAGTGCACCACAGACTTTGTGCTCAAACGGACTTGGAGCAGGTACAGCAAGCAGCGAATGCAAAGCAAGTCTACCCATACCAAATCCTGCTGTGTGCAGATTACATCCAGCAGCCTCTTTCAGTCCTGGCTCTTCGTCTGTGTCAGCAGAGACCAATCGTTTGTGCACTCCAAAGTCGGATTCAGGTCCGCTGGGAATTGCACCACAGATATTGTTCTCAAACGAACTTGGAGCTGGTGAAGCAAGCAGCGACTGCAAAGAAAGCAAATCCTGCTGTGTGCAGATTACAACCTGCCACCTCTTTTAGTCCTGGCTCTTCGTGTGTGCAAGCAGAGAGCAGTCTTTTGAGCACTCCAAATTGGTATTCCGGACGTCTGGGGAATGTGCCACGGATGTTGTGCTCAAACGGACTTGGAGCAGGCAAAGCAAGCAGCGACTGCAAAGCAAGTGTCACCCTAGAAAATCCTGCTGTGTGCAGATTGCATCCAGCAGCCTCTTTCCTTTCTGGCTCTTCGTCTGTGAGAGCAGAGAGCAATCGTTTGTCCACTCCAAGGTCGGATTCAGGACGGCTGTGGTGTGCACCACAGATTTTCTGCTCAAACGGACATGGAGCTGGTAAACCAAGCAGCACCTGCAAAGCAAGTGTCATCGTAGCAAATCCTGCTGTGTGCAGATTACATCCAGCAGCCTCTTTCCTTTCTGGCTCTTCGTCTGTGCGAGCAGAGACCAACCGTTTGTGCACTCCAAACTCGGTTTCAGGATGGCTGGGGAGTGCGCCGCAGCTGTTGAGCACAAACGGACGTCGAGGTGGCAAACCAAAGGAGCCACTGCAATGCAAGTACCACCTCTGCGAAAGATGCTGCGTGCAGACGGTTGCCAGGAGCTACTTTCAGACCTGGATCATCGCCTGAGTGGTCAAAGGTACTTGCCTACTCACTCAGCAGCAGGATGTCTGAGATTGGGTGTCAGAGAGGTTCGTTCAAATGCACTTTCAGATATGCAAGCAGGGAGTGAGAGTAAAAGAGGTGGCCCGGTTGCAAAGCTTACTGACTGCTGAAGAGATCCAGCAGGCTCTTTCAGTCCTGGCTCTTTGTCTGTGCGAGCAGAGACCAATCGTTCGTGCATTCCAAACTCGGACTCAGGACCGCTGGGGAGTGCACCACAGATGATGTGCTCAAACGGACTTGGAGCTGGTAAAGCAAGCAGTGACTGCAAAGCAAGTGTCACAGTAGCAAATCCTGCTGTGTGCAGATTACAACCTGCAACCTCTTTCCTTTCTGGCTCTTCGTGTGTGCAAGCAGAGAGCAGTCCTTTGAGCACTCCAAATTGGTATTCCGGACGTCTGGGGAATGCGCCACAGATGTTGTGCTCAAACGGACTTGGAGCTGGTAAAGCAAGCAGCGACTGCAAAGCAAGTGTCACCGTAGCAAATCCTGCTGGGTGCAGAAGAGTTCCAGCAGCCTCTTTCCTTTCTGGCTCTTCTTCTATGCGAGCAGAGACCAACCGTTTGTGTACTCCAAACTCGGATCCAGGATGGCTGTGGTGTGTACCACAGATTTTCTTCTGAAACGGACTTGGAGCTGGTAAAGCAAGCAGCGACTGCAAAGCAAGTGTCACAGAAGCAAATCCTCCTGTGTGCAGATTACATCCAGCAGCCTCTTTCCTTTCTGGCTCTTCGTCTGGGCGTGCAGAGACCAACCGTTTGTGCACTCCAAACTCAGAATCAGGACGGCTGGGGAGTGCACCACAGATGCTGTGCTCAAACGGACTGGGTGCTGGTAAAGCAAGCAGCGACTGCCAAGCAAGTGTCACCGTAGCAAATCCTGCTGTGTGCAGAAGAGTTCCAGCAGCCTCTTTCAGTCCTGGCTCTTCGTCTGTGCGAGCAGAGACTGACCGTTTGTGCACTCCAAACTCGGTTTCAGGACGGCTGGGGAGTGCACCGGAGCTGTTGGGCACAAACGTCGCCGAGGTGGCAAACCAAAGGAGCCACTGCAATACAAGGAGCACCTCTGCGAAAGATGCTGTGTGCAGACGGTTTCCAGTAGCTACTCTCAGACCTGGATCATCGCCTGAGTGGCCAAACGTACTTGCCTACTCACTCAGCAGCAGGATGTCTGAGATTGGGTGTCAGAGAGGTTCGTTCAAATGCACTTTTAGATATGCAAGCAAGGAGTGAGAGTGAAAGAGGTGGCCCGTTTGCAAAGCTTACAGACTGCTGAAGAGATCCAGCAGCGTCTTTCAGTCCTGCCTCTTCGTCTGTGCCAGCGGAAGCCCATCGTTCCTGCACTCCAAACTCGGATTTAGGATGGCTGGGGAGTGCACCACAGACTTTGTGCTCAAACGGACTTGGAGCAGGTACAGCAAGCAGCGAATGCAAAGCAAGTCTAACCATACCAAATCCTGCTGTGTGCAGATTACATCCAGCAGCCTCTTTCAGTCCTGGCTCTTCGTCTGTGTCAGCAGAGACCAATCGTTTGTGCAGTCCAAAGTCGGATTCAGGACCGCTGGGAATTGCACCACAGATATTGTTCTCGAACGGACTTGGAGCTGGTGAAGCAAGCAGCGACTGCAAAGAAAGTGTCACAGTAGCAAATCCTGCTTTGTGCATATTACAACCTGCAAACTCTTTCCTTTCTGGCTCTTTGTGTGTGCAAGCAGAGAGCAGTCTTTTGAGCACTCCAAAATGGTATTCCGGACGTCTAGGGAATGCGCCTCAGATGTTGTGCTCAAACGGAATTGGAGCTGGTTAACCAAGCAGCACCTGCAAAGCAAGTTTCATGGTAGCAAATCCTGCTGTGTGCAGAAGAGTTCCAGCAGCCTCATTCAGTCCTGGCTCTTAGTCTGTGCGAGCAGAGACCAACCGTTTGTGCACTCCAAACTCGGATTCAGGACGGCTGGGGAGTGCACCGCAGCTGTTGAGCACAAACGGACGTCGAGGTGGCAAACCAAAGGAGCCACTGCAATGCAAGTACCACCTCTGCGAAAGATGCTGCGTGCAGACGGTTGCCAGGAGCTACTTTCAGACCTGGATCATCGCCTGAGTGGTCAAACGTACTTGCCTACTCACTCAGCAGCAGGATGTCTGAGATTGGGTGTCAGAGAGGTTCGTTCAAATGCACTTTCAGATATAAAAGCAGGGAGTGAGAGTGAAAGAGGTGGCCCGGTTGCAAACCTTACTGACTGCTGAAGAGATCCAGCAGGCTCTTTCAGTCCTGGCTCTTTGTCTATGCCAGCAGAGACCAATCGTTCGTGCACTCCAATGTCGGATTTAGGACGGCTGGGGAGTGCACCACAGATGATGTGCTTAAACGGACTTGGAGCAGGTAAATCAAGCAGCGACTGCAAAGCAAGTGTCACAGAAGCAAATCCTCCTGTGTGCAGATTACATCCAGCAGCCTCTTTCCTTTCTGGCTCTTCGTCTGGGCGTGCAGAGACCAACCGTTTGTGCACTCCAAACTCAGAATCAGGACGGCTGGGGAGTGCACCACAGATGCTGTGCTCAAACGGACTGGGAGCTGGTAAAGCAAGCAGCGACTGCCAAGCAAGTGTCACCGTAGCAAATCCTGCTGTGTGCAGAAGAGTTCCAGCAGCCTCTTTCAGTCCTGGCTCTTCGTCTGTGCGAGCAGAGACCGACCGTTTGTGCACTCCAAACTCGGTTTCAGGACGGCTGGGGAGTGCACCGGAGCTGTTGGGCGCAAACGTCGCCGAGGTGGCAAACCAAAGGAGCCACTGCAATACAAGGAGCACCTCTGCGAAAGATGCTGCGTGCAGACGGTTTCCAGTAGCTACTCTCAGACCTGGATCATCGCCTGAGTGGCCAAACGTACTTGCCTACTCACTCAGCAGCAGGATGTCTGAGATTGGGTGTCAGAGAGGTTCGTTCAAATGCACTTTTAGATATGCAAGCAAGGAGTGAGAGTGAAAGAGGTGGCCCGTTTGCAAAGCTTACAGACTGCTGAAGAGATCCAGCAGCCTCTTTCAGTCCTGCCTCTTCGTCTGTGCCAGCGGAAGCCCATCGTTCCTGCACTCCAAACTCGGATTTAGGATGGCTGGGGAGTGCACCACAGACTTTGTGCTCAAACGGACTTGGAGCAGGTACAGCAAGCAGCGAATGCAAAGCAAGTCTAACCATACCAAATCCTGCTGTGTGCAGATTACATCCAGCAGCCTCTTTCAGTCCTGGCTCTTCGTCTGTGTCAGCAGAGACCAATCGTTTGTGCAGTCCAAAGTCGGATTCAGGACCGCTGGGAATTGCACCACAGATATTGTTCTCGAACGAACTTGGAGCTGGTGAAGCAAGCAGCGACTGCAAAGAAAGCAAATCCTGCTGTGTGCAGATTACAACCTGCCACCTCTTTTAGTCCTGGCTCTTCGTGTGTGCAAGCAGAGAGCAGTCTTTTGAGCACTCCAAATTGGTATTCCGGACGTCTGGGGAATGTGCCACGGATGTTGTGCTCAAACGGACTTGGAGCAGGCAAAGCAAGCAGCGACTGCAAAGCAAGTGTCACCCTAGAAAATCCTGCTGTGTGCAGATTGCATCCAGCAGCCTCTTTCCTTTCTGGCTCTTCGTCTGTGAGAGCAGAGAGCAATCGTTTGTCCACTCCAAGGTCGGATTCAGGACGGCTGTGGTGTGCACCACAGATTTTCTGCTCAAACGGACATGGAGCTGGTAAACCAAGCAGCACCTGCAAAGCAAGTGTCATCGTAGCAAATCCTGCTGTGTGCAGATTACATCCGGCAGCCTCTTTCCTTTCTGGCTCTTCGTCTGTGCGAGCAGAGACCAACCGTTTGTGCACTCCAAACTCGGTTTCAGGATGGCTGGGGAGTGCGCCGCAGCTGTTGAGCACAAACGGACGTCGAGGTGGCAAACCAAAGGAGCCACTGCAATGCAAGTACCACCTCTGCGAAAGATGCTGCGTGCAGACGGTTGCCAGGAGCTACTTTCAGACCTGGATCATCGCCTGAGTGGTCAAAGGTACTTGCCTACTCACTCAGCAGCAGGATGTCTGAGATTGGGTGTCAGAGAGGTTCGTTCAAATGCACTTTCAGATATGCAAGCAGGGAGTGAGAGTAAAAGAGGTGGCCCGGTTGCAAAGCTTACTGACTGCTGAAGAGATCCAGCAGGCTCTTTCAGTCCTGGCTTTTTGTCTGTGCCAGCAGAGACCAATCGTTCGTGCATTCCAAACTCGGAATCAGGACCGCTGGGGAGTGCACCACAGATGATGTGCTCAAACGGACTTGGAGCTGGTAAAGCAAGCAGTGACTCCAAAGCAAGTGTCACAGTAGCAAAACCTGCTGTGTGCAGATTACAACCTGCAACCTCTTTCCTTTCTGGCTCTTCGTGTGTGCAAGCAGAGAGCAGTCCTTTGAGCACTCCAAATTGGTATTCCGGACGTCTGGGGAATGCGCCACAGATGTTGTGCTCAAACGGACTTGGAGCTGGTAAAGCAAGCAGCGACTGCAAAGCAAGTGTCACCGTAGCAAATCCTGCTGTGTGCAGAAGAGTTCCAGCAGCCTCTTTCCTTCCTGGCTCTTCTTCTATGCGAGCAGAGACCAACCGTTTGTGTACTCCAAACTCGGATCCAGGATGGCTGTGGTGTGTACCACAGATTTTCTTCTGAAACGGACTTGGAGCTGGTAAAGCAAGCAGCGACTGCAAAGCAAGTGTCACAGAAGCAAATCCTCCTGTGTGCAGATTACATCCAGCAGCCTCTTTCCTTTCTGGCTCTTCGTCTGGGCGTGCAGAGACCAACCGTTTGTGCACTCCAAACTCAGAATCAGGACGGCTGGGGAGTGCACCACAGATGCTGTGCTCAAACGGACTGGGAGCTGGTAAAGCAAGCAGTGACTCCAAAGCAAGTGTCACAGTAGCAAAACCTGCTGTGTGCAGATTACAACCTGCAACCTCTTTCCTTTCTGGCTCTTCGTGTGTGCAAGCAGAGAGCAGTCCTTTGAGCACTCCAAATTGGTATTCCGGACGTCTGGGGAATGCGCCACAGATGTTGTGCTCAAACGGACTTGGAGCTGGTAAAGCAAGCAGCGACTGCAAAGCAAGTGTCACCGTAGCAAATCCTGCTGTGTGCAGAAGAGTTCCAGCAGCCTCTTTCCTTCCTGGCTCTTCTTCTATGCGAGCAGAGACCAACCGTTTGTGTACTCCAAACTCGGATCCAGGATGGCTGTGGTGTGTACCACAGATTTTCTTCTGAAACGGACTTGGAGCTGGTAAAGCAAGCAGCGACTGCAAAGCAAGTGTCACAGAAGCAAATCCTCCTGTGTGCAGATTACATCCAGCAGCCTCTTTCCTTTCTGGCTCTTCGTCTGGGCGTGCAGAGACCAACCGTTTGTGCACTCCAAACTCAGAATCAGGACGGCTAGGGAGTGCACCACAGATGCTGTGCTCAAACGGACTGGGAGCTGGTAAAGCAAGCAGCGACTGCCAAGCAAGTGTCACCGTAGCAAATCCTGCTGTGTGCAGAAGAGTTCCAGCAGCCTCTTTCAGTCCTGGCTCTTCGTCTGTGCGAGCAGAGACCGACCGTTTGTGCACTCCAAACTCAGTTTCAGGACGGTTGGGGAGTGCACCGGAGCTGTGGGCACAAACGGACGCCGAGGCGGCAAACCAAAGGAGCCACCGCAATACAAGGAGCACCTCTGCGAAAGATGCTGTGTGCAGACGGTTTCCAGTAGCTACTCTCAGACCTGGATCATCGCCTGATTGGTCTAAGGTACTTGCCTACTCACTCAGCAGCAGGATGTCTGAGATTGGGTGTCAGAGAGGTTCGTTCAAATGCACTTTTAGATATGCAAGCAAGGAGTGAGAGTGAAAGAGGTGGCCCGTTTGCAAAGCTTACAGACTGCTGAAGAGATCCAGCAGCCTCTTTCAGTCCTGCCTCTTCGTCTGTGCCAGCGGAAGCCCATCGTTCCTGCACTCCAAACTCGGATTTAGGATGGCTGGGGAGTGCACCACAGACTTTGTGCTCAAACGGACTTGGAGCAGGTACAGCAAGCAGCGAATGCAAAGCAAGTCTAACCATACCAAATCCTGCTGTGTGCAGATTACATCCAGCAGCCTCTTTCAGTCCTGGCTCTTCGTCTGTGTCAGCAGAGAGCAATCGTTTGTGCAGTCCAAAGTCGGATTCAGGACCACTGGGAATTGCACCACAGATATTGTTCTCGAACGGACTTGGAGCTGGTGAAGCAAGCAGCGACTGCAAAGAAAGTGTCACAGTAGCAAATCCTGCTTTGTGCATATTACAACCTGCAAACTCTTTCCTTTCTGGCTCTTCGTGTGTGCAAGCAGAGAGCAGTCTTTTGAGCACTCCAAACTGGTATTCCGGACGTCTAGGGAATGCGCCTCAGATGTTGTGCTCAAACGGAATTGGAGCTGGTTAACCAAGCAGCACCTGCAAAGCAAGTTTCATGGTAGCAAATCCTGCTGTGTGCAGAAGAGTTCCAGCAGCCTCGTTCAGTCCTGGCTCTTAGTCTGTGCGAGCAGAGACCAACCGTTTGTGCACTCCAAACTCGGTTTCAGGACGGCTGGGGAGTGCACCGCAGCTGTTGAGCACAAACGGACATCGAGGTAGCAAACCAAAGGAGCCACTGCAATGCAAGTACCACCTCTGCATCGGTGCTGCGTGCAGACGGTTGCCAGGAGCTACTTTCAGACCTGGATCATCGCCTGAGTGGTCAAACGTACTTGCCTACTCACTCAGCAGCAGGATGTCTGAGATTGGGTGTCAGAGAGGTTCGTTCAAATGCACTTTCAGATATTCAAGCAGGGAGTGAGAGTGAAAGAGGTGGCCCGGTTGCAAACCTTACTGACTGCTGAAGAGATCCAGCAGGCTCTTTCAGTCCTGGCTCTTTGTCTATGCCAGCAGAGACCAATCGTTCGTGCACTCCAATGTCGGATTTAGGACGGCTGGGGAGTGCACCACAGATGATGTGCTTAAACGGACTTGGAGCAGGTAAATCAAGCAGCGACTGCAAAGCAAGTGTCACAGAAGCAAATCCTCCTGTGTGCAGATTACATCCAGCAGCCTCTTTCCTTTCTGGCTCTTCGTCTGGGCGTGCAGAGACCAACCGTTTGTGCACTCCAAACTCAGAATCAGGACGGCTGGGGAGTGCACCACAGATGCTGTGCTCAAACGGACTGGGAGCTGGTAAAGCAAGCAGCGACTGCCAAGCAAGTGTCACCGTAGCAAATCCTGCTGTGTGCAGAAGAGTTCCAGCAGCCTCTTTCAGTCCTGGCTCTTCGTCTGTGCGAGCAGAGACCGACCGTTTGTGCACTCCAAACTCGGTTTCAGGACGGCTGGGGAGTGCACCGGAGCTGTTGGGCACAAACGTCGCCGAGGTGGCAAACCAAAGGAGCCACTGCAATACAAGGAGCACCTCTGCGAAAGATGCTGTGTGCAGACGGTTTCCAGTAGCTACTCTCAGACCTGGATCATCGCCTGAGTGGCCAAACGTACTTCCCTACTCACTCAGCAGCAGGATGTCTGAGATTGGGTGTCAGAGAGGTTCGTTCAAATGCACTTTTAGATATGCAAGCAAGGAGTGAGAGTGAAAGAGGTGGCCCGTTTGCAAAGCTTACAGACTGCTGAAGAGATCCAGCAGCCTCTTTCAGTCCTGCCTCTTCGTCTGTGCCAGCGGAAGCCAATCGTTCCTGCACTCCAAACTCGCATTTAGGATGGCTGGGGAGTGCACCACAGACTTTGTGCTCAAACGGACTTGGAGCAGGTACAGCAAGCAGCGAATGCAAAGCAAGTCTACCCATACCAAATCCTGCTGTGTGCAGATTACATCCAGCAGCCTCTTTCAGTCCTGGCTCTTCGTCTGTGTCAGCAGAGACCAATCGTTTGTGCACTCCAAAGTCGGATTCAGGACCGCTGGGAATTGCACCACAGATATTGTTCTCGAACGAACTTGGAGCCGGTGAAGCAAGCAGCGACTGCAAAGAAAGCAAATCCTGCTGTGTGCAGATTACAACCTGCCACCTCTTTTAGTCCTGGCTCTTCGTGTGTGCAAGCAGAGAGCAGTCTTTTGAGCACTCCAAATTGGTATTCCGGACGTCTGGGGAATGTGCCACGGATGTTGTGCTCAAACGGACTTGGAGCAGGCAAAGCAAGCAGCGACTGCAAAGCAAGTGTCACCCTAGAAAATCCTGCTGTGTGCAGATTGCATCCAGCAGCCTCTTTCCTTTCTGGCTCTTCGTCTGTGAGAGCAGAGAGCAATCGTTTGTCCACTCCAAGGTCGGATTCAGGACGGCTGTGGTGTGCACCACAGATTTTCTGCTCAAACAGACATGGAGCTGGTAAACCAAGCAGCACCTGCAAAGCAAGTGTCACCGTAGCAAATCCTGCTGTGTGCAGATTACATCTGGCAGCCTCTTTCCTTTCTGGCTCTTCGTCTGTGCGAGCAGAGACCAACCGTTTGTGCACTCCAAACTCGGTTTCAGGACGGCTGGGGAGTGCGCCGCAGCTGTTGAGCACAAACGGACGTCGAGGTGGCAAACCAAAGGAGCCACTGCAATGCAAGTACCACCTCTGCGAAAGATGCTGCGTGCAGACGGTTGCCAGGAGCTACTTTCAGACCTGGATCATCGCCTGAGTGGTCAAACGTACTTGCCTACTCACTCAGCAGCAGGATGTCTGAGATTGGGTGTCAGAGAGGTTCGTTCAAATGCACTTTCAGATATTCAAGCAGGGAGTGAGAGTGAAAGAGGCGGCCCGGTTGCAAACCTTACTGACTGCTGAAGAGATCCAGCAGGCTCTTTCAGTCCTGGCTCTTTGTCTATGCCAGCAGAGACCAATCGTTCGTGCACTCCAATGTCGGATTTAGGACGGCTGGGGAGTGAACCACAGATGATGTGCTTAAACAGACTTGGAGCAGGTAAATCAAGCAGCGACTGCAAAGCAAGTGTCACAGAAGCAAATCCTCCTGTGTGCAGATTACATCCAGCAGCCTCTTTCCTTTCTGGCTCTTCGTCTGGGCGTGCAGAGACCAACCGTTTGTGCACTCCAAACTCAGAATCAGGACGGCTGGGGAGTGCACCACAGATGATGTGCTCAAACGGACTTGGAGCTGGTAAAGCAAGCAGGGACTGCAAAGCAAGTGTCACAGTAGCAAATCCTGCTGTGTGCAGATTACAACCTGCAACCTCTTTCCTTTCTGGCTCTTCGTGTGTGCAAGCAGAGACCAGTCCTTTGAGCACTCGAAATTGGTATTCCGGACGTCTGGGGAATGCGCCACAGATGTTGTGCTCAAACGGACTTGGAGCTGGTAAAGCAAGCAGCGACTGCAAAGCAAGTGTCACCGTAGCAAATCCTGCTGTGTGCAGAAGAGTTCCAGCAGCCTCTTTCCTTCCTGGCTCTTCTTCTATGCGAGCAGAGACCAACCGTTTGTGTACTCCAAACTCGGATCCAGGATGGCTGTGGTGTGTACCACAGATTTTCTTCTGAAACGGACTTGGAGCTGGTAAAGCAAGCAGCGACTGCAAAGCAAGTGTCACAGAAGCAAATCCTCCTGTGTGCAGATTACATCCAGCAGCCTCTTTCCTTTCTGGCTCTTCGTCTGGGCGTGCAGAGACCAACCGTTTGTGCACTCCAAACTCAGAATCAGGACGGCTGAGGAGTGCACCACAGATGCTGTGCTCAAACGGACTGGGAGCTGGTAAAGCAAGCAGTGACTGCAAAGCAAGTGTCACAGTAGCAAATCCTGCTGTGTGCAGATTACAACCTGCAACCTCTTTCCTTTCTGGCTCTTCGTGTGTGCAAGCAGAGACCAGTCCTTTGAGCACTCCAAATTGGTATTCCGGACGTCTGGGGAATGCGCCACAGATGTTGTGCTCAAACGGACTTGGAGCTGGTAAAGCAAGCAGCGACTGCAAAGCAAGTGTCACCGTAGCAAATCCTGCTGTGTGCAGAAGAGTTCCAGCAGCCTCTTTCCTTCCTGGCTCTTCTTCTATGCGAGCAGAGACCAACCGTTTGTGTACTCCAAACTCGGATCCAGGATGGCTGTGGTGTGTACCACAGATTTTCTTCTGAAACGGACTTGGAGCTGGTAAAGCAAGCAGCGACTGCAAAGCAAGTGTCACAGAAGCAAATCCTCCTGTGTGCAGATTACATCCAGCAGCCTCTTTCCTTTCTGGCTCTTCGTCTGGGCGTGCAGAGACCAACCGTTTGTGCACTCCAAACTCAGAATCAGGACGGCTGGGGAGTGCACCACAGATGCTGTGCTCAAACGGACTGGGAGCTGGTAAAGCAAGCAGCGACTGCCAAGCAAGTGTCACCGTAGCAAATCCTGCTGTGTGCAGAAGAGTTCCAGCAGCCTCTTTCAGTCCTGGCTCTTCGTCTGTGCGAGCAGAGACCGACCGTTTGTGCACTCCAAACTCGGTTTCAGGACGGTTGGGGAGTGCACCGGAGCTGTTGGGCACAAACGTCGCCGAGGTGGCAAACCAAAGGAGCCACCGCAATATTAGGAGCACCTCTGCGAAAGATGCTGTGTGCAGACGGTTTCCAGTAGCTACTCTCAGACCTAGATCATCGCCTGATTGGCCAAACGTACTTCCCTACTCACTCAGCAGCAGGATGTCTGAGATTGGGTGTCAGAGAGGTTCGTTCAAATGCACTTTTAGATATGCAAGCAAGGAGTGAGAGTGAAAGAGGTGGCCCGTTTGCAAAGCTTACAGACTGCTGAAGAGATCCAGCAGGCTCTTTCAGTCCTGCCTCTTCGTCTGTGCCAGCGGAAGCCAATCGTTCCTGCACTCCAAACTCGGATTTAGGATGGCTGGGGAGTGCACCACAGACTTTGTGCTCAAACGGACTTGGAGCAGGTACAGCAAGCAGCGAATGCAAAGCAAGTCTAACCACACCAAATCCTGCTGTGTGCAGATTACATCCAGCAGCCTCTTTCAGTCCTGGCTCTTCGTCTGTGTCAGCAGAGACCAATCGTTTGTGCAGTCCAAAGTCGGATTCAGGACCGCTGGGAATTGCACCACAGATATTGTTCTCGAACGGACTTGGAGCTGGTGAAGCAAGCAGCGACTGCAAAGAAAGTGTCACAGTAGCAAATCCTGCTTTGTGCATATTACAACCTGCAAACTCTTTCCTTTCTGGCTCTTCCTGTGTGCAAGCAGAGAGCAGTCTTTTGAGCACTCCAAACTGGTATTCCGGACGTCTAGGGAATGCGCCTCAGATGTTGTGCTCAAACGGAATTGGAGCTGGTAAACCAAGCAGCACCTGCAAAGCAAGTTTCATGGTAGCAAATCCTGCTGTGTGCAGAAGAGTTCCAGCAGCCTCGTTCAGTCCTGGCTCTTAGTCTGTGCGAGCAGAGACCAACCGTTTGTGCACTCCAAACTCGGTTTCAGGACGGCTGGGGAGTGCACCGCAGCTGTTGAGCGCACCGCAGCTGTTGAGCACAAACGGACGTCGAGGTGGCAAACCAAAGGAGCCACTGCAATGCAAGTACCACCTCTGCGAAAGATGCTGCGTGCAGACGGTTGCCAGGAGCTACTTTCAGACCTGGATCATCGCCTGAGTGGTCAAACGTACTTGCCTACTCACTCAGCAGCAGGATGTCTGAGATTGGGTGTCAGAGAGGTTCGTTCAAATGCACTTTCAGATATTCAAGCAGGGAGTGAGAGTGAAAGAGGTGGCCCGGTTGCAAACCTTACTGACTGCTGAAGAGATCCAGCAGGCTCTTTCAGTCCTGGCTCTTTGTCTATGCCAGCAGAGACCAATCGTTCGTGCACTCCAATGTCGGATTTAGGACGGCTGGGGAGTGCACCACAGATGATGTGCTTAAACGGACTTGGAGCAGGTAAATCAAGCAGCGACTGCAAAGCAAGTGTCACAGAAGCAAATCCTCCTGTGTGCAGATTACATCCAGCAGCCTCTTTCCTTTCTGGCTCTTCGTCTGGGCGTGCAGAGACCAACCGTTTGTGCACTCCAAACTCAGAATCAGGACGGCTGGGGAGTGCACCACAGATGCTGTGCTCAAACGGACTGGGAGCTGGTAAAGCAAGCAGCGACTGCCAAGCAAGTGTCACCATAGCAAATCCTGCTGTGTGCAGAAGAGTTCCAGCAGCCTCTTTCAGTCCAGGCTCTTCGTCTGTGCGAGCAGAGACCGACCGTTTGTGCACTCCAAACTCGGTTTCAGGACGGCTGGGGAGTGCACCGGAGCTGTTGGGCACAAACGTCGCCGAGGTGGCAAACCAAAGGAGCCACTGCAATATAAGGAGCACCTCTGCGAAAGATGCTGTGTGCAGACGGTTTCCAGTAGCTACTCTCAGACCTGGATCATCGCCTGAGTGGCCAAACGTACTTCCCTACTCACTCAGCAGCAGGATGTCTGAGATTGGGTGTCAGAGAGGTTCGTTCAAATGCACTTTTAGATATGCAAGCAAGGAGTGAGAGTGAAAGAGGTGGCCCGTTTGCAAAGCTTACAGACTGCTGAAGAGATCCAGCAGCCTCTTTCAGTCCTGCCTCTTCGTCTGTGCCAGCGGAAGCCAATCGTTCCTGCACTCCAAACTCGGATTTAGGATGGCTGGGGAGTGCACCACAGACTTTGTGCTCAAACGGACTTGGAGCAGGTACAGCAAGCAGCGAATGCAAAGCAAGTCTAACCATACCAAATCCTGCTGTGTGCAGATTACATCCAGCAGCCTCTTTCAGTCCTGGCTCTTCGTCTGTGTCAACAGAGACCAATCGTTTGTGCACTCCAAAGTCGGATTCAGGACCGCTGGGAATTGCACCACAGATATTGTTCTCGAACGAACTTGGAGCTGGTGAAGCAAGCAGCGACTGCAAAGAAAGCAAATTCTGCTGTGTGCAGATTACAACCTGCCACCACTTTTAGCCCTGGCTCTTCGTGTGTGCAAGCAGAGAGCAGTCTTTTGAGCACTCCAAATTGGTATTCCGGACGTTTGGGGAATGTGCCACGGATGTTGTGCTCAAACGGACTTGGAGCAGGCAAAGCAAGCAGCGACTGCAAAGCAAGTGTCACCCTAGAAAATCCTGCTGTGTGCAGATTGCATCCAGCAGCCTCTTTCCTTTCTGGCTCTTCGTCTGTGAGAGCAGAGAGCAATCGTTTGTCCACTCCAAGGTCGGATTCAGGACGGCTGTGGTGTGCACCACAGATTTTCTGCTCAAACGGACATGGAGCTGGTAAACCAAGCAGCACCTGCAAAGCAAGTGTCATCGTAGCAAATCCTGCTGTGTGCAGATTACATCCAGCAGCCTCTTTCCTTTCTGGCTCTTCGTCTGTGCGAGCAGAGACCAACCGTTTGTGCACTCCAAACTCGGTTTCAGGATGGCTGGGGAGTGCGCCGCAGCTGTTGAGCACAAACGGACGTCGAGGTGGCAAACCAAAGGAGCCACTGCAATGCAAGTACCACCTCTGAGAAAGATGCTGCGTGCAGACGGTTGCCAGGAGCTACTTTCAGACCTGGATCATCGCCTGAGTGGTCAAAGGTACTTGCCTACTCACTCAGCAGCAGGATGTCTGAGATTGGGTGTCAGAGAGGTTCGTTCAAATGCACTTTCAGAAATGCAAGCAGGGAGTGAGAGTAAAAGAGGTGGCCCGGTTGCAAAGCTTACTGACTGCTGAAGAGATCCAGCAGGCTCTTTCAGTCCTGGCTCTTTGTCTGAGCCAGCAGAGACCAATCGTTCGTGCATTCCAAACTCGGAATCAGGACCGCTGGGGAGTGCACCACAGATGATGTGCTCAAACGGACTTGGAGCTGGTAAAGCAAGCAGTGACTCCAAAGCAAGTGTCACAGTAGCAAAACCTGCTGTGTGCAGATTACAACCTGCAACCTCTTTCCTTTCTGGCTCTTCGTGTGTGCAAGCAGAGAGCAGTCCTTTGAGCACTCCAAATTGGTATTCCGGACGTCTGGGGAATGCGCCACAGATGTTGTGCTCAAACGGACTTGGAGCTGGTAAAGCAAGCAGCGACTGCAAAGCAAGTGTCACCGTAGCAAATCCTGCTGTGTGCAGAAGAGTTCCAGCAGCCTCTTTCCTTCCTGGCTCTTCTTCTATGCGAGCAGAGACCAACCGTTTGTGTACTCCAAACTCGGATCCAGGATGGCTGTGGTGTGTACCACAGATTTTCTTCTGAAACGGACTTGGAGCTGGTAAAGCAAGCAGCGACTGCAAAGCAAGTGTCACAGAAGCAAATCCTCCTGTGTGCAGATTACATCCAGCAGCCTCTTTCCTTTCTGGCTCTTCGTCTGGGCGTGCAGAGACCAACCGTTTGTGCACTCCAAACTCAGAATCAGGACGGCTGGGGAGTGCACCACAGATGCTGTGCTCAAACGGACTGGGAGCTGGTAAAGCAAGCAGTGACTCCAAAGCAAGTGTCACAGTAGCAAAACCTGCTGTGTGCAGATTACAACCTGCAACCTCTTTCCTTTCTGGCTCTTCGTGTGTGCAAGCAGAGAGCAGTCCTTTGAGCACTCCAAATTGGTATTCCGGACGTCTGGGGAATGCGCCACAGATGTTGTGCTCAAACGGACTTGGAGCTGGTAAAGCAAGCAGCGACTGCAAAGCAAGTGTCACCGTAGCAAATCCTGCTGTGTGCAGAAGAGTTCCAGCAGCCTCTTTCCTTCCTGGCTCTTCTTCTATGCGAGCAGAGACCAACCGTTTGTGTACTCCAAACTCGGATCCAGGATGGCTGTGGTGTGTACCACAGATTTTCTTCTGAAACGGACTTGGAGCTGGTAAAGCAAGCAGCGACTGCAAAGCAAGTGTCACAGAAGCAAATCCTCCTGTGTGCAGATTACATCCAGCAGCCTCTTTCCTTTCTGGCTCTTCGTCTGGGCGTGCAGAGACCAACCGTTTGTGCACTCCAAACTCAGAATCAGGACGGCTAGGGAGTGCACCACAGATGCTGTGCTCAAACGGACTGGGAGCTGGTAAAGCAAGCAGCGACTGCCAAGCAAGTGTCACCGTAGCAAATCCTGCTGTGTGCAGAAGAGTTCCAGCAGCCTCTTTCAGTCCTGGCTCTTCGTCTGTGCGAGCAGAGACCGACCGTTTGTGCACTCCAAACTCAGTTTCAGGACGGTTGGGGAGTGCACCGGAGCTGTGGGCACAAACGGACGCCGAGGCGGCAAACCAAAGGAGCCACCGCAATACAAGGAGCACCTCTGCGAAAGATGCTGTGTGCAGACGGTTTCCAGTAGCTACTCTCAGACCTGGATCATCGCCTGATTGGTCTAAGGTACTTGCCTACTCACTCAGCAGCAGGATGTCTGAGATTGGGTGTCAGAGAGGTTCGTTCAAATGCACTTTTAGATATGCAAGCAAGGAGTGAGAGTGAAAGAGGTGGCCCGTTTGCAAAGCTTACAGACTGCTGAAGAGATCCAGCAGCCTCTTTCAGTCCTGCCTCTTCGTCTGTGCCAGCGGAAGCCCATCGTTCCTGCACTCCAAACTCGGATTTAGGATGGCTGGGGAGTGCACCACAGACTTTGTGCTCAAACGGACTTGGAGCAGGTACAGCAAGCAGCGAATGCAAAGCAAGTCTAACCATACCAAATCCTGCTGTGTGCAGATTACATCCAGCAGCCTCTTTCAGTCCTGGCTCTTCGTCTGTGTCAGCAGAGAGCAATCGTTTGTGCAGTCCAAAGTCGGATTCAGGACCACTGGGAATTGCACCACAGATATTGTTCTCGAACGGACTTGGAGCTGGTGAAGCAAGCAGCGACTGCAAAGAAAGTGTCACAGTAGCAAATCCTGCTTTGTGCATATTACAACCTGCAAACTCTTTCCTTTCTGGCTCTTCGTGTGTGCAAGCAGAGAGCAGTCTTTTGAGCACTCCAAACTGGTATTCCGGACGTCTAGGGAATGCGCCTCAGATGTTGTGCTCAAACGGAATTGGAGCTGGTTAACCAAGCAGCACCTGCAAAGCAAGTTTCATGGTAGCAAATCCTGCTGTGTGCAGAAGAGTTCCAGCAGCCTCGTTCAGTCCTGGCTCTTAGTCTGTGCGAGCAGAGACCAACCGTTTGTGCACTCCAAACTCGGTTTCAGGACGGCTGGGGAGTGCACCGCAGCTGTTGAGCACAAACGGACATCGAGGTAGCAAACCAAAGGAGCCACTGCAATGCAAGTACCACCTCTGCATCGGTGCTGCGTGCAGACGGTTGCCAGGAGCTACTTTCAGACCTGGATCATCGCCTGAGTGGTCAAACGTACTTGCCTACTCACTCAGCAGCAGGATGTCTGAGATTGGGTGTCAGAGAGGTTCGTTCAAATGCACTTTCAGATATTCAAGCAGGGAGTGAGAGTGAAAGAGGTGGCCCGGTTGCAAACCTTACTGACTGCTGAAGAGATCCAGCAGCCTCTTTCAGTCCTGGCTCTTTGTCTATGCCAGCAGAGACCAATCGTTCGTGCACTCCAATGTCGGATTTAGGACGGCTGGGGAGTGCACCACAGATGATGTGCTTAAACGG
This sequence comes from Ara ararauna, assembly GCA_028858755.1. Classification (NCBI taxonomy): domain Eukaryota; kingdom Metazoa; phylum Chordata; class Aves; order Psittaciformes; family Psittacidae; genus Ara; species Ara ararauna. Next base: position 15,666,647 of record CM054385.1, read on the forward strand.
ACTTGGAGCAGGTAAATCAAGCAGCGACTGCAAAGCAAGTGTCACAGAAGCAAATCCTCCTGTGTGCAGATTACATCCAGCAGCCTCTTTCCTTTCTGGCTCTTCGTCTGGGCGTGCAGAGACCAACCGTTTGTGCACTCCAAACTCAGAATCAGGACGGCTGGGGAGTGCACCACAGATGCTGTGCTCAAACGGGCTGGGAGCTGGTAAAGCAAGCAGCGACTGCCAAGCAAGTGTCACCGTAGCAAATCCTGCTGTGTGCAGAAGAGTTCCAGCAGCCTCTTTCAGTCCTGGCTCTTCGTCTGTGCGAGCAGAGACCGACCGTTTGTGCACTCCAAACTCGGTTTCAGGACGGCTGGGGAGTGCACCGGAGCTGTTGGGCACAAACGTCGCCGAGGTGGCAAACCAAAGGAGCCACTGCAATACAAGGAGCACCTCTGCGAAAGATGCTGTGTGCAGACGGTTTCCAGTAGCTACTCTCAGACCTGGATCATCGCCTGAGTGGCCAAACGTACTTCCCTACTCACTCAGCAGCAGGATGTCTGAGATTGGGTGTCAGAGAGGTTCGTTCAAATGCACTTTTAGATATGCAAGCAAGGAGTGAGAGTGAAAGAGGTGGCCCGTTTGCAAAGCTTACAGACTGCTGAAGAGATCCAGCAGCCTCTTTCAGTCCTGCCTCTTCGTCTGTGCCAGCGGAAGCCAATCGTTCCTGCACTCCAAACTCGCATTTAGGATGGCTGGGGAGTGCACCACAGACTTTGTGCTCAAACGGACTTGGAGCAGGTACAGCAAGCAGCGAATGCAAAGCAAGTCTACCCATACCAAATCCTGCTGTGTGCAGATTACATCCAGCAGCCTCTTTCAGTCCTGGCTCTTCGTCTGTGTCAGCAGAGACCAATCGTTTGTGCACTCCAAAGTCGGATTCAGGACCGCTGGGAATTGCACCACAGATATTGTTCTCGAACGAACTTGGAGCCGGTGAAGCAAGCAGCGACTGCAAAGAAAGCAAATCCTGCTGTGTGCAGATTACAACCTGCCACCTCTTTTAGTCCTGGCTCTTCGTGTGTGCAAGCAGAGAGCAGTCTTTTGAGCACTCCAAATTGGTATTCCGGACGTCTGGGGAATGTGCCACGGATGTTGTGCTCAAACGGACTTGGAGCAGGCAAAGCAAGCAGCGACTGCAAAGCAAGTGTCACCCTAGAAAATCCTGCTGTGTGCAGATTGCATCCAGCAGCCTCTTTCCTTTCTGGCTCTTCGTCTGTGAGAGCAGAGAGCAATCGTTTGTCCACTCCAAGGTCGGATTCAGGACGGCTGTGGTGTGCACCACAGATTTTCTGCTCAAACAGACATGGAGCTGGTAAACCAAGCAGCACCTGCAAAGCAAGTGTCACCGTAGCAAATCCTGCTGTGTGCAGATTACATCTGGCAGCCTCTTTCCTTTCTGGCTCTTCGTCTGTGCGAGCAGAGACCAACCGTTTGTGCACTCCAAACTCGGTTTCAGGATGGCTGGGGAGTGCGCCGCAGCTGTTGAGCACAAACGGACGTCGAGGTGGCAAACCAAAGGAGCCACTGCAATGCAAGTACCACCTCTGAGAAAGATGCTGCGTGCAGACGGTTGCCAGGAGCTACTTTCAGACCTGGATCATCGCCTGAGTGGTCAAAGGTACTTGCCTACTCACTCAGCAGCAGGATGTCTGAGATTGGGTGTCAGAGAGGTTCGTTCAAATGCACTTTCAGAAATGCAAGCAGGGAGTGAGAGTAAAAGAGGTGGCCCGGTTGCAAAGCTTACTGACTGCTGAAGAGATCCAGCAGGCTCTTTCAGTCCTGGCTCTTTGTCTGAGCCAGCAGAGACCAATCGTTCGTGCATTCCAAACTCGGAATCAGGACCGCTGGGGAGTGCACCACAGATGATGTGCTCAAACGGACTTGGAGCTGGTAAAGCAAGCAGTGACTCCAAAGCAAGTGTCACAGTAGCAAAACCTGCTGTGTGCAGATTACAACCTGCAACCTCTTTCCTTTCTGGCTCTTCGTGTGTGCAAGCAGAGAGCAGTCCTTTGAGCACTCCAAATTGGTATTCCGGACGTCTGGGGAATGCGCCACAGATGTTGTGCTCAAACGGACTTGGAGCTGGTAAAGCAAGCAGCGACTGCAAAGCAAGTGTCACCGTAGCAAATCCTGCTGTGTGCAGAAGAGTTCCAGCAGCCTCTTTCCTTCCTGGCTCTTCTTCTATGCGAGCAGAGACCAACCGTTTGTGTACTCCAAACTCGGATCCAGGATGGCTGTGGTGTGTACCACAGATTTTCTTCTGAAACGGACTTGGAGCTGGTAAAGCAAGCAGCGACTGCAAAGCAAGTGTCACAGAAGCAAATCCTCCTGTGTGCAGATTACATCCAGCAGCCTCTTTCCTTTCTGGCTCTTCGTCTGGGCGTGCAGAGACCAACCGTTTGTGCACTCCAAACTCAGAATCAGGACGGCTGGGGAGTGCACCACAGATGCTGTGCTCAAACGGACTGGGAGCTGGTAAAGCAAGCAGCGACTGCCAAGCAAGTGTCACCATAGCAAATCCTGCTGTGTGCAGAAGAGTTCCAGCAGCCTCTTTCAGTCCTGGCTCTTCGTCTGTGCGAGCAGAGACTGACCGTTTGTGCACTCCAAACTCGGTTTCAGGACGGCTGGGGAGTGCACCGGAGCTGTTGGGCACAAACGGACGCCGAGGTGGCAAACCAAAGGAGCCACTGCAATACAAGGAGCACCTCTGCGAAAGATGCTGTGTGCAGACGGTTTCCAGTAGCTACTCTCAGACCTAGATCATCGCCTGATTGGTCTAAGGTACTTGCCTACTCACTCAGCAGCAGGATGTCTGAGATTGGGTGTCAGAGAGGTTCGTTCAAATGCACTTTTAGATATGCAAGCAAGGAGTGAGAGTGAAAGAGGTGGCCCGTTTGCAAAGCTTACAGACTGCTGAAGAGATCCAACAGCGTCTTTCAGTCCTGCCTCTTCGTCTGTGCCAGCGGAAGCCCATCGTTCCTGCACTCCAAACTCGGATTTAGGATGGCTGGGGAGTGCACCACAGACTTTGTGCTCAAACGGACTTGGAGCAGGTACAGCAAGCAGCGAATGCAAAGCAAGTCTAACCATACCAAATCCTGCTGTGTGCAGATTACATCCAGCAGCCTCTTTCAGTCCTGGCTCTTCGTCTGTGTCAGCAGAGAGCAATCGTTTGTGCAGTCCAAAGTCGGATTCAGGACCGCTGGGAATTGCACCACAGATATTGTTCTCGAACGGACTTGGAGCTGGTGAAGCAAGCAGCGACTGCAAAGAAAGTGTCACAGTAGCAAATCCTGCTTTGTGCATATTACAACCTGCAAACTCTTTCCTTTCTGGCTCTTCGTGTGTGCAAGCAGAGAGCAGTCTTTTGAGCACTCCAAACTGGTATTCCGGACGTCTAGGGAATGCGCCTCAGATGTTGTGCTCAAACGGAATTGGAGCTGGTTAACCAAGCAGCACCTGCAAAGCAAGTTTCATGGTAGCAAATCCTGCTGTGTGCAGAAGAGTTCCAGCAGCCTCATTCAGTCCTGGCTCTTAGTCTGTGCGAGCAGAGACCAACCGTTTGTGCACTCCAAACTCGGTTTCAGGACGGCTGGGGAGTGCACCGCAGCTGTTGAGCACAAACGGACGTCGAGGTGGCAAACCAAAGGAGCCACTGTAATGCAAGTACCACCTCTGCGAAAGATGCTGCGTGCAGACGGTTGCCAGGAGCTACTTTCAGACCTGGATCATCGCCTGAGTGGTCAAACGTACTTGCCTACTCACTCAGCAGCAGGATGTCTGAGATTGGGTGTCAGAGAGGTTCGTTCAAATGCACTTTCAGATATTCAAGCAGGGAGTGAGAGTGAAAGAGGTGGCCCGGTTGCAAAGCTTACTGACTGCTGAAGAGATCCAGCAGGCTCTTTCAGTCCTGGCTCTTTGTCTATGCCAGCAGAGACCAATCGTTCGTGCACTCCAATGTCGGATTTAGGACGGCTGGGGAGTGCACCACAGATGATGCGCTTAAACGGACTTGGAGCAGGGAAATCAAGCAGCGACTGCAAAGCAAGTGTCACAGAAGCAAATCCTCCTGTGTGCAGATTACATCCAGCAGCCTCTTTCCTTTCTGGCTCTTCGTCTGGGCGTGCAGAGACCAACCGTTTGTGCACTCCAAACTCAGAATCAGGACGGCTGGGGAGTGCACCACAGATGCTGTGCTCAAACGGACTGGGAGCTGGTAAAGCAAGCAGCGACTGCCAAGCAAGTGTCACCATAGCAAATCCTGCTGTGTGCAGAAGAGTTCCAGCAGCCTCTTTCAGTCCTGGCTCTTCGTCTGTGCGAGCAGAGACCGACCGTTTGTGCACTCCAAACTCGGTTTCAGGACGGCTGGGGAGTGCACCGGAGCTGTTGGGCACAAACGTCACCGAGGTGGCAAACCAAAGGAGCCACCGCAATATTAGGAGCACCTCTGCGAAAGATGCTGTGTGCAGACGGTTTCCAGTAGCTACTCTCAGACCTAGATCATCGCCTGATTGGCCAAACGTACTTCCCTACTCACTCAGCAGCAGGATGTCTGAGATTGGGTGTCAGAGAGGTTCGTTCAAATGCACTTTTAGATATGCAAGCAAGGAGTGAGAGTGAAAGAGGTGGCCCGTTTGCAAAGCTTACAGACTGCTGAAGAGATCCAGCAGCCTCTTTCAGTCCTGCCTCTTCGTCTGTGCCAGCGGAAGCCAATCGTTCCTGCACTCCAAACTCGGATTTAGGATGGCTGGGGAGTGCACCACAGACTTTGTGCTCAAACGGACTTGGAGCAGGTACAGCAAGCAGCGAATGCAAAGCAAGTCTAACCATACCAAATCCTGCTGTGTGCAGATTACATCCAGCAGCCTCTTTCAGTCCTGGCTCTTCGTCTGTGTCTGCAGAGACCAATCGTTTGTGCAGTCCAAAGTCGGATTCAGGACCGCTGGGAATTGCACCACAGATATTGTTCTCGAACGGACTTGGAGCTGGTGAAGCAAGCAGCGACTGCAAAGAAAGTGTCACAGTAGCAAATCCTGCTTTGTGCATATTACAACCTGCAAACTCTTTCCTTTCTGGCTCTTCCTGTGTGCAAGCAGAGAGCAGTCTTTTGAGCACTCCAAACTGGTATTCCGGACGTCTAGGGAATGCGCCTCAGATGTTGTGCTCAAACGGAATTGGAGCTGGTTAACCAAGCAGCACCTGCAAAGCAAGAGTCATCGTAGCAAATCCTGCTGTGTGCAGAAGAGTTCCAGCTGCCTCGTTCAGTCCTGGCTCTTAGTCTGTGCGAGCAGAGACCAACCGTTTGTGCACTCCAAACTCGGTTTCAGGACGGCTGGGGAGTGCACCGCAGCTGTTGAGCACAAACGGACGTCGAGGTGGCAAACCAAAGGAGCCACTGCAATGCAAGTACCACCTCTGCGAAAGATGCTGCGTGCAGACGGTTGCCAGGAGCTACTTTCAGACCTGGATCATCGCCTGAGTGGTCAAAGGTACTTGCCTACTCACTCAGCAGCAGGAAGTCTGAGATTGGGTGTCAGAGAGGTTCGTTCAAATGCACTTTCAGATATTCAAGCAGGGAGTGAGAGTGAAAGAGGTGGCCCGGTTGCAAAGCTTACTGACTGCTGAAGAGATCCAGCAGGCTCTTTCAGTCCTGGCTCTTCGTCTGTGCGAGCAGAGACCGACCGTTTGTGCACTCCAAACTCGGTTTCAGGACGGCTGGGGAGTGCACCGGAGCTGTTGGGCACAAACGTCGCCGAGGTGGCAAACCAAAGGAGCCACTGCAATACAAGGAGCACCTCTGCGAAAGATGCTGTGTGCAGACGGTTTCCAGTAGCTACTCTCAGACCTGGATCATCGCCTGAGTGGCCAAACGTACTTCCCTACTCACTCAGCAGCAGGATGTCTGAGATTGGGTGTCAGAGAGGTTCGTTCAAATGCACTTTTAGATATGCAAGCAAGGAGTGATAGTGAAAGAGGTGGCCCGTTTGCAAAGCTTACAGACTGCTGAAGAGATCCAGCAGCCTCTTTCAGTCCTGCCTCTTCGTCTGTGCCAGCGGAAGCCAATCGTTCCTGCACTCCAAACTCGGATTTAGGGTGGCTGGGGAGTGCACCACAGACTTTGTGCTCAAACGGACTTGGAGCAGGTACAGCAAGCAGAGAATGCAAAGCAAGTCTAACCATACCAAATCCTGCTGTGTGCAGATTACATCCAGCAGCCTCTTTCAGTCCTGCCTCTTCGTCTGTGTCAGCAGAGAGCAATCGTTTGTGCAGTCCAAAGTCGGATTCAGGACCGCTGGGAATTGCACCACAGATATTGTTCTCGAACGGACTTGGAGCTGGTGAAGCAAGCAGCGACTGCAAAGAAAGCAAACCCTGCTGTGTGCAGATTACAACCTGCCACCTCTTTTAGTCCTGGCTCTTCGTGTGTGCAAGCAGAGAGCAGTCTTTTGAGCACTCCAAATTGGTATTCCGGACGTCTGGGGAATGTGCCACGGATGTTGTGCTCAAACGGACTTGGAGCAGGCAAAGCAAGCAGCGACTGCAAAGCAAGTGTCACCCTAGAAAATCCTGCTGTGTGCAGATTGCATCCAGCAGCCTCTTTCCTTTCTGGCTCTTCGTCTGTGAGAGCAGAGAGCAATCGTTTGTCCACTCCAAGGTCGGATTCAGGACGGCTGTGGTGTGCACCACAGATTTTCTGCTCAAACGGACATGGAGCTGGTAAACCAAGCAGCACCTGCAAAGCAAGTGTCATCGTAGCAAATCCTGCTGTGTGCAGATTACATCCAGCAGCCTCTTTCCTTTCTGGCTCTTCGTCTGTGCGAGCAGAGACCAACCGTTTGTGCACTCCAAACTCGGTTTCAGGATGGCTGGGGAGTGCGCCGCAGCTGTTGAGCACAAACGGACGTCGAGGTGGCAAACCAAAGGAGCCACTGCAATGCAAGTGCCACCTCTGCGAAAGATGCTGCGTGCAGACGGTTGCCAGGAGCTACTTTCAGACCTGGATCATCGCCTGATTGGTCAAAGGTACTTGCCTACTCACTCAGCAGCAGGATGTCTGAGATTGGGTGTCAGAGAGGTTCGTTCAAATGCACTTTTAGATATGCAAGCAAGGAGTGAGAGTGAAAGAGGTGGCCCGTTTGCAAAGCTTACAGACTGCTGAAGAGATCCAGCAGCCTCTTTCAGTCCTGCTTCTTCGTCTGTGCCAGCGGAAGCCAATCGTTCCTGCACTCCAAACTCGGATTTAGGATGGCTGGGGAGTGCACCACAGACTTTGTGCTCAAACGGACTTGGAGCAGGTACAGCAAGCAGCGAATGCAAAGCAAGTCTAACTATACCAAATCCTGCTGTGTGCAGATTACATCCAGCAGCCTCTTTCAGTCCTGGCTCTTCGTCTGTGTCAGCAGAGACCAATCATTTGTGCAGTCCAAAGTCGGATTCAGGACCGCTGGGAATTGCACCACAGATATTGTTCTCGAACGAACTTGGAGCTGGTGAAGCAAGCAGCGACTGCAAAGAAAGCAAATCCTGCTGTGTGCAGATTACAACCTGCCACCTCTTTTAGTCCTGGCTCTTCGTGTGTGCAAGCAGAGAGCAGTCTTTTGAGCACTCCATATTGGTATTCCGGACGTCTGGGGAATGTGCCACGGATGTTGTGCTCAAACGGACTTGGAGCAGGCAAAGCAAGCAGCGACTGCAAAGCAAGTGTCACCCTAGAAAATCCTGCTGTGTGCAGATTGCATCCAGCAGCCTCTTTCCTTTCTGGCTCTTCGTCTGTGAGAGCAGAGAGCAATCGTTTGTCCACTCCAAGGTCGGATTCAGGACGGCTGAGGTGTGCACCACAGATTTTCTGCTCAAACGGACATGGAGCTGGTAAACCAAGCAGCACCTGCAAAGCAAGTGTCATCGTAGCAAATCCTGCTGTGTGCAGATTACATCCAGCAGCCTCTTTCCTTTCTGGCTCTTCGTCTGTGCGAGCAGAGACCAACCGTTTGTGCACTCCAAACTCGGTTTCAGGATGGCTGGGGAGTGCGCCGCAGCTGTTGAGCACAAACGGACGTTGAGGTGGCAAACCAAAGGAGCCACTGCAATGCAAGTACCACCTCTGCGAAAGATGCTGCGTGCAGACGGTTGCCAGGAGCTACTTTCAGACCTGGATCATCGCCTGAGTGGTCAAACGTACTTGCCTACTCACTCAGCAGCAGGATGTCTGAGATTGGGTGTCAGAGAGGTTCGTTCAAATGCACTTTCAGATACGCAAGCAGGGAGTGAGAGTAAAAGAGGTGGCCCGGTTGCAAAGCTTACTGACTGCTGAAGAGATCCAGCAGGCTCTTTCAGTCCTGGCTCTTTGTCTGTGCCAGCAGAGACCAATCGTTCGTGCATTCCAAACTCGGACTCAGGACGGCTGGGGAGTGCACCACAGATGATGTGCTCAAACGGACTTGGAGCTGGTAAAGCAAGCAGTGACTGCAAAGCAAGTGTCACAGGAGCAAAACCTGCTGTGTGCAGATTACAACCTGCAACCTCTTTCCTTTCTGGCTCTTCGTGTGTGCAAGCAGAGACCAGTCCTTTGAGCACTCCAAATTGGTATTCCGGACGTCTGGGGAATGCGCCACAGATGTTGTGCTCAAACGGACTTGGAGCTGGTAAAGCAAGCAGCGACTGCAAAGCAAGTGTCACCGTAGCAAATCCTGCTGTGTGCAGAAGAGTTCCAGCAGCCTCTTTCCTTCCTGGCTCTTCTTCTATGCGAGCAGAGACCAACCGTTTGTGTACTCCAAACTCGGATCCAGGATGGCTGTGGTGTGTACCACACATTTTCTTCTGAAACGGACTTGGAGCTGGTAAAGCAAGCAGCGACTGCAAAGCAAGTGTCACAGAAGCAAATCCTCCTGTGTGCAGATTACATCCAGCAGCCTCTTTCCTTTCTGGCTCTTCGTCTGGGCGTGCAGAGACCAACCGTTTGTGCACTCCAAACTCAGAATCAGGACGGCTAGGGAGTGCACCACAGATGCTGTGCTCAAACGGACTGGGAGCTGGTAAAGCAAGCAGCGACTGCCAAGCAAGTGTCACCGTAGCAAATCCTGCTGTGTGCAGATTGCATCCAGCAGCCTCTTTCCTTTCTGGCTCTTCGTCTGTGCGAGCAGAGACAGACCGTTTGTGCACTCCAAACTCGGTTTCAGGACGGTTGGGGAGTGCACCGGAGCTGTTGGGCACAAACGGACGCCGAGGCGGCAAACCAAAGGAGCCACTGCAATACAAGGAGCACCTCTGCGAAAGATGCTGTGTGCAGACGGTTTCCAGTAGCTACTCTCAGACCTAGATCATCGCCTGATTGGTCTAAGGTACTTGCCTACTCACTCAGCAGCAGGATGTCTGAGATTGGGTGTCAGAGAGGTTCGTTCAAATGCACTTTTAGATATGCAAGCAAGGAGTGAGAGTGAAAGAGGTGGCCCGTTTGCAAAGCTTACAGACTGCTGAAGAGATCCAGCAGCCTCTTTCAGTCCTGCCTCTTCGTCTGTGCCAGCGGAAGCCAATCGTTCCTGCACTCCAAACTCGGATTTAGGATGGCTGGGGAGTGCACCACAGACTTTGTGCTCAAACGGACTTGGAGCAGGTACAGCAAGCAGCGAATGCAAAGCAAGTCTAACCATACCAAATCCTGCTGTGTGCAGATTACATCCAGCAGCCTCTTTCAGTCCTGGCTCTTCGTCTGTGTCAGCAGAGACCAATCGTTTGTGCACTCCAAAGTCGGATTCAGGACCGCTGGGAATTGCACCACAGATATTGTTCTCGAACGGACTTGGAGCTGGTGAAGCAAGCAGCGACTGCAAAGAAAGTGTCACAGTAGCAAATCCTGCTTTGTGCATATTACAACCTGCAAACTCTTTCCTTTCTGGCTCTTCCTGTGTGCAAGCAGAGAGCAGTCTTTTGAGCACTCCAAACTGGTATTCCGGACGTCTAGGGAATGCGCCTCAGATGTTGTGCTCAAACGGAATTGGAGCTGGTTAACCAAGCAGCACCTGCAAAGCAAGTGTCATCGTAGCAAATCCTGCTGTGTGCAGAAGAGTTCCAGCAGCCTCGTTCAGTCCTGGCTCTTAGTCTGTGCGAGCAGAGACCAACCGTTTGTGCACTCCAAACTCGGTTTCAGGACGGCTGGGGAGTGCACCGCAGCTGTTGAGCACAAACGGACGTCGAGGTGGCAAACCAAAGGAGCCACTGCAATGCAAGTACCACCTCTGCGAAAGATGCTGCGTGCAGACGGTTGCCAGGAGCTACTTTCAGACCTGGATCATCGCCTGAGTGGTCAAAGGTACTTGCCTACTCACTCAGCAGCAGGAAGTCTGAGATTGGGTGTCAGAGAGGTTCGTTCAAATGCACTTTCAGATATTCAAGCAGGGAGTGAGAGTGAAAGAGGTGGCCCGGTTGCAAAGCTTACTGACTGCTGAAGAGATCCAGCAGGCTCTTTCAGTCCTGGCTCTTTGTCTATGCCAGCAGAGACCAATCGTTCGTGCACTCCAATGTCGGATTTAGGACGGCTGGGGAGTGCACCACAGATGATGTGCTTAAACGGACTTGGAGCAGGTAAATCAAGCAGCGACTGCAAAGCAAGTGTCACAGAAGCAAATCCTCCTGTGTGCAGATTACATCCAGCAGCCTCTTTCCTTTCTGGCTCTTCGTCTGGGCGTGCAGAGACCAACCGTTTGTGCACTCCAAACTCAGAATCAGGACGGCTGGGGAGTGCACCACAGATGTTGTGCTCAAACGGACTGGGAGCTGGTAAAGCAAGCAGCGACTGCCAAGCAAGTGTCACCGTAGCAAATCCTGCTGTGTGCAGAAGAGTTCCAGCAGCCTCTTTCCTTTCTGGCTCTTCGTCTGTGCGAGCAGAGACCGACCGTTTGTGCACTCCAAACTCGGTTTCAGGACGGCTGGGGAGTGCACCGGAGCTGTTGGGCACAAACGTCGCCGAGGTGGAAAACCAAAGGAGCCACTGCAATACAAGGAGCACCTCTGCGAAAGATGCTGCGTGCAGACGGTTTCCAGTAGCTACTCTCAGACCTGGATCATCGCCTGAGTGGCCAAACGTACTTGCCTACTCACTCAGCAGCAGGATGTCTGAGATTGGGTGTCAGAGAGGTTCGTTCAAATGCACTTTTAGATATGCAAGCAAGGAGTGAGAGTGAAAGAGGTGGCCCGTTTGCAAAGCTTACAGACTGCTGAAGAGATCCAGCAGCCTCTTTCAGTCCTGCCTCTTCGTCTGTGCCAGCGGAAGCCAATCGTTCCTGCACTCCAAACTCGGATTTAGGATGGCTGGGGAGTGCACCACAGACTTTGTGCTCAAACGGACTTGGAGCAGGTACAGCAAGCAGCGAATGCAAAGCAAGTCTAACCATACCAAATCCTGCTGTGTGCAGATTACATCCAGCAGCCTCTTTCAGTCCTGGCTCTTCGTCTGTGTCAGCAGAGACCAATCGTTTGTGCACTCCAAAGTCGGATTCAGGACCGCTGGGAATTGCACCACAGATATTGTTCTCGAACGAACTTGGAGCTGGTGAAGCAAGCAGCGACTGCAAAGAAAGTGTCACAGTAGCAAATCCTGCTTTGTGCATATTACAACCTGCAAACTCTTTCCTTTCTGGCTCTTCGTGTGTGCAAGCAGAGAGCAGTCTTTTGAGCACTCCATATTGGTATTCCGGACGTCTAGGGAATGCGCCTCAGATGTTGTGCTCAAACGGAATTGGAGCTGGTTAACCAAGCAGCACCTGCAAAGCAAGTTTCATCGTAGCAAATCCTGCTGTGTGCAGAAGAGTTCCAGCAGCCTCGTTCAGTCCTGGCTCTTAGTCTGTGCGAGCAGAGAGCAATCGTTTGTCCACTCCAAAGTTGGATTCAGGACGGCTGTGGTGTGCACCACAGATTTTCTGTTCAAACGGTCTTGGAGCTGGTAAACCAAGCAGCACCCGCAAAGCAAGTGTCATCGTAGCAAATCCTGCTGTGTGCAGAAGAGATCCAGCAGCCTGTTTCAGTCCTCCCTCTTCGTCTGTGCGAGCAGAGACCAACCGTTTGTGCACTCCAAACTCGGTTTCAGGACGAATGGGGAGTGCACCGCAGCAGTTGAGCACAAACGGACGTCGAGGTGGGAAACCAAAGGAGCCACTGCAATACAAGGAGCACCTCTGCGAAAGATGCTGCGTGCAGACGGTTTCCAGGAGCTACTTTCAGACCTGGATCATCGCCTGAGTGGTCAAACGTACTTGCCTACTCACTCAGCAGCAGGATGTCTGAGATTGGGTGTCAGAGAGGTTCGTTCAAATGCACTTTCAGATATTCAAGCAGGGAGTGAGAGTAAAAGAGGAGGCCCGGTTGCAAACCTTACTGACTGCTGAAGAGATCCAGCAGGCTCTTTCAGTCCTGGCTCTTTGTCTATGCCAGCAGAGACCAATCGTTCGTGCACTCCAATGTCGGACTCAGGACGGCTGGGGAGTGCACCACAGATGTTGTGCTTAAACGGACTTGGAGCAGGTAAATCAAGCAGCGACTGCAAAGCAAGTGTCACAGAAGCAAATCCTCCTGTGTGCAGATTACATCCAGCAGCCTCTTTCCTTTCTGGCTCTTCGTCTGGGCGTGCAGAGACCAACCGTTTGTGCACTCCAAACTCAGAATCAGGACGGCTGGGGAGTGCACCACAGATGCTGTGCTCAAATGGACTGGGAGCTGGTAAAGCAAGCAGCGACTGCCAAGCAAGTGTCACCGTAGCAAATCCTGCTGTGTGCAGAAGAGTTCCAGCAGCCTCTTTCCTTTCTGGCTCTTCGTCTGTGCGAGCAGAGACCGACCGTTTGTGCACTCCAAACTCGGTTTCAGGACGGCTGGGGAGTGCACCGGAGCTGTTGGGCACAAACGGACGCCGAGGTGGCAAACCAAAGGAGCCACTGCAATACAAGGAGCACCTCTGCGAAGGATGCTGTGTGCAGACGGTTTCCAGTAGCTACTCTCAGACCTAGATCATCGCCTGATTGGTCTAAGGTACTTGCCTACTCACTCAGCAGCAGGATGTCTGAGATTGGGTGTCAGAGAGGTTCGTTCAAATGCACTTTTAGATATGCAAGCAAGGAGTGAGAGTGAAAGAGGTGGCCCGTTTGCAAAGCTTACAGACTGCTGAAGAGATCCAGCAGCCTCTTTCAGTCCTGCCTCTTCGTCTGTGCCAGCGGAAGCCAATCGTTCCTGCACTCCAAACTCGGATTTAGGATGGCTGGGGAGTGCACCACAGACTTTGTGCTCAAACGGACTTGGAGCAGGTGCAGCAAGCAGCGAATGCAAAGCAAGTCTAACCATACCAAATCCTGCTGTGTGCAGATTACATCCAGCAGCCTATTTCAGTCCTGGCTCTTCGTCTGTGTCAGCAGAGAGCAATCGTTTGTGCAGTCCAAAGTCGGATTCAGGACCGCTGGGAATTGCACCACAGATATTGTTCTCGAACGGACTTGGAGCTGGTGAAGCAAGCAGCGACTGCAAAGAAAGTGTCACAGTAGCAAATCCTGCTTTGTGCATATTACAACCTGCAAACTCTTTCCTTTCTGGCTCTTCCTGTGCGCAAGCAGAGAGTAGTGTTTTGAGCACTCCAAACAGGTATTCCGGACGTCTAGGGAATGCGCCTCAGATGTTGGGCTCAAACGGAATTGGAGCTGGTTAACCAAGCAGCACCTGCAAAGCAAGTTTCATCGTAGCAAATCCTGCTGTGTGCAGAAGAGTTCCAGCAGCCTCGTTCAGTCCTGGCTCTTAGTCTGTGCGAGCAGAGACCAACCGTTTGTGCACTCCAAACTCGGTTTCAGGACGGCTGGGGAGTGCACCGCAGCTGTTGAGCACAAACGGACGTCGAGGTGGCAAACCAAAGGAGCCACTGCAATGCAAGTACCACCTCTGCGAAAGATGCGGTGTGCAAACGGTTTCCAGGAGCTACTTTCAGACCTGGATCATCGCCTGATTGGTCAAAGGTACTTGCCTACTCACTCAGCAGCAGGATGTCTGAGATTGGGTGTCAGAGAGGTTCGTTCAAATGCAATTTCAGATATGCAAGCAGGGAGTGAGAGTAAAAGTGGTGGCCCGGTTGCAAAGCTTACTGACTGCTGAAGAGATCCAGCAGCCTCTTTCAGTCCTGCCTCTTCGTCTGTGCCAGCAGAGACCAATCGTTCGTGCACTCCGAAGTCAGATTCAGGACGGCTGGGGAGTGCACCACAGATGTTGTACGCAAAGGGATTTTGAGGTGGCAAACCAAGGATCCACTGTAATGCGAGTACCACCTCTGCGAAAAATGCTTTGTGCAGACGGTTTCCAGTAGCTACTTTCAGACCTGGATCTTCGTCTGAGGGATCAAACATACTTGCCTACTCACTCAGCAGCAGGATGTCTGAGATTGGGTGACAGAGAGGTTCGTTCAAATGCACTTTCAGATATGCAAGCAGGGAGTAAGAGTAAAAGAGGTGGCCCGGTTGCAAAGCTTACTGACTGCTGAAGAGATCCAGCAGCCTCTTTTTCAGTCCTGGCTCTTTGTCTGTGCCAGGAGAGACCAATGGTTCATGCACTCCAAACTCGGATTCAGGACCGCTGGGGAGTGCACCACAGATGATGTGCTCAAACGGACTTGGAGCAGGTACAGCAAGCAGCGAATGCAAAGCAAGTCTAACCATACCAAATCCTGCTGTGTGCAGATTACATCCAGCAGCCTCTTTCCTTTCTGGCTCTTCATCTGTGTCAGCAGAGACCAATCGTTTGTGCAGTCCAAAGTCGGATTCAGGACCGCTGGGAATTGCACCACAGATATTGTTCTCGAACGAACTTGGAGCTGGTGAAGCAAGCAGCGACTGCAAAGAAAGTGTCACAGTAGCAAATCCTGCTGTGTGCAGATTACAACCTGCCACCTCTTTTAGTCTTGGCTCTTCGTGTGTGCAAGCAGAGAGCAGTCTTTTGAGCACTCCATATTGGTATTCCGGACGTCTGGGGAATGTGCCACTGATGTTGTGCTCAAACGGACTTGGAGCAGGCAAACCAAGCAACGACTGCAAAGCAAGTGTCACCCTAGAAAATCCTGCTGTGTGCAGATTGCATCCAGCAGCCTCTTTCCTTTCTGGCTCTTCGTCTGTGAGAGCAGAGAGCAATCGTTTGTCCACTCCAAGGTCGGATTCAGGACGGCTGTGGTGTGCACCACAGATTTTCTGCTCAAACGGACATGGAGCTGGTAAACCAAGCAGCACCTGCAAAGCAAGTGTCATCGTAGCAAATCCTGCTGTGTGCAGATTACATCCAGCAGCCTCTTTCCTTTCTGGCTCTTCGTCTGTGCGAGCAGAGACCAACCGTTTGTGCACTCCAAACTCGGTTTCAGGACGGCTGGGGAGTGCTCCGCAGCTGTTGAGCACAAACGGACTTCGAGGTGGCAAACCAAAGGAGCCACTGCAATACAAGTACCACCTCTGCGAAAGATGCTGCGCGCAGACGGTTGCCAGGAGCTACTTTCAGACCTGGATCATCGCCTGATTGGTCAAAGGTACTTGCCTACTCACTCAGCAGCAGGATGTCTGAGATTGGGTGTCAGAGATGTTCGTTCAAATGCACTTTCAGATATGCAAGCAGGGAGTGAGAGTAAAAGAGGTGGCCCGGTTGCAAAGCTTACTGATTGCTGAAGAGATCCAGCAGCCTCTTTCAGTCCTGGCTCTTTGTCTGTGCCAGCAGAGACCAATCGTTCGTGCATTCCAAACTCGGACTCAGGACCGCTGGGGAGTGCACCACAGATGATGTGCTCAAACGGACTTGGAGCTGGTAAAGCAAGCAGTGACTGCAAAGCAAGTGTCACAGTAGCAAAACCTGCTGTGTGCAGATTACAACCTGCAACCTCTTTCAGTCCTGGCTCTTCGTGTGTGCAAGCAGAGACCAGTCCTTTGAGCACTCCAAATTGGTATTCCGGACGTCTGGGGAATGCGCCACAGATGTTGTGCTAAAACGGACTTGGAGCTGGTAAAGCAAGCAGCGACTGCAAAGCAAGTGTCACCGTAGCAAATCCTGTTGTGTGCAGAAGAGTTCCAGCAGCCTCTTTCCTTCCTGGCTCTTCTTCTATGCGAGCAGAGACCAACCGTTTGTGTACTCCAAACTCGGATCCAGGATGGCTGTGGTGTGTACCACAGATTTTCTTCTGAAACGGACTTGGAGCTGGTAAAGCAAGCAGCGACTGCAAAGCAAGTGTCACAGAAGCAAATCCTGCAGTGTGCAGAAGAGTTCCAGCAGCCTCTTTCAGTCCTTGCTCTTCGTCTGTGAGAGCAGAGAGCAATCGTTTGTCCACTCCAAAGTTGGATTCAGGACGGCTGTGGTGTGCACCACAGATTTTCTGTTCAAACGGTCTTGGAGCTGGTAAACCAAGCAGCACCCGCAAAGCAAGTGTCATCGTAGCAAATCCTGCTGTGTGCAGAAGAGATCCAGCAGCCTGTTTCAGTCCTCCCTCTTCGTCTGTGCGAGCAGAGACCAACCGTTTGTGCACTCCAAACTCGGTTTCAGGACGAATGGGGAGTGCACCGCAGCAGTTGAGCACAAACGGACGTCGAGGTGGGAAACCAAAGGAGCCACTGCAATACAAGGAGCACCTCTGCGAAAGATGCTGCGTGCAGACGGTTTCCAGGAGCTACTTTCAGACCTGGATCATCGCCTGAGTGGTCAAACGTACTTGCCTACTCACTCAGCAGCAGGATGTCTGAGATTGGGTGTCAGAGAGGTTCGTTCAAATGCACTTTCAGATATTCAAGCAGGGAGTGAGAGTAAAAGAGGAGGCCCGGTTGCAAACCTTACTGACTGCTGAAGAGATCCAGCAGGCTCTTTCAGTCCTGGCTCTTTGTCTATGCCAGCAGAGACCAATCGTTCGTGCACTCCAATGTCGGACTCAGGACGGCTGGGGAGTGCACCACAGATGTTGTGCTTAAACGGACTTGGAGCAGGTAAATCAAGCAGCGACTGCAAAGCAAGTGTCACAGAAGCAAATCCTCCTGTGTGCAGATTACATCCAGCAGCCTCTTTCCTTTCTGGCTCTTCGTCTGGGCGTGCAGAGACCAACCGTTTGTGCACTCCAAACTCAGAATCAGGACGGCTGGGGAGTGCACCACAGATGCTGTGCTCAAATGGACTGGGAGCTGGTAAAGCAAGCAGCGACTGCCAAGCAAGTGTCACCGTAGCAAATCCTGCTGTGTGCAGAAGAGTTCCAGCAGCCTCTTTCCTTTCTGGCTCTTCGTCTGTGCGAGCAGAGACCGACCGTTTGTGCACTCCAAACTCGGTTTCAGGACGGCTGGGGAGTGCACCGGAGCTGTTGGGCACAAACGGACGCCGAGGTGGCAAACCAAAGGAGCCACTGCAATACAAGGAGCACCTCTGCGAAGGATGCTGTGTGCAGACGGTTTCCAGTAGCTACTCTCAGACCTAGATCATCGCCTGATTGGTCTAAGGTACTTGCCTACTCACTCAGCAGCAGGATGTCTGAGATTGGGTGTCAGAGAGGTTCGTTCAAATGCACTTTTAGATATGCAAGCAAGGAGTGAGAGTGAAAGAGGTGGCCCGTTTGCAAAGCTTACAGACTGCTGAAGAGATCCAGCAGCCTCTTTCAGTCCTGCCTCTTCGTCTGTGCCAGCGGAAGCCAATCGTTCCTGCACTCCAAACTCGGATTTAGGATGGCTGGGGAGTGCACCACAGACTTTGTGCTCAAACGGACTTGGAGCAGGTGCAGCAAGCAGCGAATGCAAAGCAAGTCTAACCATACCAAATCCTGCGGTGTGCAGATTACATCCAGCAGCCTATTTCAGTCCTGGCTCTTCGTCTGTGTCAGCAGAGACCAATCGTTTGTGCAGTCCAAAGTCGGATTCAGGACCGCTGGGAATTGCACCACAGATATTGTTCTCGAACGGACTTGGAGCTGGTGAAGCAAGCAGCGACTGCAAAGAAAGTGTCACAGTAGCAAATCCTGCTTTGTGCAGATTACAACCTGCAAACTCTTTCCTTTCTGGCTCTTCCTGTGCGCAAGCAGAGAGCAGTCTTTTGAGCACTCCAAACAGGTATTCCGGACGTCTAGGGAATGCGCCTCAGATGTTGGGCTCAAACGGAATTGGAGCTGGTTAACCAAGCAGCACCTGCAAAGCAAGTTTCATCGTAGCAAATCCTGCTGTGTGCAGAAGAGTTCCAGCAGCCTCGTTCAGTCCTGGCTCTTAGTCTGTGCGAGCAGAGACCAACCGTTTGTGCACTCCAAACTCGGTTTCAGGACGGCTGGGGAGTGCACCGCAGCTGTTGAGCACAAACGGACGTCGAGGTGGCAAACCAAAGGAGCCACTGCAATGCAAGTACCACCTCTGCGAAAGATGCGGTGTGCAAACGGTTTCCAGGAGCTACTTTCAGACCTGGATCATCGCCTGATTGGTCAAAGGTACTTGCCTACTCACTCAGCAGCAGGATGTCTGAGATTGGGTGTCAGAGAGGTTCGTTCAAATGCAATTTCAGATATGCAAGCAGGGAGTGAGAGTAAAAGTGGTGGCCCGGTTGCAAAGCTTACTGACTGCTGAAGAGATCCAGCAGCCTCTTTCAGTCCTGCCTCTTCGTCTGTGCCAGCAGAGACCAATCGTTCGTGCACTCCGAAGTCAGATTCAGGACGGCTGGGGAGTGCACCACAGATGTTGTACGCAAAGGGATTTTGAGGTGGCAAACCAAGGATCCACTGTAATGCGAGTACCACCTCTGCGAAAAATGCTTTGTGCAGACGGTTTCCAGTAGCTACTTTCAGACCTGGATCTTCGTCTGAGGGATCAAACATACTTGCCTACTCACTCAGCAGCAGGATGTCTGAGATTGGGTGACAGAGAGGTTCGTTCAAATGCACTTTCAGATATGCAAGCAGGGAGTAAGAGTAAAAGAGGTGGCCCGGTTGCAAAGCTTACTGACTGCTGAAGAGATCCAGCAGCCTCTTTTTCAGTCCTGGCTCTTTGTCTGTGCCAGGAGAGACCAATGGTTCATGCACTCCAAACTCGGATTCAGGACCGCTGGGGAGTGCACCACAGATGATGTGCTCAAACGGACTTGGAGCAGGTACAGCAAGCAGCGAATGCAAAGCAAGTCTAACCATACCTAATCCTGCTGTGTGCAGATTACATCCAGCAGCCTCTTTCCTTTCTGGCTCTTCATCTGTGTCAGCAGAGACCAATCATTTGTGCAGTCCAAAGTCGGATTCAGGACCGCTGGGAATTGCACCACAGATATTGTTCTCGAACGAACTTGGACCTGGTGAAGCAAGCAGCGACTGCAAAGAAAGTGTCACAGTAGCAAATCCTGCTGTGTGCAGATTACAACCTGCCACCTCTTTTAGTCTTGGCTCTTCGTGTGTGCAAGCAGAGAGCAGTCTTTTGAGCACTCCATATTGGTATTCCGGACGTCTGGGGAATGTGCCACTGATGTTGTGCTCAAACGGACTTGGAGCAGGCAAACCAAGCAACGACTGCAAAGCAAGTGTCACCCTAGAAAATCCTGCTGTGTGCAGATTGCATCCAGCAGCCTCTTTCCTTTCTGGCTCTTCGTCTGTGAGAGCAGAGAGCAATCGTTTGTCCACTCCAAGGTCGGATTCAGGACGGCTGTGGTGTGCACCACAGATTTTCTGCTCAAACGGACATGGAGCTGGTAAACCAAGCAGCACCTGCAAAGCAAGTGTCATCGTAGCAAATCCTGCTGTGTGCAGATTACATCCAGCAGCCTCTTTCCTTTCTGGCTCTTCGTCTGTGCGAGCAGAGACCGACCGTTTGTGCACTCCAAACTCGGTTTCAGGACGGCTGGGGAGTGCACCGCAGCTGTTGAGCACAAACGGACTTCGAGGTGGCAAACCAAAGGAGCCACTGCAATGCAAGTACCACCTCTGCGAAAGATGCTGCGCGCAGACGGTTGCCAGGAGCTACTTTCAGACCTGGATCATCGCCTGATTGGTCTAAGGTACTTGCCTACTCACTCAGCAGCAGGATGTCTGAGATTGGGTGTCAGAGAGGTTCGTTCAAATGCACTTTCAGATATGCAAGCAGGGAGTGAGAGTAAAAGAGGTGGCCCGGTTGCAAAGCTTCCTGACTGCTGAAGAGATCCAGCAGCCTCTTTCAGTCCTGGCTCTTTGTCTGTGCCAGCAGAGACCAATCGTTCGTGCATTCCAAACTCGGACTCAGGACCGCTGGGGAGTGCACCACAGATGATGTGCTCAAAAGGACTTGGAGCTGGTAAAGCAAGCAGTGACTGCAAAGCAAGTGTCACAGGAGCAAAACCTGCTGTGTGCAGATTACAACCTGCAACCTCTTTCAGTCCTGGCTCTTCGTGTGTGCAAGCAGAGACCAGTCCTTTGAGCACTCCAAATTGGTATTCCGGACGTCTGGGGAATGCGCCACAGATGTTGTGCTCAAACGGACTTGGAGCTGGTAGAGCAAGCAGCGACTGCAAAGCGTCACCGTAGCAAATCCTGCTGTGTGCAGAAGAGTTCCAGCAGCCTCTTTCTTTCCTGGCTCATCTTCTATGCGAGCAGAGACCAACCGTTTGTGTACTCCAAACTCGGATCCAGGATGGCTGTGGTGTGTACCTCAGATTTTCTTCTGAAACGGACTTGGAGCTGGTAAAGCAAGGAGCGACTGCAAAGCAAGTGTCACAGAAGCAAATCCTGCAGTGTGCAGAAGAGTTCCAGCAGCCTCTTTCAGTCCTTGCTCTTCGTCTGTGAGAGCAGAGAGCAATCGTTTGTCCACTCCAAAGTTGGATTCAGGACGGCTCTGGTGTGCACCACAGATTTTCTGTTCAAACGGTCTTGGAGCTGGTAAACCAAGCAGCCCCTGCAAAGCAAGTGTCATCGTAGCAAATCCTGCTGTGTGCAGAAGAGATCCAGCAGCCTGTTTCAGTCCTACCTCTTCGTCTGTGCGAGCAGAGACCAACCGTTTGTGCACACCAAACTCGGTTTCAGGACGGCTGGGGAGTGCACCGCAGCTGTTGAGCACAAACGGACGTCGAGGTGGCAAACCAAAGGAGCCACTGCAATACAAGGAGCACCTCTGCGAAAGATGCTGTGTGCAGACGGTTTCCAGTAGCTACTCTCAGACCTAGATCATCGCCTGATTGGTCTAAGGTACTTGCCTACTCACTCAGCAGCAGGATGTCTGAGATTGGGTGTCAGAGAGGTTCGTTCAAATGCACTTTTAGATATGCAAGCAAGGAGTGAGAGTGAAAGAGGAGGCCCGGTTGCAAACCTTACTGACTGCTGAAGAGATCCAGCAGGCTCTTTCAGTCCTGGCTCTTTGTCTATGCCAGCAGAGACCAATCGTTCGTGCACTCCAATGTCGGATTTAGGACGGCTGGGGAGTGCACCACAGATGTTGTGCTTAAACGGACTTGGAGCAGGTAAATCAAGCAGCGACTGCAAAGCAAGTGTCACAGAAGCAAATCCTCCTGTGTGCAGATTACATCCAGCAGCCTCTTTCCTTTCTGGCTCTTCGTCTGGGCGTGCAGAGACCAACCGTTTGTGCACTCCAAACTCAGAATCAGGACGGCTGGGGAGTGCACCGCAGATGATGTGCTCAAACGGACTTGGAGCTGGCAAACCAAGCAGCCTCTGCAAAGCAAGTGCAACTGTAGCAAATCCTGCAGTGTGCAGAAGAGTTCCAGCAGCCTCTTTCCTTTCTGGCTCTTCGTCTGTGTCAGCAGAGACCAATCGTTTGTGCACTCCAAAGTCGGATTCAGGACGGCTGGGAATTGCACCTCAGATGTTGTACTCGAACTGACTTGGAGCTGGTAAAGCAAGCAGCGACTGCAAACCAAGTGTCACCGCAGCAAATCCTGCTGTGTGCAGATTACAACCTGCCACCTCTTTTAGTCCTGGCTCTTCGTGTGTGCAAGCAGAGAGCAGTCTTTTGAGCACTCCATATTGGTATTCCGGACGTCTGGGGAATGTGCCACTTATGTTGTGCTCAAACGGACTTGGAGCAGGCAAAGCAAGCAGCGACTGCAAAGCAAGTGTCACCCTAGAAAATCCTGCTGTGTGCAGATTGCATCCAGCAGCCTCTTTCCTTTCTGACTCTTCGTCTGTGAGAGCAGAGAGCAATCGTTTGTCCACTCCAAGGTCGGATTCAGGACGGCTGTGGTGTGCACCACAGATTTTCTGCTCAAACGGACATGGAGCTGGTAAACCAAGCAGCACCTGCAAAGCAAGTGTCATCGTAGCAAATCCTGCTGTGTGCAGATTACATCCAGCAGCCCCTTTCCTTTCTGGCTCTTCGTCTGTGCGAGCAGAGACCAACCGTTTGTGCACTCCAAACTCGGTTTCAGGACGGCTGGGGAGTGCACCGCAGCTGTTGAGCACAAACGGACGTCGAGGTGGCAAACCAAAGGAGCCACTGCAATGCAAGTGCCACTCTGCGAAAGATGCTGCGTGCAGACGGTTGCCAGGAGCTACTTTCAGACCTGGATCTTCGTCTGAGGGATCAAACATACTTGCCTACTCACTCAGCAGCAGGATGTCTGAGATTGGGTGTCAGAGAGGTTCGTTCAAATGCACTTTCAGATATGCAAGCAGGGAGTGAGAGTAAAAGAGGTGGCCCGGTTGCAAAGCTTACTGACTGCGGAAGAGATCCAGCAGGCTCTTTCAGTCCTGGCTCTTTGTCTGTGCCAGCAGAGACCAATCGTTCGTGCATTCCAAACTCGGACTCAGGACCGTTGGGGAGTGCACCACAGATGATGTGCTCAAACGGACTTGGAGCTGGTAAAGCAAGCAGTGACTGCAAAGCAAGTGTCACAGTAGCAAAACCTGCTGTGTGCAGATTACAACCTGCAACCTCTTTCAGTCCTGGCTCTTCGTGTGTGCAAGCAGAGACCAGTCCTTTGAGCACTCCAAATTGGTATTCCGGACGTCTGGGGAATGCGCCACAGATGTTGTGCTCAAACGGACTTGGAGCTGGTAAAGCAAGCAGCGACGGCAAAGCAAGTGTTACCGTAGCAAATCCTGCTGTGTGCAGAAGAGTTCCAGCAGCCTCTTTCCTTCCTGGCTCTTCTTCTATGCGAGCAGAGACCAACCGTTTGTGTACTCCAAACTCGGATCCAGGATGGCTGTGGTGTGTACCACAGATTTTCTTCTGAAACGGACTTGGAGCTGGTAAAGCAAGGAGCGACTGCAAAGCAAGTGTCACAGAAGCAAATCCTGCAGTGTGCAGAAGAGTTCCAGCAGCCTTTTTCAGTCCTTGCTCCTCGTCTGTGAGAGCAGTGAGGAATCGTTTGTCCACTCCAAAGTTGGATTCAGGACGGCTGTGGTGTGCACCACAGATTTTCTGTGCTGAAACGGTCTTGGAGCTGATAAACCAAGCAGCACCTGCAAAGCAAGTGTCATCGTAGCAAATCCTGCTGTGTGCAGAAGAGATCCAGCAGCCTGTTTCAGTCCTGGCTCTTAGTCTGTGCGAGCAGAGACCAACCGTTTGTGCACTCCAAACTCGGTTTCAGGACGGCTGGGGAGTGCACCGCAGCTGTTGAGCACAAACGGATGTCGAGGTGGCAAACCAAAGGAGCCACTGCAATACAAGGAGCACCTCTGCGAAAGATGCTGCGTGCAGACGGTTTCCAGTAGCTACTCTCAGACCTAGATCATCGCCTGATTGGTCTAAGGTACTTGCCTACTCACTCAGCAGCAGGATGTCTGAGATTGGGTGTCAGAGAGGTTCGTTCAAATGCACTTTTAGATATGCAAGCAAGGAGTGAGAGTGAAAGAGGTGGCCCGTTTGCAAAGCTTACAGACTGCTGAAGAGATCCAGCAGCCTCTTTCAGTCCTGCCTCTTCGTCTGTGCCAGCGGAAGCCAATCGTTCCTGCACTCCAAACTCGGTTTTAGGATGGCTGGGGAGTGCACCACAGACTTTGTGCTCAAACGGACTTGGAGCAGGTACAACAAGCAGCGAATGCAAAGCAAGTCTAACCATACCAAATCCTGCTGTGTGCAGATTACATCCAGCAGCCTCTTTCAGTCCTGGCTCTTCGTCTGTGTCAGCTGAGAGCAATCGTTTCTGCAGTCCAAAGTCGGATTCAGGACCGCTGGGACTTGCACCACAGATATTGTTCTCGAACGGACTTGGAGCTGGTGAAGCAAGCAGCGACTGCAAAGAAAGTGTCACAGTAGCAAATCCTGCTTTGTGCATATTACAACCTGCAAACTCTTTCCTTTCTGGCTCTTCCTGTGTGCAAGCAGAGAGCAGTCTTTTGAGCACTCCAAACTGGTATTCCGGACGTCTAGGGAATGCGCCTCAGATGTTGTGCTCAAACGGAATTGGAGCTGGTTAACCAAGCAGCGACTGCAAAGCAAGTGTCACTGTAGCAAATCCTGCTGTGTGCAGAAGAGTTCCAGGAGCCTCGTTCAGTCCTGGCTCTTAGTCTGTGCGAGCAGAGACCAACCGTTTGTGCACTCCAAACTCGGTTTCAGGACGGCTGGGGAGTGCACCGCAGCTGTTGAGCACAAACGGACGTCGAGGTGGCAAACCAAAGGAGCCACTGCAATGCAAGTACCGCCTCTGCGAAAGATGCTGCGTGCAGACGGTTGCCAGGAGCTACTTTCAGACCTGGATCATCGCCTGATTGGTCAAAGGTACTTGCCTACTCACTCAGCAGCAGGATGTCTGAGATTGGGTGACAGAGAGGTTCGTTCAAATGCACTTTTAGATATGCAAGCAGGGAGTAAGAGTGAAAGAGGTGGCCCGGTTGCAAAGCTTACTGACTGCTGAAGAGATCCAGCAGCCTCTTTTTCAGTCCTGGCTCTTTGTCTGTGCCAGGAGAGACCAATGGTTCATGCACTCCAAACTCGGATTCAGGACCGCTGGGGAGTGCACCACAGACTTTGTGCTCAAACGGACTTGGAGCAGGTACAGCAAGCAGCGAATGCAAAGCAAGTCTAACCATACCAAATCCTGCTGTGTGCAGATTACATCCAGCAGCCTCTTTCAGTCCTGGCTCTTCGTCTGTGTCAGCAGAAACCAATCGTTTGTGCACTCCAAAGTCGGATTCAGGACCGCTGGGAATTGCACCACAGATATTGTTCTTGAACGAACTTGGAGCTGGTGAAGCAAGCAGCGACTGCAAAGAAAGCAAATCCTGCTGTGTGCAGATTACAACCTGCCACCTCTTTTAGTCCTGGCTCTTCGTGTGTGCAAGCAGAGAGCAGTCTTTTGAGCACTCCATATTGGTATTCCGGACGTCTGGGGAATGTGCCACGGATGTTGTGCTCAAACGGACTTGGAGCAGGCAAAGCAAGCAGCGACTGCAAAGCAAGTGTCACCCTAGAAAATCCTGCTGTGTGCAGATTGCATCCAGCAGCCTCTTTCCTTTCTGGCTCTTCGTCTGTGAGAGCAGAGAGCAATCGTTTGTCCACTCCAAGGTCGGATTCAGGACGGCTGTGGTGTGCACCACAGATTTTCTGCTCAAACGGACATGGAGCTGGTAAACCAAGCAGCACCTGCAAAGCAAGTGTCATCGTAGCAAATCCTGCTGTGTGCAGATTACATCCAGCAGCCTCTTTCCTTTCTGGCTCTTCGTCTGTGCGAGCAGAGACCAACCGTTTGTGCACTCCAAACTCGGTTTCAGGACGGCTGGGGAGTGCACCGCAGCTGTTGAGCACAAACGGACTTCGAGGTGGCAAACCAAAGGAGCCACTGCAATGCAAGTACCACCTCTGCGAAAGATGCTGCGCGCAGACGGTTGCCAGGAGCTACTTTCAGACCTGGATCATCGCCTGATTTGTCAAAGGTACTTGCCTACTCACTCAGCAGCAGGATGTCTGAGATTGGGTGTCAGAGAGGTTCGTTCAAATGCACTTTCAGATATGCAAGCAGGGAGTGAGAGTAAAAGAGGTGGCCCGGTTGCAAAGCTTACTGACTGCTGAAGAGATCCAGCAGCCTCTTTCAGTCCTGGCTCTTTGTCTGTGCCAGCAGAGACCAATCGTTCGTGCATTCCAAACTCGGACTCAGGACCGCTGGGGAGTGCACCACAGATGATGTGCTCAAAAGGACTTGGAGCTGGTAAAGCAAGCAGTGACTGCAAAGCAAGTGTCACAGGAGCAAAACCTGCTGTGTGCAGATTACAACCTGCAACCTCTTTCAGTCCTGGCTCTTCGTGTGTGCAAGCAGAGACCAGTCCTTTGAGCACTCCAAATTGGTATTCCGGACGTCTGGGGAATGCGCCACAGATGTTGTGCTCAAACGGACTTGGAGCTGGTAGAGCAAGCAGCGACTGCAAAGCGTCACCGTAGCAAATCCTGCTGTGTGCAGAAGAGTTCCAGCAGCCTCTTTCCTTCCTGGCTCATCTTCTATGCGAGCAGAGACCAACCGTTTGTGTACTCCAAACTCGGATCCAGGATGGCTGTGGTGTGTACCACAGATTTTCTTCTGAAACGGACTTGGAGCTGGTAAAGCAAGGAGCGACTGCAAAGCAAGTGTCACAGAAGCAAATCCTGCAGTGTGCAGAAGAGTTCCAGCAGCCTCTTTCAGTCCTTGCTCTTCGTCTGTGAGAGCAGAGAGCAATCGTTTGTCCACTCCAAAGTTGGATTCAGGACGGCTGTGGTGTGCACCACAGATTTTCTGTTCAAACGGTCTTGGAGCTGGTAAACCAAGCAGCCCCTGCAAAGCAAGTGTCATCGTAGCAAATCCTGCTGTGTGCAGAAGAGATCCAGCAGCCTGTTTCAGTCCTACCTCTTCGTCTGTGCGAGCAGAGACCAACCGTTTGTGCACACCAAACTCGGTTTCAGGACGGCTGGGGAGTGCACCGCAGCTGTTGAGCACAAACGGACGTCGAGGTGGCAAACCAAAGGAGCCACTGCAATACAAGGAGCACCTCTGCGAAAGATGCTGTGTGCAGACGGTTTCCAGTAGCTACTCTCAGACCTAGATCATCGCCTGATTGGTCTAAGGTACTTGCCTACTCACTCAGCAGCAGGATGTCTGAGATTGGGTGTCAGAGAGGTTCGTTCAAATGCACTTTTAGATATGCAAGCAAGGAGTGAGAGTGAAAGAGGAGGCCCGGTTGCAAACCTTACTGACTGCTGAAGAGATCCAGCAGGCTCTTTCAGTCCTGGCTCTTTGTCTATGCCAGCAGAGACCAATCGTTCGTGCACTCCAATGTCGGACTCAGGACCGCTGGGGAGTGCACCACAGATGTTGTGCTTAAACGGACTTGGAGCAGGTAAATCAAGCAGCGACTGCAAAGCAAGTGTCACAGAAGCAAATCCTCCTGTGTGCAGATTACATCCAGCAGCCTCTTTCCTTTCTGGCTCTTCGTCTGGGCGTGCAGAGACCAACCGTTTGTGCACTCCAAACTCAGAATCAGGACGGCTGGGGAGTGCACCACAGATGCTGTGCTCAAACGGACTGGGAGCTGGTAAAGCAAGCAGCGACTGCCAAGCAAGTGTCACCGTAGCAAATCCGGCTGTGTGCAGAAGAGTTCCAGCAGCCTCGTTCAGTCCTGGCTCTTCGTCTGTGCGAGCAGATACCGACCGTTTGTGCACTAAAACTCGGTTTCAGGACGGCTGGGGAGTGCACCGGAGCTGTTGGGCACAAACGGACGCCGAGGCGGCAAACCAAACGAGCCACTGCAATACAAGGAGCACCTCTGCGAAAGATGCTGTGTGCAGATGGTTTCCAGTAGCTACTCTCAGACCTAGATCATCGCCTGATTGGTCTAAGGTACTTGCCTACTCACTCAGCAGCAGGATGTCTGAGATTGGGTGTCAGAGAGGTTCGTTCAAATGCACTTTTAGATATGCAAGCAAGGAGTGAGAGTGAAAGAGGTGGCCCGTTTGCAAAGCTTACAGACTGCTGAAGAGATCCAGCAGCCTCTTTCAGTCCTGCCTCTTCATCTGTGCCAGCGGAAGCCAATCGTTCCTGCACTCCAAACTCGGATTTAGGATGGCTGGGGAGTGCACCACAGACTTTGTGCTCAAACGGACTTGGAGCAGGTACAGCAAGCAGCGAATGCAAAGCAATTCTAACCATACCAAATCCTGCTGTGTGCAGATTACATCCAGCAGCCTCTTTCAGTCCTGGCTCTTCGTCTGTGTCAGCAGAGACCAATCGTTTGTGCAGTCCAAAGTCGGATTCAGGACCGCTGGGAATTGCACCACAGATATTGTTCTCGAACGAACTTGGACCTGGTGAAGCAAGCAGCGACTGCAAAGAAAGTGTCACAGTAGCAAATCCTGCTTTGTGCATATTACAACCTGCAAACTCTTTCCTTTCTGGCTCTTCCTGTGTGCAAGCAGAGAGCAGTCTTTTGAGCACTCCAAACTGGTATTCCGGACGTCTAGGAAATGCGCCTCAGATGTTGTGCTCAAACGGAATTGGAGCTGGTTAACCAAGCAGCGACTGCAAAGCAAGTGTCACTGTAGCAAATCCTGCTGTGTGCAGAAGAGTTCCAGCAGCCTCGTTCAGTCCTGGCTCTTAGTCTGTGCGAGCAGAGACCAACCGTTTGTGCACTCCAAACTCGGTTTCAGGACGGCTGGGGAGTGCACCGCAGCTGTTGAGCACAAACGGACGTCGAGGTGGCAAACCAAAGGAGCCACTGCAATGCAAGTACCACCTCTGCGAAAGATGCTGCGCGCAGACGGTTGCCAGGAGCTACTTTCAGACCTGGATCATCGCCTGATTGGTCAAAGGTACTTGCCTACTCACTCAGCAGCAGGATGTCTGAGATTGGGTGTCAGAGAGGTTCGTTCAAATGCACTTTCAGATATGGAAGCAGGGAGTGAGAGTAAAAGAGGTGGCCCGGTTGCAAAGCTTCCTGACTGCTGAAGAGATCCAGCAGCCTCTTTCAGTCCTGCCTCTTCGTCTGTGCCAGCAGAGACCAATCGTTCGTGCATTCCAAACTCGGACTCAGGACCGCTGGGGAGTGCACCACAGATGATGTGCTCAAACGGACTTGGAGCTGGTAAAGCAAGCAGTGACTGCAAAGCAAGTGTCACAGGAGCAAAACCTGCTGTGTGCAGATTACAACCTGCAACCTCTTTCAGTCCTGGCTCTTCGTGTGTGCAAGCAGAGACCAGTCCTTTGAGCACTCCAAATTGGTATTCCGGACGTCTGGGGAATGCGCCACAGATGTTGTGCTCAAACGGACTTGGAGCTGGTAAAGCAAGCAGCGACTGCAAAGCAAGTGTCACCGTAGCAAATCCTGCTGTGTGCAGAAGAGTTCCAGCAGCCTCTTTCCTTCCTGGCTCTTCTTCTATGCGAGCAGAGACCAACCGTTTGTGTACTCCAAACTCGGATCCAGGATGGCAATGGTGTGTACCACAGATTTTCTTCTGAAACGGACTTGGAGCTGGTAAAGCAAGGAGCGACTGCAAAGCAAGTGTCACAGAAGCAAATCCTGCAGTGTGCAGAAGAGTTCCAGCAGCCTCTTTCAGTCCTTGCTCTTCGTCTGTGAGAGCAGAGAGCAATCGTTTGTCCACTCCAAAGTTGGATTCAGGGCAGCTGTGGTGTGCACCACAGATTTTCTGTTCAAACGGTCTTGGAGCTGGTAAACCAAGCAGCACCTGCAAAGCAAGTGTCATCGTAACAAATCCTGCTGTGTGCAGAAGAGATCCAGCAGCCTGTTTCAGTCCTACCTCTTCGTCTGTGCGAGCAGAGACCAACCATTTGTGCACTCCAAACTCGGTTTCAGGGCGACTGGGGAGTGCACCGCAGCTGTTGGGCACAAACGGACGTCGAGGTGGCAAACCAAAGGAGCCACTGCAATACAAGGAGCACCTCTGCGAAAGATGCTGCGTGCAGACGGTTTCCAGGAGCTACTTTCAGACCTGGATCATCGCCTGAGTGGTCAAACGTACTTGCCTACTCACTCAGCAGCAGGATGTCTGAGATTGGGTGTCAGAGAGGTTCGTTCAAATGCACTTTCAGATATTCAAGCAGGGAGTGAGAGTAAAAGAGGAGGCCCGGTTGCAAAGCTTCCTGACTGCTGAAGAGATCCAGCAGGCTCTTTCAGTCCTGGCTCTTTGTCTATGCCAGCAGAGACCAATCGTTCGTACACTCCAATATCGGACTCAGGACGGCTGGGGAGTGCACCACAGATGTTGTGCTTAAACGGACTTGGAGCAGGTAAATCAAGCAGCGACTGCAAAGCAAGTGTCACAGAAGCAAATCCTCCTGTGTGCAGATTACATCCAGCAGCCTCTTTCCTTTCTGGCTCTTCGTCTGGGCGTGCAGAGACCAACCGTTTGTGCACTCCAAACTCAGAATCAGGACGGCTGGGGAGTGCACCACAGATGCTGTGCTGAAACGGACTGGGAGCTGGTAAAGCAAGCAGCGACTGCCAAGCAAGTGTCACCGTAGCAAATCCTGCTGTGTGCAGAAGAGTTCCAGCAGCCTCTTTCCTTTCTGGCTCTTCGTCTGTGCGAGCAGAGACCGACCGTTTGTGCACTCCAAACTCGGTTTCAGGACGGCTGGGGAGTGCACCGGAGCTGTTGGGCACAAACGGACGCCGAGGTGGCAAACCAAAGGAGCCACTGCAATACAAGGAGCACCTCTGCGAAAGATGCTGTGTGCAGACGGTTTCCAGTAGCTACTCTCAGACCTAGATCATCGCCTGATTGGTCTAAGGTACTTGCCTACTCACTCAGCAGTAGGATGTCTGAGATTGGGTGTCAGAGAGGTTCGTTCAAATGCACTTTTAGATATGCAAGCAAGGAGTGAGAGTGAAAGAGGTGGCCCGTTTGCAAAGCTTACAGACTGCTGAAGAGATCCAGCAGCCTCTTTCAGTCCTGCCTCTTCGTCTGTGCCAGCGGAAGCCAATCGTTCCTGCACTCCAAACTCGGATTTAGGATGGCTGGGGAGTGCACCACAGACTTTTTGCTCAAACGGACTTGGAGCAGGTGCAGCAAGCAGCGAATGCAAAGCAAGTCTAACCATACCAAATCCTGCTGTGTGCAGATTACATCCAGCAGCCTCTTTCAGTCCTGGCTCTTCGTCTGTGTCAGCAGAGACCAATCGTTTGTGCAGTCCAAAGTCGGATTCAGGACCGCTGGGAATTGCACCACAGATATTGTTCTCGAACGGACTTGGAGCTGGTGAAGCAAGCAGCGACTGCAAAGAAAGTGTCACAGTAGCAAATCCTGCTTTGTGCATATTACAACCTGCAAACTCTTTCCTTTCTGGCTCTTCCTGTGTGCAAGCAGAGAGCAGTCTTTTGAGCACTCCAAACTGGAATTCCGGACGTCTAGGGAATGCGCCTCAGATGTTGGGCTCAAACGGAATTGGAGCTGGTTAACCAAGCAGCACCTGCAAAGCAAGTTTCATCGTAGCAAATCCTGCTGTGTGCAGAAGAGTTCCAGCAGCCTCGTTCAGTACTGGCTCTTAGTCTGTGCGAGCAGAGACCAACCGTTTGTGCACTCCAAACTCGGTTTCAGGACGGCTGGGGAGTGCACCGCAGCTGTTGAGCACAAACGGACGTCGAGGTGGCAAACCAAAGGAGCCACTGCAATGCAAGTACCACCTCTGCGAAAGATGCGCTGTGCAAACGGTTTCCAGGAGCTACTTTCAGACCTGGATCATCGCCTGATTGGTCAAAGGTACTTGCCTACTCACTCAGCAGCAGGATGTCTGAGATTGGGTGTCAGAGAGGTTCGTTCAAATGCACTTTCAGATATGCAAGCAGGGAGTGAGAGTAAAAGTGGTGGCCCGGTTGCAAAGCTTACTGACTGCTGAAGAGATCCAGCAGCCTCTTTCAGTCCTGCCTCTTCGTCTGTGCCAGCAGAGACCAATCGTTCGTGCACTCCGAAGTCGGATTCAGGACGGCTGGGGAGTGCACCACAGATGTTGTACGCAAAGGGATTTTGAGGTGGCAAACCCAGGAGCCACTGTAATGCAAGTACCACCTCTGCAAAAAAATGCTTTGTGCAGACGGTTTCCAGTAGCTACTTTCAGACCTGGATCTTCGTCTGAGGGATCAAACATACTTGCCTACTCACTCAGCAGCAGGATGTCTGAGATTGGGTGACAGAGAGGTTCGTTCAAATGCACTTTCAGATATGCAAGCAGGGAGTAAGAGTAAAAGAGGTGGCCCGGTTGCAAAGCTTACTGACTGCTGAAGAGATCCAGCAGCCTCTTTTTCAGTCCTGGCTCTTTGTCTGTGCCAGGAGAGACCAATGGTTCATGCACTCCAAACTCGGATTCAGGACCGCTGGGGAGTGCACCACAGATGATGTGCTCAAACGGACTTGGAGCAGGTACAGCAAGCAGCGAATGCAAAGCAAGTCTAACCATACCAAATCCTGCTGTGTGCAGATTACATCCAGCAGCCTCTTTCAGTCCTGGCTCTTCGTCTGGGTCAGCAGAGACCAATCGTTTGTGCACTCCAAAGTCGGATTCAGGACCGCTGGGAATTGCACCACAGATATTGTTCTCGAACGAACTTGGAGCTGGTGAAGCAAGCAGCGACTGCAAAGAAAGTGTCACAGTAGCAAATCCTGCTGTGTGCAGATTACAACCTGCCACCTCTTTTAGTCCTGGCTCTTCATGTGTGCAAGCAGAGAGCAGTCTTTTGAGCACTCCATATTGGTATTCCGGACGTCTGGGGAATGTGCCACGGATGTTGTGCTCAAACGGACTTGGAGCAGGCAAAGCAAGCAGCGACTGCAAAGCAAGTGTCACCCTAGAAAATCCTGCTGTGTGCAGACTGCATCCAGCAGCCTCTTTACTTTGTGGCTCTTCTTCTGTGAGAGCAGAGAGCAATCGTTTGTCCACTCCAAGGTCGGATTCAGTACGGCTGTGGTGTGCACCACAGATTTTCTGCTCAAACGGACATGGAGCTGGTAAACCAAGCAGCACCTGCAAAGCAAGTGTCATCGTAGCAAATCCTGCTGTGTGCAGATTACATCCAGCAGCCTCTTTCCTTTCTGGCTCTTCGTCTGTGCGAGCAGAGACCAACCGTTTGTGCACTCCAAACTCGGTTTCAGGACGGCTGGGGAGTGCACCGCAGCTGTTGAGCACAAACGGACTTCGAGGTGGCAAACCAAAGGAGCC
Organism: Ara ararauna; assembly: GCA_028858755.1. Taxonomy (NCBI): domain Eukaryota; kingdom Metazoa; phylum Chordata; class Aves; order Psittaciformes; family Psittacidae; genus Ara; species Ara ararauna. The sequence goes on from CM054385.1 coordinate 15,699,731, forward strand.
ACTGCTAGGCAAGTACCACCTCTGCGAAAGATGCTGCGTGCAGACGGTTGCCAGGAGCTACTTTCAGACCTGGATCATCGCCTGATTGGTCTAAGGTACTTGCCTACTCACTCAGCAGCAGGATGTCTGAGATTGGGTGTCAGAGAGGTTCGTTCAAATGCACTTTTAGATATGCAAGCAAGGAGTGAGAGTGAAAGAGGTGGCCCGGTTGCAAAGCTTACTGACTGCTGAAGAGATCCAGCAGCCTCTTTCAGTCCTGGCTCTTTGTCTATGCCAGCAGAGACCAATCGTTCGTGCATTCCAAACTCGGACTCAGGACCGCTGGGGAGTGCACCACAGATGATGTGCTCAAACCGACTTGGAGCTGGTAAAGCAAGCAGTGACTGCAAAGCAAGTGTCACAGTAGCAAAACCTGCTGTGTGCAGATTACAACCTGCAACCTCTTTCAGTCCTGGCTCTTCGTGTGTGCAAGCAGAGACCAGTCCTTTGAGCACTCCAAATTGGTATTCCGGACGTCTGGGGAATGCGCCACAGATGTTGTGCTCAAACGGACTTGGAGCTGGTAAAGCAAGCAGCGACTGCAAAGCAAGTGTCACCGTAGCAAATCCTGCTGTGTGCAGAAGAGTTCCAGCAGCCTCTTTCCTTCCTGGCTCTTCTTCTATGCGAGCAGAGACCAACCGTTTGTGTACTCCAAACTCGGATCCAGGATGGCTGTGGTGTGTACCACAGATTTTCTTCTGAAACGGACTTGGAGCTGGTAAAGCAAGCAGCGACTGCAAAGCAAGTGTCACAGAAGCAAGTCCTGCAGTGTGCAGAAGAGTTCCAGCAGCCTCTTTCAGTCCTTGCTCTTCGTCTGTGAGAGCAGAGAGCAATCGTTTGTCCACTCCAAAGTTGGATTCAGGACAGCTGTGGTGTGCACCACAGATTTTCTGTTCAAACGGTCTTGGAGCTGGTAAACCAAGCAGCACCTGCAAAGCAAGTGTCATCGTAGCAAATCCTGCTGTGTGCAGAAGAGATCCAGCAGCCTGTTTCAGTCCTACCTCTTCGTCTGTGCGAGCAGAGACCAACCGTTTGTGCACTCCAAACTCGGTTTCAGGGCGACTGGGGAGTGCACCGCAGCTGTTGAGCACAAACGGACGTCGAGTTGGCAAACCAAAGGAGCCACTGCAATACAAGGAGCACCTCTGCAAAAGATGCTGTGTGCAGACGGTTTCCAGGAGCTACTTTCAGACCTGGATCATCGCCTGAGTGGTCAAACGTACTTGCCTACTCACTCAGCAGCAGGATGTCTGAGATTGGGTGTCAGAGAGGTTCGTTCAAATGCACTTTCAGATATTCAAGCAGGGAGTGAGAGTAAAAGAGGAGGCCCGGTTGCAAAGCTTACTGACTGCTGAAGAGATCCAGCAGGCTCTTTCAGTCCTGGCTGTTTGTCTATGCCAGCAGAGACCAATCGTTAATGCACTCCAATGTCGGATTTAGGACGGCTGGGGAGTGCACCACAGATGTTGTGCTTAAACGGACTTGGAGCAGGTAAATCAAGCAGCGACTGCAAAGCAAGTGTCACAGAAGCAAATCCTCCTGTGTGCAGATTACATCCAGCAGCCTCTTTCCTTTCTGGCTCTTCGTCTGGGCGTGCAGAGACCAACCGTTTGTGCACTCCAAACTCAGAATCAGGGCGGCTGGGGAGTGCACCACAGATGCTGTGCTCAAACGGACTGGGAGCTGGTAAAGCAAGCAGCGACTGCCAAGCAAGTGTCACCGTAGCAAATCCTGCTGTGTGCAGAAGAGTTCCAGCAGCCTCGTTCAGTCCTGGCTCTTCGTCTGTGCGAGCAGAGACCGACCGTTTGTGCACTCAAAACTCGGTTTCAGGACGGCTGGGGAGTGCACCGGAGCTGTTGGGCACAAACGGACGTCGAGGTGGCAAACCAAAGGAGCCACTGCAATACAAGGAGCACCTCTGCGAAAGATGCTGTGTGCAGACGGTTTCCAGGAGCTACTTTCAGACCTGGATCATCGCCTGAGTGGTCAAACGTACTTGCCTACTCACTCAGCAGCAGGATGTCTGAGATTGGGTGTCAGAGAGGTTCGTTCAAATGCACTTTCAGATATTCAAGCAGGGAGTGAGAGTAAAAGAGGAGGCCCGGTTGCAAACCTTACTGACTGCTGAAGAGATCCAGCAGCCTCTTTCAGTCCTGGCTCTTTGTTTATGCCAGCAGAGACCAATCGTTCGTGGACTCCAATGTCGGATTCAGGACGGCTGGGGAGTGCACCACAGATGTTGTGCTTAAACGGACTTGGAGCAGGTAAATCAAGCAGCGACTGCAAAGCAAGTGTCACAGAAGCAAATCCTCCTGTGTGCAGATTACATCCAGCAGCCTCTTTCCTTTCTGGCTCTTCGTCTGGGCGTGCAGAGACCAACCGTTTGTGCACTCCAAACTCAGAATCAGGACGGCTGGGGAGTGCACTACAGATGCTGGGCTGAAACGGACTTGGAGCTGGTAAAGCAAGCAGCGACTGCCAAGCAAGTGTCACCGTAGCAAATCCTGCTGTGTGCAGAAGAGTTCCAGCAGCCTCTTTCCTTTCTGGCTCTTCGTCTGTGCGAGCAGAGACCGACCGTTTGTGCACTCCAAACTCGGTTTCAGGACGGCTGGGGAGTGCACCGGAGCTGTTGGGCACAAACGGACGCCGAGGTGGCAAACCAAAGGAGCCACTGCAATACAAGGAGCACCTCTGCGAAAGATGCTGTGTGCAGACGGTTTCCAGTAGCTACTCTCAGACCTAGATCATCGCCTGATTGGTCTAAGGTACTTCCCTACTCACTCAGCAGCAGGATGTCTGAGATTGGGTGTCAGAGAGGTTCGTTCAAATGCACTTTTAGATATGCAAGCAAGGAGTGAGAGTGAAAGAGGTGGCCCGTTTGCAAAGCTTACAGACTGCTGAAGAGATCCAGCAGCCTCTTTCAGTCCCGCCTCTTCGTCTGTGCCAGTGGAAGCCAATCGTTCCTGCACTCCAAACTCGGATTTAGGATGGCTGGGGAGTGCACCACAGACTTTGTGCTCAAACGGACTTGGAGAAGGTACAGCAAGCAGCGAATGCAAAGCAAGTCTAACCATACCAAATCCTGCTGTGTGCAGATTACATCCAGCAGCCTCTTTCAGTCCTGGCTCTTCGTCTGTGTCAGCAGAGACCAATCGTTTGTGCAGTCCAAAGTCGGATTCAGGACCGCTGGGAATTGCACCACAGATATTGTTCTCAAACGGACTTGGAGCTGGTGAAGCAAGCAGCGACTGCAAAGAAAGTGTCACAGTAGCAAATCCTGCTTTGTGCATATTACAACCTGCAAACTCTTTCCTTTCTGGCTCTTCCTGTGTGCAAGCAGAGAGCAGTCTTTTGAGCACTCCAAACTGGTATTCCGGACGTCTAGGGAATGCGCCTCAGATGTTGTGCTCAAACGGAATTGGAGCTGGTTAACCAAGCAGCACCTGCAAAGCAAGTTTCATCGTAGCAAATCCTGCTGTGTGCAGAAGTGTTCCAGCAGCCTCGTTCAGTCCTGGCTCTTAGTCTGTGCGAGCAGAGACCAACCGTTTGTGCACTCCAAACTCGGTTTCAGGACGGCTGGGGAGTGCACCGCAGCTGTTGAGCACAAACGGACGTCGAGGTGGCAAACCAAAGGAGCCACTGCTAGGCAAGTACCACCTCTGCGAAAGATGCTGCGTGCAGACGGTTGCCAGGAGCTACTTTCAGACCTGGATCATCGCCTGATTGGTCTAAGGTACTTGCCTACTCACTCAGCAGCAGGATGTCTGAGATTGGGTGTCAGAGAGGTTCGTTCAAATGCACTTTTAGATATGCAAGCAAGGAGTGAGAGTGAAAGAGGTGGCCCGGTTGCAAAGCTTACTGACTGCTGAAGAGATCCAGCAGCCTCTTTCAGTCCTGGCTCTTTGTCTATGCCAGCAGAGACCAATCGTTCGTGCATTCCAAACTCGGACTCAGGACCGCTGGGGAGTGCACCACAGATGATGTGCTCAAACGGACTTGGAGCTGGTAAAGCAAGCAGTGACTGCAAAGCAAGTGTCACAGTAGCAAAACCTGCTGTGTGCAGATTACAACCTGCAACCTCTTTCAGTCCTGGCTCTTCGTGTGTGCAAGCAGAGACCAGTCCTTTGAGCACTCCAAATTGGTATTCCGGACGTCTGGGGAATGCGCCACAGATGTTGTGCTCAAACGGACTTGGAGCTGGTAAAGCAAGCATCGACTGCAAAGCAAGTGTCACAGAAGCAAATCCTCCTGTGTGCAGATTACATCCAGCAGCCTCTTTCCTTTCTGGCTCTTCGTCTGGGCGTGCAGACACCAACCGTTTGTGCACTCCAAACTCAGAATCAGGACGGCTGGGGAGTGCACCACAGATGCTGTGCTCAAACGGACTGGGAGCTGGTAAAGCAAGCAGCGACTGCCAAGCAAGTGTCACCGTAGCAAATCCTGCTGTGTGCAGAAGAGTTCCAGCAGCCTCTTTCAGTCCTGGCTCTTCGTCTGTGCGAGCAGAGACCGACCGTTTGTGCACTCCAAACTCGGTTTCAGGACGGCTGGGGAGTGCACCGGAGCTGTTGGGCACAAACGTCGCCGAGGTGGCAAACCAAAGGAGCCACTGCAATACAAGGAGCACCTCTGCGAAAGATGCTGTGTGCAGACGGTTTCCAGTAGCTACTCTCAGACCTAGATCATCGCCTGATTGGTCTAAGGTACTTGCCTACTCACTCAGCAGTAGGATGTCTGAGATTGGGTGTCAGAGAGGTTCGTTCAAATGCACTTTTAGATATGCAAGCAAGGAGTGAGAGTGAAAGAGGTGGCCCGTTTGCAAAGCTTACAGACTGCTGAAGAGATCCAGCAGCCTCTTTCAGTCCCGCCTCTTCGTCTGTGCCAGCGGAAGCCAATCGTTCCTGCACTCCAAACTCGGATTTAGGATGGCTGGGGAGTGCACCACAGACTTTGTGCTCAAACGGACTTGGAGCAGGTGCAGCAAGCAGCGAATGCAAAGCAAGTCTAACCATACCAAATCCTGCTGTGTGCAGATTACATCCAGCAGCCTCTTTCAGTCCTGGCTCTTCGTCTGTGTCAGCAGAGACCAATCGTTTGTGCAGTCCAAAGTCGGATTCAGGACCGCTGGGAATTGCACCACAGATATTGTTCTCGAACGGACTTGGAGCTGGTGAAGCAAGCAGCGACTGCAAAGAAAGTGTCACAGTAGCAAATCCTGCTTTGTGCATATTACAACCTGCAAACTCTTTCCTTTCTGGCTCTTCATGTGTGCAAGCAGAGAGCAGTCTTTTGAGCACTCCAAACTGGTATTCCGGACGTCTAGGGAATACGCCTCAGATGTTGGGCTCAAACGGAATTGGAGCTGGTTAACCAAGCAGCACCTGCAAAGCAAGTTTCATCGTAGCAAATCCTGCTGTGTGCAGAAGAGTTCCAGCAGCGTCGTTCAGTCCTGGCTCTTCGTCTGTGCGAGCAGAGACCGACCGTTTGTGCACTCCAAACTCGGTTTCAGGACGGCTGGGGAGTGCACCGGAGCTGTTGGGCACAAACGGACGCCTAGGCGGCAAACCACAGGAGCCACTGCAATACAAGGTGCACCTCTGCGAAAGATGCTGTGTGCAGACGGTTTCCAGTAGCTACTCTCAGACCTGGATCATCGCCTGAGTGGCCAAACGTACTTCCCTACTCACTCAGCAGCAGGATGTCTGAGATTGGGTGTCAGAGAGGTTCGTTCAAATGCACTTTTAGATATGCAAGCAAGGAGTGAGAGTGAAAGAGGTGGCCCGTTTGCAAAGCTTACAGACTGCTGAAGAGATCCAGCAGCCTCTTTCAGTCCCGCCTCTTCGTCTGTGCCAGCGGAAGCCAATCGTTCCTGCACTCCAAACTCGGATTTAGGATGGCTGGGGAGTGCACCACAGACTTTGTGCTCAAACGGACTTGGAGAAGGTACAGCAAGCAGCGAATGCAAAGCAAGTCTAACCATACCAAATCCTGCTGTGTGCAGATTACATCCAGCAGCCTCTTTCAGTCCTGGCTCTTCGTCTGTGTCAGCAGAGACCAATCGTTTGTGCACTCCAAAGTCGGATTCAGGACCGCTGGGAATTGCACCACAGATATTGTTCTCGAACGGACTTGGAGCTGGTGAAGCAAGCAGCGACTGCAAAGAAAGTGTCACAGTAGCAAATCCTGCTTTGTGCATATTACAACCTGCAAACTCTTTCCTTTCTGGCTCTTCCTGTGTGCAAGCAGAGAGCAGTCTTTTGAGCACTCCAAACTGGTATTCCGGACGTCTAGGGAATGCGCCTCAGATGTTGGGCTCAAACGGAATTGGAGCTGGTTAACCAAGCAGCACCTGCAAAGCAAGTTTCATCGTAGCAAATCCTGCTGTGTGCAGAAGAGTTCCAGCAGCCTCGTTCAGTCCTGGCTCTTAGTCTGTGCGAGCAGAGACCAACCGTTTGTGCACTCCAAACTCGGTTTCAGGACGGCTGGGGAGTGCACCGCAGCTGTTGAGCACAAACGGACGTCGAGGTGGCAAAGCAAAGGAGCCACTGCAAGGCAAGTACCACCTCTGCGAAAGATGCTGCGTGCAGACGGTTTCCAGGAGCTACTTTCAGACCTGGATCATCGCCTGATTGGTCTAAGGTACTTGCCTACTCACTCAGCAGCAGGATGTCTGAGATTGGGTGTCAGAGAGGTTCGTTCAAATGCACTTTCAGATATGCAAGCAGGGAGTGAGAGTAAAAGAGGTGGCCCGGTTGCAAAGCTTACTGACTGCTGAAGAGATCCAGCAGCCTCTTTCAGTCCTGCCTCTTCGTCTGTGCCAGCAGAGACCAATCGTTCGTGCACTCCGAAGTCGGATTCAGGACGGCTGGGGAGTGCACCACAGATGTTGTACGCAAAGGGATTTTGAGGTGGCAAACCAAGGAGCCACTGTAATGCAAGTACCACCTCTGCGAAAAATGCTTTGTGCAGACGGTTTCCAGTAGCTACTTTCAGACCTGGATCTTCGTCTGAGGGATCAAACATACTTGCCTACTCACTCAGCAGCAGGATGTCTGAGATTGGGTGACAGAGAGGTTCGTTCAAATGCACTTTCAGATATGCAAGCAGGGAGTAAGAGTAAAAGAGGTGGCCCGGTTGCAAAGCTTACTGACTGCTGAAGAGATCCAGCAGCCTCTTTTTCAGTCCTGGCTCTTTGTCTGTGCCAGGAGAGACCAATGGTTCATGCACTCCAAACTCGGATTCAGGACCGCTGGGGAGTGCACCACAGATGATGTGCTCAAACGGACTTGGAGCTGGCAAACCAAGCAGCCTCTGCAAAGCAAGTGCAACTGTAGCAAATCCTGCTGTGTGCAGAAGAGTTCCAGCAGCCTCTTTCCTTTCTGGCTCTTCGTCTGTGTCAGCAGAGACCAATCGTTTGTGCACTCCAAAGTCGGATTCAGGACGGCTGGGAATTGCACCACAGATGTTGTACTCGAACGGACATGGAGCTGGTAAAGCAAGCAGCGACTGCAAACCAAGTGACACCGCAGCAAATCCTGCTGTGTGCAGATTAAAACCTGCCACCTCTTTTAGTCCTGGCTCTTCGTGCGTGCAAGCAGAGAGCAGTCTTTTGAGCACTCCATATTGGTATTCCGGACGTCTGGGGAATGTGCCACGGATGTTGTGCTGAAACAGACTTGGAGCTGTTAAAACAAGCAGCGACTGCAAAGCAAGTGTCACCCTAGAAAATCCTGCTGTGTGCAGATTGCATCCAGCAGCCTCTTTCCTTTCTGGCTCTTCGTCTGTGAGAGCAGAGAGCAATCGTTTGTCCACTCCAAGGTCGGATTCAGGACGGCTGTGGTGTGCACCACAGATTTTCTACTCAAACGGACATGGAGCTGGTAAACCAAGCAGCACCTGCAAAGCAAGTGTCATCGTAGCAAATCCTGCTGTGTGCAGATTACATCCAGCAGCCTCTTTCCTTTCTGGCTCTTCGTCTGTGCGAGCAGAGACCGACCGTTTGTGCACTCCAAACTCATTTTCAGGATGGCTGGGGAGTGCACCGCAGCTGTTGAGCACAAACGGACGTCGAGGTGGCAAACCAAAGGAGCCACTGCAATGCAAGTACCACCTCTGCGAAAGATGCTGCGTGCAGACGGTTGCCAGGAGCTACTTTCAGACCTGGATCATCGCCTGATTGGTCAAAGGTACTTGCCTACTCACTCAGCAGCAGGATGTCTGAGATTGGGTGTCAGAGAGGTTCGTTCAAATGCACTTTTAGATATGCAAGCAGGGAGTGAGAGTAAAAGAGGTGGCCCGGTTGCAAAGCTTACTGACTGCTGAAGAGATCCAGCAGCCTCTTTCAGTCCTGGCTCTTTGTCTGTGCCAGCAGAGACCAATCGTTCGTGCATTCCAAACTCGGACTCAGGACGGCTGGGGAGTGCACCACAGATGATGTGCTCAAACGGACTTGGAGCTGGTAAAGCAAGCAGTGACTGCAAAGCAAGTGTCACAGTAGCAAAACCTGCTGTGTGCAGATTACAACCTGCAACCTCTTTCAGTCCTGGCTCTTCGTGTGTGCAAGCAGAGACCAGTCCTTTGAGCACACCAAATTGGTATTCCGGACGTCTGGGGAATGCGCCACAGATGTTGTGCTCAAACGGACTTGGAGCTGGTAAAGCAAGCAGCGACTGCAAAGCAAGTGTCACCGTAGCAAATCCTGCAGTGTGCAGAAGAGTTCCAGCAGCCTCTTTCCTTCCTGGCTCTTCTTCTATGCGAGCAGAGACCAACCGTTTGTGTACTCCAAACTCGGATCCAGGATGGCTGTGGTGTGTACCACAGATTTTCTTCTGAAACGGACTTGGAGCTGGTAAAGCAAGCAGCGACTGCAAACCAAGTGGCACCGCAGCAAATCCTGCTGTGTGCAGATTGCATCCAGCAGCCTCTTTCAGTCCTTACTCTTCGTCTGTGAGAGCAGAGAGCAATCGTTTGTCCACTCCAAAGTTGGATTCAGGACGGCTGTGGTGTGCACCACAGATTTTCTGTTCAAACCGTCTTGGAGCTGGTAAACCAAGCAGCACCTGCAAAGCAAGTGTCATCGTAACAAATCCTGCTGTGTGCAGATTACATCCAGCAGCCTGTTTCAGTCCTGCCTCTTCGTCTGTGCGAGGAGAGACCAACCGTTTGTGCACTCCAAACTCGGTTTCAGGACGGCTGGGGAGTGCACCGCAGCTGTTGAGCACAAACGGATGTCGAGGTGGCAAACCAAAGGAGCCACTGCAATACAAGGAGCACCTCTGCGAAAGATGCTGTGTGCAGACGGTTTCCAGGAGCTACTTTCAGACCTGGATCATCGCCTGAGTGGTCAAACGTACTTGCCTACTCACTCAGCAGCAGGATGTCTGAGATTGGGTGTCAGAGAGGTTCGTTCAAATGCACTTTCAGATATTCAAGCAGGGAGTGAGAGTAAAAGAGGTGGCCCGGTTGCAAAGCTTACTGACTGCTGAAGAGATCCAGCAGGCTCTTTCAGTCCTGGCTCTTTGTCTATGCCAGCAGAGACCAATCGTTCGTGCACTCCAATGTCGGATTAAGGACGGCTAGGGAGTGCACCACAGATGTTGTGCTTAAACGGACTTGGAGCAGGTAAATCAAGCAGCGACTGCAAAGCAAGTGTCACAGAAGCAAATCCTGCAGTGTGCAGATTACAACCAGCAGCCTCTTTCCTTTCTGGCTCTTCGTCTGGGCGTGCAGAGGCCAACCGTTTGTGCACTCCAAACTCAGAATCAGGACGGCTGGGGAGTGCACCACAGATGCTGTGCTCAAACGGACTGGGAGCTGGTAAAGCAAGCAGCGACTGCAAAGCAAGTGTCACTGTAGCATATCCTGCTGTGTGCAGAAGAGTTCCAGCAGCCTCTTTCCTTTCTGGCTCTTCGTCTGTGCGAGCAGAGACCGACCGTTTGTGCACTCCAAACTCGGTTTCAGGACGGCTGGGGAGTGCACCGGAGCTGTTGGGCACAAACGGACGCCGAGGTGGCAAACCAAAGGTGCCACTGCAATACAAGGAGCACCTCTGCGAAAGATGCTGTGTGCAGACGGTTTCCAGGAGCTACTTTCAGACCTGGATCATCGCCTGATTGGTCAAAGGTACTTGCCTACTCACTCAGTAGCAGGATATCTGAGATTGGGTGTCAGAGAGGTTCGTTCAAATGCACTTTTAGATATGCAAACAAGGAGTGAGAGTGAAAGAGGTGGCCCGTTTGCAAAGCTTACAGACTGCTGAAGAGATCCAGCAGCCTCTTTCAGTCCTGCCTCTTCGTCTGTGCCAGCGGAAGCCAATCGTTCCTGCACCCCAAACTCGGATTTAGGATGGCTGGGGAGTGCACCACAGACTTTGTGCTCAAACGGACTAGGACAAGGTACAGCAAGCAGCGAATGCAAAGCAAGTCTAACCATACCAAATCCTGCTGTGTGCAGATTACATCCAGCAGCCTCTTTCAGTCCTGGCTCTTCGTCTGTGTCAGCAGAGACCAATCGTTTGTGCAGTCCAAAGTCGGATTCAGGACCGCTGGGAATTGCACCACAGATATTGTTCTCGAACGGACTTGGAGCTGGTGAAGCAAGCAGCGACTGCAAAGAAAGTGTCACAGTAGCAAATCCTGCTTTGTGCAGATTACAACCTGCAAACTCTTTCCTTTCTGGGTCTTCGTGTGCGCAAGCAGAGAGCAGTCTTTTGAGCACTCCAAATTGGTACTCCGGACGTCTAGGGAATGCGCCTCAGATGTTGTGCTCAAACGGAATTGGAGCTGGTTAACCAAGCAGCGACTGCAAAGCAAGTTTCATCGTAGCAAATCCTGCTGTGTGCAGAAGACTTCCAGCAGCCTCGTTCAGTCCTGGCTCTTAGTCCGTGCGAGCAGAGACCAACCGTTTGTGCACTCCATACTCGGTTTCAGGACGGCTGGGGAGTGCACCGCAGCTGTTGAGCACAAACGGATGTCGAGGTGGCAAACCAAAGGAGCCACTGCAATACAAGTACCACCTCTGCGAAAGATGCGGTGTGCAGACGGTTTCCAGGAGCTACTTTCAGACCTGGATCATCGCCTGATTGGTCAAAGGTACTTGCCTACTCACTCAGCAGCAGGATGTCTGAGAGTGGGTGTCAGAGATGTTCGTTCAAATGCACTTTTAGATATGCAAGCAGGGAGTGAGAGTAAAAGAGGTGGCCCGGTTGCAAAGCTTACAGACTGCGGAAGAGATCCAGCAGCCTCTTTCAGTCCTGGCTCTTCGTCTGTGTCAGCAGAGACCAATCGTTTGTGCAGTCCAAAGTCGGATTCAGGACCGCTGGGAATTGCACCACAGATATTGTTCTCGAACGGACTTGGAGCTGGTGAAGCAAGCTGCGACTGCAAAGAAAGTGTCGCAGTAGCAAATCCTGCTTTGTGCATATTACAACCTGCAAACTCTTTCCTTTCTGGCTCTTCCTGTGTGCCAGCAGAGAGCAGTCTTTTGAGCACTCCAAACTGGTATTCCGGACGTCTAGGGAATGCGCCTCAGATGTTGTGCTCAAACGGAATTGGAGCTGGTTAACCAAGCAGCACCTGCAAAGGAAGTTTCATCGTAGCAAATCCTGCTGTGTGCAGAAGAGTTCCAGCAGCCTCTTTCCTTCCTGGCTCTTCTTCTATGCGAGCAGAGACCAATCGTTCGTGCACTCCAAAGTCGGATCCAGGATGGCTGTTGTGTGTACCACAGATTTTCTTCTGAAACGGACTTGGAGCTGGTAAAGCAAGAAGTGACTGCAAAGCAAGTGTCACAGAAGCAAATCCTGCAGTGTGCAGATTGCATCCAGCAGCCTCTTTCAGTCCTTGCTCTTCGTCTGTGAGAGCAGAGAGCAATCGTTTGTCCACTCCAAACTCGGATCCAGGATGGCTGTGTTGTGCACCACAGATTTTCTGCTCAAACGGACTTGGAGCTGGTAAAGCAAGCAGCACCTGCAAAGCAAGTGTCATCGTAGCAAATCCTGCTGTGTGCAGAAGAGATCCAGCAGCCTCTTTCCTTTCTTTCTCTTCGTCTGTGCGAGCAGAGACCAACCGTTTGTGCACTCCAAACTCGGTTTCAGGACGGCTGGGGAGTGCACCGCAGCTGTTGAGCACAAACGGATGTCGAGGTGGCAAACCAAAGGAGCCACTGAAATACAAGGAGCACCTCTGCGAAAGATGCTGTGTGCAGACGGTTTCCAGGAGCTACTTTCAGACCTGGATCATCGCCTGAGTGGTCAAACGTAATTGCCTACTCACTCAGCAGCAGGATGTCTGAGACTGGGTGTCAGAGAGGTTCATTCAAATGCACTTTCAGATATTCAAGCAGGGAGTGAGAGTAAAAGAGGTGGCCCGGTTGCAAACCTTACTGACTGCTGAAGAGATCCAGCAGCCTCTTTCAGTCCTGCCTCTTCGTCTGTGCCAGCAGAGACCAATCGTTCGTGCACTTCAAAGTCGGATTCAGGACCGCTGGGGAGTGCACCACAGATGTTGTGCTCAAATGGACTTGGAGCTGTTAAAACAAGCAGCGACTGCAAAGCAAGTGTCACCGTAGCAAATTCTGCTGTGTGCAGATTGCATCCAGCAACCTCTATCAGTCCTGGCTCTTCGTCTGTGAGAGCAGAGACCAATCGTTCGTGCACTCCAAAGTCGGATTCAGGACCGCTGGGGAGTGCACCACAGATGATGTGCTCAAACGGACTTGGAGCTGGTGAAGCAAGCAGCGACTGCAAAGCAAGTGTCACCGTAGCAAATCCTGCAGTGTGCAGAAGAGTTCCAGCAGCCTCTTTCATTCCTGGCTCTTCTTCTATGCGAGCAGAGACCAACCGTTTGTGTACTCCAAACTCGGATCCAGGATGGCTGTGGTGTGTACCACAGATTTTCTTCTGAAATGGACTGGGAGCTGGTAAACCAAGCAGCACCTGCAAAGCAAGTGTCATCGTAGCAAATCCTGCTGTGTGCAGAAGAGATCCAGCAGCCTGTTTCAGTCCTGCCTCTTCGTCTGTGCGAGCAGAGACCAACCGTTTGTGCACTCCATACTCGGTTTCAGGACGGCTGGGGAGTGCACCGCAGCTGTTGAGCACAAACGGATGTCGAGGTGGCAAACCAAAGGAGCCACTGCAATACAAGGAGCACCTCTGCGAAAGATGCTGCGTGCAGACGGTTGCCAGGAGCTACTTTCAGACCTGGATCATCGCCTGAGTGGTCAAAGGTACTTGCCTACTCACTCAGCAGCAGGATGTCTGAGATTGGGTGTCAGAGAGGTTCGTTCAAATGCACTTTCAGATATTCAAGCAGGGAGTGAGAGTAAAAGAGGTGGCCCGGTTGCAAAGCTTACTGACTGCTGAAGAGATCCAGCAGCCTCTTTCAGTCCTGGCTCTTTGTCTATGCCAGCAGAGACCAATCGTTCGTGCACTCCAATGTCGGATTTAGGACGGCTGGGGAGTGCACCACAGATGTTGTGCTTAAACGGACTTGGAGCAGGTAAATCAAGCAGCGACTGCAAAGCAAGTGTCACAGAAGCAAATCCTCCTGTGTGCAGATTACATCCAGCAGCCTCTTTCCTTTCTGACTCTTCGTCTGGGCGTGCAGAGACCAACCGTTTGTGCACTCCAAACTCAGAATCAGGACGGCTGGGGAGTGCACTACAGATGATGTGCTCAAACGGACTGGGAGCTGGTAAAGCAAGCAGCGACTGCAAAGCAAGTGTCACCGTAGCAAATCCTGCTGTGTGCAGAAGAGTTCCAGCAGCCTCGTTCAGTCCTGGCTCTTCGTCTGTGCGAGCAGAGACCGACCGTTTGTGCACTCCAAACTCGGTTTCAGGACTGCTGGGGAGTGCACCGGAGCTGTTGGGCACAAACGGACGCCGAGGTGGCAAACCAAAGGAGCCACTGCAATACAAGGAGCACCTCTGCGAAAGATGCTGTGTGCAGACGGTTTCCAGTAGCTACTCTCAGACCTGGATCATCGCCTGAGTGGCCAAACGTACTTCCCTACTCACTCAGTAGCAGGATGTCTGAGATTGGGTGTCAGAGAGGTTTGTTCAAATGCACTTTTAGATATGCAAGCAAGGAGTGAGAGTGAAAGAGGTGGCCCGTTTGCAAAGCTTACAGACTGCTGAAGAGATCCAGCAGCCTCTTTCAGTCCTGCCTCTTCGTCTGTGCCAGCGGAAGTCAATCGTTCCTGCTCTCCAAACTCGGATTTAGGATGGCTGGGGAGTGCACCACAGACTTTGTGCTCAAACGGACTTGGAGCAGGTACAGCAAGCAGCGAATGCAAAGCAAGTCTAACCATACCAAATCCTGCTGTGTGCAGATTACATCCAGCAGCCTCTTTCAGTCCTGGCTCTTCGTCTGTGTCAGCAGAGACCAATCGTTTGTGCAGTCCAAAGTCGGATTCAGGACCGCTGGGAATTGCACCACAGATATTGTTCTCGAACGAACTTGGAGCTGGTGAAGCAAGCAGCGACTGCAAAGAAAGTGTCACAGTAGCAAATCCTGCTTTGTGCATATTACAACCTGCAAACTCTTTCCTTTCTGGCTCTTCCTGTGTGCAAGCAGAGAGCAGTCTTTTGAGCACTCCAAACTGGTATTCCGGACGTCTAGGGAATGCGCCTCCGATGTTGTGCTCAAACGGAATTGGAGCTGGTTGACCAAGCAGCACCTGCAAAGCAAGTTTCATCGTAGCAAATCCTGCTGTGTGCAAAAGAGTTCCAGCAGCCTCGTTCAGTCCTGGCTCTTAGTCTGTGCGAGCAGAGACCAACCGTTTGTGCACTCCAAACTCGGTTTCAGGACGGCTGGGGAGTGCGCCGCAGCTGTTGAGCACAAACGGACGTCGAGGTGGCAAAGCAAAGGAGCCACTGCAATGCAAGTACCACCTCTGCGAAAGATGCTGCGTGCAGACGGTTTCCAGGAGCTACTTTCAGACCTGGATCATCGCCTGATTGGTCAAAGGTACTTGCCTACTCACTCAGCAGCAGGATGTCTGAGATTGGGTGTCAGAGAAGTTCGTTCAAATGCACTTTCAAATACGCAAGCAGGGAGTGAGAGTAAAAGAGGTGGCCCGGTTGCAAAGCTTACTGACTGCTGAAGAGATCCAGCAGCCTCTTTCAGTCCTGCCTCTTCGTCTGTGCCAGCAGAGACCAATCATTCGTGCACTTCAAAGTCGGATTCAGGACCGCTGGGGAGTGCACCACAGATGTGCTCAAACGGAGCTGTTAAAACAAGCAGCGACTGCAAAGCATGTGTCACCTTAGCAAATCCTGCTGTGTGCAGATTGCATCCAGCAACCTCTATCAGTCCTTGCTCTTCGTCTGTGAGAGCAGAGACCAATCGTTCGTGCACTCCAAAGTCGGATTCAGGACCGCTGGGGAGTGCACCACAGATGATGTGCTCAAACAGACTTGGAGCTGGTAAAGCAAGCAGCGACTGCAAAGCAAGTGTCACCGTAGCAAATCCTGCTGTGTGCAGAAGAGTTCCAGCAGCCTCTTTCCTTCCTGGCTCTTCTTCTATGCGAGCAGAGACCAACCTTTTGTGTACTCCAAACTCGGATCCAGGATGGCTGTGGTGTGTACCACAGATTTTCTTCTGAAACGGACTTGGAGCTGGTAAAGCAAGCAGCGACTGCAAAGCAAGTGTCACCCTAGAAAATCCTGCTGTGTGCAGATTGCATCCAGCAGCCTGTTTCAGTCCTGCCTCTTCGTCTGTGAGAGCAGAGAGCAATCATTCGTCCACTTCAAGGTCGGATTCAGGACGGCTGTGGTGTGCACCACAGATCTTCTGCTCAAACGGACATGGAGCTGGTAAACCAAGCAGCACCTGCAAAGCAAGTGTCATCGTTGCAAATCCTGCAGTGCGCAGATTACATCCAGCAGCCTCTTTCCTTTCTGGCTCTTCGTCTGTGCGAGCAGAGACCGACCGTTTGTGCACTCCAAACTCGGTTTTAGGACGGCTGGGGAGTGCACCGCAGGTGTTGAGGAGAAACGGGCGTCGAGGTGGCAAACCAAAGGAGCCACTGCAATACAAGTACCACCTCTGCGAAAGATGCTGTGTGCAGACAGCTGCCAGGAGCTACTTTCAGACCTGGATCATCGCTTGAGTGGTCAAACGTACTTGCCTACTCACTCAGCAGCAGGATGTCTGAGATTGGGTGTCAGAGAGGTTCGTTCTAATGCACTTTCAGATATGCAAGCAGGGAGTGAGAGTAAAAGAGGTGGCCCGGTTGCAAAGCTTACTGACTGCTAAAGAGATCCAGCAGCCTCTTTCAGTCCTGCCTCTTCGTCTGTGCCAGCAGAGACCAATCGTTCGTGCACTTCAAAGTCGGATTCAGGACCGCTGGGGAGTGCACCACAGATGTTGTGCTCAAATGGACTTGGAGCTGTTAAAACAAGCAGCGACTGCAAAGCAAGTGTCACCGTAGCAAATTCTGCTGTGTGCAGATTGCATCCAGCAACCTCTATCAGTCCTGGCTCTTCGTCTGTGAGAGCAGAGACCAATCGTTCGTGCACTCCAAAGTCGGATTCAGGACCGCTGGGGAGTGCACCACAGATGATGTGCTCAAACGGACTTGGAGCTGGTGAAGCAAGCAGCGACTGCAAAGCAAGTGTCACCGTAGCAAATCCTGCAGTGTGCAGAAGAGTTCCAGCAGCCTCTTTCATTCCTGGCTCTTCTTCTATGCGAGCAGAGACCAACCGTTTGTGTACTCCAAACTCGGATCCAGGATGGCTGTGGTGTGTACCACAGATTTTCTTCTGAAACGGACTTGGAGCTGGTAAACCAAGCCGCACCTGCAAAGCAAGTGTCATCGTAGCAAATCCTGCTGTGTGCAGAAGAGATCCAGCAGCCTGTTTCAGTCCTGCCTCTTCGTCTGTGCGAGCAGAGACCAACCGTTTGTGCACTCCATACTCGGTTTCAGGACGGCTGGGGAGTGCACCGCAGCTGTTGAGCACAAACGGATGTCGAGGTGGCAAACCAAAGGAGCCACTGCAATACAAGGAGCACCTCTGCGAAAGATGCTGCGTGCAGACGGTTGCCAGGAGCTACTTTCAGACCTGGATCATCGCCTGAGTGGTCAAAGGTACTTGCCTACTCACTCAGCAGCAGGATGTCTGAGATTGGGTGTCAGAGAGGTTCGTTCAAATGCACTTTCAGATATTCAAGCAGGGAGTGAGAGTAAAAGAGGTGGCCCGGTTGCAAAGCTTACTGACTGCTGAAGAGATCCAGCAGCCTCTTTCAGTCCTGGCTCTTTGTCTATGCCAGCAGAGACCAATCGTTCGTGCACTCCAATGTCGGATTTAGGACGGCTGGGGAGTGCACCACAGATGTTGTGCTTAAACGGACTTGGAGCAGGTAAATCAAGCAGCGACTGCAAAGCAAGTGTCACAGAAGCAAATCCTCCTGTGTGCAGATTACATCCAGCAGCCTCTTTCCTTTCTGACTCTTCGTCTGGGCGTGCAGAGACCAACCGTTTGTGCACTCCAAACTCAGAATCAGGACGGCTGGGGAGTGCACTACAGATGATGTGCTCAAACGGACTGGGAGCTGGTAAAGCAAGCAGCGACTGCAAAGCAAGTGTCACCGTAGCAAATCCTGCTGTGTGCAGAAGAGTTCCAGCAGCCTCGTTCAGTCCTGGCTCTTCGTCTGTGCGAGCAGAGACCGACCGTTTGTGCACTCCAAACTCGGTTTCAGGACTGCTGGGGAGTGCACCGGAGCTGTTGGGCACAAACGGACGCCGAGGTGGCAAACCAAAGGAGCCACTGCAATACAAGGAGCACCTCTGCGAAAGATGCTGTGTGCAGACGGTTTCCAGTAGCTACTCTCAGACCTGGATCATCGCCTGAGTGGCCAAACGTACTTCCCTACTCACTCAGTAGCAGGATGTCTGAGATTGGGTGTCAGAGAGGTTTGTTCAAATGCACTTTTAGATATGCAAGCAAGGAGTGAGAGTGAAAGAGGTGGCCCGTTTGCAAAGCTTACAGACTGCTGAAGAGATCCAGCAGCCTCTTTCAGTCCTGCCTCTTCGTCTGTGCCAGCGGAAGTCAATCGTTCCTGCTCTCCAAACTCGGATTTAGGATGGCTGGGGAGTGCACCACAGACTTTGTGCTCAAACGGACTTGGAGCAGGTACAGCAAGCAGCGAATGCAAAGCAAGTCTAACCATACCAAATCCTGCTGTGTGCAGATTACATCCAGCAGCCTCTTTCAGTCCTGGCTCTTCGTCTGTGTCAGCAGAGACCAATCGTTTGTGCAGTCCAAAGTCGGATTCAGGACCGCTGGGAATTGCACCACAGATATTGTTCTCGAACGGACTTGGAGCTGGTGAAGCAAGCTGCGACTGCAAAGAAAGTGTCACAGTAGCAAATCCTGCTTTGTGCATATTACAACCTGCAAACTCTTTCCTTTCTGGCTCTTCCTGTGTGCCAGCAGAGAGCAGTCTTTTGAGCACTCCAAACTGGTATTCCGGACGTCTAGGGAATGCGCCTCAGATGTTGTGCTCAAACGGAATTGGAGCTGGTTAACCAAGCAGCACCTGCAAAGGAAGTTTCATCGTAGCAAATCCTGCTGTGTGCAGAAGAGTTCCAGCAGCCTCTTTCCTTCCTGGCTCTTCTTCTATGCGAGCAGAGACCAACCGTTTGTGTACTCCAAACTCGGATCCAGGATGGCTGTGGTGTGTACCACAGATTTTCTTCTGAAACGGACTTGGAGCTGGTAAAGCAAGAAGTGACTGCAAAGCAAGTGTCACAGAAGCAAATCCTGCAGTGTGCAGATTGCATCCAGCAGCCTCTTTCAGTCCTTGCTCTTCGTCTGTGAGAGCAGAGAGCAATCGTTTGTCCACTCCAAACTCGGATCCAGGATGGCTGTGTTGTGCACCACAGATTTTCTGCTCAAACGGACTTGGAGCTGGTAAAGCAAGCAGCACCTGCAAAGCAAGTGTCATCGTAGCAAATCCTGCTGTGTGCAGAAGAGATCCAGCAGCCTCTTTCCTTTCTTTCTCTTCGTCTGTGCGAGCAGAGACCAACCGTTTGTGCACTCCAAACTCGGTTTCAGGACGGCTGGGGAGTGCACCGCAGCTGTTGAGCACAAACGGATGTCGAGGTGGCAAACCAAAGGAGCCACTGAAATACAAGGAGCACCTCTGCGAAAGATGCTGTGTGCAGACGGTTTCCAGGAGCTACTTTCAGACCTGGATCATCGCCTGAGTGGTCAAACGTAATTGCCTACTCACTCAGCAGCAGGATGTCTGAGACTGGGTGTCAGAGAGGTTCATTCAAATGCACTTTCAGATATTCAAGCAGGGAGTGAGAGTAAAAGAGGTGGCCCGGTTGCAAACCTTACTGACTGCTGAAGAGATCCAGCAGCCTCTTTCAGTCCTGCCTCTTCGTCTGTGCCAGCAGAGACCAATCGTTCGTGCACTTCAAAGTCGGATTCAGGACCGCTGGGGAGTGCACCACAGATGTTGTGCTCAAATGGACTTGGAGCTGTTAAAACAAGCAGCGACTGCAAAGCAAGTGTCACCGTAGCAAATTCTGCTGTGTGCAGATTGCATCCAGCAACCTCTATCAGTCCTGGCTCTTCGTCTGTGAGAGCAGAGACCAATCGTTCGTGCACTCCAAAGTCGGATTCAGGACCGCTGGGGAGTGCACCACAGATGATGTGCTCAAACGGACTTTGAGCTGGTGAAGCAAGCAGCGACTGCAAAGCAAGTGTCACCGTAGCAAATCCTGCAGTGTGCAGAAGAGTTCCAGCAGCCTCTTTCATTCCTGGCTCTTCTTCTATGCGAGCAGAGACCAACCGTTTGTGTACTCCAAACTCGGATCCAGGATGGCTGTGGTGTGTACCACAGATTTTCTTCTGAAACGGACTTGGAGCTGGTAAACCAAGCCGCACCTGCAAAGCAAGTGTCATCGTAGCAAATCCTGCTGTGTGCAGAAGAGATCCAGCAGCCTGTTTCAGTCCTGCCTCTTCGTCTGTGCGAGCAGAGACCAACCGTTTGTGCACTCCATACTCGGT
The DNA here is from genome assembly GCA_028858755.1 of Ara ararauna. NCBI lineage: Eukaryota > Metazoa > Chordata > Aves > Psittaciformes > Psittacidae > Ara > Ara ararauna. The sequence continues at coordinate 15,719,783 of CM054385.1, forward strand.
TTCAGGACGGCTGGGGAGTGCACCGCAGCTGTTGAGCACAAACGGATGTCGAGGTGGCAAACCAAAGGAGCCACTGCAATACAAGGAGCACCTCTGCGAAAGATGCTGCGTGCAGACGGTTGCCAGGAGCTACTTTCAGACCTGGATCATCGCCTGAGTGGTCAAAGGTACTTGCCTACTCACTCAGCAGCAGGATGTCTGAGATTGGGTGTCAGAGAGGTTCGTTCAAATGCACTTTCAGATATTCAAGCAGGGAGTGAGAGTAAAAGAGGTGGCCCGGTTGCAAAGCTTACTGACTGCTGAAGAGATCCAGCAGCCTCTTTCAGTCCTGGCTCTTTGTCTATGCCAGCAGAGACCAATCGTTCGTGCACTCCAATGTCGGATTTAGGACGGCTGGGGAGTGCACCACAGATGTTGTGCTTAAACGGACTTGGAGCAGGTAAATCAAGCAGCGACTGCAAAGCAAGTGTCACAGAAGCAAATCCTCCTGTGTGCAGATTACATCCAGCAGCCTCTTTCCTTTCTGACTCTTCGTCTGGGCGTGCAGAGACCAACCGTTTGTGCACTCCAAACTCAGAATCAGGACGGCTGGGGAGTGCACTACAGATGATGTGCTCAAACGGACTGGGAGCTGGTAAAGCAAGCAGCGACTGCAAAGCAAGTGTCACCGTAGCAAATCCTGCTGTGTGCAGAAGAGTTCCAGCAGCCTCGTTCAGTCCTGGCTCTTCGTCTGTGCGAGCAGAGACCGACCGTTTGTGCACTCCAAACTCGGTTTCAGGACTGCTGGGGAGTGCACCGGAGCTGTTGGGCACAAACGGACGCCGAGGTGGCAAACCAAAGGAGCCACTGCAATACAAGGAGCACCTCTGCGAAAGATGCTGTGTGCAGACGGTTTCCAGTAGCTACTCTCAGACCTGGATCATCGCCTGAGTGGCCAAACGTACTTCCCTACTCACTCAGTAGCAGGATGTCTGAGATTGGGTGTCAGAGAGGTTTGTTCAAATGCACTTTTAGATATGCAAGCAAGGAGTGAGAGTGAAAGAGGTGGCCCGTTTGCAAAGCTTACAGACTGCTGAAGAGATCCAGCAGCCTCTTTCAGTCCTGCCTCTTCGTCTGTGCCAGCGGAAGTCAATCGTTCCTGCTCTCCAAACTCGGATTTAGGATGGCTGGGGAGTGCACCACAGACTTTGTGCTCAAACGGACTTGGAGCAGGTACAGCAAGCAGCGAATGCAAAGCAAGTCTAACCATACCAAATCCTGCTGTGTGCAGATTACATCCAGCAGCCTCTTTCAGTCCTGGCTCTTCGTCTGTGTCAGCAGAGACCAATCGTTTGTGCAGTCCAAAGTCGGATTCAGGACTGCTGGGAATTGCACCACAGATATTGTTCTCGAACGGACTTGGAGCTGGTGAAGCAAGCAGCGACTGCAAAGAAAGTGTCACAGTAGCAAATCCTGCTTTGTGCATATTTCAACCTGCAAACACTTTCCTTTCTGGCTCTTCCTGTGTGCAAGCAGAGAGCAGTCTTTTGAGCACTCCAAACTGGTATTCCGGACATCTAGGGAATGCGCCTCAGATGTTGTGCTCAAACGGAATTGGAGCTGGTTAACCAAGCAGCGCCTGCAAAGCAAGTTTCATCGTAGCAAATCCTGCTGTGTGCAGAAGAGTTCCAGCAGCCTCTTTCCTTTCTGGCTCTTAGTCTGTGCGAGCAGAGACCAACCGTTTGTGCACTCCAAACTCGGTTTCAGGACGGCTGGGGAGTGCACCGCAGCTGTTGAGCACAAACGGACGTCGAGGTGGCAAACCAAAGGAGCCACTGCAATGCAAGTACCACCTCTGCGAAAGATGCTGCGTGCAGACGGTTTCCAGGAGCTACTTTCAGACCTGGATCATCGCCTGATTGGTCAAAGGTACTTGCCTACTCACTCAGCAGCAGGATGTCTGAGATTGGGTGTCAGAGAAGTTCGTTCAAATGCACTTTCAGATACGCAAGCAAGGAGTGAGAGTAAAAGAGGTGGCCCGGTTGCAAAGCTTACTGACTGCTGAAGAGATCCAGCAGGCTCTTTCAGTCCTGGCTCTTTGTCTATGCCAGCAGAGACCAATCGTTCGTGCACTCCAATGTCGGATTTAGGACGGCTGGGGAGTGCACCACAGATGTTGTGCTTAAACGGACTTGGAGCAGGTAAATCAAGCAGCGACTGCAAAGCAAGTGTCACAGAAGCAAATCCTCCTGTGTGCAGATTACATCCAGCAGCCTCTTTCCTTTCTGACTCTTCGTCTGTGTCAGCAGAGACCAACCGTTTGTGCACTCCAAACTCAGAATCAGGACGGCTGGGGAGTGCACCGCAGCTATTGAGCACAAACGGACGTCGAGGTGGCAAACCAAAGGAGCCACTGCAATGCAAGTACCACCTCTGCGAAAGACGCGGTGTGCAGACGGTTGCCAGTAGCAACTTTCAGACCTGGATCATCGCCTGAGTGGTCAAACGTACTTGCGTACTCACTCAGCAGCAGGATGTCTGAGATTGGGTGTCAGAGAGGTTCGTTCAAATGCACTTTCAGATATGCAAGCAGGGAGTGAGAGTAAAAGAGATGGCCCGGTTGCAAAGCTTACTGACTGCTGAAGAGATCCAGCAGCCTCTTTCAGTCCTGCCTCTTTGTCTGTGCCAGCAGAGACCAATCGTTCGTGCACTCCGAAGTCGGATTCAGGACGGCTGGGGAGTGCACCACAGATGTTGTACGCAAAGGGATTTTGAGGTGGCAAACCAAGGAGCCACTGTAATGCAAGTACCACCTCTGCGAAAAATGCTTTGTGCAGACGGTTTCCAGTAGCTACTTTCAGACCTGGATCTTCGTCTGAGGGATCAAACATACTTGCCTACTCACTCAGCAGGAGGATGTCTGAGATTGGGTGTCAGAGAGGTTCGTTCAAATGCACTTTCAGATATGCAAGCAGGGAGTAAGAGTAGAAGAGGCGGCCCAGTTGCAAAGCTTACTGACTGCTGAAGAGAGCCAGCAGCCTCTTTTTCAGTCCTGGCTCTTTGTCTGTGCCAGGAGAGACCAATCGTTCGTGCACTCCAAACTCGGATTCAGGACCGCTGGGGAGTGCACCACAGATGATGTGCTCAAACGGACTTGGAGCTGGCAAACCAAGCAGCGACTGCAAAGCAAGTGTCACTGTAGCAAATCCTGCTGCGTGCAGAAGAGTTCCAGCAGCCTCTTTCCTTTCTGGCTCTTCGTCTGTGTCAGCAGAGAGCAATCGTTTGTGCACTCCAAAGTCGGATTCAGGACGGCTGGGAATTGCACCACAGATGTTGTACTCGAACGGACTTGGAGCTGGTAAAGCAAGCAGCGACTGCAAACCAAGTGTCACCGCAGCAAATCCTGCTGTGTGCAGATTACAACCTGCCACCTCTTTTAGTCCTGGCTCTTCGTGTGTACAAGCAGAGAGCAGTCTTTTGAGCACTCCATATTGGTATTCCGGATGTCTGGGGAATGTGCCACGGATGTTGTGCTCAAACGGACTTGGAGCTGGCAAACCAAGCAGCGACTGCAAAGCAAGTGTCACCCTAGAAAATCCTGCTGTGTGCAGATTGCATCCAGCAGCCTCTTTCCTTTCTGGCTCTTCGTCTGTGAGAGCAGAGACCAATCGTTCGTGCACTCCAAGGTCGGATTCAGGACGGCTGGGGTGTGCACCACAGATTTTCTGCTCAAACAGACATGGAGCTGGTAAACCAAGCAGCACCTGCAAAGCAAGTGTCATCGTAGCAAATCCTGCTGTGTGCAGATGACATCCAGCAGCCTCTTTCCTTTCTGGCTCTTCGTCTGTGCGAGCAGAGACCAACCGTTTGTGCACTCCAAACTCGGTTTCAGGACGGCTGGGGAGTGCACCGCAGGTGTTGAGCACAAACGGACGTCGAGGTGGCAAACCAAAGGAGCCACTGCAATGCAAGTACCACCTCTGCGAAAGATGCGGTGTGCAGACGGTTTCCAGGAGCTACTTTCAGACCTGGATCATCGCCTGAGTGGTCAAACGTACTTGCCTACTCAGCAGCAGGACGTCTGAGATTGGGTGTCAGAGAGGTTCGTTCAAATGCACTTTCAGATTTGCAAGCAGGGAGTGAGAGTAAAAGAGATGGCCCGGTTGCAAAGCTTACTGACTGCTGAAGAGATCCAGCAGCCTCTTTCAGTCCTGGCTCTTTGTCTGTGCCAGCAGAGACCAATCGTTCGTGCATTCCAAACTCGGACTCAGGACCGCTGGGGAGTGCACCACAGATGATGTGCTCAAACGGACTTGGAGCTGGTAAAGCAAGCAGTGACTGCAAAGCAAGTGTCACAGTAGCAAATCCTGCTGTGTGCAGATTACAGCCTGCAACCTCTTTCAGTCCTGGCTCTTCGCGTGTGCAAGCAGAAACCAGTCCTTTGAGCACTCCAAATTAGTATTCCGGGCGTCTGGAGAATGGACCACAGATGTTGTGCTCAAACGGACTTGGAGCTGGCGAACCAAGCAGCCAGTGCAAAGCAAGTGTAACTGTAGCAAATCCTGCTGTGTGCTGATTACATGCAGCAGCCTCTTTCAGTCCTGGCTCTTCGTCTGTCCCAGGAGAGACCAATTGTTCGTGAACTCCAAACTCGGATTTAGGACGGCTGGGGAGAGCACCACAGACGTTGTGCTTAAACGGACTTGGAGCAGGTAAAGGAAGCAGCGCCTGCAAAGCAAGTGTCACCGTAGCAAATCCTGCTGTGTGCAGATTACATCCAGCAGCCTCCTTCCTTTCTTGCTCTTCGTCTGTGCGAGCAGAGACCAACCGTTTTTTCACTCCAAACTCGGATTCAGGACGGCTGTGGTGTGCACCACAGATTTTCTGCACAAACGGACTTGGAGCTGGTAAAGCAAGCAGCCACTGCAAAGCAAGTGTAATTGTAGCAAATCCTGCTGTGTGCAGATTGCAACCTGCAACCTCTTTCAGTCCTGGCTCTCCGTGTGTGCAAGCAGAGAGCAGTCTTTTGAGCACTCCACATTCGTTTTCCGGACGTCTAGGTTATGCGCCACAGATGTTGTGCTCAAACGGACTTGGAGCTGGTAAACCAAGCAGCACCTGCAAATCAAGTGCCATCGTAGCAAATCCTGCCTTGTGGAGAAGAGATCCAGCAGCCTCTTTCCTTCCTGGCTCTTCGTCTGTGCGAGCAGAGACCAACCGTTTGTGCATTCCAAACTCGGTTTCAGGACGGCTGGGGAGTGCACCACAGGCATTGTGCTCAAACGGACTTGGAGCAGGTTAAACAAACAGCGACTGCAAAGCATGTGTGACCGTATCGAATTCTGCTGTGTGCAGATTACATTCAGCAGCCTTTTTCAGTCCTGGCTCTTCGTCTGTGCGAGCAGAGACCGACCGTTTGTGCACTCCACACTCGGTTTCCGGACGGCTGGGGTGTGCACTGCAGCTGTTAAGCACAAACGGACGTCGAGGTGGCAAACCACAGGAGCCTCTGCAATACAAGGAGCACCTCTGCGAAAGATGCTGTGTGCAGACGGTTTCCAGTAGCTACTTTCAGACCTGGATCATCGCCTGAGTGGTCAAACGTACTTGCCTACTCACTCAGCAGCAGGATGTCTGAGATTGGGTGTCAGAGAAGTTCGTTCAAATGCACTTTCAGATATGCAAGCAAGGAGTGAGAGTAAAAGAGGTGGCCCGGTTGCAAAGCTTACTGACTGCTGAAGAGATCCAGCAGCCTCTTTCAGTCCTGGCTCTTTGTCTGTGAGAGCAGAGACCAATCGTTCGTGCACTCCAATGTCGGATTCAGGGCGGCTGGGGAGTGCACCACAGATGATGTGCTCAAACGGACTTGGAGCTGTTAAAACAAGCAGCGACTGCAAAGCAAGTGTCACAGTAGCAAATCCTGCTGTGTGCAGATTGCATCCAGCAGCTCTTTCAGTCCTTGCTCTTCGTCTGTGAGAGCAGAGAGCAATCGTTTGTCCACTCCAAAGTCGGACTCAGGACGGCTGTGGTGTGCACCACTGACATTTTCCGCTTAGGACTTTTAGCTGGCAAACCATGGAGCGACTGCAAAGCAAGTGTAGCCTTAGCAAATCCTGCTGTGTGCAGAAGAGATCCAGCATCCTCTTTCTGTGTTAGCTCTTCGTCTTTAAGAGAAAAGACCAAACGTTCGTGCTCTCCAAAATCCGACGCAAGATGGCGGGGGGTGCACCACAGATGTTGTGTTCAAACGGACTTTTAGCTGGAACACGAAGCAGAGACTGCAAAGCAAGTGTCGCCGTATCAAATCCTGCTGTGTGGAGAAGAGATCCAGCAGCCTTTTTCAGTCCCGGCTCTTTGTCTGCGCGAGCGGAGACCAGTCGTTCGTGCTCTCCAAACTCAGATGCGAGACGGCGGGGGATTGCACCACAGTTGTTTTTCTCATACGGACTTTTTGCTGGTAAACCAAACATCGACTGCAAAGCAAGTGTCGTCGTAGCAAATCCTGCTGTGTGCACAAGAGATCCAGCATCCTTTTACAGTTCCGGCTAGTCGTCTGTGCGAGCGGTTACCAATCGTTCGTACACTCCAAACTGAGATTCAGGAAGGCAGGGTGTGCACCACAGATGTTCTCATACGGACTTTTTGCTGGTAAACCTAGCAGCGACTGCAAAGCAAGTGTCACCATAGGAAATCCTGCTGTGTGCAGGACAGATCCAGCAGCCTTTTTCAGTCCTGCCTCATCGACTGTGCGAGCAGAGACCAATCGTTCGCGCACTCCAATTTCGGATTCGGGACGGCGGGGGGATGCACCACAGAAGTTGTGCTCAAACATACTTTTAGTTGGAACACCAAGCAGAGTCTGCAAATCAAGTGTCACCGTAGCAAATCCTGCTGTGTGCAGATTACATCCAGCAGCCTCTTTCAGATCTTGCTCTACGTCTGTGCTAGCAGAGACCAAGCTTTCTTGGACTCCAAACTCGGATGCAGGACACTTTGAGGGTGCACCACAGATGTTGTGCACAAACGGACATGGAGCTGGTAAAAAAAGCAGCGACGGCAAAGCAAGAGTCACTGTAGCAAATCCTGCTGTGTGCACAAGAGATCCAGTAACCTGTTTCAGTCCTGGTTCTTCGTCTGTGCGAGCGGAGTCCAGTCGTTCGTGCACTCCAAACTCGGACGCGAGACGGCTGGGGAGGTGCACCACAGATGTTGTGCTCAAACGGACATGGAGCTGGAACACGAAGCAGCGACTGCAAAGCAAGTGTCGTCGTAGCAAATCCTGCTGTGTGCAGAAGAGATCCAGCAGCCTCTTTCAGTCCTGGCTCTTCGTCTGTGCGAGCGGAGACCACTTGTTCATGCACTCCAAACTGGGATTCAGGACAGCGGGGGGAGTGCACCAAAGATGTTGCGCGCAAACGGACATTTTATTTGTAAACCAAGCAGCGACTGCAAAGCAAGTGTCACTGTAGCAAATCCTGCTGCGTGCAGAAGAGCTCCAGCAGCATTTTTCACTCCCGCGTCTTTGTCTGTGCGAGCGGTGACCAATCGTTAGTACACTCCAAAGTGAGATTCAGGACGGCGGGGGGGTGCACCACAGATGTTGTTCTCATACGGATTTTTCGCTGGAACACCAAGCAGCGAAGGCAAAGCAAATGCCACCGTAGCAAATCCTGCTGTGTGCACAAGAGATTCAGCAAGCTTTTTCAGTCCTGGCTCTTCGTTTGTGCAAGCGGTGACCAATCTTACGTGCACTCCAATCTCGGACTCAGGACGGCGGGGGGGTGCACCACAGATGTTGTGCTCATACGGACTTTTTGCTGTTAAACCGAGCAGCGACTGCAAAGCAAGTGTCACCGTAGCAAATCCTGCAGTGTGCAGAAGAGATCCAGCGGCCTTTTTCAGTCTCGGCCCTTCGTCTGGGCGAGCGGTGACCAATCGTTCGCGCACTCCAAACACGGACTCAGGACGGCTGTGGAGAACACCACTGATGTTTTCCCCTTAGGACTTTTAGCTGGTAAACCTTGGAGCGACTGCAAAGCAAGTGTAGCCTTAGCAAATCCTGCTGTGTGCAGAAGAGATACAGCAGACACTTTCTGTCCTAGCTCTTCGTCTTTGAGAGAAAAGACCAATCGTTCGTGCACTCCAAACTCGGACGCAAAACGGCGGGGGGTGCCCCACAGATGTTGTGTTCAAACGGACTTTTAGCTGGAACACGAAGCAGAGACTGCAAAGCAAGTGTCGACCTAGCAAATCCTGCTGTGTGCAGAAGAGATCCAGCGGCCTACTTCAGATCTTGCTCTATGTCTGTGCGAGCAGAGACGAAGCTTTCCTGGACTCCAAACTCGGATTCAGGACACTTTGGTGGTGCACCACAGATGTTGCGCACAAACGGACATTTTGCTGTAAAACCGAGCAGCGACTGCAAAGTAAGTGTCACCGTACCAAATCCTGCTGTGTGCAGAAGAGATCCAGCAGCCTATTTCAGTCCTGGCTCTTCGCCTGTGGCAGCAGAGTCCAATCATTCGTGCACTGAAAACTGGGCAGCCGGCCAGACTGGAGAAGGCATAAAGAATGTATTCAAATGCACTTTGAGGCAGGAAACCAAGGAGTGAGAGCAATACAGGTGGCACCGTTGCGAAGCTTACCGTGTGCAGAAGAGATCCTGAAGCATCTTTCAGTCCTGGCTCTTCGCCTGTGGGAGCAGAGTCCAATCATTCATGCACTGAAAACTGTCTAGCCGGAGGGCCTGGAGCAGGCATCAAGGATGTATTCAAATGCACTTTGAGGTGGGAAAGCAAGGAGTGAGCCCAAAGCAGGTGGCACCGTTTCAAAGCTTACTGCGTGCAGAAGTGATCCAGCAGCATCTTTCAGTCCTGGCTCTTCGCCTGTGGGAGTAGAGTCCAATCATTCGTGCACTGAAAACTGCGCAGCCGGAGAGCCTGGAGAAGGCATCCAGGATGTATTCAAATGCACTTTGAGGTGGGAAAGCAAGGAATGAGAGCAATACAGGAGACACCGTTGCAAAGCTTACTGTGTGCAGAAGAGATCCATTAGCATCTTTCAGTCCTGGCTCTTCGCCTGTGGGAGCAGAGTCCAATCATTTGTGCACTGACAACTGGGCAGCGGAGGGACTGGAGCAGGCATCAAGGATGTATTCAAATGCACTTTGACGTGGGAAATCTAGGAGTGAAAGCAATACAGGTGACACCATTGCGAAGCTTTCCATGTGCAGATTGGTCCAGCAGCATCTTTCAGTCCTGGCTCTTCGCCTGTGGGAGCAGAGTCCAACCATTCGTGCACTGACTGCTGGGCTGCCGGAGGGCCTGGGGCAGGCATCAAGGATGTATTCAAATGCCCTTTGAGGTTTGAATGCAAGGATTGGGAGCAATACAGGCGGCACTGTTGCGAAGCTTTCCATATGCAGAAGAGATCCAGCAGAATCTTTCAGTCCTGGCTCTACGCCGGAGGGAGCAGAGTTCAATCATTTGTGCACTGACAACTGCGCAGCCGGACGGCCCGGAGCAGGCATCAAGGATGTATTCAAATGCACTTTGAGGTCGGAATTCAATGAGAGGGAGCAATAAAGCTGGTACCGTTGCGAAGCTTACTCTGTGCAGGGGAGGTCCAGCAGCATCTTTCAGTCCTGGCTCTTCGCCTGTGGGAGCAGAGTCGAATCATTCGTGCACTGAAAACTGGGCAGCAGGACAGACTGGAGCAGGCATCAAGGATGTATTCAAATGGACTTTGAAGAGGGAAAGCAAAGAGTGAGACCAATACAGGTGGCACCGTTGCAAAGCTTACTATTTGCAGAAGAGGTCCAGCAGCATCTTTCAGTCCTGGCTCTTCGCCTGTGGGTGCAGATTCCAATCACTCGTGCACTGAAAACTGCGTGGCCGGACAGCCTGTAGCAGGCATCAAGGATGTATTCAAATGCACTTTCAGATGGGAAAGCAAGGTGTGAGAGCAACACAGGTGGCACCGTTGCGAAGCTTACCATGTGCCGAAGAGGTCCAGCAGCATCTTTCAGTCCTGGCTCTTCGCCTGTGGGAGCAGAGTCCAATCATTCGTGCACTGAAAACTGGGCAGCAGGACAGCCTGGAGCAGGCATCAAAGATGTATTCAAATGCACATTGAGGTGGGAAAGCAAGGAGTGAGAGCAACATAGGAGGCACCGGTGCAAAGCTTACCATGTGCAGAAGAGGTCCAGCAGCATCTTTCAGTCCTGGCTCTTCGCCTGTGGGAGCAGAGTCCAACCATTCGTGCACTGACTGCTGGGCTGCCGGAGGGCCTGGGGCAGGCATCAAGGATGTATTCAAATGCACTTTGAGGTTTGAATGCAAGGATTGGGAGCAATACAGGCGGCACTGTTGCGAAGCTTTCCACGTGCAGAAGAGATCCAGCAGAATCTTTCAGTCCTGGCTCTACGCCTGAGGGAGCAGAGTTCAATCATTCGTGCACTGACAACTGCGCAGCCGGACGGCCCGGAGCAGGCATCAAGGATGCTTTCAAATGCACTTTGACGTGGGAAAGCAAGGAGTGAGTCCAATACAGGTGGCACCGTTTAGAAGCTTCCTCAGTGTAGAACAGATCGAGCAGCATCTTTCATTCCTGGCTCTTCGCCTGTGGGAGCAGAGTCCAATCATTCGTGCGCTGAAAACAGGGCAGCCGGCCAGCCTGGGGCAGGCATCAACGATATATTCAAATGCACTTTGAGGTGGGAAAGCAAGGAGTGAGAGCGATACAGTTGGCACCGCTGCGAAGCTTACCATGTGCAGAAGAGGTCCAGCTGCATCTTTCAGTCCTGGCTCTGAGCCTGTGGGAGCAGAGTCGAATCATTCGTGCACTGAAAACAGGGCAGCTGGACGGTCTGGAGCAGGCATCAAGGATGCATTCAAATGCACTTTGAGGTGGGAAATCAAGGTGTGAGAGCAATACAGGTGGCGCCGTTGCAAAGCATACCACGTGCAGGGGAGGTCCAGCAGCATCTTTCAGTCCTGGCTCTTCGCCTGTGGCAGCAGAGTCCAATCATTCGTGTACTGAAAACTGGGCAGCCATCCAGCCTGGAGCAGGCACCAAAGATGTATTCAAATGCACTTTGAGGTGGGAAAGAAAATGGTGAGTCCAATACAGGTGGCACCGTTGCAAAGCTTGCCGTGTGCAGAAGTGATCCAGCAGCACCTTTCAGTCCTGGCTCTTCGCCTGTGGGAGCAGAGTCCAATCATTCGTGCCCTGAAAACTGGGCAGCAGGGCAGACTGGAGAGGCCAACAAGGATGTATTCAAATGGACTTTGAGGTGGGAATGCAAGGAGTGAGAGCAATATAGTTGGCACCGTTGGAAAGCTTACTGTGTGCAGAAGAGGTCCAGTAGCATCTTTTAGTCCTGCCTCTTCGCCTGTGGGAGCAGAGTCTAATCATTCGTGCACTGAAACCTGGGCTGACGGACAGCCTGGAACAGGCGTCAAGGATGTACTCAAATGCACTTTGAGGTGGGAAAGCAAGGGGTGAGTGCAATACAGGTGGAACAGCTGCGAAACTTACCATGTTCAGAAGAGGTCCAACAGCATCTTTCAGTCCTGGCTCTTCGCCTGTGGGAGCAGAGTCCAATCATTCGTGCACTGAAAACTGGGCAGCCTGAGGGCCTGGAGCAGGCATCAAGGATTTATTCAAATGGACTTTGAGGTGCGAAATCAAAGTGTGACACCAATAGAGATGGCACTGTTGGAAAGCTTGCTATGTCTAGAAGAGATCCAGCAGCATCTTTCAGTCCTGGCTCTTCGCCTGTGGGAACAGAGTCCAATCATTCGTGCACTGACAACTGGGCAGCCTGAGGGCCTGGAGCAGGCATCAAGGATTTATTGAAATGGACTTTGAGTTGGGAAAGTAAGGAGTGACACCAATACAGATGGCACCGTTGCAAAGCTTACCATGTGCAGAAGAGATCCAGCAGCATCTTTCAGTCCTGGCTCTTCGCCTGCGGGAGCAGAGTCCAATCATTCGTGCACTGAAAACTGCGCGGCCGGACAGCCTGGAGCAGGCATCAAGGATTTATTGAAATGGACTTTGAGTTGGGAAAGTAAGGAGTGACACCAATACAGATGGCACCGTTGCAAAGCTTACCATGTGCAGAAGAGACCCAGCAGCATCTTTCATTCCTGGCTCTTCGCCTGTGGGAGCAGAGTCCAATCATTCGTGCACAGAAAACTGGGCAGCCGGCCAGCCTGTAGCAGGCATCAAGGATGTATTCAAATGCCCTTTGAGGTTTGAATGCAAGGATTGGGAGCAATACAGGAGGGACAGTAGCGAAGCTGAGTGTGTGCAGAAGAGACCCAGCAGCATCTTTCAGTCCTGGCTCTTCGCCTGTAGGAGCAGAGTCCAATCATTCGTGCACTGAAAACTGGCTAGCCGGACGGCCTGGAGCAGGCATCAAGGATGTATTCAAATGCACTTTGAGGTGGGAAAGCAAGGAGTGAGAGCAATACAGGAGGCACAGTTGCAAAGCTTACCATGTGCCGATGAGGTCCAGCAGCCTCTTTCAGTCCTGGCTCTTTGCCTGTGGGAGCAGAGTCCAATCATTCGTGCACTGAAAACTGGGCAGCCGGCCAGCCTGGAGCAGGAATCAAGGATGTATTCAAATGCAGATTGTGGTGGGAAAGCTAGGGGTGAGAGCAATACAGGTGGCCCAGTTGCAAAGCTTACTGTGTGCAGAAGACATCCAGAAGCATCTTTCAGTCCTGGCTCTTCGCCTGTGGGAGCAGAGTCCAATCATTCGTGCACTGACAACTGGGCAGCCGGACAGACTGTAGCAGGCATCAAGGATGTATTCAAATGCACTTTGAGGTGGGAAAGCAAGGATTGAGAGCAATACAGTTGGCACCGATTTGAAGCTTACCATGTGCAGACGAGGTCCAGCAGCATCTTTTTGTCCTGGTTCTTCGCCTGTGGGAGCAGAGTCGAATCATTCGTGCACTGAAAACTGGGCAGCCGGCCAGCCTGGAGCTGGCATCAAGGATGCATTCAAATGCAGTTTGTGGTGGGAAAGCTAGGGGTGAGAGCAATACAGGTGGCCCAGTTGCAAAGCTTACTGTGTGCAGAAGAGATCCAGGTGCATCTTTCAGTCCTGGATCTTTGCCTGTGGGAGCAGAGTACAATCATTCGTGCACTGACAGCTGGGCAGCCAGCCAGCCTGGAGCAGGCATCAAGGATTTATTCAACTGGACTTTGAGGTGGGAAAGTAAGGAGTGACACCAATACAGATGGCACCGTTGCAAAGCTTACTGTGTGCAGAAGAGATCCAGCAGCATCTTTCAGTCCTGGCTCTTCGTCTGCGGGAGCAGAGTCGAATCATTCATGCACTGACAACTGGGCAACCGGCCAGGCTGGAGCAGGCATCAAGGATGTATTCAAATGCACTTTGAGGTGGGAAAGGAAAGAGTGACAGCAATACAGGTGGCACCGTTGCAAAGCTTACCATGTGCCGAAGAGGTCCTGCCACATCTTTCAGTCCTGGCTCTTCGCCTGTGTGAGCAGAGTCCAATCATTCTTGCACTGACTGCTGGGCAGCAGGACGGCCTTTAGCAGGCATCGAGGATATATTCAAATGCACATTGAGGTGGGAAAGCAAGGAATGAGAGCAATACAGGTGGCACCCCTGAGAAGCTTTCGGTGTGCAGAAGAGATCCAGCAACCTCTTTCAGTCCTGGCTCTTCGCCTGTGGGAGCAGAGTCCAATCATTCGTGCACTGAAAACTGGGCAGCAGGACAGACTGGAGATGGCATCAAGGATGTATTCAAATGCACTTTGAGGTGGAAAAGCAAGGAGTGAGACCATTACAGGTGGCACCGCTGCAAAGCTTACCATTGCAGAAGAGGTCCAGCAGCATCTTTCAATCCTGGCTCTTCGCCTGTGGGAGCAGGGTCCAATCATTCGTGTCCTGAAACCTGGGCAGCAGGACGGCCTGGAGATGGTATTAAGGATGTATTCAAATGCACTTTGAGGTGGGAAAGAAAGGAGTGAGAGCAATGCAGGTGGCACCGTTGCAAAGCTTAGTGTGTGCAGAAGAGATCCAGCAGCATCTTTCAGTCCTGACTCTTCAGCTGTGGAGGCAGAGTCCAATCATTCGTGCACTGAAACCTGGGCAGCCGGCCAGCCTGGAGCAGGCATCAAGGATTTATTCAAATGCACTTTGAGGTGGGAAGGCAAGGAGTGAGTGCAATACAGGTGGCACAGCTGCGAAGCTTGCCATGTGCAGAAGAGGTCCAGCAGCATCTTTCAGTCCTGGCTCTTCGCCTGTGGGAGCAGAGTCCAATCATTCGTGCACTGACAACTGGGCAGCCTGAGGGCGTGGGGCAGGCATCAAAGATTTATTCAAATGGACTTTGAGGTGGGAAATCAAAGTGTGACACCAATAGAGATGGCACTGTTGCAAAGCTTACTGTGTCCAGAAGAGATCCAGCAGCATCTTTCAGTCCTGGCTCTTCGCCTGTGGGAGCAGAGTCCAGTCATTCGTGCACTGAAAACTTGGCAGCAGGACAGCCTGGAGCAGGCATAAAGGATGTATTCAAATGCACTTTGAGGTGGGAAAGCAAGGAGTGAGAGAAATACAGTTGGCACCGTTGCAAAGCTTACTGTGTGCAGAAGAGATCCAGCATCATCTTTCAGTCCTGGCTCTTCGCCTGTGGGAGCAGAGTCCAATCATTCGTGCACTGAAAACTGGGCAGCAGGACAGCCTGGAGCAGGCATAAAGGATGTATTCAAAAGCACTTTGAGTTGGGAAAGCAAGGATTGAGAGCAATACAGTTGGCACAGCTGCGAAGCTTACCATGTGCAGAAAAGGTCCAACAGCATCTTTCAGTCCTGGCTCTTCGCCTGTGCGAGCAGAGTCCAATCATTCGTGCCCTGAAAACTGGGCAGCAGGACAGACTGGAGAGGCCATCAAGGATGTATTCAAATGGACTTTGAGGTGGGAAAGCAAGGAGTGAGAGCAATATAGTTGGCACCGTTGGAAAGCTTACTGTGTGCAGAAGAGGTCCAGCATGTTGTGGCACAAGCTAAGGTCTGGCAGCCGGAAGATGTCGTGCTGTACGGAAAGACAGGACTCCTCCCCTAATAGCCAACAGTGTTTACGTTATGATGTAAGCATACGGAAGTGATGTTGTAAACCGTGGATATATAATGTTGTGTTTTCCTGTAATAAACGCCATTTTGCTGCTCACCATATTGGTGTGTATGAGCTGATGGACCGAGCGGCCAGGGGTTGGTCGCCGTGCCGTTCCTGAACCAGGTCGCCACACCTCTATGAGGCAACAAGTGGTGCCGAAACCCGGGAAATTCACCTGGGGTCAGGTGAACGGCGGCCGGAGCGGCGGGACCGGCCCGGCGGGGAGGACGCTCCCGGATTAGTAATGAGGATGGAAGCTCCTGTGAAGGTCATATCGCAATTATATAAGCAGTGGGGTGTTGATTGTAAATCCAAAGATTTTATGTTAGCCGTTGTGAGGCTGTTACAGATTGGGGCTATTGATCAGCTGGCAGATATTCTCCACCCAGAAGTGTGGGTTAAATGTACTATAGCGTTAGCCGAGGAAATGAAGTCCTCGGGTTGTGGGAAATACCTTAAGTTGTGGGGGAAAGTTGAACAGTCTCTGCGAAAGGCTCGGCAGGAGCAGGAATCCTGCTTGTATGGGGCAGCCGTACAGACTCCGTACCCATCGGATGGGGGCACCTTTGCTGAGTCTGACGACTCGCGGGAGGGTGATGCGCCCTACGAATCCCCGGACCTTGAACCACTTACCGAGGGACAGAATGAAGCGAAATCCTTTTGGGGTGGATTGATGGACTGGGTTAGACCGCCGCCCTATGCGCCCCAAGATGGCGCCGAACGGCGCCGGGAAGAGCGGAGCGAGGACGTCCCTATCGGGAACAGGGGGGAAGGGCGGAGCGAGAAAGTCCCTGTCGGGCACAGGGGGGAAGTGTTAGGATTGACATGCACACACAAACGGGAAGAGGGGCGGAGTGCGTGTGAGGCACGGGGAGCCAATCAGAGCGGTCATTTGAACAAATGCCCTTATAAGGTAAACGCCCCTCTGAGTGGAAGGCGGGGTGAGTCAGGAGGGGGGGAGCGGCCCGCCTGCAAGGGACGTGGGCGTGACCGGAGCAGAGGATGAGAACGGCCCACTTGTGGGGCATGCAAGGGAACCGGGCGGGCCCGGACCCCAGCAACAAAGTATCGGAACCCGGAGGTACCTAGTCAGTCGAGCTCTGATCCGGAATCAGACACTGACGGGGATGAGTGCCTCTTAACCAATTCTGATTCAGATAAAGAAGAACTAGGGGTAGATAAAATCAAAAGCCAAATTACCCCCTCCTGTAATAAAGGGAAGCCTGAAACAAAGACTATGTGTGCCAAGTGGGTTCCACCGGCCCCATTAGCATTCCCGTTCCGAGTAACGGATGGAGGACAGAGGACTTTTTCCCCTGCAAACCCTAAAGATATACAGGCAATTGTTAAAGCAATTGCAGATAAGGGGCTTAATTCTGCTATGGTTTCCACCCTTATAGATGGGGTTTTTGGGGGAGATGATATGCTCCCATTTGATATACAACATGTTTGCAGAATGATTTTTGGAGGGGCAGGGATGATTGTTTTCAACCAAGAATGGCAAGATAATTGTACGAAACAGCTAGCCCTAGCAACTGGGAAACGCCATCCGTTACATGGTTCCAGCCTGCCACTTTTAATGGGCACTGATCCAAGAATGCTCACTTCCCAGACACAAGCCCAAGGTTTGCGGGCCCATGAAGTCATGATAACTACTCGTGCAGCTAGAGATGCTATTCATACAGTTTCTCGAGTTATTGCTAAGCCTTCGCCATGGGCAACAGTAAAGCAAACTGAAAGTGAGAGCTTTACACAGTTTGTGGATCGCCTTCAAATGGCGGTCGATTCTTCGGCCTTGCCCGCGGAGGCAAAAGGTCCAGTCATTGCAGATTGTATACGCTAGCAATGTAATGCAAAAACCAAAGAAATCTTACGGTCGATGCCGATGGGATCAAGTGCCGCGGACATGATTAAACATGTTTCAAATGAGGAGCAGTTAACCCCGCTTCAAGCAGCTGTTACAGCAATGGCCAATATGAGGGGGTGTTTTAAATGTGGTCAGGTGGGCCATGTGGTGGCAAACTGCCCTCAGCAGGGGAACTCATCAATGGCATCCGCCTCGCATCATAATCAATCTAGAGGGCTGTGTTGGACTTCTGGAAAGAAAGGCCATGTCGCTAAGGAATGTAGATCTAAAATCCCAGGAAACGGGAGGGGGAGAGGGCGTCTGGGCCGCACTCGGCCCTCTCCTGCTTGGGATATGAGGCAGCCTAATTATGCCAACCCCGCGTGGGGCAAAGCGCTCTCGAACCCACTGCCCCTCCGAGAAGCGACCAATTTCACGGCCCAACCGTCAGTTCAGCCGAATCCGTCCCTATCTCAGGGACAGCAAGGACAACCTCGTGGGGGCGAGACCCCAGGGTGGCCCTGGCAATAAAGTGTGACAACCCGCCAGTGGTGTGGGGAATCTGCTCCCTTTATAATAGTCCAGATGACACTACTATTAGTGTCCCCTTTTTGATTGACACCGGAGCAGACGTTACAGTTATTCCTAAAACGAATTGGCCCCCACACTGGAAATTGACAAAAGCCCCTATGGTGGGTGGAGTCGGGGGACTAACCCGAGCTTGGAAGAGTGTTCAATTAATAGCAATCACAATTCATACTGAAAAGGGACCGGAAAAAACTATCACCCTTTTCCCTTACGTCATGACAGAAGTCCCACCCCTGTTAGGAAGGGACGCTTTAGTCCTATTAGAAGCCAGGGTGACAAATTTAATCTAAGGGCCACTGCCGTATACCCACCTCTACCAATTAAACTGACATGGAAATCGTTTGACCCAGTGTGGGTTGAGCAGTGGCCCCTATCAAAGCCTCGAATGGATGCCCTTCTTGAGCTGGTTGACCGAGAACTACAACGTGGTCATATAGAGCCCTCCACTAGTCCATGGAATACTCCAGTTTTTGTAATACCCAAACAAACTGGTGAAGGGTTTCGTCTCCTTCATGATCTGCGGGAAGTAAACAAGACAATTCAACCAATGGGTCCTGTTCAAACGCTGTTACCTATGAACTCTATGATACCAGAAGGACAACCTTGTGCTGTCCTTGATATCAAGGACTGTTTCTTTTCGATACCCCTGCATGAGGAAGACAAGGAGCGGTTTGCTCTTTCAGTTGTGTTTCCAAACAGCCAACGCCCTAATCTACGCTTCCAGTGGAAAGTGTTGCCCCAAGGAATGATCAACTCACCCACCATTTGTCAGATCATGGTGGACCGAGCACTGGCACCGATTCGGCACAGTGATCCGACTGCAACCATTATTCAATACATGGATGATATCTTAATTGCTGCACCGTCAGGAGATCAGGTGGACCGACTAGTGTCAACGGTATCAGAAGTTCTAAGGATAAACGGATTTGAGATCGCAAACGCGAAAATTAAAAGAAGACCATGTGTAAGTTTTTTGGGAGTGGGGATTACAAGCTCTTGCATAACCCCTCCCGAAGTAAAAATTCGTCGAGATATTCAGACACTTCATGATATGCAACAGTTAGTGGGGTCCTTGCAATGGCTTCGTAATATTGTTCTGATCCCTCCCGAAATCATGGCCCCCCTGTACGATCTTTTGAAGGGAAAAAACTCATGGGAACCAAAAACTCTGACGGTGGAAGCAATGAACTCTCTTGACTTTATCGAGAGACAGATGTCATCGAGTACGCTTGCCAGGTGGAATCCGAGTATACCACTTGATTTGTATGTGCACTTCACGGGGGGGGGGAGTAGGAGCGTTAGCCCAGGGCCCTCCCGAAAAAGCCCAACCAATACAATGGATAGTCCTGGGAAAACCATCACGTGCATTTTCTCCGGGAGTCGAGTGCCTTGGCAACCTTATTATGAAAGGCAGAAAACTTGCCCTAAGACACTTAGGCATCGAACCCGCCAGGATATACCTGCCCTTCCGTAAACAGCTTCCAGTACAATCTGTAGCAATGTCAGAACATTTGGCCATACCTCTTGTTGAATTCGGCGGAGAGGTCCGGTATGCTGTGAAGCCCCCCTGAACTCAAATGTTAGCAATAGTCGACATCGACCTTCCAAAGAAAATCATGGACCGGCCTCAACCGGGACCAACAGTCTTTACTGACGCGTCTTCAACAACCTCAACCGCGGCAGTGGTGTGGCAATCAGAAAACGAATGGCATTGTGTTAAAATGAGCGATCGTGCTCTTTCAGTTCAACAGTTAGAAGCGACAGCCATGGTACTGGCGTGTGGGCTGTTTTCAACAGAACACCTTAATATAGTAACCGACTTGATGTTTGTGGCCAAACTTTGTTTGGCCATGTCGGGACCTGGCGTGTCAACATCTACAGTAGCTTTGATGCTGGAAGAAGCACTTTTTTCTAGAAAAGGCACTATATCAGTCATCCATGTCAATAGCCACAGCCCAATTAAAGGGTTTTTCCAGACCGGTAATGATAAAGCAGACGCTGCTGCAAAAGGATTGTGGACATTAAGAGACGCCCGTCAGCTACATGAGTCTCTCCACATCGGAGCCAAAGCATTAGCAAAGAGATGTGGGATTTCAGTTCCTGAAGCGAAACATATAGTAGCTACATGTCCTTACTGTCAGAAAGCACCACTGTGGTCCAGTGGGGTAAACCCCAGAGGGCTTAAAGCCTCCGAATTGTGGCAGACGGATTTTACAATCTGCCAGTTGTTGAAACCTCGAGCATGGCTAGCAGTAACTGTAGATACATATAGTGGAGTGATAGTAGCCACTCAACATCGTAAAACCGATTCCAAAGCAACTATTCAACATTGGCTAACAGTCATGGCGTGGCTTGGGGTCCCTAATCAGATCAAAACAGACAATGGTTCAAACTTTGTTTCTAAATCAGTTCAGGCATTTGCTCTGAAATGGGGTATTACCCTAATACATGGCATCCCGTATAATAGTACGGGACAAGCCATAGTAGAACGAGCGAATCAAACTCTTAAATCTAAATTGGAAGTGTTAGCAAAAGCAGAAGGTTTTGCTGACGCTATCCCTTCGGGAGATCAAGCACGCCTATTGGCGACTGCTCTGCTAGCATTAAATCAATTTCCTAGAGGAGAGGAGGTAAATAGCCCCACTCAAAAACATTGGGCCACTCGAGCACTAGAAGAAGGTCCATTAGTCATAATTAAAAATGAGCTGGGGGAATGGGAGCAGGGGTGGCGGTTGGTTTTGATAGGGCGAGGGTACTCTGCCGTCAAAAAAGATGGTAGAGTTAAGTGGTGTCCGCTTAAGTGTATTAAACCAGATCTCCAGAATAAATCTAATGAAAATTGTGAGTCTTGTTCACAGGATTAGATCATCGGACGCCCCCGTAGCCCGTATACCTCAGCGTCATGCGTCCCGTTCAAGCTTGGGAGTTCCACATTGGCAGAATCCAGACCACGACAAAATGACCATCGTTGGGAGGGGTGGTGATGCTTTCGTGAGAATCAGGTCACCAGCCCTACAAATGGGTGCTTGAACAGGGCCAATCGCAACAATCATCATGGTACTGATCTTTGGGCCTTGTAAGCTGTTAGAGCACCAACAACTGCTTTAAGAATGTATCTGTTCGGTGCTATGTTTACTTAGTGTTACCTCAGTGTTATATCTCAGGTTACTTTTAAGCTGCCTTAAGTTATGATGTTTAGGTTTTTGTCGACCCTTGTAAATTGATATGAATATTACCGGCCACTTCTTCCAATGCAGGCTGGCCACCTACATCGGAACGAGTGTGCATTTTGGTCAGTTTAGAAGCCCAAGCCTCAGACAGCGTAAGGGAGGCATGCACCTTACGTTGTACTGACGCTGTTTGGAGCTGGTTTTTTGATTTTTATTAGGGTCGTTGCACTGTATTTCAGTAACATTTTGTGTTTTGATTCTTATATTTGTATGTAGTCTTTTGTAAGATCGATCTTGTCTAAGGTGTCTTATGTGTTTTACTCAAGTTTATTATATATGTTTTGTACGGTTGTTATAAGGTATTGAATAAGATTTTATAAAACATAAATAAGATTTTGATTAAGTATATTGTAGCTAATTTGGTTAAGCATAAGGAGGGGGGATATGTTGTGGCACAAGCTAAGGTCTGGCAGCCGGAAGATGTCGTGCTGTACGGAAAGACAGGACTCCTCCCCTAATAGCCAACAGTGTTTACGTTATGATGTAAGCATACGGAAGTGACGTTGTAAACCGTGGATATATAATGTGTTTTCCTGTAATAAACGCCATTTTGCTGTTCACCATATTGGTGTGTATGAGCTGATGGACCGAGCGGCCAGGGGTTGGTCGCCGTGCCGTTCCTGAACCAGGTCGCCACGCCTCCGTGAGGCAACACAGCAGCATCTTTCAGTCCTGGCTCTTCGCCTGTGGGAGCAGAGTCCAATCATTCGTGCCCTGAAAACTGGGCAGCTGGCCAGCCTGGAGCAGGCATCAAGGATGTATTCAAATGCACTTTGAGGTGGGAAAGCAAGGAGTGTAAGCAACACAGGTGGCACAGCTGCGAAGCTTACCATTTGCAGAAGAGGTCCAGGAGCATCTTTCAGTCCTGGCTCTTTGCCTGTGGGAGCAGAGTCCAATCATTCGTGCCCTGAAAACTGGGCAGCAGGACAGACTGGAGCAGGCATCAAGGATGTATTCAAATGCACTTTGAGGTGGGAAAGCAAGGATTGAGAGCAATACAGGTGGCACAGCTGCGAAGCTTACCATGTGCAGAAGAGGTCCAACAGCATCTTTCAGTCCTGGCTCTGCCCCTGTGGGAGCAGAGTCCAATCATTTGTGCACTGACAACTGGGCAGCCTGAGGGCCAGGAGCAGGCATCAAGGATTTATTCAAATGGACTTTGAGTTGGGAAAGTAAGGAGTGACACCAATACAGATGGCACAGTGGCAAAGCTTACTGTGTGCAGAAGAGATCCAGCAGCATCTTTCAGCCCTGGCTCTTCGCCTGTGGGAGCAGAGTCCAATCATTCGTGCACTGAAAACTGGGCAGCAGGACAGCCTGGAGCAGGCATCAAGGATGAATTCAAAAGCACTTTGAGGTGGGAAAGCAAGGAGTGAGAGCAATACAGGTGGCTCCGTTGAAAAGCTTACCATGTGCCGAAGAGATCCAGCAG
This sequence comes from Ara ararauna, assembly GCA_028858755.1. Classification (NCBI taxonomy): domain Eukaryota; kingdom Metazoa; phylum Chordata; class Aves; order Psittaciformes; family Psittacidae; genus Ara; species Ara ararauna. Next base: position 15,742,015 of record CM054385.1, read on the forward strand.
CATCTTTCAGTCCTGGCTCTTCGCCTGTGGGAGCAGAGTCCAATCATTCGTGCACTGACAGCTGGGCAGCCGGCCAGCCTTTAGCAGGCATCAAGGATGAATTCAAATGCACTTTGAGGTGGGAAAGCAAGGAGTGAGAGCAATACAGGTGGCACCCCTGAGAAGCATTCTGCGTGCAGAAGAGATCCAGCAGAATCTTTTAGTCCTGGCTCTTCGCCTGTGGGAGCAGAGTCCAATCATTTGTGCACAGAAAACTGGGCAGGCAGAAGGCCTGAACCAGGCATCACGGATGTATTCAAATGCACTTTCAGGTGGGAAAGCAAGGAGAGAGACCATTACAGGTGGCACAGCTGCAAAGCTTACCATTGCAGAAGAGGTCCAGCAGCATCTTTCAGTCCTGGCTCTTCGCCTGTGGGAGTAGAGTCCAATCATTTGTGCACTGACTGCTGGGCAGCAGGACGGCCTGGAGCAGGCATTAAGGATGTATTCAAATGCACTTTGAGGTGGGAAAACAAGGAGTGAGAGCAATACAGGTGACACCGTTGCAAAGCTTACTTGTTCAGAACAGATCCAGCAGCATCTTTCAGTCCGGGCTCTTTGCCTGTGGGAGCAGAGTCCAATCATTCGTGCACTGAAAACTGGGCAGCTGGACAGCCTGGAGCTGGCATCAAGGATGTATTCAAATGCACTTTGAGGTGGGAATGCAATGAGTGGGAGCAATACATTTGGCACCGTTGCGAAAGCTTACAGTGTGCAGAAGAGATCCAGCTGCATCTTTCAGTCCTGGCTCTTCGCCTGTGGGAGCAGAGTCCAATCATTCGTGCACTGAAAACTGGGCAGCCAGACGGCCCAGACTAGGCATCAAGGATGCATTCAAATGCACTTTGAGGTGGGAAAGCAAGGAGTGAGAGCAATACAGGTGGCACCGTTGCGAAGCTTACCATGTGCAGAAGAGGTCCAGCCACATCTTTCAGTCCTGGCTCTTCGCCTGTGGGAGTAGAGTTTAATCATTCGTGCACTGACAACTGGGCAGCCTGAGGGCCTGGAGCAGGCATCAAGGATTTATTCAAATGCACTTTGATGTGGGAAAGCAAGGAGTGAGAGCAATACAGGTGGCACCGCTGCGAAGGTTACCATGTGCAGAAGAGGTCCAGCAGCATCTTTCAGTCCTGGCTCTTCGCCAGTGGGAGCAGAGTCCAATCATTCGTGCACTGAAAACTCGGCACCCGGACGGCCTGGAGCAGGCATCAAGGATGCATTCAAATGCACTTTGAGGGGGGAGAGCGAGGAGTGTAAGCAATACAGGTGGCACCGTTGCAAAGCTTACTGTGTGCAGAAGAGATCCAGCAGCATCTTTCAGTCCTGGCTCTTCGCCTGTGGGAGCGGAGTCCAACCATTCATGCACTGAAAACTGGGCAGCTAGACAGAAAGGAGCAGGCATCAAGGATGTATTCAAATGCACTTTGAGGTGGGAAAGCAAGGACTGAGACCAATACAGGCGGCACAGTTGGAAATGTTTGCTGTGTGCAGAAGAGATCCAGCATCATCTTTCAGTCCTGGCTCTTCGCCTGTGGGAGCAGAGTCCAATCATTCGTGCACTGAAAACTGGGCAGCAGGCCAGCCTGGAGCAGGCATCGAGGATGTATTCAAATGCACTTAGAGGTGGGAAAGCAAGGAGTGAGAGCAATACATGTGGCACAGCTGCGAAGCTTACCATGTGCAGAAGAGGTCCAGCTGCATCTTTCAGCCCTGGCTCTTCGCCTGTGGGAACAGAGTCCAATCATTCTTGCACTGACAACTGGGCAGCCTGAGGGACTGGAGCAGGCATCAAGGATTTATTCAAATGGACTTTGAGTTGGGAAAGTAAGGAGTGACACCAATACAGATGGCACCGTTGCAAAGCTTACTGTGTCCAGAAGAGATCCAGCTGCATCTTTCAGTCCTGACTCTTCGCATGTGGGAGCAGAGTCCAATCATTCGTGCACTGAAAACTGCGCGGCCGGACAGCCTGGAGCAGGCATAAAGGATATATTCAAATGCACATTGAGATGGGAAATCAAGGAGTGAGAGCAATACAGGTGGCACAGTTACGAAGCTTAGTGTGTGCAGAAGAGACCCAGCAGCATCTTTCAGTCCTGGCTCTTCGCCTGTGGTAGCAGAGTCCAATCATTCGTGCACTGACAACTGGTCAGCCGTACAGCCTGGAGCAGGCATCAAGGATGTATTCAAATGCACTTTAAGATGGGAAATCAGGGAGTGAGAGCAATACAGGAGGCACCGTTGCAAAGCATACTGTGTGCAGAAGAGTTCCAGCAGCCTCTTTCAGTCCTGGCTCTTCGTCTGCGCCAGCAGAGACCAACCGTTCGTGCACTCCAAACTCGGATTCAGGACAGCTGGGGAGTGCACCACAGATGTTGCTTGCAAACGGACCTCGAGGTGGGAAACCAAGCAGCGACTGCAATGCAAGTACCACCTCTGCGAAAGATGCGGTGTGCAGAAGATTTTCAGTAGCTACTTTCAGACCTGGATCATCGCCTGATTGGTCAAAGGTACTTGCCTACTCACTCAGCAGCAGGATGTCTGAGATTGGGTGTCAGAGAGGTTCGTTCAAATGCACTTTCAGATATGCAAGCAGGGAGTGAGAGTAAAAGAGGTGGCGCGGTTGCAAAGCTTACTGACTGCTGAAGAGATCCAGCAGCCTCTTTCAGTCCTGGCTCTTTGTCTGTGTCAGCAGAGACCAATCATTCGTGCATTCCAAACACGGAGTCTGGACAGCTGGGAAGTGCACCACAGGTGTTGAGCTCAAACGGACTTGGAGCTGGTAAACTAAGGAGCAACTGCAAAGCAAGTGTCACCGTAGCAAATCCTGCTGTGTGCAGGAGAGATCCATCAGCCTCTTTCAGTTCTGGTTCTTCGTCTGTGCGAGCAGAGACCAATCATTCCTGCGCCTCAAAATCGGATTCAGGACGGCTGGGGGGTGCACCAGAGATGTTGTGCTCAAACGGACTTGGAGCTGGTAAACCAAGGAGCGACTGCAATACAAGTTTCAGCATAGCAAATCCTGCTGGGTGCAGAATACATCCAGCACCCTCTTTTAGTCCTGTGAATTGGAATATTATATTCCTTTCTTGGCAGTAAAGAAATATGATGGGAAAAGTTGCAGATTGGTTCCAGTTCTCAGAGCTCTCAACAAAGTTGCTGAGGATATTCATCCTGTATTTGCTCATCCGTGCACCTTATAGACTGAATTGAATAATAACCCGAAATGGTTTGCCATCCTGTATTTAAAGTAAGCTTTCTTTTGCTTACCATTATCCAAAGAACATCAAAATTTATTTGCTTTTGAATGGGAAAATCCTGACGCAGGAAGGAAAACTCAATTATCTTGGATGGCCGTACCTCAAGGGTTTAAAAATAGTCCAACAATTTTTGGAAATCATTTAGCAACGGAAGTAGAATCATTGAAGCCGCCTACTCAGATGGGGACTCTGTTACAATATGTGAATTGCTACTGAAACAAAGGAAGAATGTATCCAGTGGATATCCAGTGGAATTATTAAATTTTCTGGTATATTTTCTGGCTATCCAGTGGTATTATTAAATTTTCTGGGACTGAATGGTCGTCTGGTATCCAAACAAAAGGCCCAACTAATCTAAACTTGAGTTTCCTACCTAAGATATGAAATAAGATGAGGACAGAGAGAACTTGGAGCTACTAGAAAAGAGGCCATTTGTCAGACTCCACAACTGTCGACTTTCGAGGAGCTCCGGACATTCCTGGGAATGACTGAATGGCGCAGATTATGGTTCCATGATTATGGTGTCTGGTAAGACCACTATGCGAACTGTTTCAAGGACGTACTCCCTCTTTGGAATGGACTGGTACAGAAGAGGAGGCTTTTAGAAATTTAAGGATAGAGTTAATGAGAGCTCCAGCTCTGGGACTTCCAGATGCTTCTGAACCATTTTGGCTATATTCCTATGAAAGACAGGGAGAGGCTTTGTGGGTCATTGCTCAGAAACTAGGACCCTACAGAAGTGCATTGGCCTATTTTTCAAAACAGCTGGATGAAGTGAGCAAAGGATGGCCCAGATACCTAAGGCCTGTGGAGGAGATTTAATGAATACTGAAGAGGCTCGCAAATCCACCTTGGGACAAAAATTACTGTGCTAGTGTCCCGTGTTGTATCAGCAGTCCTGGAACAGAAAGGAGCTCACTGGTTATCTCCTTCACATTTTTTTAAAAAATACCATGCCACCCATGTGGAACAAGATGATATAGAAATTGTGGTTGCTAATGTTGTGCATCCAGCATCCTTTTGCAGGAACAATCGACAAAACCACTGACAAATGACTGCTTGGCCACCATGAAGACTCAGAACTATTAAAAGTCTGTGAAAAGTAGCCTCTTGTGCTTTAAAAAGAAAGGAAATACATGTGGATCTTACGAACTGAGCTGTACAGAGCTGAGAGATAGAAGAATGGCAGAGGGATTGCTGAGGTGACTGTCTCGAGAGGGAACGCCTACAGCACACCTGATAGCGAGGCTCGGCGTCCAGGAGCTTCCACTCGGAGCAGCAACAGGCACCAAGGGAGCCTCAAGTCCTCGACAGGGCTTACTCAGGAGCTGGCAGCTAAGCGGACGCAAGGAGCTGACTCAGAGAGGGCGGCACCAGGAGGAGCGGCACCAGACCTGAGTGGTTAAAAACCTGCCCAAGGGAGCGTGTGCAACAGGGAGCGTGGCGAGCAGGGCGGGTTCGAGGCAGTTTGCATGGCAGCTCGTGCAGGCAGGGAAGCAGAATGGTGAGAACTCGCCGTATGACCAGGGCTGTGTCTGGGAGCTGTGCTCTGGCTGACCCTGCGGTGGCCAGGGTAGGCACCCAGACAGAGCCGATGAGAGGGGAGGCTGCAGTGCAGAGCTCGGGGTGTAAAGAAAGCCTGCACTGCCCTCCTGAGAGGAGGGTGTGCAATGGGCAGGGCTGCAGTCTGTGCTCCCTGGTGGAGGTCCTCCTGCAGCAGGTGGCTGAGCTGCAGGATGCTGTTACGAGGCTGAAAGGTGGCAGGGAAGCTGAGGGGAAACAGCACTGCTTGATCCAGGACCAGACTGTGCAGGGGTCTCAAGCGTCTACTGTCATTCATGCGGGAAAGGAGGCCGCTAGCCCAGGAAGCTGGGAAACAGTAACAGAAAAAAAAAGCAAAAAAAGGAGGAAGAGGACAATTAAAAGCAAGGGGCTTCCTCCTAAATCTGTTGTTCCTACCCAGAACCTCTTTGCTGTCCTGCAGGGGGCTGATGAGGAAACACACTCCCACAAGGCTGATGCACTGATAAGGAAGGTCACTGCTGGTGCTGCCAGGAGAAAGCGGCGGGCCGTAGTAGTAGGGGACTCTACTCTGAGAGGAAGAGAGGCACCCATCTGTTGGCCTGACACAGGCTCAGGGGAGGCGCGCTGCCTACCAGGGGCTTGGATCAGGGATGTTGCAGAGAAGCTGCCTGCTCTAGTCGGTCCCACTGACTATTACCCACTTCTAATGATCCATGTGGGTGCTACTGATACAGATAGCAGTAGCCTGGAGAGCAGAAAGAAGGACTATGGAGCTTTGGGAGAGGTGGTTAAGGGCTCTGGAGTGCAGATTGTCTTTTTGCCAGTTCTCCAAGATACAGGGCAGGACCTCAAAAAGGTTCGGAGGATTGGCCAAGTCAATAAATGGTTAGAAGGGTGGTGCTATAGTCAGGGGTCTGGGTACCTTGAACATGGCACTCAATTTAGCAGGCCAGGTCTATTGGGGACTGGTGGAGCTGGTCTGGCAAAGAAAGGGAAGATTGGTTTTGGGAGGAGGCTTTCCAGACTGATCAAGGATGCTTTAAACTAGATGTGTTGGGGGAGGGGAGCATCATTCCATCCCAACACACCCAGTCACTTGCCAGCACCTCTAGTAAACGTTCAGAGCAATGCAGAGGTATTGCAGCTGCCCCAGCCAATGAGCTGGCTTCAACTGGAGCTCGGCTCAGATGCCTCTATACAAAAGCCCGTAGCATGGGGAACAAACAAGAGGAATTAGAGATGTGTGCATGTCTTCAGGGGTATGATATCATAGGCCTCATAGAAACATGGTGGGATGGCTCCTATGACTGGTGTGTTGGACTGGAAGGTTACAGGCTCTTTAGGAAAGACAGGCCTGGTAGGTGGGGCTGGGGAGTTGCAATTTATGTTAAGGATACGCTGGAGAGTATAGAACTGTGCCTGGGGACAGGTGAGCGGTCGACAGAGAGTTTGTGGATCAGGCTTAAAGGGAGAACAGCGATGGGAGACATCATTGTGGGGATCTGTTACAGACCGCCTGACCAAGAGGACTCTGTGGATGAAGCGCTCTATAGAGAGATAGGAACGGCCTCACGCTCGCAGGCCCTGGTTCTCGTGGGGGACTTCAACCACCCTGATAGCTGTTGGAGGGATGGTACAACCCAGAAAAAGCAATCTAGGAAGTTCCTCAATTGTGTGGAAGACAGCTCCTTTCTGCAAGTAATAGAGGAGCCAACAAGGAAAGGTGCTATGCTTGACCTCATCCTCACCAACAGGGAAGAGCTGGTTGGAAATATGACACTCCAGGGCAGCCTTGATTGCAGCAATCATGAGATGGTCGAAATCGAGATCTTCAGGACAGTGAGAAGAGCGTGCAGCAAGCTCACTGCCCTGGACTTCAAGAGAGCAGACTTTGGCCTCTTCAGGAACCTGCTCAGTAAGATTCCATGAGATATAGCCCTAGAGGGCAGGGGGTCCAAGACTGTTGGTTGATATTCAAGGATCACCTGCTGCAAGCTCAGGAGCGACACATCCCTACTAGAAGGAAGTGCTGCAGGAGGGCCAGGAGACCTCCTTGGATGGATAAGGAGCTGCTGAGGAAAATTCGAAGGGAAAAAGAGGCTTATAAAAGGTGGAAGCAAGGACAGGCGGCCTGGGAAGAATAAAGGGGCATCGTCCTGGAAACTAGGGACCAGGTTAGGAAAGTGTCATGGGTTCAGCAGCAGCAGTCATTTTTCTGCTTCTTGGTAGCTGGTGCAGCGCTGTGTTTCTGATTTTGGGCCAGGGAACAGCGCTGATAACACCAGTGTTTCGGTTACTGCCTAGTGATATTTTGGTCTGGCCAAGGACTTTCTGAGTTTCATGCTCTGCCAGGGAGGAGGGGAAGCCAGGAGGAAGCAGGCAGGACACCTGACTCAAACTGACTAAAGAGGTTATTCCATACCACAGCACGTCATGCCCAGGATGGAAAGCAGAGAGCAGAGACCCGGAAGGGTGGGGGTGCACTGCGTGGTCGGGCTTGGTATTAGGTGGTGAGAATTGTATTCTTTCCTTGTATTTCTCTTGTCATTATTATTATTGGTGGTAGCAGTAGTGATTTGTGTTATACTTTAGTTACTAAACTGTTCTTATCTCAACCTGTGGGAGTTGCATTCTTTTTGATTCTCCTTCCCATCCCTGTGGGGAGTGGGGGGAAGAAAGAGGGGGAAGTGAGAGAGAGAAAGGGCTGTGTGTGTTAGAGAGGCTTAAACCACGACAGAAAGCTAAGGTCCAGTTAGAATTAAACTAGGCTAGGGATGTTAAGAATAACAGGAAGGGTTTCTATCGGTACATAGCAAACAAAAGGCAGACTAGGGACAACGTGGGCCCTCTCCAGAAGCTATTGGGAGAACTGGCTACCCTGGATTTGGAGAAAGCTGAGGTTCTTAACAACTTCTTTGCCTCAGTCTTCAACAGAAAATGCTCTGACCACACCACCCAAGTCCTGGAAGGCAGACGCAGGGACAGTGAGAATGAAGACCCTAGGCCCACTGTAGGAGGATCTGGTTCGAGACCATCTTAGGAACCTGAACGTATACAAGTCCATGGGACCTGACGAAATCCATCCGCGAATCCTGAAGGACTTGGCAAATGAAGTTGCTAAGCCACTGTCCATCATCTTTGAAAAATTCTGGCAGTCAGGTGAAGTTCGCGATGACTGGAAAAAGGGAAATATAACCCCCATTTTCAAGAAGGGGAAAATGTATGAGCCGGGGAACTACAGACCAGTCAGTCTCACCTCTGTGCCTGGCAAAATCTTGGAGTGGACTCTCCTGGAAGGCATGCTAAGGCACATGAAAAACAGCAAGGTGGTCGGTGACAGCCACCATGGCTTCACTAAGGGGAAATCCTGCCTGACCAATCTGGTGGCCTTCTGTGATGGGGCTGCGGAACTGATGGACAGGGGTAGAGCAGTTGACGTCGTCTACCTGGACTTATGCAAAGCGTTTGACACTGTCTCACATGACATCTTTGTCTCTAAATTGGCGAGATATCGATTTGATAGATGGATCACTCGGTGGATAAAGAACTGGCTGGATGGCCGCATGCAAAGAGTTGTGCTCAATGGCTCAATGTCCAGCTGGAGACCAGTAACGAGTGGTGCCCCTCAGGGATCGGTGTTGGGACCAGTCTTGCACAACATCTTTGTCGGTGACATGGACAGCGGGGTTGAGTGAGCCCTCAGCAAGTTTGCCGATGACACCAAGCTGTGTGGTTCGGTTGATCCGTTGGAGGGAAGGGATGCCATCGAGAGGGGCCTTGACACGCTTGTGAGGTGGGCTGTTGCCAACCTGATGAAGTTTAACCATGCCAAGTGCAAGGTCCTCCACCTGGGTGGGAGCAATCCCAGGCACAGCTGCAGGTTGGGCAGAGAAGAGATTCAGAGCAGCCCTGCGCAGAAGGACTTGGGGGTGTTGGTTGGTGAGAAAATGAACATGAGCTGGCAGTGTGCGCTTGCAGCCCAAAAAGCCAACCGTATCCTGGGCTGTATCAAAAGGAGCGTGACCAGCAGGTCGAAGGAGGTGATCCTGCCCCTCTACTCTGCTCTTCTGAGACCTCACTTGGAGTACTGTGTGCAGTTCTGGTGTCCTCAACATAAAAAGGACATGGAACTGTTGGAACAAGTCCAGAGGAGGGCCACGAGGATGATCAGGGGACTGGAGCACCTGCCAGAGGAAGATAGGCTGAGAAAGCTGAGGCTGTTCAGCCTGAAGAAGAGAAGGCTGCATGGAGACCTCATAGCAGCCTCCCAGTATCTGACGGGGGCCAATAGGGATGCTGGGAAGGGACTCTTCATGAGGGACTGTAGTGATAGGACAAGGGGTAACAGGTTTAAACTTAAACAGGGGAAGTTTAGATTGGATATGAGGAAGAAATTCTTTACCTTGAGGGTGGTGAGGCACTGGCATGGGTTGGCCAGGGAAGCTATGAATGCTCCATTGCTGGTGGTGTTCAAGGCCGGATAGGACAGTGCCTTGGGTGGCATGATTTAGTGTGAGGTGCCCCTGCCCCTGGCAGGGGGGGTTGGAACTAGAAGATCTTAAGGTCCTTTCCAGCCCTAACTATTCTATGATTCTATGAAGTGACAACACAGGCTTTCAGCACATGATGCTTCTCAGGGTTCCCAGTTGACTAATTCACCAAAGACCTGTACACAGGTGGAAATGTGGAAATCTTTGTAATGTTAAAATGCTGGCAGCTTGCTTTCCACTCCAAAATGATATTGAGGAAAAATATTAAATTAGATTAATATGCCACACTCTTGGCAAACATAATTGTAGAGACCTTCTGTTGATAAGTTGTTCAAAGTGACTGAGATTGAAGTGGTTATAGTTAATTTGGAGGTAATCAATACATGTGTATAGATAGGGATGCATTTCCTCTTCATGACTTTTTTGAGTTTCATCTTTCATTCAATCACCCCCCATTGTTTTATGTGCCAGACACCTTGCAGCATCAGTTTTGCATATACAGTGAAAACCTGAGGATTCACAACAGTTTTCCTGTTTTCTGTGAATGAAGTGAGGGGATCCCATGGGACGCATCATTCCTTCCCATGCTGGGTTTGCTGTCTCTGACCCTGTTAGTCCACTCTGAGATGCCATCTTGTCTCTTTCCAAGGCACATGAATCTATTTAAGAGCTTTTCATGAGGAGTATGATCCAAAGTTTTTCTGAAGTAGAAGTACAGCATTTCACCTGGGTCATTCCTCTAGTGTATTTGTAAGGCAAGATGTCTTTCTACATGTTAGTGTGCCTTACAGTATAGTATTTATTTGCCTGCTAATTCTTCTCTTTATTGTAGTTTTTTGTTATTGCAGAGACAGGACACCTGATCCAAACTAACCAAAGAGGTATTCCACACCACAGCACGTCATGCCCGCTGTATAAACCGGGGGCAGTTACCCAGAAGGGTTAGATTGCTGCTCGGTCAGGCTGGGTATCTGTGGGGGATATGGAACAACGCAAACGCCGATTAATGTAATCGAACGCTGAACAATTTATTCTGCCCAAGCACACCTTTTATAGGAAAAAATTACAGAATACCAGAACATTCCACAATAGATGATTGGCTCTGACTCCATGTCAGGTCCTAGCAACGGCTTGTGATTGGAGGCTTAAATTCATGTCAGCAAGTGGGTGTCCCCTTCTGGCAACTTCCAGCACCCCCTGGCAACTTCCAGAAGCTGCTGGCAACTGCCAGCAGCTTCTAGTGGCTTCTGGTGAGGTGCCCTATAGCAACCCCCCTGCAGCCTCTGATGACTTCCGCTTACCAGAGAATTGGAGTTCAGCCAAGGCTGGATGCCTCTCATGCCTTCTGCTCACTAGACAGTTGGAGCCAGGCCAAAGGCTGGATTGCTCACAAAACCACTCTCAGTGAGAAACGCTTCTACAATACCCTCTTCTTGTTTTGAGCAATCCAGACCTGAGCCAGTATCCTGTTTACAAATCTCTTCATTATAGCGAGTACAATGGTGCATGCGAGGAAAACTAGTAACACAATACCTAATATCTTCAGAGCAACAATCATCCAACTACGAATTCGAGCCCCTATTCCCCATCCCGAAAAAATGTTATGGAGCCAGTCATCCAATGGACTTATATCTTGCTGGATCTTTTGGGAGTGCTCCCTTAGATAGGTTAATTGCCTGTGAATTCTCTCACTGTGATCCGACAAGTTCATACAGCACATACCTTCAAAATCCTCACAGCCATGACCCTGTGCCAACAGCAAAAAATCAATGGCTGCGCGGTTTTGCAGTAGGGAGTGTCGCATGCTATTTTGGTCCATTAACAATTCTTCGAGAACGGCCGTAGTTGCATTAGCCTGCTTCTCCGCCCAACAAGCCAGCTGGGCTACTGTTCTTAGGGCGTTTCCTGCAGCCGCTCCAGGGATAAACACTGACAGGGCTACCCGAGCAGCTCGGCTCAGTAATTGAACATTGTCATTGCAGCCAGGGGTAAGCCCTATGGATCGTTTAAATCTAGAGCGGAGAATATGACTAAGATTACGCAATTCTGAAAATTTTGGCGCAAAAATAGTCAATGAGCCCAAATAGCATGGTCCACCAACAATATCTTTTGGTATTCCTTGCCATGCCCTATCCCCACAGATTAAAAAGACATCTGGCGGTAGGGCCTTGGCAGAGTTATTATTCCACAGGAGGGGCACTGACCCGGGCCGGTGAGTGACCCCATATGCTCCAAAGGCTGTTACCTTTTCAGCCGTATCGTTCATCCCACAATATTCACCATCAAAATAATAGGGTCTGTCTTTGGGTGAAACATCAGGTGAGTCTGCCGGGTACGGCCAGGCTGCATATTTAGATCCGAACATTACGCAGGTCTGTGTCCAGTTCTGTGAGCTGTTCCCAATTGCCTGCGACGCCATTAAGTTCAGTTCTTGTGGATCCCAAGGAAACATCTTATTCAACCCGGATATCAATTTCGCTGAGCAATCCGCAACATTTTTTGACTCACTGCAGTTGTTGGTCGAAAACGTCTTAAAACTGTTCTCATTATACCCAGGTATCCCTATTAAGCATGTTTGAAATGGATCTGTGGCCGATGTCATAGCAAGACAGAATTCTGACACCCCACTCTCATCAGCCCATGTCACCCACAAGTTTTTTCTAGGATTAATTTCATGTAACAAAGATGCAGAACTATATACAAATAACAAAGTTAACAGTTTAACTACTAGCAGGCTCCTGATCATTGCTGACATCCTCCGGCGCAGATGAGATGTCCTCTGCTGAGTCTTGCCAGGGCCGTATCCAGCGGGCTGGTACCCACCGAACACCTTGATCTGTAATCAAGCACATATAGCCTCTTCCTGTTAACTTAACTTCTGCAGGTCCTTTCCACTGGCCCGTAACCAAGTCTTTATATTGTACCAAAATATTTTGGTTAGGCTTTCCTGATAACCCTGATTGCATTGCCAAACTATGAATGACCATAGGTGGGTCAGCTCTGTCTCCTGTTAATCGTAAATAATTAGCCATATATATTGCTTTTGCCAATCGTTCTGCCGGAGGGAGTACTTCTCCCCCCTTTTGTTTTAAAAGAAGGCTTTTTATAATTTGTTTGCAACGAATCATCAACAGTATCAGTAATCACATGTTTCTCCCACCGTTTGTGGTTCTGCCAGACACAAGCGTCTAATTTAGAACGCTTGCCAGCATATGTAAAACACTAAGAATTCAGTATGAGATGAAATTACAGCAAGCACAGTTATAAAACATAAACTAAATAGACACTTTGAGAGAACAGTAAAATACATCTTCTTGGAATGGTTAGGATTTACCTCACTATAAGCTGTCAATAACTTCAGTATTTTAAAGATTATCATCAATACAGGAATTAAAGGAAGTATGTTCAAATACAGGTATTTCTTACATACTTTCAACTAAAGTACAAATTCCAAATTGTCAAAGAAAAATTCACAACTAGGATGATAAGCAGGAGAACTCCAGGTAGAGGCAACGCTTTCTCCAGCCACAAGTTCTGATTTTTGTAGATATACTCATTTTTCAGCCTCTCTATGCTAGTGCCTGGTGTTGTTGTAGTGTATTGTTTGTGTAACATCTGCTTGAGCGTTGACTGAGACAGGATACGCCTGGGGGACAAAGCTGTCTTCCACTATAGCGTCCCTTATCACCCTGATTTAGCAAAGTAAAGGTTATTGTTTGGTCTGTCTTTGAGATGCACATCCTGCTTTATCTTGCAAACTCTCTGCTTTGTTTTGCTAACCAATCTTCACCCTTCATTGTTGTCTTTACAGTTCTCAAGGCTTAGGCCTGCCCAGGACATTAACACCTGTTGTTTTCTTTGCTGTTCCCAGGGCTGAAGCCAGACCAGGGTGATAGCGCCTGAATCCATTTTGTTAATTATTTCTATCCCTTCACCCACATCAAAAGACAGTTTTTATAGATTTATGATCTACCTTTGCCAAAGTTTCTGGATTCTCCATTAGCTATTGTAGCAAACAAGGCACACAGATTAGAATATGATTAAAATGACAAAATGATTAAGATAAAGTAAAGCCATCCTGTAATGCTTAAGCCAGAAAACACTTTGTTCAACCAATTCAGTCCATCATCTTCCTGAAGGTGTGCTGTTCTTGTTATTAAGATCAGAATGCTTTGTTGATTCGTGTACTTGGGGTCTCCCCTATCATTCCCCCTTTTTGCTTTAGTGGCATATTTTTTACAATTTGCCATGTTCACTCTATCTGAAGTCACTTGAACCTTTGTAACATGTGGCATATCAATGATTCTTACACACCATGTAGTTGGTCAGAATAATAGTGGGTTTAGACTAGATCACACCTGCAAAATATGCCAACTACAGGCTTCTTGGCGTGCCTTTCTCTCTTATATAGCTCTCTGATAACAGGGGAGGCCATCTCTCACATCAAGGTCTGGCATGGCATGTGTCCCCACCACTCAATGCCTGCTGGGTTGCAGCCAACAGCAGAGCTAAAGATTCTTCTTGGTGGCAAACACAGAGGCCAACCCAGTCTTGCCCTTGACTGTGGTAGCAGGCATTTGGCCAACCTCAGTCCTGGCACCTCGTTGTCAATGCAGAGTTGCACCTGCTTCATTCAGTAACATGTCCCTACTATGGCAAAGCACATACAGATTTACAATAGCAGTATGTATACTACAGGGTGCAGCAGCATGCTGAAGATGCTTGTGGCAGTGAGGGACCAGCCAAAGAAATGTCTTATCAGTGGAGTTCTCTCACCTTCTTAATTTGTTCCATTGTGTGCTCTATAATGCTATCATTGTATTAAAATCTTTCTCACTTTTGCCTTAGCATTTTCTAGCAGCTGCTGCAAATTTGCACGCTCCAACATCTGTTTTACAATTGACAAATCCATACAATACAAGGTGTAGTTTCTTATTAGCAACTGGCTAGTAAGTACAGGTGGTGTTATCCACAAAATCACAGCTTCTAATAAGAGCTACTTTACAAGGACACATATTCAGGCTGTTACTTTTCAGTTGCTCCCAAGTGATGTTTTACAGTCATTTGTTTCTCTCTTCCTCTATCCCGTTCTGCTCAGGATATTCACGGTCAGCTCCTGTAGCTGAGGCATTGTGGTTTTCCACTCGTCTGTCCAGCTTATGGTGAGGCTTGAGAAACTTTGCAGGCAGCTGTGGGTGGGGGGGTGGGGGCGGGGGGGGGGGGGGGTGGCATAAATATATCCCTTCCCCAGGGTTATCAGTTCTTGAGAAGCAAGACAAGTTAAAGTGTCTCCTTAAAGCAAAGGCATTCTGATGAAACAGGAATGTGAAGCAGCTGCAGAAGTAAACTGCATGGTGTTAACAGTCAAGGAGTTTGCTGTGTCATCGCCCATTCCTTTTTTTCTTTCTCCGCCACCCTGATGCTGTTTGGGTGGCAGCTGGTAAAGCTTGTGGTTGCACTACCCCTCTCACTTTTTCAGTTAGCAGTTCTTATTTTAACCAATTGGTTCTTCCAAGTCTTGAATTTACCCCCAGGTTACTTAAAACACACTAAACAGGACTTCTCCTCTGTGCCCAGTGTGCTGCAGGCCTCTTTAAACCTTATCTGTGGTGTCTCTACAAACTGCTCTGAAACACTGGTGTTATCAGCGCTGTTCCCAGGCCCAAAATCAAAAACACAGCGCTGCACCAGCCATCAAGAAGCAGAAAAATGACTGCCACTGTTGAACCCGTGACAATATCCACTTCTTATTCCATACCATTCATGTCATGCTCAGATCTTACATTTTCAATATACCATCACATGTATATATATATATATACACAGAGAGAGAGAGAGAGAGAAATCATCCCTCAGTGCCGCTTTGTGCGGCTACAAACGCCGGCCTGCTCAGCAGCAGCTACAGCTGGCAGTCTGCCCAGCAGCAACCATAAATACCTGTCAGCAACAGCACTTCTGTATTAACCCTTTCTTGTCTGAAATGTTAATCTGTTACACATTTAAAACTTTTACATGAATCCAATAACAAAAAAAAAAATACACAGAACAGTATCTGCCCTCAACACACATACGCACACATACATACACATGGGATCCCATAAAACAGACTTCACACAAGTACAAAATTTAAAACACAAAATGTGGTGCAATGACCCTGTGAAGACAATCAAGAAACCAGCTCCAAACAGTGTCATTGCAATGTAAGGTGGCAGGCTCAATCTCAGCGGGCGTCCCCGCAGAGGCTCTGCCTCCCTCACATTGCATGAGGCCTGGGCTTCTAAACTGATCAAAATGCACACTCGTTCCGATGCAGGTGGCCAGCCTACATCGGAAGAAGTGGCCAGCAATATCTATAAAGGTCTGCAAGGGTCGATAGAAACATGAACATACTTATATTTGTTAACTTTGAGTGCATGAATATCACAGAGAGACTATAAGCACACAATACATCTGCATCCCCACCCATCTTACTTTTCCCTTTACAGCTGGCAATTTATCATGAGGATCGCATTCTTTCTCCCTGAGTCACTGCCGGGAGTTTCTGTAAAACTTTCTGCAACAGTTCTTTAGTAGGGTCGTTTAATTCTTTCAGCTGCTCTGTTTCTTCCGAGGTAGAAATGTTAGAGTTAGTGGGGGAATGGTTTGGGGTGGAGGTAAGGGAATACTCGGTCACACCGGGTCTGTAGCCCGTGGATGCCTTCCCCCCGCTGCAAGGTTCGGGATCCTCAGGATTAGTAACAGTATCAGATTTCAATCTTTCCCCCCTGGGCACAGACTGAAAGCCCATCTTCACTGTCTTCGCAATTTCAGGGTGCGTTCTCTCCCCGATATTATGTTCAAAGAGATTCCGATCGGGGCTCTTTGCACCCGTAATCGGGTGCTTTTCGGGTGATTGGGAGGCGGGTGGGACTGGAGGTTCAGGCGGAGGCAGGGATAGCATTTCCGGAGACAGGGCTTTAGCTGCCGAGGCAGCTGCAGCTCTCTCTGATTTCATATCCGGCAAAGTCTCTCGGATAAGCTTCCATAGCGTGGAATATTTTTGAGCCTCACGCGCTGCCTTTCCCCCATCAGTTATAGTGTCCCAAAGCTGGGTGCCTATCGCCTCCCACGTAGATATTTCAAATGCAGTTCCAACCCTGCTGAACAGCCCCTTTTCTTTACTCCACTGGAGTAACCCCTTAAGAACATCTTCTTCATATTTAATCCCTCTCTTTGAGAGGACGTGTTGGAGGAGATTGAGGACAGCCGCCTCTTCCTTTGTCTGAGCCGCCCCCATTCCTCCCCGACCGCCACTTGCCTTTTTCGGAGTGGACTCTCTAATCGCAGATACACCTTTGTTCCGCGGGACGTGCACGTCCTCCTTCTACATCAGCAGGGCTACTGCTGGCTCCTTTTCGGTCGGCTTCCCACCCATCAGGTCTGCACTGATCTTCACCACCGCAGCAGCTCTCAGGAGGCAAATCTGAGGGTCCCTGTTCGGGCGCCAGTTGCAGGGGATATGGAACAACGCAAACGCCGATTAATGTAATCGAACGCTGAACAATTTATTCTGCCCAAGCACACCTTTTATAGGAAAAAATTACAGAATACCAGAACATTCCACAATAGATGATTGGCTCTGACTCCATGTCAGGTCCTAGCAACGGCTTGTGATTGGAGGCTTAAATTCATGTCAGCAAGTGGGTGTCCCCTTCTGGCAACTTCCAGCACCCCCTGGCAACTTCCAGAAGCTGCTGGCTTATTTCCCTTTTCATTATTATTATTGGTTGTACCAGCAGTGGTTTGTGTTATACCTTAGTTACTGGACTGTTCTTATCTCAACCCGTGGGAGTTACATTCTTTCGATTCTCCTCTCCATCCCTCCGGGGGCAGGGGGAAAGGGGGAGGGGAGTGAGAGAGAGACTGTGTGGTTTTCTGAGTTACAGCTGGGCTTAAACCACGACGGTCCTTTTCGGCACCTAAAGTGGGGCACGAAGGGTTGAGGTAATGACAGATCTGACCAGAGTGTGTCTAATCATATTTGTGATAAGCAGTCATTATTTTGGATTAATAGTCACTCGTCACAATGCTGATTTATTGGCTCTCAAAGTTGTGGCTTTTGATCTCGGAGTTTCAGCATGTCGTAACTTACTTACAGCCAGTATTTGCTGTGTTAGTGTTTATTGGCTCAGGTTCTTGTTTTGTTGTACTTTATGGTAATGACTTGTAATACAATAGAATCATTGACAATGAAACTGATCTGGCTTGCATTCCTAGTGTGGTCACCACCTCTATATTTTGGGAGGTATGTAATAGAAGTGCTGAGCAATTCACATCTTTTTTCTCCTCCTCGGGTGGTCAGTCTGTGAAGGAGACATTCTTTCACGCTCCCAGGCCCCCCACCAGACTATTTACAGCATCATTTGAGTGTTCTGAAGGTTTTGAATGGCCTTTAGGTACCCTTGAGACCTGCCTACTGATTGTGATGGGGATCAGCATGTTGGTATGCATACAGAGTGTGTTTTACCCACGAGCATTTAGTCTGGTCTCAAGAGTTATGCAGAGTCGGGTTTGGGCCTTGTCTAGGGTTAGACGATGATATAGGAGGACCAAGAGATTTTCCCTGAGGCTGGACAGCCATGAGTGGCAGGGTGTGTGGGTGTCTTGGTTTAAGCCTCTATAACTCACGCAGCCCGTTCTCTCACTCACTTCCCCCTCTTTCTTCCCCCTGCTCCCCACAGGGATGGGAAGGAGAATCGAAAGAATGCAACTCCCACAGGTTGAGATAAGAACAGTTTTGTAACTAAAGTATAACACAAACCACTACTGCTACCACCAATAATAATAATGGCAAGTCAAATACAAGGAAAGAATACAATCGCTGCTTCAGAAATGAAAATGCAAGATGGCAAGGCTTTGTCTTCAGGTGCCTTCCCCAGGGGGTTAGAATTTCCCACACAGTCAGTTCTACCACAGACCTCAGAGAAATGACAAAAACCAAAGTTCAATTTCTTTTCTCCAGCCCAATGGGAAGTCTTATACCTCAGCAGAGTCACAGTGGGTGCAAAGCAACACAGTCCTATAGGATGGGAAAGGTGTTAAAAATCCATGAAGTTGTACCAATTGTCACCAGACCGTGGTACTTAATGAGAGTTGGCCAAGGATCAAAGCACTACTAGTATTTAGTGTCTATAAAGAGCTAAAATTAATAAAACATTCAAAACAGGTGGGGAAAAATACACCAAAAGGAGAGAAGATACAATTATGTACTATAATTTTGATACATTGGAGGGAAGGAACGCCATCCAGAGGGACCTTGACACGCTTGTGAGGTGGACTGATGCCAACCTGATGAAGTTTAACCATGCCAAGTGCAAGGTCCTACATCTGCGCCGGAGCAGTCCCAGGCACAGCTACAGGCTGGGCAGAGAAGAGATTCAGAGCAGCCCTGCGGAGAAGGACTGGGGTGTGTTGGTCGATAGCAGCCTCCCAATATCTGAAGGGGGCGTATAGGGATGCTGGGAAGGGACTCTTCATGAGGGACTGTAGTGAGAGGACAAGGGGTAACGGGTTCAAACTTAAACAGGGGAAGTTTAGATTGGATATAAGGAAGAAATTCTTTACTGTAAGGGTGGTGAGGCACTGGAATGGGTTGCCCAGGGAAGTTGTGAATACTCCATCTCTGGTGGTGTTCAAGGCCGGGTTGGACAGAGCCTTGGGTGGCATGGTTTAGTGGGAGGTGTCCCTGCCCCTGGCAGGGGGGTTGGAACTGGATGATCTTAAGGTCCTTTGCAGCCCTAACTCTTCTATGATTCTATGATTCTACAATTGCCTGACAGGGGGATGGAGCCAGGAGGCGGCTGGTCTCTGCTCCCAGGGAACAAGGGATGGGACAAGAGGAAACAGCCTTAAGCTGCAGCAGGGAAGGTTTAGATGGAGATGAGGAACAATTCCTTCCCCAAAGGGTGCTCAGGCATTGGAACAGGCTGTCCAGGGCAGAGCTGGAGTCACCAGCCCTGCAAGTGTTCACATGCCATGTAGTCTGTGAGCAAAAACGGTGCTGGGGAATGGTTGAACTTGATGATCTTACAGGTCTTTTCCAACCTGGTTGATTCTGTGATATACTTGGTAGCTAATGCGGGAAGATGGGGAAGTCCGATGTGTACCTCAAGGGGATTTGATTTTAGGGGAAAACAGCCAATGAACTCAATGGTATGCTGTTGCCAGCTGTGTAGCACTTTTTATAGCCTACCAACTAGATGTCTTCAGGTCACCAGTGACTGGCCCTGACTTCCCTCTGACCATCATCCCAAAAAAGAATGAACTTTGATGAAACCAGATGAGTTTTGCAGTGAAGGACCGATCAGCATTAGCAGTCAATAATCCAACACTGCACACTCTCTCTCCTGCTCTGAAAGACTGTTACAAGAGACGGAGCCCAACATCATGGACCGGATGGACTCAGCAGCTTTATAGAGACTGGTCCATGCACTAAGGAATGATGTCTCTTTCTCTCTCTGTGCGGATCTATGTATGTATAGAGACCTCAAGCAGCCTTCCAGTATCTGAAGGAGGCCTACAGGGATGCTGGGGAAGGACTCTTCATGAGGGACTGTAGTGAGAGGACAAGGGGTAACGGGTTCAAACTTAAACAGGGGAAGTTTAGATTGGATATAAGGAGGAAGGTCTTTATTGTAAGGGCGGTGAGGCACTGGAATGGGTTGCCCAGGGAAGCTGTGAATGCTCCATCGCTGCCGGTGTTCAAGGCTTGATTGGACAGAGCCTTGGGTGGCATGGTTTAGTGGGAGGCGTCCCTGCCCCTGGCAGGGGGGTTGGAACTAGAAGATCTTAAGGTCCTTTCCAACCCTAACTATTCTATGATTCTATGGTTCTATGATTCCTAAAGTACTTTCAGCACCCACATCTCAGTGTATGACTTTTAGCATTAATGACTTAAATGCACAAGTAACAAAGTACTATGCTACCATTTGCAGTTCATAATTATGCCACATTTTTCTGCCACCGCTGCTTTACTAATTCTAATTTTTTTTTAATGTACACTGTGTGGGAAACAGTACAATAAACCTTGTGATATAAAGCAGTAATATCTCCCAACCAATATGTGATTTCTCTCATTTTACTCAGAATACAGTTAATCTTTTTCATATTGTCTGTACACTGTTTTAGGAATTAATAGCAATAACTGCATGTTTGTAGTGCATAAAATGTGAATTTTAGTGGAATTATATTTGCTGAAATGTCAGTCCTGAAAGCACCTCACTGAATGTGGTATATCAGTTGGGAATCAAAGGTCTAGAAAGTATAAAATGTATTACCAATGGAGTCAGAATACAGTCTAATTTGGCATTCTTTTCAAATCTACACTGTCATGGAAATATTTTACCTATTGCCTTTCTCCATTTGACACAGACATCTACTTTGATGTTATACTGGTACTCTCTGAGATAAGTCTTACCATTTGCTCTCTTAACCCTGTAAGCAGATTCATTTCAGCTGCATATCTGAATAACTGGGCTAGAGTTCATATTAATTTTCACAGTTGTTCACCATATTATTCCATTACAGGACTTTGTTGTTGAAGGCAATATTCAAAGTTACATTTATATTCTGCATGACATTTCTATACTTCTGTAACTAGAGTGCGCCCAGTTTGCATTAAGTGAAGCTTCTACAGCAACCCCATGAACATTATAATATTTTCCAAAATTAACTTTTATGTGTATTCAGTGAGAGACAGGTGAGCAAAGAATATAAATACCATTTGGACCAGACACAGTAACCTCTTCTGAACATGTTTTGGAGACAGCCAGAACTTCACACATCTGTGGGCAAAAAGAAATAAATAATGAATTGTTTCACAAAGTACTTGGCTTGTGGAAAGCTTTTACAAATATTCTGAATTCAGTGCTTATTCATTGCAAGAGATTGGTGTTTCTTACTGACTTGTCCTTAGTTCTTCAGGAAACTGAGGACCAAATACAATTCAGAATGTGAAGCACAGCATCTATGACTGTGTAAATGGATAACATTTGCTGCATTTTGATCTGTTGCAGTTGATTTTGATCTGACTAGACTTGTTACTTACCTATGAAAGAGAAGACTGATTTTGCAAAACTTTGCCTATGTGTTTCTAAATATCACCAGAATACCAAATATTCAATACCAAAATATCATCCTGAGTTACAGAAGCTAACAACCCTCTCCAGAGCTTAGGTTGTCTCCTTCCTTACCATGCTATCGGTACAAATGTATCTATAAAGCAGTACAGTGTGGACAAGTAGGATTTAATGCTCCAGTTAACACCCAGAAGTGGAACTGTGGCTGGCACTTATTTAGCTTTTATCTACTCTAGCTCAAACCCAGGAAAGCACTGTAGTAGCATTCCATTCCAGCTTTGTTCACAGTATCATAAGCATGTGCTTAACTTTAATCGCGTCTTTGCTCTCGTCCTTGACTTAATTGCTACCTGGCTGCAGATGCTTTCCAGAATAATATCTTTATGTCAGTTGTTAAGATTTATATGCACACATTTGATGGACCAACTCCAGACTTCGGTCATCTGAGTCATCTGCACACCAGCTGGACCTCTGACAGTCACACAGCCTGAGTCTCAACTCAGACCATACTGACAAGTTCCTTTTGGTGCAAGCAGTCCCTTCTCACGCAAGCAGGGAAGAGTGAGAGTTCTGTTCTGCAATCAGTGCTGGTAAAGACAGATGCACCCAAAAACCTCATTGCACACTCCAAGATATATATCACACACTTATACTACTCAGTCTAAGCAGTATCTATCCTAAAGGTATCTTTGTCTCTTGTTCTGAACATGTTATCTTATTCCTTTTATGAAATAAGAAGCATTGAGCACATAGGGCTAACCTTGTAACTAAAAGATCTGGCTTGCAATCAGCTTTTTGATGAAGATTTCTAAATTCTACAGCCATTCAGAAAAAGGGTGATAAACTAAAAGACCTGGTTATGTGAGCGATCTCTCTAATGCTAAAAGTCCAACCTTAAACTATGTCCATCTGAGTAACAATTATCTGTCCCTTACTCAAGACACAGTGTTTGATCTGAGTTGCGAAGAGGCACAATAGCATATTTAGATTGTATTACACCCAATACAAATCTCAACATGAAAAGCGCTTCCCACAGAAATCTCTGCTGTCACTGTTAACTGTCCTTTACGAGATACCAGAGATGTGCTCTGTGATGTAAAAAACATAGACTAGGATTCAGTTTGCATATCAAGGCATGTAAATTCAAATTAAGGAAGTTGAATACACCCTGCATTGATTTCCAACCACACCAGGACACTAACTACCATTTAATATGTTCTACCTGTTGTCAAACAGAAACAAATGCAAAGACTCTTACTGCTGGCTGCACATCATTTATAAACTAGGAGGGTAAACTGAACAGCCCAGCACATCGACATCCCTTTTTCTATGAATTCCACAACAAAAAGAAGTGTTTCTTCTTTAACATTAAAGTAGGGAACAATCTGATAGGTCCTATAAGATCTCTCGTATTTCAGTGCCATGTCATTCAGATCTAATCACCCAAAATACTCTTAACTATACCCTTTCCTAAAATAGAAAGTGGTCAACTGTGTCCCATATCAAAAGAATAGGGAGTTGTAATTCTCCCTTGGTACAGTCCTGCGCAGGCTGGACTCTTAATTACCTACAACATTTCCCCCATAGTTCAGATGTTTCTTTCATATATAACTGATACACTAGAGATTTATGTGAATCTAAAAACAAACAAAAGAATAAAATATTGGGAAATAATTCCCAGATTTATTGAATACACATTTCTCTGCACAAGAATAATTAAAACATTCAAATAGTAAAATATTCAAAGTGCACAAAAAATGGTTTTAAAAGATGATAGCCATGGCATTAATTTCCTTATAACTTCATCTGAAACTGCTTCCTTATATGCTCAGAGTTTTCAGCTAAATAAACAGGCTCTAAATTCTTAGAAAAATATGTATTTGCAGTTATCCATTAAATAATTTTGTTAGGTGTCAAATTAGGAAGAAAGATGAAAGCCTTTATCCTTCATAAAACCAGAAGGGCCTCAGCCGCCTGCCTTAGTATTTGACTTCAGAGTTTATATCAGTTCTTAGAGAAAGGACAGGAAAATCTAGTTTGGACATATGGGAATTTGATTTCTTTAGTAAGAGAGAAGCTGGCAGAAGCCAGACTCTGCAGTAACACAGCTACCATCAGATGCACTTTTGAACACAATTCAAAGATGAAAAAACAGCGATTGGAGGATAATCCCTTCCTGGAAATACAACCTCTTCTACTATGCTAGTTATTGGGTGCATGTTCATACATCAGCAAGCAGAGAGGTGGTGGAGGAACCCCCTTCACTCCTAAGACACTGACACAAACCTGACACATGTAAGAGACACAAAGAAGTCACTTCTTGGACAGCTTTGGGGGAAGCAAAGACTAAGTCTGCTCTCCACTCCCAGCAAATGAGTTGCTGGAATCCAAAAACTCTGACCATAATATAGAATCATTGAATACTTAGGGTTCGAAAGGATCATCTAGCTCCAAACCCCCTGCCATAGGCAGGGACACCTCCCACTAAACCGTGCCACCCAAGGCTCTATCCAACCCAGCCTTGAACACCGCCAGTGATGCAGCATTCACAACTTCCCTGGCAAACCCATGCCAGTGCCTCACCACCCTTGCAGTAAAGACCTTCCTCCTTATATCCAATCTAAACTTCTCCTGTTTAAGTTTGAACCCATTACCCCTTGTCCTATCACTACAGTCCCTCATGAAGAGTCCCTCCCCAGCATCCCTACTGGCCCCCTTCAGATGCTGGAAGGCTTGTATTAGGTCACAATGCAGCCTTCTCTTCTGCAGGCTGAACAGCCCCAACTTTCTCAGCCTGTCTTCATACGGGAGGTGCTCCAGTCCCCGGATCATCCTCATGGCCCTCCTCTGGACTTGTTCCAACAGTTCCGTGTCCTTTTTATGTTGAGGACACCAGAACTGCACACAGTACTCCAAGTGAGGTCTCACAAGAGCAGAGTAGATGGGCAGGATCACCTCCTTCGACCTGCTGGTCATGCTCCTTTTGATGCAGCCCAGGATATGGTTGGCTTTCTGGGCTGCAAGCACACACTGCTGGCTCATGTTCATTTTCTCATCAACCAAAACCCCCAAGTCCTTCTGCACAGAGCTGGTCTGTATCTCTTCTCTGCCCAACCTGTAGCTGTGCCTGGGATTGCTCCCACCCAGGTGGAGGACCTTGCACTTGGCATGGTTAAACTTCATCAGGTTGGCATCAGCCCACCTCAGAAGCGTGTCAAGGCCCCTCTCGATGGCATCCCTTCCCTCCAACGGATCAACCGAACCACACAGCTTGGTGTCATCGGCAAACTTGCTGAGGGCTCACTCAATCCCGCTGTCCATGTCACCGACAAAGATGTTGTGCAAGACTGGTCCCAACACCGATCCCTGAGGGGCACCACTCGTTACTGGTCTCCAGCTGGACATTGAGCCATTGAGCACAACTCTTTGCGTGCGGCCATCCAGCCAGTTCTTTATCCACCGAGTGGTCCATCTATCAAATTGATGTCTCTCCAATTTAGAGCCAAGTATGTCTTACAGGACAGTGTTGATCGCTTTGCATAAGTCCAGGTAGACGACGTCAACTGCTCTACCCCTGCCCATCAGTTCCGCAGCCCCATCATAGAAGGCCACCAGATTGGTCAGGCAGGATTTCCCCTTAGTGAAGCCATGGTGGCTGTCACCGACCACCTAGCTGTTTTTCATGTGCCTTAGCATGCCTTCCAGGAGAATCTCCTCCAAGATTTTGCCAGGCGCAGAGGTGAGACTGACTGGTCTGAGCCCTTTCCCTACTAGTGAGAAGTTCCACAGTGACAGAAAATGCTTGAACCATTTTCCTGTTCAGCTGTCCTACTTTTAGCCCAGGAAACGCTTAGTTCAGTTCCTCTGATGTTTCCGCTGCCCAGGATTAGGTGGCTGTGCTGTGTAATGTTTAAGATTTCCATTGTGTTATTTAGCATAACTGGCAAATGTAGGGACAGATCACCACTGAAGACAGTGAGACCCCCAAAACCTCTGCTTCTCCTTACTAAATACAAACAGAGTAATACCAATGGACAGGTACAGAGAAATGGGCCATATGGGAAACCAGTATCTCTTTAGAAGGTAATGATTTTATGTCAATATCCTTTAGCCATTGTGGTTAACATTGTACCCAGAAAACAATAAAACAGGAACTTTCAGACGGCTCCCCCCCTCCCCAGTATCCATAACATGGTTTATGTAGCGCTGCGTAATACTACAGAATAGGAAAGTGAAGTCTCTATAGCTCCCTATTTTAAATGAATACTTTGGACTTCTTAAAGCAAGCACTGTTTAAACTTGCAGTACCTCAAGACAGTAATTTTGCACATCGTCAGAATTGGACATGACTTACAAAAAAATAATTATGACATACAATGAAGACCATTTGGTCAGAGCTGTTCATAGTTTGACAACAGCATAAAAACAGAGTTGAAAACAAGGATACCTAATTTCTGTCAGCAGAATGTAACTAATTACACAACAACACATAGATTAAACAAATCTTTCATAAACATAATGCATTCATTTGTAACAATTCCCTCATTTTATTTAAGCAGTCATTTTTCTAATTCTTGAGGTCTCATTAAAACTTTCTTAATTTGAACAGAAACAGAGGTGTATCCTAATACCATTGACAAATGTAACCCTTGATAATGCAATTAAAAAAGGAATAATAATATTTTTCACATGTGCTACGTAATTACTTGGTGTAAGAGGAAATAACTATAGCTAATGAAAAAATTAAGGGTTTCAAGATGTAATTTTATTAGGCTTTAGCATAAAGCAACATTTGTCAAGGCGATTTCCCATTCACACAGGCCATAATGTATTTTTCAAGGACAAGATCCTAAAACCCTAGTATATTATGTGAACTTGGTCACTTCCATAAAATAGTAGGTGATTCCTCAGCTATAATACTAAATGATGCCCAGATATGGAGACCACTGGCAGTCTGAACTGAAGATGATGGCAGTTAATGAACCAACATCAGATGTTCTTAGATTATGAAGATGCTTATTTTACATCATGTTATGCTAATATATTGTGAAAGAGCTCACAAGTACCTGGCTTTAATGTATTTACCCCTGAAGACCATCCAAAAACTGCTTTGTAGGCAATATTTGTGAATTAACAGACTAAGAAAACAATTACTGGGTTGTCATTTGTTTCAGTGTTCAGGTTGTGCATACAGTGAAAAGCTCAATCTAGTAAAAAAAGATTGCTTACAAGCAGAGAAGATTATAACGTAAGATTGATTACCTAAGCTAGGTAAAATTAAAGTCAGATAAATTAAATAAACACACAGTTCCACCCAAGAAATGAGGCCTTTTAGTCTAGGAAATGTGGAGTGTTTCATAAGCATTGGGTTGAGCACTAGCCACTGAAGTTCGTATGAAATCCAGTGAGTCTCTTTTTCTCCTGTTGCTGCCATCTCACAGCCAGCTGCCTGGTACCCTCAAGCCTCTAACAATGCCACCTCCCCTTTTTCCTTCCCAGCTGTTTTTCTTGCCTATGAGAAAATAAAAACAAAGCAAGGTATAAAGATCAGCCCAGGTTGCCAGCCGTCTCCGGAGAAACCAAACCAAAGCAAAGCCTCTGAGCATCTGTTTACCAGGTCCTTGGGGCAATGAATCTCACTTGAAAATACCGGGCTGCAGACAGGTAGCCTTCACACTGTGACAAGTCCTGGGTCTCCTCAGATGGACATATGCTTCCGCTTCTCCTGCCATATTACTCTTAATTCAAGAGATACGGATCTTGTCAGGCACTGAGATGTGGTACACAGAATTAGCAGGTAACTGCACTAATTCTAAATGGTGTCATTTTATCAAGTTTTTCAAAACCAAGTCCAAAGGTACCTTACAAGCAGCAGCTTGCTGCAGCAAGAACTGGGACCAAAAGGCTTAGCAGTAGATGCAAGCCTTGCTATAGTATTGCTAGGCACAATTTACAGCTATACTTTTAAAATTAAAGTAATACAAAGCACTGAACTGAAGAGCTCAATTAACATGCATGAGGCCAAACTTCCTGCCTATGCATTCACAGTTGTCTGAAACATTTATCGGTCCTGGAGAAACACCAGCAAACAGCCATATATTTAAAAATAAAAAGTACCTGGCAAGCCAGTGACTTACACACAACGATATTTCAGCATTAAATATCACAGAGACTAGTTCTTTGAGGCTAATCAAGTTAATAACCCTTTACAGGTACATGTGAACAGAATAAATCTCATCCTCTGCTCTAAAGGCCTTACAACTGTGAGACAAATAGAAAATACATGATACAGCATGACTGACATTTCAAAAAGATAAAATCCCAACAGCAAATATGCTAAAGATACTGGAGTGAAACTGGTCCAGAGAACAAAGGCAAACAGAAACTGGAGACCAAACAAGGGTCTGGCAGTTGGAAATTATAAGATCGGCCGAGGTTGAGATCAAAACATAATTGCATGTGAGCAGGACAAGGAAACCTCCTCAAACGGCTCCTGTAGAAAGGGTAAAAAGGGTTCTAAAGATAGGAGCTAAAACAGCAAAAGGAAACATAGATGCAGGTAGATACAGATAGGTATCCACGTGCAGACATGTATGTGGACATGTATAAAGAGATAGAAGGGATTACAATTTCCTGGAGGCTGAAGCAGAGCTGTGAGCTCACAGAGGCTGTGGAGTAAGACGGTGAAGAACGATATTCTACATGCGATCCTTTAGGGGACTCCTACAAAGTTGTTCTGTGCAAGAACATGCCAAAGGCTGTGGCCTGTCCATACCTCCCACCCTCCCACCAGCTCTCTCTCCTTTTCCCCATACACTTACTATTAGTATTTTTTGTCAACACACATCTGATCTAGTGGAAAAACAGCCAACAAATTGTTCAGCAGGCACCACAGAGGAAACACAAATGCAATGTGTCTCAGGCCAAACCCTGATCATCTTCACCAAAAAAGTATCAAAACATTCTATAACAAAGGTCCATAAAATAATCCACAATGACACATAATAAAATATGCTGATTTTAATAAAACTGAGACTGCAACGTGAAGTCTTTCCTCTTTGGGGTCAGTTCTGGATTCTCCCCAAAAAAAAGGTTTAAGAGTTTTGTTCACTAACTGGAAATCGGTTTGGTTTGGTTTTTTTTTAAACAGGTTTTAATGATCCAAGCAGGGCTGATGTAGAGGGACTGATGGAGCATCCAGTAGCACCAATCATGTCTTTATTCTGAATTAGTTATTGGCAGCACTCTGCAGTGCTACTTACCTTTGTCTGGTATTCCTTAAGATTGCAAGGCACAGAGAACAGCACCATCTTCAGTTCTGTCATGGAGGGTTTGCTTTAAATGCAGTGGACATCTATACACTTACACAGTCTGACCTTTCATATAAAACTGCCCCCTCTTCCTAGGGAAATATTAGCAAGATCCTGTGAACTACCTACAGAAACAAGATGTGCTTGAAGTTTGCAGCTGGATTCAGGGCACAAGGCAGATGGCTGTTGGCAGTTTTGTGTCCCTTGCCCCATGTTCAACTCTGAGCTACAAGACAGAAATGCAGTATGAAGAACCCCTGATGAAAATTAAGGAGATGCAGTAAACAAGTCCTCATGTGACAGTTGCTATTGTGATGTTAAAAGAATGTTCAAATTCCCAAATAAGCCCCTTGCTATAACCTGCACACCTGAATGACTATCAAACATTTCTCAAATATTTGTTACTAATAATTTAATTCAGATTTACAATGCAGTGATCTGGGGAAGCAAGAGCAGAACTGGACTTACAAAACAACAATGGATTTACCTTTGCTTTCTACTATTTAATACAGCTAGATTCCCTCAGGCCTTTTTGGTTTGGGGACTATTAAATGTGATTTTTGTCTGGATAGGTGCTTGAGTGACCTGTGCTGTTTTCCAGTGTTGAAAGATAGAGATTTATGTACATTAGTAAACAACAAAGTCAAAATCTTTCACAAGAAGGCAACAGCAGAAAATGCTGCCAAAACCCAGGGCTGCTTCTTGCCATGGCTATGATGCATTTCTGCAGAGGACTGAGCACCACTTTGATTTAACAGAAGAGCAACGTTGCATTTCTGTGTATCAGCCAGTGTAAGACTAATGCCTTCTGATGTGAGACTACTGCATGCCAGAGAGAAATGACTGACAAGAGCATTAACTAATGTTTGCAACACCATGGGTTTAGAATCAGTGTTCTCATAATTTTTTAATCAAGGGCTCCTATAGAGCTGTAGGCAACACCATATGTTACTTTAATAAGCCTCTAAAACGCAAATTCAAAATCTAGCTCTTTGTGCACACAGGTGTACATCTGTGTGCTAATGCACATACATGTACACCCCATGAAAGGTCTTTTAAGATGAGTGCTTATCATTACTGGTACAGAATTGCACAAGATGAGAAGAGTTGTTGCATTTCACAGGAAAATAGCAGCAGAGTGGAATTAAGAGTTTTCCAAACTTTTGTGATATTTGTGGCCTTAAATGTACTCCTCTGAGAACTGCAGTTTATTTATGGTATTTTCTATAAGAGCACATTAGTTGGCACGAAAGCCTACCTTGTTGCCAACAAGTAGTGCCGTGGTTTAAGCCTCTCAGCCACGCAGTTTTGCTCACTCACTCCCCCGTCTTTCTTCCCCCTGCTCCCGCCGGGATGGGAAGGAGAATCGGAAGAATGCAACTCCCACAGGTTGAGATAAGAACAGTTTAGTAACTGAAGTATAACACAAAACCACTACTGCTACCACCAATAATAATAATGACAAGGCAAATACAAGGAAAGAATACAATTGCTCACCACCTATACCCAGCCCGACCAAACAGTGCACCCGCACCCTTCTGGGTCTCTGCCCTCCGTTTTTGCATCCTGGGCATGACATGCTGTGGTATGAAATACCTCTTTGGCTAGTTTGGGTCAGGTATCCTGACTCTGCTTCCTCCCAGTTTCCTCCCGGCTCCCCCTCCTCCCTGGCAGAGCATGAGACTCAGAAAGTCCTTGGTCAGACCACAACATTACCAAGCAGTAACTGAAAACACTGGTGTTATCAGCACTGTTCCCAGGCCAAAAGTCAAAAACACAGCGCTACACCAGCTACCAAGAAGGAGAAAAATGACTGCTACTGCTGAGCCCGTGACAAGTAGTCACGGTGATTTACAGCAAGCTCAAATTTGGATTACAAGTGGGAAGCCCAAATTCCAACTTTGATTTGTCCATTACTGTTAAAGGGAAACTGAGACATTCAGGGGTTAGAGATGAAAGAAAATAATGTGTGTGTGGACTCAGGCTTTATTTAAAGCAAAAGCAAAATGAAGAACAAAATTAGTATTCTGAAGCCTGTGGTGAGCTCTCCTGAACTGGAGACTACTCATTTATCCATTCCTGGTTTTAAAAGTTAAGATATGCCCAGCTTCAGCAAGACTAAAAATCAAAACTTTTTCTACTTTTCCTCATCACTAATGCAGATTAACTCATTGGGAACTAAGCAAAGACCACCAATCCAGATAATTAATAATAAAGTCTTATAGTTTCAGACTGGCTTATCTCTATTTTCACTGGAAAACATTTAGTGGGTTGAGTGTTATTAGAGTATATTGGACTGGTTCTGATAGAAATTTAACAAATAAAATTAAACTGATTTAATTAACACTTGCACTTTAAAAGACATACAGAACAGGCCTGGCCATAAATCTACAAGAAATGCGATCCCAATCTGAACTTTTTCTTCAAGCTGCTCTCTAGAAGAGGGCAACACTGCTCTCTTGACTCCAATCTGCATAACATTATTTTGCTCATGACCAGGGCAGCCTGGGAGGCTTTTCAGAGGTCTGACCATGAGGAAGTGCCCCTTTGCTGTCCTCTGGTAATTCCAAGGGGCAGAGAAATAATATGGAAAAACAGCCTGACAGATCAGTCGCAGATGACAACACACAACCTTGGCACAGTTTGGTCTATTGACCACTGTCCAGGCTCTGTGGAGTAAAGGCAATGTTTGAAGAAATTGGCTTTTGAATCTCTGTGGATTCATAAAAGATGCAAGTAGATACGACAAAATTCTATTGTCCTATTTTGCATCCAGAGTCACAGGAACCTGAACTCGGTAAGAAATACAGACCCCAAGAAAAGCCATACAAATATCCTAATAGAGATTATAGCAGAAAGCAGAGTTATCAAGCCACCAACCCACATCCTTCCTCATGTGACACTGTTTCATTCCATTCAAAGTATCATCTCCCCTCTTTGTTCATGTTTTGCAAGTAGTTTGTGTTTCAACAAGATAATTTTCTTTCAACGTGGAGCTAATTTCTCATTCACATCCAGTTGTCTTCTATTCGCACATTACTAATAAGGCAGGGTTAAAAAAAAAGAATGTTCATTTGACAGCAATGTATTCATTCTTTTTCCACTCAAAACACTGACACAGCTCAAGCAGCTACCTCATATCTGCAGGTTCCAGCAGACTACTGGAAGGACTGTTAACCAGCCTGGAAATAATTGATATGCCTGTGAAAACAGTATATTTTTGTTCCGTGCTAAATAATCTCAGTATTATCATCCTGTTTCTCTCTGAGACTTTTCTATTGCTGCTTTTATGTTTCAGCTACTGTGGGAGTTAAAAATTAACACATTTCTGTTCATCTTTTTCCTCTATAGCCACAGTTCAGAAGTAGGAATAGAGCAGATAATGTATTTGACCTAAGGGGAGTGGTGGAAGCCTCAGGGCACCATGCTGTCCTCCTTTATTTGGGACCCTGCAAGTGATGGACAGGGGCTTATGAGGAGACCAAAACATCCCTTTTAAGTTGCTGTTGAAAGTAACTGATCAGACTCTGTCATCTGTAGGGTCCTGCACTTCCTTTTCTTGTACTCTCCCTGCTGTGGGAATGAAACTCAGCAAAGAGAACAAAAGTGCCACTCAATTCAACTAAAAGGAGTTCTCTGAAATGGCAACCTCTTAACATACATACTGAAGATCACCTCTCATTGAGCTTGTCAACCAGTTTGCCAATCACTTAAGCTAATATTGGTTTTTTTGCTTTAATTTTAAAGTCTGTGAATTGCCAAGACAAATCTGGAAAAAAAATTTAACTTCTTCATTTGGAGGAAGATAATTGATGACATGTTCAACTTGGGTCCATAAAAGGCAAGCTCCAGTTCCTGTTCACCTGAAGTCAGCAAGGTACGGACACTTGGGAAAAGAGTTCTGTAGAGTTCAGAGCAAATCCAGCTACAAAGGAACAGCTCAAGAAGTCCTCAGAACCTTGTATCAGGGGTACTCTCATCAGTGAGCAATACTTGCAGTGTTAACTGCGGTAGAAGACAGAGGTAAGGGCAACATTCCCAAATAACTTATTTTGATGGGTAGGACAGAACACCCAAACTTATGATGCCTCCACTGCAGAAAGTAGTTATATGAGAGGAACAGACTAGTTCTCCAGTGAAAAAGCAGCAGATACCATCAATCAAGAAAACCGGTGTTCAGTGGGAGGAGTCTCATCTTTAGGTGGAACTTCTAAAACAATGGAGACCTGATCTTGCATTAAGAATTGCAGGCAAGACTCAACAGTGGTTCAAGGAGATGCTTATGATGAGGAAGAAGTTTCAGTGTGGAGCAGTGCTATTTTTCTGCAGGAAAGGTGCAGGGAGGAGAGGGAACAGAAAAGACACCTGGTGAGGTAGATATCTCTGTGGAAAAAGAAGTTATTGCTACAATTTAAGGTTTTTAAATCTCAAGACCACCATTAGAAACACATGCTTCCCATGCAAAGGTGAAATCCAGCATAAATTTGGTGACAACTATGATCAGATCAATATTCATTTAGGTAGCAAAAATGTATCATGGCCTAGAAAGCTCTAAAATTACAACAGCTGACAATAAAGGAATGTCCATTTGCAGAGTCTTAGATTACAGTATCTAGTAAGTGATAGCAAAGCTGTTTAGAAACGCAGTGTGCTCAGGAACTTCTGCTATAAACTATATTTAGCAGATGGACTACAATGCTCGAACATGTGCATGCACATTGTTCAAAAGGTTTTCTGACTGAAGGAATTTTAGGACACAGTTCTTTCTCTTTTCCTTCTTCATACACGGTTACAATACACTCCTTGGGAACACACGGACACCACAGCTTTGAAAATGCTGGGACTTTAGTAGCCAGGGCAGAAATTCTCTACTCCAAGCTCCTCTCTCTTCCAACAAATCCTCTCTTCTCCTTTTCATCAAGATCATTAATTGCATGTGTATTCGCAGTGCTATCTGAGACAGGTGTCACATAGGTTTGCCCAGCTCATTTTATTAATTGCCTCCAAAGCATGCCTCTGGCTAGGGGACATGCCACCTTTTACTACAATCCCTGCCAGTCACTAGCAATTTATGTGTCAAATGTACATACACTGCCCTAGCTAAGAACAGCAAGAATCCATGCTGCCTTGCCCATCTCATTCAGTTAATTGCTTCAGTGGCAAGCCCCTGGCCAGGACAAATTTGGGAAGCTCCAGTGTTAAATGACCCATGCAAACATTTTCCACCTATACACTAAATCCATTTACTAAATCCATTTACCGGATTTACCACTCATGCATTCTCTGTCCCTATACATCCCCACCCTTGCCACTCATTTGAAGGTTAAATATCACTTCTACAAGCTTAGCTCCAGCTGCTGATCTCAGACTCTGCCTGCCGTTTGCCCTGTGTCCTAGAGCTGGAACATGAAAGGTGAGATACTGTTCTTTCCAGCTCTGAATACACTTTATTAGGTGGAAAGTATAAGAAGCCAGATGGTATAAAATGTACATTATGCTAAATTTACATTTTTGTAAATTTACCTACATCCTTTGTTTCACAGTGCTCAGACAGCTGCAGCTTACACCAGGGATGCAATGACCAAGAACTTATCCTTATCCACCCTAAACAAAATGCAAGACCAATGCCCACACGACGTGGATTAAGAATGGATACGTCGTAGGGAGAGAACATAATGCTGCAAGTTAATAGATATAGAAAATACTATAAGATATCTCTTCAGCCGAGCCCAAACTTTGCAAAAATTAGTGGGAGATCTGCAACTGTCATTAACTACATCAGGAATCCGTCTTAGTCTGGCTTAACTGGTCTCGTACAATCTTAATTGATTTTACAAAGTTAGAATGGCAACTGGTACACATCACTTTTAATTTCTTCAGAATAATGATTAATCACTAAACTCTCCCTCCCTCCAAAGTTACCTACTAATGAAAAAATGTCATGAAAACAGGATTAAAAATGACTGTGATAAACAATTCAGCCTGAATTCCAGTGATACGACTTCATAAAACATCAATTCAATCTCTACATTAGAGCTAGACAAAGCCATGTGAAGATTAATTAATTTACTGGGCGGGAAGTAAGATTTCAGAAAAGAATCAGTGCTGGGAATATGCTGCTGGTCCGGCATGGGCGAGTTGGTGCCGTAACACAAACAGGCAGCTGCTGAGAAAGAACCCTCCATCCTAACAATCATGCACACATGCTAGCCGCTGAGTCAGGTACAAGATACACGACAAGCAGCGATCCTCCCGGTTCACAGAACTATACAAAAGTTCAAATAAACCCTGGCTAGTCTTCATTAAAGAGTCACTGACACAGCCATATGCACACAGCAGATTTACGCACCAGTTAGTCAACTGTTGTTCATTCTGCATGCAGGGTTCAGAATAACTACTGCAGTATAGCTGTATGCATTGGGAATGATACTATGATTTCTCTGGTTATCAGTCATATTTATGGAGCCTTATTATTTATCTAGCAAAGGTTACTGTTACGGTTGACCACACATTTTTGTTACAACAATTTAAGCATGCTAGAGATTTTATTTTAGCTTGGCTTAGCAGCAAGATAATTAGTCACTGAGTATTACAGGGAAGCTGGTATTGCAAAAGCTCTGCTGTACCTGTGCTAGAAAGAAAGTACATTCTATCCTCCCGGACTGCTGGTCTAGTACCTTTTCTGAGTACTGCGTATATACTTGCCACAACCTCCATGATTCACCTGAAGAGTTTGCAATTGACACTCTCATTGATATTCTTTGATGGAACCTCTCCACAGCTTCCAGCCTGGGCAGAAAAAGACAACAATTTTAAACACTGTCTCTGATTCTGAGCTACCTCAAGACTCTGAGGCCCCCTGTCTAATCTTTCAGGCTTTCCCTAAGTGCCTCAAGTTTGCCCAGTGTTTAGTATTGCTGTCGCTCTATCCCTAATCCTAGCAGATATTTAATTCTCAGGCTTGCAGGGGGATGTTCAAAATCCCCTAGAAACTTCAGTAACTGCTCCTACTTCAGGTAAGAGCAGCCTATGTCAGTATGTATGTTGTTCTACAAAAAGTACCTATACAAAGTGAATGAGTTAATTTTGTAAAATAAAAAAAAGACGTTCCGCTTTATTTACTGTGATTCTCATCTACCTCCAGGAGCAGAGTAATACACAAGAGAATCTCAATTACAGAAAAATCTGTGCAGTGTAACGTGAGTTCCCAGGTAATATAGCAGTTCTGGTCTTGGAAGACTTGCAAGCTGCATGCAGAGGGGAGAAATCATGGCAGGACCAGTACAGCTCCAGCATCTGTCATAAAACACCAGAGGTCTTACTAAAGAACATGGCTCAATATTTGAAAAATTACTGTAATCAGCTCTTTCATTTCAGAGTCTTAACTGAACTAACGAAGATTTTATTCTGCTCTCAATAGAGCAGATATAGTTGAGCACTTAAGATTCCTCTACCTCCTGCCCTGAAGCGTGAGAGATCATCTGTAATGCATAGGATGTGGTGAAGAGAGTTTTATTCCTAAGGCGCCCAAGTGTTTCTGGGTGCTGCAGGCAGAGGTGGGAGGCACATACCTCATTCTCTGCCTGTGACACACATCTGCTTTTTCCAAACGCTAAACACTTCAGGCTAACTTAAATCACTGGGCCAAAAGCACAGACACATCAGTGAAAGGTAATGATCTCTGTTAGCAGAGAATAGGCTTAGTATTTAAGATGATGCAGTGCCTTCATATCATCTTTAACCCTATGATGACAGCATGCTGATAAGTATGCATAGTAGATTAAAGTGGAAGTTCAGCAAGAAATACCATGGCATCACTAAAATGAGTGGTTAACTCATTTTTTCCTGTGGGATACAAACTAAGTTAGACTTCTGAGTGCTGAGACTGTGGGTCTGATTCCCACATTCTCAAATTCCCATTTCTCAAAATTCCTCAGCAGAAGCAATGAATTTTCCACGAAAACCCTCACTGGAGGAAGGCAGAAAATGTTCCTCCACAAAGCTATGAATATAGGGAGGAGACCTCTCTTATCCTTACAGAGCCTAGATTACATAGCACAGGTCTGTGATGAAACTTCAGACAAATCAGTTTTTTTAAGTGGTGCAACACTAACATGTGTGGCCAAACCCTCTTTTAAGCTTGTGTTTTCTCCCCATGAAAATAGCTGCTTAAACGATTCCATACCCTTAAAGAAAGTCACTGCGCTTTGCACTGTATGTTTTGTTCCTCTTCCCGTTCATCTAGGATGATATTTCCATACCTTATGTGATACAGTGAAGCTGATCTCCCTTTTATATTCTGATTAAAGACACTGGAATACATTCCCTGTACACTTACACACAAAATGGGTTAGGACCCATTCCAAAGTATATGTACTTACTGAAATGAGATCCAAAAATGGATAGAACTTGAGATAACACATATTTATGTTAACTTTAGTGCTCTCAACATTAGTCAGAAATTTTTAAGTGAATCATTCTTTTACTTGGATCCCCGTTTCACATTAGAGAGGGTGGGTATACTCAGATTATAAATCAATTTTGGAGTCTTTTTCTACTGAAGATTAAGCTGGGTGACTAAATGGACTTCATCTAATTTCAAAAAAAATTTGCTTCCCTTTTCATTCACCATTTTATCAATCCAGTAAGAGAATTCTGCAGTGCCTTA
This sequence comes from Ara ararauna, assembly GCA_028858755.1. Taxonomy (NCBI): domain Eukaryota; kingdom Metazoa; phylum Chordata; class Aves; order Psittaciformes; family Psittacidae; genus Ara; species Ara ararauna. Next base: position 15,779,422 of record CM054385.1, read on the forward strand.
GAGCTGAGGTCTAGCACAACCATTTCTTGGTAGGCGATTCTTTCCCCCTTTTACACTGACTATGATAGAGGACTTCAGCAGTGGTGTCTCTCGCCTTTGATACTAACCTCCTGGAAGATGCCTAATGTCCTCCTACTACTCCACTGTTCTCACTAAATATATTTTGACCAAAGATCAGAAAGGTGAATGACCAGCACATCTCCATGGCTTCTGTGGGTTATGCTCAGAGCTGCTGAAGGGAACAAGTCATGGTCTATGCACAAAAGCCAAGAATAACTCACAGGCAGCACTGATGGTGCCTTTAGAAAGCTTTTCAAACAAACATGAAAATCCTGGATGCCTGTAGACAACATAAGAGAACAACAAACCAAATTTAAATTCCAGCTACAAACTACAGTGACTGCTCCCAAAGTCTGAGTTACAGCCCTAGAAGCCCCAGCCTCAAAATCACATGAGAATGGGCAGGGAAAAGACATCAGGGTCATCAAAACCATTCTCTACCCCAAGGCAGCAACAACATGCCTAGCCATTCCTCTGAAGTGTTTGTCTTGACAGTTCAACAAATCTGTCCCCTCACTCTTGGTCTGCATAGCCTGAAAGGACCAGCCTCTGCACCTGAACAGTTCATAGCTGAAAACAAGAACACCACAAGGCAGAATTTGTTCCTCCCCTGTTAATGGTGGGCAAGAGGGGTCTGCCCAAGTAGCCCCAAGTAACTGTTCCAGCACTGGGGACAAAACTATTCTTCTTCCAGTTAGATGAGAACCCAGAATGCAGCCCTGTGCATCAGACCTATGCATTTTGTGTGCACTTAACAGCCTTCAACTTTAGCAGTGCTCCAACAGGAGCCAGTCTGGGACCTAGGCTTAGTTCATAAGGCACCAGCCCTCCAAACACTTTACCAAAGTGCAGTTTATAAATACAGAGACTGACGAAGGGAAAAATAAGGGAATCTGGGAAGTCTCAGAGAGCAACTACGTAAGAATGGTCCAGAGAACAAAACCTACAAAGAAGGCTTTTCCCCAGCCAGGAGAGGAGAACTGAAAATAAAGTTTGGCCTTATACACAGAGGGTTGAGCCAACAGCCTTTAAATACAAGAACACATATTCCTTCTAACCCTACACCTACGAGCTCTGTGATACAGGGCCAGCAACTTCCCTAACAAACGCCCCTCCTTTCTCCATCTGTTCGCTTTAAAGAGAATTCTTCCAGGAAAGAAGAGTCTCCCACTATACATCCCCCGTGCTCCATCCCAGGGTGTCACAGATTCAGCTGAGACATCTGCTCGCTATTCTCAAATCTTCTGAGAAGTCCTTTCCTTTGAAGGTGGCCAGGCGCTGGCACAGGTTAGCCAGAGATGCTGTAGCTGTCGGATCCTCGGCAGTGTTCAAACGCCGGTTGGGGGCGGCCTGCTGGGACCTGCTCTAGTGAAAGTTGTCCCAGCTTGAAGGTACTCTGTGTCTGGGATGTGGCACAGTGTGGCTTACAACGCTGAGAGTAACTGCGTCTCTCCTAGAAGCGCTTTCCAAGCCAGAAACGCTGCGTAAGGCACCAGCGAAAGCAGGAGACAAGAGCAAAGTGCTTTGCAAGGTGGAGAGAGGGGAGGCTGAGTCGTCCAGCTGGAACACAAACAGGGAGCTGCTGCTGAGGAGCCACCCCATCCAGCTTGAGCACACCGCCTGAACAGCTTCCGGACTCGGGGAGCTGCTGACGGGCAGGCGGGAGGTGAAAGAGGGAGGGAGCTAAGCCCACCGTGCCGTGCCGTGCCGTGCCCCGCAGGCTGCCAGGACACGCCGGGCTGCTCTGGGCAGTAGCGGCGGGCTGCGGGTTGCGGGAAGCCAGCCGTCTCCCCAGCCGCCTCTGGGAGCAGGCGACTGTCGGCTGCGAGGCTGAGCCCCTTTCTGGGGCTGGCAGGGGAGTCCATCTGCGTGAGCTCAGGCAGCAGGGAGGTGGGAGCATGGGGCTCCCTAACGCAGCCTCGCTCCTCGGCTTCTCTTCCACACGTTCAGCCTGAGCAGCACCGACTGGCGCTGCACCGCAGCAGCGGCCCACAGCTGGAGCAGACGCACCTTCTACTTTTCTCGGCGTCAAAGGCAGCCGGACTGCAGGCTGGTTCGACGAGAGCAGTCGTTAGCTCGCGCAGCCTGCCGCCCGTTACTCCAGTAGCCTCTGCATCTTCTGGCAGTGTCAGCCACTCGGCAGCCGGCTGTGCACGCAGCAGCCGCCAAAGGCAACTTCTGCCAAGTGCTGCCAGGCTGCCCTGCAAGCCCTGTCATGGAAGCAGAGACGAGGGGCCGGACACCTGCCCGGAAGCTGACCCACACAGCTCCGCACAGCCTCTGCCCCTGCACTGAAGTGAGCTCAGGTGGCGTCAGGCTAGTTCTGCTCAGAGAACTTCAATGGCAACCAGAGACCCCACCAGCAGCCAGTCGCCCGGCAAGACCCAGCTCACAGCAGGGCTGCAGGGACGACGACAAGGCCAGATACTACTTGAGCAGCTGAGAGCAGCAAGGTCCCTGCCGCTCAGCCCAGCCCGAGGAACGCTGGTCAGCAGAAGAGCACCAGCCAGCACTGTTGGCTGCGGGCTGCGAGGCAGCCTCAAGGGCAAGTTCCTGGGGCTGCCCCAGAAGCTGTTCGCACTGCGCCTGCCCCCGCTGCCCAGCAAGATCAAGCCTTGCGAGCAGTCAAAGAGGAGCTGCTTGGTGGGCAGGCGGGAGGTGAAGGTGGGAGGAAGCTAAGCCCACCGTGCCGTGCCCCTCGGGCTGCCAGGACACGCCGGTCTGCTCTTGGCTGTAGGCGCGGCTGCGGTTTGCGGGAGTCCAGCCCTATTCAAAGGGATGGTTGTGATATGAATAAGTGTAAGAATACAGTAAGAGCTGCAAGCAATCCAAAAACTTGTTGACTAAGCTTAGCCAGAAGGGAAATGTGCAGAGTAGCTACTGAGCTGCTCCATGAAACACTCTGGTGAGGGAGGAAGTGGCGGTTGACTGCAGCTTCCCACTTCAAATCACAGCCTTGCCTGAGATATGCTGAATGGCTGATCTTGCCTTGTCTTTATCTGCTTCTAGCAGCACATGGCCTTGAGCCTGAAGAGCTGATGTGCAAAGGAGTTGGTCTGAATCCTGAAATCTTTCTGTTCGAATTGTGCCATAGCACATCGAACGTAGTCTCCAAGTGCAGCCTCCACCACTGTAAGTTCCTGAGCACTGCCTTGGGGCCGCAAGAATTGTCTCTGTATGTCCCCAGAAGGAAGGCTGTGCTGCTCTATGATGGGAGAGGAGCACGTCATTAGATATCATCATAGGCTCCTGCAGAAGAAATGCTTTGAACATGAATTTTAAATGCTTACTCTTAGTCATCCCATCTAGGATGACACTAATTGAAAAAACAGGTATTTCTAGGTCTACATGTGTAATTTGGGAAGAAAGAAATGTGCTCAGAATGTGAAACAATGTTGCATGGTGTTGCTCTTTCACTGAACCAATGGTTCAACAGCAAAAAATGCCATAATTAATTCCTATGCTAATTGAGATACTCCCGAGCACATCCAGTGCCCTGGATTCTTTTCTCACTAGTAAAACTAAAGAAAGGTAAAAATGACTTATCCACATTTGCTTGTCTCTTTCCGCACTGAAAGAATTAAGAAAGAGCAAAGACATGAGAGCATCAGAGGAGAAAGTCACGTTTCAAATAAACGTATTTTCAGTAGTGTAAAAAAGCGTAAAACAGTAAAAGAAAGTGCTGCTTTTCAGTGCTCAAAGTGTGTGTGTATGGATATGTTGGGGAGCTGGAAGGCATTAAAAAAATGCTTGAAGCTTACCAGAATGAAGAAAACCCCATTCAGTTTTAAAGCACTTTCTGTCGTTTAACAGGTGATGAGATTAATTGTACAGGATAGCAATTTAGTTCCTGACTTGCTTCACGATATGTATGTGCAGAAAAATCCCTACAATCGAACAGTTGTGACTTTTGCACAGGGATTAATGTTAAATTTAACACAATTGAATTGTCAATTCATCCCAATGTAAATATTACATGTCCTAAGTGTTGAAAATATAATGCTGTCTGTTAATTTTTAAGGAGATCATTAACATCAATAAAGGCCTCATACTCTCTGTTCTACTAATTTTGGTTAGGAGATAGCAGGGATTAAAGAACCCCCTCATGTAGAAGGCACTGGCAGAGGATCATGAGCAATTTGCTGTTGTGTGCCATGTGGATCTGTACATCCTGGGAAACGGAACCCGTTGGTGCGGTCTAGTTTTTCCTGTTGAAATTTCTCTTTTTTCCCTATTTTTTTAAAATAAATATTAGACTTTTTGCTGAAAAAAGTACAAATTAACATTTGAAATCTGGAGGGTTTTTTTTCTGAAAAGATGGAGTTTTTCTCAGATTAGATAGGGGATTCAATTGTAATTGGATACCTGAGGAGGAAAAAAACCCAAAAATCGCATTGATAAAGAAGCAGGAACCATCAGTGAGGGCTTTACTTGTCAAAACCCTCCTTCTGTTGTGGAAAATATCCACCAAACTTCTTGTTGAATTGTGCTGGAAAAACAGTGTGGCACCAAGTGGGGACTGATGCATGCAAAGTTGCCTCACTGCAGAGGTCTCAGCATTTGGGTGGAGGCTGTCCTGGGGCTGGTACCACATGTGGATATGGATGTGGGTTATGTCCACTCTTGCATAGATTGCCTACTTTCCTGTGCACATCAAAGCATCCTACTCCTAATCTTCCTTCAAATGCTCACAATGCAGGTGTCTGTCTTCTTATGTAGACCTATACATATTATTTTCCTATACAGAACTTGTATAAAAGGAAAATGCCTTAAAAAACTATTTGCTGCAGCACGTGTTTGGGTAATCTCAGTGCATATCTCCTTTGCTTGCAATGCAATGGGTATCTACACAGTTACATATTCAGTGACCCAGCTTCCAGGACAAACGTCCAATTTATGGGTAGATGTAGATATTGCATCTGGCTATTCATGAAAATATACTTCAGATGAGAGAGCTTTTATTCTGAGAAAGCAACTGTATTTTAATGAAGGTCAGTCCTACGCAAGGTGAAACTGCTCTGTGGCATTTCTCCAACCCAGAAATCAATTCATATTGCTGCTTTCTAGGGCAGCAGCAACTTTTGCTTTAAATTCGTTGTTCAGATCTTTCAGTCAAGCTTTCTTGATCGTTATATAGAAATCTGCTGTGCCATGGCGTTATGATCATTTAACTGGGGGGAAAACTTCTACTGCACATATGTTGACAACCAACCTATTAACGGCCAAATAGTGAAGCACTGATTATCCATTCTGTGTCTGTTGGCGTGCACTGTCCTATATTTGTTGACACCATCATTATAAATGTTACAAATGACCTGCCTGGATCCCAGGATATATCTTCTAGGGTGAAGTGTCAACACGAATATAATAGGGGTGAATTTAGAGCACAGCTTTAGGCACTCTTGCCACTTTGCCCTGTAACTCAATAGATTTTGGTTGGAAATGGTGCAAAAAGGAGTAAGTGGAAGGAACATCTGTTTCAATGATCTCACTTTCAGCATTTTTGTTTGCGGAGCTGCTTGCTTCCCCTGCTCAACGCTGATGGCAGCTAAGTACAGAAGTGATCTTTTTAAGAATTATTTTGTTATCCTTTTGTGTCATCATGTGGAAGTACAGGAAAAGAATAATCAGGAGACCAGACGGCATTTTGAATAGTGGTTCTATTCAGACATTTTAAAATCCTTAATTTCTGTAACTTTTTTTAAATGTTAATATGCATCACTAGTAAATTATTTCTATTCTCTCTTTTTATGTTTGGAAAGAATTATGAAAGAAATGGATACATTCTTCAGAGCGGTACCAAAAAATCAGTGTTCAAGCACCAAGTATGAGCTTCAGGAAATATGAATAGGATGACTGACATTCAAACTGATTAATGAGTCACAGGCTGAAAAGGAATGCAGGGACATGTTTTGTATTATAAACTGGCAAAACTAGAATGGCTTGGGTGGAACTATGCTGATTAACCAGCAGAGAATGCAGTTTGATGCTTGTCGTGATTTCACGTCTGTCTTTATATCTTTGTTTCATTAAAGCATTTCTTTCCTGGAGGATAATGCATCAGGATCTGGAGGATCCTTTTCCTGGAGGAGAATGTCTCCTGCAGTACAGCAGGAGGGAGCTTGTATAAATGGGTTTAGGTCAAAATTATTAGATCTGAACTTTCAAAGACATGTGTGATATTAGACTGTGGATGAAATGCTGTGATTTTTCAGTTACTTAACCTGCTGACTTGAAGAGGAAGTCATGGTGAGAAGCACCTCTAGAGTAGGCAAGTCAGGATACATTCCTAAAAAGTGCTCCCTCAATATATTGGTATTGGTATGGATGATAAGATGACAGGTTATGTGATGTTTGCCATCTAGTTCAGCCTCTTTTGAAACGTTACAGGTGCTGGAGGAAGAGATGGTATCTACAGAACAGGGCACAGGCCTTGCTGAGATATGGTATTCCTGTTGAGACAAATTTCAGGCATGAAGCTGGGCTCCGCTGTAAAGAAAAGTGATGAAGCAAAAGGAAGCCAGCCAAAGGACGACAGGGTAAGTCAGGCTGATATTAGAGAAGGAATGTTCAAAGTTTCTGTTTCTTTCTAAGAATACATTTTTGGGGAATTTTTTGGTGCAATGTGTCTCTAATGCCTTGTTATCACCCAGATTATCTTTTACAATACCTTTCTATTTCACCTGGAAGCCTTCTGTAAAGAAACATTTGGTAATGTTTCTGCCTTACAGAGGCTGAGATGCAAAGGCAGGAATTAAAGAGAGAGAAGGAAGGGCTAGGAAAAGGATGAGGTGCAGGCGTTTACCAAGTATGAAGTGGAGAAGAGTCTGCCTTGGTGACCTTATATGATGCAGTTTTCTGACCCTATGTTGGCTTCTGAGTCCAATCAAAAACCAAATTGGTAACTGTAGATTTGAAGTAGATACCTGTGCCAATGCTGCCAGCATTTTAGGATGATGAGAAAACCCCAGCAGTACCTCTTGGAAACATGGTGGATCTGACATTTTCTTAAATAGTGCAGGTTAATGGATTAGCACTAACACAGGTCTGAGGAGAGGCAACACATCCAGGGTTAAGTTACAGAGAAAAATGGGGAAGTGGGGAGAAAACACCAGACAGGAATCTGTCAAATTTACCCTGCCAAACCTCTCTCTTCAGGTTTGATATGCACATCCATCACCGAGGCTTCTGAATGCTGCTGGCTGTTTAAGCCACAACGAGGTCCCCAGCGGACTTCACAGAAGCTGTGGGATGGATTCTCTTGATGGGAGTGATAGTAATAGATATGTAGTAAAGGGAAGATGGATAGCTGGGAGATACTGCCTGCAGAGCAAGGAAAATAGAGCTTTGGAAGCTTCTTTTCTTCATCAAGGAATCCTTGCTTTGTGCTGGCCACAGCAATTTCCAGTCAATCACTGCCAAGCTGTATGGCGCACATCAATGTCTGGGTTGAGCATTACTACAGTGAAAAATGTTACTCTGTATGTGAGTCAACAATATAATGCCTTAAAGAAACAGAAAGATGTCATGTGTGCTTCTTAAAGCAGGTTGTGTAAGATACATTGGGATTGACAAGGGTTCTTTACACTTTCATGATGTAGTTGATAAAATAAGATCAAGCTATAACAAGAAGCAGTCTCAGTGATGAAAAAACATCGTCACTATACATGAAGCACAGATGGTGCTTTTGATACTTGGTATTATAGCTGGTTTTAAGTTTATTGGAGAAAAATATGGATTTTTAAATCTTAAAGCTGCATGCTGAGAGGAAATATATGTTGAGACTCACTAAATCACTTGGTGTATTCTGGGTGGGTCGTTACACACTCAGAGCTGGAGTTTGCCTTTCTCAATCACCATGATCAGTGTTTAATTCTGGAATGGTTCTGCTGAAACCAGACACATTCACAGTGGAAGATGAAAATGACAAATGGTTTTGGTCCTGTGTGTTAATGGTCTGGTTGCAAAGATAAAAAGTATGCACAGCATTTTTTTTCATGTACATTGTGCACCTGCACGCCAATAAGCGTGACTCTATCTGACGCATTTTTGTGCAGAGATGTCAAGCAGGGTAAACAGAGCAACTTATAGGGATTAGATCAGAAAAACTCCTAACAACAGCTTCTTTGCAAGAGTACCAGATCAAAGCTACTTGTATGTTTAAGTACAACTTCATGCAAATATCTGAGAGTTACTGTCCCATCACTACCACTGTGCATCCTGTCAAATTTACTCCTGTCAAATGCTGCTGAACCTGACTGGTAGTTTACCTCATTTTCTGCAATCATGGCATATATGGTTTCCTTTGCTATTACTATGGAAGATGTGTCCCCAATTTGTTGCTGCTCCTCTCGAGACAGTTTTGAAATAACAATGTTGCTTTTTTGTCCTCCTTTTAGTTATATTTCTTTGCCTGCTTCTGTGTTTCTTCCCAAATATGCTTTCTGGTGCGACCTTACGTTTTAAAACAGGGAAGCTCAGAGTTATGCTCAGCACCCCAAGTATTATATCTTCTCAGGTGTTGCCACACTCAGCATGCAGAGAGGCATGTACTTTTGCGCTGTCCAAGTAGGTGAATAGGTGTGTATACATAAATTTGTGTAATCTTACTGTTCTTCCTCTTCTTAGCAGACTTGCTTTAGGTTGCTTACTTAGCTAAGCTAGCTTAGATCTGGGATTCAACTCTTTGATCCACCACAGGTTTCTTGAGACTCTCTATGCCTTTGCTCCCAGCTGGAAAATAAGGGCACTTCTCTAACTCATAGATGTGCTGTAAGAATAAACTCAAATGAAGCTTGTGACCCTGTGATTGGGTAGAGCCACATGAGCACACAGTTATACAAGCAGATTGCTCACTGGAGTCCTGTCTGCATGGAAACTTCTTTCCCATTCTTCGATATTCTTGCTGTGATCTTTCCTCAGCCTGTGAAGAACACAGTTCTTTCTCACAGCTGGTTCTCCTCAGCCATGTAATGTGAAGGATGCATTTTGGAAAATTACTTTTTATCTTTAGTAAGGAAAAATATCCTCAGGTGTAGCAAACACCCTGGCTTCACCCACCGACAGGATAATGCTAGAGAAGTGAAGATATTTCGATCATTAAGTGCTTAATTCCTTGTGTGAAGTGCTGTTTTTCGGTTCTTCCTTTCAAGAATGAGTGTGAGGCCAAAGCAGCTATTTCTCGTCAAGTTTTAACCTGTTTTGTGAGATTTTAGATGGCTTTTTGACACCAGGAGCTAAAGAGCAGAAATATCAAACAGTAACTGTTCCCCCCATGTTAGAATGTCACATTCTTTCCTCCTTGGGCGACACGATCTGCAGGCAGGGTGTTTGCATCGTAAGTGCCGCGTCAGGTCAAGGTTAAAACAGAATTATTTATTCCTTTTTTCAACTCAGGATCAAAGCAAAGTGCACATTGTATGGACAGCACATTTGAAACAGCTGAGTTCCATTACCTTCTCAAATAATTGTCAGGAACAGGCAGATGCTGTTGAGGTAGAGGATATTACTTGCAGGAAAACCTAACCTTTGACATACACATATATCCCTCTGATTTCAATGCATGGCTCTTCAGGCAGAATGTAAATCCTGCTGAGGGTCAAATCCAAGCTGCTGAATAGCAGCATCAGTCAGTCAGGGGCCAGATACTGCCAACTAATCAGACATCTTGCCATTGGGTTCTCCAAAAAAGGGCTTGAGCTAAGCATCCCTGAGTGCATTTTACTGCTATATTTTGGCTTGTATGTGCTGGCCATGACATAACCTGAGGGTATGACAGTCCAGCTCCTCTTATCCCCAAAACCAAGCTCCTTGTCAGGGTGGTGAAAGTATTCAAGCATTAGGTGGCCCTGTGAGGAACCTGCTGCAACTGCCTGCTGGCTTTGGTTGTGTGGCTGCTGCCTATGGGAGGCATCGCTGCTGCCTGTGAGTTTATATCTCTGTTCCAGAATCACACTTTTCTATTTGCTCTTGCCAAGGACAACTTTCAGAGTTCCCTGATGCCAGTTCCAAGTGGGTGGAGCAGTGGCAAAAGAAGCTGCTTGAAGCGACTGAGGAGGCAGTGCTACTCTGTCTGCCTGATTATTTATCTCCCTAGTTACACACAGCATTTGCTTTCTCTGGAGTGATTCAAGCATATCTTAACGGCCTGCTTTAGCTCTTTTATCATTCTGGTTTGCTGCTGCAGTTAAGTCATACGTCTGTCTTTGCCACTGCAGAAGGATGACAGAAGATGCCCTCTCTTTATTGGGCTCCAAGATGCCTCTCCCATGTTGTCTCCTGTTTCCCGTTTATCATGCGGAAGGCTCTGAGAACTGTGCTGGGTGTTTTTGGGATGAGTGTAACAGACTCTGACAGTATTAAAAGCTTCCCTCCAATGTCATATAGAGATAAGTGGGTGAGAGGACGGGTGCTCAGCCAAGCTTGCTGTGTCCTAGAGTATGACCTCTCTGGAAATGCAAATGGTATTTCACTGTGCTGAGGTAGTCTCAGAGAGATTTTAACCAAAACATCCATTGATTTCAGCATGAGCAGTAGCAGGCTTGTGGCATTTCTCCATTCCCCTCCTTTGCTGTTTCACACATCCAAACACTCGAAGTGATGTTCTAGATCAGTACAAAATCCGCATTTTGCCTTATAACAGTGAAGCCCATTTACCTCTTGCCTTCTCAAGTGCACTTGCTTTCCCATTCCTGGTACCTCTTGTTACTCTCTAAGACTTTTTTGTCATGTGTAGGCGACTGCCTCCTCATCACCAGCTCCGGATAAATTCAGAATCGTCTGAAGGAATGTGGTGTATGGTATCTATCTGCGGGATGATCCTTTCAGAGATGATTCTTTATGAGACTGTGCAGTGTAAGTTTGGACCAGATGATCCTTGATATCTCTTCCAACCTGGTATTCTAGGATTCTGTGGTGTTCTGTGATGTACAAAGTAGAAAAAAGGACATATGGAGTGGACAGCGATTGTGTTTTTTTGGAATAAGTGAATGACATAGAGAGGGAAGGGGAGTATCACCTGATAGGTCCCTCACATGTGCTCTACGAAGTCTTGTGTAGTGCACAAGTCCATGCATACGAAGTCATGGAGGTGGACAGAAGGTATTTATCATATTCTGATGCCTCAATGCACAAGATCAAAGAATCTTGATTACAGCACCCTATAGTTTTGGATTTGCCAAGGACATTTGGATTCTTTTGCTGGAAAGAATCCAGCTAGTGGGGGTTTGAAAGCCTGGTTTTTACAAAAGAGGCTGTAAGTGCATGTGGAAGGGGACAGGTAACAGAGAAATGGTAGTACCAACTTATGGCAATTCCTTCCAGAGACCATGCATCCGGAGCTGGTGTTTCACTTTACAGCTTTCCTGGGAACAGTTTTTTCTCCCTTTTTGTGCATCTCGAACTCGAGGGAGAAGATTTGGTTTAATTTCATCTCCTCTGATCCTGATTAATGAAAAGTCATTTCTGGTAGATTTGGGCAGGAAAAAAAATCCTTGACTACTTTGTATCTTTGGAGCTATATGTAGGTGTGTGGCAGGAAGTTCTATAATTCTAGAAATTATGACAAGGCATTCATAAAGATGAGGATGAAACCCTGTGGCTGTGTAGTTAGTTGGGACAGCCAAAACAGCTGGAAGGAAGGAAGGAAGGAAGGAAGGAAGGAAGGAAGGAAGGAAGGAAGGAAGGAAGGAAGGAAGGAAAGAAGGAAAGAAGGGAAGAAGGAAGGAAGGAAAGAAGGAAGGAAGGGAAGAAGGAAGGAAGGAAGGAAGGAAAAGAAAGAAAGGAAGGAAACGAAGGAAGAAAGGAAGAAAGGAAGGAAGGAAGGAAGGAAGGAAAAGAAAGAAAGGAAGGAAAGGAAGGAAGGAAGAAAGAAAGAAAGAAAGAAAGGGAAAGAAAGGAAAGAAAGGAAGAAAGAAAGGAAAGAAACAAAGGAAGAAAGAAAGGAAGAAAGAAAGGAAGGAAGAAAGAAAGATAGAAAGAAAGAAAGAAAGAAAGATAGAAAGAGAAAGAAAGAAAGAAAAAAAAGAAGAAAGAAAAAGGAAGGAAGGAAGGAAGGAAGGAAGGAAGGAAGGAAGGAAGGAAGGAAGGAAGGAAGGAAAGAAAGAGAGAAAGAAAGAAAGAAAGGAAAGAGAGAAATAAAAGAGAAAGAAAAAAGGAGAGAAAGAAAAAAGGAAGGAAAGAAAGAAAAAAGGAAGAAAGAGAAAGAAAGAAAGAAAGAAAGAAAAAGAAAGAAAGAGAGTTCAAGCAACAAGTGTCCTTTATTATGAGGAGCTCCTGCTTATATATCCTTCTACATAGCGTGGTACAATCTCACTGGTTAAGCTTGGCATAATACAAACGTATTGGTCAAGCATAGCTTAAACTTATTGGTCAAACATAGCATAGCATAATACAAACTTATAGGTCAATAGGTTGTTATTTTATTCATGATTGGTTGTTGATGCCTATTCAAAAATTTTTACTAACGTCCATTGTTTTGCCAAGTTCTTCCATTGTAGTTAGTTACTCCCCTTATCTGACTCGCTCCTCCAGATGCCTTCCGTTTTCTCACTCGGATGCCTCTTGTGCCTCATTACTCATGGATACACTTTGACCTCTTTAAGACTGAGTTCAAACTTTGTGTCTTCAGTCAGGGAATCCACGGGCCTACTGTAGCCCCCCATGCTTTCACAATTCCCCCTTCTTGTTTTTCCACAAAAAAGACCGTGTTTATCATCTGCTGCCGGGCCTTTCACAGAAAGGATAATTAGCACAGTACCACAAGCATAACACAAAGAAGAACAAATAATATCACAATCCCATCTTTTATCCCTGATACAATCCAACCTTCCAGTCCCCAAGAGTTCAACCATTAAACCCCCAAGACGTAAGTAGGGCATCTAACCAAGAAATCTTATCCTTCTGATAGACATCATGAAGTACTTTCGCATGCTTCTAAATTTCTTTAACATCTGTCAAGATCTTTCCAGACTGATCAACATAACTACAACAAGATTCATTGAGTTCTAACTTCATGTCTTCAGTCAGGGAATCCATTGGCCTACCGTAGCCCCCCATGCTTTCACAATCCCCTACCAAACCCTATGCAGTAACATTGTAGTTTTAAGGAGTGTTATTTAATACCTTTTAAGGGCACTGCTGAACCATAAATACTCCCATCTCAAAACCAGATTTGTTAACTCCTTTGTGCTGGCGTTTTTGGTGTGGGATGGCAGATCATTCACAGCTGCCTGTTAGGATGCTTGTACCTCTGTTCAGTACAAGATCTTGTGCCACTGGGGTGAGAGCTGGGCTTGTAGGCAGGAGGAATTGCTGGAGTACATTGGCAGGAGGCAGCAGCCCTGTTTCAGGCTAAGTACTGATGTCCCCTGGGCCATAGAGAAACTGCATTTACAGCTGTGATTGCCATACTGATGTTCCCAGAATAGGTTTTATTCACCACATTTAATAGGGAGGGATGCTGGGTGTATGAGCACTGCACTCCCTGCCTTGGTATTGCTACCCTCTTTGGTTTGAGGGGAGCAATGCAGGGTCACCCCAGTGCATGTACACAGGCTGAATTTGTTATGTTTAATGATCAGCCTTTAGCTGAGCACTCCTGGGATTTTCCTATAGACACTGGGGAGAGAGGTACCACCAAGGGGCGATCCAGTGTAGCCAAGATCAGGACCATTCTTGGAGCTCTTGAATCTCTTCCAGCGATTTTAAAGATCCTAGATCTAACAGCCCAATAACACTGCTGTCAAGGTTAAATCCTTTTAGCCTAGTTTCATACTGTTTACTCATGGGTTCAAAGACCCTGGGTACAGCTCCTGCACATCATGGGACTGGCCTATTAATAGCTGCTGTTTAAAAAGAACAGCAAGTGCATGCTGGATAACTTGCATGCATATATTTGAGTAGGTACTGGACACAAGGATACCTTTTCGTGCCATTCTTTGAAATACAGGATTAAAATAAATGTGAGTTAAATTTTCCAGGCAATAACATGATTGCAGATGTTAAGGGTTAAGAAAGAACAACTGTTAACATGAAATTGATAATAAATGAGAGTGACAATTTTATAATTCAGTTGCTTCTGGGGCATGCCTACACAAGAGACATAATCAAATAGTTCTGGAAAAAATTTTAATTAAAACTGGTACAAACTCCCTGTGTGTACTCGGAGATAGGTTTGGTTTGCACTGTGCCACGAAGTGTGATTCTTGGCCTGTGTAGACAGGCCACAGATTACTAATAATAATATGCGATGAAGCTGCACCAGGTCAGGTTTCTGCCATGCGGTATATAAGCACAAGCTCATATGGCATGCACCAAAATCTGTGCTGGGTCCTCTGCTTGCCAAACCAGTCATTTGAATGTAAGAGTCACACTTCAATGATCTTTAAGAAAAAGGGAACCGAAAACAGTGACAAAGAGTAGCAGAAATATGTTGATTATGGAGTTGAGGCTTGTGGCAATGCCTTCAGCTTTGTCAGCACAGCTCAAGCGGCTTCACATCATGTTGCAGCCAAATGGGAACTTTGTATTTCTCTGGGGTACAACTTTTTTAGAAGTAAAGAGGAGCTTCGACTTCCTCCAGCTGCCACTTATGCCTGAAGAGCTGCTCTAGAGCATGGCTCAGCAGAGCAGAGTGCTGGCTCCAGTGCCATTTGCTGGCTGAGAAAAGTTCATCCACATCCCCAGGGTGCCATCAGAGGAATCGTTAGCTTGTGGGCAAAGCGAGAGCTTGGATCCGAGCACTGTGTGCCTTCTCTGGAGATGAACTGTCTTTGTCTCGTACTGGAACACTTGGGATCAAAAACTTCCCTTACACAGCTGAGACTGTTCAGCAAAGTGCAAGGATGGAACCTGGCTCAACTGTTCATTACTTACCAGCTATCCTCATGGTGAGGAGCTGGGGTCTGATGTTATTGAGGTATTTATTCAAGCGTTTGTATTTATGCGAGTGCTTTCTTTATATATTGGGTTTCAGGCTATCACGAACTGTAGTAAGGAATTAAATGCCATGTAAACAAGAAATGTGACCCATTGATCAGGATGTACTGTCCCACCAGTCTCTCCCAGCTGTGAAGTGCCTATTGTCTCGACTGCAGAGCCTGGTTTATAAGTTGAAGCTACACCAGCTCATGATCTAAGATCTGGAGGGCCCCAGAGTGAAACAAGAAAGAACTAATGTTTGCCTTTTCAAGCATCCACATGCAGAATTACAGGTGTTTATACAACACACAAGCATTAGCTGCAGACACCCATTGCTGCAGGTCTTGCGCTGGTCCTGTCATCTTGGTGCTGCAGAACATCTGTGTGGTTATGTGCATTACTTGGCTAATTCCAAAGAACTGGGCTGAGGGCCTGAACCCCAGCCCAGCTGAATGGAGCTATATACTGAAAAATACTGTAGTGAAAACCAAGTCCTTATCAAAACCAGAATACATACGATCTGTTTCTCCCTCTAAACTTATCCCACACAAGAGCAGATCTCCCCATGATGTAAATTGGCATAGCTCCACTGAGTGGAGAGAACAACTGTCCCTGAAGGCCTGCACAGAAGGTGCTTGAGGTTTCTTGCAATCCAGTGGAGACTTGTGATATTTGAGAGAAAGCATTTACGCTCCACTGTCCTCTGGAGTGATTTGCAGCACAGGCAACTTATAATTACAAACACTTGATAAATCTTTACAGAAACTGATGAGTTTGGGAAGATGCTTGATGGCTAATTTCACATTTTGTAAGAAAGCTGTATTTATGCTGTTTCAATCTCAGCACAAAAGCATCACACAGTAATACTGTGGAAGAAGTTCTAAGGGTTCAGCCAAGCTTTAAAGCATATCAGGGATCTTCTGTTTTGTGGAGATCAGTGGGTTCCTTCACAGTCGAGTTTAAAAGCCTGGGGGGGAGACAAAAAAAGAACCTCTTTCAGGGCATTGTTGTAAGAACAAAATATTCTCATTACAGCACCTGGCACCTTATGCAGCTGGTAAATACCATTCCCTATCAGCTACTTAATCTTTTTTAGAGGTGTTTGTCCACCTACACCTGACTACCAAATTTCCACTCTGTTTGACTCTGCTGACGTTTCTAAAAGAGCCACTAGCTGCTCTTTTATCAGGACAGAAGTTATAGCACAGAAGTTATATCATCATTGATGTTATAGAAGTTGAGCACAGAAGAAGACAAACATGATGGGCACCAAACAGTAGCAGCTAAACTAACTGATAAGTAGGATGGGATGATTATATCTGCAGTGAACCAATTAAGCTGGTATAAACACCTACTGCACATACTTCAAAGGCTGCCAGAAGTGATGAAGATTGTTGAAAGAAGTAAACGAATCTCAGAGACCACCACCACATTTTTGTACACATGCAGGGAAACTTTCTGGAAAATGATGTAATTCATATGCAGCCTCATGAATATTCATGTATGCTCAGTGATTATATAAGGACAGCTTGCGTAGCAATAGGAGGACACACGGTAGGTGGCGGTATCTCCCGTCTCTCCCGGCGCTACAATAAAGAGCACCAACTTGTCAACTTAAACTTTGTTGGTGAGTTCCTGGACTTTTCTCCAAATCAGTGTCCATGTAACTTTAGTGAAGAAAATCTGCCTCTGTATGCTGCAGCACTTGTCTTTGAATGAGTTATTGTCTGTTAGCAAGCTTTAGGGTGTTGGTGGAATCCTTGTTTGCAAGGCTCAGGGCTTGAAGACAACTATCTGCAACCATCCTTATGAGACCTGGCACAGGGAAACAGGAGAGCAATGACAGAAGGTGTTTTCTAGGTCCAGAACTGCTGTCCTTGTTTCCTATAATTTCCAAAATAATGAGCATCTGAGTGTCAGGTTAAAAGAAGAAAAAAGAGATGCACTCTTAAAAACAAATAGTCACTGCCAGCAGGGCTGAAAGCTGGGAATACTTGAAGATGATCTGACAAGGATAGTTAACTGCCAGTGGGATGGGCGTTTCAGTCTAATAGTTTACCAACAGGAGCTTTCTGAAAAACAAGGTTGCTGCCAAATGCCACTTCTGAAACAAGGAAGGTAATGCAAGGCTAATACTTTTAATGCGAGTGGTTTCTAGTTAATCATCTGTTACCTGAAAAAAATCACTGGAAAGTGCAAAGTGTTGTTTAAACCTTTATTCGGCTACTGTGCTCCTTTGTTATAAATATATTTTCCTCTTCAAAGCCTCTAGCCCTCACAGTAGGCTCTATTAGGATACTATTCTTCTGATACATCCAGAAGATACTTCTGCAGTTAAAATGAAAATATAATTTCAAAAATGCATGTGTGCCCAGGTTAGTACTTCCTGAAAGAAGAGAAAACCTGTAATGAAACCAATAATCCCTTATATTGCTCAAACAATTGTTTTGTCTGCCTTCTATTTCATTTTGAACACCCATTAAAGCAACACTATAAGTCTTCTAATCCTGGTATCTACTCTTCAGTTGTAATGTTTCCCTGCTGCCTAGTTAAAGTAAAGAGAAAAGAAGCCTCCTGTTCTATATGCTTATTGAGGGCATTTTTTCTGTGCGCAGTTCACATAAAATTGCATCCATTAGGCACATGATACATAGTGTAGTTCCATTAACAAAGCAGCACTCTACCTTTTGTGTGAATGGAGGGAAAACTTGTATTAAAAGTGGAATGTATTTATTTGGTAAAAATTTTTAGTTTTATTAAATGGGAATTTGGGTTTTTTTCACTTTCTTTCACTCTATTTTCCTCCTGCCGCCTTCGAGAGCTGATATTCTTTCATGAAGAACACACATGGCATTACACGACTTTTCTGTATAGAACTACGGGCTCCCTGCACAGCCAGGGTTTATAAAGCTCTTGATTCAACCTGAAATTGCGTATTCCTCCAAAACAAGGACAAACAATGGCCTAGCTCAAAGCTTGCTGAGGCAGGAGTACAGTTTAAAAGGCGCCTCAGAATCAACAGTTCTTTGAAAGCCAGGGTCCACTGTTTCCGAATGAGATTGTTGAGCTTAATGTGATGCTGTGTTGTTGCATCACAAGGACATCCCTAAGGAAGCCCTCCATAATTTGCAGTGTCTAGAAACTGCACATTCAAGGGGAAGCATATCCAGCAAGGATACTCTACAGCATTTTTGAGATTTAATAAATGGGACTGAGTTCTCCGTTACAATTCAATGTCTCGACCAGAGACCCCAGGGTAAGGCAAGCTAGTTTGCTGACCAGTTACTACCTGAGGTACTGACAGACATGGTCTTGTGGCTTCCACATACTCTGATCAATCTGCCCACAATCCTCTGGCATCTCTCTGATGGCAGGGGCCATCCTTCTTTCATGTACTTTCTACAGTACCTGGCTGGCTGAATCCATGGGCCATGGAAAAGCAAGAGTGCTATAAATGATAGCAATAAGTTGCCTCGCTGAGCCTGCCTGTTTATAACTTTGTGTCGTAAAAACTGTGGTTTCTAAGGAGTAAGGAGGAAACTGGAGAAAAACAAAGGGAACAAAAAAAAGAACCCTCCAGGATGATTTTCCTGCCCTGAAGTGCAGACTGAGAATCTGCCTGAAATGTGACAATATATGCATGGAAGCATGCAGTAGAAAGACACTCAAATGAGACTCCTTAGTGTGATGAGAGAAGCTTATCAGCCCTCATGCATATCATATACAGTTGTTTTCTTCCAATGAAACTGTAAATCAGTGGCTGTTCTTTCCCCTCCCAGTTAGGCAGACTGATGGGCTTGTGTTTAATGCTGGCTGGGGAAGGTTGACAGAGACTTTCATTATCCTTCCCATGAACTGCTGTATTATTCACTCTGGCATGATAGAGAGAGTGCCCTTTTTAGAAACATCATCACTGGATATTTGCTAAGGCAGGTTGCCAGGTTTAATAACTGATGGGAAGGAGAAAATAATAAGTCCTTGTCTTCTGACCTCAAGGAACACTGGAATATGGCAGCTAACAATGCACACATGACCGCTTGGAGGTGATCAGTACTGCTTTCCATTCTCTCTCTCTTTCTCCCTCGTCCTCTTGTTCTAACCTTCCCATTCCTTGTCTTCTGACCTCAAGGAACACTGGAATATGGCAGCTAACAATGCACACATGACCGCTTGGAGGTGATCAGTACTGCTTTCCATTCTCTCTCTCTTTCTCCCTCGTCCTCTTGTTCTAACCTTCCCATTTCTTCTGTTCAGCCTGTTTGTGTATCTCTTGACCTGCCTTTCAGAATGTATTTCCTGAGTTTTAGGATATATTCCCATTTCCAGGTATAAAACTAAGATATAGCTAAGTGTCGTCATAGATAATAATATAATAGTAGATCCCTTTGTCTGAAATGTGCTTTTAGATATTGCCTTGGTCAGTAATGTAATTGAATTGGATACTGACAACACACTGACATTGTTAAGGTTAATGAACTAATGATTTACAAGTCAAGGCACATTTACTGGCAAATGGATTTTAGTAATTTTCTATGGAACAGTGAGAATAACAGTTTGTATGTTGATCCACCTGCAGCAAAGCCTCTGTTCTTTCTTCACCAATGACCCTGTCCATAAATTCAGTGTCGCTCAGAGGATGTTATCTTGGCCCTGCTTTATATTAACTGCATTGCACTGAATTTCAACTGATTTCCTTCAGTATGATCCGCAGCTTTTGCTGCCAGCATGGAGCATAGCTGGGTATGAAAAAGGCAAGAGAAAGGAGGAAGATGGGAGGATGTGACCTGTCCAGGGAGGGCAGTGTTTTGTCTTGACTAAGTTGATTGGAGAGTTTCTCCAGTTGGTGGTTGCATCTCTTTGACACATTTAATGTCTGTTTCAATAGATTTGGATTGCTCTGTTTTCTTTGCCAAAATGCTGTGGGAGGCCATGCCAAATGGAGTAGACAAATTCTTGTTTAGTCAAGGCCATTATCCTTATTTAATAAGTTCATAATCTTATACAACACAAAGCAAAAGTGTCTATTTTCTTGTCATTGCTTAGAGTCTGCCCAAAGTATTTTCTGTTAAATCTTTTTCAGTTAAATCCCAAATCATATTCTTTTTTTTTTTTTTTGACATTTTTTCGTGCTTTGAAAGCTTATAATCAATTCATTAATTTTTGCTTAAATCTTCTAAATATTGTGACAAAAGTAACTTTATGAATGTTCAAGATCACCTGAAAAAAGTGCACAACTCTTCAGCAAGAGCTTTAAATTCCTGGATATAAATTGTCTGGATTGCTGGTTAAATATTCTGATTGCAAGTGATGGTGTTTAACATACTTATCAAATAGCTATTACTGAAAATGCAGTATTTAATCAGCATCGATTTGTCATAAAGCTCCATCACTGGCATTAGCTGAAGCATAGAAGTGTTTACTGAACATAGCTTTCTTTCTTACAGTATTATTGATACTGCTGTAATTTCTATAAAGCAGATGGACCAGTAGCTTTAGGACGATACTCTGTTACAACACAGTTTATAAACATTTTATTGTTCTTAGCTTTACTGACTACTGATTTCTTCAGTTGTCCTTTTTCTTTCCTTATAAATTTCCTGTCATTCCTGGCTTCTAATGTATTCCTGACAACTTTCTCTCTTTACACTTGATATTTATTGGCATTTTCCTCTGTTTGTTACTACTTTCACTCCCCCATCATGCCACAATGAGATTGCTTGCGCAAGGTTTTATTGCAATTACCAGCCACCTATTCTTCACTATGCTGTATGTGACATTCTCAGGTTAGATTTCAAGACTTCTGACCTTCAGCACTGTATTCAACATAGCACTGTTTTTAGGCCTCTGGTGGATCTTAGGTAGCAGTATTTTTTAATAAATAAATACCTCTATTTTTATCATCACAAATGAATAGCAGAAAGGAAGAAAAAAAGGACATTTTTTAATTATTCCATGCTAAAATGGCCTAAGTTTGACCTAAATGGAAATAACTGTGTTCTTTTAGTTTAAAGAAGACTGTAGAACTGTAGTTATCCAATACAGTGGTAGTGGTATGTTAGTGAATTTTTTGACAGGTACATAGATTAGTTATTCCTCTTAGTAGGCCAACAGCTGGTGGTTCAGGAAGATATCAGGGTTGTAAAAGTAGAATGGGGATTAGTTCCCTGGTTTGCTGAACTGCCTTCTGTAATTTCAGAGAGATCACAGAGACCCTTAGAGGTACCCAGACGAGTGGGAAGAAGACGACAGTGGAAAATACATTCTCTCCCTTGTCAAGCTGATAATTTTGGGTTTAGTCCTCAGTAAAATAAAGAAACAAATAGTGGGAAATAACAACCTGTAGATATTAAGAGAATAACAGGGATAAATAAGGACTTTGGACTTTTAAAGATCCAGTCATAACAGGGAGTTGAATGAAGAGTTTGAAACAAATTAAGACTTTCAAACTGAGTTTACAAATTGGAGAAGGAAGATAAATGATACAAAAATAAGCTTAAGAAGAGAGAAAAGCTGTGCAAAGAACAGCTATAAAGATATATTAACCAGTGTGTCAAGCGTTTGGCTTACTGGGTAGTAAGAGTCTTGGCTATACATAAAAATACTACATATTTCCTCATTTTCTGTAGAACAGGCTTTTGTAGAAATATTCAGTTAAGCCACCTATAGCTTCTCTGATTACATTTTAAATGTTCATGCTGCTAGGCTCTACATTTAACAAACCTGAGCCTTTAAATGTACTGTGGCTTATTAAATTGTATCTTTTCCTGTCGGTCTCATCAGTGGAGGGATACTAATGATAATAACATTGAATGGGACGAAATTACCATTGCGCTTGAAAATATCTGAGACCCCAGTCTTTCTACCTTGATAGGTAGCTATTTGTGATCTCCTGTCTTCAGTGGTTTTCATGTGACACTTCTATGGTCATTAATTTTCAGCCTTGTTTTTCCCATTAAACAGAGTTACTGAAAAACATGGGCTAAAAGCTTTATCCAGAGGTGCAAGCAATTAGCTGCACATATGTTCATTGTTATAATTAATTGCCTAAACCATTATAAATGGATGTGGATGTTAGATTGAAGGTTGTTAGTGTAATGGAAAGCCTGGTTTCCAAATTAAAATTAAACAATTAGGGAAAAGAATTAGATACACTATAAACTTAAAGAAATGATAAAAGGTATATAATTTCATTAAAAATTCATAACTGATGGGCATTTAGAAACTTTCAGGAACACTATCAGGGATAAGTGTACAGATGCTTTTCAATTTGAAGTCTTCATATTAGTTATCATAGAATAATAGAATTATAGAATAGTTAGGGTTGGAGAGGACCTTAAGATCATCTAGTTCCAACCCTCCTGCCATGGGCAGGAACACCTCACACTAAACCATGCCACCCAAGGCTATGTCCAAACCAGCCTTGAACACCGCCAGTGATGGAGCATTCGCAACTGCGCTGGGCAACCCATTCCAGTGCCTCACCACCCTCACAGTAAAGAATTTCTTCCTCATATCCAATTTAAACTTCCCCTGTTTAGGTTTGAACCCGTTACCCCTTGTCCTATCACTATAGACCCTTATGAAGAGTCCCTCCCCAGCATCCTTATAGGCCCCCTTCAGATACTGGAAGGCTGCTATGAGGTGTTCACGCAGCCTTCTCTTCTCCAGGATGAACAGCCCCAACTTTCTCAGCCTACCTAATAATCAATAATAATCAATAATACACTGCCTAATTGTCACAATGTAATATTTAAACTACATTAACTTATTGTCAAAGAATAACATTGCTATATTGCAGGCTGTGTGCAAATATTGATTCCTAGGTGTAAGCTTATATACCAACATAAAACTTACTTTTAGAAAATTCATTTTGTCCCCTTGTCTTCCTTGTCAGTATAGAAATGAATGAGAAAAGTTACAAGAGGAGCTCTACAGACTACACTGTCACACAGCTGCTCTGTAAAGCCACCCAAGCCAGGAATGATCCCAGGCATGCAGCAGAGAGGCCCTTCTATTTTCCTGCAGTAATCCATTTACAACATGCTATTGTATTTTTACTGCAATTATGCTTCAACAGTCGGAGTTCAGAATTTATGTGCATTAAAATATAAATCAAAGCAAAACCACTAAATGAAAGTATCTCTTAACTCCAACAAAACCCCTTAAGGAATATTCAAGGATACTAGCAGTTCTACAAATAAACTTTAGATCAAAAGAAGTGTTTTATCTAAAATTATGGTGATTCTCTTGTTTGGAAAACAGCAGAATCAAGGATACACATAAATGTGAGTTTCAAATGTTAATCCATGTATCAGATGTTTGCAACTTCTGAAAATTACTTTCAATTATCAAAATCAAGAATACAGGAAAAGGATTTGAGCAATAACAACTACTCCCCCAGACCACCTCTGCATACCAAAAAGAAAATGCTTTTTGATTTTACACAGACACTTATTTTTTTATTTTCATAGTACAATTTAAGGTATGTGAGTTTAAAACCAAGCAGAGAGTAAGAACTGTACTCTTAACAAAGCATGGACAGTAAAGGAAATTCAGAAAATATGTTTAAAAAAAAGATAGCAAAGCCATTGACTAATGTCTATCTTTTTTCAAAATGATTCTTGGACTAATGAACCGAAGCTATTCTGTTACTGCTGCACTTATTTGTACAACACTCCAAGTATTTTTTGAGATAAGACAGATGCATAGATATGCACATGCGTATGAAAATATAAACTCAGGCAATCTGGAATGCAAACCATACTATTTTACTGATAATAGAGAAGACAATCTAATATTCCTTAGAGAAAAAAAAAAGTCAGAAAATGGTTTGGGTTGGAAGGAGACTTTAAAGGTCATGACATCTGTGGAATTAAATCTATATTTGAAATGCAGCATTGGCCACACATAAGAAAGAAACAGGCTTTCAGGACCTCTCAAATAGGATGCAGCCACCCCTCGAATGTACACTCCTCAGCTATCCCCATGCATACACAGATGGAAGATAGTGTGGGGTGAAGGTCCCGCAGTTATGCTCTGTCCTAAAATCAGCACAAAAAGGGGAACTGGAAAAAACACAGATAGAGGGCAGAGAGGGGTGAAGGTCTAGCAGTTATGCTCCCTCCTAACATCAGCACAAAAAAGGGGAAGTTGCATACTAACTTCAGCAAAAAAGAAAGGGAACTAGGTAGTGCAAGACATCTTGTGACAAACTGCCATCCTCAGTGTTAACTTTGCCTCATTGCATGCTAAAGAAAAAACACTTTCATCTAAGATATGTATGACTAGAGTCACTCAAGCTCCAACTTAAAGACGAAAATAGTATAAAATAACCCAAGAAGAAGGGGAATATTAGGGAAGATACCATCGCAGATGAGTCACGGATGATAGCATCAACAGAATCCTGGGACCGGTCGATGGGCTGGACCTCTCTTCCCCCTCATAGGGATGCCTGTGGGCAAGACTTGCACTATATTCAGTACTTCCCCGGGAAAACTTAGAATCTCTATAGAGGTTTTTTTATTGTCACTTATATATTCTAGAGCCAGGCTGTGCTAACTTTAACGAGCACTTGTATTCATGTAACCATTATTTGCATATGCTTTGCAGACAGCATTTATCACCGGCAATCCATAAGAACCTGTATCTGCTGCATCAATAAATTACACTATTGTAATTTCCTTACTTAATGCGACCTCATATAACTGTGTGGCCATGAGGGTTCCTGAGTGCAATTGAACCCTGCAGTGTGGTACACTATCGGTAAATCCAGACCAGTAGAGGTTCGATATAAGTAGACGCAGTTGAACTGGTAGCTGCATATTGAGGAATAAAGCAAGGGGTTTGTTCTCCTCCCTCCCCGTTAACGCAACAACATCCAACCCTCCTACCGTGGGCAGGGACATCTTTCAGGGACATCTGATCAGGTTGCTCAGCACCCCATACAACCTGACCTCGAACGTTTCTAATCATGGGACATGTACAGCTTCCCTGGACAAACTGTCTCACCACCCTCAGCAAAAAACAATGTCTTATTCCCAACCTGAATCTACCCTCTTTCATTTTTAAACCATTGTTCCTTGTCCTGTCATTACAGGCCCTGGTAATAATTCTCTCTTGTCTTTCTTGTAAGCACCCTTTATATACTGGAAGGCTGCTATAAGGTCTCCCCTGAGCCTTCTCTTCTCCAGGCTGAGTAACTCCAACTCTCTCAGCCTTTCTTTATAGGAGAGGTGTTCCAGCCCTCTGGCCATTTTTGTAGCCATCCTCTAGGCCCAGTCCAACAGCTCCATGCCCTTATGCTGGAGGCCCCAGAACTGCACACAATACTCCAGATAGGGTTGTTCTCATGAGAGCAGAGTAGAGGCAGAGAATCACCCCTCTTGACCTGCTGGCCACACTGTTTTCATGCAGCTGAGGATACAATTAGCTTTCTGGGCTGCAAAAGCACATTGCCGGCTCATGTCCAATATTTCATCCACTGGTATCCACAATCCTCTGCTAGGCCGCTCTCAACCCCTTCATCCCCCAGTCCATATTGACGCACGGTTGCTGCGGCCCAGGTGGAGGACCTTGCACTTGGCTTTCCACAACAGTAAAGACTATTTTTTCTGTTTCCACTTAAAATCTGGAAGATATTTAGTGGTTTCAGAGAAAACTAGCAGATTTTATACTTTACATAGACTTTTCCATCTCAAACTTAATGTATGCAATCTTGCATGAAATATCATCTGCCCCTAAAATGTAAACAAATGTGTCATTTTAGTAACACTCCATGGAAAAGTATGTGGTATGTATTTTGGGAGAAGGGAAGGAAAGCAGTTAAAGTTTTGTTTTATTATAATGGTGTTGAAAACATAACTTTCTGCATCATATTTAACCCTGCAGAATTTCCACAGGGCTGCTCTTCGAGCAAAACAGATCTTTGCTGTGCATCATTATCAATTATACAAACACTATGACATCTAAACAGTAAAGCTAAAATAAATAATAATGAAAAAAACCCAAACACACACAGAAAACCCTAAGGGAAAGCCACACATACAGAAAACAAAAAAAAAGACTAAAAAAAAAAGACAAATAAGCAAACAATAAAAGCAACAATAAGCAAATCTTTGTCTTGCTCACAATCACAGGGAAATGAAAACTGGGCTAAGCAATACCAGATGATAATTTATTTCCAGCCAGGATGCTTACATTTCCAAATTTCAGGATATTTTAATGTAGGATTAGGCATAGCTTAACAAGCCTACTCAAAATTCAGCTTGCCCCCAGGTCCAGATTGTGACCAATCCTGAAGTTTTGCTGTGGTCCATCCTGGGGAGACAAAGTCATCTCTTTGCTTCCTCTGAATTTTTGTATACAATTTTTAGCCTGTATGGATTATCTTGTGAGGATTTGATGCCAAAACGTAAGTAACATCATGTTTTTCTCAAACTGTATTCATATTCCATTTAGGTTCAGTAACTGTGTTGCTTTGTTCCTCCTTGTAGTGCTGGTGTCAAAGACAAACCCACACAATCATGGGGATTGCTTTTAGCAGGTGGGATGCTTCAGATATAGGGCATTTGGATCTACATTTCTTTAAGGACTTTTCATGAGTTGTCAGGAAGGACAAAGTGATAGGGCCTCAACACAGTCTGAACAGGGCTGAAATGTCTCAATAGGTGAAGTAGAATGTTTGTGTGGAAGGCAACTGTTGGCAATCACATCAAAGCAGTGCAATGCTTACAAAAGCTAGGGATGGAGAGCAAATCCCCAAGTCTGGTCAGCAGAAACTTCAGGGAGGGTGAATGCAAGGAAGGTAGTGTTTGAATAAGGAGAGGAAGGAGCCAGAGGAGGAAGATAAGGTCAAATCTAGGAAGCAGTCCCTGAAGGAGAAAGCAGAAAGGTTAGAGAGCAGCGTTACCGCTGACTCTGCTTAGCAGGAAATGTGTTGCCCATGGGATAAGTGAGGCAGAGGTGCTGTAGGAAGGGTGTGATGCAGGGAAGGAAATGGTGTTGACATCTTTTGCCCTTTCTCTTCAAAGAAATTGGTCAGTGAAAGCAGGTGAGCTGCATGCCCTGTATGGGCTGGAGTTTTACTGTTGAGCAAAGAGATGTTCCTGCTAACACAGCAGCATGCACTGGTAGGAAATAGGTTACAGAAGGGTGCAGAGGCAGCTATAGCAGGTTTTGTGGACTCAGAAATACCCAGCGACCAGAATGTCCAGTAGTACAGGAGCAGATCTGGGTTTTGTTTAGGTCTCACAAAATCTGAGTGCAATGGGTGGGTTGCTGTTTTTGGAGCTTGGCAAGTTCTCCCTTCACACAAGCCAGCTTGGTTCTTCCTGCTTCATAATTTTCTCTGTTTGCTCCAATAATCAGTTCATCATCTCCATTGCTGCTTTCCCTGGCCTGTTGACAAGCAGATCTGCAGTAGGTCGATTCTGAATTAGCGGGTTCGACAAATGTTTTCATTTGAAAAGGCAAGCTGCCTCATTTTGCTTGGTTTAATACAGACACATTAGAGTGACAATGCTGGATTTAACTTTGGTTATCAATACTTTCAGCCTACATTGGTCTAAGTAATTGTCCTGTTTTCACTCTGACAGCTTAAAATAATGTATTCTAGGATGAGAGTGCTTCTACAGAAATG
The DNA here is from genome assembly GCA_028858755.1 of Ara ararauna. Classification (NCBI taxonomy): domain Eukaryota; kingdom Metazoa; phylum Chordata; class Aves; order Psittaciformes; family Psittacidae; genus Ara; species Ara ararauna. The sequence goes on from CM054385.1 coordinate 15,807,038, forward strand.
AAGAAGCCCAAAAAAGTTATCAGCTGTTACTAACTGTGATAAGCAGAGTGAGCTAGATGTATGGATAAATTGCTGTTGCTACAGAGGTTATTCCTATTAGCAAGAGACATATAAAAAACACTAACAAGGCATTAATACAGTACAGCTACTAAAAAAACTCATCTGTCCTATCCACGCTCTGGACTAAAGGCACATTCCAGCATTTTCTTGATGCTGAACTGACAGGTAGCAATAGAGCATTAAATAAAACAAAAACTCTATCAGGCTTTTGGGAAGAGCCAGGCAACTGGGAGGATTCTAAAGCTCAATCTTTAAGAAAAGAAATAAATAAACACATGTATCTGACATCTAAACACTAATAGGAACTGAGCTTCTGGATTCATCTTTACACAGAATCAAATAATGTTGTGCTGACGGGATCTTAGCAAAGTGGATAATTTCTGACAGATTTTTCTGTCTAGAGAAAAGAGTTTTGGGTTTGTTTGGTTTTTTTGGTTTTTTTTTTTTTTTGTTTTTTGTTTTTTTTTTTTTTTTCTTTTCAGTAAGTGTTCCTGGAATCAAAACAAAGCAACTGTTTAAATGAGAACTGTTTGTTTCCTTCTCCATCTCTAAAATAGCACTGGAAGCACTGAGAAATGGAAATCAGTAGCTGAACACTTTCAGTGTTTTTAAATAACTGAATCAAGTTGCTGCTGTGTTGAGACTAGCCTTCTATGGACTTCAGACTATTCATGTCATTCAGAGGGCTACTTAACTTGTGCAAATGCAGTTTGCAGGGGAAAATTTAGGAGAGGTTGGCTCATGCATATTCTAGTTCATCGTCTTGGTCTAAGCCCAGCCAGTAACTCAGGACCACACAGCTGCTTGCTCACTCACCACTTCCTCCCTCCGCTCCCAGAGGGTTGGGGAGGAGAATCGAAAGAATGTAACTCCTGCAGGTTGAGGAATAGTCCAGTAACTAAGGTACAACACAAAACCATTACTGCTACCACCAATAACAATGATAAGGGAAATAACAAGTGAAGAGAATACAACCGCTCACCACCCACCGTCTGATACCCAGCCCGAGCTGAGCAGTGATCTAGCCCTTCAGGATAACTGCCCCCAGTTTATACAGTGGGCACGATGTGCTGTGGTATAGTATACCTCTTTGGTCAGTTTGGGTCAAGTGTCCTGTCTCTGCTTCCTCTTGGCTTCCCCTCCTTCCTGGCACACCATGAGACTCAGAAAGTCCTTGGTCAGAGTAAACATTACTTAGCAACAACTAAAAATATTGGTGTTATCAGTGCTGTTCCCAGGCTGCAAGTGAAAAACACAGCAGTGCACCAGCTACTAAGAAGGAGAAAAATGACAGCTACTGCTGAACTCAGGACATTCATCTCTAAAAAAAATACTGTAGAAATCTCTTAAGCAGCAGAAATGTGCAATTCTGGAGTCATTCAGAGGAGCTGTAACTGCCTGTGCAGAAAGATGGTAATCTTTTGCATTATTTTCTAGGAGAAGCTGCGTAGCACTTCGTTTACCTTATTGGGTTTTTTGCTTGTTACCCAGCATCATAGGAATTGTTTCCAGGGGCGTTCAGTGGGGCAAGCAAACAAGGGAGGGGAGTCCGCATTTTCCATGCCAGATGTAATGATGGAAGTTAAATATTCATAGGCTTATTTCAAATGGGAGTTGTGTGTGAGAATAAGAGGGCTACAGCTGAAGGAATGATTGCCGCAGGCTGCTCAGTTCTTCCAGAGGGAACTGGGTTTTGAGGATTGAAAAGCCCCATGAAGCAGAGAGGGCAGTGCTGTGCTAACAGCAGACACAGAAGCTTCACAAAACTTTGTGGTGGGTGCAGAGTTTGAAAGGAAAGGAAAAAGAGATGATGCAAACATGACAACTATAGCTGCTCAAGTAAAAAGGAAAATCATCCTGAAATGTAGAAAAATACTGAATAGCCATGTGGGTAGAGAGGGTGGGACTTCCCCTCTTGGGAGCAGAGCTGTAGTTTTAGCCAATTGTCTAGCTAGTCCCTTAATATAACAAAAAAACTCCACATCAGCTCATATACTCATCTCCCAGAAGAGAAAACCTATTTAGTTTGATTGTTGCGTGAGTCCTGCTTTGCAGCAATTGGAATGCAAAGCTCTTCTCCTGCTGTAAATTGGCTCCTATCTGATATTCTTCACAATGAATGAACCTTTTAAATGTAATTGTATAATTATTTTGATGTCTCTGTAAATGACTGTAGGTGGAGTCCTGGGGAGATATAGGGCTTGGACAGAATCAGAGCTGGTGCATCTGTTTCATGGTGCATGAGGGAGTCCTAAGCTGTAGAAGAATAAGAATGATAAAAGGTGAAAATAACATCAGCAGCCATCATAATCTTAATTTCTTCCTTTGATTCTTCTTTTAAACTTGAAATAAAAATGTAGAAGGGAGCAAAAGCTTTGCCTTAGGGAAGAAGACTCACTGCTGAACAGGCTGCTTAACAGCATTGGAAGCTGAGCAGCTCCCAGCCCAGAAAGTGCTTTGGTGAAGATACATGGAAAGCTGAAAGTGCAGTGGTTTTGAACACACATTCTCCAAATATGAGGCCTTTCCATTGACAGTAATGGGCTATCCACTGTCTCAGACTGTGATGGTTAATAGGGGAACATCCCCTTCAAATCAGAGCCTCTATGCTGAAGAGGTCAACGTGCACAGACCAGGAAAGTAAAGAGAAACCCCACACCAATGCTTGCTCTCACCATAAGATGGGGGCTGGCAGAAATGGAATGTGCTTACTGAGACTTAAAACAGCACTGCATTTTATTTCTGCATTTTTAATATGTGACTTGTGTTAGAACATTTTACAATGCAAGGCTTGAGCTTGTTTGTTACATACTGCCAGGAAGGGTTTATCTATTTAAGTATGTTTTCTGGCAAACACAAAAAAAGGAAAATATTATCGGAACAATGTCTTCATTTGTCAGAGGAAAAATAGCCTGGCCTTTGGTAAAGTAAGAATAAGGCCTACTCCCAGCTTAAATCTTCCTAAAATCCAAATTTCTTGCTAAGTCCCTACTGCTGCTGCATTTAATCTATGGTGAATTATAAGAGTTAAACTCCTAGTATAAAGTATGTCTGACCTCTGGCTGTGTAGTTTTCTTTGTTATCGTTTCGTGTATTTGTTCATGGACATTTTATTGTCCAAACATTCTTGGTGACTGGATCAGAATCTCATCCTCTGGTTGCGGGCAATTGAAAAGTCTGAACTGCCCTCAGTTTATGTAGTGGGCATGGCGTGCTGTGGTATGGAATAGCTATTCGGTTAGTTTGGGTCAGGTGTCCTGTCTCTGCTTCCTCTTGGCTTCCCCTCCTCCCTGGCAGAGCATGAGACTCAGAAAGTCCTTGGTCAGAGTAAACATTACTTAGCAGCAACTAAAAACATCAGTGTTATCAGTGCTGTTCCCAGGCTGCAAGTCAAAACCACAGCACTGCATCAGCTACTAAGAATGAGAAAAATGACAGCTACTGCTGAACCCAGAAGAGTACCTGTGGTGGGGGGCTACAGCAGGCCTGTGGATTCCCTGACTGAAGGCATGAAGTTAGAACTCAGTCTCGAAGATGTTAAAATATCTCCATGAGAAATGAGGCACCGAAGGCATCAGAGTGGGGAAGCAGAAGGCATCCGAGTGGGAAAGTAGAAGGTATCTGGAGGAGTGAGTCAGTTAAGGGCAATAATTAGCTACAAAAAAAGAACTTGGCAAAATAATGGACTTCAGTAATGTGGTAAAGGGTCACCCAGTAATGTGCCATTGCTAACTAATATTAACCAGTGGCTAAAAAGACACGTGTGTGCTAGAAAAGGTATAGAAGTAGCGGTCTGTAGTAATAAAGCAACCTATTTATTTTTCTTCCTACTGTCACTGAAGATACGTGTGTGGGTGTCATTTGTCCGTCTCAACTGCGACAAGTATCCACCCCTTATTCCATACCATTTACAACATGCTCAGATCCCACATTTTCAATATACCATCACTCTTATCTCATATATATACATATATACATACACACACACAAAGAGAGAGATATCATTCCTTAGTACATGGGTCAATCCCTATAAAGCTGCTAAATCCATCCAGTTCATGATGTCAAGCTCCATCTCTTGTAGCGTAACAGTCTTTCAGAGCAGGAGAGGCTGTGTGCAGTGTTCACACTCATGAATAACCTGGGCAATAGTGTCCATTGCTAAGTCCACCCCTCGATCATGAGTCCATCTGTACGTTGCATCTCTGCCCTGATGGCCTGAGGTGTCATGGGCCCACCAGGCTTGAAATAATTCACCCTCCCCTCCAGCAGTTTCTGCAACTTGTCGTTGGGGACTTCATACAGCTGCCTTCCATCTCCGATGCTTCCAAAGCACTGGAGGGGCCCAATGGACTAGATACAAGGCCATACATCCCACACACCCTGCCTCTCATGACTGTCCAGCCTCGGGAAAAATCTCTTGGTCCTCCTATATCGTCGTCTATCCCTAGACAAGATCCAAACCCGACTCTGCTTAACTTTCGAGATCAAACAAAATGGTTGTGGGTAAAACACACCCTGTATGTGTGCCAACATGCTGATCCCTAACACAATCAGCAGGCAGGTCTCAAGGGTACCCAAAGGCCGTTCAAAACCTTCAGAGCTCTCAAATGACGCTGCTGTACTTGCCGGCTCTCTCACCACCAGCTCCTCTTTGTCTGAGTCCAGATCTCCCTCCTCTGCCTTGCTGGGAAGTGCTGCATGGTCTCCTGCATCCTCCTGAGGCTCGAGCTAGTGGGGCTCTGCAGACGGCTGCCGGGGGACGCTCTTGGCCACCGTGGGGCCGGACACAGCCATGGGACTTGGCTCCTTCGCCACCTCCTCCTGCTGCTCAGCAGCTGCCTCCTTCTCGGCATCCTGGTCCCCGTGGCCACTATCCCAGACCGGTTTGCCAGCCAGCGGTTCCTGGGGCTGCTTCCACTCGGCTCCCCACAGCCTCATGAAGACGGAGGCGAGGACGAGGGCCAGGATGGTGAAGAGCAGCCAGACAGCCAGGTACAAGTGCATGGTCACATCCATCCTGCCCAGCTGCCGGAGCCTGCCCATATGACAAGTTATTACCATAAAGTACAATGAAACAAGAACCTTCGCCCAAGGCCCCCAGCCAGTAAACACTAACACAGCAAATACCGGCTGTAAGTAAGGTACGACATGATGAAACTGTGAAATCAAAAGCAACAACTTTGAGAGCCAATAAATCAGCATTGTGACGAGTGACTATTAATCTGAAACAATGAATATTTACCACAAATTCTATTAGGCACACTCTGGTCAGATCTGGCATTATCTCACCCCTTTGGGCCCCATGTTGGGTGCTAAAAAGAATTGGTTTAAACCCAGCTGTAAGTCTGCCACAATATCGTTAGCTCCCCGCTCCCGCCTTCCTCACCTCACTCCCGGAGGGATGGGGAGGAGAATGGAAAGAATGTAACTCCCACAGGTTGAGATAAGAACAGCCCAGTAACTAAGGTATAACACAAACCACTGCTGCTACCACCAATAATAATAATGATAAGGGAAAAAACAAGAGGAGAAGATGAAACAGCTCAGCACCCGCTGACTGATACCCAGCTCGACTGAGCAGTGATCTAGCCCTTCCGGGTAACCGCCCCCAGTTAATAAACTGTGCATGATGTGCTGTGGAATGGAATACCTCTTTGGTCAGTTTGGGTCAAGCGTCCTGTCTCTGCTTCCTCCTGGCTTCCCCTCCTCCCTGCTAGAGCATGAGGCTCAGAAAGTCCTTGGTCAGACTAAACATTACTGAGCAGCAACTGAAAACATTGGTGTTCTTAGTGCTGTTCCCAGGCTGCAAGTCAAAAACACAGCACTGCACCACTTACTAAGAATGAGAAAAATGATTGTTACTGCTGAACCCATTACAGGCCACAGTTCTCAAAGCAAACATCATGCACCAGGGTTTCAGGCAAAAGTCAACTAGGCAGTTGCCTAAGGTCGGGACCTGCCCTGGAAGGAAAACACAAACCAGATGGTGGCTGTGGCCGTGCATGTTTATGCTCAGTCCATTTCTGTGCCTGCCCCGCCTCCTCTCTGCTTGGTGAGTGCAGATCTCGCCCCTTGCAGCTCCTTTCTCAGACGCCTCCTTACTCCATCTGCTCTGCAGCAGAGCCATCCATCTGAGGATCATTTCTAGTGGTGCAACTATGGTAACACAAAGAGTTGGGAATAATAGTGCAGGAACTGGATTTTCCATGGGAAGGTGTAGAGTGGAACTATTCATATGGCAGTTTTCCACCAAAACCAGGTTTCATCATGCTCCCAGATCCATGATGTCTTCAGCATTCCTGCAGATCTGCCCTTCTTGCTATTCCCAAGAAGCAGAACAGGTCCCACTGCAGCTCTTGTCTGTCCCCAGAGAGCTGAAACTGCCTCTGCTTAAAACAGTGGTAAAATTGCCCACAGGAGGCATAAAAAGGGTTGACTTAGGAACTCTTTCGTAGTTGCAATATCCTGGACCATAATGGCAGAATGTTTTATGGACACTGCTTACGTGGATTGCATGGCTGTAGGAAAAGAATGGTGATTTTTAAAGGCAGGTAAGCCTCGCACATCCATCTGTTTGTGGACTGATGAGCTGGCTTGTAAAGCACTTACATCTTCAATGGGATACAATAAGCAAATGTGAGGTTTCTATTTAGGGCTATATTGTTCAATACGTCCTCCATATTGCTTGTTCTGCCACTCCTCAGCAGTATTTCTGCAGTCACCCTGAGTGCTCTCAGGGGAGGATGTGGAGGGAGCTGCTGGAGGGGGAATGTTTGCTTTGGAAGAACATATATTTCCAAAATAAGTTTCCCTCCCAGATTTTAAGACTTCAAAATAATTATTTTCTTTGCGATGGATGTGTCGTTTCCCCCCCCCCCCCCCCTCCCTCCCCCGTGTTCCTGCTTGGAGTCATTTTCAATGAAAGAGAGAGACAGAATTTTCAAGTCTAAGAATATTGCCTTGGAAATTGGTTCATTTGCAGAGATCACCTGAAGAGATTATATTGACTCTTCATTCCCTCATTCTGGGGGTATATCTCTCCTTCAGGGAGGTGGAGCTCCTGTGGCTTATTGTGCCACTGCCTTGAGTCCTTTACCCACTTTTGTAGGGAAGTCTTGATCTTTTGAGACCCATCCAACCTAATATTTGAAGCTTGGATTTGAGGTGAACATCCTAGCATGAGGTTAATCCCTGTCCCCAGACAGTTTTTGTGACTACTACAAATAGAGTCCTGACTCTAGCATGTAGTAGTCACAGTTTCCCTGGTGCACTGTGCGTGTCAGTGCAGGACATCTGCCCAAACAATGCCACAATCATCTCGCTGCCTTTCCAAGCATAAATCCTTCTGGTTTGGCACTAAGAGGGAAAGAACTTAAAAAGAGAGATAAGAAACCAGAAAACACGATCCTAAAAGGTCTTGCGTCAGATAACGAAGCTGCAGTGAGGTCTTCTTAGTGCAAGCTCGAAAGCGCTCTGAAAACACTTCATTAAGCATCATTATTATCTCTGAATGCAGAGACTGGTGTGGAGACTGGTGGTGAGAATTGGCCAAGAAGGGACTATCCTTCACCATGTCTCTCCCACTGTTCCTCATAGGCAGCAGCCTCCTGGATAATCCAGGGACTTGGGGGATGTATAAGACTGTTAAGATGTTTCAGAAGCTTTGGTAAGCTGCTTTCCTATCAGTATGTGATATAAAATACAGATATATAATTTCATAATATATAGAACTGTATTGAATAACTGTGAACTGTGACCATTGTTTCAATGCTTATCCTTTAAAAGATGTTTAGACAGCGATTTGTGCCCTAAAAAACCTCACCTTATTACTAGACTTTGTCTGATTTCACAGCAGAGAATAGAAAAAGTCAGTAAAGTTTGAGTTGGAAATAAGATTCAGTTTTAACAACTATGAGTGTAATTAAAAATTGAAACACCTTAAAGGAAGAAGTGGTGGATTTGCCAGTAGTGGAAAGTTTAATTCAATGGGAAATGTCTCCTAAAGCTAAACTCCAGTCGTTGCTCTGTTAGAGATCAAATCAGACACCCATACCCCCACCCACCAAACATGAAGTATAGATACAGAATAGTTAGGGTTGGAAAGGACCTTAAGATCATCTAGTTCCAACCCCCCTGCCAGGGGCAGGGACACCTCCCAATAAACCATGCCACCCAAGGCTCTATCCAACCCGGCCTTGAACACTGCTAACGATGGAGCATTCACAAATTCCCAACACCCCCAGGTCCTTCTCCGCCAAGAGCTGCTCTGAATCTCTTCTCTGCCCAACCTGCAGCTGTGCCTGGGATCACTCCCACCCAGGTGGAGGACCTTGCACTTGGCATGGTTAAACTTCATCAGGTTGGCATCAGCCCACCTCACAAGCGTGTCAAAGTCCCTCTAGATGGCATTCCTTCCCTCCAGCATATCAACCAAACCACACAGCTTGGTGTCATCAGCAATCTTGCTGAGGGCGCACTCAATCCCACTCAATCCATATCACCGACAAAGTTGTTGAACAAGACCGGTCTCAACACCGATCCCTGAGGGATACCATTAGTTACTGGTCTCTAGCTGGACATTGAACCATTGACCACAACTCTTTGCGTGCGGCCATCCAACCAGTTCATTATTCACCGAGTGGTCCACCTATCAAATTGATGTCTCTCCAACTTAGAGACAAGGATGTCATGTGGGACAGTGTCAAATGCTTTGCACAAGTCCAGGTAGATGACATCAACTGCTCTACCCCTGTCCATCAGTTCCATAGCCCCATCATAGAAGGCCACCAGATTGGTCAGGCAGGATTTCCCCTTAGTGAAGCCGTGTTGGCTGCCACCAAGCACCTTGTTTTTTTCATGTGCCTTAGCATGCCTTTCCAGAGAATCCGCTCCAAGATTTTGCCAGGCACGGAGGTGAGACTGACTGGTCTGTAGTTCCCTGGGTCTTCCATTTTCCCCTTCTTGAAAATGGTGGTTATATTTCCCTTTTTCTAGTCATCAGGAACTTCACCTGACTGCCATGAGTTTTCAAATATGATGGACAGTGGCTTAGCAGCTTCATTTGCCAGCTCCTTCAGAACCCACGGATGGATTTCATCAGGTCCCATGGACCTTTCAACAGCTTAGTTATACTGTAATAGCCATTAGAAAGACTTCTACTTAAACTTCCCACACACTGATACTGATCAAAACAGCCTTTAGATCACAGTCCTGTTTCCCATATGCATATATGAACATGTACAGAAGAGCACTGTCATGATTCAGTGACTGTTTATATCAAACTGCCTTGGTAAGTACTAACTTTTCAGAAGGTTCCAATGAAAAACAAAGCCAAATGCCAAATATTTGGGAAATACAGGAATTTAAAAATTAGTTTTTAAATATCAGAAATATCTAGAGCTGGAGAAGAGTCAGGTAAATTGCAACAATAATTCTACTAAGCAACCCTTCCTCTCCAAACTCCCTTTGATGCTCTAATCAAATATTTCAGATTGCCGATCAAATCCAACTCTTTTTTTGGTTTTGGTTGAAGTGTTTTTTCTGAAGAATTTCAGGTGTCAAGGACTTGCAGTTTCGCTTTTGTAGCCCAGTGAGTAGGTTTCCAAAAGAATAACCAGAGCAGGGAGCGCACATAGCACTCTCCTGACCTGCTCTGGGCTCTGCTCAGGAAGGAGAGCTGTGCCTGGTGTTGGAGACTTCAGAAGAATACACGCTTGCCTTGGCAGACTCTTACAGTTTGTAAAATTTTTTCCTTTTCCTAGAACTTTCAGAAAGGCTGAATTAGTGTTTAAACTACATCTGTATATTCTCACAAGTGCAGGTTCTGGTGCCTGTGCACACTTTCAAGCATCCACATCAGTCAGCAAAGCAAGTTTCTACAGCTATGGCTCAGGAAGAATATTTTTGCCCTAGAGAAAAGCTAAACTGTGGCAGCTTCAGCTCCTTCTAACTGGAAAAGAGCCTGCTGTCTTCTCAAAGACAACCTCTCCTCCCTGCAAGGACAGTCTTTCTGCAAGAAGAGCTTTCTTCAATGGATACTACAAAAAGACATATACTAGAACTACAGAACTTCGACACAAGTCTCCACAGGATTATGTCTTTCATCCTTGATCCTCTTTCAGGTCTATAAACATCTGCTTCTGCAGGACTCTGAAAACTTTTTGTAAAACCAAGTATTGTAAAGTATCATAGCTCTGAACTAAACCCAAAGATTTCAGTTTCAAAAGCATTTTCTTGAGCACTCTTCATCTTCCCTATTTTCCCCTTAAATGAAATTATTTTCGTAACTCAGTGTCTTATATTGCTCTTTTGTGCCCTTTCTAGGCTGTAATCATTTCTTCATCATAATTCTCTAGTTGCTATGTGATGTTCCACTACTTGTGCTTTATTTTGATTTATCTGTTAGTATTGTTTTAACTCATCACTTTCTGTGCTTGCTAGTATTTTTCAGTAAATATATATAAAAAAGAGAATAAACTGCATCTTCTTACATAACAAGATTTATTAAATACTGAATGCATTGCAATTGCACTTAGAGCTGCAAAGAACAACTGAGCTCATCTGCACAGCCTAACTTGGTTTAACTTGGTAACTTCTTCCTGAAATAACCCCTTTCTGCTGCACCAGAATTAGAGAGGTGTGGGTGAAGGGATAGAAATAGTTAACGAAATGGATTCAGGCGTTATCCTTATTGCCCTGGTCTAGCTTAAGCCCTAGGAACAGTGAAGAAAACACCAGGTGCTATTGCCCTGGTCCAGCTTAAGCCTGGGAACTGTAAAGACAACAATGAAGGGTAAAGATAAGTTAGCAAAACAAAGCAGACAGTTTGCAAGATAAAGCAGGATGTGCATCTCAAAGACCTACCAAACAATGTGAATATTTGTAACCCTTAGTAGTTTTGCTAAATCAGGATGATAACGGAGTGAGAGAGTGGAAAGTTATTGCTTAGCACTTAGTAGACTATAAAACGGATGCTAGACCTGAAATAAATGGTTTTGTTTGTAACCAGAAACCGGGGTCCGTGCCATATGTCCCTGCAGAGAGGGAATTACTTGGGTCAGTTTAGACAAGGCTAATGGCAGCACACTAGTCGCAAAACTTTGATTTTGCATTTCAGAATTCACTCTGTAAATGCCTTCAGAAAATATGATGATGATATAGGAAGTTTATTGGTTGGAAAAAGCCAACGAAGTTGTAGATTTTCAGCTGCATGACTTGATCTGTAGGTTGCAGCTGGGCTAAACCCCTTATTCCTGAGGAGGTTTCTGAGAAACTTGATTTGACTGAATTTTCTGATCATATGAGGGTTTGCAGTGGAAAGCAGCCTTCCTTGCTGGCCCTCAGTAGCTACAAAGGGTCTGCAGCTGTGGGATACTTGCTGCAGTTCTCAGCATGGCTGGGATCATTTCCGTACAGGTAATCACAGACTTTCATTGTCTCTTACTGATCACACTGATGGTTAGTAACTATCCAGCTGACTTGTCAGCCATAGTGTATGTTAAGTAGCCTGCATGAATCCAGGCATATTCCTTCCCTAATTGTCCAAAACAGTCTCATTGCTTTCTACACCAGTTGGGAGCAAGGAGCAGGGCACGAAGGAATCACTGTTTCTGCTAGACTTGCTCTCAGTTCTGTGCTCCCATCCTTCCTTGTTTAGAAGAGGTTGCCACCATGGTGCCCCACAGTTTTAGCCCTTTCCTAAACACTCTTGCTGAGGACTTCCAACAGCACATTGAATTTGCACAGGCCAAGTGGAGCTCTAATGCAGAATTAAACCTGCTTGAACTGCAGTCACGGAAGCCTGCAAAGGAATAACATACAAAAAGTGGGAGTTACTGAAGATATAGTTGAATTCCTAAGTGAGAAATCAAATGACAGCATCAGATATTAGCCTGTGCATCTCTGAAAGTCTGCTCAACATATCTTTCTTTTGGTAGATTTGCCAGCTCAGAAAACTCACCTGAAATGCCAGTTGCAGTTGTGACAGGCAATCTCCCTGTCCTCAAGAGCAGCCCCCAAACCACTGCTGTATCAGCTTCACACTAATTGCTTTACTGATGCTTGCTTATGCTAATAAATACAAAATATTGCAGAGCATTCCTGTAGCACTTGGAAGATTGGTTTGAAAACTGTGCTTTGGAAACAGTGCAGCACCTACTTGCCTTGCCTGCACAGAGAACTAGTACTTAAGTGAGATCAGGAGGTATATGGGGCTTCCCATGTCTTACCAAGGTATAGGAGGCAGTAGTAGGAGAATTGTATAAACTCGTAAACATACTGTGGGACTTAGTGACATTGAACTCTATCGGAAACCCATAAAAAGGAATGCAGGGGACTTCAAGAAAGTAGAGTCAGGGTTCTCCCAATGGGCTCTGCCCTGACCAGCATCTCTGTGGCCAGTATGGCAATAAGGAAGCAAAGGGCCTCTGATACTGAGGGCCACTTTATCAGCTAATTATCAGCTGTTTGGGGATCTCACCCAGCTCACTTGTGGCCAATGTTTTATTGTGACAGTCTCATGCTCAGCTCCTGCAGGGTCAGGGAGCTCTTGTCAGGGAACTAGCCATTTCATTTAGCTGCTTGAAAGGGGACCTGAGCTCTTCTAACAGTATGGGTTATCCCTATTCAAACAGCATCTCTTTGAATTCATAGTCCTTTTTTCACTTTCCCAATGCAGAGCTCTTTTTTTCTTGGAGCCTTTTTTCCTAGTCTGCTTTTCCAGGGCTTGCTTTTTATACGTGGGAGAGTTGCCTAGCAGCGGCTGGTTTACAACTGGCTGTGGTCTCTGTCTCTTCAGCTGCTGAGTACTCCTGAGCTTCATTCTTACTATTACAGGGGGTTAAAGTAAACTTTGAGCAGTTGCTTTGGCTTGGGGAACAGAGAATACCGTGTTACTTTTGCTAGCAGCAAGCACACTTCAGTTTTCCTCTCTAATTCCACTGTCTTCTTGCAGCTTTCCTCTGTGTACAGAGACTGCCTGCTCTGTAGTCACACACCTGTGTGTCTGCTCCCAGTAATGTGCCTTTGCTTTGCTTGCTTAGTGTGAATTACCTTGGAATAACTGGGCTGACAGTCGCTTGAAAGTGCCTGTTGCTGCAGACTTCTTTTGTAAACTCTGACAGCTTCAAAGCTGCAGTGCCCACCCCAGTGCAGTCAAATGATTCAACTATTACTGAATTACTTCCTGTAAGTAAAATATGTAAATGCCCTGTGCACTGCATTGGTCTGGCCAGATAAAATAGCTGCAGAAGTATGCGCTGGCCTTGTCCATCTCTCTTCAGGTGTGCTTTTCCCATGCATTCATTCCCATGCAGAGAGACTTCTGGAACTGCTGGATGTTAGTTCAGGCCATATACCCCAGAGAGTTGCTTCTGGCTCAGCATACAAAGGTCAAAGCAGCTCTGACCACTTCTGAACAATCTAATCAATGTGTGATGAGCCTGTATGGAAAATGTTTTGCATTTAATTGATGAGCAGGTTCTGGCAGTCGCATTTGGCTCTAATTGTAATTTCTTTTCTAAGTTAATTTTCATTGTTTATAAAATGATTTTAAATTTCAAATTCCTGGAAATGTTTGTTTGCAGAAATTTGCTTCCAATATATGTTATTGCAGCTGCATTTTTGTATCTTTTTTTCAGCTACAGAAACAGGTAAGCATTGCTGAAAGTGAGGTCCTTTCCAACCCTAACTATTCTATGATTCTATGATTCTATTCTATGATTCTATGATTCTATAATCTAGTTCCAATCCCCCTGCCATGGGCAGGGATACCTCACATTAAACCATGCCACCCAAGGCACTGTCCAAACCGGCCTTGAACGCTGCCAGCAATGGAGCATTCACAACTTTCCTGGGCAACCCATGCCAGTGCCTCACCACCCTCACAGTAAAGAATTTCTTCCTCATCTCCAGTCTAAACTTCCCCTGTTTAAGTTTGAACCCCTTACCCCTTGTCCTATCACTACAGTCCCTACTGAGGAGTCCCTCCCCAGCATCCCTATAGGCCCCCTTCAGATACTGGAAGGATGCTATGAGGTCTCCACGCAGCCTTCTCTTCTCCAGGATGAGCAGCTCCAACTTTCTCAGCCTATCTTCATACGGAAGGTGCTTCAGTTCCCTGATCATCCTCGTGGCCCTCCTCTGGACTTGTTCCAACAGTTCCATGTCCTTTTTATGTTGAGGACACCAGAACTGCACTCTCCATTTATCCACATTAATGATTCAGTGCAAACGCCTACCTTCCCATTAATATCCACTAACCTCATTCAGTGATAAAACTTGATTTAGTCTCCAGATTACCTTAGCACAAAATTTCTTGGAGCAGCATTGCCTAGTAGTTTGGGGCTATGTGAGCTCTTGTGATAGCCAAATAACAAGAGTGGCAGCCTCATTTTCTGAGACCATGTAGAAAAAAGAATCAATCCAGCACATAAAGAAAGACACAAATAAATTGCTAAACGGTATAATCCAATGATCCCATACATCTCCGAAATGAGTGCCTCAAAAATGAATAAAAATTGAAACTGAAAAGGGAAGGATTGTAGTTGCCTAGATGCAGGTATGTCAAAGAAGTTTCAGGTGAAGGCACCAGTCATCTGAGTGCCAGGCACTGGGAATGGGAAGGGGGATTTGCTCTGGATAAGAGGGAGCATGCTGCTAGGGCATAGTACAACAACGAAAAGGTGAAGCCATCCTCACTGGTAAGGATGATGAACAGGAGGACAGGAGGGGAAATAAAGCTCCCTAGGATTTGAGGTGCTGCCATGTCATTGGTTTTGTATCTTGACAGCTTTATTCCATGTGGAAGTAGAGCAAACTGCATCAATGGCTACAAAATCTGATGTCGCTGTGCTTGGGCTCTGTTTGTAGTGTCGTGCATCCCCACCCTCCAGTGTTGGACGCTCTTTCGTTGTGCCTGTGCTGGAGTTGGTGTGGGGTGCTTGGGCTTGGTATGTGCTCTAGAAGGAGTAGATTGTGCTGGAAGTCACTGCTCTGTGGGTTTGTCATGAAAGAGCCTGACTTTCCTCCCTTGCACAATGCACTGATGAATCTCCCCAAGACAGGTTTAAACCTAATAGAATGTGGATTTTAATACTTTGATTGTATCATTCTTCTGTTGAGTTTCTTGTGTGTTGGTGGGTGCAGGTTTTGGAGCTGAATGGTGGATGCTCAGGGCCCATCAGGCTTTGATTTTTGTTCTAGTTTTGCATTTCTTAAAAACATGCCATTAAAATCCCAGTCTTCCCACAGCTCATGAGCAGAAACAAGCTGTGCTGCTTGCTAGTTCAGACCTGTTTTCTATGCTGCATGCTGTGCCTATTGCTCCCTTTGGAGTCTGCTGGCAGCAGATCAAGCATGGTTTGTCCCTCTTGTTTTGTATCAGCCTGATGTCTTCAAAGGTTTGTGAGAACAGCAGGGCCATTGCCTCTCTCTGGCAGCAGTTCCTCTATGTGTCTTGTTACAGATGCACGCATTTTAAAACAAACATGGAGGGGAAAAAAGAGATAAAGAAACAGAAATATGTAGAGAAAAAAAGGCAAGGTAGACGCCTGGCAAGGGAATAAAGAACCAAATAATCCAGAATGCAACTTGGACAGGCTGAGCCCAGTGATCATGTTGAATTGAGTCTGCTGTCTTCCAAATAGTATAATTTAAAATAATTTGATGCATTTTCAGGCAAGAATTATTAAATGAATATTTATCAGTCATTAAATTCCATGAAACTGCTTCTTCGTTCTAGGCTGAATGAGGAAATTTAGCTGTGGCGTATTCAACATGTCAATGTCTCTGTGTGAGAGGGTTTCTCCCCTGCCACAGCCACGCGATGCTCTCAGCAGTTTTTTGGATGCCCTTTGGGTCTGACCAGTTTTTAGAATTCCTACAAGCAATGAATTACTGTATTGATGAAAGAGCAGCTCAGCCTCCACTCTAAGTTCCTCCCTACCTGCACTGAAACCTGCTTTCCTCCTTCCTTTTCCATATGCCCCAGGCCCATGTTTATCTTGCCTTGTTCCTGGTGCATTCAGGTCCCAGTCTTGATTCTCATGGCAGGAAAAACACTTTGCCCAGGTCCTGAGTCATGCAGAAGCTGAAATATTGAGGGGGAAATTGCAGATGTCTTAATGGTGGGTGTAGTTTTACCGTCAAGACACGAAAGACATTGCTCATGCAGGAATGGATGTTAATGGTTGTTTGGGGAACAATTACTTTAGAAGAAGAACATCTCTCTGGTTTGACCTATTCCCTGTTTATTTGTACCATCTCGCACCACCTTTGCTCCCTCCAGATGTAGGAGGCAGCAGGTCGCTTCTTGGGAGTACTGGCTGTGGCTCAATGCGCACCCCTATCCTCATGAGGAGCAGCTGCCCACCCAAAGCTCTCTGAACTCTCCCCCTGCAATTGCTGGTGCTTTCTTGGCCCTGGAGAAACATGAGAAGCCTGAGCTGTTTAGAAGACAGTATTGATCGTCTAGTGCCAACTCAACCAAATTCATCCCCTTCCCAGAGCTGCTGCAGTTCTCTAATTCTTCTTTTTGTGAACAGCTTCTTTTTTCCATACATGACAGCAAATATGGGGAGAAAGAAAACTCTGAATGGATTCGTCCAACCTTCTTTCCCTCTCCAGGCTCTGGCAGTTGTGGATAAGTAGCAAATACTAGTTAAATTCTGGTGTGCGTATGTAGTGAAATCCTGGATCAGATGCCCAGCCCTGTGCTTGGATTATGCACCAACAACATTGAAAATAAGAAGGAAGAAATGTATTTTTGGGGTTTTTATCTTTCTTTTATTTTTGAGGATGATTTGTGGTAGGGGATCTCAGAACAACATTTGTCAGAGGCTATTCAGACAGCAGCTCCTTCCTGCTTGTGGTGGGAAAGATGACTCCATGTGCTTTCACAGTTGCTGTGCTTGCAGAGCTGATGTGGGAGGCACTGGGAGCCTTTCCGGCCGCTGGGCCACCCGCTGCCTGCAACACAGGTCCTGCTTCCGAGTGCTTTGTCCTCCATGTGACAAATCCATCACGTCCTTGGACTCATGAAACCCAGCATGCCTGGAAAGCGAGGTGGCTCAGTGTTTGCTGCTCTTACGGAGTACAAGAAAAAAAGTACAAGAAGGTCCCTGATGCTCCACTGGTGACTTTGATGCCACAGAAAAGGCTTTTGCAAACTCCAGTGAGATGTGCATATCTAGTAGAAGCTGTGGAAGAGATTTCCAGATACACAGGACCCTTGCAATATTTGTAACATTGCCTGGGTTGTGACTAAAAGCATTCCTTAGAAGGTTTCAGAGCTCATCCACAGCAGTACAGATTGTTGGCTACCTCCAAAGGTGGTGGATTGCTGTATTTATATTCTTGTTGTTTAATAATAGCTAGGAAAAGGAATAAGGCTCAAAACTTTCTGGCATATGTTAAATATATATGTGTGCATGTGAATTTTATCTTAGGGTGGTAAATTTTCACTAGCCTGGTATTCCTCAAGAGGATGTTTTCAGGAAGAACCATTAACCTTGTAGTAGTTCTGCAGGTTATAAAAGGTAGGGCGCTTACAATAGTCTTTTTACACTAAGTAAGTCTCTTATATATGTTTCACTGAGATTCTTTTTTCGTTTCCTTATCAGTCTTTCTTTTTAATGATATGTAGAAAGAATAAACCAGAAAGAAAAAAGCTAATCACATTCTCTTGCTCTCAGGTCTAAAAAATAATGAATCATTAAACTTTGAAGTCTCATTGACATTACCAAGTGAGTTTGAAAACAGCCTGGGCTTGAGAAGATATAAAAAACCTGCCAAGAGACTAAAACAGATGCTGTCGGTGATGTAAGAAATTGGAAACATCTATTAAACAGATGCAGGTTTCCATTTAGTTATCAGTTAGAGTAGTGCAGCACTTCCCCCTGTGCACATATGTTGTGGGGAGATGGCCACAAGCAAAGCGTGGTTAACTGAAAACATCAGTCAGTAAAAGGCACTGTATTTTCCATTTACTCCTGGTTTTTAAGGGTTTGTTTTGTTGCAGCAACAGAAGCCATTGGTTCAATATCAATTCACCTTCTGGGTGGGGAGAAGTATACAGAATACAGGTTTTGATGTGGGATGAAATTTGTAAGAACACTGAGCTTACTGAAATTTAGTTCAAGTGCTGTGTGGTACAACATAGGGCACTGGATAATCCTGCATTCAGTAAAGAGGCAAAGCAGAGATCAGTGTCGATACTGTGCTTTCTAGCCAGGAACAAGGAAGGGGTTATTTTCTATTTAGTTCTTTCTCTTGTGAAGTCACTGAGTACCAGCATTTCTCACTTAGTGGCTGAGTTGGAGCTCAGCCTCTGACACAGGGGTGTCATATTCATCGAAGGGGGTGCTTCAAGCCAAGGGAGGAATGTCATATCTGTGGTTTTGTGTAGATGACATGGAACCATTACCTGTCTTGAGTATCACTCTACTTGATGCAGTTCATGCCAGGTGTTTGGTGCTGCTCAATGCTGTTGCATGCACGTCTCTGTGGCCCTTCAGCTTTGCGAGTGTTCTGTGGCCAGGTTTGAAGGAAGCTGAACTCAGTACCAGCTAAACAGGCGTCTGTGTGGTGTTGCTCTGCGCTGTGATGTGGTTCTAGGGAAAACAACAGAAACCCTTCATGTGGGTGATATATTCATGCGAGATTCTGTGCATCACTGAAGTAAAAAATACAGAACAGTGCTGGGGCTGGACCTGTTGGGGGACATCTCCATTGATGTGCTTTGCATGCTCAGACCCCTGTGATGGGTCTGCCTGGGTGGGAGCTCGTCCAGTGGGCACATTTAACTTAATTGTTCTGCTGGCTGCAGCTGTATGGCTTTCTTGTGACAGCCAACAGCTCATGATGTGAGAGAGACTATTCTGACCTTCTCTTTTTGGAAGCTGATTGCCAGTTTAGTTGTCATTTTCTGTGCATTTGACGTGGTAATGTGAGAAATGAGAACTGACAGTGCCTTTTAAGTGGAAGTCCTGAGAGAAATTGGGTACTTACATGTCTTTTCGGCACAGTTCCAGCCGGGAGCAGGATGAGGAGCATTGCTGTAATACTGACCTGGCTCTTGGGCTCTGCTTTTTGGAGGAAAATACATTCCACCAGAAAGTTCAGTTAGCAGAACAACCTTATAGACACTTGGGCCAAAGAGCACGGCATTGAGTGAGTATATCACATCCCCTAACATGCACCAGCCTGTGAGAAAATAGAATGGTACAATGGGCTGTTAAAAACTATACTGAGAGCAATGGGTGGTAGGACTTTCAAACATTGGGATACACATATACCAAAAACCACCTGGTTGGTCAACATCAGAGGATCTGCCAACAAGGCTGGTCCAGCCCAGTCAGAACTTTTACATACTGTAGAAGGGGACAAAGTTCCTGTGGTGCACATAAAGAATCTGCAGGGGAAGATAGTCTGGGTTATTCCTGCACAGGTAAAGGCAAACCCACTCGTGGGATTGCTTTTGCTCAAGGACCCGGATATACTTGGTGGGTAATGAGGGAAGATGGGGAAGTCCGATGTGTACCTCAAGGGGATTTGATTTTAGGGGAAAACAGCCAGTAAACTCCATTATGTGCTGTTGCCAGCTGTGTAGCACTTTTATAGCCCACCAACTAGATGTCTTCAGGTCACCAGCGACTGGCCCTGACTTCCCTCTGACCATCATCCCAACAAAGAATGAACTTTGATGAAACCAGAGGAGCTCAGCAGTGACCAGAGGAGTTCTTCAGCGCCATCAGCAGTCAACAATCCAACACTGCACACTGTCTCTCCTGCTCTGAAAAACTGTTACAAGAGATGAAGCCCGACATCATGGACTGGATGAACTTATCAGCTTTATAGGGATTGGTCCATGCACTAAGGAATGATATCTCTCTCTTTGTGTGTGTGTGTACGTATATATATATATGAAACAAGAGTGATGGCATATTGAAAAATGTGAGATCTGAGCATGATGTGAATGGTATGGAATAAGGGGTGGATACTGTCCTGGGTTCAGCAGTAGCAGTCATTTTTCTCCTTCTTAGTAGCTGGTGCAGTGCTGTGGTTTTGACTTGCAGCCTGGGAACAAGGCTGATAACACTGATATTTTTAGTTGTGGCTAAGTAATATTTAGGCTGACCAAGGACTTTCTGAATCTCATGCTGTGCCAGGGAGGAGAGGAAGCCGGGAGGAAGCAGAGACAGGACATCTAACCCAAATTAACCAAAGAGGTATTCCATACCACAGCGCATCATGCCCAGTATATAGACTGGGGGCAATTATCCTGAAGGGCTAGATCACTGCTCAGTCGAGCTGGGTATCAGTTGGCGGGTGGTGAGCAGTTGCATTTTCTTCCCTTGTTATTTCCCTTATCATTATTATTATTGGTGGTAGCAGCAGTGGTTGTGTGTTATATCTTAGTTACTGGATTGTTCTCATCTCAACCTGTGGGAGCTACATTCTTCGATTCTCCTCTCCATCCCTCCAGGAGACGGAGGAGGATGCAAGGGGGAGTGAGCAAGGGGCTGAATGGTTCTGGGTTACTGGCTGTGCTTAAACCACGACAGGAGAGCACACAGCATTTTCGTATCTCCTAAGACATATTCCTTTTTTTGGTGAAATATTACAGAAATTGAACTATTCCCACTGAAAACTGTTTCTTTTAGTAACGCCACCCTGTTGTGTTTGTGCAGTACTTGCAACTAACCACTGGGTTTTGTGAGAGCATCCTTTGGCACTGCTTTCTTACCTTTGGTTATGCTTGTACTAGGAACAGAGGATGATGAAAGACAGAAGAATTTCGAGTGTCTTTCCTCGTAATTTTGCAAGATGTTCTGACTTCATACAAAACTAGGCTTTGATCATTATCTTCCTAAAGCAATTGAATTTGTTTTATTCCAGCTTGGGAATATAGTGTAAGTTTACTTGTTTTTCTCATATCATGCACTATGTTTTCTGGAGCATGCTTTCAAGTTTTAAAGTTTGAGTTATTGTAATTTATTCCCTAGAAGGTATTCTTGGTATTTTTATATTACTGCTTCAATAAGACAATCTACTCAAAACTCTGAGGTTTTATGACATCACACCTATTTGTCTCTAAGTTGGAGAGACATCAATTTGACAGGTGGACCATTTGGTGGATAAAGAACTGGCTGGATGGCCGCACACAAAGAGTTGTGCTCAATGGCTTAATGTCCAGCTGGAGACAAGTAATGAGTGGTGTCCGTCAGGGATCGGTGTTGGGACCGGTCTTGTTCAACCTCTTTGTCGGTGACATGGACAGTGAGATTGAGTGTGCCCTCAGCAAGTTTGCCGATGACACCAAGCTGTGTGGTTCGGCTGACATGCTGGAGGGAAGGAATGCCATCCAGAGGGACCTTGACATGCTTGTGAGGTGGGCTGGTGCCAACCTGATGAAGTTTACCCATGCCAAGTGCAAGGTCCTACACCTGGGTGGGAGCAATCCCAGGCACAGCTGCAGGTTGGGCAGAGAAGAGATTCAGAGCAGTCCTGCAGAGAAGGACTTGGGGATTTTGGTTGATGAAAAAATGAACATGAGCCGGCAGTGTGCGCTTGCAGCCCAGAAAGCCAACCGTATCCTGGGCTGCATCAAAAAAGAGCATGACCAGCAGGTCGAGGGAGGTGATCCTGCCCCTCTACTCTGCTCTCGTGAGACCTCACTTGGAGTACTGTGTGCAGTTCTGGTGTCCTCAACATAAAAAGGACATGGAACTGTTGGAACAAGTCCAGAGGAGGGCCACGAGAATGATCAGGGGAGTGGAGCACCTCCCGTATGAAGATAGGCTGAGAAAGTTGAGGCTGTTCATCCTGGAGAAGAGAAGGCTGCGTGGAGACCTCATAGCATCCTTCCAGTATCTGAAGGGGGCCTATAGGGATGCTGGGGAGGGACTCTTCAGGAGGAACTGTAGTGAGAGGACAAGCGGTAATGGGTTCAAACTTAAACAGGGGAAGTTTAGACTGGATATGAGGAAGAAATTCTTTACCGTAAGGGTGGTGAGGCACTGGCATGGGTTGCCCAGGGAAGTTGTGAATGCTCCATTGCTGGCAGTGTTCAAGGCCGGTTTGGACAGTGCCTTGGGTGGCATGGTTTAGTGTGAGGTATTCCTGCCCCTGGCAGGGAGGTTGGAACCAGATGATCTTAAGGTTCTTTCCAACCCTAAGTATTCTATGATTCTATGATTCTATATCTGACAGCAAATTGATCTGACAGTATTATCACATGTTTTTGACAGGCTTATTTGAAATCCTTAAATTCAAGTTTCCTCTTTGTTTCATTATTGTAACATCACTGGCATAGCCTTGTGACCAATTATCCACTTAGGAAGACCTAAACATCTTTCAGTTAGGTTTCCAGAGTGGTATTCACTTCAACATCTGCTAAATATGTTCATTTTGTCACAGTTTAAACAAAGCTGCCCTGTACTGTCCTGGCTGCAGAGGTCATCCTGATGCTCTGACATGCCTTCGCTAGGTCTGGTGGTAGTTGGGACCCTGCAAGGGGCATTGTCACGGTTTAAGCTCAGTCAGCCATGCAGCCACTTTCTCACTCCCCTCCTCTCCCTCCCCCCCGCTTCTGGAGGAATGGGAAGGAGAATCGAAAGAATGTAACTCCCATGGGTTGAGATAAGAACAGTCCTGCAACTAAGGTAGAACACAAAACCACTGCTGCTACCACCAATAATAATAATGATAAGGGAAATAACAAGGGAAGAGAATACAACTGCTCACCACCTGCTGACTGATACCCAGCTCGACTGAGCAGTGATCTAGCCCTTCAGGATAACTGCCCTCAGTTTATATAGTGGGCATGATGTGCTGTGGTATGGAATACCTCTTTGGTTAATTTGGGTTAGATGTCCTGTCTCTGCTTCCTCCCGGCTTCCTCTCCTCCCTGGCACAGCATGAGATTCAGAAAGTCCTTGGTCAGCCTAAATATTACTTAGCCACAACTAAAAATATCAGTGTTATCAGCCTTGTTCCCAGGCTGCAAATCAAAACCACAGCACTGCACCAGCTACTAAGAAGGAGAAAAATGACTGCTACTGCTGAAACCAGGGCAGGCATGAAGGTCTCTCCTCCTGCCAGAATATTATGTTTCTTTATGGAAACCATAGGCAGCATTTGCTGCCCACCCCTGCTATGACTTCTGGGGGAAGTGGTGTGGGTTTGCTCACATTTAGTTCTGACTAGATTCAGTTTGCGGGATGGAGCCCTCCCCTTGCAAACTGAACATCAAGGCTGGGCTGGTGTCCCTAGAGGAAGGGTTTTACCATTGTGCCAGCTGGACATTTCTGTCCGAACACTGAGGGGTGTGTTGGGGTATCTGCTACGGTGCCCTGGTCATGTTATTTGTATGATATATTTGTCACATTATGTCCTTACCTATTCTGTCTGCTGAAGTGGGGAGCTGCTGTCTGTCTGCCTTTTGCCCAGCACTTGCTGAGGTGGGAGCTTAGATTAAAAACTGCAAGATCTGGGATGTCTGTTTCAGTGAAGCACACACACGTGGCTTCAGATACAAGAGCTGGCCTGTTGCTGACAGTGCTTACACTGAACTGAAGCATCTTGTGGTGTTGCTTCTCCACATGGATTGCACAGGCAGGAAGCTGTTGACAAGGACGTGCTTGTTGTTATTAATAATTCATTTTTAGGGAATGAAAAGATGTAATTTCTTCACAAACGGATACTCTACAAAAGGGACAATAAGCTGTTTTATCACTGCTGGCTAGTCTCAGGGGCTATATAACTATTTTGATTGTTAAACTTTTCTCCTTGTGTTTCTGCCTGTGTTGTTAATTTGCACACACAGCTTGGGTAAAAGGTTATGCTCTTGTTAGCGATGCTCACATTGCTGGATCATTGTTATACACTTTTAATGTAATAAGGGAAAATCTTTCAGCCATAAAAGAAAAAAACCCTCGCAAAATGTGTTTGCCTTCCAGAGGAAAACATGCTGTTGGCAGCATACTTATAGTAATACCCAGAGAGCTTGATAATGACTGTGTATCTGTGGTATTAGCGTTCATTATGGCACTTGGATCAACAATAGGGGAAAAATTATATTTTCTCAGAATTAAAGTTAAAGAGAAAGTTTTACTTAAAAACAACCACTTAGGATCCTCTTGTTATCTTGCAGTCAGGATTTTTGAGCTCCATATTAGCATTTTAGCCCTGAAA
The DNA here is from genome assembly GCA_028858755.1 of Ara ararauna. Classification (NCBI taxonomy): domain Eukaryota; kingdom Metazoa; phylum Chordata; class Aves; order Psittaciformes; family Psittacidae; genus Ara; species Ara ararauna. The sequence goes on from CM054385.1 coordinate 15,831,290, forward strand.
GCAGTGTCACAATGTATTTTGAGTTATACTAGAGAGATAAGTAGGGCAAATGACCAAGTGGATTAAAAAATGGAGGAGCAAAGCCTCAAAAGCAGGAGTGCAAGCAGTAAAGAAGAGAAACTATACTTTAATGAACATGGTTGCTTCTCCATTGATGAAATTTCAGCATCAAGATGTAGCTCTTGGCTGTGAAATCAAACAAATGTGATCAACCAAATCCAGAGTAACTTTGCTGCTTTAAAATAAATGAGGATTTCTCCCAAGAAGCATAGCACAGTTTTTTCACCAGCCTTGCTGTGCTGGTTGTGACTGGGGTAGAGTTAATTCTCTTCATAATAGCTGGCATGTGGCTGTGTTTTGGGTTTGTGCTGGAAACAGCTTTGGTAATTCAGGGATGTTTCTGTTACTGCTGTGCGGAGCTTACAGTTCCCTTTCTGCCTCTCGTTCCACCAGTGGAGGAGGTTGGAGGTGCACAAGGAGCACAAGGATACAACCAGGACAGCTAATCCCAACTGACCCAAGGGACATTCCAGGCCATAGGGTGTCATGCTCAGCATATAAAGATGGGGGAAAGAAGAAGGAAATGGGAACAACTGGAGTGACGGCATTTGTCTTCCGAAGTCACTGTTAGGTATGATGTAGCCCTGCTTTCCTGAGGATGGCTGAACACCTTCCTGCCCATGGGAAGTGGTGAATTAATTCCTTGGTTTGCTTTTTTTTTTTTTTTTTTTTTGTGCACACAGCTTTTGATTTATGTTTAAGCTGTATTTATCTCAACCAATGTGTTTCCTCACTTTCACTCTTCTGTTTCTCTCCCTCATCCAACCAAGGGGAAGAGAGCAAGAGGCTGCATGGGGCTCAGCTGCTGGCTGAGATTAAACCTGCTGATGTGGAAAGCGAAGCGGGTTTTATTTTAGTTTGAAACCAAAAACCAGCCTCATATCCTAAGGATGCTCCCATCGGATTTCATTTGCCATCAGGGTCTGACTTAACAGTTGGTGCGAAGATAGCGGTGAGCATCATATGCCTGACAGCTTGGCATAATGACATGTGACTTCAGCTTGTGTTTCTCTTTAGGAGATGACTAATGAGTCTTAGTCTCATAGAAGACATTAGAATACAATTATGTGATATTAGATCAGCTCTCACAACTGCTAAATTACAGAGTGGTAGGCATAACATAGTTCTGGACGATGTTCCTGCAGTGGATTCCAATCAAACCCCTTCTGACACAAATGTATATGATAATTCACCATGTGGACAGTAACGTATGCGCTCCTGTATTTTGCAAGGTAGATTCTGTCTTATGTTTTTACAGGATTTTTCTAGCTCTGGTGAAGTCTTTGATAAAATTCCAATCCTGTAGTTGACTTACTAAGATTTCCCTCAATCCATCACTGCAAAACTGATTATCAGGATGTTGTCTTTTGGTGCTATCAATCTTGAGTGACAATTTTGGAGACTGATGCATATTCATTCTTATGACCAGCTCAGATGATGTCTGCTATTTATCTCCTTTTATTTAGTGCTTTAACTTTGAAGTTTCTACTGCCTTTTTTGATTGAATTTTAATGATGAGTTCTTGACTACAAGACAGACCTTGCACAGCTTTCAGGTGCATTTAACAAAAGAGCATCCTCAGTCTTTCCTTGCTGACATGTTGCCAGATTGTCTTTTTCATGCAGTCCCAGAGGGGGTTTGCTCCACTGTGTGCGTGCCTCTACCCAGGTACATGTACTGCAGAAGTACAGCTAGCTTTAAAGAAGATTGGAGATAGGAAACTGCTCTACAATATAAGCAAGTATTTGCTAGTTTCCCAGCATGTGCTAATCGCTCTGCAAGGGGCAAATTCAAGTGTAAAGGAAAGAGGCAGTACATGGTTCTGTCAGCAATATAATTGCAAATAGACTAACATATGCAGTGAAATGCCAGGTCACTTATGTCCAGCAAAGACATAGTCTGGTTGAGAAGAGAAAACTGAGGAGGAAAATAAATTAGGCAGAAAAAACCTCAGAAGGCTGGTGGTAGAGTCCAAGTCCAGTGATGGGATAGTGTTCGAAGCCAGACCACTTCTGGGATTTTTTTTTTTTTGAGGATGGTCTCTGAAAACCTTTTGAAGGGCAGGACAGCAAAGCTTTGAACTGCTGTAGCAAATTCATGGCATAGAGGGGTAGAAGTGGCTTGCCCTTGAGTGTTTCCTTCACCATGTATATCTGACCTGTAGCACATCCCTTTCAGATCCCTTAATTTTTAAAACCTCTGCTTCTCTTACTTGAGAGGACTGTATCCCACTCTCTGGGTTACAGGGCTTCAGGACAGCTTTTTAATTGGAATAATTAATACTTTAATTTTACTCTTTTCTTTCTCTTCTGCAGCAACCTGTGGTACCTTGCAATTAAACTGCCAGCAGGTGCTTAGGATAGTAACAGAATCTTATGGGTAGGATGATGCTGTGAAACCCAGTCCCGGGGTTGTAGAATTATTAGGAAATTTGGGAAAATTGGGAATTAAATCTATATTCAAAATGTAGCATTGTCCACACATAAGAGAAATACGGACTTTCAGGGCCTCTCGGGGCGAGATGCAGCCAAACCTGGTATGCCGGGAATATGCACTCCACAGCAGTTCCCATAACAGGCGGAGGATAGAGCGAGGTGGAGATCTCGCGGTTATGCTCTGTCCTAACTTCAGCAGATAAAACGGGAACTAGGTGGTACAAGAAACTGATAAGCTGCATACTTGCTACCCTCAGCCAGCGGCCTGTCATCTTTTGACAAAATACCATCCTCAGTGTGAAGTTTGCTTCATTATAATGTCATTATAATGCATTTACATGCTAAAATACACACCCATCTCCAATGTGACACCCCCCCCCCGAAATAAGACCACCCCTCTCTGAGCATGCGCTCTGAATTTTTGGTCTCATATACCTTTAAATCGAGGCGAGAGAAATTTGCACCAATGGTAATAAAGGTATGTATGACTAGAGTCACTCAAGCTCCACCTTGAAGGTAAAAATAATATAAAATGACCCAAGAGAAAGGGGGATTTTGGGGAAGATACCATCGTGGATGAGTCAAGGAAGATAACATCAACCGACTCCTGGGACCGGTCGACGGGCTGGACCTCTCTTCCCCCCCCATAGGGACGCCTGTGGGTAAGACTTGCACTGTATCCAGTGCTTTCCTAGGAAAAGTTAGAATCTCTATAGAGTCACTCTTATTGTCACCTGTATATTCTAGAGCTATGCTGTGTCAACTTTATCAAGCGCTTGTATTCATGTAACTATTATATGCACGTGCTTTTGCAGACAGTATTTATCACCAGCAATCCATAAGAACCTGCACCTGTTGCATTAATAAATTCAGTATAACTGTGAGCATAGTGTGGTGCATTATCAGTGAATCCGATATCAGTCGCGCTTGGACTGACAGTTATTGTCAGTGAATCCGATACCAGTCATGCTCGGACTGATAGTTGCATATAGGAGCTGTCCCTGCGGTGAATTATCAGTGAATCCGATACCAGACGTGCTTGGACTGACAGTTATTGTCAGTGAATCCGATACCAGACACGCTCGGACTGATAGTTGTGTATTGGGGCTGTTCCTGGCTCTCTTCATAAAACCAGGGGTTTGTTTCCCCCTTTCCATTTAACGTAACAGGGGTGAAACTCCCTCTTTCAGGAGAAACATACTGCTGCAATGCTGGACTTTATGCTGATTTTCTTCTACCAGACACAGTTATTCCTGCTAGGACAGAGGTTGATAAATGTTTGCCCTCAAGTGTGGAGGAGCTGTGTCTAATATTTTGCAATGTTAGAAGGTGATACTTTCACCAGCACCATTTAGTCTCTTGCTGAGCATTCCTATTCATTCCCCAGGGAGTCAGATCATTGCACTGAGGGCTTGGGTAGTGCTCACAGAATCTGTACAGCAGAACACCAAGAAGGTTGCATCTTTACATATGGACTCTCCTGTATTTATTCAGACTCATGTCTGAGCTCTTACAATGGAGAGAAAATGAGGGGAGTTTAGGTCAGTGTTTGATAAACACTTAAAGTATACACCCATAGCCCCCTTCCTGATGGACACAGGTACACACACAGTCATTTGTAACATGCTTTCCTGGTGCTATATTCTGGGTTCAGAGCTTCTGCTGTTTTCTCATCTGTACTTTAGTATCCAACAGGGATTGTAAATCAGCTGATGCATTTTCATGTAGAATAACAGATTTCTGGTGAAGAGTTTTCTTCTCTGTGGCTCCTTTGTGAAGTTATTTACATCTTTCCACCATGTCTGCTTGTACGTCAGTAGTTCTGGAGGTTAACCTTAACCTCTGAAACAAAGCAAAGTGATGTTAACTTTAGCTTGTAAAATGGGTTCTGAGATACATTTAATGATTTTTATTCTTTCCTTGCTGCCTTCAGTAGTCAACAGTAAACTGCTACTGGCAGCGTTGGACCTGGATTTTTATGTTTTGCGTCCCTTTTAAAAGCTTTACCGTTCAAAGACATGAAGCTTTAGAGAGCTTTTGGATCTAACTCATAGACAGTGCCTAGCTCCTGAATGCATCCTTCCTGAGAAGGAATCAGTTGTTTCTTTGAAAGTCTTTTCTCAAGAAACTGGTTCAATTGATTCTCTGTGGCTGCTGCCTGAGCTAAACATCCATTTCTTCTTGGGGATGAGGAGGAAGAAATCATGTAATAGAGAATCTGGGTACTTTGTGACATGTGTTTCTCCAGAGATAGTAAATTGCTTGCAAAGCTTTGTATCTTGACAGGTCACACAAGTGTGTGGCTGTTCTGGGTGATTCATGACATTCTTAAATATGCCTTTAGCTCTCAAAACACAAATCATAGTATTTCTACTACTTCTTTTCTTTTCAATTAGTAAGTGTGTGGCTGTACAGCATCCAAGCCGTCTCTGTCGTTTTGTATGACTCCATCAGGCCCACAGGACAGACTAACTGTGCTGTAATATTCAACTTCAGAACATCAAAACTGACCTTTGTATCACACAAACCATTTGTCCTTGGCATCCCTCTGGAGCCTGCCTTTTCCTTGCTGATGATCATCCCTGCAGGGCAGCTGGAGTACTGGGTTCTGGTTCCTGGTCTGCAGTGCCACGAGAGCAGAAGATAGAGCTGGAGGGTGAGGGATTGCCTGCCAAGCACAGAGGTGTTCCAAAGCAGAGCCTCAATGGGCAGGCAGTCACTCTGTGAGCTATCATGAAATGCAAATTCCAGTGGAAGATATTTTTCGTAACTCTGCTGAAGAACTGAAGCTCAAGGCAATGTTTAATCTGTCAAATACTTATCAGAGAGCTACTACTTCATGCGTATGCTATACACTGGCAGTGCCCAGCCACTGGGAAAAGGCATCATCTCAAGCAGAGGCAGATCTGTACATGCTGATTGTGGGAAAGGGCAGGAGGGAATTCACTAAAGAAAAACCAGGATATGAAAGCAGCCCTGGAAAGGAAGCAGGCAACGGCCTTGCTTGCAGAATGTGGCAGTGGCAGTGGCAGTGGCAGTGACAGTGGGGTGGAGACGAGATGGTGTCCCCAGGGCGACTGTACCCTTCTGTCTGGTACATGTTACTAAGGCACTAAAGTGTTATTTGTAGGTTTTAGTGCATGTGGGAGACCCTATCAAAAAGTCTTGGCAGCAGGATTATCACTGCCTGGTCAGGAGCGCTTTCTTCTTGGAGGCTGTTGTCAGTGCCTGGTCCCAAGAGGCAACAATATCAGGAAAACTGCAGTTTTTGTTGCCTTATGATACTGGCTCTGTAGCATAGGTGAATACTTTTGGTGGCTGAAGTTGGCATAGCCCATGCTGTGCTTTGTCTGTGGTTGTGCCCAGTGCTGATATCTCTGGGGTGGCCCCGTTTTGTTGTCAGCTATAGCTCAGACTGCAGCATGCACTGCTATGATAGCATTATCCTCTCACACTCACTTTGCTCTCCAGATTTTGCTTTTCCAGGCATTTTTCAGAAGGCAGCTAAGTGTTTGTCACTTGCAACAATATTCAGAACACAAGGAAATTCTACCTTTAACTCTTGCAACCAGTCCAGCTAGTGCATTTTGTAATTTCCTCTTTTTATTGTTGTCTACTTCCAAATGCCTTAAAGTCATTGGAAACAGTCATTAGTGCCTCTTTCCATAGCCTTGTCCTTATAAAGATCTCCCATTAATTTTTGTTTCAGTTCAACAGCAGGACAGAGCACAGCTTTTCCTTATAGCAATGTGCTATAAACATTTGCCTTTTCATGTGTCTGCTGCAGTTCATCTCCTTGGCCAGCCTGTGCTTTCTTTGGCTTTCTCGTTAGTGAAATGAGTGTGGTTTGTAGACCTTATGCTGCCCCATGTTAGTTCATGTCACACTGACTTATACTGGCTACTTGTGGGTTAGTGAAGACAGCCTCTGACAGCTATCCTGGAGGTACCATTTGTCAGATGTTATGGTGATGTATCTAAGGAAAGGGCCTTGCACTTGACAGAATGGTTATCTCCATCTTTTCCTCCAGCACAAATGCTTTGGAGCTGCTGAGCTGTCCGCAGCTGTCCTGCCTGCTTTGGGGGATGTCTTCACTTCTGGAGTCAACCTTTCCTCACTGTATTTCTTCTAAGGTTCTTCAGCTTTTTATAGCAAATCCCCATCTTTTAACTTCTTAGAATTATGAGTAGTCCTCTTCGGTTATACCACACCCCACTGTTTCTTTCCTTCGATCCTTTCTTTTCCCTTCTTCCCCCCCCCCCCCCCCCCCCTTAGCATTACTGTATCTAAAGACAGAGTGCAAATTGCATTGACTGTTTATTATTGCTTGCAAGCTGACAGCATTAGGAAGCTCTTCCCCCGGCTGTTTTCAGTTTGGCTTAGGAGTGAATCTAGATCCTTTGAGGGGGCTTAAAATAGTTGGCATATTTCTGCTGGCAGGGCTGTGTGATGTGAGGGCTTGTCTGCTGCCTTGTGCTATTTCTCACTGCTGCCACAGGTAGGGATGATTCAGCGTTTGGGATTAAGCACTGCTGTTGCAGCAGATTTAGGGGTCAATTTATGGCAGAGGCTTCCCTAGATATGAAATGAATGTTGAGAGCACAGGAGGATAAGCTGGGATAAAGCACTACAGCTATTGGGGGATTCCTCTATGGTGGTTGTTTTGGGCTTTTCATTTCAGTTTTGGCATTCGAAGTTCTTAGAGGTGTTATACTTCTATTTAGATATTTTTCTGTGTTTAGGGAAAACAGGTTGCCTCACTGTTTTTGGGTGGTGTTACTGGATTTTGGATATAGGGTTTCATCCATAAGGATGTGTCTCTTCTTGGCCGTATCCTGACAGTGCTCCTCACGTGCTGTGTTCCCCTGGGGAGACCTAAGGCTTTGATGACTGGTGTGAAATGCCTGTTAAAGGCTGTACTGGGGCAAACCCTGCTGTTAGAAGCACAAAGTGCTGCGCAGGAAAACCTGTTACCCTGCACAGCTCCCAGTGCTCCAGCAGAAATACTCCACTCTCTCTTTTAAAGAATGGGGAAAAACTAGATATAATCCTAGGAACGGACTGTAGTGGTAGGAAAAAGGGTAATCGGTTAAAACTTAAACAGGGGAAGTTTAGATTGGATATAAAGAGGAAGTTTTTTACTGTGAGGGTGGTGAGGCACTGGAATGGGCCTCCCAAGGAAGTTGTGAATGCTCCATCCCTGGTGGTGTTCAAGACTGGGTTGGACAGAGCCTTGGGTGACATGGTTTAGTGTGAGGTGTCCCTGCACATGGCAGGGGGGTTGGAACTTGATGGTCTTAAGGTCCTTTCCAACCCTAACTATTCTATGATTCTTTGATAGGAAATTAAAGTCTGTGGATGATGCAAATTTGTCCCTGTCCATGATGACAGATAAACCTGGGCCATCGCCTACATAATTTATCTGATCTCTGCAGTGCTGGAGCTCAGGGAGGGTTTGGGTACAGACAGTGCTTGGGTGAAGGCATCTAGACATGAGTGAGGGGCAGATGCTTCCCAAGGATCTCCTCAGCATATGGGCAACAGCATGGGAACCACTCTGGAAAGAGGTCTGCAGGGCTTTGCTGGCTCTGCAGTGTCATCCAGCCCTGGGTTGGGGAGCAGCTCCCAGAGCAAAGTGGGTATGAGGATGCCTGTTAGTGGGGTATCAGCCTGGGTATGCTGAGTCTCTCCAGACTGATGCTGACTCCAGCTCTCCTGCTAAAAGGCTTCCCCCTACTGGTTATGCCGCACAACTTCAGCTGCCTGGAAACTCGTCTCTCCCTGTTTGAGGGTAAAGTCAGGTGGGGACATCTCTGGCATTATCCTGACCTTTGAGGATGTACTATGGAGGATTTAGCTTGAATTTAACCCAGGAAAGCTGCAATCACATGGAGGAAATGCTTTGGTCTGCAAATATTAACTTATATTGCTGCAAGACGTCCCTGAGGCCTTCTGGCCTTAATTGTAGCTCTAGGAGATAGTGAGGGGTTGGCAGGAGGCCCAGGGAGAGCCCACCAAGGTCTGAGCATCCCCAGGGATGACTTTGCCCTATGCAGTGTGGGGCTGGGGAGATGGGAGCATACATGTGCAGTGTTGTGGGATGGGTGATGGTGATGCCCAGCTAGTGGCAGAGGACGCGGCAAGCTGTGCCATGCAGGGAAAAGCATGGATTATGCTTGAAAATGGAAATGAGAAGGTATTGGTTTATAATTGGAAATCTTACTGAAGAAACAGGAAAAACTTTCTATAAATTTTTTGGTTTAAAAAGAGAAAAAAAAATACCCTGAATTGACCCATAGACGAGGACAGCTTGGCTGAAGCCTCAGGCTCTGAAGGCACTTGTACAGCACTTTTGAGCCCTACACAGACAGTTTCTGGGAGCTGATGCTGGGCTGTGTGACCAAGCAGCTGGGGAGCTGGGGTCAGTGTGGTGGGGTTGGGGACCCCACGACGCAGTTGGTGTCTCTGTGAGACTGGTGGAAACTGCCCTCTATTGCAGGCTGGGGCTTGATGCTAATCCGTCTTCCTGGGCGCACAGCCCTCCATCTCCAGCAGCTCAGGCCAGCCATCATATTTATTTGTTGTCTTACTGTTTTTGATGTACTGAAGGGAAAAAAGAGAGAAAATGAACGAGGTGGTTGGTGGCACAGTGTGAATTTTCAATGGGCAAAACTAGTAGCATAGGATAATACCACTGGCCTATGTCTTCTGCAGACAGGTAGGAGAGGTGCTATGAAAAGGATGTAAGCCTCCAGAGCTGGTGGCAGGGGAGACCCATGTACCTCTTCAAAGGGGCTCTTGTTCTTCAGCCCTTTTGCTCCCAAGAACACCCAGCTGTCCCTGAAGCCCAGCCTGCTCACGTGGCTGCTGCCCAGCTCAATGAAATGTGCCCACACCTTGTCATTCATCCTGAAAGAGGGTAAGAAGGCGTTAGTGTGGTGTAAAGTGTGTGTCCCCTCTGGGCTGCTGGCAGCAGCACCTCCAGCGCCCCCCAGCTGTGGGTTTTTGAGGAGCCACATGTTGATCCTCAGGCCAAATTTACTTTGCGGCAGGGTCATTGTAGCTGGCTGTCAGCGCGATGGTGCCGTGCTTGATCTCTTGGAGGAAAGTGTCCAGTTTGTTAATGTCTAGGAGAGAAGAGAATTAGGGAAAGAGAAAGGGATTTAGCAGCGACTGCTGGGGGTCATCTTCTGGATCAATGGGAAATATTCTGACTGTGCTGGTGCTAGCCAGTATCTGGGGTCATGGGCCTCAGGAAGGACAGGCTCTGCCCTCCTCATCTTGTGTTCCCGCCTGTGCTCTCCTGCAATGCCCAAGGCTTGTGCTTTCTTCCTGTTGGAGCAACTGCAAGGGGGAATTTACTCCTAAATTTGCTCACTGTGAAATCCAGTTACTTAAATTTACTTCCCATAGCAAGAAATGAACCTGCTCACTGCAAAGCTACCTTCCCTGCGACCATCCCTGTATTGCAGGAATTATTCCTCCTCCTTCATTTACGGGATGCTCGAGTCCAATGCCCCATCTAGTGGCACAGGAACTGACTGCCTTCTCCTTCCCAGTGCCTCCAAACACACATCTCGCTCACAAATTCAACTTGAAGTCGATGATACAGCTGTTTCTCCTTTAAACTCCAGAGTTATCAAGAGGAGGTTGCAAAACCAAAAAGCAGGAAGGGTGATTGATTCTGGGGAAGGCTCAAACAGCAAAGGGTAAATCAAAAGCACTACGGGGTGGGTTTAGCATATGATTTTTGAGGAGTCCTGCCAAAACTCTGGAGATTTGGTAACAGCTTTGCACCAATGTTGGGATTTACAGCATTCTGCAGGCCAGTGCCAGCCGGGCTGTGAGCAGGGGCTGTCCCTGCTCTGGGCATCTGCTTGCTGGTAGAAACATTGTTTAAAGCTGGCAGGTGAAGGGACATGGTCTTTGCTGCCACAAGGCTCTGCTCCATCTGCCTGGCTGGGGCAGGGAGCTACACCTCTCCTACCACATCCCAAGCTCCTAATTTAGCCTCCTATGAAAGGCAGGGAAACAACCTGCTGCTCAGCCACACCCAGCATTAGAAAACTGAGCTGAAAGTTGCAAAATCTCAAGATCGGTGTAACTACCTGCTTTCAGAAAGTACCCTCTCTCAGATTTTAAGTGCCCTGATGTATTCAGTTTAGTGGAATTATGTTTTTCAGGATATTATGTGCATGTAAAAGAAGCCAATCTTGGATGCAGATGTATTATGAGGACTCTAGCCTCAGGGATTGCTGAGCTTTCACTGCCCAAGCTGGCAATCCTGATCAAAGTCCACTAGACTTTATCATTAAATACACTGCAGAGGAGCAGCCTGAACAGCCAGCAGTGCTGGTGTGAGCCCTGGCTGGGAATCACAGAGCTTACCTCCAGAGCACATGTCGAACGTGTCAACCTTCAGGAGCTGCCCATTTGCTCCTGAAAGGTTAAAATTCAGAACAGAGCACAGGGGGATCGTGCTGGGGTGGCTCCAGGCTTTGCCTGGCCGTCAGCTCAGGGTTCTTGCTGTAAAAAAGATTTACTCTTCCCTCAGTGTGTTATATTTGCTGTGATGGCCAATATGTTGTTGGATAGAGTTCAAGTGCATGATGCAGGTGGGTTTGTTCCCATCTTGCTTGCAGTGCTTACAACCATAACTGTGGCTGTGCACCCCATGCAACACTGGACTGATGGACTTTTGCCTCAGCTACAGTGCCTGGGATCGGGACCCAGTGGTCAGTTTGCTCCTGGGGGAAGAAGTGATTTTGGCTACGGGGAGATGGGGGTTAGTGTCCACACAACTCACCATTCACCAAAGCGATGTTCAAGCCTCTGCCAATGTTGTTTTTCACACTACTCATGAGGCTGGAAGGGAAAGCAGAGAGGGCCAGTAAGGACAGGGATGCCCTGGAGATGCTGGAGCCAGTGAAACTGATGGGGCAAAGTGGTTGTAGACAGCAAAACATACCGAGAAGTGTAGCAATGAAAACTACTTCCTAATTTCTTTTTAAGCACAAATGCATTGTGATGGCCACTGACGAGCTTGGCAGTGGCCACTTGCCCTGTTCAAGTCCACCCATGGCTGCCCCATCCCTGCCATGTGCTGCTTACACCATATCATCAAAGCAGATGGAGGGTCCCACCACGTTTGTGGGACTGCTGATGATCTGAAAGGCAAAATGGTTCTGGGGGCAGCTCTTATGGTTCCCACACTTGTGCCAGAGCAGCTGCTTTCTGTGAGGGAGGAGTGGAGCTGCAAGCCATTGTATTGGCTCTATGGGAGGACATAAGACATGTGCCCAAGGGGCTGAGAAGGGCTAGCACTGTGACACTGCAACCTACTAAGTGGGGGCAACACCTGGACCAGTTTCTTGCATGAAGGAGTCTTTTCTTGGGATTGGGATCAGCTTCTTTAAGGTTTATGGTGCTTGGGGGTGTGGGACAAGCTGGCTGGGGGACTGGGTGCTGCTTGGTGTTAACAATGGGATGGCAGGGCTAATTCAATGGGTCTGGTGCTCATTCAAGGCCAACCCCTTAGGGTTTTTCTGCCTGGAGCTTTCCTATTCTTAGCCATGGTAGGAACTTGTGTCAAGCCACCCAGATGCTCCCATGACCTGCTTCCTGATGTAGCCTGTGGCCCAGGGGTGTTTCTGCTGGGGCAGGGGGATCACGTTAAGGTTTGTGTGCTTGCAGAGCCAGCCAAAGACACTGCTGTTGTGTATAATAGCAAAATTCCCCAGTGTTTGGGAAGGTGGGATTTTTGCTTTGGGAAAAGGGCTCTTGAGGGCAGTTATCACCCTTTTACTATCACTCCCAGGCCTGGAGCAGTGTTGTGTGATGGAAATGAAGTCAAGAGCGGTACTCACTGCTGGGCTTGTCCGTGGCACCTGTGGGTACCAAGCAGGAGAGTTAGACATGGTGGAGAGCTGCTGGCTCTTCTGCAAGCCAGGAGCAGCCATTCAGGGATTGGGTCTCCAAAACTGCTCCCTGTGGCTGCAAGCACCACTTGAGCCACCCACCCCTGTGCATCTTTCTGCATCCTCCCTCCAGACCCGATTGGAGACATGCAGTGCCTCACCAATCCAGCTCCCCAGGCTGATGGCTTTCCAGCTCTGATTGAACTACATCTGCAGGAGGAACCAGGTGCCCAGCAGTGTGAAGAACACAGCCAAGTACCAGATCAGGCCTGCAAGGGGTGTGAGAGGACCCAGGTGAGCACAGTAGCATGGATTGTGGACCAGAGGATCCCTCTGGCTTCTTGGAGACTTAGTCTGTGTATCCCTAAGTTGCCAGGCATAGAGTGACAGCCAGCGCTTGTGTGGTGTGGGAATGCAGCTAACACTCCTTCCTTCCTCCTCTAAAAGGACTCTGATCTCTTAATTAATATCTCTAGAGCATGTGGCAATGCTCAAGTAGACATTACCCTTCTACCGGGAGGCACTATTCATATTTGTCTCTGCATTAAAGTAAATCTGATAATTAGTGAGAATGCTACGTAAATCCAAATATTTCCTACGTTCCCAGCGCTGGGAAGGCTGCTATCCCCCAATTAGTCACTAGCTACAGCCAAGCAGCTGCTAACACAAATGTTATTGGCATTTAGCTTTAAAGCAGCATTCATCAGAGCAAAACGTTCCAGTCCTGCATGGAAAGAGAGTAGAAAAATACACTTACAGTGCAGCTGAATGGCTCTTATGCAACCAGGAAAATCTCAATAGCCATCTCTTCCAGCCGCAGAGGGCTTCACTGGGAAAACACAACAGCCTGAAATCATCACAAAGCTAAAAAACCTGATGCTTATACAAAGGCTCTTCCCCATGCTTCTGGCAGGGGGAAGGTCAGGGTATATATGGGCTTGGAAGGGGTCATGTAGGTGAGAAGGAGGTGTAAAGAACTGTAGAAAAATGGTCAGAGAAGAGTAAATCTGTCTTCCTCCTTACCTGCTGTCCGCATGGTGATGGGGAGAGAAAGCACAGCCAAGGGGGTGGCCAAAAGTTGCAAGTTACCCTGAGGAAATAGAAGGAAATAGCATGAAGCATTCCTGTAACCCATCAAAGCCAGGCAGGTGTTAGATTGGAAAAAAAAAGAGAAATGCTATGTTTAGGCACATTTGCAATAACTACGAGGTCACCAAAGATGTGTAAATACCTATCAGTGCTTGGTCCCACCCTGATGTCGGCGTCCTGGCTCCTGTATGTTGGAGCAGTCTGCACTGATGCTACTTGCTTCATTTTCAAGCCTCTGAACTCTTTAGCATGACTCTGCTGCCCTGTGTTTCATGTCCTTTTCTATTCTGCTGATAGTGATGAGCTCAAGGAGCCTCTCTCTGATTATGGCTTTGGTGCATTCCCTTCTGGGATGATGCAAAGCAGGTTTCAAATATTAGGGGCTGCAAAATGACATCTGAGGACAAAATGTGAATTGGCTTTGCCCAGCCAGGGGAATAAGCTTGTCCCTTCAGAAAGGGAAGGGAAGAAGGGCAGTGCTGGGCCAGGTTCGGGGATGCTTGACTTAGAACAGAAGTACTTCCACTTGTCCAAATTGTGCAGTGTCTTCACCCACACAGGTGGGGAGTGGTTTTAATTTGGAGTGTGAGCTATTTCCTACCTGAGTGAGCACATCTGTCCCCCCCACTTCTGCTGCCACCTTGATGTGTGTGACTGGCACCTTCTGGGTGCTGGGGATATGCTCCTACCTTTGAAATTCGGGACTGCAGCCTGATGAATGTCCATTCTAGAATTGCCACTGGAGTCCTAAGTTAAACTGTCACATGTGAGATGTGTGCTCAGGGTTAAAGAGCCTCATGTTAATGAAAGCAGCCCTTCAGTGAGGCTTGTCATAGAGAATTTATAGAAGAGCTATGCTGAGAGTTGCTTTTCCTGTTTGAAGGGTAAATAAGGAGCACTGGGTTGTAGCAGGGCTGGGCTGAAAGTTGGTTTCAGGCTACTGCATCATGAGGAAGAAGAGCTTTGCCTCCTGCCTAGCCCTGCTCTGGGTTACCTCTCAGGGGCTGAGCTCAGGAGAACTGCTGTGGCTTTCAATGCACCCAGCATTCCCTCTCAGCACCCTTAGGAAATGCTCCCCTTTGGGTTCCTCTGCACCCTGGGGGGAGCTGCAGCATCACTCTATGGGGCTTTAAGCCTTGAAAAGCAAGATGACAATGATCTGCACTGCAGGAGGAAAGCTTTTCTGCTTGGCCTGAGACCCCCAAAGGGAGTTTGCAGTGGGCCAGGGTGGCTGGTGCCAGGTCAGAAAGACATCCTTGCAGGGACGTTTCCATTGTCTGGATCCTGGCACTGCTCTCTGTGGGAATCCTCCACTGGGAGGCTGTGGCAAGGAGGAGCTGCCAAAGCCACTCCAGCAGGGAGCTAGCGGCTTCCCACAGTGGAATGGCCTCTTGGCTTATCTGCCTTGTAAAGGAAGCCTTGGAAGCTATTTGTGTACTCTTGTGTATCACAGCAATGTGTTCTTGATAGTGTATCAGCTCAGCACGCTACCTTCCCAGCAGCATCTCGCTTACACTGTAGCTATTCCACCCAGAAGGTGGCCATGAGCAGGGATCTCTCTGAAGGAGGTGGCACAGCATTCTGGATGCCCACAACTTCCTCTCATTGCCTTACCTTGGCCTATTCCAGCCCCTGGCATGGTAACCCAGAAATGGGTTTTAAACTGATATTGGAGCTGGCAGGAATAAGCCTGTTTCACTGAGCTAGTGGAAGAGCCACTGCAAATGGACAGTTGAAAGGTTTTGGAGGGTAAACGCTGCCTGTGGCTGGATCTGGGCTCTTGCGTTTTGCTCCTTTCAGCATGAAGTTTTGCTATTTAAATGCAGTGAGTCTCTCTCAAGCCAGGGTCCCAAGCCCAGTGCCTGATCTGGTGATGGGTGTGGTAGGTGCAGAAGAACTGTCCTTAACATCCCCCTTGGTAAGTTGCAAAGGCTTCAGAATTGGTCTCACTTTGCTTTTGGAGCTTCTACAGTTCCCATTCCTCTCAAACATGATGAGCAGAGCCTGGAGCTGGTGAGGGTTTGGCCCTGGACTGTGACTTAGATACAGTGAGAGGAGCAAAACTCCATTGGGTTTGCAAAACTGTCCCTGTTTGGTCCCCACTGCTTCCAGGGACACTGGTCTCACCAGGGCCTGATGCACAGTGCTCTCCGCCAAACTTGTGTTTGTTTTATGCACATACTGATTTCACTGCAAAGGAAGATAAATGGAAGCATAAACCTACAAACACTGGGGCTTTAGAGAAGTTGTGTGTTGCGGGCGGGGCCCACAGGCTCTTCTTGCCTGTGCGGTAGGCGAGGACCCTGCAGTGGTGGGAGAATGAAGACAATCAATATGATCGTTCATCAAACTCAGTTTATTTCATCTGAGGGTTCCAGTTATATACTCTATGCAGGCACACTCGCTAATATGTGATTGGCTACCTATATCTACTAATTGATACATGATTGGTTATATGATTGGTAAGTGCTTGGTCACAGCTCAAAGGTTACATTCACATCCCACCCCCCTTTGTGGTTTTCTTCTTGGTTATGTTCCAGGGGGTTTCCAGCTTGCAGCTGTGCTTCAAGGTTACAGTTATCAGTTCCTCCCTACATATCCTGACTTCTCAGGCTCCTCTGCCAACTCCCTCAAACTCTCTCAGGCACACGTTCTCTAGTAACCTTCAGCCAAGGCCTCAAAGCCTTTGGTTCACTACTGTTAGGCTTCTTCCATCCATCGGCCTATGATCTTATTGTGTCCATTTTCTATCAACCATTCCCCAACAGTTGTGTATTTATTTGGGCTATTTACCTTCACCGTACTCCCAGGTAAAATTTACTGGGCGAAGTTGCAAGTTCCTGGAACCTAATTGCATTACAGGAGGGTAGCCCTGACCTGGGATTTCTATTATATTCTCTTTTAGTTGTTTGGATTGCTTTTCTTTCTCCCCTCCCCTCCCCTGCCCTGGGCTGTGCTGGAAAAAAAGATGACTCTGCTTTGGCATATACAAGAGGGTAACATGCAGGAGAAGGGAAGGATCCGTGGTGGGTAATAGACAGTTATTTGCCTAATAAACCTGAAATCTATTTGCTTTAAGCAAAAAAACCATTCCAGGAACAAGAAGGTTCTCAGACAAATATTGCTAAAGAGGTCTGTGGTGTTGTAAAGCAAAGGCTCTACCCTGAGCCTGCTTGGGATTAAAGTGCCGCCTGGCAACTCTGAGTTATCGCTGCCAAGAAGAAACCTAGGCAGATCCCTGCCTTTGCAGGGAGGTTTTCCAGGATGCAGCAGGTGAATGTTCGTGTTTCCTCCCAGCACTGCAAGAAAACTTCATTTCTCTTCCCCAGAAACTTCTCCCTTTGTTGGGTTTGGGATATTTTTTCTGCTTTTCAGCCTCATACATCCCTCTCTCTCCCAGCAGGTCCCTAATCATGAATGAAACGGCATTTTGGTGTTATGTGGGGATGTGGCTCTGAAGAGAGTCACTGCCAGATGTCACCAGTGCCCACACCCAGTGAGTCACCCCTCCAAAAGTGAGGGGTTTCCTGCAAAAATGAAGGTAGAGGTGCATAAGAGGGGCTCATGTTGGGTGAGTGCACATCCACCCTGTGTCCTGGGATGAACAAAATGGAGGATGCTATAATGCCATTTTTAGTCTCAAAAGGAGACAATCTGACTGAGTTTTGAGTTATGCAATGGAAGAGCGCTTTTTGCCAGAGGGCTTATAAATTCCTCAGCTCATAAAAGCTCTTGGACAGCTGCTGCATCTGCCAAATGGCTGGAGAAGCCATCACAGTGAAACTGCCCCCAGTGCAAGTCAATAGTTAACTGCAGTGCAGCCCTGATCCTGAAACAGAAGCCAAACACAATGAACAACGGTGGCAGGCAGGGATGCTGAGCCCTATCTAGGAGCAGGACTGCAGTCAAGGTGGGATGTGACACTTAGAGGTGTTGCACACATCCACAACCACCACGCATTCTCTCTCTTGCTCTTTTATTTGTCATTGGTGGCCACTTGTCTGGCTCTCTGAGTCCAAAGCTAAATCATTATCACATTGGCTCTCCAGCAATGTACACTGAAGCAGAGAATCAAGAGCTGCAGCAGTGATGAAATATTGGGGACTACATCCCCTCTAGCATAGGAAAGCAGTTGGTAGCTTGGTGGTGATCCCTGTGCTGTAGATTACTGGTACCAAAGTAGCTCATGCCAAAACCCCAGGGCAAAAGGAGGGACACAACTGCTGGTGTTCAAGGATGGCAGCAAGCTGTCTGCTGGGTAGAGATGCTCTTGGGGCTGAAAGGGAAAGCATGGACCATGCTGTAATCCCTCCACTGGGCAGCTATGGTGAAGGGATCCGGTTTTGGTGATTATATGTGTGGAAGGACCTGAAATGCGTTTTTGGCAGCTGGCGAAGCCCTGGATGCCAGCGCCCTGAGGACTCCTGGTCAGTGCATAGGAGGTGTCCTGGTAGTCAGAGCTGTGTGTGTCCTGGGTTCAGCTATAGCAGTAATTTTTCTCCTTCTTAGTAGCTGGTGCAGTGCTGTAGTTTTGACTTTCAGCCTAGGAACAAGGCTGATACCACTGATGTTTTTAGTTGTTGTAAGTAATGTTTATTCCAACCAAGGACTTTCTGAGTCTCATGCTGTGCCAGGGAGGAGGGGAAGCTGGGAGGAAGCAGAGACAGGACACCTGATCCAAACTAACCAAACGCTATTCCATACCACAGCATGTCATGCACAGTATAAACTGGGGGCAGTTACTCGGAAGGCCCAGATCACTGCTCGGGTCAGGCTGGTTATTGGTCAGAGAGTGGTGAGCAGTTGTATTCTCTTCCCTTGTTATTTCCCTTATCATTATTATTATTGGTGGTAGCAGTAGTGGTTTTGTGTCGTACCTTAGTTACTGGACTGTCCTCATCTCAACCTGTGGGTGCTACATTCTTTCAGTTCTCCTCCCCATCCCTCTGGGAGAGGGGGCAGGAAGAAGCAGGGAGAGTGAGAGAGCAGCTGACTTGTTCTGAGTTACTGGCTGGGTTTAAACCATGACAGTTCCTCGTGGTGCCCAATGTGGGGCACGAAGGGTTGAGACAACGACAGACCTGACCAGAGTGTGTCTAATCGTATTTGCAATAAGCATTCATTGTTTCAGATTAATAGTCACTCGTCACAATGCTGATTTTTTGGCTCTCAAAGCTGTTGCTCTTGATTTCAGAGTTTCAGCATGTTGCACCTTACTTACAGCCAGAATTTGCTGTTTCAGTGTTTATATGCTGTGGGCCTTGGGCTAAGATTCTTGTTTTCCTGTACTTTATTATAATGACTTATAATACAATAGATTCATTGATCATGAAATTGATCTGGGTTGTGTTCCCAGAGTGGTCATCACCCCTATACTTTGGAAGGTATATAATGGAAGTGTTTAGCAATTGCACACATATTTTTCCCTCCTTGGATGTTCAACCTATGAAGGAGACATTCCTTTACACCCCCATCTCCCCCACCAAACTATTTACAGCATCACTTGAGAGTTCTGGAGGTTTTGAATGGCTTTTGAGTACCCTTGAGACCTGCTTGCTGATTGTGCTGGGGATCACCATGTTGGCACACATACAGGGTGCGTTTTACCCACAACCATTTTGTCTGATCTCGGAAGTTAAGCAGAGTCAGGTTCGGGTCTTGTCTAGGGTTTGACGATGATATAGGAGGATCAAGAGATTTTCCCTGAGGCTGGACAGTCATGAGAGGCAAGGTGTGTGGGACAGTATGGGCTAGTATCTAGTCCATTGGGCCCCTCCAGTGCTTTGAAGCTTCACCACTGAACATGTGCAAAATCTGGAAAAACTAATAAAACACTTAGATGAGGTGTGTTGTCATCCTGGTCATACCAGAGAGGGACAAATCATGGCACCATGCTGGTGCTTGGCCTATTCTTACAGAGCCCTGTTCAACACTATCCAGCACCTTCAAAGGGAAAAAGATGTCTCTGGATCTGATGGCAAAGCAACAAACAGTGCAGCTACTCCAACTCCAAATACAGCAGCTACACCAACCCCAGTGACAAGTGCAGCAGCTACTCAAACTCTGACTACAACAGACAATGCAGCTACTCCACCTCCAAGCACAGCAACTACACCAACCCCAGCAACAAGTACAGCAGCTACTCAAATCCCAACAGCAATAGGCAGTGCAGCTGCTGGTGCTACTCAAACCCCAAGGACAGCAGCTGCACCAACCCTGACAACAGATACTGCAGCCACTACAACCACAGTGATAATCACCGCAGCTAAACCAAAGGACCAATTCGTGCCAATATTGTTTGCTCCTGTACACAAGGGGAAAAGCAAACAAGAGGCACAAAAAGCAACCCGTACAGTGAAGAAAGATGAAGAACCAATTCACTTACTACACAGGACAGCATCTGAACAAGAGTTATTATGTGGGTCAGAGGAAGAGGAAGAAGTGACTTCTCAATCCCAGTCCTCAACCAAACTATGGAATATGCGAAAGGATTTTACCTGTCATCCAGGGGAGCACATGATCACCTGGTTGCTCTGATGCTGGGACAATGGGGCAGACGGTCACAAACTAAGCAGAGAAGCTAAGTAGCTTAGAAGCTTAGTAGGGAAGCTAAGCAGTTGGGATCACTTGCTAAGGAAGGGGGAATCGACAAAGCAATTGCAAAAGAGAAACTGTCCCTCAACCTTTGCAGGAGGCTCTTGGCAGCTGTGAAAGAAAGGTTTCTGTACAAGAACGATGTCATGAGTCGTTCGGCCAAATGGACCACGATAGAGAAAAGCATCCAGTGTCTGAGGCATCTAGTCATTGCAGAGATGGTCTGTCATAGGCCGGATGCCAGGAATGCACCTGCAGATCCAGAAGAAGTTGAAAGTACATGACCCATGTGGCTTAAATATACACGGAGTGCATCATCATCATATGCCCACTCATTGGCATTAATGATCATGGCATGATGTAGTACCACCAAAAGTGGATAAAGTGATTCATCAACTCTGAGAGTTTGAAGACAATCTCACCCCTTCCATCATTTCAGCTGTGGAAAAACTGTCCCACAAGTTCAAACAATCGAGAGACAAGCTATCTGATCTATCCAGCTCCCCACATGTACCAACCCACGTCTCAGCTATTAAAAGAAGGTCTCTTAAGGTCTCTTACTGCTCGAGAGAGAAGATATAGGAGTTACACGCCACGGGCCACCCTCTGGTTTTACCTGCGGGATCACAGAGAATACATGAGAAAGTGGGATGGAAAAACTACCTCAGTTCTGGAGGAACGGGTGCACGAATTGAAGAGGAGGACAAAGGTCAAGGATGATCATCCCATGAAAGCTGCGGCTTCAGTCTCTGGTGAGCAGGCTCCCAGATGGAGTAGAAGAGCTGATTTTACTTCAGCTCCTGTGGTAGAGAAGACTAATCCCTTCCTACAAAACATAAGTGACTTATATTGTGATGACTATTAGAGGGGCCCTGTCTCCAGCCAGGTGGAGGTAAGGGACAATTGGATTTACTGGACTGTGTGGATCAGATGGCCTGGCACTTCAGTCCCACAGAAATATAAGGCTCTAGTAGATACCAGTGCACAGTGTACCCTGAAACCATCAAGCTGTCACAGGTGGAACCCATTTTTATTTCTGGAGTGACAGAAGGATCCCAAGAGTTGACTGTACTGGAGGCTGAAGTCAGCCTGACTGGGAGGAAGTGGCAAAAGCACCCCATTGTGACTGGTTCAGAGGCTCCATGCTTCCTTGGCATAGACCATCTCAGGAGAGGGTACTTCAAATACCCAAAAGGGTACCAATGGGCTTTTAGTGTTGTTGCTTTTGGAGAGAGAGAAAATTAAGCAGCTGTCCACCTTGCCTGGTCTCTCAGAGGATCCTTCTGTTGTAGGGTTGCTGAAGGTCGAAGAACCTGCATTCTTTGAAAAGTGCCAACTACAACCACAACAGTGCACCGGCAGCAATATCGCATCAACCGAGACTCCCTGATTCCCATCCATAGGCTGATCTGTAGACTGGAAAGCCAAGGAGTGATCATCAGGACCCACTCACCATTTAATAGCCCCATATGGCCAGTGTGAAAGTCTAATGGAGAGTGGAGACTAACAGTAGACTATCGTGGCCTGAATGAAGTCACAGCACCGTTGGGTGCTGCTGTACTGGACTTGCTAGAACTTCAGTATGAACTGCAGTCAAAGGCAGCCAGGAGGCATGCCACAACTGATATTGCCAATGCATTTTTCTCAATTCCTCTGGCAGCAGTGTGCAGGCCACAGTTCGCTTTTACTTGGAGGGGCGCCCAGTACACTTGGAACCGAATGCCCCAGGGGTGGAAACACAGCCCTACCATCTGCCATGGACTGATCCAGACTGCACTGGAACAGGGGCAAGCTCCAGAACACTTGCAATACATTGATGACATTATTGTGTGCGCTGATACAGCGGAAGAAGTCTTTGAGAAAGGGAGGAAAATAATCCAAATCTGCTGAAAGCCGGTTTTGCCATGAAACGGAGTAAGGTTAAGGGACCTACACAGGAGATTCAATTTTGGGGAATAAAATGGCAAGATGGTGTAGCGGATTGTGAAAGCATGGGGGGCTACGGTAGGCCCATGGATTCCCTGACTGAAGACACAAATTTAGAACTCAGTCTTGAAGAAGTTGACATGTATCCATGAGAAATGAGGCACCAGAGGCATCCGAGTGGGTAAACAGAAGGCATCTGGAGGAGCGAGTCAGATAAGGGGAGTAACTAACTACAAAGAAAGAACATGGCAAAACAATGGACGTTAGTAAAAATTTTTTGAACAGGCATCAACAACTAATCATGAATAGAAAAACAACCTATTGACATATAAGTCTGTATTATGCTATGCTATGTTTGACCAATTAGTTTGTTATGCTTGACCAATAAGTTTGTATTATGCTCTGTTATGCTTAACCAATAGGCTTGTATTACGCTATGCTTAAACAATAAGTTTGTATTATGCCACACTTAACCAATGAGATTGCACAACACTATGTAGAAAGATATATAAGCAGGAGCTCCTCGTAATAAAGGACACTTGCTGCTTAAACTCTTTCTTCCTACCCTTCCCTACCCTAACCCTAACCCTAACCCTAACCCTAACCCTAACCCTAACCCTAACCCTAACCCTAACCCTAACCCTAACCCTAATCCTTCCCTTCCCTCTCTTCTTCTTTCTTTCTTTCTTTGTTTCTCTTTCTCTCTCTCTCTCTTCTTTTTCTTTTTCTTTTTCTTTTTCTTTTTCTTTCTCTTTTTCTTTTTCTTTTTCTTTTTCTTTTTCTTTTTCTTTCTCTTTTTCTTTTTCTTTTCTTTCTCTTTCTTTTCTTTCTTTCTTTCTTTCTTTCTTTCTTTCTTTCTTTCTTTCTTTCTTTCTTTCTTTCTTTCTTTCTTTCTTTCTTTCTTTCCTTCCTTCCTTCCTTCCTTCCTTCCTTCCTTCCTTCCTTCCTTCCTTCTCTTTCTTTCTTTCTTTCTTTCTTTCTTTTTCTTCCTTTCTTTCTTTCTTTTTCTTCCTTTCTTTCTTCCTTTCTTTCTTCCTTCCTTCCTTCCTTCTTTCTCTTTCTCTCTTTCTCTCCTTCCTTCCTTCCTTCCTTCTTTTCTTTCTTTCTTTCTTTCATGTGGCTGTTTTCTGGCTGTCCCGACTACACAGCCACAAGATGGATGTCGCCAGATCCCCACAGATGTGATCAACAAGATAACAGCAGTGTCTCCACCAAGTAATAAGAAAGAAACACAAGCTTTCTTGGGTTCTGTGGGGTTCTGGAGAATACACATCCCAAATTACAGTTTGATTGTAAGCCCTCTCTATCATGTGACCTGGAAGAAGAATGATTTTAAATGGGGCCCTGAGCAGCGACAAGCCTTTGAGCAAATTAAACGACAGATAGTTCATGCAGTAGTCCTTGGACCAGTCTGGACGGGGCCAAGTGTAAAAAATGTACTGTACAATGCAGCTGGGGAGAATGGTCCTACCTGGAGCTTCTGGCAGAAAGCTCCAGGGGAGACTCAAGGTCGATCCTTCTGCTTTTGGAGTCGGGGATACAAAGGATCTGAGGCCAGCTATACCCCAACTGAAAAAGAGATACTGACAGCCTATGAAGGGGTGTGAGCTGCTTCAGAAGTGATTGGCACTGAAGCACAGCTCCTCCTGGCACCCTGGCTGCCTGTGCTGGGCTGGGTGTTCAAAGGCAGGGTCTCCTCTACACATCATGCAACTGATGCTACATGGAGTAAGTGGGCTGTACTAATTAACACAACGAGCTCAAATAGGAAATCCCAGTCATCCAGGAATTGTAGAAGACATCATGGACTGGCCAGAGGGCAAAGATTTAGGAATGTCACCAGAGGAGGAGGTGATGCGTGCTGACGAGACCCCACCATATAATAAACTGTCAGAAAGTGAAAAGCAATATGCCTGATGGGTCCTGTCATATTATGGGAAAGCATTGGAGATGGAAGGCAGCTGTATGGAGTCCCCGACGACAAGTTGCACAAACTGCTGAAGGAGAGAGTGAATCGAGTCAGTTTGCCAAGGTGAAAGCCATCCAGCTGGCCCTGGACATTGGCTGAGTGAGAAAAGTGGCCAGTACTTTATTTCTGTTCTGACTCATGGATGGTGGCAAATGCCCTGTGGGGGTGGTTGCAGCAATGGAAGCAGAGCAACTGGCAGTGCAGAGGTAAACCCATCTGGGCTGCTGCACTGTGGCAAGATATCACTGCCTGGGTGCAGAACCTGGTGGTGAAGGTACACCACATAGATGCTCATGTACCCAAGAGTCAGGCCACTGAGGAAAACCAGAACAACCAACAAGTGGATAAAGCTGCGAAGATTGAAGTGGCTCAGATGGACTTAGATTGGCAACAAAAGGGTGAATTATTTTTGGCCTGGTGGGCATATGACACTTCAGGCCATCAGGGCAGAGATGTAACATACAGATGGGCTCGTGATCAAGGGGTGGACTTCCAAATGAACACTATTTCCCAGGTTATTCATGAGTGTGAAACGTGCTGCAATTAAGCAAGCTAAATGGTTAAAGCCTCTTTGGTATGGCAGAAGATGGCTGAAGCACAACTATGGGGAGGCCTGGCAGATTGACTATATCGCACTCCCACTAACCCCCAAGGCAAGTGCCACGTGTTTACCATGGTGGAAGCAATCACCGGATGGCTGGAAACATATGCTGTGCCCCACACCACTGCTCAAAACACTATCCTGAGCCTTGAGAAACAAATCTTGTGGCAACAAAGCACCCCAGAAAGAACTGAGTCAGAAAATGGGACTTATTTCCTAAACAACCTTATAGACACTTGGGCCAAAGAGCATGGCATTGAATGAGTATATCACATCCCCTAACATGCACCAGCCTGTGAGAAAATAGAATGGTACAATGGGCTGTTAAAAACTATACTGAGAGCAATGGGTGGTAGGACTTTCAAACATTGGGATACACATATACCAAAAACCACCTGGTTGGTCAACATCAGAGGATCTGCCAACAAGGCTGGTCCAGCCCAGTCAGAACTTTTACATACTGTAGAAGGGGACAAAGTTCCTGTGGTGCACATAAAGAATCTGCAGGGGAAGATAGTCTGGGTTATTCCTGCACAGGTAAAGGCAAACCCACTCGTGGGATTGCTTTTGCTCAGGGACCCGGATATACTTGGTAGGTAATGAGGGAAGATGGGGAAGTCCGATGTGTACCTCAAGGGGATTTGATT
Source organism: Ara ararauna (assembly GCA_028858755.1). Taxonomy (NCBI): domain Eukaryota; kingdom Metazoa; phylum Chordata; class Aves; order Psittaciformes; family Psittacidae; genus Ara; species Ara ararauna. The sequence continues at coordinate 15,856,528 of CM054385.1, forward strand.
TTAGGGGAAAACAGCCAATAAACTCCATTATGTACTGTTGCCAGCTGTGTAGCACTTTTATAGCCCACCAACTAGATGTCTTCAGGTCACCAGCGACTGGCCCTGACTTCCCTCTGACCATCATCCCAACAAAGAATGAACTTTGATGAAACCAGAGGAGCTCAGCAGTGACCAGAGGAGTTCTTCAGCGCCATCAGCAGTCAACAATCCAACACTGTACACTGTCTCTCCTGCTCTGAAAAACTGTTACAAGAGATGAAGCCCGACATCATGGACTGGATGAACTTATCAGCTTTATAGGGATTGGTCCATGCACTAAGGAATGATATCTCTCTCTTTGTGTGTGTGTGTATGTATATATATATATGAAACAAGAGTGATGGTATATTGAAAAATGTGAGATCTGAGCATGATGTGAATGGTATGGAATAAGGGGTGGATACTGTCCTGGGTTCAGCAGTAGCAGTCATTTTTCTCCTTCTTAGTAGCTGGTGCAGTGCTATGGTTTTGACTTGCAGCCTGGGAACAAGGCTGATAACATTGATATTTTTAGTTGTGGCTAATTAATGTTTAGTCTGACCAAGGACTTTCTGAATCTCATGCTGTGCCAGGGAGGAGGGGAAGCTGGGAGGAAGCAGAGACAGGACACCTGACCCAAATTAACCAAAGAGGTATTCCATACCACAGCACATCATGCCCAGTATATAGACTGGGGGCAATTATCCTGAAGGGCTAGATCACTGCTCGGGTTGAGCTGTGTTTGAGTCAGCAGGTGGTGAGCTGTTGCATTCTCTTCCCTTGTTATTTCCCTTATCATTATTATTATTGGTGGTAGCAGTAATGGTTGTGTGTTATATCTTAGTTACTGGACTGTTCTTATCTCAACCAGTGGGAGTTACATTCTTTCGATTCTCCTCCCCATCCCTCTGGCAGTGGGGGGAGGAAGAAGCGGGGGGGAGTGAGAGACCACCTGCATGGTTTTGTGTTACTGGCTGTGCTTAAACCCTGACAGCGTGCTAGAGCATTCTTCAGCTGTCCAGCTTATTGATCTGCTTTCCCTCTGTGCAGCCAAGCCCTGGGTGCTGAGTGTAAAGAAGTTGTTGGGAGACACGGTTGCTTTTTTTATCATGTTGGAGAAGGTTTTCTGCTGACCAATGCTTGCTGCTTTCTGCAGGAAAGCACTTGGTACCTCGTGTCTTCCTATCTTTCCATCTAGTTTGCTTTCTCAGATCTCCACCTGACTCCATACTGGTGCTGTATGGGCAGAAAGACCTGGTCCCTAACAAGCTTTTTCAGCAGTGCAAGAAAAAAACAGACAATATCCTGAACAGCAGATTTGCCTTGGAGAAGCTTCACACTTTGCATTGTGAACACCCTGCAAATTCATCCATAGCTGTGATGGATAAAGAGCTTTGACACGGACCACGTGTCACATAGCTGATTCCACCACATATCCCATAATGGGTGGAAACACAGATTTAACTCTTGCCATTAACACAGGTAGTTCACTAATTCTATCTCTGAAACCAGCACAACTGCACCTCAGAAAGAATGCAAGTGCCTGGGGCTTCACCTTCACCTCCATGTTATGAGAAGGAGGAACAACTCCACCCTTCTCTGCGCAACCCACCAACCTGCCAGCAAGTCAAAAGTGCAGCAGAAAGGCATCATTTCAGTCATGGTTTAGAACCCCCCTTTGCCCATTAGGGAAGGGACAAGCCTACATACTACTCAGCATCCTGGGTGTGCCGTCCGTCTCTGCGGACTGTGTGTGCGCTGAGGCATCCGGGAGAGCTGGGACACCATGTGCTCAGTTCTGTGGCTACCCAGCCCAGCCTCGCCAGGCCCTCTGTGACTCAGGGCACCTCCCTTATCTCATTGCCTGACACAGGGCTGGGCACCCAGAGTGCTGTCCCACAGCCAGCAGTGCCATAGGAGGGGAAATAGAAAGTGATTCCTGCAGCCGTAAGCTCACATGTGTCCTTTCCAAGTTTTATCTACTTTGTCACTTTCTATATTGCCACATCGGAAGAGGAAAACCTTTTTCAGGATGGGCACTATCCTGACCCTCTGCACTTGCAGTAAACCAGCACCTCAGGCAGTGTGGCTGGTAGAGAGCACCGCAAAGGGAGCGGGTGGGCACAGGGTGAATCTGGAATAACCTGATCTGCCAGGTTTTCTCCCTGGATGTGCTCCATGTGTGTGTGCCAGCCCCAAGCACTGCTTCGCTGCCTGTTGTTTGAGGCAGGCGGTAGGTTCCTTTTTCAAATCAGCATTTGTTTATCCAGCAACAGTCCTGAACTCCAAAGGAGTCCAGAATTAACTGTGGGTATAGGTTTAGGCCATTTTTTTTTAATAATTTATTGCTATTATGTTTCTGAAGGAAGAAATCACTCCTTAAGAGACTCCAGCCCTGTACTTAGCTCTAGAGGCCCTATGCGTGTTCCAGACCTGAACCTCATTTACCTGTGTCCTGGGTTCAGTAGTAGCAGTCATTTTTCTCCTTCTTGGTAGCTGGTGTAGCGCTGTGTTTTTGACTTTCAGCCTGGAAACAACGCTGATAACATCAGTGTTTTCAGTTACTGCTTGGTAATGTTTTGGTCTGGCCAAGGACTTTCTGAGTCTCATGCTGTGCCAGGGAGGAGGGGAAGCCAGGAGGAAGCAGAGACAGGACACCTGACCCAAACTGACCGAAGAAGTTATTACATACCACAGTGTGTCATGCCCGGGATGGAAAAACAGAGGGCAGAGACCCGGAAGGGTGGGGGTGCATTGCTTGGTCAGGCTGGGTGTAGGTGGTAAGCAGTTGTATTCTTCCCTTGTATTTGCCTTGTCATTATTATTATTGGTGGTAGCAGTAGTGATTTGTGTTATACTTTAGTTACTAAACTGTTCTTATCTCAACCTGTGGGAGTTGCATTCTTTTGATTCTCCTTCCCGTCCCCCCAAGAGAGGGGGGAAGAGGGGGGAGTGAGTGAGCAAAACTGAGTGAGTTATAGAGGCTTAAACCACTGCAACTTGGTAGCCGAGAACAACAGTGTTCCCATTCCTTATTCCTTTTCTTTTCCATTCCCATCACTTAGAAGAACCAAGCAGCTTCCCTTGGAGCTTTTAAAGCAATTTTCATTCAAGAGCCAGTGGAGGAGATGCAGGGCCAGCAGCAGCAGCATTGCCTTTGGGACTGCAGTTTGCAGAGGGCTGGAGTCGAGCTCCTATGGGACCACTGCTGCTCCCTGGTAATTAGTTTACTACCTGAGGGTGCTATCTCTTTAAAACTATATACTGAGCTTTGCTTTGTTTTCCCTTGGCTTTGGCCACCTTTACTGGGCAAGAGGTGCAGGGGGTTATGGACTGTACATTGGAGGAAATTGCAGCCTTTGCACCAAAACCTTCCAGACAGGGAGCAGGAAAGCAAACACACACCTGGGCTTTGCACTGGGATAATGACTGCCCTCAGAAGGAGATTTTAACTGTGGTGAGAGCCTGGGCTTAAAGACTCCAGTCTAAATCAAAACCCTCCTCCCTCTCTGGGGAAATATCCTTCCTATTAGTTTATTTAGCTGTTGGCAATAACTGGCTCAGCTCAATAACAAAGTGCCCCAAGGCCCAGTGCACCGCAATGCATCTCTCTGCTCTTTCCCCCTGCTTCCTGCCCACACAGGAGCTGGCCCATGGCATGGGGCTTGGGGATGCCTGTTGCACAATGAATTTCTCCTCCTGCTTCACATGACCTGATTTCCACTGCGTTTGCTATGGAAGTAGAGATGCTGCTGCTTGCAGAGGAAGTGGCAGGGCAGGGAGCCTCATCATCTTCTTCAAACCTTGTGTGAAATGCTTCTGCTGTCTGCAAGTGCTCATTTCATCCAAGAGGTTTCCTGGAAACCAGAGGAAAGGATGGTGAACTTTGTGCTTTCCCTGGGGGAGGTGGCTGTGGCACAGCCCTGGTGCTGCTGGTGTGGGGAGCCCTTGTGTCCTGTCCCCACATCCTGTGGCAGCCCAGGGTTGCCCATCCACTGTGGCACACAGCAGAAAGGTGCTTTTAAATCACATACAATGTCTGTGAATGCATCAAGTACGGGGAACAGGGGATCAGCTTGGTCTTGACTCAGCAAATAATTAAGTGGTGTAGTGTAATAGAATTACATCAGTCTTATCTGCAGCTCCTCTGGGAGGTTTCTGCATGATACAGAGAAATTAAGATAAAATCATAGATGTTATATCAAAAAGATGCTGGGTGGGGAATGAATAATCTGTAGTGCAAAGTCCACGGCACTGCGATGAGCACAATGGTAGATTCGGCAGAAGTGAGCTCTTTGCCTCTTCTTCCACCTCCCTCCTTATTATCCCTCCTGGGTGCATGGGCCCTATGCGGGACCTCAGCATTTGGGGTGCTGGTGGCTCCTGCCAAAAAAACCACAGTGGCTGCAGGATTGTCCCTCCCAGGAGCTGTGTCTTGTGAAAGCTCAGCACTGGGAAGATGTTCCCCCTGAAGACCTCTTGGGTGTGGGGCTCTGCAGGGACAGGCTGCTTTGCAGGGAGGTGTTTGCTGGGATAAATTCATGTCAAATTCTCCTAAGAAAGGTTTGGCCACTGTCACACGGTAAACTTTGTCCTGTGAAGTGGTGTGGCTGTATGGATGCAGATTGCTCGTGCCAGGCTAAGCCACGTACCACAGCTGTTAAATGCAGCACCTTTAAAAGGAAACAGCCTTTTACTTCTCTCTTTATCTGGTGTTAAATATGACTTGCATTTCCTGCTCGCCACATGTGAGAAGTGGATGAGGGTGAGGGTTGTCCCTGCAGTCCACATCTCCTGTCTGTGCCACTGCAAGGGATTATTCCCCCACTGATAAATCATCCTGCTCTGGTTACCACCTCTCCCATTTTTACATAGGTTAATTCACTAACTGAAGGTGAATCACGCCAGCAAACTGGCTTCACCAGCATCCTGGTGACCGAGCATCGGGGTGAAACACAGAAAGGATTACCTTGAGCTGCATGGGCTGGAAGAAGAAATGTGTGAGGACAAAGTTTGACAGGAGCGATGCTATAACAATATTGAGCAAAAAGGTGAGAAAAGCATTTTCACAAGAGGAGAGGGGTTGCTGGTGACGGTGTGTGCTTCCCGGCAGCACAGTGATGCTGGCTATTGGGAGTGCTGTTGTGTAGTGCATCCACTGCACCCGCTGCATCCCTGGCAGCACAGCCCACTGACGCCAGCTTTGGTGCTGGGAGAGAGAAATAAATAAGGGAAATCTAACTGCTTTTACCATTACAAGAGAAATTAGCTTGTGCAGTGCTAAGCCCTCAGTCTGCAGGCCCAGCACAGCCAATCTGATTTGATTGTTTTGCAGACTCCTCTGCAGCCCAACAATGACAAATACCAGGAATTAATGGAGTGTAATTACTCTGTATTAGCTGAATTCACAGTATAGACACAGATCATAAACAGTCAATGATTATTCCTAATTTCACATTTTTAGCAATCTGAATTGCAGCAATTATGCCTGTCCAAGAGAATTAGTTTCTTTTTCAATCCCTCAGTTCCCCAGTCACTGCCCTTCCTTTAAGATACCTATTTACTACTGAAAAAAGAGGACATTAAACACAAATCCCCCCCTACTTCTACAGCAAAATGCACCCCCTTCCAGTCTCCAAATTCCTCTGGCTCTGCAGCCCCAAAGTTGCTCTTTTTGCTGCCAGCTGCCTCGAAACACAGAGAGGTGCCTGGTGTGATCTGTACCCCCTGGGCCACAGCTCATTTCACCCAGGTTTGTTGCAGGGGCAGTTAGCAGCCCTGGCTCTTGCTCTTGGGTGTTGCAGAGTTGTCCATGGGAAGGGGCCTGGGCAGCACCAAACCTTGCTATCCATCCCCTGTTGCCAGTTGTGCTACACAAGCAGCAATACGGGATGGAGCACACAGTAATCCTGCATGCCAAGCTGGTGAGATTTGCTTATTGGTTATCAGGAGCAGGACTGTGGAGATGCAGCATCTGAATGCTCCAAAACCTCCTGCTATTTGCTGTAATAAGAGTGAACCATTAAGGGCTGCTTATGTGGGGAACTGCAGTGGGAAACACAGTGTAATTGAGGCGGGGATATAGTTTGGAGGAGACAGACCCTGCCTGTGGCCTTAGCTGCTTTCTGGCCCCACAGAGGGGACTTTGCAGGGGTTAATTTTCTTCTTTTTCGCCTCCCCTATGAAAAGTTTGTGCAGGCCAGGTATGGTGTATGTGACAGGGTTGTGCAGGGGGGTGCTGGGATCTGGTGCTGCAGCAAATTGCAGTAACATATAATGTAGCTATTGACAGATGTCTCTTGATTTGCTGGATGTTGTAGAGTGAAGACCTCGGAGCCTAACCCGTTGTTCTCACAGGGATTCCTCTTTGGAGGGAGAGCACTGTATCCTTGTGAGTTTTGTGTGAGCAGCACATGTTGATTTGAACATCCTCCCTTGCTACAGAGGTTAGGTGGGGGATACGGTTTCCAGCTATAACACTATTAGAAAGACAGCATATACACACATCTTGCAGAAAACCAGAAAAGCCTTCTGGTTGTAGCTTCTAGGTACAGGTATAGCAACATGAATTGCCACCTTGCTCAGATGAGTAAAGAACTGTGACTAAGCAGGTAAACCCATCGGCCATACATGGTAGTAGCTTAGAGCAATATAACAGCTCTCTTGCCTTCAGGAGCTCTTGCACAGGCTTTGGATTTGCAGTCGGAGCCAAAGGGCATTGGCTCTGGTCTGCCTGAATCTCGTTTATGCTAAAGAGCAGCCTTAAAGCTGTGACTGCCAGTCTGAGTTGTGTGAAGCCCCAAAACTCTGCCTGCTGTGGAGGTGTGACACCCCACCTTGGGACTGCAAGGCAGTGGAGGGTAACTAATATACTAATTCAGCTGCCTTGTTATTTTTATTTGCCTACAGTAGCAGCTGATTAATTGGAGATCTCCCACCCCACTCCACCAACTTCCCTGTGCTTGCAGCAGAGGAAATCCTGCCTTTGTGCTTCTGCTGGACCTCTCCAATCCAGTAACCATTACATTTCAGACAGAATATATCTTTAAAAAATGCTATAGAAATTAAAACTGTCCAGTGAGAGCAAAGCCAGTGGGGCTTTTTGCATCTAGTGTTTTTTATTGTATTCTGTTGCATTTATAAGGTAGATCCTGGGGAACCCAATCTTTCCTCCCAAGCTTGCAATTCCTATGCCTCTTCAAGAAGATTTCTGCTCACAAAGGAGATAAAAGATAGCAATACAATGTTCTCTGACACTTGAACATGCTATTAAGAACATGAATTAAAATGAACAAACTCAGAAAGTATCATTTATACAACTATCATTTATACAGCAATCGACTTTTTAAAGTCACCATCTGCTAAGAGTTACCACCCGGTGTAACTGTGTCTTTACTGCTAGACAGAGAACAGGAAGTAACTCGGGGAGCTCTTCTGTGCCTGCTGGGCTTTTCTTGGCGCTGCACATGTACTGAACTGCGATGGCTGGCGTGTCACAGGTTGCCTACTGCACAACTCCTTTGACTCCAGCTCACTACACAGTATAAATCTGAATACCAGTGCCATTAGGAGGAATGATTTGGGCTTGTTACAGTTAAGAGAATAGTGTCAGCTATCTACAAAGTCTAAAGGGCAAAAAAACAGGGCAGATCTCAGATGAGGGACACAGGTTGGGGCTGTATCGAGAAACCTGATTTTTTTTTCTGGCTTGCTGCTCACTGCCCCCCACCCCAAAGATATTTCCTGGCCTCTTGGAGCTCTGATCTCATCATAATTGATCATACTATCAAATTCTTCACCCTGTGCAATTTGCCTAATGCTCACCTTGTAGTTTGTCCTCATTTTGGTCTTCCACAGCTCACAGCCTCCTAGGAAGGTTGTGAGCTTTTTGATACAAAAATTTCTCATCAAATTTTGTCTTCCACTAAGCCCAGCAAATAACTCCTTAAAAGCTGAATGTGAATCTGGTGTGAAGTACATAACCACCATGCCCAGAGGCAATTGCCAAGTGCCAAAATGGTCTAATAAGGATTTTTACAGAATCTCTAAGAGGAAGTATTTATTTGTTGGGCTTAGGAAAATAGGTTGTGAGCTGATTCTCAATTTTAACATGCTTACCCAAGAACTGTCATCTCCAAAGTGCTGTGTTTTCTGATTCAAAGGTGATACTCCATCCTTCTGAAAGAAAAGCCTTCAGCTGATGGAGAGATTATATGCATCTCTCAGAGAAATTATTATGCTGTAGAAGATCAAATAGGGACAGCCAGGGTAACTAACGAATTCCATTTTATTTATTTAAACAGTATTTTTATCAGAAGACCAAGATACAAATAAAAATGAAACAAATGTCAGAGTTCATGCACATGGCTGAAGGAGGAAACATTCTGCTGGAAAATCTTCAGAGATCCACAAAGGGTAGTGGATACAATGGTGACCATGCAGTTAAATTACCCCCCATGATATGATCTTGGCAAAGACACTCACAGGAAGGTTACTGGCTGAGGAGGAATGCTCAAAGGAAATTAAAATTGGCTTGGCACTGGGGAAAATACACCTGAACTCCATGGCAGCTGTTACCAATTGAAGGAAAGCAGGCAGCAAGGCACGTCATGTCTCCCTTCCCTGTAAGTCAGGAATGGCAAGAGGGATCTATAGAAAATGACATAGGATGCCCGGGTGTACACTGTACAGTGGCCTAAAATGTTTTATTACTATACATAACATGGTAGTACATCAGCATAATAAACCAGACCTTGAAAGTATGCTAGCTCAGACCTAGGTGGGCCAAATTTAATGACACAAAGTTCCTTGCTAGTCTTACACTACCTCCAATTTCTGATGTCATAGTGCCTAGAACAATTGATATGTTTGGGTTTTTTTGCGTTTTCTTTTTTTCCCTGCAAAACTAGAAGAAACAGAGGAAAAATAAAATCCCCTCACAGTATGTCGAAAGCCACTTTTCTCTGGTAGCTGGCAAAGGGGACTTGTGCAGCCCCATTTTGCCCTGAGCTGTCAGGTAGCTGCTTCCACACGTTACACTCACATACACCTTTATAACTTTAGGCTCTTCAGCCTGAATCTCAACTTTTAACTGGAATGTCTTACTTCCTCAAGCCTTGGCATAACTCCTGCCACAAAGAATTTGGGCTTTTTAGATACAGAGTTATGTGTAACGAGTTTCAAGATGACTTCAGGTGAAACCGCATATAATGAACTGTATGTAGTTTCTGTTGGCTACAGAACTCCCCAATAGCTTTTTAATCTTTCTTTTGCTATCATCATCTCTCTTTTGTCCTTGTTCTATTAACTGCTGTTATTTAATAACCTGTAGCTCAGTTTTAATATTATTGTTTTCCTTATCTCCAGCACCCTAGAACTCCAGTTAGTGTAATCCAGTAAATGATAGAACCACACTGGCTGTGATTTCTCTGAAAATCCCAAGATAAAATGAGAAAGCTAAACACATCTTATAATTGATTTAATTCATTCCCTTCCTTGGCAAAAGCAAGGTACCTTTCAGGAACAAAACCAAGGAAGTTGAACAGGGTGATGGTGGGCTGAGACACTGCAGAACCCATCGGTGGCTCTGCACTTTCAGTTCACATATTTCATCATGCTCTGATGGGTTACAGGGTTCTTAGTAATTGTTCTTTGTGGAAACATTAACACCCACTTTGAGGAAGAAAAAGGTATTTTTTTTTTTTTTTGGGTGAAAAAGCTATAAAGTTCCAAGAAAAAATGCTGTGATTAAAAAAGGAGTCACTTCAAGGAAAGCTCTTCTTTGACTGGTGTCTCATTATAAAAACCAGGATTAAACTGGTTCCCCATGACCTTCTTCCCAAAGTTTTTTGAAGCTATCAGGAAGTGTTTGCTTATTCTTGACAGTGATGTTAAACTAATGGGGCTGTCCTCATTTCCTTCTCTGAGAGAAAAATGACAGACCTGGAAGTCCCTTCTAATTCCTTAAAAACCAAGGCTTTGGATGTGGCTGCTCTGGCTCATAGCTTCCTACTGAAAAAAACCCCAAACCCACTTTACACAATGAAGATGAAATGTCACTTTCCTCAGGAGTTGAGCCGTCTCTGGCTGTGCACAGGCCTGGGTTTTCACACAACCACCCTCTCCCATAGGTGTTCTAAGGGACACACCCTAAGGGGGCCAGCGCTACCTCCTGTGCCAGCTATGGCTAGGTTTTATTCACTTAGTGCAGGACAGGGAGGCCCGCTGGCGCCACAGCCACAGCCACAGCCACAGCCACAGCCACAGCCACAGCCACAGCCACAGCACCCACCTACACAGCCGCCCCTGAAAGAACCTGAATTAAAGGGGCGAGGACGCGCCGACAGACACGCAACATCCGCCTGCCATGATTGATCTATCGAGCCACGCCCCGGGTGCCGCCATCTTAAACGGTTCCCACGGCGCAGCTGCTCTGTTCTTCGCCGTACGCCGAGCCCCGGGTCAGCCCGCTCCGCAGGTGAGACTCCGCGGGGCCCGAGCTCCACGGGCTGCGCAGCCCTGGTCCGCGGTGGGGCCGTGGGAGAGCCTTGGCAGCGGAGGAACGGGGGACCTGGTCGGGCTCTTGAGTACTGCTGCCGTGGCGCACGGAAATGGGTCTGTGGGGACTCTAGGGCTCGAATCGTGGATTTGTGTCTAAATGTTCTGTGATCGGCGTTTTATGGAAGAGAAAACCTGGAGTTTATTATTGTCTTTTTAATTCTGCGAGTTCTGTGTGTGGGCCGGCTGTGCTGCTTTTCACATAGGAACACCAGTAATTTCAGTATAGCTTATTAATGTTTCTGCCCATTTATTATGTTAACTTGTATTTTGCGAAAATATATAGTAGTATTACAAACCCAGCTTTAAATATTCGAAATGTGGAATTCATTTGTCTAGAAGATACTAAAACACTTCATCAGTGATAAAATGCTTTCTCTGGTGTGTCCCAGTCAACCTTAAATCAGCACTGGCTTTGGGCATGTGATGGTGAGGTATATGTATTAACAGTCCTGATTCTAAGAGTATGTTCCCTGAGCCAAAAAAAAAAAAAAAAAAAAAAAAAGTGCGTGTCATTTTACAATGCAAATCAGTAGTAGGTGCAAATTCACTTTCAGGTTGCTTCACACTTTTGACTTTGGAATATAAAATCTTAAATAAACACAGCTTCTTCAACACTGGGATATTGATGATAAAAATATATTCATATACTTATGTAAGTTAAGTCTCTTGACTTAAAATGGACTAACTCTGTTTGTGAAGGTTTGTAGGGCTGTATGAGTCTGTCCATCCCTCCCTCCCGTGGGGTTAGAGCAGTACTTAGTGTTAAATAACTTCAAGAAGCATGAAGGTCTCACTATTTGTGAAATACTCTTTTGCTTGTAGCTATTTGAATCCTGGGGCTACATAAACACAAAATATTACTGAAATACTTGAATGAAGCATTCTAATTTAAAGCAACAAAACATACATAAGAAATCGTAGGATGGAGATGTGTCTTTGCAGGGTCTTAAGTGTTTTGTGTGAAGGGAAAGATCAGAGGGCCCATTGGACTGCTGCCACTTTATTTTTGGTGCAGGAAGCATTGTGAAACTAATGATTAAAGTCAGTGCACAAATCAAGACCTTACAAGGTAAATCCTGATAGGAATCTGTTTTTCCAAAGATAAATAGTTTTGTTGTCGCTTAGCTTTATAAGCTATATTTTTGGTTTGTCATTGACTGACAATTTAAGCTTGTTATTTCCAGTTGGATAGACGTACTAAAGTATGTGGCTCAGGGCAATAAAACAATAAGTTTGATCTGTGATTGAAAAATGGGTAAACTGCTACTTCATGGCATTCTATAAATATAGCTATCTGACAAATCATAGAAACATAGAATAGTTAGGGTTGGAAAGGACCTTCAGATCATCTAATTCCAACCCCCTGCCAGGGGCAGGGACACCTCACACTAAACCATGCCACCCAAGGCTCTGTCCAACCCAGTCTTGAACACCACCAGCAATGCAGCTTTCACAACTTCCCTGGGCAACCCATGCCAGTGCCTCACCACCCTTACAGTAAAGAATTTCTTCCTTATATCCAATCAAAATTTCAAAATTTCCCCTGTTTAAGTTTGAACCCATTACCCCTTGTCCTATCACTACAGTCCCTCATGAAGAGTCCCTCCCCAGCATCCCTATAGGCCCCCTTCAGATACTGGAAGGCTGCTATGAGATCTCCACGCAGCCTTCTCTTCTCCAGGATGAACAGCCCCAACTTTCTCAGCCTATCTTCATACGGGAGGTGCTCCAGTCCCCTGATCATCCTTGTGGCCCTCCTTTGGACTTGTTCCAACAGTTCCATGTCCTTTTTATGTTGAGGACACCAGAACTGCACACAGTACTCCAAGTGAGGTCTCAGGAGAGCAGAGTAGAGGGGCAGGATCACCTCCCTCGACCTGCTGGTCACACTCTTTTTGATGCAGCCCAGGATACGGTTGGCTTTCTGGGCTGCAAGCGCACACTGCCAGCTCATGTTCATTTTCTCACCAACCAACACCCCCAAGTCCTCTGCAGAGCTGCTCTGAATCTCTTCTCTGCCCAACCTGCAGCTGTGCCTGGGATTGCTCCCACCCAGGTGGAGGACCTTGCACTTGGCATGGGTAAACTTCATCAGGTTGGCATCAGCCCACCTCACAAGCGTGTCAAGACCCCTCTCGATGGCATTCCTTCCCTCCAGCGTATCAACCAAACCACACAGCTTGGTGTCATCGGCAAACTTGCTGAGGGCGCACTCAATCCCACTGTCTATGTCACCGACAAAGAGGTTGAACAAGACCGGTCCCAACACCGATCCTTGAGGGATACCACTCGTTACTGGTCTCCAGCTGGACATTGAGCCATTGACCACAACTCTTTGCGTGCTGCCATCCAGCCAGTTCTTTATCCACCGAGTGGTCCACCTATCAAATTGATGTCTCTCCAACTTAGAGACAAGGATGTCATGTGAGACAGTGTCAAACGCTTTGCACAAATCCAGGTTGATAACATCAACTGCTCTAACCCTGTCCATCAGTTCTGTAACCCCATCATGGAAGGCCACCAGTTTGGTCTGGCAGGATTTCCCCTTAGTGAAGCCATGATGGCTGTCACCGAGCACCTTGTTGTTTTTCATGTGCCTTAGCATACCTTCCAGGAGAATTTGCTTCAAGATTTTGCCAGGCATGGAGGTGAGGCTGACTGCTCTGTAGTTCCCCTGCTTGTCCATTTTCCCCTTCTTGAAAATGAATATATATATAAAAATAATACATGTGTTAGAAGTACGTTCTTTAGAAGGCTTTTCTAAAACATCTAGTTCATAATTTAGAATAGTTCAATATAGCTGTTGATGTAGTCATTCTTAAGACCAAAACTTTGCTAATTGAACAAGTGGGAGATTTGTATTGAAACTTGTCTGAAATACAGAATCATGCAACCCGTGTTAGATGTGGAGAGGCAGCATGGAAGTTATAAGATCAACATGCTAATTACATTTTTTGATAGGCCTATAGCAAATGCCATGGTTTCTAAATTTCCCTTTCCTTATAATTGAAAATTTTAAACTGAACTAGTGTTTCTGGAAGCAGCCCGGGGTAAATTTCTAATATCTGATTGGGTTTCCATTTTTATTTTATTTACAGACAACTTTGAGACGTTACCGTCTGAGAAGCTTGAAATTGATTTTTTTGCCTGTGAAAACTGGAAAATATTCAAAAATCAGTATCAGGTAAAACAAATAGGTTTTTTTTTTTTACCCTTTTTCATTTCATCTCCGGGAGAACTCAGTTAAAGCTGGCTTAGTTGGGGGAAGTGGGGTGGGCAAAAAGTCCAGATAAAAAAAATATTTCAGGATGTGTCATTATTCAGTATTTTTTCTAACACTGTTATAAAATAGGAGGTAGCTGCTGAAGCTGTCAGGGCTAGCATGGACACTAACATGTTGTTACCCATGGCTTCTTGTCTGTCTTTATTCTCACTGGCCAGGGAAGGCACACCATCTTCTCCCACCCCGTCATGGGAGCAGGCCCAACACTTCAGGTATAGTCAGAAAACGGGGGTTGGTTTATTCTCTTGGTCCAGCTCAGGGTTGTAACAACACTCATTGCTTCATTTGATTCACAGGTCTTACTGTCCTTTTTTATTTTTCCTGGCCTTCCTTTTCACCACGCTTTGCCTCAGTTTCTCTATACCAGTGCCCTTCCAAGAGAGCAACCCACATGTAATTATTCTTTCCCCCACTGGTCCAAGATGTTCTACATCTGTACCAGAAATTGGTCTTTCTGATGCTGTTACCTAGGCTATCTGAGCTGTATATAGTATTTTTTGGTTCCATTGCCTTGGTACTGTCAGCTTTGCAGGATTATGCTCCCCAAAAGATGCTCCATACTCCCCTCCAGTTGATTGTGGAGTTTGACAGTTACTTGCTTAACTCCTTCTTGGCCACCTGTGAGATCCAGCCATCCTCCATGTCAATAAGGAACTTTTTCTCATGCCATGTCTGGTATTTTTTATGTCGTGTTCAGTAAGTTTAACCTCAACTCAGGGCCTACTCAAGGACTGAGTATTAACAAAAGGTATTTGTAAATATGGGAGAAAAAACCGCTTATCTTTATCCGTTATAAATTTTAAAAACATTTTATGAGTGCAGTTTCTGGAATGCTATTTTGAATCTCCTTAGAACTTAGTCTGGTCACTGAGGTTAGCCATGTGAATAGAAGATGCCAGCTATGGGTAGACAGAGGAAAATGCCTAATTCATACATGGTGCAGAGCTGATGTTCTATGAAAGCATTTATTTTGCTGGCAAGACTGCTCTTCCCTGTTTTTCATTCTGACTTGTGAGCTATTGTTTGGGCAGCTGAGCAGAAAGAATTAGGGAGTGCAGACAACTAGGAATGAGAAGAGAGCAGCAGAGTTGTAATGATTGATTAGGTCAACCATGTTGCTGGGAAAATGCTTAGCAAACTGTAGGCTGAGTACATCAGATGTCACCAAAAATGTGACATCAAATGGGAAAAATATTGAAACAAATAATTCCCTAAGGAGAGGTGATAAAGCCTACGTCCCTCAAGAGCCTGGGTTAGGTTCTTTGATGTCTAATTGTGCACATGCTCTTGTGTAAGGAGTTGTCACCTGGCAGGGGCATTCATAATCTTTTTCCACTATTAATGATCTGATGTCTTGTGAAGGCTGCAGCATGAGTACAGCCATTTTTATGGTAATACTGGTAGGGTCAGATCTACAATGAGGCCACTTAAGTTGGCCCAGTAAAGATAGTAAATTTTCGTGAGTTTCCTAGACTGGTCAAATCAGGCTGGAAACTGGTAACTAGTAGAGAAGTTTCTGGGAAATGTCTTTAACATACATGTGTAGACAGATTGCATAAAGTTCATTTCCATAGGAAATAATTCAATCTGCAATAGCTTATTTTTTAGCATTAAGTTTTAAAACTCACCTCATTTGGTGAATGGTAGAAATTAACCATATCCAAATATAAATTACTAATCTCAAAACATCAAAAATTACTGTAATTTTGCTTTTTAGAGAATGACATAAAATAAAATGTAAAACATTGCATAGTATTCCTTCAGTTTTATGTTCTGCTCCTCCATTAAAGCCAAATATTGACTATTTTAATTGCTATGTTACGGTAGTCAAGGAGCTGTTATTAATGTTCTGCTGTCTGACTGTTCAGTAATACTGACTGTGGTAACAGCCTCATACGGGGAGGGATTGTTCTTATCTACTCATCTTGGCCATTGATGATGCAGTGCTGAACATGTGGTCGGATGGTGTATCCTTACACCATTTCATCATCATTTCATAAGGTGGCCAATTTGTTGAAATATTCAGTGCTCAAGGCAAGAACCCAGGAGCAAAATGGAAGATTTCTGTCAATCCCATCAGCTATATGAAAGTATGTTTTTTTAGAGAAACTTATAAAAGGTTTATAAAACAAAAAAATATGAATGAAGGTTAAAATTAGAAGGTAATGAGGGCTTTGACCTGACAGTGTAGTTGGCACTTGCAGTTCTGTCATTATGACAGACTAAATGACTGTTTAAATTAGTTCTTTGTGCCTGCTTGCAGACTAAGTTGGTTGCAACATAGTTTTACAGTTTAAATATTTAGGAAGTAATTTCGCTAATCCGCTATCTAATGGGTTGACTTAGGCCCACTGGATCACTAGTGCTGTTTGTCAGCATTATTTGTTCATAAACCATGCAAGTAAAGAACATAATCCATTAAAATAGATTGCCATCATCATGTTTGGACTCCTGTCATACTTGCAGTGCAATCTGCCATTTGTGATGTAAAAAATTCAGCTTTGCATGTTAGTAGTGTGGTTGATCATGAGAAAAACTCTGTCACAATGCTTATGTTTGGTTATTGTTCCTTTCTGTAGGAATATAATAAAGAAGTAAAAGGCTTTGTTTAGTACTTGAAGGAAACAGTTGAGTCAAAAAAATGCAGCTACCAAAGGAAACTAGACAAACATATAAGTATCAAAGAATTTAATGTCTGTGATGTTGTTCTGATTATTAAATCAATCTTGTATTGTAATATAAAACTTGCCTTACTTTGGGCATAATTCAGTATTAGCAAAGTGGTTTTTCATTAACTTTTTAGATGGTCAGATACAAATAAGTAAAAGGTATAGAAATTAAAGTAATGGCTGCAGGGAAGATCCTTGTTGATAGATGCTGTCCTAGCGCTGCTGGGTTCACTTCTGTACCTGATCCTGCTACAGACTGATGCCTGGCAAATGTCTCACTGCCTTCAGCACTTCAGTCAGTGATTCTGTTGGCATTATAGAATATGAAATAGGTTCCTCTCCCCTATCTCATTTTACTTTTTAGAAAAGGCATTTACTGTTACCTTAATTATAATAAATACTAGTTCAGTGTATATTTC
The DNA here is from genome assembly GCA_028858755.1 of Ara ararauna. Lineage (NCBI taxonomy): Eukaryota > Metazoa > Chordata > Aves > Psittaciformes > Psittacidae > Ara > Ara ararauna. The sequence goes on from CM054385.1 coordinate 15,873,477, forward strand.
TGAGAAATACAACTTTTTTTATTGACAATGTTACAATAAACTATTACATCCTAAAATGAAGATTGAGAGTTAGTGTTGCGGATTATCACTGCTAAGATTAGTTTAAAATTTAGCTAACGCTGTAATAATACGTTTAAATTTACATCTGTTACTACTCAGTCTCTTCACCTCTTGGGGTATATGTACCTCAGTAACGTCAAGTGTACAATCTCCCAGTTGTACTGTAATATGTGAGCACTCTTCTATGTCAGGGACAACAGGTAATGGTCCGTGGTGAAACAGACAAAGATAGAAAAGTACTGCTTGTCTGCTTTGGCTGCTTCCCAGAAAGTCCTGCTTTGGTTCCTACTCAGAAAGTTCTGCTTTAGAACTCCCCAGAAAAGTCTCGACCCTTGGAGACTTTCTAGGTATTGCTGGCCACTTCTTCCAATGTAGGCTGGCCCCCTGCATCAGAATGAGTGTGCATTTTTGTCAGTATAAAAGCCTAAGCCTCATGCGATGCAGGGGAGGCAGAACCTCATACCGCCCAGGTCAATGTTGCTTCTGCGGGGACACCCGCTAAGGTTGAGCCTGCCACCTTGCACCACGATAATGCGTTTCAGAGCTGTTTTCCTGATCGTCTTCACTGGGTCCTTGGGGTTGGTAAGATAACCAAATATCAGAAGTATCCTTTGCTGTATTCTTTATTGCCTCTATATTTTCATATATTAATAAACTAGTTGTGAGTTCTCTATTTGTCTCTTGTTTCCTCTCACCTGGAATCCTTGAACTCTGGAGCATCTTCCAAAGTAAAAGATGCTATATATACAAATATAATTTGAAATTTTAGTGTTACTTGACCCACCAAAGAAGAAAGTCCTCTTTTTAAGGAGCTGATGTTGCTGTGGAGTTTTAAGTCCATGAAGAGCAGCCCATCCCCTCCCTGACAGAATAACTAAGGAAACAACATATGGTTGAATTCAGACAGCTTTGTGCTGTCTGTTTTCCCTTGATGGAAGCTACCTGAATCCCGAAAGATTTCTTGTGCTTGTTCCCTCAGTTAAGCTCCTTTTGCTTTTGTTCTAAAGTCGGAAGCCTCCACTGAGCGTTGTTGTCATGATCTGAACTGCATTTTTACCCAAGGATGTTCTGAAGTTAATAACATGTATATTGTCACAGACATGGGCATAAGTTTGATATGAGTATATAATTTTGATAGGAAAGCATTACTTCATTTTAAATTCAAATGGGAGATTTGGTGCTCTTGGAATACAAGAATTGTAAGTAAAAAAAGAAAAAATAGTTGCCTTTTATTTTCATGAGAATTCCACCAAAGCCACAGGTTGGACTTGCAAAACACCACTTGAATTGGTTTTCTTCAGGTTTTTATCATGTTCTTATGATGCATGAACCTTGGGAAATAGCATTGTGGGGAATATAGCTGTATGGTACAAAATTGAAATGCTTGATGGTGAAATGGGCATCTGCACGCACACAGCACGTGGATTGATTTTTCCCCCCCCTATTTTTAGTGGGACTGATCCAGTGATTTCTGATACTTCAGATTTTTGTGCCACTGGGATGAGACTTCTCCTGTGAGTTACTGTAAGATGCATAAAATTTCCTTGAATACTTAGTGCCTGTTTGTAGCTGTTAATTGTGGTAGCAGACTTTGCATTAAAGCACAGGGACTTATCAAGTCAATAAGGAATTAACCTAATGCAATAGTTATTTCTTGGATGTTTTGAATACTGACATTCCTTTGAAGACAGAACAAGCTGAAAATCATGAAGGGGAACTTGGGTTATTGTCAGTCTTGGACAGCATTTCCACCCCTAGTGGCACCAGCTGTTAATAACTAGCGCAACTCACTCCGTTTTGTAACCAGCAGAACTAAGATCTGGATTAACAAAAAAAACATTAGGCCATTGGAAACCCTGTGGTGTCCATTATAATGTGAATAATCTATTAAGTCAGGATGGTGTGCTATTTTATGTTGCTGGGTAGTTCTGTTTTCTTCTGTGCCTTTGTGCAAGTAGAGTTATCATGGAATATTTTGTTATTTAACAAATATGCTAGTGTGAATTGATGCCTTTATTAAAATTTCCCGTTGGATTTGTGTTGGGGAATGGTTGATAGAAAACGGGCACAGTAAGATCATAGGCCAACGGATGGAAAAAGCCTGACAGTAGTGAACCAGAGGCTTTGAGGCCTTGGCTGAAGGTTACTAGAGAACGTGTGCCTGAGAGAGTTTGAGGGAGTTGGCAGAAGAGCCTGAGAAGTCAGGATATGTAGGGAGGAACTGATAACTGTAACCTTGAAGCACAGCTGCAAGCTGGAAACCCCCTGGAACACAACCAAGAAGAAGATCACAAAGGGGGGGGGTGGGCGGGATGTGAATGCAACCTTTGAGCTGTAACCAAGCACATACCAATCATGTAACCAATCATGTATCAATTAGTAGCATAAGTAGCCAATCATATGTTAGCAAGTGTGCCTGCATAGAGGATATAACTGGAACCCTCAGATGAAATAAACTGTGTCTGTTGAACGATCACATTGATTGTCTTCATTCTCCCACCACAGAGAGCAGGCAGAAGAGAGCCTGCCGCAGGCAGGCAGAAAGAGCCTGCATCCTCGCCTACCCCGCAGGCAATAGGAAGCCTGCGGTCCCCAGTTGCGGACAGGCAAAGGGAGCCTGTGGTCCCTGGTTGCAGCGGATTTGTAACAATCCATGCAGGAATCTTAATGGTTTGTGAGTTAGTGAGCATTTATAACCTATGTCATGTTGGTAAAATCACACATTCCTCTGTGTCATGCTTAATTTTTCACATGAACTTTGAATCTGAACATTGATAAAATCTTTGAAGGATAAATTATTTAGCGCATATCTTCACCAGAGAATATTTCAATTTATGCACGTTGCCTCTTACCCATTCTTTCAATGCTGCTGAGGAGAGTCTGGCTCAGTCTTTACTCCCTCCCATCAGGGATTTATACATATTAGTGAAATCCCCTTGAACCTTCTCAAGGCTAAAACAATCCCAGCTCCCGCAACCTCTCCTGTGTCAGATGTTCTAGTCTCTTAATCTTCATACCTCCTGTATGAAGATAGGATGAGCAAGTTGGGGCTGTTCAGCCTGCAGAAGAGAAGGTTGCATGGAGACCTCATAGCAGCCTCCCAATATCTGAAGGGAGCCAATAGGGATGCTGGGAAGGGACTCTTCATGAGGGACTGTAGTGATAGGACAAGGGGTAACGGGTTCAAACTTAAACAGGGGAAGTTTAGACTGGATATGAGGAAGAAATTCTTGACTGTGAGGGTGGTGAGGCACTGGCATGGGTTGCCCAGGAAAGTTGTGAATGCTCCATCGCTGGCGGTGTTCAAGACTGGATTGGCCATAGCCTTGGGTGGCATGGTTTAGTGTGAGGTGTGCCCTGCCCCTTGCAGGGGGGTTGGAACTGAATAATCTTAAGGTCCTTTCCAACCCTAACTGTTCTATGATTCTATGATTCTATGATTATCCTGCACTGTACTTGCACCAGTATACCCATGTCTTTTCTACCATGGAGCTGAGTTCTGGACCCAGTGCTCCAGCTGTGGTTTTACCAAGGCCGAGTAGGGAGGAAGGCTCGCTGCTCTGGGATTGCTGGCAACGCTTTTCCCTGTGTAGTGCAGGATGCTCTTGGCCTTGTATGCTGGAGATGTGCTTTGCTGGCTCATGGTCAACTTGTTTTCTGCCAGTAACCAGGACTCTGAGGTCATTTTGTACAAAGCTGCTTTCCAGACAATCCACCCTCAGACTCTTCTGCCACATTGGATTATTCCTCCCCATTTACAGGGTTTAGTCCGTAATTTAAAGTTATGACTTTGTATTTTAAATCTAATTTATTTTAGGGATTTTTTTTTCTTTTCGAAATTCATCATAATTAAGGCAGGTGCTTGCTTTTTGCTCACATGTATATTTTACAAGGCAGAAGAATTTTCAGAAATCTTGGGAATAATCAAACACAGTTGGTTGGCATTGTTTTGAAAAACTGGCATTTTCCTAACTCTTTGGAATAACATCTCAGAATTAGCATACCCTGAGACCACAGTTGGAGCTTCTTTTTACTCTGTGAGAAGTGATGTTTTTGTTCATACATAGAAGTTTAGTGGTTTTATAACACAGAGATGCTCTTGATTTATTGAATAAACAGGAACTCTGTGGAATTTCAAACTCTGTAACATACCTGATAAGGTTTAAGAAGTTTTCTGTCAAAGTTTAGCTGGTTACGCATACAGGAATCTGCAGGGGGAAGGGGCTTAAAATGTTTGTGTTCCTAAAGTAGTTGTTGATAAGAAAATTTATTGCAAGACTTGTGAACAAGTGCTGCAGAATATAGATAGTTATACTCTGTTTCCTTTTTTCCATCAGTTGCTTCTGTAAATACAAGTTTATTACTTTCCAGTTTTTGATAACCAGCACATACTGGATTTTACATGCATAGCTAATTTATTCATAGGCACCGTAATAGCTTGAGTTTGTGAATTACAGGCTATCATAATTAGTCATCATTTTAGCTTTGCTGATGGAGATATGACAAATTATTTGTGTTCATCTAAAGACCCAGCATGTTTTCAGATACAGAACAGTAAAATTAATCTTGCAAAACTTAGATCAACCTTTTAAAATTAGAAGTAGGACAGAGATGCTAATTCTATCTTACCTCTGACAGTGTTTGAAGATTCTAGATAGCGACTGAAGGTAAACTTTATTGAACAGATGTAGCTGGAGGGATTATTTGAAATTCTGATGTTTAGTGGCATGATTCTCCTTGAATTCTTTGTGAAGCAGGAGTGAAATACAGAAACATTCTGAAAAGTATTAGGTTATGTTAAATGCCATAACTTGCAAAGGAGATTAACATAGATGTTAACGTAAGCATTTGTTAATAACTCTTATAGTCAGCACTTTCATTAGAGTACTAACACAGCATGGGTGGTAATTCAGGAAACAGATATCCAAAAAGAAAGATACCCCACTCTTAAGAATCTGTAAACATGACAAATCAGCTGACCATTGCTATTTCTTTGGTTTCTTATCTTAAACTGGAGGTGGTGATGATACTATCTAATGCTTCTGAAGCACATACTACTTATGGAGACAATAGCACTACAGTTGCTAAGTACATTAATATACTAGTATACTAATAGTTAAGCATTAGCAGAATATTTTATCTGGATTTTGACCAGGATACAAGATTTCCATTAATAGCAAATTGTGTAGGAGTTGCCTTTTGCTTAATGACATCAACGAAAACCTGCTTTCATGTTTGGTAAACTTCCAGTTTAAGTCATTTATAAAGAGATGAATACTTCCATTTTAAGAACAAGTGAGCCTGGTGAATGAAGCATCCCTTTAGCAGTCCAGTGTTATTTTTTCTAAGTTCGTTTTAAGCGTTGAATTGAACATTAACAAATGGTGAACAGAAGCAAAGTGAATAGGTAATCTGAGAAGATGAGTTTATCTGTACTCTTGGGTAGTTGCCAGCATTTACTTGTAATCTCAGTATAGTTACCATTATGAGGAGAATAGTCAATCAAAGTTGAAGATAGAAAATAAATTTGAAAATTGAATTGGAAGGTAATTTTACTTTCAAATGGTTTGCAGATGTAGATGTTAAGTGTGAAATGAATTCAGTTAATGACCATAGTTGGGAGAGTTATGCACCTGCTGATCACAGGAATATTATTATAAATGAGGTTGATTTTCCTGTTGACTACCTTATTTTTCTCAACATGGTCTCATTACTTTACTATCATGTGTCTGACCCTTAGATAAGTACTCAAGCACAGACATAATAAAAATACTTTAACTCCTATATAGGTTTTTTTAGTACATCTTTGAAAATCAAGGTGTGTGCTGCAGATATTTCTTGCCTTTGTAGGTTTAGCATAGGTTGTTCTTTTTGATAACAGGAAAAAAGTTGAGTTTCGCCATGAGCATTCTTATATCATTTTACAAGTGGGAGTTCTAATGGTCTAATTCCTGTTGTCTGAATTATTCCAGAAGAGTTTCATCAGCCCCTTGGTTTCTTTTCCAAGAAGCAATGTAACTGAAGTCTGAAAATTACACCAACTCTTCTTCCAGGAGGTAAATTATTTTACAGAATTTAAGACCATCTTTATCCAGTTTTGCCTGTTCCTCAAATGTTCCACCTACTTTTGCCTGTGCTATATAAATATCTTTTTTATTTTCAATGTATCTGCTAACATAAAACTTAAACTTCTTTAGGTTTGATTGTAACTGTATGTCTCAGGTTTGCTGCTTCTTTACAGCACACATACCATCACAAGAACAATCTTATTTTAGACTTGCATGACAGAGTCAGATATAAATGCGTGTGTTTTTATCTAAATGGAAGTGTTCAGTATTGCACTTTGGAATATAACTGAGCTGTACTTTTGCTAATGGCCTTTTCATTGCTGAGGTACCTAATATTTTTCAGGAGAGAGAAAGATTAAAATATTAATATAAAAATAGGTAATAAAATTTAAACATATTGAACTAATATTATAAAGTGAATTTAAGTCTTTATTGCCAGTTGTTTGGAGATACACATGACTTCAGTCGAGGCTGCTGTCATTCTCTTGTTAACACCATCTAAAGCAGCATTCTACATCGAGAATTACACAGTTTGAGTTCCAGCAGGAAGAGTATTTGTGCTTCAGCACTCAGGTTATTTCAACTGTGTGGTTCCTAAGTACAGTTGCTCAGCTCTACACATAATGAGGAGACTTAGGGGTTTCAAGCAACCACTACTCCAATTCTTTAGAGTTCTTCAGTGCCTTGATCTCTTATCAAGGTTTAGACAGAGTGGAGATTTCTGAAAACTACACTCATAGTTTTTCCATCAAAGGGCATATGAGAAGCAAAGTGATGAATGGAACTAAGTCTTGAAAAGTAAGATCAAGTCCACCGTGTAAGACACTTTGAGATCTTCTGATGAAATAACTTTTCAAGGACTTGATGGTATTATTCATACATCCATAAATATGTGGTTCTGAAATCTGTTATGTCAAATGATAGCAGTGGAGAAGATGTAATGTTCTTCCACTAGCACACTAGTGAAATTTTTGCCTTTGAAGTGCATGTGACTAGACTAACTGCTAGTCTTGTAAAGTGAAACAGCTAGTAGACTCCTCCACCGTGTTTTTATTTGCCCACCCATGTTATGAAGATTAACAGATTAAACATCGGATGGTCTCCAGGGGAGAGGAAAGAATCAAGAAGTTCTGGAAGGCCGATGGACTTTGTTTGATATGCATGATGATCTTAATGACTGTGAGGAAACAAGAAGGTGCTCTTGTATCTTTATTATGTGTACTAGTAGAACTTTTTGATCTCGCATACTTACAGTATATTTTGTGCTGCCCTTGGCTGAGCTCTCAAATTGCCAAAATACCTCAAGTATGTAACTTGCTCTGGAGTTAATGCCATCCTAAGTTGACCTAAGGAAACCTAAGAAGGTTTTAGGGTCTTTGTCTGCAGATTTGGGGTGGCAACATTTCATTAGCTAAGCTACAAATAGTTCTTACTAATGAAAAAGTGGTTTTAATAACAAAAAAATCTACAGGGCTTTCTCACAATTTCAAAGTAAACCCCAGCATTTAAATATAATGATTATGTCTAACAACACTAACTAGTGACAGAAAGTTTATTGTAATAATTTTTCATCTTCCTGAAGGGGCTGCTAATTAGAGAGGAATACCCATCTGTTAGAAATAGTCTTGTTCAAAAATAATAGGTAAGTTAATCATTACTTCCCCATGCATATTGCAGCCTCTAAAGTAATGTCTGTTCTCTGGTATAATAAGGTAGAACTACTGGGGGATATCAAGGTTGTGCTGCTGTTGTGGTTTAACCCCAATGGGCAGCTAAGCCACACATTGTGCTCTCACTGCCTGCTTGGTGGCAGGGCAGTATAAGAAGTAGAGAAGGCCTTGATGCTGTGTAAGCTGTGCTCAGCAATAGTGAAAGCACCTCTATGCTACCAACACAGTTTTCAACACAAATCTAAAACACAACTCTGTATAAGTTTGAAGAAATTTCCCTCTATGCCAGCTAAAACCAGTGCAGCTGCTTGCAAGACTTGAATGAAATAGGACGTAAAAATGAGCCTCTTTATCAATTTAAAGGAAACCTAATCTTTGTGAGCATGGCTGTGGTCTGTATCTGTTAGAAATGTCCTTGGTGTCATTGTCAGATGACCTGAACAGTGAGCAATAAACATCAGTGACATAATTCACATTTGAAGATGTGTGCTCAGAAAGTAAATCAGATAATGTCTTGTGTCTCTATCTTTAGGCTGACAAGAATCTACATGAAATGGTAGAGGCATTTTTAGGAGAAGAAAGCAAATAATGTTTTTCTAGTTAGCGTGTGACAATGTGTCCCAAGATAACACAAGCTTAAGGGTCAGAAACAAGCATGATTATTAAAGGCTACTGGGTTCTTGGTTCATACAAATTGAACTCTTTTGTAATCTGAAGGGCTGTGGAAAGCTAGTAAAGGGTGTAGACTGTTGAAATAAAATTAGCATGTAAAGTGATTTTCTGTGTGCAGGAATATAACCACCAAGTTTGAATTGGAGAAAGAAATCTTATTACTCATCTTGTAACAACAGTAATTCTCAAAATCTGTATTTGCCATCACTGACACAAAGGTTCTGCATATGAATAGATGTGTTTATGATAAAAAGATATCTTAGTCAAAGATACTGGATTATTGAATTGACAAACATCTGTTCCATTCTCTCCTGCTTTTTCTTTTATAGGATAACTGATTTAGGAAATATTAAAAGAAGATTGTATTTATCAACAATGCACAAGGAGTTGTCTGTAACCCCTCTGCATGCAAAAATTCCGCTGCTTACAATGAAATGCAGAATAGTAGGTGTCTGGGGAATATTTCTTGGACTGTGGTTGAGTGCAAGTTTTTCACCAGAAACACTTTATGTAAGTTTATAGACCCGTTAAAATTACTGTTTGGTTTATAATTCAGTTCCTGCTCCTTCAAGACAGGTGTTTATGTCCTTTCTACTGAGTAGTATCAGAACCACTTAATACTACTACTTTTCTACTCTTGCGACATTGGGAGTTCATTCCCATTTTCCAAGATTAACATTGTTTGTGATGTATTTATTCCTTACTTCCGCTGTCTATTTAGCCTCTGTAATTTCTCTGTATCCCTGATGCTTCTTCATTATGGTGCTCCTTTTCATGTGTACCTTACCATGTAGTGAGCTTTTATTATGCTCACTGGAGCTGCAGGCAGACTGTAGCTGATGGCTACTTTCCTGTGCTTCAGGTTCTTTCAGATTTTGGCACATATAAAGCAATGCGTACGACAAACTAATAAACGTAAGCTCACAGCCTTCATCATCTCCCTGTTCTACTCTTCCACACCCAGCCACAACATAAGATAATAGCCGTCAGAATAGAAAACCTGATGGTTACCACATAACCTTGTAAAGACTCAAATCTGAAATACTGCTTTAGAAAGTCATGTGGAGATGAGAATAGTTAGAGTTCAAATATTTTGCAATATAAGTATGCACCAAGAGAACTAGATAACACCTAGTATACTGAGCAGATCTGGATTTAAGGCTTAACCATGAGAGAGTATTTTACAAAAAAACTCTGAAGTTATGACTTCTTTTAGAGTAGTTTTGGTGGAGGCAGCTGTGATAATTTGGTCGATGTTTTTTTTTCTGGTAGGATTTTTTTTATGAATGAATGTACGTCAAATCATACCCCTGAAGTTCAAGATCCACTACAGTTAAATATTTTTTTTCTTCCGTATAATTTCATTTTGTTGGCCTCGGTGTCAGACTAGCACAGATGTTTCAGGATTAAAGTGTGCGTTAATGTACGCCATGTTAAAAGTCAATCAGAATATGAACTTCAGGTTTGTATTTTAATTTAGATAATAACATTAATCAGAGATCCATCTAAATGCTCTGATCAGTTCTAATGACAAAATATTTTAATAAGCTTAATGCTTGACCAACCTTGAAGACTAGGTCTGTATTTCTTAGTATATCTGAATACAGATCTTTTTTACATGGTTATCTGCCTTTTTATTGTTGCTTTTACTTAAAAGAAGTATGCTGCTTTCAGTGATAGATAGTTTAACTTGCTGTATACACAAGAAGCAGTTTTAAGATGTTATGATACACTGAGATCTTGTTCATAATATACATTTTCTTGATATTTTTCAGTGTGGAAGGGGTGCAAGCTTTGGAGAGGTCATTTTTTTATGAATCTCAGAAAGAAATCATCGAAGAATCTCCAACTCAAGCCTCTGGGGCACTTAAGCTGTAGTAACTTTAACTTATGAAGTAATTCTGAATAGCAAATTCTTTTCCCCAGGAAACCTTTAATGAGTATACATTCTTACAAGTTAGCTGTAAAACATAATGAAGATATGCTAGTTGGGCTGGCAGTCGCTAGGTTATGTATACTAAGTTGCATAAGTGATAGCTGTATGTGCAAATACAGCAATATATTTTTTATTATCAAAATGTGCACTGTTAATTGCAATTTGTGAAAATCTAATACTTAACAGAGCGACGTTTATGGGGAACTCTACACTAATGCTCTTCTGCAATGAGAAGTGTTTGAGTTTTATTAAAAAGTGGTGTTTCTCTTTTCTAGTGGTGCAATATGTGTATTGACTTGGTAGGATTCACCAGTGAAATATTCAGAGGAGCTGCCTTCCAGTCTTTGGATGGAATTAGTATTTCAGCTAACTGTAAGCTGAGAAAGATCTTAACTTTAGAATCCAAGCCTCAAGAAACAGCTGAGAAAGATGGTATGTTGTAATTACTATGTAGTCTTAATCATAACTGTATTATAAAATCAAAAGCTTCTTAGTCATCAGATTATCAGTTTGAAAGATTACATGATTTCATGAAAACTGAAGTGGTAGCACAGCATATTGAATCTGCTAGTGTTGGGCTTTAGGCAACTAGTTAAATGTATGTGTACTCCTCTGTTTTAAACATTCACTTTCTTAGAAGGATTTTGTTGAAGAAATTCTGGCAAGATTTATCAAGTAAAGAGCTTGTTTTCATGAGGGTATATTACGATGATAGAAATCTGGTTTGGGCCAAGAAAAGAGTGTCTGAAAGGAAAAAGAAAAACTTAGTAGCATTTGCTGTTTATTTACTTAGTTTTGGACATTAGCAGTTGATGAAAGATTGCTTCTTTAAATAATCCAAGACAAAACTCTAACAAAACAGTATTACAAGAAACAGAACTATGAAACTATCATAAATGCCTCTCTGAGATCTTTAGTCCATATATCCTAACATGTCCTTGTTCACTGGAACCGTAATATTGTTGGTGAACTGAAAAATGAGATATTATAAAATATAGTTTGACCAGTCTCCAGACTAGCATCATAATCCTGAATTTCTGTTTTCCAAGGGAGAGTTTCATTCCTCGCTGATAGTTGCAGTAATAGAGGGGGAATTGAAAAAGCACAGCTGGCACTTTCTTATTTTAGAGGAGCCTCAGGTATATGGCTCAGCTTCAATTTCACTCAAATTTTCATTTTGTGGCTTTGAAAGAGCACACCTGAAAAAAGGCTTCTGGCTTCTGAAGGATAGGTAGTTAGCTGTATTGTAAGTATAACAAAAAGTATCTTCCATTTGGAACACCTAAATAAGGGAGAGTATGTGATCATTGTGATTACTCCTCTTTGGTGAGGTTGGAAAAGAAAAATTACTTCAAAAAATGACTGCAAAGAGAATTTGGTAAATTCTCAGCAGAAACTGCAGTTAGAGGCCTCACTGACTTTCATTTAATTTAATTCTGTTGGTGCATAGTTTTCTCTCTTCCATTCTGAACAGTTTTTGATATATGCATAAATGTTCTAAATGAATTCCATAATTCAAAAAAGTACTTAATGAGCAGGCAGCTTTAATGAACTGTGTGCATGGTAAAATACTGCAGTTTTAATTTCTAGATTATCAATTCTATGATTATTGCACAGCTGGGGAACATTAGTATTTTCTGTATGTTTATTTTCTTATTGAGGCAAGTCATAGAATGGTTGGAAAAGACCTTTCAGATCGAGTCCAACCGTTAACCCAGCAGTGCCAAGTCTACCACTAAACTATACCCCTCGCTGCCACATCTACATGTCTTTTAAATACCTGCAGGGATAGTGACGCCACCACTTCCCTGAGCAGCCTGTTTCAATGCTTGACAAATCTTTCAGTGAACAAATTTTTCCTGATATGCTGTCTAAACCTCGCTTGGCACAACTTGAAGCCATTTCCTCTTGTTCTAACACTTTTTACCTGGGAGAAGAGACCAACCCCCACTTTGCTACAACCTCCTTTCAGGTAGTTGTAGAGGGTGAGAAGGTCTCCCCTGAGCCTTCTCTTCTCCAGACTAAACCTGCACTGTCATTTTGAAACTTACATACTGTTCCAGGTTCGTAGGATTCCCATGTACGAAGACTGGACACCAAACACAATGTAAACAATCAAATGCTCTAATCTATTTATTGAGTTATTAGTGCAAAGCAAATATATGTATATTAATGCAAAGCAGGTTACCTACATACCAACCTCTGGTTGCATGGGATACCGCCGAGCAGGAGAAGGAGATGGAACATGTTGCCTGGTTGGAGGGGTGGTAGGCAGTGCATTGTCAGGGCATCCCCTGAATCAAGATGCACATCTGGCTTTTTCACTTGTCTGTCCCTGCACAGGTCCTTATATCCCTCCTGGCCTGAAGTGGGAAATTACCAGTTGCAACCTCAGCACACACGTGGCCAGCATATGAACAGATGTTTACTGGTAAAAGACTCCCTTTTGCTAACAGCGGTGTTAACTCCCCTATTTTCAAGGTTATGTTCCCACAACCCATGCCGAACAGTACTTCTCTATTTTTGCATGTTTCACCACAGACCGTTAATCTGTTGTCACTGACACATGCTACCCCATGGTCCGTGGTTGGAACACACCAATATTTTTCCATCCATGCTACAGTTTTATAAGATATACTGTCTGTAAGGGAATGGATTAGCGCTAAAAGACAAGGAACACAACATAAAATACATAAAACCCCAATACCTATTACCACTAATATAACAGCTTTTATCAGCCAGTCCCACCCCCATGTCCATCCCTGAAAGGGGTTCCTACCTGGTGTTTTCTGCTAGCTGGCTAGTGTGGGTCTTTAACTTTTGTATTTGTGCATGTATTGAACTGGAGTAGTCACTTAAATTCATGCAATATAACCCGTCAAGGTCTTCACACCCATGCTTATGTACTAAAAGCAAAAATCAGTTGCTGCTGTATTTTGTTTTGCACTATCAAGGCGGTGAGCACTTTGGCTTAGGTTCTTTGCAAGTTGGTAACAAGTCTCCAGGTGACATGGAGGAAAAGGAAAGCAAAGTGGTGATGACCAGGCTCCAAAACAAGGTTTCACCAATGCATTAGCCAGATACACCAGGAGTCTTGGGAACTGTCATGGGTTCAGCAGTAGCAGTCATTTTTCTCCTTCTTGGTAGCTGGTGCAGCGCTGGTTTTGATTTTGGGCCTGGGAGCAGCGCTGATAACACCAGTGTTTTCAGTTACTGCTTGGTAATGTTTTAGTCTGACCAAGGACTTTCTGAGTCTCATGCTCTGCCAGGGAGGAGGGGAAGCCGGGAGGAATCAGAGACAGGACACCTGACCCAAACTGACCAAAGCGGTTATTCCGTGCCACAGCACGTTAGGCCCAGGATGTAAAACGGAGAGCAGAGACCCGGAAGGGTGGGGGTGCACTGCTTGGTCGGGCTGGGTATAGTGGTGAGCTATTGTATTTTTTCCTTGTATTTGCCTTGTCATTATTATTATTGGTGGTAGCAGTAGTGGTCTTGTGTTATACTTTAGTTACTAAACTGTTCTTATCTCAACCTGTGGGAGTTGCATTCTTTTGATTCTCCTTCCCATCCCTCCAGGAGCAGGGGAAGAAAGAGAGGGGAGTGAGTGAGAGAACGGGCTGTGTGATTTACTGCTTAAACCACGACAGGAACCTGGAGATAGATGTTGTTACTTCCAAAGACATAGTCCTTTGGCTTGCTTTATACCCTTCTCTGCTTAAGGAATCTTAAATCACTCAAGAGCAGCTTCTTGACATTAGCTTTTGAGAATAGAAGATTCAAATATGGTAGTTATTTATATTATTACTTATAATAGTTAATTATGCTAATGATGAAACCTGCTTTAGATGACCCTGCTTGAGCAGGGGATTTAGACTAGATCACCTCTCGTGCCAACCACAGGCTTCTTGTCCTGCCCATCCCTCCTGGATGGCCCTCTTATAACAGAGGAGGCCATCCCTCACATCAAGGCCTGGCAGGGCATGTGTCCCCACCACTCAGCGCCTGCTGGGCTGTAGCCAGCAGCAGAGCTAAAGGTTCTTCTTGGTGGCAAACACGGAGGCCAACCCAGTCTTGCCCTTGACTATGGTAGAAGGTATTTGGCCAACCTCAGTCCTTGCACCTCGTTGTCAATGCAGTTTCACCTGCCTCATTCAGTAACAAATCGCTGCTATGGCAAAGCACACACAGATTTACCTTAGCAGCATAACTAATACAGTGTGCACCAGCGCATTGAAGACGCTGGCGGCAGTGGGGGACCAGCCAAAGAAAATTTTCCACCAGTGGGGTTCTCCCACCTTCTTAACACTACCATTATATTAGCATCCTTCTAGCTTCTGCCTTAGCATTTTCTAGCAGCTGCTGTAAATTTGCATACTCTAACATCTCTTTTACAAGTGACAAATCCATACGATACAAGTAGTTTCTTGTTAGCAACTGGCTAGTAAATACAGGTGATTTATACACAAAGTCACAGCCTCTAATCATAGCTATATTGCAAGCACACATATTCAAGTCATTACTTTTCAGTTGCCCCCAGGTGATGTTTTGCAAATCATCTTTTTTTCTCTTCCTCTGTCTCATTCTGCTGGGGGTCTTCAAGGTCAGCTCCTGCAGCTGAGGCATCGTGTTCTTCAGCTTGTCTGTCCAGCTCATGGTATGACTTGACAAACTTTGCAGGCGGCCACCACTGACCTGTAGGTAGGAGGACACAAACATAGCTGCTCCCCCCGGTTATCCATTCCACTGGCCCTTCCCATTTCTGCAGGCCCAAAGGATCACAATACCACATTTGTCTTTAAGCCACAAGGATGTGCACCCATGGCAAATGAGGATTGAGCTGTTGACTGACAGTCAGGGCAAGACCTGTCAAAATCTGCTTTGCTTGAGAAGAAGACAGGATAAGCTGTCTCCTTAAAGCAGAAGCATTCTAATGAAAAAAAAGAACATGAAGCAGCTGCAGAAGTAAACTGCACAGTGTTAACAGTCAAGGAGTCACCTGTGTCATTACCCACACTTAAAGGGCTAGGCAGGTTGGAATGTGACCTAATATGACCAATAAAACAGAATAATTAATGCAGCAGCCAATACAGAAGCCCTATGAGCCTCTGCTCCAACATCCTGACGTGCCCCAATCAACTGGATAAATTTTCCTCTGACAGCGGCTAACACAGCCCCGCAATCCCCACCTGCACCCTCATGCACTAGTCGAAATAAAAGTGCACAAGCAGCCCTGTGGCCATCAATCTGCCTTTGTACAGCATTGTTCAATTGGTCTTTAAAAGACACACAGGGTTCCTGAGAAAACCTGGTGAACACCCGTGAAAGAAGTAGTCTCATCCCTGATCCAGGCACTTGCCTCCAGGCCCAAACAGCCACACAGGCGGCCTGCTGAAACACCAGAGGGTTTAGATCTGAGCTATGAAGCCAAACAGAAACTGCATCAATCACAGTGACTTCTTCAGTCACTATAAATTCCGTTCTATATACAGTCACCCCTCAGGCTGTTTCCCAGCCCAATCTTGTGCCCGTGCACACAAACAGTCCCTGGCCTGCTCAAGACTCAGGTGCACTATCAGCTCTTCTTCTTCTTTAATTATCCACACAGTGGGAACAGAATGGCTTGCAGTTTTTTTTATCTCCTCCTTTCCTACTCTCGCCTTATCATGAGCCGCTTTGTCCAAGCCCAGCCCCAGTAAATCCCCTAATTGGCTTAGCTTTTCAATCACCTGTTCAATGGTGTTTCCTTGTTCTGATGGTAATATAGGTATAAGATACACCTTCCATTCTGGTGGATATCCCTCTAAAAGTGTGTTCCGTGTTCTGGGAATTAATGGCTGTTTCATATAAAGCTCGGGAGATCCCACTAAGGCGGCTAGTTTCATGCCCTCTCCTTTAAGTAATTGGCAGGCTTGCCACAGAGTGGTCCAACCTCTCGGGTTTCATCACGGACCATTATCTGTTGTCACTGACACACATCCTGTCTTAAAAGTGAAAATTGCAACAAAATTTTCAAACTGGTATAATCTATTGAATAGTTATAACCATATGAAGTAAAGCATGTGGAACATAACAAATAACTTTAATTTAATTCTCTTGGGTCATCTGAGTGAAGTAAGGTTCATGTTTTTTGATTCTGTCTATGTGTGGCGTTCTTGTTACACCATGTGAGCCGACAGATGTTATTCCTCCGACCTGCCAGCAAAATAAAGATGTACCAGAAGTTACACAATTGCTGAACCTGACTAAAATTTACAAGTTGGAAATAAAATGCAGGACACATCCAGTAACACTGCAAGAAACAGGTATTCCGTTGCATTAAACTACTGTGAATATGATCTGTACTGTGTGTACAAATAGTGTGGGTTTTTCAGTGAAAGAGCATGGTAAGAGTTCCGGTGCTTTGCGAAGTATGGCAACTCTAGCGTAGGTGTACTAACGTGAGCACAGATGCATGTCTGTCCTATAGTTTGAGATCTGTGGGCAGCCTGAACACTTCTAATAAATCAGTGTTGAAAAAAGAAGGCATGCTAAGGCACATGAAAAACACCAAGGTGCTTGGTGACAGCCATCATGGCTTCACTAAGGGGAAATCCTGCCAGACCAATCTGGTGGCCTTCTATGATGGGACTACAGAACTGATGAACAGGGGTAGAGCAGTTGATGTCATCTACCTGGACTTGTGCAAAGTGTTTGACACTGTCCCACATGTCATCCTTGTCTCTAAGTTGGAGAGATATCAATTTGATAGGTGAACCACTGGGTGTACAAAGAACTGGTTGGATGGCAGCACGCAAAGAGTTGTGCTCAATGGCTCAATGTCCAGCTGGAGACCAGTAACGAGTGGTATCCCTCAGGGATTGGTATTAGGACTGGTCTTGTTCAACCTCTTTGTCGGTGACATAGACAGTGGGATTGAGTGTGCCCTCAGCAAGTTTGCCGATGACACCCAGCTGTGTGGTTCAGTTGATACGCTGGAGGGAAGGAATGCCATCGAGAGGGGCCTTGACACGCTTGTGAGGTGGGCTGATGCCAACCTGATGAAGTTTACCCATGCCAAGTGCAAGGTCCTCCACCTGGGTGGGAGCAATCCCAGGCACACATACAGGTTGGGCAGAGAAGAGATTCAGAGCAGCCCTGTGGAGGAGGACTTGGGGGTGTTGGTTGATGAAAAAAAGAACATGAGCTGGCAATGTGCACTTGCAGCCCAGAAAGCCAACCGTATCCTGGGCTGCATCAAAAGGAGTGTGACCAGCAGGTCGAGGGAGGTGATCCTGCCCCTCTACTCTGCTCTTCTGAGGCCTCACTTGGAGTATTGTGTGCAGTTCTGGTGTCCTCAACATAAAAAGCACATGGAACTGTTGGAACAAGTCCAGAGGAGGGCCACAAGGATGATCAGGGGACTGGAGAACCTCCTGTATGAAGGTAGGCTGGGAAAGTTGGGGCTGTTCATCCTGGAGAAGAGAAGGCTGCGTGGAGACCTCATAGCAGCCTTCCAGTATCTGAAGAGGACCTGTAGTGATGCTGGGGAGGGACTCTTCATGAGGGACTGTAGTGATAGGACAAGAGGTAACGGGTTTAAACTTAAACAGGGGAAGTTTAGATTGGATATGAGGAAGAAATTCTTTACTGTGAGGGTGGTGAGGCACTGGAATGGGTTGCCCAGGGAAGTTGTGAATGCTGCATTGCTATCAGTGTTAAAGGCTGGATTGGACAGAGCCTTGGGAGGCATTGTTTAGTGTGAGGTGTCCCTGCCCCTGGCAGAGGGGTTGGAACTAGATGATCTTAAGGTCCTTTCCAACCCTAATTATTCTATGATTCTATGATTCTGAATCCCACCTTTTCCATCATTTCATTGATTAGAATTCAAAACATACCAAAAATACCACTTCCTCACTCCCAGGTTATTACTTTTTTTGTAAATCCAGTTGCACATAACTATCTGTACTTTTCCTTTTTATTTAAGTTATTCTGTAGATCCATTTACAACAGTAAATATCCTAAATATGTGCAAGAACTTCTTTAAAAAGTGGGTTATAATGGATTTTAAAATGAGAGTATTTTGTATGCTCCATTGATACGCTTCATGGAGAACTAATTTTTCCCCTTTCAAAACACTGAATTGGTATTTTCTGCTTAAACTTGAGAAGTGCATAAGCAGCTCGCTGCAAGAGCTTAGAAAAATACACAGGTGAACTCTGTCTGTATAGGCTCCCTCTTTCCTCTATACTTTTGTTACGTTACTATTGGCTTCTGTATAAAACACAAGGCTAAGCCTTTAATTTGGCCCATAGAATAATTGCAATGTCTTACTGAAGTTTTTAATGTACCATCTTTTATGAGTCATGGATTGATCATACAAGGCACTAGATCATCTTTAGAGAAGGAAATAAGTCTGAAGTAGCTTAGAAGCGGGTCTGAACAAGCAAATTCATTTCAGAATCCATTTCCAATGCATCTTAGTCAGTGTAGGCAATGTTAGAAGCTGTGTGGTAGGTAAGGAAGACACATTTGTATTCCACTGTGCTCAGTATCTTCTCAGTCTTGAGATTTCAAAAGGAGCGTGACCAGCAGGTCGAGGGAGGTGATCCTGCCCCTCTACTCTGCTCTCATGAGACCTCACTTGGAGTATTGTGTGCAGTTCTGGTGTCCTCAACATAAAAAGGACACGGAACTGTTGGAACAAGTCCAAAGGAGGGCCAACCGGATGATCCGGGGACTGGAGCACCGCCCGTATGAAGGTAGGCTGGGAAAGTTGGGGCTGTTCAACCTGGAGAAGGCTGAGTGGAGACCTTATAGCATCCTTCCAGTATCTGAAGGGGGCCTATAGGGATGCTGGGGAGGGACTGTTCATGAGGAACTGTAGTGATAGGACAAGGGGTAATGGGTTCAAATTTAAACAGGGAAGTTTAGACTGGATAGGAGGAAGAAATTCTTTACTGTGAGGGTGGTGAGGCACTGGCATGGGTTGCCCAGGGAAGTTGTGAATGCTGCATCACTGGCAGTGTTCAAGGCTGGATTGGACATAGCCTTGAGTGACATGGTTTAGTAGGAGGTGTCCCTGCCCCTGGCTGGGGGGTTGGAACTAGATGATCTGAAGGTCCTTTCCAACCCTAACTATTCTATGATTCTATGATTCCCATCTTCAGTATTTGGATTCAGTAAATAATGATTTCCACCATTTCTCTTAAAATGCTCTGAAAACACATGTACAAAGTATTGACCAAAGGAATAACATAAATTGCAGGGAACAGTAACTACTAGTGAAGCTTAATACTATAAAAGACAAGACTGTCACAGCCAACAATAGTATTTAAGGTGTAGCATGTCATGAAACTCTAAAGAAAAATAACTCTGAAAAAGTATTTTTTGAGAACAACCTTGATAATATGAAAAGTTTAAGAAAATGTCTCCTTTTCTTCTGTTTTTACCACAATATGGAAAAAACAGCAGCATGATAAAGATTTTATCATCCGCACTGAGCTACCATGCTGATGCTGGTTTAAATTGTTAACTTTTTCCCTCTCTTTATATACTTCATTAGTAAAGGCATTACAGCACCTGAAATTAATAGCAGGGGATTTAAATTTTTGCATAGAGTAAGACCCTTAATACATTTACTTCTATAAATTACATTCAGCTTTTTTTAACATGCACCCTTTTTTGTAATACTAATGGGCAAATAATATTTTTAAGGGCATTATTGCTCTACAAGCAGTAAAGCCAAAGTTCCTTTGTGAAGTTTGATTCTAAGTTTGCTTTTGAAATAGCAGAAGAAACTCTGGAATTCAGTTTCTCAATGTCTCTATTCAAAAATCAATGCTTCTTGTCTGGATTGTCAAAATAGAAGGGACTGTAAAAGTTAAATGAGTACAATAGTGTAAATGATAGATCTAAACAGAATAATGAGTGTTCATTTAAAACACAGCTCAGGTTTTATTGTCCAGACTAGAAAGATCTATAGCTTTTAGGTATGTGTAGTAAAATAATTAACAATAACATCTTTGACCTGCATGAAGAGGAAATGCATTCAGTTTAATCTTTATTTCTAATCCAATTTTAAGAACATAGCATGTATTCTTTCAGACATGTTTTTTCAAATTGCTGAAGTTGGCCTTTTTGAAAATGGAAGCTTTGGTATATTTAAGTGCATTTTAATTGTAAAATATTCTTTTTATCTACTAAACTTTGTTTCTTTGATAATCGAAAGCCTAAATTATTTTTAGTATCATCATCTTTTAATGACACATATTAGTTCATTATGCCATCAACACTCTGTTATGGGTAGATGTAGGCAATTGCAGTCAATTAATGTGTTCATAAAGAGAGATTTTCATGCGAGTCATATTTTGTAAGTGGAGCTAACAACATTACAAGGTAGTCAGCAAATTAAATGAATTGATGTTAAACCAAGACAGGTCATCTAATCCTAGTGAAATGGCAGCTGTCAGCTGCAACCAGATGTCACATCAGGAAAAAGGGAGAAGGTAATGAGAGAAAGTGGCTTCTTTTGTGCTTATTAGTACAGTAAATTATGTTATTTGGTGGCTAATGCATGATACCTTTTTCATTTCCTTGATGACACTGAAAATAAAGCTCATTTTGAAAGAAGATTAAATAAGTGTATGAGAAATTCTTAGGAGAATCAACGAAACGTTTTGTTTCTACTTCATTGCTTTGTGGAGGTGTCAGATCTCTAAAGTGAGATAGCAATTTAACACTGAAGTTATAGCAAGAAAAAATCTTCAGACATTGTAAAATAATGTGAGGCTACCCTTTTTATCAGTTCTGGAAAGGAGAATTCACTGTCAGTCTTGGGAGTATTAAAAAACAGGAAACCAGGTATTAGATGCAGTTCTGCATCCACGTGATAAAATGAATGTATAATCCTTTCCGTGTTCTTCCTTTCTGTTGGAACATTCACCTGTGTTCCATGTTTACTTTTTGTTTGTTGTCCAGAGTGGTTGGAGTTTTCTGTGCTTGAAACTAATTATCAAAATGTATCTGTGTGTTAAACAGTAAAAAAATCGTGCAAAGGGTAGAAGGTTTTAACAGGAATAGAGTATGTTTGCAATATTAGAGATCAGCCCTGGTAGTACAGTAGATTCAGTGATTTCATAAAGCAAGCATCATGTAAATAGTTCTCCTCTGAGCTGTGAGTGATACCTCGACAGTCTTGCTTCAGTTTTGCTGTTTTGTTATTTATTTATTCTGTTATTTATTAATCAGGGTAGATTTTCCTTCCTGTCAGAAATTATGGTTTCATTAGTTCTAAATAAATAATGCAAATTATTTTGTTATAATTACCCCATTTTAGAGGAAGCTTGTATGTTGAAACATGTCTATTAAATGTGCATTTGCTACTCCTACATATTTCTAGGGATTGTGCTATAAGGGAACGTAACTTTTATAGATGTTTATTATTCATAATTATTTTCTCTCAGTTGATTTGAAGAAATGAATATTCATTCTCTGTAAGTAGTGCAGTTCTTACAGAACTATTATTTTTCTTAGATAGCTCAATTAATAGAAGACAGCACAATATACGCACAGGTGAAACTCAGGATGTATCACATACTGCATTTGGATCAAAGATCCTTGGGCCACCTCCATCTTCAAACAGAGGAGTCAATACAAGGGTATCTGGAGAGGTAAGGAGGCTTAAATTACAACAGAACTGCTGGCACTTTTGTAAAGGAAGAGAATGACAAGCAGAGGAGTCACACTAAAATTTTTTTTAAGAACTGTGGGATTATGTCCAGGGTATTGTGTTTGGTTGTGAACCTCCAGAATTAGAGATACTGTAACATCCAGTGGAGGGCAAGTGAAATGCTTGGGTGGCTACAGCATGTGGCATGGGTTTGTTCAGCCCGCAGAAGAGAAGCCTGCAGGAGAATCTAGTTCCTACTTTCAACTAATGCACAGTTGAAGAGAAGACAGGCCAGGATCTTCTAAGAGGTACAGTGAAGAGACAAGAGTCCCAGATCTGCAGGGAAGCTCTGACTGGTTGCAACGATAGCATGGTTCAGTACTGGAGCAGCATCACAGGGAGATTGTGGAATTTCAGTGCTTTCAAAGATAACAAAACTTAACTGGAAAAGGCTGATCTATTTTCAGCATTATGCCTGCAGAGTTCTCTTCCGATTGAAATCACTCTGATTTCTTATCCTTCTTACTTTTCTGAATTTATTGTTCTAGTCTGATGAAGTTTTTTTATGTGTAAATAATTTTCCTTATGATGAGAGCTGTGATGCAGAGCAGAAACTCTTCATTTCAGTTTCCTGAAAGATCATACTTTTTAAAAAAAAAATATTTGGAAACATTTTATTTTTCAAATAAGCTTAATTTAAAATGCGTATTTACCTTTGAGTATTTTGAAAGCTGTTACATTTCTCTCTTTCAGTAAGAAAGTCATGTCTTTCAAGGTAACAAAGACTCGCAGTTGGCAAAAGTAATAAATCTTCCCGACTTCGCGGCAAGGGAAAGGGAGATGAATCAATACAAGACACTGAGAGACTGGAGTTGTTCTCACCATGCAATGATTCTTTAGATCAAGAAGTCAAAAGAAATACTCAAACAACTAAAGATGTATGTCAGAGCATAAAGTGAAGAACATTTTAGAGTTCACAAGCTGCCAGAGATTTTGCATGATTTTGACTTCAGAGTGTAAGACTTAATTCTGGTTTTCTAATCCTATATCTTACCTTGTTAATTACTGAAGACATTTATATTAAATCATGGCTTATTCTCCTGTATGAGCTTGAATAAATACTTGTTCTCTCTGTGAGTGTTTCAGCCAGGGATCACAACCTGCTGGCAGGAGCAAGCCTAATCCTTTTTGCATAATGCTGTGTATGTAATTGAGCTGCTGTAGTGACTCTTGATTATTTTGCAGACTTCTGCGAGCCTTTTTTTATAACTGCTATGGTTTGCCTTTCTTCTATGCCTAGTGTTAAATTTTTACTTTCTTGTGACTGTCATATTCCTGCTGCCCTACAAGATTCCTGGGCTGTTTGGAAGATGTTTATATCCCAGGACAAAGCTGGGTATGCTGTTTCTTCATGCCTGAAGTAAGAAAAGCACACAACATGCATGTTCACAGGTATTTCATAAGCTTCTGGGTTCTATCTCAGACCCTGCAATTCAGACTCAGGATAGCTCTAGGAGTGGAAGAGTAGATTTTCAGCTTGACTCATCACAAGGACCATCAGCAGACAAGAACAGTCATAGAAAATTATCTTTAAAAGATGCAGCCAAAACCACATGGAAGATAACCAGTGGAATGGTGCTCATATTATGTTATTTTATATTAAAGTTCTGTGTGGTGTGGAGGTCTGACTATCTGTTATAAATTTCAGAGCAACCAGAAGCAGTTAATAGAAAATACAAATGTATGTGTTGTGGAAGATTATGGAAATCAAACACCTTGCAAGAGCATTGCTTTTAAGCATTGATAAAGATTTGCAGGGTTAAGCAGAGTACCAGAGCAGTGAATGAATAAAAAAAGAAAAATCCCATGCTCTCTTGATTAAAGGGGAAGAACTAAAAATAATTTATTCTTTAAATCCGTATTAAATTTAACACTAAAGACTCCAACATCACATGTATGAGAAATTTTACTTGTCCCAGATAAGATTTTATGATATTAATTGTGGTACCCATGTATTATCAGGGGGATTTGGTTTTGTTTTTATAGTTCAGTGGTGAAATTCTTTTTTCTTCTCCATAGAAGGACACATCATCTTATGTTGTATTTCCCTTTCACATCTATCTGTCAAAAGGTGTGGGTACTTTTTATCATGCAGTGTCAACTTGCTTTCTTTATATATGCCTGGAAAGTACATGATGTGGCAAAAAAGAATACTTAATTTTATGAAAAAGTAGTGTTACTTTCTATTAAAAGGTGTAGCCTTCATTAATCAAAGAAATTCTCCTTCATATTGTGGGTTATTTCCATTTTATTTAATCTTTGGGATGTTTAGAAGGAATTGTGAACTGGGACAATGTCAGTAATCCATACTTGCTGTTAGGGGTTTTTTGCTGTTTTACTGCCTGTGTTTGTGAGAATGAAAACTGTTGTAACACCGTAAACCCCAGGATTGATGTTCTAGTAAGGAAACTGCCAACAACTGATCTTGCCTCATAGTCAACAGCCACAAGCCTTGTTCAGTGGTGATGACTTATCCAAAAGCATAGTCCTACCACTTAGAATTATAGAATCAACTCGGTTGGAAAAGACCTTTAAGATCGTCAAGTCCAACTTCTGACAAAGTGCTAATATACCTATGACAAGTCAGTGACACAAAACCACATTCCCCAAGCAAAATCAAGCCCATGTGGTCTCTGGCTCCCCACATATACTGTGGTCAAAACAAGTTCTGTCAATGAGAACTGTGAGTAAATATTAATACAAATTTCAAGGAGATAGTGTTTTCATAAGTGATTACCTTAAAAGTTAGTCACGGCTAACCTCTGATTAAGGTTCTCATTACCTTAGAGGTTAGTCACTGCTATTCATATCAGTATCTTTTAGATTTATTATAGACCTCAGTTCAGCATTCTTTCCAGACTGGTCAAGGATGCTTTAAACTAGATGTGTTGCAGGAGGGGGGCATCATTTCCATCCCAACACTCCCAGTCAGTTCTCAGCACCTATAATAAATGCTCGGAGCAAGGTAGAGATATTCCAGCCTCTCCAGCCAATGAGCTGGCTTCATTTGGAGCTAGGCTCAGATGCCTCTATAAAAACACCCGTAGCATGGGGAAGCAAACCAGAGGAATTAGAAAAGTGTGCATGTCTACGGGGGTATGATATAATAGGCATCACAGAAACATGGTGGGATGGCTCCTATGACTGGTGTGTTGGACTGGAAGGTTACAGGCTCTTTAGGAAAGACAGGCCCGGCAGACAGGAAGGGGGAATTCTTATTTATTTTAGGGATAGGTTGGAGAGTATAGAACACTGTCTGGGGACAGGTGAGCAGTCAATAGAGAGTTTGTGGGTCAGAGTTAAAGGGAGAGCAGAGATGGGAGACATCATTGTGGGGATCTGTTACAGACTGCCTGATCAAGAGGACTTGCTGGATGAAGCACTCTAGAAAGATAGGAACAGCCTCACGCTCACAGGCCCTTGTTCTCATGGAGGATTTCAACCACTCTGATATCTTCTGGAGGGACGGTACGGCCCGGCACAAACAATCCAGGAAGTTCCTCAACTGTGTGGAAGACAGCTTCCTTCTGCAAGTAATAGAGGAGCCAACAAGGAGCGGTGCCATGCTTGACCTCATCCTCACCAACAGGGAAGGGCTGGTTGGAAATGTGGTGCTCCAGGGCAGCCTTGGTTGCAGCAATCATGAGATGGTCAAATTTGAGATCCTCAGGACAGTGAGAAGAGCGTGCAGCAGGCTCACTGCCCTGGACTTCAAGAGAGCAGACTTTGGCCTCTTCAGGAACCTGCTCAGTAAGATTCCATGGGATATAGCCCTAGAGGGCAGGGGGGTCCAAGACTGTTGGTTGATATTCAAGGATCACCTGCTGCAAGCTCAGGAGCAATACATCCCTACTAGAAGGAAGTGCAGCAGGAGGGCCAGGAGACCTCCCTGGATGAATAAGGAGCTGCTGAGGAAAACTCGAAGGAAAAAAGAGGCTTATAAAAGGTGGAAGCAAGGACAGGCGGCCTGGGAAGAATAGTGATAGGACAAGGGGTAACGGGTTTAAACTTAAGCAGGGGAAGTTTAGATGGGATATGAGGAAGAAATTCTTTACTGTGAGGGTGGTGAGGCACTGGAATGGGTTGCCCAGGGAAGTTGTGAATGCTCCATCGCTGGCGGTGTTCAAGGCTGGATTGGACAGAGCCTTGAGTGGCATGATATAGTGGGAGGTGTCCCTGCCCCTGGCAGAGGGGCTGGAACTAGATGATCTTAAGGTCCTTTCCAACCCTAACTATTTTATGATTCTAAGAATTTTCTCTTGAGGTCTTCTTCAGAGGTTTTTTACTGACAGATCTTTTTAATTGACCAGGAAGTCTTTCACAGCTTTCATTTTTCTCAGATCCATTTGGAAATTCTTTAAAAAATGCAGATTTACTTCCGGCTGGAGACAGGAAAGGGTAGGCTTTAAGCTTTTCTGAGAGCTAACAGAATCTGTTTTGCTCACAGTGGAACTCTGTGGTTTTGACAAGATAGTCTCTTCGAGGTTATGTTTGCTGTGTCCCTTATTCTTCCTGTATTCATTTCTCCATGACATCATCTTTAACAGGCTCTCTCTACTGCTGAATCAGATGTTCCTGGCTTGCTGCGGCTGGTCTCAAGGCTCTCTGTTCTCTGGATGAATTCACTGTTCTCATCCTAAATTTAGGAAACAAAACAAGAATGAATCCCCCTCAGCATCACACAATACAGTTCTACATAGCCTTAACATTTGAAAACGGCTCTTTAACCTCTGCTGCTTAATTCTCAATCTGCAAGGATTATGAAAACCAGCTGCTCTTCCTGGCAACTGCATTGAGTGCAGCACAAACATCTTACATCAAGTAATGAAAAGTAGAAAGAGAAGGAGAGGGAAACAAGATTGCCCTTTTTAAAATGTCAGCCCTAGTTTAGAACGCTTGTAACCTCCCAAACCTGAGTGTTACATGATGATCATCATTTCAGTAAAATTTATTACAACAGTAAAACCTAAAGTAAAAACTCCACAACAATTACGTATTTCCACTGAATTATTAATATTCCATATATTCATATCACATTTTCAGCTTAAAATGTAGAAGGAATAACTCATGCTGAGATCACTCTACTCACCAGTGATAATACTGGAATATCACATTCAGCACCATTTGAATATCATTAAAGAGTTTTGGAGATTACTTTGTTCACCTTATATTCATGCTTGAAACAATGTCTCTGCAAAATATGTCATGAATAAAGGGTGTGTGATGCGAAGGAGCTTCCAGAGTCAATGATGAGTCCTCATAGAGGTATGATCACTGCTCGTTTTATTTGCAATATTGCCGAGATTATATAGGGTTTCTCAGGGTTCACGCGCAGTAAACAATACATCAATTGGTTAAACAACGCTGTCCACGCGCCTACGGCTACAACCCGGTTGGTTCAAGGCAAAAGCCCACATCCCATGACATCCACGGCCCATCCTTTCCCACGGTCAGCTACCCCCTGTTTTGCCTCCGGCTAGCCGGTTTATTTTGGCTCTGCTCCCTGGTTTGCCTGCTTCAAGGACACACTGAGCCTGTCGACAGGCTCATAGGCTGGGTTGTGCAAGTAGGCCTGCATCAAGACACTATGCCAGTTAGCCTCTAAGAATTCCTCTACAGGTGTGGTGTTCACTCATTGAATCATAGAATCATAGAATAGTTAGGGTTGAAAAGTACCTTAAGAACATCTAGTTCCAAACCCCCTGCCATAGGCAGGGACACCTCCCACTTGCTCCCACCCAGTTGTAGGACCTTGCACTTGGCATGGTTAAACTTCATCAGGTTGGCATCAGCCCACCTCACAAGCGTGTCAAGGTCCCTCTGAATGACATTCCTTCCCTCCAACGTATCAACCGAAACACACAGCTTGGTGTCATGGGCAAACTTGCTGAGGGCATGCTCAATCCCACTGTCCATGTCACCGACAGAGATGTTGCTCAAGACAGGTCCCAACACCAATCCATGAGGGACACCACTCGTTACTGGTCTCCAGCTGGACATTGAGCCATTGACCACAACTCTTTGCGTGCAGCCATCCAGCCAGTTCTTTATCCACAAAGTAGTCCACTTATCAAATTGATCTCTCTCCAACTTAGAGACAAGGATGTGGTGCGAGACAGTGTCAAATGCTTTGCACAAATCCAAGTAGATGACACCAACTGCTCTACCCCTGTCCATCAGTTCCATAGCCCCATCGTAGAAGGCCACCAAATTGGTCAGGCAGGATTCCCCCTTAGTGAAGCCATGATGGCTGTCACCGAGCACCTTGTTGTTTTTCATGTGCCTTAGCATACCTTCCAGGAGAATTTGCTCCAAGATTTTGCCAGGCATGGAGGTGAGGCTGACTAGTGTGTAGTTCCCCAGCTCATCCATTTTCCCCTTCTTGAAAATGGGGGTTATATTTCCCTTTTTCCAGTCATCAGGAAATTCACCTGACTGCCATGATTTTTCAAATATGATGGACAGTGGCTTAGCAACTTCATTTGCCTGCTCCTTCAGGACCCATGGATGGATTTCATCAGGTCCCATGGACTTTTATACGTTCAGGTTCCTAAGATGGTCTCGAACCAGATCCTCTCCTACAGTGGGCCCAGGGTCTTCATTCTCACTGTCCCTGTGTCTGCCTTCCAAGACTTGGGTGGTGTGGTCAGAGCATTTTCCGGTGAAGACTGAGGCAAAGAAGTCCTTAAGAACCTCAGCCTTCTCCAAATCCAGGGTAGCCAGTTCTCCCAATAGCTTCTGGAGGGGGCCCGTGTTGTCCCTAGTCTGCCTTTTATTTGCAATGTACCTGTAGAATCCCTTCCTGTTATCCATTACATCCCTAGCCAAGTTGAATTCTAAGTGAGCCTTAGCTTTCCTAAGCTGGTCCCTAGCTTCCCGGACAACATCCCTGTATTCTTCCCAGGCCGCCTGTCCTTGCTTCCACCTTTTATAAGCCTCTTTTTTCCTTCGAGTTTTCCTCAGCAGCTCCTTATTCATCCAGGGAGGTGTCCTGTCCCACCTACATCACTTCCTTCTAGTAGGGATGTATTGCTCCTGAGCTTGCAGCAGGTGATCCTTGAATATCAACCAACAGTCTTGGGCCCCCCTGCCCTCTAGGGCTATATCCCATGGAATCTTACTGAGCAGGTTCCTGAAGTGGCCAAAGTCTGCTCTCTTGAAGTCCAGGGCAGTGAGCTTGCTGCACGCTCTTCCCACTGTCCTGAGGATCTCAAATTTGACCATCTCATGATTGCTGCAACCAAGGCTGCCCTGGAGCGCCACATTTCCGACCAGCCCTTCCCTGTTGGTGAGGATGAGGTCAAGCATGCCACCTCTCCTTGTTGGCTCCTCTATTACTTGCAGAAGGAAGCTGTCTTCCACACAGTTGAGGAACTTCCTGGATTGCGTGTGCAGGGCCCTACCATCCCTCCAACAGATCATGTCTGACAACACAGAGTTTTGTAAGTGATTTTTACTTTGAAATTAAGTTACTAGATTGTATAGAAAGCTATATTAGGTATACTTATTTGCACCAACTGAGAAATAATACGTGTTTCATCTCTATATGTTCTTGTTTCTTCATAACAGTATTTACTGAGCTCAGTCTATTGAAAGTTGATTTTGTACTTTTTGGGGCACACAGAATACTATTCTGAATAGAAATCACAGTTTTACAGGTAGAAAGAAGTGTAATTGAGTGGCTCATATTTTGGAAATATGTGAGTTTTGGTGTAAAAGATTACAAAGGAATTTTTGCAGACTTTGAATTGATAGATTAAGGAGGGACCATAGAAAAAGTGTTAATGTAGATACTTCATAACCTTTCTGCAACAGCCCTGAAAAATAGTTAATTATGTTATTAAAGGCCAGCAGTAAGGCTGTCATAGGCTAAATTTCTAGGATGATGAAGAAATTGTTACATTCATCAAAGTGTTTTTTTATTCCTGTTTTTTTTTCCTTTGTGGATCCTCATTATTGAATCACACAGTAATTCAAAGAACAAGTATGAAGCTAATTCTTCTCTTTTCAGCTTATAATAATGTATTTTGAATCAGAACTGGAGCTTAAGAATCAAGTGTATTCTGTAAATCACATATGAGATAGTACGTTTCTGTTCCATGGTTTTAGATAGAATTCTTTTGGGCCTAGAATTAGTGCAGATTTGTATTTTATAACATGTGACCTCTTCTCTAAATGTGTTAGGAGTAGATTAGATTTATTCCTGAGCATCTGAGCGAAACAGGCCAAACTTCCTCAGGCTTCAGGGATCTTCTTTTTTCAGACATCCTCTAATACCCTGTGAGACCAAAGACATCCATAGCTGGCATCTTCTGTCCAGCAGGGCTCAGTTGCTGACAGTTTGGGAAAGAAAAAACAAACAGCAAAGAGAGAGCAAGCACCCAGTGCTACCTCACCAACATGCCCTGCAGGCTGCCTTCCAGCAGCCCATAGCTAAGCAATTCCTTCATTGTAAAGTGTTGTCTTTGTGGTGAGTAACTGGTGGTGGATATTGTTCCATAGATGTGTGTAGCTACTTTTTGTACCTATATGGCCTTTGGCTGTGAAAGTGAATTTCAGAGTTTAACTACAGTGCATGGGAAAATTACTTATCTCCTTTTATTTATTTTGAATGCACTGGCTCATTCCTGGTGCTTTCTCATTCTTGTCTTTGTTACAAGAAACAATGAATAATCTTTTTTAATTATTATTCTTACCTTTGCCACTTATTATTTGATGGCTGTGTATCCTATCCGCTGCAACTGTCTCTTCTACAAGTCAAGGAGTTTTATGGTATTTAGTCCCAGGATTGCTATTCTCTAAACTTTTTTTGTCATTTTTCCCAAGGATGTTCATTCTTGCAACTGCATGATCATTGATATAAGAGTGGGGTTTGGATAGAGATATCCTGAACCAGGTGCCACTGCTGGGACCACAAGAATAGATGCCTCATCCCTGGCAGTGTTCAAGGCCAGGTTGGATGGGGCTTGGAACAGCCTGCCCTAGCGGAATGTGTCCCTGCCTGTGGCAGGGGTTGGAACTGGATGAGCTTCAAGGTCCCTTCCAACAGAAAGTGTTATAAGAGTCTCTTCTTTGTGGCTCTATGAAACAGTTACTTATGCTCTTTGAAAAATTTTACTTTTATTAAGAATGTTGTTAATTTTAAGATTTATACAATAAGCTGTCTGAATATGTCTTTCTTCTGACCTCATACATATGCAAAGAGTTTTTGCTGGAGCACTTCTGCAGTAAAAAACTTGTATTCTAGGGCCTGTAAGCTTCAGAAAAAGAAGTGCTGACATATCATATTGTTTAGTAATCTAGGGCCTGTAATTTCCAGGAAAAGAAGTGCTGACATATTATATTGTTAACTACAGTGAGATATCACTGGAGACCTTTTTTGTTGGCTGTGGGCATGTAATAATTTTATTTGTATTTTGAAACAGTGCTCATTGTTTTAAGAACAATGTATGAAAGGATGGTTTTGTATGAAAGGGTACTGGAGTTTACGGAAAAGTAAACTTTTCTAATCTGCTTATATGGAGGACTGGTAAAGAAAAAAATGCTTAGCCAGGTCTTCCTGCAGTTGATTTGCTAACTACCTAATACACTTTAAGGACCTGGTTGCCTGCAATGTTTTATTCATGTTTTAATAGAGTTCTCTATTATTAAGTTCAAATATTTTCAATTAAGAAAGAAGTGCATCCCTCTGGGTAATATTGCAAGCATGCAGATAGCTGGTAATTAAAGTTTTCTGCATGTGTACCTACACTCAAACAATCCCGAATAAATTGTTTGAACCTAGAAGCATACAAATGTCATTATATATGAAAAAAAAAAGCTTTAAACAGGTTTTGTCAATCTAGTGACAGCTTTAAGCATTTAATAAAAATACTTTATCAGAAGGGGAGGATATGCAGAAAGAGAAGATAAACTTTTAATTACTAAATGAAAAATTAATTTTAGGCAAATTTACGAGTGTTGCAAAATTACTTCTTACGTCAAAAGTTTCTCCTAAATTACAGAGTGAACTTAACTTCAAATTCTATTTTCAGATGGTCTGTTTGAAAACTGTCTGAGACAATACAAAATTTGTGAAGACGCTGTTCTGTAGTGGGCATCTCAGGCTACAAAAAAAATAGTCCAAACAATTTCTCCTTTCTTGCAAGGAGTTTACTGTACAGGGACTGTGAGAATGAAGACCCTGGGCCCACTGTAGGAAAGGATCAGGTTCGAGACCATCTTAGGAACCTGAACATATACAAGTCCATGGGACCTGATGAAAGACATCCGAGGGTCCTGAAGGACTTGGCAAATGAAGTTGCTAAGCCACTGTCCATCATATTTGAAAATCATGGCAGTCAGGTGAAGCTCCTGATGACTGGAAAAAGGGAAATATAACCCCCATTATCAAGAAGGGGAAAATGAATGAGCTGGGGAACTACACACCAGTCAGCCTCACCTCCATGCCTGGCAAAATCTTGGAGCAAATTCTCCTGGAAGGCATGCTGAGGCACATGAAAAACAACAAGGTGCTTGGTGACAGCCACCATGGCTTCACTAAGGGGAAATCCTGCCAGACCAATTTGGTGGCCTTCTATGATGGGGTTACAGAACTGACGGACAGGGGTAGAGCAGTTGATGTTATCTGCCTGGACTTGTGCAAAGCATTTGACACTGTCTCACATGACATCCTTGTCTCTAAGTTGGAGAGAGATCAGTTTGATAGGTGGACCACTTGGTGGATAAAGAACTGGCTGGATGGCCGCACGCAAAGAGTTGTGGTCAATGGCTCAATGTCCAGCTGGAGACCAGTAACGTGTGGTGTCCCTCATGGATTGGTGTTGGGACCTGTCTTGAGCAACATCTCTGTCGGTGACATGGACAGTGGGATTGAGCATGCCCTCAGCAAGTTTGCCAATGACACCAAGCTGTGTGTTTCGGTTGATACGTTGGAGGGAAGGAATGTCATTCAGAGGGACCTTGACATGCTTGTGAGGTGGGCTGATGCCAACCTGATGAAGTTTAACCATGCCAAGTGCAAGGTCCTCCACCTGGGTGGGAGCAATCCCAGGCACACATACAGGTTGGGCAGAGAAGAGATACAGAGCAGCCCTGCAGAGAAGGACTTGGGGGTGTTGGTTGAAAAAATGAACATGAGCCGGCAGTGTGCGCTTGCAGCCCAGAAAGCCAACCGTATTCTGGGCTGCTTCAAAAGGAGTGTGACCAGCAGGTTGAGGGAGGTGATCCTGCCCCTCTACTCTGCTCTCATGAGACCTCACTTGGAGTATTGTGTGCAGTTCTGGTGTCCTCAACATAAAAAGGACATGGAACTGTTGGAACAAGTCCAGAGGAGGACCATGAGGATGATCAGGGGACTGGAGCACTTCCCTTATGAAGATAGGCTGAGAAAGTTGGGGCTGTCATTCTGGAGAAGAGAAGGCTGAGTGGAGACCTCATAGCAGCCTTCCAGTATCTGAAGGGGGCCTATAGTGATGCTGGGGAGGGACTCTTCATGAGGGACTGTAGTGATAGGACAAGGGGTAACGGGTTCAAACTTAAACAGGGGAAGTTTAGATTGGATATGAGGAAGAAATTCTTGACTGTTCGGGTGTTGAGGCACTGGAATGGGCTGCCGAGGGAAGCTGTGGATGCTGCATCGCTGGCGATGTTCAAGGCTGGGTTGGACAGAGCCTTGAGTGGCATGGTTTAGTGGGAGGTGACTGTCATGGGTTCAGCAGCAGCAGCCATTTTTTTTTGTAATTGAAACACTGGTGTTATCAGCCCTGTTCCCAGGCCCAAAGTCAAAAACACAGTGCTGCACCAGCTATCAAGAAGGAGAAAAATGACTACTGCTGCTGCTGAACCCATGACAGTGTCCCTGCCCATGGCAGGGGAGTTGGAACTAGATGATCTTAAGGTCCTTTCTAACCCTAACTATTCTGGGATTCTATGTTTAGCACAGAAAATTGCTATGGCATCTATTCTCCTTTCTGAATATGGTGTTTCTAGTGTGAGACCATAACATGTAAAGAAAACAGGACAGCAACTTGAAATAAGCTTGGGGAAGGAGAAACAAATGTTTTGAATTGTTTTGTAAAACTTCCAAAAATCTATGCGTCTTTCTTCATAGCTGTAAAAGAAAAGACAAGCAGGCTTGGGCAATGTTTTTCCTTTATTAAAAAGAGAAGGAGAAAAACAGTTATTTCAATGCTTAGTGATTTTATTCTGCATAGCACTGGCTCGCGCTGCCATTTTAGTGATGCTTGCCACTTGCTTCATATATGATGCAAGAAAGATAAGGTGAAGCTTCTCTTATAATAATCAAGTAAATGCAGGAGGCACCTATACAAGAAAATAAACAGGACTTCAGCATCTTCAGTAAGATCAATAAAAGTTGTAGCAGCTGTAGATCTGGTAGAATACTAATACAGCAAAGCAGACTTTCCAGTGTAACATATGAGGTGAAAAAAAGCCTAATAGTAACTTACATTCAGTAACAGTCTAGGGAAAGCATCCTGTATTATTTTTAAATTAAAAATAGTTGTAATAATGTATTCAGGAACGAAGCCTGAAACTCAAAAGCCATAGGTATAAAGGGGGTGGCAGCTGTGCTGACAGCTTCTGTCATCATCTTATACCTTGTACGAAGTGGCAGACTACATATATCTGTGCCAAAAAGTAGCCTCTGAGTTCCTGAGGAGTTTTTTCTAGTGAAAGTTAGCGCTTCGTGCATGAAATACTAAGCAGTGTTATGTAAAAATCTAGGATATATACATGCGCTATTACACTGGTTCCTTAAAATAAAGAGAATCAGTGTCCAATGTCTAATATCATCTGTGAGCTGTATACATCATACTTCGGTGTAGCTGAATGATTGAGCCTATATAATATTTTATAGATCACTTGCACATATTGAGTGTTTTGAAAAGCAAATGTCCTGTTCGTGTGGTGCCAAAATCTGAAGGTGTTAAATGTTGCTGTATTGTTTATCTTAAAGTAACTTACTTTGAAGTTTAAACACTGGCAAGTTACCAAAATAACTTTTAAAATTTAGTGCTGATGTGTTGCTTTCCAGAGAAATTTCATGCTGTACTTGACAAATAACTGTTATGTTGCTGGCATTTATGATACTATGATAACTGTGTGATTTGGTTTATTTCAAGATTTGCATTTGATGCTTAAGCATAGCTGCTGGGTTTTTGAACTTCTGAAAGCCTGCTTTTACCTTCTGTTTTTAATTGCAGTAGAACAGTAACTTCACCAAACACCCAGGATTCAAACTATATCCCGTAACAGTGTTTGTGTTCTTCCTTCTGTAATTAAATCTAAATATGTTTGATCTTCATAGCTGAGCAGGAATCTGTTAACTAATCTTTTCTATCAAGCATTTTGTTTCTCTTTTAATATTGTAGCTTCTAGAAGATTCCCCACAAGATTCTCCAGTGTATTTCTTTTATTCCTATATTCTGTTCCATGAGCCTGTCTATCTTGTTGACTGCTTTATTTTATTTCACAGGAGCATGACTGGAAAAACTACCAGTCAAATAGACTCAGTTCATCTGAACTACAGATGCTGGCTAGCATCAAGAGACAGCAAAGTGAAGAATCAGGGGATACTGGGATCTCCCGTGAGCTGAGTGCATCACAGATGAATAACTGCAATGTTAGCCTAAGTACAAGCAGTGACGATACAGCAGCCTCAAACTCTTGTTTCCCACCAGTAAGTCTAATGCCTCAGTATTTTCTCAGCATAGTTTCTGTCAATTCTGAGACTCAAGGATCCTGAATATTGAAATTTGGGTGATGTGGTTTAGTGGGAGATGTCCCTGCCCATGGCAGGGGGGTTGGAACTAGATGATCTTAAGCTCCTTTCCAGCCCTAACTTTTCTGTGATTCTATAAAATGTGTTTGAGTACCTGTGAAATTTAAGATACCATTACCAAACATTTTTTGAACTTAACAAGTAAAACCTGCAACCAAAACACAGACACTTCCAGCAGGTCCTGTAGTACCACCATGATGAAGAGCAAATCTATTACATGTATTCTTTTCTAGAATCCTGAATAATTATGCAGGCTGTACAACTTGTAAAGTAGAGGCCAACAACCTGCGGGTATGTGGTATAGTACCTAAAGATAGTTCCAAAATGAAGCCCAGATATATCAGTCAGCAACTACATTACAGTGTGAGTAATGGAAAATAATTCCTTCTCATGATGATAAAGTCTTATTAATGAAAAGATAACTGTTGAAAGCACTGAAGGAGGAGAGCAGCAGCAAAAAGCTGCAGTAGTTCTGAGCTTTTCATATGTGATCCTTCTGTATTTCACACCTTGTATCTTTATTTGTCCTGGTACAAAGTGGTACAAAATCACACAAGCTGCACTATGTGACAGAGTATTGTTATAAGAAGCAGCATATTTGTTACAGTCCACTGAAGAGTATTGAATGTTATGAAATCACAGAATAACATTTGAGCAGCTATATAAAGGTGCTTGCAAGAGCTGCTGCAAAACTAGATAACCTCATAGATAACTAGATAACCATTTATATCTCAGCAACATAGCTCTTATTTTACTATAGGTGAAGCAAGAATAAACAATGAATGTGGCTTAAGTAAAGCACACAACACAGCTCTCAGAGGAAGATCCGATATTAGAAGACAAACACTGTTGTGTTGCCCCAATATAAACTGTTGCAGAGTAATTGTTCTAAAGTGTTAGGTGGAAATTACCTCCAGGGATCTACAGGGACCAAATAGAGGCCTGTATAGCAGCTGTCTTCCATGCTGAATTATCAACACAGCATAGGAACTTTATGGTACACTGGTAAATGAAGGTTTCAAATGAGGTCTATTGCTAAGCAGGTAATTGTACAAATAAGAACTTGGTGTACAGAGTAATGTTTTGCAGAATATCAAAGAAAGGTTAGTTGGTTTGAACTATTTGAGATATATCAACATTACACATTTAGTTGTAGTTTCATTATTTGCAATGTGTTTTCCTAGTACTTACTAATAGAATCAAACATGGTATGAATCTGCAAGACTGGACAAATGGAACTCAAACAGAGAATAGCAGTCTCATTAATTTTTGAGTGGTTTAATTATAAGGGAATTGATAAAAATATTTAGACATGTCAGGTTTGGTTAATACAAATTACATTACTGAGCCAAAATGAACTTTAAAGGTGAAATGTACTGGTGCAGTATCCAGTGAAGCATAATGTGGGTACAAAGACAGTTCTTTGAGCTTACTGTCTTGATCAGGTTCTGTGGCTTCAGACTAATAGCATCAGTCTAAAAAAGAGCTTAGATACAATAAGTTAGTCATTAAAATTGTAATTTAATATAGCTGTAGTTTTTCATAGTAGTCCTTTGTGGCCATCTCTCTGTATGTAAATCAAGTGTAAAAGGCAACATATTTGTCTTTGAGAAGTTTTTCAAATTTCATTCAGTTGACTGAAGTGTCAGTGTGTCTTATACATGCAGCCTTGTCAGGCTTCTACTCTGTATTTTTCAAGGTGGGCACTGAGATTTTACAATGTAATGTAAAACCTCATTTCCAGGAAGAGATCATTTAGAAAGCAAACCTAATCTTTCTCAGATAAGGACTAACCACTTAGTCCCTTGCTACAACAAAAGTTGCCGAAATTCAGCTTCTGCAGTCTTCCCTACCTCTGTTTTATGCAAGGGGACTCCCTGTACCAGCACAATATTGGTTAGTCCACAGTACCTGTTGTGGTTCACTTCATATTTTCCATTCTGAGATAGCTGCCATGGCACCAGCTATTCATAGATGTGGTACGGGGTTTTGGACTATGGACCTGTTTGCTTAACACTCCTTGATTTAACTCTGTTCCAGTATTTGGAAAACAGCAGAATATTCACGTGAGGATGAAAATTCATTTTCTAGACATTTAGTGTCTAAGAAGGTTATAAACAATTTTTCTTAGGGAAGGTGATTATTTAATCGTGCCAAGTTGTTCTAACAAAGGAGCTTTAGAAGAGCAGCTGAGAACATTTTTGTATGTTGGTGTTAAATTTCAGTATATTTTGTTGTGCTTGCAGCATTTCAGAAGACTTTGAGAATAGCGATTGCGATGCCAGTATTCAACTGGATAGCTGAAAGGTAAAGCTTTGAATAAAAAGAGATTAAGTTTTATGTCACTGATCTTTAGTACAACAATCACTTGATTCAAGAGAATTTGCAAATGATCTAGCCTTCCAAAATCAGATGTACAAACTGCAGGAAAGTGTGTATATATAATATATATCTAGCCATCTGCATAGGCAAATGATTTTAGCAGTGCAGTATGTAGAATAGTAATAGAAATATTTCTCATATTGTAGTTTGAGAAACTAAGGACAGCTTGAAATTCTTGTCATGATTAAACTTTCATGCTTATGTATGTTTCCAGGTTGTATCTTTCTGGTTATTTAAACAAGTAGTATCTATTGCTTTCTCTTATGTTCTTCAAAGATAAGTAGGAATACTTTTATTCGAAATTTTCATTCATTTTATACATTTTTGACCTTTAGTGGAATCTATGGCAACAGCACCATCAGAAGGCAGTTTTTTCTCTATCATGTTGAAATACCTATGAAGGTTTGCTAGGCAGGGCAGGAAATAATTATGTTAGATAGTGACCTTATGTATCGAAGTAATAATTTATGTATATAAAACACATTTTTACTGAGTTTTTTTTTATCATTTGCCATTGCTACTCTGATTTCCAGATTAATTGAAAACTCATGTTTCTGAGTGTAATGAGTCTAAGAAACCCTTCTGAATGTAAAGATACATAGAGCAGTCATATTGCTTCATTGCAGTTAGAACAGACGTCCTTAAACAACTATAAAACAGATATACTGAAACTGGATTTTTCATGCTACGAGAACTGAATATAGGCTGCTAGAAGAACTGAATATAGGCTACCAGGAGAAATATAAGTTGTTTAACAGCTGGTGTAAACTATGACAGCCAAAAAGGAATAAACCAGCTTTCAATTTTTCATATTACCCAGGAGAGCTATAAGTTATAAACATGAGAAACTTTTATTATAAAATGGATTTACTTCAAAGGATAATTGCAAATCCTTGTAAAATGGGGGGAGGAAGAGGAAAGCACATTTCCAAATCATGGAATCATAGAATAGTTAGGGTTGGAAAGGACCTTAAGATCATCTAGTTCCAACCCCTCTGCCAGGGGCAGGGACACCTCCCACTAAACCATACCACTCAAGGCTCTGTCCAACCCAGCCTTGAAAACTGCCAGCGATGAAGCATTCACAACTTCCCTGGGCAACCCATTCCAGCGCCTCACCACCCTCACAGTAAAGAACTTCTTCCTCATATCCCATCTAAACTTCCCCTGTTTAAGTTTGAACCCATTACCCCTTGTCCTATCACTACAGTCCCTCATGAAGAGTCCCTCCCCAGCATCACTACAGGTCCCCTTCAGATACTGGAAGGCTGCTATGAAGTCTCCACTCAGCCTTCTCTTCTCCAGGATGACAGCCCCAACTTTCTCAGCCTATCTTCATACGGGAGGTGCTCCAGTCCCCTAATCATCCTTGTGGCCCTCCTCTGGACTTGTTCCAACAGTTCCATGTGCTTTTTATGTTGAGGACACCAGAACTGCACACAGTACTCCAAGTGAGGTCTCATGAGAGCAGAGTAGAGGGGCAGGATCACCTCCCTCGACCTGCTGGTCACACTCCTTTTGATGCAGCCCAGGATATGGTTGGCTTTCTGGGCTGCAAGCGCACACTGCCGGCTATTGTTTATTTTTTCATTGACGAACACCCCGAAGGCCTTCTCGGCAGGACTGCTCTGTATCTCTTCTCTGCCCAACCTGTATGTGTGCCTGGGATTGCTCCCACCCAGGTGGAGGACCTTGCACTTGGCATGGTTAAACTTCATCAGGTTGGCATCAGACCACCTCACAAGCGTGTCAAGGTCCCTCTCGATGGCATTCCTTCCCTCCAACATATCAACCAAACCACACAGCTTGGTGTCATTGGCAAACTTGCTGAGGGCACACTCAATCCCACTGTCCATGTCACCGACAAAGGGGTTGAACAAGACCGGTCCCAACACCGAGCCATTGACTACAACTCTTTGCATGTGGCCATCCAGCCAGTTCTTTATCCACCGAGTGGTCCATCTTTCAAATTGATGTCGCTCCAACTTAGAGACAAGGATGTCATGTGGGACAGTGTCAAATGCTTTGCACAAGTCCAGGTAGATGACATCAACTGCTCTACCCCTGTCCATCAGTTCTGTAGCTCCATCATAGACAGCCACCAGAATAGTCAGGCCGGATTTCCCCTTAGTGAAGCCATGGTGGCTGTCACCAACCACCTTGTTGTTTTTCATGTGCCTCAGCATGCCTTTCCTGAGAATCCCCTCCAAGTTTTTGCGAGGCACGGAGGTGAGGCTGACCGGTGTGCAGTCCCCCAGGTCTTCCATTTTCCCCTTCTTGAAAATGGTGGTTATATTTCCCTTTTTCCAGTCATCAGGAGCTTCACCTGACTGCCATGATTTTTCAAATATGATGGACAATGGCTTAGCAACTTCATAAAGCTAAGTATTTGTACAGACTTTGAGTGTGTCTTACCTGAATATTTTCTGAAAGGTGAAAGTGTATGAAAGTCCGTATTAGCTTTACAACAATATGCAAGACAGAGTTCTGTATACTTCAGAGTATAGTGTGAAGTTTATACCCACAAATATGCACATTAACCAAGAAAATTTGCCAAGCTTATAAAATATTTCTGCTTAGACACCTTGTTTTATTCTAAAGATCTAGTAAGACCTTCCTCTCCTGTCAGGGTATTGGCCTATTCAGCTTCTTGGATTGCTGTTTCCAAACTTCAGAGAGTACTTCAGATGCGCATAAACCATTCTGGAGATCATATATAAGAGATTTCAGAATACCTTATTGCATTTGGTCCCTGATTCTCAGCCAGAAATGCAAAAGAGAAGGAAGATTCTCATAGATTGCTTATTGATACATCCTAGAAGCTTGTAGTGGTATAAGGCTGCATTAGCAGACTCCAGCATACATTCAGTAATAAGATCTGTCTTTTGAGTAAGAAGTACTCACAGAAAAGAAAGATTACCTTTTCCCCAAGCAGCTTGCTAAATATGAATTCAGTCATATAACCCTTGACCTACAAAACATTTGAAAGAGTTCTTCCAGGTTCGTGCTTGATCTGTGGGAAGTCTTCTGGTTTCCTTTATAATGGTTACGGAAAAGAAAGCCATTTCACACTGATATTTTTTGGTAGAACTGAAGTCTGATAGACAAGAGGAGTGATATTTAAACCCAGAATTTTTCCAACTGAGAGCTCAGTTTGATGACCCCAGGAGGGATCTGTTCACATCAAGTTAAATTGCAAAACTGAGGCAGACTATTCCTTACTATGAAATGAGACTAGAAGTTATTTAGACAGATATTCTGGTTCACAGATTGACTAATTCATTTTCTGTTTTATTCTCAGTCTTCCACTAACCATCATTTGGGAATTGCACTACCCACCACCAGGCAGTGACACATATTTGGCAGTAATTAGGATGTCATTCATCCTGTGCATACATTTTGCAGCATCCCTTTCCACTTCCTGGAACCATGAGAAGATACTAATTTTTATATTGATTTCTGTAAAAAAAGGCAATTGCTTTCATAGTGCTTAGTGTTTATTTTTAGCATTTTATGTACTAAATCGTACAAGTCTTCTTAATGTATGCTTGTTTTTTCACTTCTTTTGCACTTCATTTTTTTTCTTAGAGCTGCTTTTGAGGTGTGTGACAATGGTAAGGGGGTCTCTTCTGGAAGCACTACAAATGTACTAAGAGAAAATATATTTCTGAATGTTAGAATTCTTGAATTTTTGTACCAGTTGATGAATATTGATCTTTCTACCAAAGAACTTTTTAGTGCCGTAAACCAAAGGTAGTTTGAAACCTTTGGAGCACATTCTTAACAATGAATAGGTAACATTTGAAGACTGGAGAAAATTGTCATCTTTTGTATGATTCATAGAATCATAGAATAGTTAGGGTTGGAAAGGACCTTAAGATCACCTAGTTCCAACCCCACTGCCATGGGCAGGGCACATCTCCCACTAAACCATGCCACTCAAGGCTCTGACCAATCCGGCCTTGAACACCGCCAGCAATGCAGCATTCACAACTTCCCTGGGCAACCCATTCCAGTGCCTCGCCACCCTTACAGTAAAGAATTTCTTCCTCATATCCAATCTAAACTTCCCCTGTTTAAGTTCGAACCCGTTACCCCTTGTCCTATCACTACAGTCCCTCATGAAGAGTCCCTCCCCAGCATCCCTATCTATATTAATAGTGTGATTGCAATTTGAATAGTGACCTACATCTGTAGCATTCCACATTATCTATTCATAAATAGCTGAATCCAGGTATCAAGTTGGCAGTGTCATTGGGAATCATATCTGCTTCAGCAAATTTCATTTGGGACTGCTCAGATTACTGTTACTGGTACTTCTGAGGGGAGAGGAGCCATGCCTGCCAGCCATATTAGCTCTGCCTCAGTGTTGTCTCATCTTAAGAATGGTTGGTTCTGCACAGATCCTACGAAGAGTTCCTGCACTGTGCTTTCTATACACATACAGTCCAGATTTTCCTATCAGACAAGACTTTGCTACTCTCCCTCTCTGAAACTTCCTGACTCAGCCCCAGCACCCACAGGCAGTAGAGAAATGACCATGAGGTCAACTCCTTAATTCATGTTTATTTCCAGCCAGATAAGAATCATTTGTTAAGTTGTACGTTTGCACAGTTAGAATCCGAATATCAATTTTTAATTTCACAGGTAAGGAAAAAGGCTGTAAAAGTCTAATATCAGAAGCTGCAAATGTGTATGCTCATAAAAGATCTCTTACATACTTCTAAACATACTGAAAGAATATTTGTGAAGTCATTTTCTTGCTATTATTTTTTGTTTTCCATAGCCCACCAGTTTGGAGCATCGCTATCAGAAAGAAATGAGCCCTCTTTCTCATTCCAACCCATGGTAAGATTCCATTTATAGCCTGGGCAGTAAGGATTCAGTTAGAGTGTCCTGAATATTAAATGTGACATTCTTTGATTTTATCTTAAATCACTTTAAGAGGGCTTTACTATTGCTCGTTTCAGTCATTGTCTGCATTATGTCTGCGTTGTCCTAGAATGCAGAACTGAATTCTGCATGTTTTGGATGTACCACTGTGTATTTAATGTAACTGACACAAGCCTTGTTCCTACAACTGCTTTGATGCATAAATCAGCTAATCTTCCTCATCTGACATACATACACTCTCATCTGTTTCTTTCTCCCTCACTCCCTCTGTGCTTTGAAGGTTTAGAAATAGAATTCTGTACATGACTGTAGGTGTCAGGGAATCCATTTGTTACAGAAGATTTTAATGTTACTTATTTAGACACATTTTTTTAAATAGATATCCCAGTCAGGAGAGGGTGTTATAACACTGTGGGATAGTTCAAATTGACCTTGTGTACGGCATATTTTGGCTGTCAGGTTTTTAGCTTGTTCTGTTTTGTTTGGAATCAGCAAGAAAATCCCTATGACTTTAATAGAAGGCAAAATGAAGACAAGAGGAGAGGGTGGCTACGGAGAAATAATCAGATTGATATGATCAAAATTAATTGTCCACTTCCAGGTGAATCCATAACATAACTTTGTCAATTTTTTAACAGCCTGAACAAGAGGTGTACTTATTTTTAAAAGTAGAATGATTTCTCTTGGTGGTGTTAATGTCGATTTTGCTTGTCTAGGTTTTAAATGGACAACATATGTGTGTTGGGAGGGATAGCAGCAGATGACATTTCAGATACTTCTTTAGCTTTTATCAATGGTATGAAGTGTTTTCTGACAGCACACTGCCAGTCAATTGTCCAGAATAATACACATTTTTCCTTGCCCAGATGTTTTCAGTCACTTAGTTCCCTTGCCATCCATATCTTTATGGATTTAAAATGTTCTTGTTAGATTTTATGGAGTGAACACTATGAAAATTGCCATGCAAGTTCATCCAGATGTATCGGTTACTGCAACGTGCAGCTATATGCTTCCTAGTACACACAATCTATTACTTGAGTTAAAATATAATCCTGGATTCCCATCGCCTTGCACATGTGAATCAAAGTGCTTATGTTGGTCTAGAAAACCTCTCTGCCTTGGGTGCTGGTCATCAAAGGAACTGTCTCTATCTTTAAGAATTGTTACAATGGATGAAGTGAAAAGAGACACAACTATAGTCCTCAGAGTAAGGTATCAGGTACCTTGGGGCTGACACTTTGGACTCTATTCCAGAATCAGTTTCATTATTCTCATGGCATTAGAATTGCATGTATTTTAATGTAAGCTACATTGTTTGCTTTCTTTCTGCCCATATATTGGTTGAGTCAAGTTTTATTAAGTTATTTATATGCATATGCTAAAGCAATTTGGTACTCAGTGCATTTTTTATATGGAAAACCAGAAAAAAATCCATTATCTGTAGAAATAAAGCTTTCCATCATGTCAAGTTAATGTGATCAACAATGAAAATCTCTATTTCCATGTAATGAAATTTAAAAGAGAATGGTATAAATAACAACTTAGTTCTCATGCTCTTTTAGTCCAGCACACACGGTAGAGTGAAATTCCTCTAGAAATCATTTGTGAGAAATGCAGGCAAAGT
The DNA here is from genome assembly GCA_028858755.1 of Ara ararauna. Taxonomy (NCBI): domain Eukaryota; kingdom Metazoa; phylum Chordata; class Aves; order Psittaciformes; family Psittacidae; genus Ara; species Ara ararauna. Next base: position 15,918,296 of record CM054385.1, read on the forward strand.
ATTCGTGAAATGCCTGACTTGCAAAGTATTCGTGAAATGCCTCATAAATTCAGTAGCCTTTGTGAACTGCCAGAAAAGCATTATTGGGCTGTAAATACAGAAGATGACAAAATTATGAGGTCAGTTTGCATCATGTTATAAAAAATGGAGATGATGTGGCTTGAATATCATTATTCACATCATTGCCATCATTTATAATGGAAAAACTCTGCAATGATATTCACAGGGGGTGATAATTCACAGAGGGAGATAATTAATTTTAATGGTAATTTATAAGTTGGCTGCTAAACTGTTTTCAGAGCCAACTTTAACAAGTCATGTATGAGCAAGTGGAAAATGTCTAAATCTTTGTAAGCTTAATACAGTAGTATAGAACAACACACAGAATATTTAAAAAATGTGTACGACCTATGTCGATGAGTGTGTATAAATGCTGTGGAATGAAGACAGCTACTTACGTGCGCTTACTGAAACAACAAATAGTTTGTTGCAAGGAATGATAGAGAATTTGACAGGTCAAAAGCAACTTTAGAAAGTGTAATAGTGATATGTTCTGGTAAACGAAAAGAGAGCAGTGTGGAAGCCGTTGTCCAGTAAATGTAGCTTCTGTCCATAATAAGATAAAAGAACAAGCCAGGAAAGAAAGTGTCATAGGTTCAGCAGCAGCAGTCATTTTTCGCCTTGGTAGCTGGTGCAGCACTGGGTTTTTGACTTTCTGCCTGGGAACAGTGCTGATAACACCAATGTTTTCGGTTACTGCTTAGTAATGTTTGGTCTCACCAAGGACTTTTTGAGCCTCTTGCTCTGCCAGGGAGGAGGGGAAGCTGGGAGGGAGCAGAGACAGAACTCAAGACCCAAACTAGCCAAAGAGGTATTCCATACCACAGCACATCATGCCCAGGATGTAAAAACTAGGGGCAGGGACCCGGAAGGGTTGGGTTAGCTGATGGGTCGGGCTTGATATCAGGTGGTGAGTGTTTGTATTCTCTTCCCTTGTTGTTCCCCTTGTCTTTATTTTTATTGGTGGTAACAGTAGTGGTTTGCATTATACCTTAGTTACTGGACTGTTCTTATCTCAACCTGTGGGAGTTACATTCTTTTGATTCTCCTCCCCATCCCTCTGGGAGCAGAGGGAAGAAAGAGGGAGCGAACTGCGTGAGAGACTTAAACCACAACAGTTCTTTTTTGGCGCCCAACTTGGGGCTTGAAGGCTTGAGATAACGACAAGATTAATAGTCACTCATCACAGTGCTGATTCATTGGCTCTCAGCATTGTCACTCTTGATTATCTTGAGCTCACAGTTTCAGCCTGTTGTACCTTACTTACCGACGCTATTTGCTGTCTTAGTGTTTATCAGATGGGGGGCTTGGGCTAAGGTTCTTGTTTTATTGTACTTTATGGCAATGACTTGTAATATGGGCGGGCTCTGGCAGCAGGGCGAGATGGATGTGGACGTGGACTTGTACCTGGCTGTCTGGCTGCTCTTCACCATCCTGGCCCTCGTCCTCTCCTTTGTCTTCATGAGGCTGTGGGGATCAGAGGGGGAGAGGCCCAGGGAGCCACTGGCAGCCAAAATGGCCAGGGAGAGCTGCCCGTGGGACCAGATGGAAGGGAAAGAGGAGGCGGAGAAGCTGAGCCCCGCAGCCGGGCCCAGCCTCGCGGTGGCCAAGAACATCCCCCGGCAGCTACCTGCCGAGCCCCACGAGCCCGAGCCCCAGGAGGATGCAGGAGACCATGCAGCACTTCCCAGCAAGGCAGAGGAGGAAGATCAGGACTCAGACAAAGAACAGCTGGTGGTGAGGAAGCCGGCAAGCACAGCAGCTACACCAGCCCCAGTGACAAGTACAGCAGCCTCATTTCAGAGTTCTGAAGGGTTTGAATGGCCTTTGGGTACCCTTGAGACCTGCCTGCTGATTGTGATGGGGATCAGCATGGTGGCAGGCATACACAGTGTGTTTTACCCACAACCATTTCATCTGGTCCCCAGAGTTAAGCAGAGTGGGGTGTGGGCCTTGCCTGGGGTTAGACGATGATGTAGGAGGACCAAGAGATTTTCCCCAAGGCTGGACAGTCATGAGTGGCAGGGTGTGTGGGACATATGGGCGAGTATCTAGTCCACTGGGCCCCTCCAGTGCTTTGGAAGCGTTGGAGATGGAAGGCAGCTGTATGGAGTCCCCAACAACAAGCTGCAGAAACTACTGGAGGGGAGGGTGAATTATTTTGAGCCTCGTGGACCCAGGACACCTTAGACTATCAGGGCAGAGATGTAACATACAGATGGACTCATGATTGAAGGGTGGTCTTAGCAATGGACATTATTGCCCAGGTTATTCAAGAGTGTGAGCACTGCACACAACCTCTCCTTCTCTGAAAGACTGTTACAAGACACGGAACCCAATATCACAGACCGAATGGACTCAGCAGCTTTATAGGGATTGGTGCATGCACTATGGAATGATCTCTCTCCCTCTCTCTTTGTGTGTGGATGTATATATATACATGTGGGATCTGAGCATGACATGAATGGTATGGAATAAGGGGTGGATGCTGTCATGGGTTCAGCAGTAGCAGTCATTTTTCTCCTTCTTGGTAGCTGGTGCAGCACTGTGTTTTTGATTTTGGCCTGGGAACAGTGCTGATAACACGAATGTTTTCGGTTACTGCTTAGTAATATTTGGTCTCACCAAGGACTTTTTGAGCCTCTTGCTCTGCCAGGGAGGAGGGGAAGCTGGGAGGGAGCAGAGACAGGACCCAAGACCCAAACTAGCCAAAGAGGTATTCCATACCACAGCACATCATGCCCAGGATGTAAAAACTAGGGGCAGGGACCCGGAAGGGTTGGGTTCGCTGATGGGTCGGGCTTGGTATCAGGTGGTGAGTGTTTGTATTCTCTTCCCTTGTTGTTTCCCTTGTCTTTATTTTTATTGGTGGTAACAGTAGTGGTTTGTGTTATACCTTAGTTACTGGACTGTTCTTATCTCAACCTGTGGGAGTTGCATTCTTTTGATTCTTCTTCCCATCCCTCCGGGACCAGGGGGAAGAAAGAGGGTGGAGTGAGGGAGCGAACTGCGTGAGAGGCTTAAACCACAACAGAAAGCACCTGTGAAGATAATGGAAATGCAGTCAATAAAAAGACACAGCTAGACTCATTATCCATTGGCTCTGCTGAGGAAAGGTCATAAAACCTCCAGCAATGTTTCTATTGCAATACAAATCATCTCCACATCACACTGCTTTGCAAGGTGTAGAGTCAGTTAATAAAAGGGGATAGGCTGACTGAGGAGGCTGGGGAGCCAGATTAGCTAGATGATGTGCAGCGTTCCAAGTCTTAGCTATGTACTTCCTACTGACTGATGTGCTGTACGATCCCAGCTGAACTTCAGAATTGCTCTCTTCTCTCCAAATAGGAAGCTGTAATTATCTGTGTTGCTTCTTCCTCCAGTGCAGGGACTAGAAATTGTTAATTCTTGCTTAGCAGGCATTTGTACTCCTAAATAATTGTGTGAAGGTTTGGAAGCTTCTTTAAAAGAAATGTTAAAAGAAAGTCAATATGCTAGAGGATTTTCAGCTATAATGAACTGCAAACTGTAGAGCTGCTCTCTGAAAAAGATCACTTGAGCCTAATCTCATTAGTAGATTTTCTCAACTTCCACAGATGCTTTCCAAAAAATGTATTTCTGATCAAAGCTAATTTTTCTGTATTTGAGGTGTTTTTTTTTTTTTTTTTTTTTTTTAACACATAGAAACTGTGTAATCATTTATCCAGGGTTCAGCAGTAGCAGTCCCTTTTTCTCTGTCTTAGTAGCTGGTGCAGTGCTGTTTTTTGACTTTTGGCCTGGGAGCAGTGCTGATAACACCGATGATTGTAGCTGCTGCTTAGTAACGTTTAGCCTGACCAAGCACTTTCTGAGCCTTATGCTCTGCCAGGGAGGAGGGGATTCTGGGAGGAAGCAGAGACAGGACAGCTGACCCAAACTAGCCAAAGAGGTATTCCATACCACAGCACGTCATGCCCAGGATGTTAAAACTAGGGGCAGGGAGCCAGAAGGGTTAGATCACTGCTTGGTCAGGCTCAGTACTGGTCGGCAGGTGGTAAGCGGTTGTATTCTCTTCCCTTGTTATTTCCTTTATCATTATTATTATTGGTGGTAGCAGTAATGGTTTTGTGTTATACCTTAGTTACTGGACTGTTCTTATCTCAACCTGTGGGAGTTACATTCTTTCGATTCTCCTTCCCATCCCTCTGGGAGCAGGGGGAGAAAGAGGGGGGAGTGAGCTAACAGCTGCGTGGTTCTGGATTGCTGGCTGAGCTTAAACCACGACATCATTGCCTCACAAGATCCTCTCCTCGCATCCAACTTAACTCTTCCCAAGCTACCAAATGAAATGTATTCTTCTGAAGTTCTATCAGCTGTTCCCCAGTAACTACACAAGACACAAATACTTCAGCATTTCATTGACCATCCTTTCACAAGAAGTTTATTTTACTTAAGTAATATCATACAAAATATACACAGACAAATTGTCAGTTAAGTTTTTCCCTGACATTTAACTTTATTGTGGATACAGAGCCACATGGAAGAGTGATACAATTCAGGATGTTATTTTGCCTAGATTTGTTTTATCTATTAAAAGTACCACCACTGTGCTGTGGTTCAAGTCCATTGTAGCTCTGCACTTGTGGATGTAATATAAAATTCCTTCTATCTATAGTTGTCTGATACGGGCCCGCAGTCTTTGACAAATGGTTGATAGTCACTGCCCTCACTTCAAATGGGCTTGGTACAGGCTGACTAAAGCAAGTTGCTTATCATTGTAACCTACATGTGTTATTGTGGACTGATCAGGATGTCATCATTCTTCTTTCCTCTGCAATCAAAGAAAAACCAACCCCAAACCAAAACCAGCCTCAAAAAAAGCTAATAGCTTTTCTTTCCTTTATTTTTTTTTTTTTTAGTAAAGGTCTCTCCAATTATGATAAATATTAAAGATTTGAGATTTTTCATCATTAAAGAAAGGTTTCATTGCTATGGAGATGAAGACTTTGAGGAGGACAGTAACCATAAACTTTTCAGAAAAAGCTCTTTTATCTTCATAAGAAAAGAGCAGTGCCCATATCCTTAATTACTACTTTATCAAAGTGATTTTCCTTTCTATTATAATGATATGCATGCACAGTAGTTCAGATAATGTATCATCAAATGATAAATATGCTCCTTTAATTCTTTTCAAACTTTCTTATTGATAAACTTCTGGTATATTAGTTAAATATACCAAACACTGGATTCTATTCATAACTCTGACTATTACATTGATTTTTAGGAAGTAACTTATTTCTTCCACTTTGTTTAAGAGCTTCTGCAGAGAAGTCTTGTTTTAGAACCTGTTGTTGTCATGAATATTGCTATTACCATGGAACCTTACATTTGGATAATATATCAATGATTCCAGCACAAAAACACAACCACTGCAAACCCGCAAGTATCAAAAGTATGTTCAGCTTTGAGACCACCATTGAAGTACTCTCATCCATCCCCAATGAAAACTAGATATTCCAATAACTGCCACGTGTGGTGTTATACCATCAAGAGGTTTGGTAAAATTAAACTCCTCTACAAAAAGGTGCAGTAAGAGAAGGGTGGGAATGATGAAGTTTAACAATGACAAGTGCAAGGTCCTACACCTGGGTGGGAGCAACCCCAGGCACAACTACAGGTTGGGCAGAGAAGAGATTCAGAGCAGCCCTGCGGAGAAGGACTTGGGGTGCTAGCCGATGAAAAAATGAACATGAGCCAGCAGTGTGCACTCGCAGCCCAGAAAGCCAACCGTATCCTGGGCTGTATCAAAAGGAGTGTGACCAGCAGGTCGAGGGAGGCGATCCTGCCCCTCTACTCTGCTCTCATGAGACCTCACTTGGAGTACTGTGTGCAGTTCTGGTGTCCTCAACATAAAAAGCACATGGAACTGTTGGAACAAGTCCAGAGGAGGGCCACAAGGATGATCAGGGGACTGGAGCACCTCCCGTATGAAGGTAGGCTAAGAAAGTTGGGGCTGTTCATCCTGGAGAAGAGAAGGCTGCGTGGAGACCTCATAGCAGCCTTCCAGTATCTGAAGGGGGCCTATAGTGATGCTGGGGAGGGACTCTTCATGAGGGACTGCAGTGAGAGGACAAGAGGAAATGGGTTCAAACTTAAGCAGGGGAATTTTAGACTGGATATGAGGAAGAAATTCTTTACTGTGAGGGAGGTGAGGCACTGGAATGGGTTGCCCAGGGAAGCTGTGAATGCTGCATTGCTATCAGTTTTCAAGGCTGGATTGGACAGAGCTTTGGGAGGCATTGTTTAGTGTGAGGTGTCCCTGCCCCTGGCAGAGGGGTTGGAACTAGATGATCTTAAGGTCCTTTCCAACCCTAACTATTCTATGATTCGATGATAACATTTATTTGCACTGCAGCAGAACTTCTTCAGCATACATGCTGTGAAATTCAGACACAAAAGTTCTTTGGTCAAGGATGCTTTAAACTAGATGTGTTGGGGGAGGGGGGCATCATTCCATCCCAACACACCCAGTCACTTGCCAGCACCTCTAGTAAATGTTCAGAGCAATGTAGAGATGTTGCAGCTACTCCAGCCAATGAGCCAGCTTCAACAGCAGCTCGGCTCAGATGTCTCTATACAAATGCTCGTAGCATGGGGAACGAACAAGCAAGAGGAATTAGAGATGTGTGCACATCTACGAGCGTATGATATCATAGGCATCACAGAAACATGGTGGGATGGCTCCTATGACTGGTGTGTTGGACTGGAAGGTTACAGGCTCTTTAGGAAAGACAGGCCCAGTAGGCGGGGAGGGGGAGTTGCTATTTATGTTAGGAATAGGCTGGAGTGTATGGAACTGTGCTTGGGAACAGGTGAGAAGTCGACAGAGAGTTTGTGGGTCAGGGTTAAAGGGAGAACAGAGATGGGGGAACATTATTGTGGGGATCTGTTACAGACCGCCTGACCAAGAAAACTCGGTGGATGAAGCGCTCTATAGACAGATAGGAACAGCCTCACGCTCGCAGGCCCTTGTTCTCATAGGGGACTTCAACCACCCTGATAGCTGTTGGAGGGATGGTATGGACCGGCACAAGCGATCCAGGAAGTTCCTCAACTGTGTGGAAGACAGCTTCCTTCTGCAAATAATAGAGGAGCCAACAAGAAGCGGTGCCATGCTTGACCTCATCCTCACCAACAGGGAAGGGCTGGTTGGAAATCTGATGCTCCAGGGCAGCCTTGCTTGCAGCAAGCATGAGATGGTCAAATTTGAGATCCTCAGGACAGTGAGAAGAGCGTGCAGCAAGCTCACTGCCCTGGACTTCAAGAGAGCAGACTTTGGCCTCTTCAGGAACCTGCTCAGTAAGATTCCATGGGATATAGCCCTAGAGGGCAGGGGGGTCCAAGACTGTTGGTTGATATTCAAGGATCACCTGCTGCAAGCTCAGGAGCAATACATCCCTACTAGAAGGAAGTGCAGCAGGAGGGCCAGGACACCTCCTTGGATGGATAAGGAGCTGCTGAGGAAAACTCGAAGGAAAAAAGAGGCTTATAAAAGGTGGAAGCAAGGACAGGCGGCTGGGAAGAATACAGGGATGTTGTCCGGGAAGCTAGGGACCAGCTTAGGAAAGCTAAGGCCCACTTAGAATTCAACTTGGCTAGGGATGTAATGGATAACAGGAAGGGATTCTATAGGTACATTGCAAATAAAAGGAAGACTAGGGACAACACGGGCCCCCTCCGGAAGCTATTGGGAGAACTGGCTACCCTGGATTTGGAGAAGGCTGAGGTTCTTAAGGACTTCTTTGCCTCAGTCTTCACCGGAAAATGCTCTGACCACACCACCCAAGTCTTGGAAGGCAGACACAGGGACAGTGAGAATGAAGGCCCTGGGCCCACTGTAAGAGAGGATCTGGTTCGAGACCATCTTAGGAACCTGAACGTATAAAAGTCCATGGGACCTGATGAAATCCATCCATGGGTCCTGAAGGAGATGGCAAATGAAGTTGCTAAGCCACTGTCCATCATATTTGAAAAATCATGGCAGTCAGGTGAAGTGCCCAATGACTGGAAAAAGGGAAATAAAGCCCCCATTTTCAAGAAGGGGAAAATGGATGAGCTGGGGAACTACAGAGCAGTCAGTCTCACCTCCATGCCTGGCAAAATCTTGGAGGGGATTCTCAGGAAAGGCATGCTGAGGCACATGAAAAACAACAAAGTGCTTGGTGACAGCCACCATGGCTTCACTAAGGGGAAATCCTGCCTGACCAATCTGGTGGCCTTCTGTGATGGGGCTATGGAACTGATGGACAGGGTTAGAGCAGTTGATGTTATCTACCTGGACTTGTGCAAAGCGTTTGACACTGTCTCACATGACATCCTTGTCTCTAAGTTGGAGAGAGATCAGTTTGATAGGTGGACCACTTGGTGGATAAAGAACTGGCTGGATGGCCACATGCAAATAATTGTGCTCAATGGCTCAATGTCCAGCTGGAGACCAGTAACGAGTGGTGTCCCTCATGGGTTGGTGTTGGGACCTGTCTTGTTCAACCTCTTTGTCGGTGACATGGACAGTGGGATTGAGAGCATCCTCAGCAAGTTTGCCAATGACACCAAGCTGTGTGTTTCGGTTGATACATTGGAGGGAAGGAATGCCACCAAGAGGGGCCTTGACGTGCTTGTGAGGTGGGCTGATGCCAACCTGATGAAGTTTACCCATGCAAAGTGCAAGGTCCTCCACCTGGGTGGGAGCAATCCCAGGCACACATACAGGTTGGGCAGAGAAGAGATACAGAGCAGCCCTGCAGAGAAGGACTTGGGGGTGTTGGTTGATGAAAAAAAGAACATGAGCTGGCAGTGTGCGCTTGCAGCCCAGAAAGCCAACCGTATCCTGGGCTGCATCAAAAGGAGTGTGACCAGCAGGTCGAGGGAGATGATCCTGCCCCTCTACTCTGCACTTCTGAGACCTCACTTGGAGTATTGTGTGCAGTTCAGGTGTCCTCAACATAAAAAGGACATGGAACTGTTGGAACAAGTCCAGAGGAGGGCCACGAGGATGATCAGGGGACTGGAGCACCTCTCGTATGAATATAGGCTGAGAAAGTTGGGGCTGTTCATCCTGGAGAAGAGAAGGCTGAGTGGAGACATCATAGTAGCCTTCCAGTATCTGAAGGGGGCCTATAGTGATGCTGGGGAGGGACTCTTCATGAGGAACTGTAGTGAGAGGACAAGGGGTAGAGGGTTTAAACTTAAACAGGGGAAATTTTGATTGGATATAAGGAAGAAATTCTTTACTGTAAGTGTGGTGAGGCACTGGCATGGGTTGCCTAGGGAAGTTGTGAATGCTGCATTGCTGGCGATGTTCAGGGATGGGTTGGACAGAGCCTTGAGTGGCATGGTTTAGTGAGAGGTGTCCCTGCGTGTGGCAGAGGGGTTGGAAATAGATGATCTTAAGGTCCTTTCCAACCCTAACTCTTCTATGATTCTATGATTCTGTTTTCAAGCAAATGTGTAAATAGCAGAATAGCTTCAAAGTTGAGCACATTTGAAGATTAAGTTTTACAAACAAAGAAGCATAGGTTTTTTTATGTTTCATTACAAGATCAGTCATGCTACTCCATTACTTCTACAAAGCAGAAAATATTCCATTTTGAAGTATTATAAAGTTACTCAACTGTTGTGAAAATAAGTGAACAAGAACAATGTATCAAAAAATGTATTTTGTTTTTCATTGTATTTGTTCAATTACTTTGCTCATCCACTGAGTAGGTGCAATAGGTCTCCCAAGTCATTAATCTGAATTAGTGATGTTCTGCTGCATTTGTCCAGCTGTAATATGCATGAAAAGAGAACATGACAAAAGAAGCAAATGGCACAGGAAACATCTTGTTGGAAGGTTTCTTTTTAATCGAGATCGTGAAAAGCTTAGCTGTAGGCAGGTTTTTGAGAACCAAGTGGCTAACATATAAAAGGACATTAAAATAACCCAAAATTGATTTCCCTTGTGTGGGAATCTGAGAACATGGAAACAGGGCAGCATATAAGGTATGGGTTTGAATATAAAATGTGGCAAATGCTTTCAAACATTTTGCTGTTGCATCTAGGTTAATGTAGGGTAGTTTATCTCCTTTTCTTTGCAGCTTCAGGACTTACTGAGATTTGGTTTTTATTGGTTCCACTTTTTTTTTTTCAGTGTTCTTGGGCCATTCAAACTGAGTTGAATAATAAAAGGATTTTAGATTCAGTAAGGCTCAGGTGACTTCACAATTGGTAGAGACATATGTAGTGGCAGGACCTGAAATTTTATTTCAACATTATTTCAAATAAAATTATTGCATTTTGTATGTAATACAGATACTTCTTGCTATTAATAGCCTACATAAGTCCTTGCTTCACTACTGAAACTGTTACTGAAGGGTTTATTTCTATGGAAATATTTCCATTTAAAAAAACGCACTCCCGTTATGCATTGATGATTAATATACTACAAAGCAGAATCCAAATCCGAAGTACAATCCAGGTATGTGTAGGTAATCTGATTGAAGTTAATGAAGTTACACATATGCATGAAACTCAGCAGATGTATAAATAACTGAAAATTCAGCTCTGCTAATCTAGAGGAGCCTAACAAGTTATGCACACCCCAAAAAAGATGTATTAGGGAATAGGAAAGAGGTCTCACAGAACTAGGTGAATTTTTATTGATCTGTGTAAGAAATGAGTTAGTCTCTGATAACCTTAAATTAAAAATCCAAACAAGTGAGAAAAATTGATCTTCATCTTAACTGAAGTGATTATGTGGGCTGTACTGAACCATACTTTTGATGTGATCTGTCACTTTGCGTTCAGTGGATAACGGTAAGGTATTACTTACTTATTCAATTTGAGCACCTGCAGCAGAATTTTCTTCATGTGGGAATAAATATTACTAATACAGCAGAAATATGTGCTGAGATTTTAAGTTGATAGCTGCATGAGAAGTCAAGAATTAGCCCTTTTTTCCTTAAAATATTTTTATACTCTTGATTCATACATTGGTATTCTCTGGCCCTCTGCAGAGATAGTAAAATTATCCATTGTAAAACGTAATTCAGCAAGCATGTTCCTTTTATTATCACTCGGGCAGAAGCCAGTTGCCCTCTTATATTCATAAAGATTTAGTAAGTAGTTTATGCAGTTAAAATAATCAGTTTTGTTCTTTATTGATTGTATTCTTCGGATGTTTAACAGTTTGTCAATTCGGTGTGTTCTTAATGGTGCGAAACTGCTGTTGTTTTTTCATTCCCTGATGTGATATAATGTAGCCCTTGCCCTGCTTTTTTTGAGTGTACTGCCAGACTGACTGAATAACCAGTAAAGTGCCAGTGTTCACTCTCTACTTCAGTGTGGCTGAGAATATTTCAGCACACATGAGATTATGTTTTGTTCCAGGTTTTTTTACCTCAAGATTTTAGGAGAAGTTGATGTAGACATTGGTACCCAACTTGTGGAAGTAATAATCTAGTTTTAATACAAATTGTATAATGTTTACATCTTTAAAGTAATGCTAAGTCAACAATGAATCCCTAATACTGTAGTGTTTTGATTGCTTGTCTTGGTGGGAGGGGTTTGAATAGCAAAGCTATCAGATTTTCTTAGACATTGAGAGAAAAAAACATGAACTGGGTCTAGACTGTCTCATAGGTAATACTAAGCTAAAAGCTGTAGTGAATTTGGAAGAAAGGGTACCTTGGGCAGCAGAGATTAGTGCTAGCAGTTCTTCCTTACCTTCTCTAAAATTGCCTCGGTTTCTCCAAGACATTGCCTTTGCTGATGTTATGTTTCAGTGTAATTGTAGAGAATCAGGTAAGTGATAATGCTTCATGCTCTCTGACCACATGCTATGAGCTTGGTCAGATTCTAGTATTAGGTTTATGATCACTGATTCTGAGGCAGCACAAACTGCACATGCAAGTGGCAGAAATGAAAAATATATTCTACCATGCCACTGGATATCAAAGCATGCATTTAACTGTTACTCCTAAAAACTTCGGGAGCTTTGATGTGAACAAAGAGTCTTTGGCCATATTCCAGGAATGCAGGTATGATGAGCAGTGCCAGAGAGAGCTAATAATGAGATGTCTAGGCAAGCATATTGCTGTGTGCAGTAGTTGTACCAGTTCTCAGATGTTAGCTGAACAGCAGAAGAGAAGGATTGGTCATGAAGTTGACCATATATGTGAAAAGAATATGATGGTGTAAAAAAACCTTGAAGTATGTTTTTTCCTATTGAAATAATGGAAAATTCAATGGGTTGCAAAGGGAAATTGTGAATGCTCCATCGCTGGCAGTGTTCAAGGCTGGATCGGACATCGCCTTGGGTGGCATGGTTTAGTGGAAGGTGTCCCAGCCCATGTCAGTGGGGTAGGAACTAGATGATCTTCAGGTCCTTTCCAACCCTAACTATTCTATGATTCTATGATTCTATGATGTCTTCCTTTAAATCTGCTATACTACTTGCTGTATTTCTACACCAGCAGTTCTATTTCCTGAAGCAGAAAATAAGTTTTTTCCATTTTGACTGCAAATGGATAGGTGTTTGTCCCTGTTCACTCCAGATTATGCCTGTATGCCAACAGGAGATGATATGAAATCAATAACAAGTCTAGAAGTAGCAAAAAAACTAACATAAAAGTTGGCATATTTTAGCAATTATAACACAATTGAGCCTTGCCAGATTCCTTTGTCAGAAGTAAATCTTACATGAGATCATCAAGGCTTTTCGGAAAGTAGAAGTACATTACCTGTTCAGTGGGTGTTGGCCAGTTGAGTTGAGACAATTACAGTCCACCAATGTAAAAAAATCTGTCAAACTTTGGAACAATTCATCCCTTCTAGAAGAAGCCATGGATGTTGAAGTTACCTCCACAGCTCTGGCTAATCTCCTTGGCCTCCAGCGTTACATGTATAATATATATTGCACCAGCTGTTGGAACAGCTATGGCCAGATGTAAGTCAAAGCAGCCTCAATTTAAGCTTAGTTTACACTGTAGAGCTGCACTGTTCCCATCAGCATGAAGCAAACATAATTTTTTACAATTTAAAGAGCCCTTAGCCTTGGGGGTGTTGGTTGATGAGAAAATGAACATGAGCTGGCAGTGTGAGCTTGCAGCCCAGAAAGCCAACCGTATCCTGGGCAGCATCAAAAGGAGCATGACCAGCAGGTCGAGGGAGGTGATCCTGCCCCTCTACTCTGCTCTTCTGAGACCTCACTTGGAGTACTGTATGCAGTTCTGGTGTCCTCAACATAAAAAGGACATGGAACTGTTGGAACAAGTTTAAAGGAGGGCCACGAGGATGATCAGGGGACTGGAGCACCTCCCGTATGAAGGTAGGCTGAGAAAGTTGGGGCTGTTCATCCTGGAGAAGAGAAGGCTGAGTGGAGACCTCATAGCACCCTTCCAGTATCTGAAGGGGGCCTATAGTGATGCTGGGGAGGGACTCTTCATGAGGGACTGTAGTGATAGGACAAGGGGTAACGGGTTCAAACTTAAACAGGGGAAGTTTAGATTGGATATGAGGAAGAAATTCTTGACTGTGAGGGTGGTGAGGCACTGGAATGGGTTGCCCAGGGAAGTTGTGAATGCTCCATTGCTGGCGGTGTTCAAGGCCGGATTGGTCAGAGCCTTGAGTGGCATGGTTTAGTGGGAGGTGTGCCCTGCTGCTGGCAGGGGGATTGGAACCAGATGATCTTCAGGTTCTTTCCAACCCTAACTATTCTATGATTCTGTGATTCTATGGTTAGTTTCATATGTGAAAAGAATTACAAGACGTGGTATAATACAAGTTACTTCTGTGAAAAAATCTGCAGTTGCAGTAATAATAACAATGAAAACTGTTCTGTTATCCTTTGAGCTGTAGCAAACACAGACTATCATAAAACAGTGTATGTGAAATAAACATTGAACTTTGCATGAATATGTGATAACGTGAAAATCATTTTTAAAAGCTATCACAAAATAGTGTTGAGGAGAGACATCAATTGCCTATTAAACTGAATAAGTGAAGAAGATCCATACTCCCTCGTCTATGATAAAGATCCCATAAAATTTTTTTTGTCTGCAGAATGAAAATAGATGTGTGATAGCTGAGATGAATCCTTTGTATGGCCTTGTCAGTAGCTAAAATCATCTTATGCTTGATAACAACATTTTATTTAGAACATATTATATTTTATAACAATAAGATATGTTATAAACACTTTATAATGTAGTTACCTGGCAAAGCTTTTTTCCCAAAATCAAGAATGCTGTCAGCAATGACATACTGACTCAATCCAGTGTTCCCTTCTGAAAAGCAATAGTAAACTGGTAATATGCTATTCTTAGCTGTGACCACTAATTCCATGCCTTTATTGAAAAAAAATCAAGTTAAATTATACTAGAAAGATTAAATTATTTAATACAAATTGGCTGTTCCACAGTTCATGACCGCTGAGCTGGTAGGACACACTAGTGATATCCATTTCAAATCTAAGGTCTGCTCTAAGTCACCAACCATCCAGACTCTGAGTGATCTACCACCTGCCATGTGACTGTGGCACAGAGGTCTCCAAGCAGTGCCAAGTTACATCTCTTTATGATTGTCTGTAAGCCTTTTTCCTTAGAGAGGATAAGGGGTTTTAATCAAATTTACCCCATCAGTCTCTAATCAAGACCAGGTTATTCATGCCAAATCTTTATTACTCAGAAAAAACACTCTCATGAGTCCTAGTCTTTCACAGTATAGCTCTGCGGATTATGGATCACACCTCATGTACACTTGTTGCTGAGAGAGCAACAGCAGTTCAAATTGGCTAAAGAAGGAAGAAAACCTTAACATTTAAGAATTGTATTAACTGTAAAGTTTATTTTTATAATAACAAAATCCAGCTTGATTTTGTTCCATCACACTCAACAACCTGCACTTCCCTTTGAAAAGGTTTTTTAAATAATAGGAACGCAAACTGTGCTTTTATGGATGATATTTTGATTTGTATTTTTCAGGGACTGGATGGACGTGTTCAGTCCCCCCATCATTCCTAGAAGCCAACAGCTGGAAAAGCACACTAAATCTTCAACAAATCAGAGTACTCCAGGTAGGAAATTATGAAGACAATGTAGAGGTCCTGGGTAGAAAGACATTTTGAAATGCTCTTTCTGTAGCGCTGGTGCCACCTTTTCATAGTTTTCTATACTGCAGCGTTTTGATTCCACGTTCTTTTTGCAATTTTTAGCTCAAGCTGATAGAGTTTTCCATGCAGTATTATTTGCCTCTGATAAAAGAGCAACTTACGTAGTTGCAGTTTCTTAATGCTCTGACTTGATACAGATTAACTCAAAAAATGCATCTTGTTTGTTTAAAATAAGTAATTTTTACTAGTGGAGATAGCAAACTTATGGAAGAAAGAATTTAAAGTCTAAACATTCTTGTTCAGAAGCACAATTACACTTCCGTAAGGGATATTTAATTTACAAAGAAAAATTTCAGATTTAGCTTTAAATGAAATCTCAGCATGATTTCCTGTGTAAAGACTGCTGTGATCACCTAAAATGTTACAGGTTTTTGTTTATTAATGGTATTTGTTTAGTAAATGGCGAAGAACTCAGCTGAAACTAGAAAGTCAACAACAGCAGAATAAAACAAATACCTTGTGTTTTTCAAATGCCCTTTTTTCTTATTGGTTGTCTTAAGAAACAGGTTAGATACCTACATTTTTCCTCAACTCTGGAGAATTCAATGTGAACTCTCATAAATGTGACCTGTGTATTTTGGCTGCCCAAAGGGTCATGCCTCAGTGACTTACTGTCTAAAACAAATTATGCCCCACAAATGGGGGATGCTTTTATAGACGTATATTTATAATTGTTTATGACAGCAAAATAGAATTTTGCTGTCAGGAAGGGACCTTGCTTTGAAGAATCAAATCATAGGTTTTGGTAAGGGTTCCAAGTAAGCCAAAGAGAATTGGACAATAATCCTTGAGTTAGAGGCATGTTGGATATGAATTTGTGAGAGGTCTCTCTGAATTTTTTATGTTAGCATTAGGAAATCCAAGACATGCTGCAGAAAAGCTACAATTTCTGTAGACTTTGAAAACTGTATTATCATCTTTAAAAAAGAAGCATACTTAGGAATTTTTTGCATTTCCTCTGTTATTCACACTAGAATTTGCACAGTGTTTTGTGAATTGTTCCTAAACTTATTTTCCTTTATGCTGAAGTACATCATGTGTCCATGACTGCACATTTGCAGAACAGAAAACCTCTATATACCATAGCTTTTTATGATGGCTTTTTGTTTTTGTTGTGTCCTGTGGTATTTCTCTACCAGTTAGTTTATCTTAATCACTTCACTTGAGGTTAGTTATTTGTGTGATGAAAGAACAGTTTTGTTACTGACAGTCAAGTACCAAATCTGGTCAGAAAATGCATTCCATAAAATTCTGCTTCCCTACTCATTATTTTCTTAAAAATGCCACAATAAAAAATGAATTATTTCTCATCTTGGACAGTGACTTAATTGTTACAAGATTATTTTGTGTGTGTGTGCAGTTTTCCAGTATTCCAGTTATCACAGGATAACAAAGCCATATTATCAGAACTGAAAATCTGCAGTGATTCATCATGTATTCAAGATACTATATCTAAAACTGTCCTTAAAGAAAACCAGGTAGTATAGCGTTAGTGTATTTATAAAGATTTTTTATTTCTTATATGTAGAAAAAAAACTTTAAGTTGGAGCATAACTTTGGGGAAGAAAGGGGATTAATTTCTAAGAAAGCATTTTGCTCTGTAGCTCCTTTCTTAACATTTGCAGCAGCATTAGTTAAATAGGGAGACATAATGAGAAGTAGTTTTCTATTCAACAGGTTTCACAAGACAATCAAGGAAAATTTAGGCTCATAAATATGATTAATTTCCGTAGATTTTTCCCTTCTTAAGCATTGCTAGTTCTGATTTATAGACAATTTCAGCTTGACATAACAAATAAGAAAGTTTCCCCAGTAAGTGACAAAGGCAGAGTCGTGAATCCTAGGAACCTCAGGGACCACAGCACTGAATAGTCTTTCTTGGACTACAGATGTTGACAGCAGTTATGTGGTAACCCTGTAACACATAATTACAGTATAGACTTGAGCACTGCAGTTCCATGTTCAAAGATCATATCTGAAAAAATACTGGCAGTGTTCTTTCCAGCACCCTTTCTTCTGACAGCTGATCCAGTGCAGTTGACCTATGCTAGGGTCAGAATATGATCCATGTATCTTAAAGTGAGATTTGCTGCGAGCCATTTTCTAGTATTAAAACCTAGAATACAGGGAAAATGCATTTTCATGAAAATGGAAACTATTTATTTTAGTTCTCCAGACTGTGGTGACTACGGAACCAGTGTTAACAGAATCCAAACAACAACAATTATTTGTGCATTTATTTCAGAATTCAGAAGAAGCTGCGACATGCCTTCTCCATTCTTTGTTATCATGGTTTAAACATTATGAGCAAAAGCCTTTCTCCATAAAAACAATAGCTCCTTTGATTTCGGTGGGGCAGCATTCATTTCATATGACAAGTATTCAGAGGTATTATCTTCAGCCTTTCAGTTCTGAGCTAAAAAATACTCATCCCTCTATAACGTGTATCTCAGGCTTGAGTTTTTATTTAAAATCAAGTTATTTGCTAGCTTAAAATACTTTTTAATTTTGTAGTGATTTAAGAACAAAAGCTTTGATTTTGCTTACACCATGATATTCAAGTTAAACTGCCAAGAGGTTTTTTTCATGCAATCCTGAGCAGCTTCAACTCCAGAAGTGTGGATGGTGGCAGCTTAAACAGCTCTGGAAATGTTACTTAAAAAGGACACATTTATCAGTTAATTTGGCCATGGACACTTCATTCCCACATATGGTCAAGTTGGATACAATGCACCATCTGAAGTGGAAGGATGCATTCGAACACAACCATTACACATTAGCTGAGTCATGTAGAAAAATGTCATTTAATTTAATTAGTACATCTTTTTAGGAAGTAAAACTGAAGTAAAGTTTTTGTATGTGTTTTTAATCTGTTCAAAACTGAATGCTCCATATTGCTATTGGAAATCTGTTGCAACATCTAGAATTGCCTTAAAATGCATTTGAGGATGTTGTGAGGTGCTAAAAGATAGAAGCATAACTTTCAAAACAAGGTATATGTAGAACACTAAGTTCTTGTTCACACAAAAATACATGCAGGGAATTCCTGCTATAAAGGTATAAATCCAGCTAGTCCTGAATGCAATCTAATTCTGATCCGATATGAATTTGAGGTATAAAGGGAAAGAAGTATACCTCATTGAGTGTGCGGAAAACTATTTTTATATCAAACCAGGGAGTATATTGAGAGAGCAGTTCCCAGGTAAAGAGGGAAGGAGATTTAAGCTTAGAGAAGAAAAGAAACCTTTAAAGAGAAGCATAGACAGGGAAAAGCAAAATAATAAACAGAAAAATTCATTGGAAATAACATTTTTTTCAGCTGAAAATGTAAGGCTATGTGAGGGAATGAGGCATTGAATACCATTTGCTGGTGCACCGTGATCTGAAGTGTAGAAAAAGACATTCAGTTCTATGCCTTCTTTCTGCACTGCATAATTTTTCCCAAGAGCTATCCAAACAAAATACATCAGTTAACCTCATTTAGCTCATTTAGCCAGGACTGATGAAGTACTCGCATCAGGGAGGGCAACAACTTAGCTTTACCTTTTTGCCTTGGATTACAGTAAAAGACAGTTTCTTTCTGATAGTGTTTGTTAATGCTACTGAGGAAACAAAAATGGCATCCATTCCAAAAGGCTAAAGTGCACACTTCTGCTGTCTGCATTAATGCACCAGCCTACTACTTTCTGGTTTCTAGATAATGTAACTGATATGCTGTGGCATGATCCTGGCTGTAAATAGATTCTGAGCATTGTGAAACTGCTGCTGTTAGCATAACAGACTTTCTTATTATGGAGTGTTACGGCATACAAGGCACATTCAGTTTGTACTAGCAGTCTAAGAATGAGATGGACATTTATGATGAAATTCAAGATACAGATTATGTTCAACTGTGTGTTATTTCCTATCAAAAAGCTGTAGATCATACAATTTAGATTTAGCTTATTTGAAAGACAGGTTTAGAAAAGGAACTACAATATATAAAGCATCTTGTCATGGGTTTAGCAGTAGCAGTCATTTTTCTCCTTCTTGGTAGCTGGTGCAGCGCTGTGTTTTTGACTTTTGGCCTGGGAACAGTGCTGATAACACCAGTGCTTTCAGTTACTGCTTAGTGATGTTTTTGGTCTGACCAAGGACTTTCTGAGTCTCATGCTCTGCCAGGGAGGAGGGGAAGCCAGGAGGAAGCAGAGACAGGGCACCTGACCCAAACTGACCAAAGAGGTATTCCATGCCACAGCACGTCATGCCCAGGATGTAAAAACAAGGGCAGAGACCCAGAAGGGTGGGGGTGCACTGCATGGTCGGGCTCGGTATAGGTGGTGAGAGGTTGTATTTTTTCCTTGTCTCAATGATGAGCCTTGTCATTATTATAATTGGTGGTAGCAGCAGTGGTTTGTTTTATACCTTAGTTACCAAACTGTTCTTATCTCAACCTGTGGGAGTTGCATTCTTTCAGTTCTCCTTCCCATCCCCCCGGCAGCTGGGGGAAGAAAGACGGTGGAGTGAGAGAGTAAAACTGCGTGAGTTATAGAGGCTTAAACCACGACACATCTGTAATAGATGTCTGTGCGGCTTTATGAGTATAGTTTAGTTACCTGAAAAAATATTCTTGCATTTTACATAACACTAAAAAGCCTAGATTTAGTTTTTTTTATTTTCTTGAATTATCTTATTTCCTCTCCAGTATTGAAAGCTCTTTTGTGCAGATTTATCTGTACTAAACATTTAAGTGACATATCGAATACCAGACATTCACATTCTTTAATTCTTACAGGCATTAAGTACACACTGACTGTACTTTGTTCATGCTAAACCATTATTTTTTAAGAAGGTAATTGAGAAAAATAGCATTTAAGAATCCTTTGATCCACCATCAGTAAAAGTACTTCTGGGCAACTGCTCCATTTGGAAAGTCCAGCTGTTAAGCAATCTCTGTCCGACATTATTTCATCTCAACTGAATACAAGTCTTCAGAAATATAATAAAAATGTGAGCTGTTGCTCTCTTGAAGTAAGAATTCGGGAGTCAAAAGATTATACACTTCAAAGAAAAATTCTGTCACATCTGACAGAATGGTATTTCCATATTATTGTCTAAGCGAATAAGAGTGATTTATTCTTTCTTCTTCCACTTGACGCAGGTGACTTCAATGACCTCAGTGCTGAAGAAGATTAGGAAATTTAGACTCTTCTGTATGATCCATGTCTGAACTGTTACTTTGATCCGAATTCTGGGAAATACTACAAATTGGCATAGTCAGATTGTGAGAGGATATAATTTTGTATTTAGAGTAGGTTTATCTTTCAAATCTTTGTACAGCGTGACTGAGCTGTATAAGTTATCATGAAACTTAAAACTTGAGTTAACCAGATTAATATATTTTGCAAACAGCGTCTTATTTTTATAGTTTTCTATTATGTTGTAATACAGTGTAAAATCACATCACATGAAAGTTCCTTGTGACTGTGGCATTTGTTAGACTAATTTATTTCCAGTATTCAGAGGTTCTCTATCAAACAAGCTAAGTTGAATCAAGGTTTATGGTGTTTATCTGTAAATTATGGTTTTATTCAAATAAAATGTTTTCATTACTTGCTCATTGTGTATTTTAATTGGTTTTCTGCTATCTTATTCCTTGTACTGTAAGATGTGTTCAAAGACCTCCATTTCATAAGCTGACCCTTTAGTCATCAGAGAAAGCAGTATTTTCCACATCTTCAAGGAGTTCTTTACTGTTGCATGCTACAGTAATGGGATGATGTTACAGTAATGGGATGATGTCAAAGCTGTAGTGTGTACAGTGTGGTTCATTTTAAACTGCATGGACAATTTATAAATGGAGACCAAAACCAGGGTAAATATGGCAGGCTCTGGGAGAACCAGCTGCTGTCTACTTTACTGATGTAATTTAACACAGGACTGAAGAGCAGGAAGAATGATTGGTTCAACACTCAAAAATTGGAACCTTGTTTCATGTAAGGCAATGTGCGTATACAATTCATATTGGAAGCTCTGCTCAGAGTGCAGCTGTTGCATGTTTGCATTAGTTTTTCCATTACAATTTCCAATAAAATACTGAGATTTATTTAATCTGTCTGTATTGGGTTTCAGTGCAGTTTTCAGTGAGGGTCCTAAAGTCTCAACTTAGAACTTCCAGTTGCCTGCATCACTGTGTAACTAGTTTCTATGGCACATAAGGAGATTTAGTTTGCATATTAGGAAAAAATAATTCACTAAAAGGATTATCAAGCATTGGAACAGGCTGCCTGGGGAAGTAGTATCCCCATCACTGGGGGAATTTAAAAGACGTGTAGATGCAGCTTTTAGGGATATGGTTTTTAGTGGTGGACCTGGCAGTGCCAAGTTAACAGTTGGACTTGATCTTATAGGACTTTACCAACCTAAATGATTCTATAATTCTATAAAATACCCTGTTGACCATGGAGAAAGACCACAGCCTTTGAAAGTGAAATTATTCCGTGAAGTTAATAAAATACTGTGCATAGAGACTTGTCAAACTTTGTTCTAAAATCCAGTTAACCTGATGCTGATGTTTCTGCCTTGTCATTGCTGCTGTGTGGCTCCAAGCAGTGCCTGACATTTCCAGTCCCAGAACAAGGGAGATTCTGCAACACTGTGCAGGGCTGCTTGCCACTAGCGTTCCCACTCCAAGCAGCAGGAAACTTGGTCAAAGGGTAAATAAATTATTAAAAAATCAGCTGCCTGGTATTGAATAGAAGATGTTGGGCAGGGGTTGCCCATGAAACAAGAAGTCGAAGGAGCTGTGTTTTAACAGAGCTGAGTTTGTGGAACAGATTTAGAATCATAGAATCATAGAATAGTTGGGGTTGGAAAGGACCTGAAGATCATCTACTTCCAAACCCCCTGTCAGGGGCAGGGTTGGAAAGGACCTTAAGATCACCTGCTTCCAAACCCCCTGTCAGGGGCAGGGACACCTCCCACTAAACCATGCCACCCAAGGCTATGTCCAATCCAGCCTTGAACACCGCCAGCGATGGAGCATTCACAACTTGCCTGGGCAACCCTTTCCAGTGCCTCACTGCCCTTACAGTAAAGAATTTCTTCCTCGTATTCAATCTAAACTTCCCCTGTTTAAGTTTGAACTCGTTACCCCTTGTCCTCTCACTACAGTCCCTCATGAAGAGTCCCTCCCCAGCATCCCTATAGGCCCCCTTCAGATATTGGAAGGCTGCTATGAGGTCTCCAAGCAGCCATAACAGTTTTCTGGAGACAGTTGAAGGGAATGTCAAAAAGCATATGTGATAAGAAAAACTTGCCAAGAACTCGTCAACAAAATTTAAGCTAGCAAGTAGGTATTCTTTATTGCAGTGCTGGGAGACACAGGGGATATCTCCTAACATGTCTCGTCCCAGTATCAATCAGGCTGTGATTATATTGTTGCTTAATATACATATTCATTGTATTTCCAGTAAAGGACATACATATCCATAACATTTCCCAGAACTACTTTACATAGGTTTATGCCTATTTTTGCCTACACCCAACAACTTGGTAGTGGTCTTTGGGACCCCTGGCAGTTGTTTCTTCATCATGTTTATCTTCATGATTTCGTTCTTTGGCTGAACTTTAGGTTTGGAGAGTCCTGTTGTCAAGCTACCCACTACTAGTCCAGTTCTAACTGGTCATTGTGAAACATTTATCCAAAGTGTTTCCTTCTTGATATTATTACTCACCATCAAGGTCAGCGTTGCTTAGCTACAAAGCAAAACTAAATTTACTTATGTACAAAAGAGTGTATTTCATTTTGTACTTCCCTGTCTCACATGGCAAAAATGATCTATAAGCATTTCTGGCAATTCTTGTTATCAGTATATACTTGATTATTTGCAGCGCTATTCCACTGTGATAACTTGCAAGCTAGATACTTCCAGTGAATTTTTAAAAATAATGTACTTGAATGTCATAAAGTGAGCTTAGTAAGCTCCCTGGCAAGTGATTTAAAATTATATGTCTTAAATTATATGTAATTATGGATCCTGGTTAATGAATATCCCAGAATCAATTGGAAATGCAGTCGTTAATAGTGACTTGGCAGAAGATCAGATTGTGTATTTGGCTACTGTGGCAGGTACAAACGTATCATCACAAATTGATTCAAGTAACACTGAAATCCACAGAAGACAGATACTACACTCAGATGTTTTACTTACCCTGCTTTAGCCTGTATATCCCAGAAGGATTTGTACCTGTTCTTGCTAATGCCATAATCTATTTAAAAGTTCAATGAAATCATAATTTTGACCTTCAAAAATCAGATGCTGACTTGTACTTGCTTGTGCATATCTATCCACTTTCTCGTTAGCATCATTTATTGATCAGGACCATGCTCCATTTACCTGTGGTAAGTACTTCTTAAAATGTGTTATTAATCTTCCCTTCCTAGCTGCATGCCTTGCAGGAGTGGTTGGATGTCCAGTGAATCCAGACTGGGTCACTGATGCTATGGAGGTAGCTTCTCACTTTGGGAAAAAGAACCACAAAAAACTGGCTGTAGACTGGTGTCTGCTGTTTACGAGGGAGGATTCTGCAAAGGTCCCATGGATTGTGTCCCACTGCCTGCCTGGGTAGTTCTGCTGGTCCTGGCTTCACAGCAGGCAATCACTAATGTGTCACATACAAAAGCGTTCCACTAGACGTTTGGCGCTTGGACGAGGGGGAGTCCTTGGAGGCTCCACGATCTTATCAGAGAATCCCAGACTAGTTTGTGTTGGAAGGGACCTTAAAGCTCACCCAGTTCCAACCCCCTGTCACAGGCAGGTACACCTTCCACAAGAGCAGGTTGCTCCAAGCCCTGTCCAACCTGGCACTATCCCCACCACTAATGCAGTAAGGAGCCAGCAGGATAGTGACACTAGGTTCAGGGTGAGTCTGTTGTTCAAGACAGGCACACAGGCAAGTTCAACTACACTTTGTCCTCCAGTCATTAGCACAGTATTTTATATGTAAGTCATGCTTTTCAAAATCAGCAGTTTGGGATCCTTGCCCTTTGTATTCTGGTTAGCAGCTTTGCCTTCAGCATCCGTGGGGATTGATTGCTGTAATGTTGTAAACACCACCTGTGAGCTGAGTGACTCTAAAGGCTTCACTACAAGGACTGTGAGTTTTGCTCACAATGTTTTTCTTAATCATCATCCTATGAACCTAGATCTAAAGCACTGCTGGCAAGCAGCATGCTTTTTGTTTAGCCAATTTGTCAAAGCCAACATTTATGGCAAGTGAAGAGCATGGAGATATGCTCCTAGCAGTCATGCAATGCTTTAGCACATGAGAATCATGCGGTTCTCACTAGAGCGTGTTTTCCAACAGGTTTTCCTGGTTTCAGCTATGATAATTTCCATCTTAGTAGCTGGTGCAGTGCTGTGTTTTGGCTTTAGTGTGAGAACAATGCTTATAACACACCAACGTTTTAGTTGCTGCTCAGTAGCACTTACTCTGACCGTGGACTGCTCAGTGTTCCATGCTCTGCCAGTGAGGAGGAGCACAAGAAGCTGTGAGGGAGCAGAGACAGGACACATCACCCGAACTAGCCAAAGGGGGATTCCATAGCACAGAACATAATTTCCAGTATATAAACTGGGGGTATTAGGCCAAGAGGGACCAATCGCTGCTTGGGGATGTCATGGGTTCAGCAGCAGCAGTCATTTTTTTCCTCCTTGGTAGCTGGTGCAGCGCTGTTTTTGATTTTGGGCCTGGAAACAGCGCTGATAACACCAGTGTTTCGGTTACTGCTTAGTGATGTTTTGGTCTGGCCAAGGACTTTCTGAGTTTCATGCCCTGTCAGGGAGGAGGGGAAGCCAGGAGGAAGCAGAGACAGGGCGCCTGACCCAAAATGACCAAAGATGTTATTCCATACCACAGCACGTCATGCCCAGAATGGAAAGCAGAGAGCAGAGACCCGGAAGGGTGGGGGTGCACTGCATGGTCAGGCTTGGTATTAGGTGGTGAGAATTGTATTCTTTCCTTGTATTTGCCTTGTCATTATTATTATTGGTGGTAGCAGTAGTGATTTGTGTTATACTTTAGTTACTAAACTGTTCTTACCTCAACCTGTGGGAGTTGTATTCTTTTCGATTCTACTTCCCATCCCTCCGGGAGCGGGGGGAAGAAAGAGGGGGAAGTTAGTGAGAGAACGGACTGATTGGACTTAAACCACGACAGGGGATGAACTGGGTGGTGAGCAACTCTATTGTGTGTCACTGGTGTTTGTTACTTTTTGTAGTTTTATTACTCTTTTTGTTACTTCCTTTTCATTATTATTAGCATTATATTGTACCACTGGGGTTAAACCACAACGCAGGTGAAAAGACCTGTGTCTGGGCATAAAGGTTCAGATTAATGACTGCAGGGATTTATTTCAACAGACCCAGCATCAGTTATAATTTGTGTATCAGAAATTTTGAAATGCAGTAAATTGTAGTAAGGCTTCATTAATGTTGCTAGGGTGCGCATTAGAAATAGCGGAGTTGAAGTTAGCTTGGTAGAGCTGCAGAAGTCAGCAGATCACAACCAGTTAACGTCAGGCCTTTCTACATTACTTATGGATGTAAGACATCTCTGTTGCCAAAAAACACAGTCAGCTTTCAGATAGCTCAGGAAGAAGAATAAATGTTTAAAACACTTTTAGCCACAGCCCAGAGCAGTGTGTTTCTGTCACTGGAATGATTCTCCCCATTTCTCATTCCTTTTGCCTTAGGTCAATCTACTGAGGTTTTCTCCAAAGCCCAACCAAATAACCAGGTTCAGCCTTTAGAGCTCTGTGGACTGCAGTGAGCTGCTGGTCACAGGCAGCCTGGTTCATGAGAGCACCAGCAGGGACTGGTGAGGACTTTGCGATCTTTGTTCTTGCAGTACTGTTACTTGTACTCAAGTGTTGTCTCTGAGCCTCATTATGCCAAAAAAACCCATACTTTGTCTTAAGGAGCTTATGGTAGGACATCAGTATTGACTTCTCCCCTCTGTTGCCACCGTTACTACGTGAGAAACATGAAAAGTCATGCTTTATTATTAGCATAGCCTTCAACCATAAAGCATACTCTTTAGCAGCACATCCTTTCAACTTTGGGTCAAACAGCAAGGTTGCATGGGCTGAAAAAGCCTTGTCAAGAATTTTGTATAATGCGTTTCATAGAATCATAGAATAGTTAGGGTTGGAAAGGACCTTCAGATCATCTACTTCCAAACCCCCTGTCAGGGGCAGGGACATCTCCCACTAAACCATGGCACCCAAGGCTATGTCCAATCCAGCCTTGAGCACCGCCAGCAATGGAGCATTCACAACTTCCCTGGGCAATCCATTCCAGGGCCTCACCACCCTCACAGTAAAGAATTTCTTCCTCATATTCAATCTAAACTTCCCATGTTTAAGTTCGAACTCGTTACCCCTTGTCCTCTCACTACAGTTCCTCATGAAGAGTCCCTCCCCAGCATCACTATAGGCCCCCTTCAGATACTGGAAGGATGCTATGAGGTCTCCACACAGCCTTCTCTTCTCCAGGATGAACAGCCCCAACTTTCCCAGCCTACCTTCATACGGGAGGTGCTCCAGTCTCCTGATCATCCTCGTGGCCCTCCTCTGGACTTGTTCCAACAGTTCCATGTCCTTTTTATGTTGAGGACACCAGAACTGCTCACAGTACTCCAAGTGAGGTCTCATGAGAGCAGAGTAGAGGGGCAGGATCACCTCCCTCGACCTGCTGGTCACACTCCTTTTGATGCAGCCCAGGATACGGTTGGTTTTCTGGGCTGCAAGCGCACACTGACGGCTCATGTTCATTTCATATTTCAGTTACTTTTCTATGGTATTTATTTTAGAAAAAGGGCTTGTTTTTTTTAAGCAATGGGCTCCATGTGAAATGAAAAGACAATCCAGCCTGTCTATTCTGTGTGGTATTGCTGATAATCACCACTTTCCTCATCGTTACTACGGTAACTTGGCATCCTTATCCTTACCTTTTTTGGCACCTTGAATAAAACTACTTAACTTCAGTACCCTGATAAACAGAAAGCTTGGCTTCACAATACCCATGGGAATATGTCAGTAACAACAATACTTGCTATCTTTGTTTCTTAGTCAGTGTTTAACTTGCTGGTTAGTCCTAACCATGATGTTTTGGGATCCCACTGCAGGTGTTACAACCAGCACAAATACAAATGCCCTGGATAAACTGTCTCAAGAGGTGACGCCTGCAGCTCGCCTGATCAGGGGGAGGCTCGGCGTCCAGGAGCTTCAACTCCGAGCAGCAACAGGCACCAAGGGAGCCTCAAGTCCTTGACAGGGTGTCAAGGGTTCAACAGCAGCAGTCATTTTTCTCCTCCTTGGTAGCTGGTGTAGCGCTGTGTTTTTGATTTTGGGCCTGGAAACAGCGCTGATAACACCAGTGTTTCGGTTGCTGCTTAGTGATGTTTTGGTCTGGCCAAGGACTTTCTGAGTCTCATGCTCTGCCAGGGAGGAGGGGAGCCGGGAGGAAGCAGAGACAGGACACCTGACCCAAACTGACCAAAGAGGTTATTCCATACCACAGCACATCATGTCCAGGATGGAAAGCAGAGAGCAGAGACCCGGAAGGGTGGGGGTGCACTGC
Source organism: Ara ararauna (assembly GCA_028858755.1). Classification (NCBI taxonomy): domain Eukaryota; kingdom Metazoa; phylum Chordata; class Aves; order Psittaciformes; family Psittacidae; genus Ara; species Ara ararauna. The sequence goes on from CM054385.1 coordinate 15,946,166, forward strand.
ATGGTCGGGCTTGGTATTAGGTGGTGAGAAATTGTATTCTTTCCTTGTATTTGCCTTGTCATTATTATTATTGGTGGTAGCAGTAGTGATTTGTGTTATACTTTAGTTACTAAACTGTTCTTATCTCAACCGGTGGGAGTTGCATTCTTTTTGATTCTCCTTCCCATCCCTCCGGGAGCAGGGGGAAGAAAGAGGGGGGAGTGAGAGAGCAAATCTGTGTGGCTGACTGGACTTAAACCACGACACAGGGCTTACCCGGGAGCCAGCAGCTCAGCGGACGTGAGGAGCTGACTCAGAGGGGGCGGCACCAGGAGAAGCAGCACCAGACCTGAGTGCTTAAAAAACTGCCCCAGGGAGCGCGAGCGACCAGGGGCGCGGGGAACAGGGCGGGCAAACGGCGAGTTTGAGACAGTTTAGGCGGCAGTTCACGTGGGCAGGCGAGCGGGATGGTGAACGGAATGGTGAGCACTCGCTGTATGACCAGGGCCCGGTCTGAGAGCTGTGCTCTGGCTGCCCCGGCAGTGGCCAGTGTAGGCACCCAGACAGAGCTGATGGGAAGGGAGGTTGCAGTGCAGAGCTCAGGGTGTGGTGAGTGCCTGCACTGCTCTCCTGAGAGGAGGGTGCGCAATGGGCGGAGATGCACTCTCTGCTCCCTGGTGGAGGTCTTCCTGCAGCAGGTGGCTGAGCTGCAGGATGCTGTTACTAGACTGAAAGGTGTCAGGGTAGCTGAGAGGAAGTAGCACTGCTTAAACCAGGCCCAGACTGTGCAGGGGCCTCAAGTGTCTACTGTCGCTCATACAGGAAAGGAGGCCGCTAACCCAGGAAGCTGGGAAACGATAACAGAAAAAAACAACAAAAAAAAGAGGAAGAGGACAATTAAAACCAAGGGCATCCTCCTAAATCTGTTGTTCCCATCCAGAACCTCTTTGCTGTCCTGCAGGGGGCTGATGAGGAAACGCACTCCCACCAGGAACAACTGGCTGACACACTCGTAAAGAAGATCTCTACTGGTGCTGCCAGGAAAAAGCAGAGGGCCGTAGTAGTAGGGGATGCTACTCTGAGAGGAACAGAGGCACCCATCTGTCAGCCTGACCCAGGCTCAAGGGAGGTGTGTTGCCTACCAGGGTCTCAGATCAGGGATGTTACAGAGAAGCTGCCTGCTCTAATCGGTCCCACTGACTATTCCCCACTTTTAATGATCCATGTGGGTGCTACTGATATAGATAGCAGTAGCCTGGAGAACATAAAGAAAGACTACAGAGCTCTGGGAGAGGCGGCTGGGGGCTCTGGAGCACAGATTGTCTTTTTGTCAATACTCCAGGATACAAGGCAGGACCTCAAAGAGGCTAGGAGGATTGGTCAGGTTAATAAATGGTTAGAAGGTTGGTGCTATATTCAGAGGTTAGGGTACCTTGAACATGGCACTCAATTTAGTAGGCCAGGTGGAACGGGGGCTGGTGGACCTGGTCTGACAAAGAAAAGGAAGATTGGTTTTGGGAGGAGGCTTGCCAGACTGGTCAAGGATACTTTAAACTAGATGTGTTGGGGGAGGGGGGCATCATTCCATCCCAACACACCCAGTCACTTGCCAGCACCTCTAGTAAATGTTCAGAGCAATGTAGAGATATTGCAGCTACTCCAGCCAATGAGCCAGCTTCAACAGCAGCTCGGCTCAGATGTCTCTATACAAATGCTCGTAGCATGGGGAACGAACAAGCAAGAGGAATTAGAGATGTGTGCACATCTACGGGCGTATGATATCATAGGCATCACAGAAACATGGTGGGATGGCTCCTATGACTGGTGTGTTGGACTGGAAGGTTACAGGCTCTTTAGGAAAGACAGGCCCAGTAGGCGGGGAGGGGGAGTTGCTATTTATGTTAGGAATAGGCTGGAGTGTATGGAACTGTGCTTGGGAACAGGTGAGAAGTCGACAGAGAGTTTGTGGGTCAGGGTTAAAGGGAGAACAGAGATGGGGGAACATTATTGTGGGGATCTGTTACAGACCGCCTGACCAAGAAAACTCGGTGGATGAAGCGCTCTATAGACAGATAGGAACAGCCTCACGCTCGCAGGCCCTTGTTCTCATAGGGGACTTCAACCACCCTGATAGCTGTTGGAGGGATGGTATGGACCGGCACAAGCGATCCAGGAAGTTCCTCAACTGTGTGGAAGACAGCTTCCTTCTGCAAATAATAGAGGAGCCAACAAGAAGCGGTGCCATGCTTGACCTCATCCTCACCAACAGGGAAGGGCTGGTTGGAAATCTGATGCTCCAGGGCAGCCTTGCTTGCAGCAAGCATGAGATGGTCGAAATCAAGATCTTCAGGACAGTGAGAAGAGCGTGCAGCAAGCTCACTGCCCTGGACTTCAAGAGAGCAGACTTTGGCCTCTTCAGGAACCTGCTCAGTAAGATTCCATGGGATATAGCCCTAGAGGGCAGGGGGGTCCAAGACTGTTGGCTGATATTCAAGGATCACCTGCTGCAAGCTCAGGAGCAATACATCCCTACTAGAAGGAAGTGATGTAGGTGGGACAGGACACCTCCTTGGATGAATAAGGAGCTGCTGAGGAAAATTTGAAGGAAAAAAAGAGGCTTAATAAAGGTGGAAGCTAGGACAAGCGGCGTGGGAAGAATACAGGGATGTTGTCCGGGAAGCTAGGGACCAGCTTAGGAAAGCTAAGGCCCACTTAGAATTCAACTTGGCTAGGGATGTTAAGGATAACAGGAAGGGATTCTACAGGTACATTGCAAATAAAAGACAGGCTAGGGACAACATGGGCTCCCTCCGGAAGCTATTGGGAGAACTGACTACCCTGGATTTGGAGAGGGATGAGGTTCTTAAGGACTTCTTTGCCTCAGTCTTCACCGGAAAATGCTCTGACCACACCACCCAAGTCTTGGAAGGCAGACACAGGGACAGTGAGAATGAAGACCCTGGTCCCACTGTAGGAGGGGATCTGGTTCGAGACCATCTTAGGAACCTGAACGTATAAAAGTCCATGGGACCTGATGAAATCCATCCACGGGTCCTGAAGGAGCTGGCAAATGAAGTTGCTAAGCCACTGTCCATCATATTTGAAAAATCATGGCAGTCAGGTGAAGTTCCCGACGACTGGAAAAAGGGAAATAAAGCCCCCATTTTCAAGAAGGGGAAAATGGATGAGTCGGGGAACTACAGAGCAGTCAGCCTCACCTGTGTGCCTGGCAAAATCTTGGAGCGGATTCTCCGGAAAGGCATGCTGAGGCACATGAAAAACAACAAGGTGCTTGGTGACAGCCACCATGGCTTCACTAAGGGGAAATCCTGCCAGACCAATCTGGTGGCCTTCCATGATGGGGCTATGGAACTGATGGACAGGGTTAGAGCAGTTGATGTCATCTACCTGGACTTGTGCAAAGCTTTTGACACTGTCTCTCATGACATCCTTGTCTCTAAGTTGGAGAGATATCAACTTGATAGGTGGACCACTCGGTGGATAAAGGAACTGGTTGGTTGGCTGCACGCAAAGAGTTGTGGTCAATGGCTCAATGTCCAGCTGGAGACCAGTAACGAGTGGTGTCCCTCATGGATTGGTGTTAGGACCTCTCTTGTTCAACCTCTTTGTCGGTGACATGGACAGTGGGATTAAGTGAGCCCTCAGCAAGTTTGCCGATGACACCAAGCTGTGTGTTTCGGTTGATACGCTGGAGGGAAGGAATGCCATCGAGAGGGGCCTTGACACGCTTGTGAGGTGGGCTGATGCCAACCTCATGAAGTTTGAACCTTCCAAGTGCAAGGTCCTACACCTGGGTCAGAGCAATCTCAGGCACACATACAGGTTGGGCAGAGAAGAGATACAGAGCAGTCCTGCAGAGAAGGACTTTGGGGTGTTGGTTGATGAAAAACTGAACATGAGCCGGCAGTGTGCGCCTGCAGCCCAGAAAGCCAACCGTATCCTGGGCTGTATCAAAAGGAGTGTGACCAGCAGGTCGAGGGAGGTGACCCTGCCCGTCTACTCTGCTCTCATGAGACCTCACTTGGAGTACTGTGTGCAGTTCTGGTGTCCTCAACATAAAAAGCACATGGAACTGTTGGAACAAGTCCAGAGGAGGGCCACGAGGATGATTAGGGGACTGGAGCACCTCCTGTATGAAGATAGGCTGAGAAAGCTGGGGCTGTTCATCCTGGAGAAGAGAAGGCTGCGTGAAGACCTCATAGCATCCTTCCAGTATCTGAAGGGGGCCTATAGTGATGCTGGGGAGGAACTCTTCATGAGGGACTGTAGTGATAGGACAAGGGGTAACGGGTTCAAACTTACACAGGGGAAGTTTAGATGGGATATGAGGAAGAAATTCTTTACTGCTGTTCTCCCACCAGAGCCCGAGATAAGCCTCTGAGGAGGAATCCCATTATGTCCATAGGTTTGTTGTGCTGAACATGTGATCCTCAGTAAGACAGATTCTATATGGAGGGTTTGGCAGATACCCATATGGCATTTCCCATGTATCCTTATAAAACCCAAATTAAAATATCTGCTGTTTTTGCAAGGAAAAATTATAGAAGTGGGTAGCTTTTCAGAAACAGCCAGTTCTAAAGTAGCATTAATACCTGGCACCTGCCTCATGTTCATAGGAATACCAGAAGGTGATCCAGCTTTTGGGTTTCCTTATGCTTTCTAGTAAGCTGTGATCCTTCTGATGCAGCCCCTTTGTGCCCCAAGCATCTTTACCCAAACTTATCCTCATGTCTTCTGGGACCAAGCCATGATCAGACCAATCGCTGCGATAAAAGTCATCCTCAGTGGTGAAGTAAGTGCCTTGTGTCCTCTTGTGTTGAGAGAAGTGCAGATCATGGCATAGCAGCAACAGGGGCTGCCACTTGCCCACTCAGAAATACAGCACTACTTTTCCAGGTGCCACCCAGACATTTGCTCCATCCCAGATCAGAGTTTTCAGCCCTATTTCCTATTTGCATCTATAAATCCCTGGCAGTAGGGAGAGCCTGGCCTTCACCCTGCACCCCATGGTTCCCTGCAGAGCCACATATTCCCCCCCATGCATCAAGGATCCCAGTCAGCAGCCACAGAGCTGTCTTCTTGGGTGATACTGAAGGGACAAGAGCTAACCATTTGCCTTGTTCTGAGGCTCCCAGAAATGAGCCCAGGGTTTCATGTCCTGGGGAGCAATGACAAATGTTATTCAGAGGGATGTGTTTTGTAAGAGAGTGCTCTCACAGCAGCAGACCCTTTCCTGCTCCATGTACACTTACAGCACGGCTGGGACTCTACACTCGACCTCATGCAAAACACTGAGAATCCTCCATCTCTGCACTGAAGTAGCTTCATCCTGCCTGTGTCTGCTGCAACCACGGAGCTGGAGATGAGGGCCTGGCAGCTATTGTGCTGTTAATGCATTGCTCTACAGTGCCCTCAGCTCTTGCAGTGCGTTACACCTGACTTAACATGATCTATAAATTCTCACATGCCAATAGAAGGAAATGTCTGATCAGTCCTTAAGGTGCTCAAAGGACTCATCTTTTTCTGACGTCTTCTGTTACCTTCCAGCTCGCGAGCAAATCCAACACATGCCAGGCGCAGAGACACCCAAGAGAATTATGTCAGTTCACATCAATCCATCATTCTGTCTCCTGCTGCGACTTCCCACAGAGCCACCTGCAAGCTTCACAGACAGAAGGTATTTATACCTTCCTCCAAGTGAAACAGCAGGCTTGATATTACTTTACACACGGATCATGTTGAATGTAATCATGGGAACACTTTGCTGCTGTTACAAGTTAATGACGCTTTCTGTAAATGGGATAGAGATGTTTGTAGCCGAATTTATAGCTGGAGTTGTAATGCTGGACCCCAGGCACTAAGGTGCTGAGCTACAGCAGTGTTGCCATTGCTCATGGTAGGGAAGCCATGCTCAGCTCCACAAAGCTGGTGGATCAGGGGAGCTTCTGCATCAGCCTTGCTTCCCTGGGAAGCACTGTGCCCTTCCTTGGGCTTAGCTGGCCTGGACCCTGGCTGGTTCTGTGATACCTCCAGCTCTGCGATGCTCTCAGCCGTAAACTCAGTGCCATGAGATTAAAATGTACAACTATGTGACACCTTATAAACCACGTAAATACGAACTGGCAAGGCCCCTTAACGGTGAAGGATTTTGCACAAAATCTTCAGGCACTAATTCAGTCTCAGGGCTCTCTTTCCATTGCAGAGGGTATGAGGTATTAGGAAATTTTGACTGAATTATAACTTTTTATTCTTCTAAGGCATCATTTTTTTATCTGCAACAAGGTTTTATTTTGACCTAATCATTAACATAAAAAGCATGAGAGATACAAATGCACTTAGTGCTAGATTTGTTTTCTCTGAGTAAATGTGAGACATTGTGGTGCTAGGGAAACACCTATTAATTTGGAGCTTAATTTCAAATCATCGGATAATTATTATTCTTGGATTTTTTTTCCCAAAGAAGAGTTTAGTTTGCTGAATAGCCCCTTTGCCATTTGCGCTGTGGATATTTCTCTTCCCTGCATTAACATGTTACCAGATGTTAACAGAACGAATGGCTGGGCTTTTGGCTTTGAATTTTTCTTCCATGCTTTTGACAGTTGTTTTTTATGTCCTGTATGAATCACTGTAGCACATGATAAAGTCAATCACATTTGATGCCTGTGAATAGTTAAGTTACTGTTCCTCCTTCGTGCAACAGCCCATAACTGTATTTTAAAGCAGTTACAGTCTTTAATCAAGCACATGTATTGGCATATTTTTGTAAATGGATTACTGAGCATATTCTAACAACTCTAAGCAGCTCTCATAGGCTATCATGTAAATCATTCTTAATTCATGGTTTATTGACCACAGTGGTTCTATATGAGTATCTGATGCCAATTCCCTCCTGTGGGCAGCCTGCACCTGCTACCATGGACATTCCCAAAGTTCCTCTTGAAAAACCGATCTTTCTGTTGCAGACCATCACTGTTTCTGTAAGAAAACCAGGCCAAAGAGGTGGTTGATGACTGGACCCCCATCAGTGAGTTGATGAATGGAATAACGAAGCAGACAGAAGTTCTTTAGTCCTACTGGCACCCTACAAGAGTGTAGGAAAAGCTTCAGTCCCTGCAAGCAGGAGGGTCAAGTACTGGAGGGACAGGAGGTGACACCTTGGGGACATTTGTGTCTATAACCAGCCTTATAGCACCCATGTCTGCAAACTTCCAAGTATCCCCCATCAGAATACAGCAACACAGAGGACCCTATTTCTTCAGTGTAATCTGCAGGCTCTGTGGGTGGAAGAGGGTTATTTTGCTCATTTTATGGGCTGATTTATGGCTTGTTTACTTGGATGCTTCATCCACATTGCTAATATTGTAGTTAAACCTTGTTAAAGTGCTCAGGCAACCTCAGGCATGTGGTGTAGCATTTCATCACCACCACCAGTGATGATTATGTAGGGAGGGAAAAACCCTGCATGGCGAGGAAGGGTGTCAGGCAGGCTTGGTTGTAATAAACAGCTACTTAGCAGGCAGAGGATGTTTAGTCCTAAATCAAATTGTATATTAAAAGTAGAAAGTGCTGAGATTGGCATTTACTTGTGAAACCAAAATTACTTTGTGAGGAAAATAAGTATAAATGCAGGCTCTCTAAAAAAAAACCCCATCACAACAGTTGTGAGCCTTTATGAATATTTAAATATATATATACTGAAAGCTAAAATCAAGGTGCTGCTGTGAAGCACATCAGCGCATCATGTGTGGGTCAGCTTGGAGGGACCTCTGTGTATGCACGTGCCATATAGAGCTCTAACCCCTTTTTTTCTGGTGCATTGCAATGCATTCTAAGGTTGTCGTGGTTTAAGCCTCTCAGCCACGCAGTTTTCTCTCTCACTCACTCCCCCATCTTTCTTCCTCCTGCTCCCGGAGGGATGGGAAGGAGAATTGAAAGAATGCAACTCCCACAGGTTGAGATAAGAACAGTTTAGTAACTAAGGTATATCACAAATCACTACTGCTACCACCAGTAATAATAATACTGACAAGGCAAATACAAGGGAAAAGAGTACAACAGCTCACCACCCGATACCAAGCCCAACCATGCAGTGCACCCCCACCCTTCCGGGTCTCTGCTCTCTGTTTTACATCCTGGGCATGACATGGCTGTGGTGTGGAATACCTCTTTGGTCAGTTTGGGTCAGGTGTCCTGTCTCTGCTTCCTCCCGGCTCCCCTCCTCCCTGGCAGAGCATGAGACTCAGAAAGTCCTTGGTCAAACCAAAACATTACTGAACTGAAAGCACTGAAAACACTGGTGTTATCAGTGCTGTTCCCAGGCCGAAAGTCAAAAATACAGCGCTGCACCAGCTACCAAGAAGGAGAAAAATGGCTGCTACTGCTGAACCCATGACAAAGGTCTAGGAGATAACAAAGCTCATGAAGTAATATTAAACCAGGTGAAACAGGGCACAAGAGAGGAATCTAGTTGCCAGAAAAGGCTGATGAGTTCAGGGAGTTAGTAGGGGAAAAAAATGAAAACAATATTAATAATAGTTGTTTATGATCTGTAACGAGGCACCAAACATCTTAACGAATAAGTACAGAGGCACAGTGCTCACCCATGGCCACAGAGCTTGTTTTGAGAAAGCCCTTCCCTTTATTTTAAAGCAGCTTCAGTTCAGCTTAACTCAGTGCTGGATTTGCTCAATGACCCAAGAGTTAGTGGTAGGAGAAAATATCTATAGATGCCCCATCCTTGGAAGTGTTCAAGGTCAGGCTGGATGGGGTTCTTGCAGAGCCAGGTTGCTGCTTGCTGTCACCTAAACCTGTCATCCTTCTGTGGAGGCAGAGCCAGGAACATTGGGGCCGTTTCCTGTAATTCTCCTCCAGCATCGCATTATGAGACAGCTCTTCCAGGAACGGGCTCTTCACGTTCAAGCTTTACAACAGAGGCATACTGGAAGCTCACCAACCACTTCTTAGATGTGGCCTTTCTTTACTCAACCCTGTTCAAAAGCAGAGTCTTTCTCAAATTATCTGGTGTTCCTGCTGAGAGGGTGTCGTGGTTTAAGCCCCTCACAAAGTTTGTTCACTCACTCTCTCCTCTTTCTTCCCCCAGTCCTGGGGGGATGGGGAGGAGAATCAAAAGAATGCAACTCCCACAGGTTGAGATAAGAACAGTTTAGTAACTAAGGTATAACACAAACCACTATTGCTACCACCAATAATAATAATGACAAGAAAAATACAAGGGAAAAGAATACAATCGCTCACCACCTATACCCAGCCTGACCACACAGTTCATCCCCACCCTTCCGGGTCTCTGCTCTCTGTTTTACATCCTGGGCATGACGTGCTGTGGTATAGAATACCTCTTTGGTCAGTTTGGGTCAGGTGTCCTGTCTCTGCTTCCTCCCAGCTTCTCCTCCTCCCTGGCAGAGCATGAGACTCAGAAAGTCCTTGGTCAAACCAAAACATTACTGAACAGAAAGCACTGAAAACACTGGTGTTATCAGCACTGTTCCCAGGCCAAAAGTCAAAAACACAGTGCTGCACCAGCTACCAAGAAGGAGAAAAATGGCTGCTACTGCTGAACCCATGACAGAAGGGCTTAAACCAGATCTGGGAGAGTTACTCAAAGGACAAAGCTGCTGCTGAGCCCTGAGGAAATGGCTTGGGCTAAATCTGGTGCACTGTACAGCAGCATCGGTGCAAAAAGCTGCTCCCTAACATACATCATTAATGTGCTGGGACATCAGTGATTCACCAGCAGGTTGACAGTGTCTTAAAAGGTACATTACTGGGTAAAGAACTGTTTAGGTGTTAAGAGCAGCAGCTCACCACAGCACATGCAGCATAAGGGGCTTGGATTGCATGAGCTAAATGAATATGCGTCTTTAATCAGGATTAGCACTTTCCCCTCCGGAGGATGACAGGGCTGTGGTGAGGGAATTCTGACAGACCCCAAAAGCCTTGATTCTCACCCAACAGGGACAGTTTGCTTCAGGACCTGCACCACCTCTCAATGCTGCTCCATGGATATTCTGACTGTCAGTTGTGGGAAATAAAAGGGAAATATAAACCAGATTTTTCATGTGGAGCTGCCTGGAAAACTTTCTTTATAAAGTTTTTCAGGCAATTAGCAAATGGTGCCAGATGGCACATAGAATCATTCCTAAAAACAAACTGGTTGTGGTGCTCTCCTACATGAAAGTTAACGGATGTTAAAGGCATGTAGTTTTCAAGTGCAGGCTGTTTGCAGCCTGCTTGGTGAAGCTATACACTGGGTGTGTGTTTGCTTATTCAGGAGAACCATAAGCTTTGGCACCAGAGTCAAACACAGGAGACCAGCTGTAAGGAGAGCCCAGTGATGAGTTTTTACATGTGCCATTCACTGATGGGAGAACAGCATCTTGCAATGCCTCAGTCATGAGGGAATTTCTTTACCATGTGTTACCCTCGTGTTTGGCCAGTCTGGCCTGAAAATCTCTGGAGTAACTTGTACCTTTGAAAATTTTACTGTTTCCTTCAGTTTCATCAGCCATTCCCTCTGGGACCAAAGTGCTGCTGTGATGGGTTTGGGCTGCATCGCTGATAATATCCTCTTGTGTACAACAAACTTATTGGGAAAATAGGAACTATTGAGATACAGCAAGCAGATAAAAGATTTTTTTCACTCTCTAAGACCATAATGCTTGAGCTGTTGGATCTTATCCATTGCACGGGGCTTCATGCTCTACCAGGCACCTCCTTTGGAAAGTGAGGAAGGCAACTCCAGCCTTTCACTCATATCTCAGTGCACTTGTCTTAACCAAGAGTAAAGGCTAAACAAACACATCTAAACAACTGAAAAGCACATCAACAAGCAATTTCAAAAGAAAATGCAGTGAAGTGTGAAATTATACCTTTTATTCCATAAATCTCTGTCAACCGGCACAGTTTTAACAAGTTAAATGTTTCTGCACATATCTTTCAGATACAGTCAGGTCTATTACAGTAACCTACACATACAGCTTACTATAATAAAAATTGTGATTTCACAAACAGTGAAATTTAACATTGATTCAGGGTTAAAACATACAGCTGTCTGGACTGACAGAAGAATTTCTTCATGTCTCCATCACACAGATTGTACAACGAAGAAGAATGCCACAGTATATTTCCTTGGAAGTATCGTGAAGTATTAAAAGGCAAAATATTGGTTGTGATGGCTCAAAGTGGTCTCTTCTATTCTGACATTTCTCATGCTCTTCGTACTGAGGTAGGATAAACAGAGCCTTTGTTCAGATTACTGTGGGGTTTTTTGGCTTTCCACTTTTTATTTTACTGACAAGCTAGGGAAATAAGACAATACACCCATTGATGTTTTTCATCTAACTTGTTAGATTTTTGTTTCATGTTTTGATACTGTTTTCCATTTATCTATTTTTTCGCATTAAAGTTTAAGTTTTCTCACAGTATGTAGCACATATAAATGCCCCTGTTGTGATATCTCTTAATCATTTTTGATTAATGTTCGGGTTTGCAGAAATACAAGTACTTTCAAATAAAACTCTTTGCACATGTGCAATACAGATAAACCTACAAACGCAAATACAGACTTTGAGATACAAAGAGCATCTGCAGTTTTCAATCATTTCCATGGGCTGAGGCACTGAATTCCATAGAGTTTTCTCCATTTTGGCTTTATGAAATTATTCTGGGAGCAAAAATCATAGAATCATAGAATAGCTAGAGTTGGAAAGGACCTTAAGATCACCTAGTTCCAACCCCCCTGCCAGCAGCAGGGACACCTCACACTAAACCATGTCACTCAAGGCTCTGTCCAACCCAGCCTTGAACACTGCCAGCGATGGAGCATTCACAACTTCCCTGGGCAACCCATTCCTGTGCCTCAACACCCGAAGAGTCAAGAATTTCTTCCTCATATCCAATCTAAACTTCCCCTGTTTAAGTTTAAACCCGTTACCCCTTGTCCTATCACTACAGTTCCTCATGAAGAGTCCCTCCCCAGCATCACTACAGGCCCCCTTCAGATACTGGAAGGATGCTATGAGGTCTCCATGCAGCCTTCTCTTCTCCAGGATGAACAGCCCCAACTTTCTCATCCTATCTTCATATGGGAGGTGCTCCAGTCCCCTGATCATCCTCGTGGCCCTCCTTTGGATTTGTTCCAACAGTTCCATGTGCTTTTTATGTTGAGGACACCAGAACTGCACACAGTACTCCAAGTGAGGTCTCATGAGAGCAGAGTAGACGGGCAGGGTCACCTCCCTCGACCTGCTGGTCACACTCCTTTTGATGCAGCCCAGGATACGGTTGGCTTTCTGGGCTGCAAGCGCACACTGCCAGCTCATGTTCTTTTTTTCATCAACCAACGCCCCAAAGTCCTTCTCTGCAGGACTGCTCTGTATCTCTTCTCTGCCCAACCTGTATGTGTGCCTGGGATTGCTCCCACCCAGGTGGAGGACCTTGCACTTGGAATGGTTAAACTTCATGAGGTAGGCATCAGCCCACCTCACAAGCGTGTCAAGGTTCCTCTGGATGGCATTCCTTCCCTCCAACGTATCAACCGATGCACACAGCTTGGTGTCATCGGCAAACTTGCACAAAGACAGATTGCATGCAGCTTCATGCCCAAAGTTCTTCTGGTCTCATAATCTCTACTTCCTTTTTTTCTTGTGACTCCTTTAAAACAAATACCCCTCTTCTCTTTCCTTTTTCTTCCATTTATTACATTTTCACATTCCTGTGTCTCTTGTCACTTATCCTGTATCTTGGTCAGTTTCTGTTTTCCTTAGACTCTTCTTCTCCCTGTGTGGAGCTCCCAAATATCCTAAGTCCCGTATGTGCTTTTTCTGCTCAGAAAAGAAAAGATGTGCTATGGTTTGTCCAAGGCAGTCGTTGTGCCAAGTGAACAGCCAGTAAGTGTGTATAAGACTGGCTGCTGCTGCAGAAAATGAATAGTGGGTTAATTTCTTCCCACCTTTCACTAATAGCAGAATTAACAAAATCTGTTCTCCACCCTGCTGGTGATTTTCATTAAAATTGCGGGAATTTTGTATCTTAAGTTATTTCATATGAAATACGGCTAAAAAATGTCACAAATGTTGAGATTTTGCATACTTGCAGGGATTACTTGACCTAATGGCTTGCATTTTTATGTTATACAGTATATTCTGGAAATAGAATTTTGTTCATATCTTTGACTTGCAATATAAACCAGTATATACAGTGTTATGACTGAATAGCCGATTATCTGAAACCCCAACATGGGTAAGATTAAGGCTATGTTCTTCCTTCAGATACAGTCAGCACTATCTTCTGTTCTAAGTAGGGTGGAAAGGAGGACATGGCTTAGATAATTTTCTACTGGTTTTGTGTTAAGCAAGTTAAACCAAACATTTCTGCACATTTCTAAGGGGGAACTGACAAATGCTTTTGTCATGAGGAGAGCATGAGCAAACCCAAACCTACCAAAATGAATGTGACCTGCCTTTCATAAGTTTATATGCTCACTTGCAGAGACACTGTAGTAGGCAATGGGATGTAAATACATTGCTCCCTTCCAACACATGAATTCAGTATGACTTTGATTCCTTTTAAAGACAAAAAAGCAGCATAACTTGCATTACCCTAACTTTCATTTTAAATTAATAAACTGAGTGCTGTGTGGTACCTGTGGAGGAGCAGTCACCCTCTCAGGATAATTTGTGGAGAGGTACATTTGTTTACTTCTTACTAGTATGCATTGCTGAGGTGAAAGCATGCTTTTTATGTGCACTGGTAGCCTGAGCTTTCATGGAGTTTTAGCAGAATTCTGCTAATATAGTTTCTATACTTCCCTCAGTAGGTATTACAAATAAAGCCAAACAGATGGTAACTGTAAGCAAACAGGCTTTAGGGAATTACTGAAAAAAATAGAAAAAGCTCTTCAGTCTCTTCAACTTCTTTTGTATTACCCCTGGCTTCTGTAGAAACTTGGAATACAGACCAAAGTGGTTTTAGAGATGTTTCATCTCAATTCAAGGGGTTGTACCACAGAGCAGAAGAATTTGAGATGCCAGTCACTGTATACAGCCATACTACATTTCATTATCACCTTTTTCCTCTGTATTTCCAAATTTTTCCCAATAAGATATATCCCAGAGAAACAATTGTACTTAGGACAAATCAAAGTGCCATAGCTCAGGATTTTACTGTTCACAGGAGTCCTGCACGCCAGTGAAATAATTTTGAAGTGGAAATCTGTTTATAGGCTAAATTATTCATGGATGTCATTGTGAACCTGGGAAACGAAATCACATTTTTACCTTGTCCCTTCCTTGAGTGAGCTTTTTGCTCATTTTGAAGTTTGTTGCTAAAGATGTAGTTTTCTGACTGCTACAGAATATGCTGCACCTTGATACAATGTAAATCTAAAGACAGAGAGGATGGCAAGGTTCTCTGCTCCTGGGTAGCTGTATCTTGAGATAAATAGGATTACTTGGGTCCAAGTAATGATGAAATTTGGTTTAGCTCAGCAGTGGCAAACACTGGCACTGATGTTGCATTTGCCACTAATAAAGGTTTGGATTATGAGCACTGAAGGTGAACTAGGCTGGATAAGAATATATAGCACCTGGCATTTTCACAAACAGTCTTTCAGCAACTTGTCTTTTTGGCCACTGCTCAGCACTGATTTGATGGAATACACTGCGGATAAATCCATGGGGACATCTTTGATAACTCATTTTCTATATAACAAAATGCAATTGGACTAATCTAGCTGGACTGTAGTTTTGTATGTGATTTGGCATCTGTTAGGGAAATTAGAGATAATGCTTATCAGAAAGTTGCAAAGTGAGTAAATAATGATTTAAAGCTCTGAGAACTACGGGAGACACTGGAAAGTTTTAATTGAAGTTGTAGGTTACAGTTCAATTTCTAAGGACTAGTCTTCTGACTAAGTTTTCTTGGTATTTTGTCACCAAAAAGGAGATATGTACTCATAAAATACGGAGATAGCAGAACTCTGAATGGGAGCAGCCTGTCGGATAGGAAGAACTGGATGAACTTAGCACCGGGAGTAGTCAAAATCAGATTAAATTCGCTGTTGTGTGGTGCAAGGTCATGCATTTGGAGACGAATAAGTTGCAAGCTCACATATGAGAAATGACTGAGGAAGCAAAAGAAGTGCTGAAGCTAAAGAGCGATGTTGGCAAAAGGACAAATGAGTATAAACCAATCATGAATACAATTAAACTTTGAAACTAGAAGGATATTTTTAGTTGTTGGTGAAGGAAGATTCTGGAATAGCATTCCCCTGAGACACATGGAGGCAAAAATAATTCAAATACTTTTTAAAACAAAACTATGTAAAGGTGTGTAGTGGTTTAAAACTAACTCACACAGTCTCTCTTTCTCACTCACTTCCCCCTCTTTCTTCCCCCCGCTCCCGGAGGGATGGGAAGGAGAATCAAAAAGAATGCAACTCCCACCGGTTGAGATAAGAACAGTTTAGTAACTAAAGTATAACACAAATCACTACTGTTACCACCAATAACAATAATGACAAGGCAAATACAAGGAAAGAATACAATTCTCACCACCTAATACCAAGCCCGACCACGCAGTGCACCCCCACCCTTCTGGGTCTCTGCTCTCTGCTTTCCATCCTGGGCATGACGTGCTGTGGTATGGAATAACTTCTTCGGTCAGTTTGGGTCAGGCGCCCTGTCTCTGCTTCCTCCCGGCTCCCCTCCTGCCTGGCAGAGCATGAAACTCAGAAAGTCCTTGGCCAGACCAAAACACCACTAAGCAGTAACCGAAACACTGGTGTTATCAGCGCTGTTTCCAGGCCCAAAATCAAAAACACAGCGCTGCACCAGCTACCAAGAAGGAGAAAAATGACTGTTGCTGCTGAACCCAGGACAGTATCCACCCCTTATTCCATACCATTCACGTCATGCTCAGATCCCACATTTTCAGTATACCATCACATGTACATGTATACAACCACACACACACAGAAAGGGAGAGAGATCATCCCTCAGTGCATAGATCAATCCCTACAAAGCTGCTGAGTCCATCCAGTCCATGATGTCAAGCTCCATCTTTTGTAACAGCCTTTCAGAGCAGGAGAGGCTGTGTGCAGAGTTCACACTCATCAATAACCTGGGCCACAGTATCCATTGCTAAGTCCACCCCTCGATCATGAGTCCATCTGTATGCTGCATCTCTGCCCTGATAGTCTAAGGTGCCATGGGCACACCAGGCACGAAATAATTCACCCTCCCCTCCAGCAGTTTCTGCAGCTTGTTGTTGGGGACTCCATACAGCTGCCTTCCATCTGCGATGCTTCCAAAGCACTGGAGGGGCCCAATGGACTAGATACTTGCCCATACAGTCCCACACACCCTGCCACTCATGACTGTCCAGCTGCAGGGAAAATCTCTTGGTCCTCCTACATCATCGTTGTAATAAATGTAAACTATGAATTTGCTGATTATGAGAGATTGCTAATTGTTAATTCACTTTCAATTGTTAACTCGCTTATTGAGCAAGGCTGGTACGAGATGCTTGAGCGATCCTAAAACAAGTAATAATTTGTAAATGTCAAATCACAATATCCTGTTTCACTGATAAAGAATAGAACGCATCCGGGACGACCAGTACGAACCAATAGAGAAATGATGAAATCAAGAAGAAATGAACTGAGCATGCGCCAATCCCACTGAGGTGAAAAGTGCAGCAACGAGGAAGACCCTTACTTCATCCCGGGACCCCTGCCCAAGACCACCAGGAGGCAGTGCGCATGCGGAACAGTGTTGCGAAACTAATTGTAATACAAAGCAAAGGGAAATTTACATGTTGCGACACCTGAATGAATATGCATACCTTGGTACAATAAATATAGTACATTGTCACTTCCCTGGTGTGCGTGTTGGTGGAGCAGTGACTCCCCGCGCACCCAGCGCTCCTTTGCTTATTACCTCTTTGTATTAAATTGCAATAAATTACTTTTGATTTTATAATTGGACTTCGATCATTTATAACATCGTCTAACCCCAGGCAAGGCCCACACCCCACTCTGCTTAACTCTGGGGACCAGATGAAATGGTTGTGGGTAAAACACACTGTGTATGCCTGCCACCATGCTGATCCCCATCACAATCAGCAGGCAGGTCTCAAGGGTACCCAAAGGCCATTCAAACCCTTCAGAACTCTGAAATGAGGCTGCTGTACTTGTCACTGGGGCTGGTGTAGCTGCTGTGCTTGCTGGCTCTCTCACCACCAGCTGCTCTTTGTCTGAGTCCAGATCTTCCTCCTCTGCCTTGCTGGGAAGTGCTGCACGGTCTCCTGTCTCCTGCATCCTCCTGGTGCTCGAGCTCACGGGGCTCTGCGGGCGGCTGCTGGGGAATGCTCCCGACCACCGCGGGGCTGGGCTCTGCTGCTGGGCTCGGCTTCTCCACCATCGTCTCCTCCCACTGCTCGGCAGCTGCCGGGCTGGGCTCAGCCGGGGGACTCACCCCTTCTGCTACCTCCTTCCTCTGCTCGACAGCCACGCGGCTCAGCTCCTGCTCCCCGGGTCCGCTCCCCCGGGCCGTTTCAGCCGCCAGCGGCTCCAGGGGTGGCCCCACCTCGGCTCCCCACAGCCTCTCAAAGATGGAGGTGAAGACGAGGTCCAGGACGGTGAAGAGCGGCAGAACTGCCAGGTACGCATCTGCCCCCTCTGCTTCCGGAGCCCGCCCATATTACAAGCCATTCCAATAAAGTACAATGAAACAAGAACCTTAACCCAAAACCCATATCCGAAAAATGCTAAGATAACAAATACCAGCTGTAAGTAAGGTACAACAGGCTGAAACCATGAACTCAAGAGAATCAAAAGCAACAACTTTGAGAGACAATAAATCAGCATTGTGTGGAGTGGCTATTAATCCTGTCGCTATCTCAACCCTTCGTGCCCCACATTGGGCGCCAAAAAGAACTGTCGTGGTTTAAGACTAACTCACACAGTCTCTCTTTCTCACTCACTTCCCCCTCTTTCTTCCCCCTGCTCCCGGGTGGATAGGAAGGAGAATCAAAAAGAATGCAACTCCCACAGGTTGAGATAAGAACAGTTTAGTAACTAAAGTATAACACAAATCACTACTGCTACCACCAATAATAATAATGACAAGGCAAATACAAGGAAAGAATACAATTCTCACCACCTAATACCAAGCCCGACCACGCAGTGCACCCCCACCCTTCCGGGTCTCTGCTCTCTGCTTTCCATCCTGGGCATGACGTGCTGTGGTATGGAATAACTTCTTTGGTCATTTTGGGTCAGGTGCCCTGTCTCTGCTTCCTCCCGGCTTCCCCTCCTGCCTGGCAGAGCATGAAACTCAGAAAGTCCTTGGCCAGACCAAAACATCACTAAGCAGTAACCGAAACACTGGTGTTATCAGCTCTGTTTCCAGGCCCAAAATCAAAAACACAGCGCTTCACCAACTACCAAGAAGGAGAAAAATGACTGCTGCTGCTGAACCCATGACAAGGTGTTACTATGGCATGGTGGCTTGAACAAGGAGCAGACTAGACTCCAAGATGTTCTGTCTTTTTCTTAAGAGTAAGGTTATATATCAGTGCAATTTCTTGCATATTTGTCTTTTCAGTTCTTGAAAATCAGGATCTCAAGACCTGATCAGTACCTGATCTTGGTTAGATATAAAAAATGAGAAAATATTAAACCATATAGATATAATCTTTTAAAATTAAAGATATTAAAGATGCCTGGTAAATTATTTTTACTTAAAAATATGAAATCTTGCTTGGTGTCATGTTTCTTCAGATCTTACATGTAGCTTCTACTGCTAATCCTTTATTTCATATAACTAAAAGCAACTAAGCAACTTTCTTTGCAAAGACATCCAGCCACATGCAGTGCCAAGTTTGTGGGACATCTTTTTGCTCTGAGGAGGAGTTGGATATTTGAGAGTAATTGATTAATACATCTGTAGTGTGTGGCAGCGCTGTAAAATGAGAGTTAAGGAACAAAAATTGCTTTGCATCTGTCCAGGCCAGCATTCCAATGTTGACATGATAGCAGGGAGGACATGACAGTACAAAATGCTTCTTTGCTCTTGTATCCTTTCAAAACATTCTTTTTCTGTTTCAAACCCATACAAAGAGCCAGACTTTTGTTTGTGTTTGCATGTGAAGGTGGCATAAAGCCTGTCTGTCTTTTACACCACAAGTACCCTAAAGCCATACATCTTCTGCTGCCTTTCCTAGGGAAAGCTCACCTCCCGTGACTTGTCTGCCAGTGTCTGTAGAGGCTGTGCTGACAGCTCAGGTTCTGCAGGCATTCAGAGTGCACTGGGAATGTCCAGTTTCCTGGGGCAATGTGAAATCTGCCAAGAAGACTGCTTGCCAGCCACTGGCTAACAGGCTTAAGGGCTGCATATAGCCATTAGAACAGTGAATGCCGTGAGAAGGGGTTTTCGGGTTATAGCCTTAAGTGACTGAGAGGAGAATGAGGCCTCAGTCTCTTGTGGCTTCTATGCAGGATACTGCAGATTGTGTCAGCATTTTCCCCTAAAGATGGGTAGGAATTTTTTAAGGGAGTGCTCTGAAGGTCAGTCAACAAAGTCAATTGCCTTTCAGGCCATATTTTGAATGGTTAGGTGGGGCCATTGGCACTGAGCTCCAATGTGAAAGAGATCTCTGTAGAGAGCTAGAAAAGCAAGAGGCATTTTGCACTGGCTTTTCCTGCTTTTCCTGATGTGATCTCTATACACTGGCCCTCCAGCCATGGCAGATACAAGGCATGTTCCTTCATTTTCAGTCAGTGGCTCTGATATCCACTATATCAGACCCTGAGCACCTATTACACAAATACACTCAGTTCCCTCTCCAAGTAAATATGTGTTACAGATTGTGGCTTGTTTTGTATATACTGTTGATTTGTCCTGTGGGGTTGGTCCCAAAGCCCAGCTCCAATTCTACTTCTAGCTTCCCAGCTCCTAGAGTTGTGGATGCATATCATTTAGTTTCACTGTCAGAATGAAGCACTTGCTGTAAGTAACAAGATCTTAAGGAGACCTTAACAATACTCTGAGGATTATGAGACTTGTACATATCTAAAAAAATCATTAGAAAAAATTTGGAGGGGATGGAGACAAATTTTTCAATATATAGGAATTGAATGTTCTACCAGGAGAAATATTTGAATATCTGGGATGAAGTTCTGTGAAAACCAAAAAGAAAGGTTGTAATACTGGAAAGTCTTAACCAGCAAGTGGGATTCAGCAAGGATCTTTCGTTGACACTTCTTCTAGAACAACAGCATTCCTTGGCATCAGCAGCCCCTGAGATATCTAATCAAGGTTCTTTTCTGTTTAAAAATATTTTTTTTATCTTATAACTCTTCATGATGCATAATTAAGTATTTCTGGTACAGAACAAGGACTGAAATAATGAATAGATGAAAATTCCTGCAATTGTGACTGTAAATGCATGGGCTGATTCATATAAATATTTTTTAGCAATGTTACTCAAATTTCTAACTAGCAGGCGCCCACAACGCAGCAACCCTCATCGTATGTGACACTAAAAGAAGCATCCTTCAGCAGTTTTAGAAAAGATGGTAAGGGTCTAAACTGGAAGCAAATGTGAAGGGCTTCCCACAGTTTACACTTGAAATTACCTTGAAAGAGTGTAATGCTGATATTGCTGCTCCTGCTGCTGCTTTGTATCTGTCCAACAGATCACTCTTCTCCCACCACTGCAATCTGCCTTTGGTGACCCTATCTATGATCCATAACTTCCCTGATGTGCAGGGGGAAGATCCTTCACACTGTGGTCCACCACAAAGAAGGACTCAAAATGGCATTTTGTGGGGGTCTGCTTATATTTTGTCTTACTAGCTTCTTATGTACTCACTATAGATTTCCCAAATTCTGCTCTCAGCTACGCCATTGTTTCAGTATATGCCCTTACTACTCTCTAAGTGATAGTGCCATAATTATATCCATGATATACCTTTATGGGATTGTTGACATCACTTGTTTTCCAGATGTATGCTGATGATTTGCAGATACCTCAGTTTTCATGGCTGCTACATCTGACTGGTTTTCAGTTCATGAATTACACATTTTATGTAGTGGTGCTGTATTAATTTCACACTAGAATCTGTAAATATATTATAAGCACAGGTAAAGCATGATTTCACACACTTCCAGAAATGAATATACTTTTCACCTCAGAAGCAATCTGAAAGGACTTGTTGCATTTCATAAAAAAGAATATAAATCTGGCACCTATTTGGAAGATGAAGTCCATTAACATACCAGTCAAGTTTTACAATTTTTATCATGATTTTATATCGATATAGAGCTTTGAAATGTGAGGTAATTTTCCACAGAAATACGGGATGTGTTTACTTAAAGAAACCCTGTCCCAGAGTCCTTCACTTCTTCACACCATCCCTTTAGATTGGATTCTTCTATGTAAAAATAATTGCATAACTGTAAAATGTATTGTTGAGAATGAACTGTAATTCATCTTGTTTAATGAGAAGTTGCATGAGAAGGATGCATTTACATGTGGCATATGCAAATATGCCATTGCCATTTTACTACATCACACTAGATTTATTTTTCTTTTCTTAGACAATGAGCTCTGAGGTAGCCAAAGTGATATACATGTTAAACACCTGGCACAGTTCTGGCAGTTGAATTATTCCTTATAAACCATAGAATCTGAGTGTAAGAATGAGTGCTTGTCAAATGTTTTGCATCTTTAAATCCTATAGATTCTGATTTCCACTGTTAGGCAGAAAATAGTGTAATATACACTATTATAGTGTAATATACACTATTATCTAGTGTAATAAATAGCACTGCATTGTAGCTGTTTAGCTGGTACAGCTAATCAACTATTAACAAAATTGATTTGAGTTATTTTTGTAAGTGAAAGCTTTGACTTAGATTTATATTAATTTTTGGGACACAAAATCCCCAATGTGTACACACTGAACAGCTCCCAGAAGTCTGCAAAACCCCACCTTCATTGTAAATTTTAAATAGCATTAATTTCAGTACAAATTAAAAGTGTCCAAATGTTCAGAATGGACATGTTTGTTTGGAATTTATTACTTTGTAGTTTGAATAATCCAGTTATTGATGGGAAGAGCAGCAACAGCTTGTGATTTGGGTCATCAGTGACCCTCTGTGAATATCCAGTACATGATTCCTGAAAGGAACAAGTTGCAAAGATCCAGGCAAAGGATTGATTGATTTATTATTCTTTTTAAACTGGCAACTATGGTAACCAGTACTGGTTTGTCAAAGAGAAAAGTTCATGCTCCTGGCCAAAATTATTTGCAAAAATACCTTATTTGCAAACAGGTAAATTAAAATTAATCTCTGTCCTTGCTAGTTGTGATACTTGAAAGCATCCATTATATTTTTGCTACAACTGGAAATGTGACATTTTTTGACTGATAGGCAAAACCCACTGGACCTTTATACTTTTTGTTTGGCTAATTTGGCCAGCAGATTTCATTATCAAATATATATTGCAGTAATACCTCTTGAAAACTCTTTCCTCCCTGTCTAGTGTTGACACATTTAAAAGTATATAAAGACCTTTCAGTAAATCTGAAACTTTTCAGAGAAATAGAATTGACCTAACGTGATGGTTATAGAGCCATGGAGATAGATAGAAAGTGCCATGCATTAATCACTTAATTGCTGCTGTTGCTTCAAAAATAATTAATCTGTCAAATGAATGTTTTCGTCTCATATTATCAAATGCTCCTTTTCTCACTGAGGGCTATCTGTCCCTGATGTAAATGCAGCTATGATTTTGCACAAGTACTTGACAAGGAAACTTACTAGATATTTGCACTTGCCTTTTGTTTTAAAGAAATCATACTTCATAAAATCATCGAATCATAGAATAGTTCATGATCTTCCTTTCAGTAAAAGCTTTAAGATAAAAGGTTGTTCTAGGTCCAGCTCTTGCAAAGATGCTGCAGTTCATGCAGGAAACCTTTTCAAGTACATAACAATTTTCTTGGCCCTGTTAATGTTGGTGCAATAGTAGGTGTTTTTCCAGAACAGTACAGATACAGATTTCCGGAAGCACTAGTGCTGATTTTATAATTAGGGTCTGCACTTGAGTTTAAATGAAAAATTGAACCTTTACCTCATACAGAAAATGCAGTAAATCTTTGAGTGTGATAATTTACCTGGAAATCCATTCAAATAAATCCATTATAATTTTAGGAATTAACATGAAATGAAAATGGATTTTGAATAAAATTTAGTGTCCAGCTTTAGACCTTTTGCCAGACAGAACACTATAACACTTTGAACTCCTCAAGCTGCATAAATTTAGCATACTCTTACTTCTTGGGTACATTTGAATTGCAGTTGAGAATAAGTTATGATTCCCACATTGTTTCTTGTGCTTGTTGAAGTTCAAAGTGGTTGAGGATATTTTCCTGTGCTGTGAAGAAGGTTCATCTTTGCTCATGGCTGCTGACTTCTGCTCTTACTGGCATTGAAGCAGGAGGTGGTCCTCAGTCGGTCTTTTGGAGAAGGAAGAGTCTATGTGACAACTGTAATTGGGGGGGCAGGTGAAGAAGGCATGGCTGTCCCTTAAAAATGAGGGGAAAAAAAATGCAGATAAAAATGGTTTGTCTTTTGTTGACATGTGGTCTGGAGGCACTGGAAGAGTGGCATACAGCTTCTCCAGGGAAGATGGGTACAGCTGAAAAAGAACACAACAATCTGTTAATTGAGTAGGTATTAAATACAGGGCAGAACACACGGTTCTGTCTTATCTTCCTGTTCTTATTGTGGTTTGATCTTTCTAATGACACAGAGTGATCTGCTGAAGGTCTCTGCCACAATAGTAAAAACGTGCATCATCTTTATCAGAAAAGGTAGTGGCTGAGCAGAAACATGCAGGTACATAGGTAGGTTAAAGAAATGGAACTTATGTCTGTTGTTAAGGATTTTCATTTTTACTTGGGGGATTTAACAACATGGTATGTTGTAAACCATTCTCTACATATGTATTTAAGCATGTGGAAATAAAAAAATTACATTAATTGAAGCAGAAAGTTATTCTTTTTCTGGTCATATAATTTTTAAACACCTATGACCTACATCAAATTTAGCATTCAAAGGTATTTTGTACAGTTCTAATGCTCACTGGTTTTAATTATTCTATCACTATTCTGTGTAAAAGGAATGGTTGCGTTCGTATGTAGTTTATATTAATAATACTAATTATACCATAAGTCCATGTTGGGATGAGTAGGTATTTTGTTAGGTTAGGTTAAATAGGGCTATAGAACTAATTTCATTAGAGTCAGGTCATGGCGCTAGTCATCAGTAAGCTGCATAAGAAAACTAATTCTTGGGTGATGATAGGTGAACTATTGAATAGTTCTAACAAAAACAGAATCCTGGAACTCTCACTGAAGGTCCAGGATATTCAGAGGAGATAAGCCCTGGAAATACAATGCCTCTGATGGTGGGCAAAGCATTGCTCACATTGAAGACTGATGAATTACATGTGCCTGAATCCAGTTTCCCATCTCGGAAATGCTGCTACATGCAGTGCACACGCAGTTGTCTGAGGACCTTTCATTCTTCATTGCTTGAAACACCATCCCTTTTGGTGGTTCTTGCTTCAATACATCCTGGCTTTGACACATGACAGCTGAGATCTTTTATTCAACTGACTTGGGTGACCAGCCTATTTTCCCTTCCCCCAGTATTTAAGAAGACTTTTTCCTTTTGAGGGTAAGAGGAGGGAGTCTGAAATAACTGTCATTTTTGTTATCTGTGGATTGCAGTTATGGTAAACATGTATGAACGTGCCAGTATTCCCTGACATCAGTTCTGTTTTGGCGTTTTTACTCAGCATGTTTTTACCTTTAGTTTTAGAAATCTAAGGCGAGTACATAAATTAATCAGATCATGTAGTCCATTCATGTGCAGGTGCTAAGATCAGTGAAGGCTCTACAGGAAAACTGAATCACATTCTTAATTCATTCGATCCTACCTTAGGTACCAACAATTCAAGAATGTTCTGCTCTCTTAAATTGTCCCATAGTAGAGTGTGTTCATCATTCTCACTCTTTCTTACTGTCACCAAAGCATGCAGATCTATGGTCCTGTATATGAGAACAGTGGCTGACATAAAAATATAAAATATTGGTATTCTCAGTCTTTATTTTTGCAGACTGCGTGCAGTGGTTTGCAAAAGAACTTTATGATTTGTCTCCCAGAATTCTGATCTTTGAGCAACCCAACATAGAATCTCCTTTTTTCTTAGATACATGGTTTGCAGACTGCTTTATGAGCTCTATTGCTTCCCAACTGATCCTCATGTTGTTCCAAACCTTTCTTTCTGAAAGATGGGAAGCTCAACTGAGCTCAGGCAGGTTTAGCAAGAAGTCATATCACATCATGCCAGGGTAGGGTAATTCTTAGCAAGCATTTTGTGTTTTCCATGTTGGAAAATTGACATATGGCACACCTGCAGAGTTATGAAGTTGTGCTGTTATGGAGAAGAAGAGAAAAGCAGCTGACATCTCTAGAACTTTATTCAAACTGTCCACATATGCTGACAGCTAACTGACGTATGTATGTTTCTTCCTAAACTCAAGTTTAGCTTGAGTCGTAATACTAAAAAAATACATATTTTGCATTCACATGCTGGATGCCAGTTCTGTGATCCAATGTGGTGAATGTGAGTTTGACTTTTGTTTACGATTGCTTCTACAGCAGAAAATTATTTGTTTACATGTCATAAGCTCAAATTCTGTGTCCGCAGATAATTTAACCATGTCTTTAGGATGAAAATGGAACCTAACTACACGTCCTTTTCGCTCCACTAGGAATTGATGAAATAAAATTACAAAATAGCCCCTCATCAACAGCAGAGAAATTATAATAACTGGTTAGCTGCGAGCAGAGTTGTGATTGGATGGCAAAGAATTAAAAATTTGTTCACAAATATTCATTCATTCGGGTTGTATATTTTTACTGAAATTTGAGAGTTCTGACACTGCTAAAGGCTTAAATAGTTTTTTACTCATTACTAATGTAATATTAATATACTTTTATTAATTGAATTCATAAATGCAATGGTATTAATTCCTCATGACACCTGTTCTGCAGAACTTGAAATTAAAGTTAGCATCAGTAAAGTGTAAGTAAAACCTACTTACATTTAATTCTTATTAAAGTGCCAGCTCAGATGTCTCTATACAAATGCCTGTAGCATGGGGAACAAACAAGAGGAATTAGAGATGTCTGCACGTCTATGGGGGTATGATATCATAGGCATCACAGAAACATGGTGGAATGGCTCCTATGACTGGTGTGTTGGAATGGAAGGTTACAGGCACTTTAGGAAAGACAGGCCTGGCAGACAGGGAGGGGGAGTTGCTATTTCTGTTAGGGATAGGCTGTAGAATATGGAACTGTGCTTAGGGACAGGTGAGAAGTCGACAGAGAGTTTGTGGGTCAGGGTTAAAGGGAGAACAGAGATGGGGGAACATTATTGTGGGGATCTGTTACAGACCGCCTGACCAAGAAAACTCGGTGGATGAAGCGCTCTATAGACAGATAGGAACAGCCTCACACTCGCAGGCCCTTGTTCTCATGGGGGGCTTCAACTACCCTAATATCTGTTGGAGGGATGGCACAGCCCGGTACAAGCAATCCAGGAAGTTCCTCAATTGTGTGGAAGACAGCTTCCTTCTGCAAGTAATAGAGGAGCCGACAAGGAGCGGTGCCATGCTTGACCTTGTCCTCACCAACAGGAGGTGGTTGGAACCAAAAGCTGGTTGGAAATCTGATGCTCCAGGGCAGCCTTGCTTGCAGCAATCATGAGATGATCAAATTCAAGATCCTCAGGACAGTGAGAAGAACGTGCAGCAGGCTCACTGCCCTGGACTTCAAGAGAGCAGACTTTGGCCACTTCAGGAACCTGCTTAGTAAGGTTCCATGGGATATAGCCCTAGAGGGCAGGGGGGTCCAAGACTCTTGGTTGATATTCAAGGATCACCTGCTGCAAGCTCAGGAGCAATACATCCCTACTAGAAGGAAGTGCTGCAGGAGGGCCAGGAGACCTCCTTGGATGAATAAGGAGCTGCTGAGGAAAATTTGAAGGAAAAAAGGTGGAAGCAAGGACAGGGGGCCTGGGGAGAATACAGGGATGTTGTCCGGGAAGCTAGGGACCAGCTTAGGAAAGCTAAGGCCCACTTAGAATTCAACTTGGCTAGGGATGTTAAGGATAACAGGAAGGGATTCTATAGGTACACTGCAAATAAAAGACAGACTAGGGACAACACGGGTACCCTCCGGAAGCTATCGGGAGAACTGGCTACCCTGGATTTGGAGAAGGCTGAGATTCTTAAGGACTTCTTTGCCTCAGTCTTCACCGGAAAATGCTCTGACCACACCACCCAAGTCTTGGGAGGCAGACACAGGGACAGTGAGAATGAAGGCCCTGGGCCCACTGTAGGAGATTATATGGTTCGAGACCATCTTAGGAACCTGAACGTATAAAAGTCCATGGGACCTGATGAAATCCATCCGCGGCTCCTGAAGGAGCTGGCAAATGAAGTTGCTAAGCCACTGTCCATCATATTTGAAAAATCATGGCAGTCAGGTGAATTTCCTGACGACTGGAAAAAGGGAAATATAACCCCCATTTTCAAGAAGGGGAAAATGGATGAGTCGGGGAACTACAGACCAGTCAGTCTCACCTCTGTGCCTGGCAAAATCTTGGAGCAGATTCTCTGGGAAGGCATGCTGAGGCACATGAAAAACAACAAGGTGGTTAGTGACAGCCAGCATGTCTTCACTAAGGGGAAATCCTGCCAGACCAATCTGGTGGCCTTCTATGATGGGGTTACAGAACTGATGGACAGGGGTAGAGCAGTTGATGTCATCTACCTGGACTTGTGCAAAGCATTTGACACTGTCTCATCATCACGTCATCATCCTTGTCTCTAAGTTGGAGAGACGTCAATTTGATAGGTGGACCACTCGGTGGATAAAGAACTGGCTGGATGGCCACATGCAAAGAGTTGTGGTCAATGGCTCAATGTCCAGCTGGAGACCAGTAACGAGTGGTTTCCCTCAGGGGTCACTGTTGGGACCAATCTTGTTCAACATCGTTGTCAGTGATTGTGGAATAATTAGGAAATGTGGGATAATAAGGGATTTAATTTATGTTCGAAATGCAGCATTGTCCACACAAAAGGGAAAAACGGACTTTCAGGGCCTCTCAGGGTGAGATGCAACCTCACCTGGTATGCCAGGAATATGCACTTCACAGTGGTTCCCGTGGCAACACAGACGGAGGGTAGATCGAGGTGGAGATCTCACGGTTACGCCAGCAAAAAGATGTGAACTAGGTAGTACAAGAAACTGATAAGCTGCATACTTACTGCCCTGAGCCATTAGCTTGCCATCTTTCGTCACAATAGTGTCCTCAGTGTGAACTTTGCTTCATTATGATGTCATAATGCATTTACATGCTAAAATACACACCCATCTCTAATGCGACCCCCCTTCAGAATGAGATCACCCATTTTTGAGCATGAGCTCTGAATTTTTGGTGTCATATACCTTTAAAACAAAGCGAGAGAGATTTGCAACAATAATAATAAAGGTATGTATGACTAGAGTCACTCAAGCTCCACCTTGAAGGTGAAAATAATATGAAATGACCCAAGAGAGAGGGGTATATCAGGGAAGATACCATCATGGATGAGTAGAGGAAGATAACATCAACAAACTCCTGGGACCAGTCGATGGACTGGACCTTTCTTCCCCCCCCATAAGAATGCCTGTGGGTAAGATTTGCACTGCATCCAGTGCTTCCCTGGGAAAACTTAGAATCTTTACAGAGGTGCTTTTCATTATTACCTTTATATTTTAGAGCCAGGCTGTGTTATGTTTATTGAGCTCTTGTATCCATGTAACTATTATTCATACGTGCTTTTGCAGACAGTATTTATCACTGGCAATTCATAAGAAACTGTACCTGTTGCCTCAAGAATCTGCACTGTTTCTGTAGCCAATCACAATAAACTGCACTGTCTTGGTAACCAATTGTAATTTTCTCACTGAAAGCAACCCCATCTCTCGGTGTGGCCGTGAGGGCTCATGAGCACAATTGGACTGGCAGTGTGGCGCACTATCAGTGAATCCGGATCCATAGCAAACGTGGCCGGACTGGTAGTTGCATACTGGGGCCGTTCCTGGCCCCTCTAATAAAGCAAGGGGTTTATTTTTCCCCTTTAACGCAACAGTGACATAGACAGTGGGATTGAGTATATCTTTGTTTAGAAAGCATTGCTTTGATTTCATTTAAATGCTTTCCCCTGAAGTTTTGCTAAAAGGTGTGTGCAATAAAAGAGCAAATATTGCACTAAAAAAGAGCAGGTAATGAATGAAGGCAAAGTCTATTACAAACTGTGCTGCAAGCAGCCAAATTGAGATAGCTACTTATCAAGGCTATTTCTGTGTGTATCATTGTAGTCTGCAAATTAAATATGCTTACCTCAAATCTGCCTGTGCCACTTCGGTGAGTCATTTCTAATTTCAAATGGTCATAGACTGTAATAAGTACTTCAGCAACATGGTGCCATATTTTTATGCCAGTGCAATAATGAAGTCAGAAAGGAAATCAAGTGTGAAAAGGAAGAGGTGGCCCTAGGCCATATTTGCACTGCTTTTCATTGAAAAAGCTCAATACTTATGAGACTTGCAATGAGCCAGAAAGATTTCAGGTCTACTTTGGCTTGCATTCAGGATTCCTGTAACTTCCATGAGATTTTCCAGTGGTAAAAGATACATTAAGTAGTGCACATCAGTCTTTTCTTCCCTGTCACTTGCAAGCCTTTAGCTGTTGATCTGTGCTAGAACTTGAAAGGGAGTTAGGAAAAGGACAGGCAATTTAACAGTTATTTCCTTTGCTAGCCAGGAGAAGTTTCTTGCAACGAAACTATATCTCAGAGCCGTGTGAGTCAGCATAGCAGCTACCTTCCAGAGCTAAAAGTTGTATATCTTTGTTAACATAGACCTATACCTAAGCTAACTACAGTGAGAATGAGCTATAAAGTTGCTATGGGGTAAGGATGATGGGCAAAACAGTCTGGGAATGGCAATGAAAAGTCAGTTTCTAAGAAGTTGGCCCTTGGATCCAAGTTCCTAATATCAAAGGTTTTGTGAGCTCAGACTTGCCCTCTTAATAGACATCAATTAATACAGCTTACAAAAGCAAAATGCATGCAAAGCATATAGAGGTTAACTAAACAGGAGTTAAAATTTCTCTTTCCCGACCAGTGTACCACTAATAAATCTCTCACTTTTCCAACAGAGCTACACAAACCTTGACTGTTTTCATTATTAACTTAATTGCTTTTCACTTACAGATACACGGCCTTTTCCTTTTGAAGGCTAATGCACATTTCCTTGACAGGTAGAGTAACCAGAAAGATTTGAAAAGTGATGGAATAGACAATGCAATGTGAGATGTGAACCCAAGGTAATGCAGGTGAAGGACAAAGCTTGAAAGATACAGGATTCTGGTACAATGCCCTTTGGGCCATGGTGAGCTGCTTACAAATGTGTATAGAGGCTAGCACAGCACAGCTCTGTTTGAATGTAGCCTGTAAATATTACCATGGAATCAGAATTTAGTAGTGATAGACACTGCTTGCCTATCATAGGGAGAGGGTAAGACATATTTTCTACTGTGCAGTACAATTGCTAGTTATCTTAAAGCTGATTGAAACATTCTTGCATAATCACAGAAGTGCAGCTGAGCTCCCCATTTTAGATTAATTAAACTTTGTGGATTTGAGACACAAAATATGTGTAAAATATTTTATGGTTTCCTTAGAGCTACTGTGCAGCCCGGAACTGTACTTTGTCAGATGGAAAGACAAATGATTGAGGAGAATCTCAGAAGCATCCTGGCTAATGAAAGCCAGTGGTGAGATTGCTGCCTGTGAGGTTTCTCTCCTTCTATCTCAAAATGCTGTATTTATCTTTGAGATATTGTAGAGTGATCCCTGCATCCTGAATCTGACAAAAAACAAGATGGTGCAATCATTTAGGCAAAGCCTATCAGCTCACACTCAGGAAGTGATGTTGTTTACCATCTTGCATTGATTCTATTGTGTTGCTAATTTGGCTGTAACCGGTAGCTCAAGCCTCCTCAAAAGTGAGTCTAACACATTCCTACTGGTGGTTGTGCTTTTGCTAAACCAATACTGAAAAGTGTTGAGTCATTATGCCTTGGCAGTGTGTGACCAGCACATAGTTTTCCTTGGTTATGATCAGCATTGCCATGTTCTGTCTGGTCCATAAACCCCCCTGAGTACATGATAAAACAAGCACATATGGTGCTTGTTAGCATTGGCCTCCCATTCATCAGTGCTGGCTTTCCACCGCTGACCATCAGACATAACAGCTCTGGACTTCATGGTGAATCTTCCTGGAAGCCAGCTTGTCTGTAATTGAATCTGGGTGAGCCAGCACAATGTGGCAAGTGCTCTGAGCAGAAGCTGAATTGCAGAATGATAGCCATTCATCCTGGTTTGTTGTTCTCCACACAGAGTCAACAGTTTGCTTGCTCTCCAGCATATGTCCTGTATGGTCTACCATACCTTCTGTAGAGGGTTTTTGCAGAAGAGAGAGCGATAGTCGACTCATGCACAGCTTTTCACATTTGGCCTTTCTGTTTGGTGTTTTTTTACATTAACCTGAATAGCTGCTATAGTACAACATCTGGGAGGCTGTGAAGTAGTTTTGTACTATGCGGTTGGCCATCAGTCAGAAGCATATATTGATTCAAGCCCTTCCAGTGCTCAGTGATGTACCTGTCAGTTGCTCATAAACAGAACTGGAGATGCATGCAAGAGAGCTTGAACTTAGCTCTTGAGACATGGCTCTGATGATTTTTAATTTCATGCCCGATACACAGCGTAAAAAGTGAACTCTTTTGGCTGAAAACCACTTCTTCTATGTCTGCTCTCCACACAGGGTCAAAAAGTGCTGTTCCATCTCGTGTGCCTTTACATCTCTCAGATGTAGAATGTCAGAATTGGGGAATGTATAGGGAGCGTTTGTTGACCTGGGGTCAGATTGATGTATGATTCTAGCAACAAACTAGTCCTTTGGTTTGCTTCAGGCCCTTCCATCCATGCAGTACAAAAGAAAAAGTGGACTTGAAATAAAACTCAAATAGAGAGCAGCTAAAAGAGTGTGTCATGGTTTAAGACTAACTCACGCAGACTCTCTCTCTCACTCACTTCCCCCTCTTTCTTCCCCCCACTCCCCACAGGGATGGAAAGGAGAATCAAAAAGAATGCAACTCCCACAGGTTGAGATAAGAACAGTTTAGTAACTAAAGTATAACACAATTCACTACTGCTACCACCAATAATAATAATAACAAGGCAAATACAAGGAAAGAATACAATTCTCACCACCTAATACCAAGCCCGACCACACAGTGCACCCCCACCCTTCCGGGTCTCTGCTCTCTGCTTTCCATCCTGGGCATGATGTGCTGTGGTATGGAATAACCTCTTTGGTCAGTTTGGGTCAGGTGTCCTGTCTCTGCTTCCTCCTGGCTTCCCCTCCTCCCTGGCAGAGCATGAAACTCAGAAAGTCCTTGGCCAGACCAAAACATCACTAAGCAGTAACCGGAACACTGGTGTTACCAGCGCTGTTCCCAGGCCCAAAATCAAAAGCATAGCGCTGCACCAGCTACCAAGAAGCAGAAAAATGACTGCTGCTGCTGAACCCATGACACAGTGTAAGATAGAAAATGCAAGCGATCATCTTTTGTGCTTAAAAGTGCTGTGCTTCCTACAGTTAAACAAGTACATACGTATATAAATAATATATATGTATGTATATGTATGTATGTATACTATACATAGTACAGTAATAGAAGGAGAAAGATAATGTGGAGCTTACAAGTGAGGAAATGGATGGATGCATGAACTTCAGTTTGGGTCTTACTGTGGAATTATTAGGAAATGTGGGATAATTGGGGATTAAATCTATATTCAAAATGCAGCATTGTCCACACATAAGAGAGAAACGGACTTCCAGGGCCTCTCGGGGTGAGATGCAGCCATACCTGGTATGTCAGGAATGTGCACTTCACAGTGATTCCCATACGCTTTGTCCTAACTCCAGCAAAAAGACGGGGACTAGATGGTGCAACAAACTGATAAGCTGCATACTTGCTACCCTCAGCCAGCGGCCTGTCATCTTTTGACAAAATACCATCCTCAGTGTGAAGTTTGCTTCATTATAATGTCATTATAATGCATTTACATGCTAAAATACACACCCATCTCCAATGCGACACCCCCCCCCCCCCCCCCGAAATAAGACCACCCCTCTCTGAGCATGCACTCTGGATTTTTGGTCTCATATACCTTTAAATCGAGGTGAGATAAATTTGCATCAATGGTAATAAAGGTATGTATGACTAGAGTCATTCAAGCTCCACCTTGAAGGTAAAAATAATATAAAATGACCCAAGAGAAAGGGGGATATTAGGGAAGATGCCATTGTGGACGAGTCAAGGAAGACAACATCAACAGACTCCTAGGACCGGTCGACGGGCTGGACCTCTCTTCCCCCCCATAGGGATGCCTGTGGGTAAGACTTGCACTGTATCCAGTGCTTCCCTGGGAAAACTCAGAGCTATTCTGTGTTAACTTTCTCAAGTGCTTGTACTTTTTATGTAACTATTATTTGCACGTGCTTTTGCAGACAGTATTTATCACTGGCAATCCATAAGAACCTGTATTTGTTGCCTCAATAAACTCAATCAATAAACCGCACTGTTTTGATAGCCAATCACCACTATCGGTAAATCCGGACCAGTAGAGGTTCAATATAAGCGAACGTGGTCGGATTGAAATCCGGACCAGTAGAGGTTCGATATAAGCGAACGCGGTCGGATGGGTAGTTGCATATTAGAAAATAAAGCAAGGATTTCCCCCCCCCCCCCCTTTAACGCAACACTTACTAATAGAACATTAATAGAGAACTGGGAAAATCAAGATGGTGAGATCCTAGAGGATATGGACAACATCCTAGTTTCTTGATACGAATTTCCTTCTGGCCAGTATTATTGTGACCCCACATACTTGATCTTACTTCTAAAAATTGTGATTTTTTTTTTCCTGGGTTATTTTCCCTTCTCTTTGCTCTTTGGCATTTGGCAGAATCAGTGCACTAGTATTTCCCATGATGTCATTGTCTCCTCCTGGATTCAGAAGGTGCATGTGTGTGAAACAGTCATCTGTGTTGCTGAAGACTGTCCATTTCAGTCAAACCCCTTTGTTCTGCAAAGCCAGCTTTAGCAAGATGGTGTTCCTCAGCCAAGCCCTTTTGTGTTCAGCAGGTTAACCCTACAAAAACATCACACAACCAGCTGATT
This sequence comes from Ara ararauna, assembly GCA_028858755.1. NCBI lineage: Eukaryota > Metazoa > Chordata > Aves > Psittaciformes > Psittacidae > Ara > Ara ararauna. Next base: position 15,980,633 of record CM054385.1, read on the forward strand.
TTCACTCAGTGGTGCTACACTGAGTCCATACATAGTCACTTCTGTGCTCCTAGCACTACTTGTTCTGGGGCAGCTGGTGTTTGGGTATTTGCAAGTAGCAGCAAACATTGAACAGGAATTAAAAGAAGCAACCCTGATCAACTCTAAAACCTCCTTTTGCTGTCATTGCACAGTAACTATGGTAACTTCTTGATACAGTGACTTTGTCTGGGTGATAAAGATGGACAATTTCTGGGCACCTCACCCCTTCCATTTTAGGGATGATTTGCAGAGTCCAATGCAGGACCAGCGGGTCACCAAAAAATCATTGAGGGGGTGTTCTGGTTTTGCATCAGCAGCTGCCTTTCAGGCTGCACACATTCAAGCTTGTCAGCCTAGCTCCTAGTGCTCTTACTGATTGCTCCCTGTGTTATTTCTCCCTGTAGTTTGTGATTCACTCTTTAGTTACAGAGGAGATTTTATTAAAGGCTACTTTTCTTGCTGAGGAATTTTTATTAAAGGTTGTTTTTCTTGTCCCCTCTAAAGGAAAGTCTTTCCAAAGACAGAATTGTCCCCTTCACAATAACAGCGTTGGCACATAGGAATTGTCAAATCCTGAACTGATAGATGAGCTGTCTTCAGGGTGCAAACCTGAGACTGTTAGAACAAAGGTTGGCAAATTCAAATGGGAAATAAAGTGCAAATTTTTGAACCACAAGGGAAATTAATAATTGAAACAACTCACCTATGGATCCAGGCAGGATCAGATGTCTTCCTAAAGACGTGCCCCAGATCAAGAAGAAGTTATTGAACTCCATGCAGGAATCTACTGGTGAAATTCTCTGGGCTACATTTGGCAGAAGTCCAGAGCAGAGGATCCAATGGTATGGGCTGAATCACTAAAGCAAAGCCAAACTGCTTCCAAAAGAACAGGAAACAGCTTTCCTCTGTATATCAGACATCAAAACAGGGAAACGTAGCATTTGACAAGTGTGCTGTATATGGTAATTCAATTGCTTCTATGCTCATTTACAGCTCTCTCTTTCCTCCTGTCAACTGTATTTTTCATCCTATATTTCTCCCCCCCTTTTTTTTTCTCTGCTCTTTCATCACTTTTTACTCCAAAGCATTCAAATTGTAGCTGAACTTTTGAGCCACACATGAAGTTTGTGTATCTTTAATCACCAGCATTCACTGTAGTATTCTACCACATGACAGTTTAAGGGTAGGCACTCCAAAATTGTAATATAAAGGGGGAATGAACAAGTTTTAGGATTAAAACTGTTTAAAAAATGTATCAGAAAAAGAAATAATGGAAACAAATTGCAATGACCTAACTCCCTGGCAGCAGCCAAGGGCATGTGCTAGCAATTGCAGCATACCTATCAAAGGAAGGTGGGCTGATTTTGAACTGCTGGTGGCAGTCCAGCTGAGTTTCAACTTATGAATGATGTCCTCTCCTCCTGCAGGGAATGGGAACTGTTAGCTTCTGCAGAAGCCTTGGCTTCTCCTGACCAACATGCAGTTATGCAGCCTGTATGAGTGCAGCCTAATACAGCATCTCTACCAGTATGACCTCACATTTTGCTACTTTTGTGCTAATATGCCTGAGCATCAGGCCTCACTTACTAGAAGTCATTGGTACGTGAACAGAGCTATATTGCCTGCTGTTAGATGTGTCATCTGTTGCTGACAAAATCTTGGGTGAAATTTTGGGAGTGTAATGTTTATCCGACATTTTTGGGCATATGGAAGCACTGTCCAGTCAGAGCATGGGATATACTGCTCGTGTGCACTTTGGAAGTGTAAAGAATGTGCAGTGAATCAATATGGTTAAGTTGCTGCCATCCCGTGTGTGATAGCCAGTACAAACATACTGCAGGCATCTGTGGGAACACATAGCTTTGGAAGGAGAATAGATCAACTTAGGCCAGGAGTTGGGTTCATTTTCTTGTGTGAACTTACCAACAAACTTGGGGATCTCTGTGAAGCATTCTGTTACAAGCTTTACACATTTTCAATGTGTGTTTTTTTCCCAACTTATTTGTACCCATTTTCTTGTTGTCTCATACAATAAACTAGGCTGTAAGCTTTTCACAGTAGATACTAGCTTTTTGTTCTGTCTTTCTAATATCAAGAACTTGCAATGCCTGCCCATGAGTCCTAAGTGTTATGATGATAATTTTAATAACATTTCAGTTACTTTGTGTCCTGGGTTCAGCAGTAGCAGTCATTTTTCTCATTCTTAGTAGCTGGTGCAGTGCTGTGGTTTTGACTTTCAGCCTGAGAGCAATGCTGATAACACCAATGGTTTTAGTTGTTTCTAAGTAATGTTTACTCTGACCAAGGACTTTTCTGAGTCTCATGCTCTGCCAGGGAGGAGGGGAAGCTGGGAAGAAGCAGAGAAAGGACACCTGACCCAAACTAGCCAAAGAGGTATTCCATACCACAGCACGTCATGCCCACTATATAAACTGGGGGCAGTTACTCGGAAGTGCTAGATCGCTGCTCAGGACTTGCTGGGTATCGGACTGTGGGTGGTGAACGGTTGTATTCTCTCCCCTTGTTATTTCCCTTATCATTATTATTATTGGTGGTAGCAGCAGTGGTTTCTGTTATACCTTAGTTACTGGACTGTTCTTATGTCAATCCATAGGAATTACATTCATTCGATTCTCCTCCCCATCCCTCTGGGAGCTGGGGGAGGAAGAAGCTGGGGATGTGAGCGAGCGGCTGCGTGGTTCTGGGTTGCCAGATGGGCTTAAACCATGACAGTCCTTTGTGGTGTCCAACGTGAGGCATGAAGGGTTGAGATAACGACAGATCTGACCAGAGTGTGTCTAATCATATTTGTGACAAGCATTCATTGTTTTGGATTAATAGTCACTCGCCACAATGCTGATTTATTGGCTGTCAAAGTTGTTGCTCTTGATCTTGGAGTGTCAGCATGTCGTATCTTACTTACAGCCAGTATTTGAGGTTTTAGTGTTTACCAGCTGTGGGGCCTGGGCTAAGGTACTTGTTTTGCTGTACTTCATGGCAATGACTTGTAATACAATAGACTCATTGATCATGAATATGGCCTGGTATGTATTCCGAGTGTGGTCATCACCTCTATACTTTGGGAGGTATATAATAGAAGTGTATAACAATTACATATCTTTTTTTCCCTCCTAGGGTGGTCAGCCTATGAAGGAGACATTTATTATACATTGACTTGTAATGAAAGCTCAACGTAATTTATTGGTTTTGTTTTTCCAGGCATATCAAGAGGCACATACGACAGTCAGGTTCAAAGAACAAAAGAAGATCTTCTTGTCACTCATATGGCTGCGGACTCAGGTTATATAGTGGAGTGCTGAATTCCTACCAACCGCTGTAGGTGTAGATCAGTGGGTGCAATTACTTTTTAAAGGAACTGTTCTTTGTATGGATGAACAAGAGTCTTATAATTTGGCCAACGGCCAGCACCCAGAAACCGGAAATGACAAGCACCCAGAGCCGGAAGAGTTTGCCTCCAACATCTGCTTCCAGTGTGTTTATCTAACTCTCAATTTATCAACCCTTCACATTGTCAAGTAAAAAAATGCATAAAGTAATTAAATTATATATTAAGTCTCTTGAGAGAGCTGCTTATTGACCTTCCTCTACTCCAGTGAACTTAGCTGTGGAAAACTTGGTGAGAATCAGGGCCTTGCTGAAAATGAGATATTACACCTGAGCAGTGCACTCTTGGATAAACAGAAATTACTGAGCAAATAAGAAAATGTGAAGAAACAAGATCCAAGTTGAAGTGTGGAAATTGTGGACTGTAGAATTGCTTTTATAAATACTTTTAAATGTGTATTTGCTCTCTGAGTTTCACTATGAATTGTAATGAAGTGCCTCTCAGTTCAGATGCAAATAGGGTCAAATCTCACAGTTATTTGGGAAAAACAACCCTGAAAAAACAATCTTCCAACTGAAAATAACTAAAGAGGGCAAGATTGGGTCTGAATATCATAGTATTCTACTGTCTGTTTATTGTGCTAAACATTTGCTACAGCCTTTTGGGCCTTCCTTGTCATTCATGCTTTGCATAAACTAAAACTGCATGAAAAAATAGTGAATTTTAAAATCTCATGCATTCCATCTGTAATTACCCTGGTGGCATGCTGCAGCCTGTTGATCCAGGTTGGATCTCTTATTGAGATGAATATGAGCTGTTAGTAGACTAAGGTTCAGTGAATACATTAAATCTTGAGGCCTCCATCAATTACCTATTTTGTGTCTAGGATGTCAGTAAAATAAGAAGTATCAAAGGTGATCGAAAGAGACCTCCTTGGACACAAAAAGTCTCCAAAAAGTTGAATATCAATTTTGGATTCACTTTTGGTCACTTAGTAAATTAGCCTTTTGTCTTTTTCCTATTACAGAGACAGAAGACAAAGCACAGTGTTTCACTGACTGTTTTCCATTAAGCCAATGTGCTAAGCAAGGACTGAATAAGATGTGACACTTCACTACAGCCTGCTTTGGCTGCTGTATAGGGTTACTAACACACAGCAGCCTTGTCCAAATAGGAGCTTTGCACTGTTCCTGCCTGAATAGACTTTGAATGTGGGAGCCAGAATGAGGGTGAGGAAGCTGTCACTTCCCATAAACAGCTTTGGAAGAGAGAGACAGAGAAGGAGGAGCAGTTACTTTGGACTAAATTTTAAAGGCAATTCTTTTACCCTTCCCAGGGAATTGGTCAAGTGGCTCTCTCAGATGTCTGACCTAATGGTAGAAAGGGTTTTCTTAATATGTAAAGATATTGTTTCCACCATGTACACCCCAGTGACCATCATGATGGATGTTATTAGGGCGCGGAGAGCACAGAGCAACAAACGAATGATAATGTACTCCTTCCTGTCTTGTTTCAGTCAATGTAACCATGGGTTTTTTTTTCACACCAACTTCTTCCCTTGTAGTTTTCTGCACGTGTATAGTACATGCAGCCTTTCTCACTCACACCCACTTTTCCTTCTCTCTTGGCTGGAGGTATTCAGCTAACGAGACAATCAGGGAATACTGCAGAGACAAAGAGTGAAATTTGCCTCATCTTCTAAGCCTGTTAATCACTAAATATCCCATTTCATTAATTCTTGTTTGCTGTATTTGAAGAGCAAAGGACTATTCCCTTTATTCCCCAACCCAAACTATTCTATGATTCTATGATTCCTATCCCCAGTGACCTACTCACCTCCTTGTAAGGTCTATAGTAGGCATTTACTACTACTAATGGCGATGGCATCCTACAAAGGCACATGAAGGTAGACAAATTTGGAATCATAGTTGTGGGTTTTGTTTGTGAGAGTGTGTTTTGTTAACTCAAATGGGTAATTACATGTAATTATTTGGTCAGTTCACTCATTCTTTCATGCTAGAAAAGTACCAGGTCCCTTCTAGTTTGTGATCTCACTAAATTAGCAGATTTTTCATGTCTTGTAGATTTTGAAGTCATAGAAGTCTACTGTTACATTGTGAAGACCCTAACATTTTAACAGGACAAATGTCTTGACTGGGATTACTTGGCAAAATTGGGAACAGAACTTGTCTTCTGTCTTTCAGCATGATTCTCCATCCCTCACTACCCCTGAAAGACCAGTGAGATGGAGAGATGAGACTTGAGTCATGATTGTTTAACCCATACTTCAGTGAACCTTCCCCTAATCTAATGGGAATTTTGATAAATGGTCAAATACTTCTTTTCTGCTTTTATAGGAAAAATAATCAGTATCCACTTCATACAAGAAGTAGGAGAAGCTACTATCATACACAGTGCTTTTATTAAAGATCCATTTTGAAAGTGATTGCTTGTTCAGTTTTCAGAGTATAATTTGCAAAGATGCAACTAAACTGCCTTTCTTCTGCAAAACATTTCATTTGACTGTACTACGTTAATATGATCAGTCATATGCTGTACATCTCCATCTCCTCTTACCTATAAATTATTCAGAACTATTATAGCTAAAGCTGTAAGCAGATGACCTTATTTCTGTCTTCTGAAATGCTAGAAAGGATTTGGTTTGGAATAAATGGATGACATCCTTGTGAGGCTCTGGGAAATCAGGAATTAATTGTGACTGTCAGGCTTGCTCCTAGAGAAACGGGAAACATGGTTAAAAACATCCCTTTTAGTTAAAAATATTAGAAGACTTAATATAAAATATTAAGCCAATACAGTTCTGTCTGTAGAATTTTGTATCAAATATAGCAATAAGCACATCAAAGTTTATGGAACTGTTTGCAAAGATAACTCTATCTCAACTCCCTTACCTGAGCTGAGGTTAATTTGGCTGTGTAGGAGAAAATAAACCTCTTACTAAGATTCAAGTATTTTCACCAAAATCACTTGATTTAATCTTCTATAACAAGAGCCATCAAGTAATTCAAGACTTACATACAAATTAACAATCCTGCAATTTACAGGATTGTGTCAAATCACATGGACAAATCACATCCTTTAGTTTACTCCAAACCACAGACCCTGTCATTGAACTACCTGGGACTACACTTGCCAGGAGCACATGGGCTGAGGGTCAGAAGTTAAACCTATTTATCAGCTAAGTGCCTTCACTAAACCAGTCTGTGATTCTATGATTCTAAGTGCTGGTGATACAGTCAGAGAGAAATGGGATGGCGATGTTGTTTTGCAGTGCTGATTGGATTGACTCAGAGCTAGCATTTGTCAAGCCAGCAAAGAGCAGCCTATAAACTTTAGGAAGAGTATTCAATAAAATCTAATAGCTTTAGCTGGTGGTCTCTGGTTCTGTGCAATGGCTATCCTAACTAGTGATGGTCCTGGTCATAAAACTTGTGTTTGGATTCAGTGCACCCTCATTCAGAGATGCTTCATTTCCATGTGAATCCATATCTTTGTGACAACAGGGAGCACTGGTAGAGTTACGTGTAGGTGTGAATTTCAATTTCTTTTTTGTTCTTCAGAGTCTGAACCCGTTTGAACCCAGATCTTCTAGTCATTTCCTTTGCCCTGTTTTTCTATGCTTTTAGGCTGAACCAAAGTGCTGAAAACAGAAGTGCTGCTTCTGGCAAAAATTACAAGTTTTTACAAAGTTGTATCTGCAAGAAGTATTCTTCCTGCTTTGTTTAGTGCAAAGGAAAAAATTAATCCTGTGATGACATACAATTTTTCCTCATTAGCAGGAAACAATTTATATAGGCTCAAAAACTATTTGTTTGCCTAGCAGACCAGCCTAAAATTTGAGCCACCACTGATTGTGCATTGTTGACTTGACAGCAGAAGTAACCATAACTTAGACTTAATGAATGCTTTCATGCAGTATGCACAGTCCTCCAAGAGTTCTTTTTTCATTCTATTTAATGCTTTGCTGAACAGTTGAGTTTGATAAAGGCTGAAACACTTAGAATTATACATTCATTTGAATTACAATTTTTAAAGGGGGAAAGCAGACAGTATTGTTTTACAGAGAGAACAGTCCAGCATGTCCTGCCATACTAAAAGTCTCTTTCAGACCATCTGACACTGGTCTCTGAGTTTTCTTTTCTGGTTTCCTTAGCTTAAATACTGCCTTCAAATTGCATATATTGTTTCTTATCAGAATATCCCACAGGTATGAAAGTCAGACATGTCCTGTGAAGGTCATTGGAATCTTGGTGATGGGAACTCATTCCCAAATAGGCAGTTTCTGTGTAGCATTGATGCTCTTCTTGGTGCCAAAGACATAACTTTACAAATGGACATGACTTCAAAAGGCAAATACTAACTCAAAGCAGTAGGCATGTCTTTGGAAGTACAGCCTCCTTGTCTAGTATCCAGGAACATGCTGTTCCCACTCTAGGTTGATAGCTTGTCTCTACAGCTTATATACAGAGGACTGTTACATGAAGATTAATAAGAATAGAATAAACTATTTCAGTTGGAAGGGACCTACAATAATCATCTAGTCCAACTGCCTGACTGCTTCAGGGCTGACCATAAGCTAAAGCATGTTTTTAAGGGCATTGTCAAAAGGCCTCTTAAACACTGACAGGCTTGGGGCATCAACCAGCTCTCCACGAAGCCTGTTCCAGTGTTTGACCACCCTCTCGGTAAAGAAATAAGCATGCACCCAAGTAAAAGAGAACAATCCACTAATTCCTTTTTTATTCCCCAAATTTTTCCTACATGGCATCTGCCAAAGAGACCCCTTGCTTCAATGTCTGCAGTGGATACCAGTCTGCCTTTTAGAGATCTGCTCTCCTGATTTACTTCTACCTTTATAGGAGAATGTCATCTGACTCTTCCCAACTTTTGTTTCCTGGTTCAAACATCCGTCTTAAAAGCTGGCTTAATCTCATCATAATTTGCCTCAAAATAGACAAAACTATTGTCTCTCATAAATCTTTCCTGATTCCATGTCCTTACCTTTCCCCAAAAGCTTGCTCAGTGGTATCTGTTGTCACAGGCTCAACTCTACCTCCTAGATAGAAGTTCAAAGCTTTTGACTCTGGCACAATTCAGCCTGAACAGCTAAATATGATTCAAGTGTTAGCTACCATAACTGGCTGTGCAGCAGAACTGTACAGGCTCAAAATCCCATTGTTTGCAATGCTAGCAACAGTGATAAAGAATCAGTTCTGTGAAACTGAAGTCACATTTTAAAGATTATTGGGAAGAGTTGATGGGCAGTCAGTAGTGGACCCAGCTGTCCACTGTGGAAAGTGGATTGGGAACAGGCCAGTAACTAATTCTGTCATGACTGACAGTGGAAGTGGGTGAGAGATCTAGGAAGACAAGGCTGGAGCCTAGAAACCAGATTTCTGCCTTCAGTTCAGATAACATGCACATATCTGGGAGCTGCTTGGTGATCTTAAAGAATAGACTTGGGAGTGACGGGTATGCCAGAAGAGTAGTCGATTTGGTTTCCTTTCTGTTAGAAGGATTCTCCTAGTGCTTAACTCTTAACTTCCTTGTTGAGGAATTGCAGATCTGTGCATTTCCTCTTGCATCTAGTGGTGGGAGTAGTTCTAATAGAGGACAGAAAGCCAAGAAGAGGCAATAATGAAAGAAAATAACTTTTGGATTTCTATTGGACTTGGACTGCAGTTAACCCAGAAAATATACAAGGGTAGGAGGAAAGGGTAGAGTTCAAGCAGTATACCCAAATTTCTTAAGTTGTTAACTGCAGCTCACATAGAGGAGCACACCAATTTTAGTGCAATAAAGTAACCTTCAGTGTAAGAAACAGTATGAGGTACTCAGCAGTTTTTTTCTTTAACTGCTACTGAATATTGTGAGCATCATTGATGTGAAGATTTTGTTTCTAAGGAATTTTTGTGAATTTACTCCCATTGGAAGCAGAATTACAGAGATTTTGGCTGTATTCAAAGCGATGTGAGATTTATTTAAATGTAGACCTTGTTCCTGAAACAGAAATGGCCTTAAATATATCATATCTCCCAGTGTTCCCACAGTACACCTCAACTTATGCTTCAGCTGCTGACACCTGTAAGAGAGAACCTCCTACATTTTGGAGGTACGTTCTCTCTTTCCTGCTCTCCAGAAAGAAACTACACTGGAAAAACTAACAAAGGCATAACCCATCTCCAAATGAAAAAGTATACCTATCATCAAAAACTGTTAAATTATGTGTAACAGTGCCACCTGCTGAATATCATCCTAACACCTTTCTTCTTGAAGGGAATGTGTGTCTTAATGAAATGGAGTTGGTCTTGATTAAGGCTCAGACATCCACCCGGGCTATTTCTCATGTAGAACACAGGGTACAGCATGGCTTAAAGTACTAGAATAAATACTCATCTTTGGACCATAAGATTGACTGTATCTTCATGCAAATGCAAAATAAAGCTCTTGAAAATCACACACACACACAAAATTGTCTGCTATTAAATAGGTCTGATGCGCTTTCTATTATTATTAGTACTGAGATGTACAAAAAAAAAAAGTGAATTGTACTTCTAGTATTAACTTGTCTAGAAGGTGCTGATGTTCTAAAGTTGCAAACAGAGCGAGGTTCCCTGCTGAATTTCTGAATTTAGAAATGTTTGATTCTACCAAGAACACTGTCAAATAAACCTAAAATGACTGAGACAGGCAGTCATTTTGCGGAAGTGAGTGAATGCCTTCACTGCATTCAGCAGTTCGCTACAATAACCCCCAAGCTGTCTAAAAATACTTCACGTTTTTGAAGCCATTATGGGCTGAATTCCACCTGCATTTTTGATATTTGTTTCTGTCTTTAAATGGTCCCGTTCATTTTAATGTAATGCTGAGGCAGGACAGTGCTTTTGAGAATCCTTGTGTCTAAACTGGGCTCCTGACCTGAAGGAACAGCCTATGTAGTGGCAGATACTGGTGAACCAGCAGATGCTGGTTTGAGTAACCTCAGTGACAGCAGCTGGGTTAGGCTGGTATACAGAGTCTAGCATCACTTGTGCATTATCAGACTGTTTTCTGCATCATATCATAGACGGAAAGACCTTTCTCTTGTGTTTAAATCCTGTATGTGCCCTTGCCTCACCCATTTTCTACTTGCAAGGTGCCCAAAGTGGTTTGCTTGATTTTGGTGGCCATCCTCTGCTAGGTGCACAGTTTTGCAAATACCAAGACCAGTGTCCGCTCTGATCACAGGTATAGCTCTTATGTCTTTAGGAAATAAATCCAAAGTGTGAAACTAATATACTCCTTATTTCTGACATTAGTTGGCAGGAAACTACGCCAAAGAGCTTGCTTTGAAGCTGTCTTAGTTAGGAAAGTAGGAGAGAACGGAATGTAGTGGACAGGACTCAGGTAATAGATCTAGCAGTTAAATGTGGCATGCATACATCCCCTTTTCCATACTTCCATCACTCTGAAGAACAACAACGAAAAAGCTCTCAGTGCATGGCAAAGACTGCTTTGTTTATTTAAAAACGAAATCTGCATGGATTTGGCACCAAAGTCAGAAAAGCTGGTTCTTAAGTGTCTGTCATAGCTAAAATTCATGGGTATTTTCCTTATAGCTGTGCCCTGGCACTGGCATTAGGGCTGTGAGTGTATAAATATAGAGATGTGTTCCCATTTCCAGTGTGAGCTCAGGAGAAAGGGATGTTAACAGGCACGTAAATGAAGCTGGACATATACTTAACAGAAAGAGACAGCAAAGTAGAACTAGTAGCTTTTTCCATCAAAAGATACAAACTTCCCATCCTCCAGCATAACATTCAAAGCACCAGCATTCTCTGAGCTGCTTTCACAGAGGATGTGCTCTAATGGTTAGGTTTTTAAAGGGGAAAAGGATGGCATTGCAAATGCAGCAAATAATTCCAGCAATGTTGCTGCATGAAATCCTAGCAGATGTCCTACTGCTGGAGTCAGGCTTCTGAAAAACAGCCATTAGTAATGGCTCTGGATGGCAGCAGTGGCACAGAACTGAGAACCGGTTTTCCTCCATCAAGGAGTGCAATTGGAGATGGATGCACTCCTGCATTTTGGCACCTGTGCTCACTACCCCTGTGTGGAAATATCTGATAAAAGCTTCAGCGTCATCTTAAGAACAGTAGTCCTGCCAACTGCGCCAATTTTCTGTTGCATTAAAGGGGAGAAAATAAACTCCTTGCTTTATTAGAGGGGCCAGGAACGGCTCCAATATGCAACTACCAGTCCGGCCACGTTTGCTATATCGAACCTTACTGATTCGGATGCACCGATAGTGCATCACACTGCAAGTTCAATCATGCCACAACTACCAGTCTGGTCACATTTGCTGTATCGAACCTTACTTACCAAGATTCACCAATAGTGCACCACACTGCCAGTCCAATTGTGCTCATGAAACCTCATGGCCACACCGAGAGATGGAGTTGCTTTCAGTGAGAAAATTACGGTCACCTACTGAAACAGAGCAGTTTATTGATTGCGACTGGCTACTGAAACAGTGCAGATTCTTGAGGCAACAGGTACAGTTTCTTATGAATTGCCAGTGATAAATACTGTCTGCAAAAGCACGTACGAGTAATAGTTACATGGATACAAGAGCTCAATAAACATAACACAGCCTGGCTCTAAAATATAAAGGTAACAATGAAAAGTAGCTCTGTAAAGATTCTAAGTTTTCCCAGGGAAGCACTGGATGCAGTGCAAATCTTACCCACAGGCATTCCTATGGGGGGGGAAGAAAGGTCCAGTCCATCGTCTGGTCCCAGGAGTTGATGTTATCTTCCTCGACTCGTCCACGATGATATCTTCCCCAAAAATTCCCCTCTCTATTGGGTCATTTTATACTATTTTTCACCTTCAAGATGGAGTTTGAGTAACTCTAGCCATACATATCTTTATTATTATTGAAACCCGCTGAGGAAAATTCGAAGGAAAAAAGAGGCTTATAAAAGGTGGAAGCAAGGACAGGAGGCCTGGGAAGAATAAAGGGATATTGTCCGGGAAGCTAGGGACCAGCTTAGGAAGGCTAAGGCCCACTTAGAATTCAACTTGGCTAGGGATGTTAAGGATAACAGGAAGGGATTCTATAGGTACATTGCAAATAAAAGACAGACTAGGGACAACATGGGCCCCCTCCGGAAGCTATTGGGAGAACTGGCTACCCTGGATTTGGAGAGGGATGAGGTTCTTAAGGACTTCTTTGCCTCAGTCTTCACTGGCAAATGCTCTGACCACACCACCCAAGTCTTGGAAGGCAAACACAGGGACAGTGAGAATGAAGGCCCTGGGCCCACTGTAGGAGGGGATCTGGTTTGAGACCATCTTAGGAACCTGAATGTATAAAAGTCCATGGGACCTGATGAAATCCATCCATGGGTCCTGAAGGAGATGGCAAATGAAGTTGCTAAGCCACTGTCCATCATATTTGAAAAATCATGGCAGTCAGGTGAAGTTCCCGACAACTGGAAAAAGGGAAATAAAGCCCCCATTTTCAAGAAGGGGAAAATGGATGAGTCGGGGAACTACAGACCAGTCAGCCTCACCTGTGTGCCTGGCAAAATCTTGGAGGGGATTCTCAGGAAAGACATGCTAAGGCACACGAAAAACAACAAGGTTGTTGGTGACAGCCAGCATAGCTTCACTAAGGGGAAGTCCTGCCAGACCAATCTAGTGGTCTTCTATGATGGGGCTGCAGAACTGATGGACAGGGGTAGAGCAGTTGATGTCATCTACCTGGACTTGTGCAAAGCATTTGACACTGTCCCACATGACATCCTTGTCTCTAAGTTGGAGAGATATCAATTTGATAGGTGGACCACTTGGTGGATAAAGAACTGGCTGGATGGCCACATGCAAAGAGTTGTGGTCAATGGCTCAATGTCCAGCTGGAGACCAGTAACGAGTGGTGTCCCTCAGGGGTCACTGTTGGGACAGGTGTTGCTCAACATCTTTGTCGGTGACATGGACAGTGGGATTGAGTGCGCCCTCAGCAAGTTTGCCCATGACACCAAGCTGTGTGGTTCGGCTGATACATTGGAGGGAAGGAATGCCATCCAGTGGGGCCTTGATACGCTTGTGAGGTGGTCTGATGCCTACCTTATGAAGTTTAACCATGCCAATTCCTCCACCTGGGTGGGAGCAATCCCAGGCACAGCTGCAGGTTGGGCAGGGAAGAGATTCAGAGCAGCCATGTGGAGGAGGACTTGGGGGTGTTGGTCAATGAAAAAATGAACATGAGCCAGCAGTGTGCACTTGCAGCCCAGAAAGCCAACCATATCCTGAGCTGCATCAAAAGGAGCATGACCAGCAGGTTGAGGGAGGTGATCCTGCCCCTCTACTCTGCTCTTCTGAGACCTCACTTGGAGTATTGTGTGCAGTTCTGGTGTCCTCAACATAAAAAGGACATGGAACTGTTGGAACAAGTCCAGAGGAGGGCCACGAGGATGATCAGGGGACTGGAGCACCTCCCGTATGAAGATAGGCTGAGAAAGTTGGGTCTGTTCAGCCTGCAGAAGAGAAGGCTGCGTGGAGACCTCATAGCAGCCTTCCAGTATCTGAAGGGGACCTATAGTGATGCTGAGGAGGGACTCTTCATGAGGGATTGTAGTGATAGAACAAGGGGTAACGTGTTCAAACTTAAACAGGGGAAGTTTAGATTGGATATGAGGAAGAAATTCTTTACTGTGAGGGTGGTGAGGCACTGGAATGGGTTGCCCAGGTAATTTGTGAATGTTCCATCGTTTGTGGTGTTCAAGGCTGGATTGGACAGAGCCTTGGGTGGCATGGTTTAATGTGAGGTGTCCCTGCCCCTGGCAGGGGGGATTGGAACCAGATGATCTTCAGGTCCTTTCCAACCCTAACTATTCTATGATTCTATGATTCTAAATCTCTCTCGCTTCACTTTTAAAGGTATATGACACCAAAAATTCAGAGCGCATGCTCAAAAAGGGGTGATCTCATTTTGAAGGTGGGTTGCATTGGGGATAGGAGTGTATTTTAGCGTATAAATGCATTATAATGGCATTATAATGAAGCAAATTTCACACAGGGGACAGCATTCTGACAAAAGATGGCAGGCTACTGGCTCAGGGTAGTAAGTATGCGGCTTATCAGTTTCTTGTGCTACCTAGTTCCCATCTTTTGCTGATGTTAGGACAGAGCGTGGCCACAAGATCTCCACCCCTCTCCATCCTCCATTTGTGCCGCCACGGGAACCACTGTGGAGTGCACATTCTTGGCATACCAGGTGTGGCTGCATCTCACCCCGAGAGGCCCTGAAAGTCCGTTTTTCCCTTATGTGTGGATGATGCTGCATTTAAAATATAAGTTTAATTCCTAATTATCCCACATTGCCTAATTATTCCACATTGCCTAATTATTCCACACTCTGTACCCTGAAAAATATACTGTTGGCTTCAGCTTGGGCTTAGCTCAAAACCCTATATAAACACAAAGGGTTTTCATATCTTTGTTATAATAAAGATGGTCTCTAGCAGATCTGCATTCACAACTGCAATGAAGCCATAAGCTTCTGTGCATTTAATGGTCACATTAGCACGTTAAACTATTTTTTAAACCCAGACCAATGGGTTCCTCAGACAAACCTTTAATCTACACACCTCTCTAAGGGACTTCTGATGTCTGAACTGAGCAGTAACCATGTTAATCAAACTGCTGATAGCAATACAATAGTCACTGCTTACCTAAAGAATATGGCAACACAGTTTCTATACCTTATTTTCAGCCTGAGTGAGAATTGGAGAGTAGGAACAAGTAGTAGAATAGCATGGCATCCTCTAGATATAATTCTCAGGAGAATTGTCTAACGGTTTATTGAGAAAGTGGGGTGGATTTCACTGCTCTGTGAGAGACCTATTTGATTTCTTGCCCAGTAGTTCCCCAGGACAGTAAGACAGAGTATTCTGTAACAGAAAAGGAAGAGTCCTCTAATTCTATGCAGAACATGATGACTATAAGAATGCCAGGGTTTGTGCAAACCAGAAATGAGGGGAATGGGAGATAACAACTTAGTCTGCACCTTCCCATTAAGGAGATTCCCAGAACCTGCCTGTTGAGCTGGAGAGTACCACTAACCTGTGGTTAATCCTTGGCAGCTTCTGTCTATTTGCTGTGAGTGAGGATGAGGAATGGAGGGATTAGTTCCGTTGGCAGGAGAAACAAGCGTTGAGAAGACCTGGGGTGAAGCCTGGGGAAGAACCAACTGAAGGCTGAGGCCCATGTGCTCTTGCTACTGCGATACTAACAAAATCACTCCCTGGGAAAGGAGGTGAGCACTGATCTTTACTAATAGATCAATGACCTGAGGTAGTAGAGCTGAAGAAACTATAAATAATGATGAGGCCTGTTCTCATCCTCTATAAACAGAGACATTTCTTGCTGTTGCTTTGTAATCTCTATCGGAAGCAGAGAGAGCAAACCACTCCTGTTTGATGAATTTGAAATGTGCATGGTGAAGAAGGAATGGCTGGAATCTACTCAGTCCTTCAGTACTGCTGGAAGAAGCAAATGTTTCTGTTGTGTCCTGTATCTGCTTCCTCCTGGCTTCCCCTCCTCCCTGGCAGAGCATGAGACCCAGAAAGTCCTTGGTCAGAGTCTCCTTCTCCCATCAGTGGGGTTTTCCAGCCCACTTTCTCATGTATTCTCCGTGATCCCACACGTAAAACCATAGGGTGGCCAATGGCACGTACCTCCTACACCTTCTCTCTCTAGCAGTAGGACACCGTTTGTTAATAGCTGAGACATGAGTTGATACATGAGGGGAGCTGGATAGATCAGATAGCTTGTTTCTCAATTGTTTGAAATCATGGAACATTTTTTCCACAGCTGAAATGATGGAAGGGGTGAGATTGCCTTTGAACTCTCGGAGTTGACAAATCATTTCATCCACTGTTGGTGGCACTATGTCATTCCAGGTTATTAATGCCAATGAGTAAGCATAAGATAATGGTGCACTCCGTGTAAATTTCCACCACATGAGTAGTGTACATTAGACTTCATCTGGACCTACGACTGCATTCCCAGCATCCGGCCTACGATAGATCATCTCTGCAATGACTGATTCCCTCAGAGACTGGATGCCTTTCTCTATTGTGGTCCGTTTGGCCGAACGACTCATGACATCGTTCTTGTACAGAAACCTTTCTTTCACAGCTGCCAAGAGCCACCTTCAAAGGCTGAGGGACAGTTTCTCTTTTGCAATTGCTTTGTCAATTCCCCCTTCTCTAGCAAGTGATCCCATCTGCACGGGTTCTCTACCTTCTGGTTCATGACTGTCAGCCCCATTGTACCAGCATTGGAGTAACCAGATGATCATGTCCTCCCCTGGATGATGGGTAAAATCTTTTCGCATATTCCGTAGCTCAGTTGAGGTCTGGGGTCAAGAAACCACCTCTTCTTCTTCTTCCTCTGATCCACATAATAATAACTCTTGTTCAGATGTTGTCCTGTGTAGTAAGTGCATTGGTCCTTCATCTTTCTTCACTGTATGGGTTGCTTTATGTGCCTCTTGTTTGCTTTTCCCCTTGCGTACAGGAGCAAACAATATTGGCATGAATTGGTCCTCTGGTTTAGCTGCAGTGATTATCACTGTGGTTGGAGTGGCTGCAGTATCTGTTGTCAGGGTTTGATGCAGCTGTTGTGCTTGCGGGTTGAGCAGCACCAACAGCTGCGCTGTCTGTTGCTGTCAGGGTTTGGGTGGCTGCTGTACTTGTCACTGGGGTTGGTGCAGCTGCTGTATTTGGAATTGGAGTAGCTGCATTGTCTGTTGCTTTGCCATCAGATCCAGAGACATTTTTTCCCTTTGAAGGTGTTGGATAGTGTTGAACAGGGCTCTGTAAGAATAGGCCAAGCACCAGCATGGTGCCATGATTTGTCCCTCTCTGGTATGACCAGGATGACAACACACCTCATCTAAGTGTTTTATTAGTTTTTCCAGATTTTGCACATGTTCAGTGGTGAAGCTCCAAAGCACTGGAGGGGCCCATTGGCCTAGAACTTGCCCATACTATCCCACACACCCTACCACTCATGACTTTCCAGCCTCAGGGGAAATCTCTTGATCCTCCTATATCATCATCTAACCCTAGACAAGACCCAAACCTGACTCTGCTTAACTTTCGTGATCAGACGAAATGGTCGTGGGTAAAACGCACTCTGTACATGTGCCAACATGTGATGCCCAGCACAATCAGCAAGCAGGTCTCAAGGGTACTCAAAGGCCATTCAAAACCTCCAGAACTCTCAAGTGATGCTGTAAATAGTCTGGTGAGGGAGCTGGGAATGTAAGGGAATGTCTCCTTCATAGGTTGACCACCCGAGGAGGGAAAAAAAAAGATGCGTAATTGCTAAACACGTCCATTATATACCTCCCAAAGTAAAGGTGATGACCACACTCGGAATACATACCAGGCCAGCTTCATGATCAATGAGTCTATTGTATTACAAGTCATTGCCATAATGTACAGCAAAACAAGAACCTTAGCCCAGGCCCCACAGCTGGTAAACACTGAAACAGCAGTTACTGGCTGTAAGCAAGGTACAACATGCTGAAACTCTGAGATCAAGAGCAACAACTTTGAGAGCCAATAAATCAGCACTGTGACGAGTGACTATTAGTCCGAAACAATGAATGCTTATCACAAATACAATTAGGCACACTCTGGCCAGATCTGCCATTATCTCAACCCTTCGTGCCCCATGTTGGACACCACAAAGAACTGTTATGGTTTAAGCCCAGCTGGCAACCCAGAACCACACAGCCACTCGCTCACTCCCCCCATTTCCTCCTCCTGCTCCTGAAGGGATGGGGAGGAGAATCGAAAGAACGTAACTCCCATGGGTTGAGATAAGAACAGTCCAGTAACTAAGGTATAACACATACCACTACTGCTACCGCCAATAATAATAATGATAAGGGAAATAACAAGGGAAGAGAACAGAACCACTCACCATTCGCTGACCGATACCCAGCCTGACCTGATGTCATGGGTTCAGCAGCAGCAGTCATTTTTCTCCTTCTTGGTAGCTGGTGCAGCGCTGTGTTTTTGATTTTGGGCCTGGAAACAGTGCTGGTAACACCAGTGTTTCGGTTACTGCTTAGTGATGTTTTGGTCTGGCCAAGGACTTTCTGAGTTTCATGCTCTGCCAGGGAGGAGGGGAAGCCAGGAGGAAGCAGAGACAGGACACCTGACCCAAACTGACCAAAGAGGTTATTCCATACCACAGCACGTCATGCCCAGGATGAAAAGCAGAGAGCAGAGATCTGGAAGGGTGGGGGTGCACTGTGTGGTCGGGCTTGGTATTAGGTGGTGAGAATTGTATTCTTTCCTTGTATTTGCCTTGTCATTATTGTTATTGGTGGTAGCAGTAGTGATTTGTGTTATACTTTAGTTACTAAACTGTTCTTATCTCAACCTGTGGGAGTTGCATTCTTTTCGATTCTCCTTCCCATCCCTCCGGGAGCGGGGGGAAGAAAGAGAGGGGAGTGAGTGGGAGAATGGACTGCATGGCTGACCGGACTTAAACCACGACACCTGAGCAGTGATCTAGCCCTTCCAAGTAACCACCCTCAGTTTGGGTATGACATGCTGCGGTATGGAATACCTTTTGGCTAGTTTGGGTCAGGTGTCCTGTCTCTGCTTCCTCCCGGCTTCCTCTCCTCCCTGGCAGAGCATGAGACTCAGAAAGTCCTTTGTCAGAGTAAACATTACTGAGCAACAAATGGAAACATCAGTGTTACCAGCACTGTTCCCAGGCCGAAAGTCAAAAACACAGCGCTGCACCAGCTACTAAGAATGAGAAAAATGACTGCTACAGCTGAACCCAGCACAGCTTCTCAGAAGAAAAATTTGGAATTCTTCCCTTTCTGCTGCTGAATAGCTCCTTCTTCTGGCTCTGCTAAACAATTAGGGGTTGGGTCTTAAATCTACCCCATCTCCTGAGAGGGAAAAATTCCATCTCCTACGGAGAGGCAGACTTCTTTCTTTGACAGATTTACTTTAAAAAGGGATGAGGGAGAGACTTGCAACAGATTTGAGGCGTTAAAAATAGCCATGGACAGGATGTAGGTGATGTCAGGTATGTAGCTTTTCTTAATGCAGGTGTTGAGCAAAGAGGGATGTGGTGGTGCAGGAGCAAGGTGCTATGGGGAGGATCATGAGGCTAAGTGTTTTCAACCCTCACCGTTGGTTGCGGTATTTAACCTCTGGCTTGACCTCGAGTACTTTGTCTGCAAAGCTGGTATCGTGTTTTGAACTGGACAGTATATCGTGCACTTGGTAGGTGCACTTGGTGAAAATGGAACTTATGAAGGACAAAGAATATTTACAAATCCATCACTTTTCATTAAAAGGATTTTTTTTTTTTTGTGAGGAAAATGAAATGAAATGCTGGGTGTTTGTGAATATTTCTCTTATCATTAACAAAATCTAATCTTTCCTCAAATTGCCTAGAAAATAAGTGGAAAATTACTATTATTACAGTGTAGAGAAAATGCCTCTATTCTGTGAAAAGCAATTGCGGCTTATCTTGATTTTTTTTTGATTCATTGCATGAGAATAGGGAGCAGAGGTCCCAGCTGAGTCCATGACACCCTGGGATGGAGTACTGGGGATGTGTAGTGGGAGACTGTTCCTTCCTGGGAGAATTCTTGCTAAAGCCAAGAGTTAGAGAAAGGAAGGGCCTTGGTTAGGGAAGTTGCTGGCCCTGTATCACAGATCTCATAGGTGTAGGGTTAGAAGAAATATGTGTTCTTGTTTTTAAATGCTGTTGGCTCAACCCTCTGTGTATAAGGCCCTCTGTGTATAAGGCCATACTCTATTTTCAGTTCTTCTCTTCTGGCTAGTGGAAAAGCCTTCTTTGTAGGTTTTGTTCTCTGGACCAGTCTTACATAGTTGCCTCTGAGACTTCCCAGATCTCCTTATATTTCTCTTCATCTGTATTTATAAATTGTGTTTTGGTAAAGTGCTTGGAGGGCCAGTGCCCTATGAACTAAACTTAGATCCCAGGCAGGCTCTTGTGGGAATGCTGCTGAAGTTGGATGCTGTGAAATGCACAAAAAATGCATAGGTCTGGTGCACAGGGGCTGCATTCTGGGTTCTCATCTAACTGGAAGAAGAATAGTTTTGTCCCCAGTGCTGGAACAGTTACTTATGTCAATTATTTGGGGCTACTTCGGCAGAACCCTTTTGCCCACTATTAACAGGGGAGGAACAAATTCTGCCTTGTGGTGTTCTTGTTTTCAGCTATGAACTGTTCAGGTGCAGAGACTGGTCCTTTTAGGCTGTGCAGACCAAGAGTGAGGGGGACAGAGTTATGGAACTGTCAAGACAAACACTTCAGAGGAAAGGCTAGGCATGTTGTTGCTGCCTTGGGGCAGAGAATGGTTTTGATGACCCTGATGTCTTTTCCCTGTCCTTTCTTATGTGATTTTTAGGCTGGGGCTTCCAGGGTGTCATAACGCAGACTTTGATAACAGTCACTGTAGCTTGTACCTGGAATTTACATTAGTTTGTTGTTCTCTTATGTTGTCTAGAGGTATCCAGGATTTTCATTATTGTGTGAAAAGCTTTCTAAAGGCACCAGTAGTGCTGCCTGTGAGTTATTCTTGTCTTTTGTGCATGGACCATGAATTGTATTTGTTCCCTTTGGCAGCTCTGAGCATAACCCACAGAAGCCATGGAGATGTGCTGGTCATTCACTTTTCTGATCTTTGGTCAAAATATATTTAGTGAGAACAGTGGAGTGGTAGGAGGACATTAGGCATCTTCCAGCAGGTTAGTGTCAAAGGGGAGAGACACCATTGCTAAAGTCCACTATCATAGTCAGTGTAAAAGGGGGAAAGAACAGCCTACCAAGAAATGGTTGTGTTAGACCTCAAGAGCTGAGCTCCAAGACTCTGCAAAATTCTCCAATTGAATTGATAAAATAGTAAATTAAAAGGGAAGCAAAATTTTTTTAAATTAGATGAAGTCCCTTTAATCATCAAGCTTAATCCTCAGTAGAAAAAGATTCCAAAATTGATTTAAAATCTGAGTATAACCACCTTCCCTAATGTGAAACAGGGATTCAAGTAAATGAATGATTTGCTTAAAAAAATCTGACTAATCTTGAGAGCACTGAAATTAATATAAATGTGTGATCTCAAGTTCTATCCATTTTTGTATCTCATTTCAGTAAGTACATATACTTTGGAATGGGTCCTAAACCACTCTGTCTGTAAGTGTACAGGGAATGCATTCCAGTATCTTTAATCAGAGTGTAAAAAGGAGATCAGCTTCACTGTTTCACATAAGGTATGGAAATATCATCCTAGATGAACTGGAATAGGAACAAAACATACAGTGCAAAGTGCAGTGACTTTCTTTAAGGGTATGGAATCGTTTACGCAGCTATTTTCATGGGGAGAAAGCACAAGCTTAAAAGAGCGTTTGGCCACATGTGTTAGTGTTGTGCCACTTAAAAAACTGATGTGTCTGAAGTTTCATCAAGGAACTGTGGTATGGATTCTAGGATCTGTTGGAATGAGAGGTCACCTCCCTATATTCATGGCTTTGTGGAGGAACATTTTCTGCCTTCCTCCAGTGAGGGGCTTTGTGGATAATTCATCACTTCTGCTAAGGAATTTTGAGGGCAGGGAATCAGACCCATAGTCTCAGCACTCAGAAGTCTAACTTATTTTGTATCCCACAGGAAAAAATGAGTTAACCACTCATTTTAGTGATGCCATGCTATTTCTTGCTGAACCTCCACTTCAATCTGCTATGCATACTTATCAGGATACTGCCATCATAGGGTTAAAGATGATATGAAGGCACTGTATCATCTTAAATACTAAGTCTATTCTCTGCTAACAGAGATCATTACCTTTCACTGATGCGTCTGTGCTTTCAGCCCAGTGATTTAAGTTAGCCTGAAGTGTTTAGCGTTTGGAAAAAGCAGATGTGTGTCACAGGCGGAGAATGAGATATGTGCCTCCCACCTCTGCCTGCAGCACCCAGAAACACTTGGGCGCCTAAGGAATAAAACTCTCTTCACCACATCCTATGTATTACAGCTGATCTCTCATGTTTCAGGGCTTCAGGTAGAGGAATCTTAAGAGCTCGAGTATACCTGCTCTATTGGGAGCAGAATAAATTCCTCATTAGCTCTGGCACGTGATCAGGTAAGACACTGAAGTGAAAGAGCTGATTGCAGTAATTTTTCAAATGTTAAGTACTGAGGAAAATAAAGTGCTGTTCTTGTTTTGCCTTGTGGATAAAGGGATGCCCAGAACCACTCACAGATTTGCTCCTTCTCTTCCTTTCCATTTCCAGTCTGAGTAGTCAGTTCAAGCCATGATCTTTAGTAAGACCTCTGGTGTTTTATGATGGATGCCAGAGTTGTACTGGTGCTGCCCTGGCTTCTCCCCTCTGCATGCAGCTTACAAGTCTTCCAAGATCAGAACTACTATATTAGGTGGGAACTCATGTTATACTACACAGATTTTCTGTAATTGAGATTCTCCTGTGTATTACTCTGCTCCTGGAGGTAGATGAGAAGCACAGTAAATAAAGCATAACATCCTTTTTTTTTTTTTTTGACAGAATCAACTCTTTCACTTTGCATAGGTACTTTTTGTAGAACAACATACATACGAACATAAGCTGATGTTACCTGAAGTACGAGCACTTATTGAAGTTTGTAGGGGATTTTGAACATCCCCCTGCAAGCCTGAGAATTAAATATCGTCTAGGATGAGGGTTAGAGAGACAGAAATACTAAACACTGGGCAATCTTGCAGTGTTTAGGCAGGGGGCCTCAGACTCCCAAGGTTGCTCAGAATCAGAGACAAGTGTTTAAAATTGCTGTCTTTGACTGCCCAAGCTGGAAGCTGTGGACAGGTTCCATCAAAGAATATCAATGACAGTATCTACTACAAACTCTTCAGGTAAATCATGGAGGTTGTGACAAATGAATATGCCATACTCACAAAAGATGCTAGACCAACAGTCTGGGGGAACAGAATGTCCCTTCTTCGTAGGATACAGCAGAGCTTTTGCAATGCCAGCTTCCCCATAATACCCAGTGATATTGCTGCTAAACCAAGCTGAAATAAAATCTCTGTCATGCTTAAATTGTTGTAAAAAAAAAAGTGCGGTCAACTGTATCAGTAACCTTTGCTAGATCAATAGATAAGGCTCCATAAATGTGTCTGATATCCAGCAAAATCATGATATCATTCCCAATGCATACAGCTATACTGCAGTAGTTAGTCTGAACCCTGCATCCAGAATGAATAGCAGTTGCTTAACTGGTATGTAAATCTGCTGTGTGCAGATGGTTGCATGGGTGACTCTGAAATTAAGAGTAGCCAAGGTTTATTTGAGCTTTTGTGCAGTTTTGTGAACATGGAGGGTACCCTTGAGACCTTCTTGTGTGTCTTGTACCTGACTCAGAGGGTAGCGTGTGTGCTTTCATGACTGTTAGGATGAAGGGTTCTTGCTCAGTAGCTGACTGTTTGTGTTATAGCACCAACTCGCCCATGCCAGATGAGTGGCATATTCCCAGCACTGATTCTTTTCTGAAATGCTACTTCCTGACCCATAAATTAATTACACTAATCTTCACATGGCTTTGGCTGACTCTAATGTAGAGATTGAATTAATGTTTTATGAATTCATATCACTGGAATTCAGGCTGAATTGTTTATCACAGTGTCATGGGTTCAGCAGTAGCAGTCATTTTTCTGCTTCTTGGTAGCTGGTGCAGTGCTGTTTTTTTGACTTTCGGCCTGGGAACAGTGCTGATAACACCAGTGTTTTCAGTTACTGCTTAGAATATTTTGGTCTCACCAAGGACTTTCTGAGCCTCATGATCTGCCAGGGAGGAGGGGAAGCCGGGAGGAAGCAGAGACAGGACACCTGACCCAAACTAGCCAAAGAGGTATTCCATACCACAGCACGTCATGCCCAGGATGGAAAAAACTAAGGGCAGGGACCTGGAAGAGGGGGATTCATGGCTGGGTCGGGCTTGGTATTGGGTGGTGAGCAGTTGTATTCTCTTTCCTTGTATTTGCCTTGTCATTATTATTAATGGAGGTAGCAGCAGTGGTTTGTGTTATACCTTAGTTACTGAACTGTTCTTATCTTAACCGGTGGGAGTTGCATTCTTTCAGTCCTCCTTCCCATCCCTCTGGGAACAGGGGGAAGAAAGAGGAGAGAGTGAGTGAGCAAACTGCGTGAGTTATGGCTTAAACCATGACAGGTTTTTTTGGCACCCAACATGGGGCATGAAGGCATGAGATAACGACAGGATTAATAGTCACTCATCATAATGCTGATCTATTGGCTCTCAGCATTGTTGCTCTTGATTATCTTGAGCTCATGGTTTCAGCCTGTTTCACCATACTTACCGCCACTATTTGCTATCTTAACATTTTTCAGACATGGGGTTTGGGCTAAGGTTCTTGTTTCATTGCACTTTATGGTAATGACTTGTAGTATGGGCAGTCTCTGGCAGCAGGGCTGGATGGACATGGACGTGGATCTGTACCTGGCCATCCGGCTGCTTTTCACCATCCTGGCCCTTGTCCTTGCCTCTGCCTTCGTGAGGCTGTGGGAAGCAGAGGGGGGGCAGCCCCAGGATCCACAGGTGGCTGAGACGGACTGGGAGCATGGCCGTAGGGATGAGGAGGCTGGAAAGGGGGCGGCAGAGGAGCTGATCCCCAATGCCGAGCCCAGCCCGGCGGCTGCCGAGAAGTGGGAGGAGATGGTGGAGGGCCCAAGCCCCATGGCTGAGCCCAGCTCACCATTCCGCTCACCATCCCACTTGCCTGCCCATGCGAAGTGCTCTGCAAACTGCCTCGAACCCACCCTGTTTGCCTGCCCGCAGAGCCCCACGAGCCCGAGCCCCAGGAGGATTCAGGAGACCAAGTAGCACTTCCCAGCAGGGCAGAGGAGGGAGATCGGGACTCAGACAAAGAGCAGCTGGTGGTGAGGAAGCCGGCAAGCACGGCAGCTACACCAGCCCCAGTGACAAGTACAGCAGCCTTATTTCAGAGTTCTGAAGGGTTTGAATGGCCTTTGGGTACCCTTGAGACCTGCCTGCTGATTGTGTTAGGGATCAGCATTTTGGCACACATACAGAGTGTGTTTGACCCACAACCATTATGTCTGGTCCCAAGAGTTAAGCAGAGTGGGGTGTGGGCCTTGCCTGGGGTTAGACGATGATGCAGGAGGACCAAGAGATTTTCTCTGCAGCTGGACAGTCATGAGTGGCAGGGTGTGTGGGACAGTATGGGCGTGTATCTAGTCCACTGGGCCCCTCCAGTGCTTTGAAAGCATCGCATATGGAAGGCAGCTGTATGGAGTCCTCAGCGACAAGCTGTAGAAACTGCTGGAGGGGAGGGTGAATTATTTTGAGCCTGGTGGGCCCATGACACCTTAGACCATCAGGGCAGAGATGCAACATACAGATGGACTCATGATCGAGGGGTGGACTTAGCAATGGGCACTATTGCCCAGGTTATTCGTGAGTGTGAACACTGCACGCAGCCTCTCCTGCTCTGAAAGACTGTTACAGGAGATGGAGCCCGATATCATGGACTGGATGGACTCAGCAGCTTTATAGGGATTGGTCCAAGCACTAAGGGGTGATCTCCCTCCCTCTCTCTGTGTGTGTGGATATATATATATACACATGTGATGGTATATTGAAAATGTGGGATCCGAACATGATGTGAATGGTATGAAATAAGGGGTGGATACTGTCCTGGGTTCAGCAGTAGCAGTCATTTTTTTTGTTTCTTGGTAGCTGGTGCAACGCTGTGTTTTTGATTTTGGCCTGGGAACAGCGTTGATAACACCAGTGTTTTCAGTTACTGCTTAGAATATTCTGGTCTGACCAAGGACTTTCTGAGTCTCATGATCTGCCAGGGAGGAGGGGAAGCCGGGAGGAAGCAGAGACAGGACACCTGACCCAAACTAGCCAAAGAGGTATTCCATACCACAGCACATCATGCCCGGGATGGAAAAAACTAAGGGCAGTTACCCAGAAGAGGGGGGTTCGTGGCTGGGTCAGGCTTGGTATTCGGTGGTGAGCAGTTGTATTCTCTTTCCTTGTATTTGCCTTGTCATTATTATTATTGGTGGTAGCAGTAGTGGTTTGCGTTATACCTTAGCTACTGAACTGTTCTTATCTTAACCGGCGGGAGTTGCATTCTTTTGATTCTGCTTCCCATCCCTCTGGGAGCAGGGGGAAGAAAGAGGAGGGAGTGAGTGAGCAAACTGCGTGAGTTACTGCTTAAACCACAGCACACAGGCATTTTTAAATCCTTTTTTCATGACATTTTTTCATTACTGGGTAACTTTTGAGGGAGGGAGAGTTTAGTGATTAATCATTATTTTGATGAATTTGAAAGTGATGTGCACCAGTTGCCATTCTAACTTTGTAAAATCGGTTAAGATTGTACTAGACCAGTTAAGTCAGACTAAGATGGATTCCTGATGTAGTTAATGACAGTTGCGGATCTCCCACTGATTTTTGGAAGTCTGGGCTCTGCTGAAGGGATATCTTCTAGTATTTTCTATATCTATGAACTTGCAGCAGTATGTTCTCTCGCTATGACATGCCTGTTCTTAATTCACATTGTGTGGGCATTGGTCTTGTATTTTGTTTAGGGTGTGCAAGGATAAGTTCTAGGCCATTGCATCCCTGGTGTACGCTGCAGCTGTCTGAGCATTGTGAAAGAAGGATGTCAGTAAATTTACAAAAATGTAAATTTGACATAATGTAGATTTTATACCATCTGGCTTCTTAATGATGATGCTTTCCACCTAATGAAATGTATTCAGAGCTGGGAAGAACAGTATCTCACCTAGCATGCTCTCGCCCCAAAACACACGGTGCAAAAAGCAGGCAGAGTCTGAGATCAGCAGCTGGAGCTGAGCTTGTAAAAGTGGTATTTAACCCTCAAATGAGTGGCAAGGGTTGGGATGTGTAGCGGCCAAAATGCATGAGTGGTAAATCAAGTAAATGGATTTAGTAATGGATTGCTGAGGTGACTGTCTCGAGAGGGGACGTCTGCAGCGCGCCTCATCGGGGGGGGGGGAGGCTCGGCGTCCAGGAGCTTCAACTCTGAGCAGCAACAGGCACCGAGGGAGCCTCAAGTCCTTGAAAGAGCTTACACAGGAGCTGGCAGATAAGCAGACGCGAGGAGCTCACTCAGAGGGGGCGGCACCAGGGGGAGCAGCACCAGCCCTGAGTGGTTAAAAACCTGCCCCAGGGAGCGTGAACGACCAGGGGCGTAGAGAACAGAGAACAGGACGGGCAAACAGGGCGGGTTCGAAACAGTTTACGCGGTAGTTTGCGCAGGCAGGCGAGCGGGATGGTGAACGGAATGGTGAGCGCTTGCTGTATGACCAGGGCCCGGTCTGAGAGCTGTGCTCTGGCTGCCCCGGCGGTGGCCAGTGTAGGCACCCAGACAGAGCTGATGGGAAGGGAGGTTGCAGTGCAGAGCTCAGGGTGTGGTGAGTGTCTGCACTGCTCTCCTGAGAGGAGGGTGCGCAATGGGCAGAGATGCACTCTCTGCTCCCTGGTGGAGGTCCTCTTGCAGCAGGTGGCTGAGCTGCAGGATGCTGTTACTAGACTGAAAGGTGTCAGGGTAGCTGAGGGGAAACAACACTGCTTGCTCCAGGCCCAGACTGTGCAAGGGCCTCAAGCATCTCCTGTCGCTCCTGTGGGAAAGGAGGCCGCTAACCCAGGAAGCTGGGAAACAGTAACAGAAAAAAACAATAAAAAAAGGAGGAAGAGGACAATTAAAAGCAAGGGGCTTCCTCCTAAATCTGTTGTTTCCATCCAGAACCCCTTTGCTGTCCTGCAGGGGGCTGATGAGGAAACGCACACCCACCAGGAACAACTGGTTGATGCGCTGGCAAACATCACTACTGGTGCTGCCAGGAAAAAGCGTCGGGCCATAGTAATAGTGGACAGTACTCTGAAAGATTCAGAGGCACCCGTCTGTCAGCCTGACCCAGGCTCAAGGGAGGTATGTTGCCTACCAGGGGCTTGGATCAGAGATGTTGCAGAGAAGCTGCCTGCTCTAGTCGGTCCCACTGACTATTACCCACTTTTAGTGATCGACGTGGGTGCTACTGATATAGATAGCAGTAGCCCGGAGAACATAAAGAAGGACTACAGAGATCTGGGAGAGGTGGTTAGGGGCTCTGGAGCACAGATTGTCTTTTTGTCAATTCTCCAGGATACAGGGCAGGACCTCAAAGAGGCTAGGAGGATCGGCCAGGTTAATAAATGGTTAGAAGGGTGGTGCTATAGTCAGGGGTTTGGTGAGATATTCCAGCTGCTCCAGCCAATGAGATGGCTTCAACTGGAGCTCGGCTCAGATGTCTCTATACAAATGACCGTAGCATGGGGAACAAACAAGAGGAATTAGAGATGTGTGCACGTCTACGGGCGTATGATATCATAGGCATCACAGAAACATGGTGGGATAGCTCCAATGACTGGTGTGTTGGAATGGAAGGTTGAAGGCACTTTAGGAAAGACAGGCCTGGCAGACAGGGAGGGAGAGTTGCTATTTGTATTAGGGATAGGCTGTAGAATAAGGAACTGTGCTTGGGGACAGGTGAGAAGTCGACAGAGTTTGTGGGTGAAGGTTAAAGGGAGAACAGAGACGGGAGACACCATTGTGGGGATCTGTTACAGACCACCTGACCAAGAGGACTCGGTGGATGAAGCGCTCTATAGACAGATAGGAACAGCCTCACGCTCGCAGGCCCTTGTTCTCATGGGGGACTTCAACCACCCTGATATCTGTTGGAGGGATGGCACAGCCCGGCACAAGCAATCCAGAAAGTTCCTCAATTGTGTGGAAGACAGCTTCCTTCTGCAAGTAATAGAGGAGCCGACAAGGAGCGGTGTCATGCTTGACCTCGTCCTCACCAACAGGGAAGGGCTGGTTGGAAATCTGATGCTCCAGGGCAGCCTTGCTTGCAGCAATCATGAGATGGTCGAATTTCAGATCCTCAGGACAGTGAGAAGAGCGTGCAGCAGGCTCACTGCCCTGGACTTCAAGAGAGCAGACTTTGGCCACTTCAGGAACCTGCTTAGTAAGGTTCCATGGGATATAGCCCTAGAGGGCAGGGGGGCCCAAGACTGTTGGTTGATATTCAAGGATCACCTGCTGCAAGCTCAGGAGCAATACATCCCTACTAGAAGGAAGTGCTGCAGGAGGGCCGGGAGACCTCCTTGGATGGATAAGGAGCTACTGAGGAAAATTTGAAGGAAAAAAAGAGGCTTATAAAAGGTGGAAGCAAGGACAGGGGGCCTGGGGAGAATACAGGGATGTTGTCCGGGAAGCTAGGGACCAGCTTAGGAAAGCTAAGGCCCACTTAGAATTCAACTTGGCTAAGGATGTTAAGGATAACAGGAAGGGATTCTATAGGTACATTGCAAATAAAAGGCAGACTAGGGGCAACGTGAGCCCTCTCCAGAAGCTGTTGGGTGAACTGGCTACCTTGGATTTGGAGAAGGCTGAGGTTCTTAAGGACTTCTTTGCCTCAGTCTTCACCGGAAAATGCTCTGACCACACCACCCAAGTCTTGGAAGGCAGACACAGGGACAGTGAGAATGAAGACCCTGGGCCCACTGTAGGAGAGGATCTGGTTCGAGACCATCTTAGGAACCTGAACGTATAAAAGTCCATGGGACCTGATGAAATCCATCCATGGGTCCTGAAGGAGCTGGCAAATGAAGTTGCTAAGCCACTGTCCATCATATTTGAAAAATCATGGCAGTCAGGTGAAGTTCCCGATGACTGGAAAAAGGGAAATAAAGCCCCCATTTTCAAGAAGGGGAAAATGGATGAGTCGGGGAACTACAGACCAGTCAGCCTCACCTGTGTGCCTGGCAAAATCTTGGAGGGGATTCTCAGGAAAGGCATGCTGAAGCACATGAAAAACAACAAAGTGCTTGGTGACAGCCACCATGGCTTCACTAAGGGGAAATCCTGCCAGACCAATCTGGTGGCCTTCCATGATGGGGCTATGGAACTGATGGACAGGGTTAGAGCAGTTGATGTCATCTACCTGGACTTATGCAAAGCATTTGACACTGTCTCACATGACATCCTTGTCTCTAAGTTGGAGAGACATCAATTTGATAGGTAGACCACTTGGTGGATAAAGAACTGGCTGGACGGCCACATGCAAAGAGTTGTGGTCAATGGCTCAATGTCCAGCTGGAGACCAGTAACGAGTGGTGTCCCTTAGGGATCGGTGTTGGGACTGGTCTTGTTCAACCTCTTTGTCGGTGACATGGACAGCGGGATTGAGTGTGCCTTCAGCAAGTTTGCCGATGACACCAAGCTGTGTGTTTTGGTTGATACATTGGAGGGAAGGAATGCCATCGAGAGGGGTCTTGACACGCTTGTGAGGTGGGCTGATGCCTACCTCATGAAGTTTAACCATGCAAAGTGCAAGGTCCTGCACCTGGGTCCGAGCAATTCCAGGCACAGCTGCAGGTTGGGCAGGGAAGAGATTCAGAGCAGCCCTGCAGAGAAGATCTTGGGGGTTTTGGTTGATGAAAAACTGAACATGAGCCGTCAGTGTGCGCCTGCAGCCCAGAAAGCCAACCATATCCTGGGCTGCATCAAAAGGAGCATGACCAGCAGGTTGAGGGAGGTGATCCTGCCCCTCTACTCTGCTCTTCTGAGACCTCACTTGGAGTACTGTGTGCAGTTCTGGTGTCCTCAACATAAAAAGGACATGGAACTGTTGGAACAAGTCCAGAGGAGGGCCACGAGGATGATTAGGGACTGGAGCACCTCCCATATGAAGATAGGCTGAGAAAGTTGGGTCTGTTCAGCCTGCAGAAGAGAAGGCTGTGTGGAGACCTCATAGCAGCCTTCCAGTATCTGAAGGGGACCTATAGGGATGCTGGGTAAGTACTCTTCATGAGGAACTGTAGTGATAGGACAAGGGGTAATGGGTTCAAACTTAAACAGGGGAAGTTTAGATTGGATATAAGGAAGAAATTCTTTACCTTGAGGGTGGTGAGGCACTGGCATGGGTTGCCCAGGGAAGTTTGAATGCTCCATCGCTGGCGGTGTTCAAGGCCAGGGTGGACAGAGCCTTGGGTGACATGGTTTAGTGGGAGGTGTCCCTGCCCCTGGCAGAGGGGTTGGAACTAGATGATCTTAAGGTCCTTTCCAACCCTAACTCTTCTATGATTCTATGATTCTATTTAATACTGGTGTTACCCAAATTTGTCCTGGCCAGGGGCTTGCCACTGAAGCAATTAATTGAATTAGATGGGCAAGGCAGCATGGATTCTTGCTGTTCTTAGCTTGGGCTGCGTATGTACATTTGACACATAAATTGCTAGTGACTGGCAGGGACTGTAGCAAAAGGTGGCATGTCCCCTAGCCAGAGGCACGCTTTGGAAGCAATTAATAAAATGAGTTGGGCAAAGCTATGTGACACCTGTCTCAGATAGCACTGCAAATACACATGCAATTAATGATCTTGATGAAAGGGAGAAGAGAGGATTTAAAGGAAGGTGTTCTCTAAAGAGCAAGAGACTTGGAGTGGAGGATTTCTGCTTTGGCTACAGAGGAGTCCCAGCACTTTCAAAGCTGTGGTGCCCATGTGTTTCCAAGAAGTGCATTGTATGGACGTATGCAGAAAGAAAAGAGAAAAAACTTTATGTCCTAAAATCCCTTCAGCCAGAAAGCCCTTTGCACAATGTGCATGCACATGTTCAAGCATTGTAGTCCATCTGCTAAATATATTTTATAGCAGAAGTTCCCTTACAGACGGCGTTTCTAAACAGCTTTGCTATCAGGTACTAGATAACGTAATCCAAGAGTCTGCAAATGGACATTCTTTTATTGACAGAAGTTGTAATTTTAGAGCTTTCTAGGCCATCACACCTTTTTACTATCTAAATGATTATTGATCTGACCATAATCTTCACCAAATTTATGCTGGATTGCACCTTTGCATGGGAAGCATGTGTTTCTAATGGTGATCTTGAGATTTAAAAAACATAAACTGTAGCAGTAACTTCTTTTTCCACAGGGATATCTACCTCATCAGCTGTCTTTTCTGTTGTTCCCTCTCCTCCCTGCCTCTTTCCTGCAGAAAATAACACTTACCGTTCGACCCTGAAACTACTTCTCCATCATAAGCATCTCCTTGAACCACTGCTTGGCTTAAACAAAAGACCTCCAATGTCAACAACTGTTATGGCTGATGTGTAGAGTCTTGCCTGCATACCTATTTCAAGATCAGGTCTCCACTGTTTTAGGAGTTCCACCTAAATATGAGAGCCCTCCCACAGAACATTGATAGTCTTGATTTGTGGTATTTATCCACTGCTTTTTCACTGGAGAGCTAGACTGTTCCTCTCTACTTTCTGCAGTGGAGGTGTCATAAGTTTGGGCATTTTGTCCTACCCATCAAAATAAGTTATTTGGGAATGTTGTCCTTACTTCTGTCTTCTACTGCAGTTAACACTGCTGGTATTACTCACTGATGAGAGTATCCCAGATACAAGGTTCTGAGGACTTCTTGAGCTGTTCTTTTGTAGCTGGATTTGCTCTGAATTCTACAGAACTCTTTTCCCAAGTGTCCATACCTTGCTGGCTTGAGGTGGACAGCAGTTGGCACTTGACTTTTATGGACCCAAGTTGAACATGTCATCAATTACCTTCCTCCAGATGGAGCAATTAAATTTTTTTCCAGATTTGTCATGGCAATTCACAGACTTTTGAGTTAAAGCAAAAAGATAATGTTAGCTTAAATGACTGGCAAATTGGTTGACAAGCGCAAAGGAAGATGATTTTTAGTATGTATGTTAACAGGTTGCCATTTCAGAGAACTTCTTTTAGTTGAATTGAGTGGCACTTTTGTTCTCTTTGCTGAGTTTAATTCCCACAGCAGGGAGAGTACAAGAAAAGGAAGTGCAGGACCCTGCAGATGACAGAGTCTGATCAGTTAATTTGAACAGCAACCTAAAAAGGGTCTTTTAATCACCTCATAACCCTCTGTCCATCACTTGCAGGGTCCCAAATAAAGGAAGACAGCATGAGAGCATGGTGCCCTGAGGCTTTCACCACTCCCCCAGGGTCAAACATGTTATCTGCTCTATTGCTACTTCTGAACTGTGGCTATAGAGGAAAAAGATGAACAGAAATGTGTTAATTTTTAATTCCCAACCTAAGTGAAACGTAAAAGCAGCAGTAGGAGTCTTAGAGAGAAACAGGATGATAATACAGAGATTCTTTAGCACAGAACAGAAATACCCTGTTTTCACATGTATATGAATAATTTCCAGGCTGGTTATCAGTCCGTCCAGTAGTCTGCTGGAACCTGGAGATATGAGGTAGCTGCTTGAGCTGTGTCAGTGTTTTGAGTGGAAAAAGAATGAATACATTGCTGTAAAATTAACTTTTTTTTTTTCTTTTTTAACCCTGCCTTGTTATTACTGTGCAAATAGAAAAAGAAGACAACTGGATGTGAATGAGAAATTAACTCCACAATTAAATAAAATTATCTCGTTGAAACACAAACTACTTGCAAAATATGAACAAAAATGGGGAGATGACACCCTAAATGTATGGAACTGAAGCAGCATCACATGAGAAAGGATGTGGTTGCATGGCTTGAGAACTCTACTTTCTGCCATAATTTCTATTAGGATATTTCTATGGCTTTTCTTGCGATCTGCAGCTCTTACAGGGGTCAGATACCTGTAACTTTGGATGCAAAATAGGACAACAGAATTTTGTCATATCTGCTTGTTTCTATTATGAATCCATACAGACTCAAAAACCAATTTCTTCAAACATTGCCTTTACTCCACAGAGCCTGGACAGTGGTCAATAGACCAAACTGTGTCAAGCTTGTGTGCTGTCAACTGAGACTGATCTGACTGGCTGTTTTCCCACATTACTTCTCTGCCCCTTGGAATTACCAGGGCACAGCAAAGGGGCACTTCCTCAAGGTCAGACCTCTGAAAAGCCTCCCAGGCTGCCCTGGTCATGAGCAAAATAATGTGACAGAGACTGGAGTCAGGAGAGCAGTGCTGCCCTCTTCTAGAGAGCAACTTGAAGGAAAGGTTCAGATTGGGATCGCATTTCTTGTAGATTTATGGCCAGGCCTGTTCTGTATGTCTTTTAATGTGCAAGTGTTAATTAAATCAGTTTAATTTTATTTGTTAAATTTCTATCATAATTGGTCCAATATACTCTAATAACACTCAACTCTCTGTTTTCCAGTGAAAATAGAGATAGGTCAGTCTGAAGCTGTAGGTCTTTATTATTGATTACCTAGATTGATGGTCTTTGCTTAGTTCCTAATGAATTAATCTGCATTAGTGATGAGGAAAAGTAGAAATAGTTTTGATTTTTAGTCTTGCTGAAGCTGGGCACATGTCTATCTTAAATTTTACAAACTAGGAATGGATAAATGAGTAGTCTTCAGTTCAGTAGAGTTCACCACAGGCTTCAGAACGCTAAACTGGTTCTTGTCGTGGTTTAAGCTGTGAATCACGCAGCCCGTTCTCTCACTCACTCCCCTCTCTTTCTTACCCCCCACTCCCGGGTGGATGGAGAGGAGAATCAAAAGAATGCAACTCCCACAGGTTGAGATAAGAACAGTTTAGTAACTAAAGTGTAACGCAAGACCACTACTGCTACCACCAATAACAATAATGACAAGGCAAATACAAGGAAAGAATACAAAATTGCTCACCACCCGATACCAAGCATGACCCAGCAGTGCACCCCCCACCCTTCCAGGTCTCTGCTCCCTGCTTTACATCCTGGGCATGACGTGCTGTGGTATGGAATAACCACTTTGGCTCATTTGGGTCAGGTGTCCTGTCTCTGCTTCCTCCCGGCTCCCCCTCCTCCCTGGCAGAGCATGAGACTCAGAAAGTCCTTGGTCAAACCAAAACGTTACCAAGCAGCAACTGAGAACACTGGTGTTATCAGCGCTGTTTCCAGGCCAAAATCAAAAACACAGCGCTGCACCAGCTACCAAGAAGCAGAAAATGACTGCTGCTGCTGAACTCAGGACAGTATCCACCCCTTATTCCATACCATTCACGTCATGTTCGGATCCCACATTTTCAATATACCATCACATGTGTATATATATATCCACACACACAGAGAGAGGGAGGGAGATCACCCCTTAGTGCTTGGACCAATCCCTATAAAGCTGCTGAGTCCATCCAGTCCATGATGTCAAGCTCCATCTCCTGTAACAGTCTTTCAGAGCAGGAGAGGCTGCGTGCAGTGTTCACACTCACGAATAACCTGGGCAATAGTGCTCATTGCTAAATCCACCCCTCGATCATGAGTCCATCTGTATGTTGCATCTCTGCCCTGATGGCCTGAAGTGTCATGGGCCCACCAGGCTCAAAATAATTCACCCTCCCCTCCAGCAGTTTCTGCAGCTTGTCGCTGAGGACTCCATACAGCTGCCTTCCATATGCGATGCTTTCAAAGCACTGGAGGGGCCCAGTGGACTAGATACTTGCCCATACTGTCCCACACACCCTGCCACTCACGACTTTCCAGCTGCAGGGAAAATCTCTTGGTCATCCTACATCGTAGTCTAACCCCAGGCAAGGCCCACACCCCACTCTGCTTAACTCTCAGGACCAGATGAAATGGTTGTGGGTAAAACACACTCTGTATGCATGCCACCATGCTGATCCCCATCACAATCAGCAGGCAGGTCTCAAGGGTACCCAAAGGCCATTCAAACCCTTCAGAACTCTGAAATGAGGCTGCTGTACTTGTCACTGGGGCTGGTGTAGCTGCTATGCTTGCCGGCTCCCTCACCACCAGTTCCTCTTTGTCTGAGTCCTGATCTTCCTCCTCTGCCTTGCTGGGAAGTGCTGCACGGTCTCCTGCATCCTCCTGGGGCTCAGGCTCACGGGGCTATGCGGGCGGGTGCTAGGGAATGCTCTCGGTCTCTGCGAGGCTGGGCTTGGCCGCAATGCTCGGCTTTTCCACCGCCCCCTCCTGCTGCTTGGCAGCCGCCAGGCTGAGCTCGGTGCAGGGGGCTCGGCTCCTGGTCCCTGGGGCCTCACTCCCGCACTCTTTTAGCCACTGGTAGCTCCCGGGACCGCCACCCCTCTGCTTCCCACAGACTCACAAAGATCAAGGCGAGGACGAGGGCCAGGACAGTGAAGAGCAGCCGAACTGTCTGGTACAAGTCCACGTCCACGTTCATATCTGCCCCCCCCCTGCTTCCAGAGCCCACCCGTATTACAAGCCATTCCAATTAAGTACAATGAAACAAGAACCTTAACCCAAAACCCATATCCGAAAAATGCTAAGATAAGAAATACCGGCTGTAAGTAAGGTACAACATTCTGAAACCATGAACTCAAGAGAAACAAGAGCAACAACTTCAAGAGCCAATAATCAGCATTGTGACAAGTGGCTATTAATCATTGTTATCTCAACCCTTCCTGCCCCACGTTGGGCACCAAAAAGGAGTGTTGTGGTTTAAGCTGTAAATCACGCAGCCCGTTCTCTCACTCACTCCCCTCTCTTTCTTACCCCCCACTCCCGGGTGGATGGAGAGGAGAATCAAAAGAATGCAACTCCCACAGGTTGAGATAAGAACAGTTTAGTAACTAAAGTATAACACAAGACCACTACTGCTACCACCAATAACAATAATGACAAGGCAAATACAAGGAAAGAATACAAGTTGCTCACCACCCGATACCAAGCATGACCCAGCAGTGCACCCCCCACCCTTCCAGGTCTCTGCTCCCTGCTTTACTTCCTGGACATGACGTGCTGTGGTATGGAATAACCACTTTGGCTAGTTTGGGTCAGGGGTCCTGTCTCTGCTTCCTCCCAGCTCCCCCTCCTCCCTGGCAGAGCATGAGACTCAGAATGTCCTTGGTCAGACCAAAACATTACCAAGCAGCAACTGAGAACACTGGTGTTATCAGTGCTGCTCCTAGGCCCAAAATCAAAAACACAGTGCTGCACCAGCTACCAAGAAGCAGAAAATGACTGCTGCTGCTGAACCCATGAGAGTTCTTCATTTTGCTTTTGCTTAAACTCAAGCCTCAGTCCATAGACACATTGCTTCTTTCACCTCTAACCCCAGAATGGTTCAATTTCCCTTTTACAGTAAGGGAAAATCAAAGCTGAAATTTGGGCTTCCCACTTCTAATCCATATTTGAGTTTGCTGTAAATCATTGTGACTACCGGTTGGCAACAAGGTGGGATTTTGTACCAACTAATGTGCCCTTGTAGAAAATGCCATAAATAAACTGCAGTCCTCGGAGGAGTATGTTTAGGGCCACAAATATCTCAAAAATTTGGAAATCCCTTAATTCCACAGTGCTGCTATTCTCCGGTGAAAAGGAACAATTCTTCTCAACTTAATGCAATTATGCACCAGTAATGATAAGCACTCATCTTAAAAGACATTTCACTGGGTGTACATGTATGTGCATAAGCACACAGATGTACACCTGTGTGCACAAAGAGCTGGATTTTCAATTTAGCTTTTAGAGGCTTTTTAAAGTGACATATGGTGTTGCCTACTGCTTTATAGGAGACCTTGGTTAAAAAATTATGAGAACACTGATTGTAAACCCATCATGTTGCAAACATTAGTTAATGCTCCTGTCAGTCAGCTCTCTCTGGTGTGTAGTAGTCTCACATCAGAAGGCATTAATCTTACACTGACTGATACACAGAAATGCAGCATTGATCTTGCGTTTAAAGTGCTCAGTCCTCTGCAGAAATGCATCATAGCCATGGCAAGAAGAAGCTCTGGTTTTTGGCATCATGGTGTGCTGTTGCCTTCTTGTGAAAGATTTTGACTTAGTTTTTTCTTTACTAATGTACAAAAACCTCAATCTTTTAACACTGGAAAAAGCACAGGTCACTTGAGCACCTGTCTGCGAGAGATCATGGACAACACACGCAGATTAATGTAATCAGGTGCTGACAATTTATTGTAACCAAAGCGTCACCTTTTATAGAAAGTTTCAAGATGCTAGAACATTCGGTGATAACTGATTAGTTAACGTCCCTTAGCTAAGTGTTAGCAACAGCTTAATGATTGGTTAACTGTAACAGCATACTTTCCAAGGTCATGGTTATCAGTATCTCCCTGCACATCCTGCCCGGCAGCCCTCTGTGCCAGCTTCCTCAAACTTCTACACGTATGTGCCCTCTAGTAACCTTCAGGCAAGGCCTCAAAGCCCTTGGTTCACTACTTCACTAATGTCAAGTAACTGTCTGGATTGCTCACGTGGCCGTTCTCAGCCAAATAGCTCTCTACACCTGACCAGACAAAATCACATTTAATAGTCCTCAAACCAAAAAGTTTTGAGGAAATCTAGCTGTATTAAAGCGTAGAAAGCAACAGCAAAATGGCAGGGGATTAAGGACAGCACGACAGATCAGTATGATCAAGGCTGACAGCTTTATTAGCCCTCACATGCAGCTTTTATAGAGCGCTCAGACAGCAAAGCATTTACGACACAGCTGGCAAGATATAATTGAACAGTGTTTTGTTAGTAACAACTTAACGATTAATTAACTGTGTAGCATACATTCCAAGGTTACAGTTATCAGTTCCTCCCTACATATCCTGACTTCTCAGGCTCTTCTGCCAACTCCCTCAAACTCTCTCATGTACATGCTCTCTAGTAACCTTCTGCAAGGCCTCAAAGCTTTTGGTTTACTACTTTACTAATGTCAAGTGTTTGTCTGGGTTGCTCACGTAGCCATTCCCATCTAAATAACTCTCCACAGCAAAAGCCATAGTTCTGTTGAAAGTCCAGTTCTGCTCTTGCTCCCCTAGATCACTGCATTGTAAAGCTGAATTATATTATTAGTAAAATATATTCAAGAAATGCTAGATAATCATTCAGGCATGCAGATTATAGCAAGGTGCTTATTTGGGAATTAGAACATTCATCTAATATCACAATAGCAACAGTAACATGCAGAAGAAATTCTTTACTGTAAGAGTGGTGAGGCACTGGCATGGGTTGCCCAGGGAAGCTGTGAATGCTCCGTCGCTGGCGGTGCTCAAGGCCAGGTTGGACATAGCTTTGAGTGGCATAGTTTAGTATGAGGTGTCCCTGCCCATGGTAGGGGGGTTGGAACTAGATGATCTTAAGGTCCTTTCCAACCCTAACTATTCTATGATTCTATGACTTGTTTGCTCCATCTCCTGTATTTTCACCAGGGAGTCCTTCATACTGCATTTCCTTCTTGTAGCTCAGAGTTGAACATGGGGCAAGGGACACAAAACTGCCATCAGCCATCTGCCTTGTTCCCTGAATCCAGCTGCAAACTTCAAGCCCATCTTGTTTCTAGAGGTAGTTCACAGGGTCTTTCTAATATTTCCCTAGGAAGAGGTGGCTGTTTTATATGAAAGGTCAGGCTGTGTAAGTGTATAGATGTCCACTGCATTTAAAGTAAACCCTCCATGACAGAACTGAAGATGGTGCTGTTCTCTGTGCCTTGCAATCTTAAGGAATACCAGACAAAGGTAAATAGCACTGCAGAGTGCTGCCAATAGGTAATTCAGAATAAAGACATGATTGGTGCTACTGGATGTGCCACCAGTACCTCTGCAGCCACCCTCCTTGGGTCATTGCAACCAGTTTAAAAAAAACCCAAACCAAATAGATTTCCAGTGAGTGAACAAAACTCTTAAATCTTCTTTTGGGGGAGAATCCAGAACTGACCCCAAAGAGGAAAGACTTCACGTTGCAGTCTCAGTTTTATTTAAAAATTAGCATATTTCATTCTGTGTTGTTGTGGATTGTTTGATGGATCATTGTTAAAGAATAAGTTTTGACACTTTTTTGGTGATCAGGGTTTGGCCTGAGACACATTGCATTTGTGTTTCCTCTGTGGTGCCTGCTGGACAATTTGTTGGCTGTTTTACCACTAGATCAGAAGTGTGTTGAAGAGAAAGACAAATAGTATGTATATGGGGAAAGGGAGAGAGAGAGCTGGTGGGAGGGTGGGAGGTATGGACAAGCCACAGCCTTTGGCATGTTCTTGCACAGAACAACTTTGTAGGAGTCCCCTAAAGGATCGCATGTAGAATGTCGTTCTTCACCATCTTACCCCACTGCCTCTGTGACCTCACAGCTCTGCTTCAGCCTCCAGGAAATTGTAATTCCTTATATCTCTTTATGCATGTCCACATACATGTCTGCATGTGGATACCTATCTGTATCTACCTGCATCTATGTTTCATTTTGCTATTCTAGCTCCTGTCTTAGAACCCTTTTTACCCTTTCTACAGGAGCCGTTTGAGGAGGTTTCCTTGTCTTGCTCACATGCAGTTATGCTTTGATCTCAACCTCGACCTATCTCATAATTTCCAACTGCCAGACCCTTGTTTGGTCTTCAGTTTCTGTTTGCCTTTGTTCTCTGGACCAGTTTCACTCCAGTATCTTTAGCATATTTGCTGTTGGGATTTTATCTTTTTGAAATGTCAGTCATGTTGTATCATGTATTTTCTGTTTGTCTCACAGTTGTAAGGCCTTTAGAGCAGAGGATGAGATTTATTCTGTTCACATGTACCTGTAAAGGGTTATTAACTTGGTTATCCTCCAAGAACTAGTAACTGTGATATTTAATGTTGAAATATCGTTGTGTGTAAGTCACTGGCTTGCAAGGTACTTTTGATTTTTAAATATATAGCTGTTTGCTGGTGTTTCTCCAGGACCGATAAATGTTTCAGACAACTGTGAATGTATAGGCAGGAAGTAAACACTTGCTGCCTTAACAGTGCTATTGGGCCCTGTGCAAAACTCAGTCGCAACACAAGGAGCTTCTATCTCTATCCTTTCCAAACCTATTTACTGATAATCACTGATCTTAGATGCAGAACTGAGCTCATTTTCCTGTCTATGAATTGTGCCATCATTTCCATAGATATTCATCTTTCTATAGCAATGTTATATAAGACTATAATAAAAGCATTCATGGAGTCAAGTAGCCTGTATTTCTAGCTTCAGTCCTGACAGCTTTTCATTGTTGTGCTCACAAAAGCTCTGCTGAGCATGACCTCCCCTTTAGAAAACCTCTTGGACCATTCACTGCATAGCCTGTCTGAATAGCCCTCTGTTCTTTGCCTTATCACTGAGTTCAGGATCTTTGCCTGTGCTATAGCACTGAAGTTTTCTAGTTTGACCCTTAATTACTTTTTAAGTGTGTATGCTATGTAAACTTTCCTAAAATGCTTAGCCCTGTTGAAAAATAATTGCAGTTTTGTTGGGTGGTATACGAACCATTGCTGTATAAGAATAGGGATGCTACAAAGGCTTGGAGCTGTATAATGCTATGGAATTTTTTTTTCCAGAGAAGCTCTTTTCACTGAGGACCCCACCACAAGCTGGGTTTTCTGCAATTTGGTATGAGGGGAAAGCTTACAATTCTGTGAAATTCAGAGGGATTTGAGCTGCTTCCACTTTTGGAGAAGTAAGTACCAAAAAGGGGTGTGCTAGAAATCCTAAAGCACATTAAACTGTTTCCATAGTTTTAGTTTTTAATCT
This sequence comes from Ara ararauna, assembly GCA_028858755.1. Classification (NCBI taxonomy): domain Eukaryota; kingdom Metazoa; phylum Chordata; class Aves; order Psittaciformes; family Psittacidae; genus Ara; species Ara ararauna. The sequence goes on from CM054385.1 coordinate 16,022,629, forward strand.
CTCCTTGCTGTACAGTTTCAGATACAGAATCATCTGTGACTTCCCATTGGCTGAATTCTTCCTCTTGTGCTGCTGTGATACTGACCTCAGCTGCAAAAATCTGATGTGTTTCTCCACTGGGTAGGTGAATATTTTGTTCCTGTGTGCTGTTCTTTCCTGCTATCCAAGAGCATATCAGAATAAGTTTATACTCTGGCAGTACTAATGCTTTCTCCTGAACAGCCTATCTTTTAAAACCTGTATTTCTAAAACCTACAACCTTTCTCAAGGACAGTCAGTCAGTCCTGCCCCTTGGCAGCCTCATATATTGATGCTTCTATGTTGGGGCTCAGTTTTTATCTCCTTATGCTCTTCATATGTACCTGAGCCTTCTTTTATGTATTAGGGGGAAAAAAGATACCCAAAACAACCCCAAACCATTTATATTGCACTTAGACACTTGACATGAGCCTTGTTGTTTAGTTCTTCTGGAAATCTAGTGTCCCACTACTTGAAAGCCATGGAAAAGCAGTACTTTGGGCCTTCTTTGGAAGGCTGGTATAGGAATGTAGAACAGGACAATACTGAAAAAATACTATAAGTCTCAACCAAGTGTCAACTGTCTGTCTTACTTATTTGGTGGTGTTCTTACTCCGTTTCCCTGCTGTTTCCATTGCTACTTGTCCTCTGAGAGGCAGAATTTATCACCTCATAGGCAGATAACGCATTTGGCAGAAGCGGGATCCAGATGTAAAACTTTGGAAAGTTTCCAGTAGCAGCATCTGGGCTTGGCTCTAGCTTATTGTCTGAATTCTTCGTAAACTCAGAACAGCTGGCCCTGGAACTGCCTCAGGGAGTTATCTCAGGGGTGGCTGCTGCAGATCTGGCTGTGAATTCATATTCTCCTGACATACCTATCCACTCAGAAAAAATGTGCCCATACGCTTACATGCAGGAATATGATTGTAGCTCAGGCTTCATATGTACTGCATAAAATGCGAGCATTTATCATTTTGTACGCACAAGATGACTAATCTGGAAACTGTGTGAAGGAATAAGCTTGTGTGTGTGTGCATGTGTATTCATGTAAGTGTATTACTGTGTGTATGATTGTTGTTAATTTAGCATATTCTGTACTGCCATTGACTCCAAGTCAATGGACATGTGCCAGCAGAATATTTGGCTAAATATCACCTGCTTCATGTAGCAGCTGTAGGTTTTGGGCATGTTGCCTTCTGTCCAGCTTACTTAAAACACAGCCTTGCTCAGTTGATTTGTGTTGCCTTCATTGTGTGGAAGTTACTCCTGTGCACAGGCTTAGTAAAGGCTAATTTTTTAGGCTTAAATAGCTCCTGATCCAGTGTCAGCCCATCTTTGCAATGGAGCTAATCGTCACTAGACATATTTCAGTGCAGTCAAAAGAAAGCAAATGTATATCGAGTCAGTATTTCATAATGTTCACTACAGCTGCCTATATCATGACTGCAAAACAGTCTGTCCTCTAGTTATAATAAATAATTCGTTAGAATACACTTAAAATATCAGGTAGAAAATACAAATATTTTGTATAGTCATATATATATACAATATTTATCCATGTGTGTGTATTATGGTCTATATTTCTGCATAATTAAATGACCAGTGATGTGAATTTCGGTGTTTCATGATACAAAAAACCGTACTTCATTGACATACGTGATCTTGTGGTTTTAATTGCCACAGACCTGATTGTGACAGACTTCTGTTGGAAAGGCTACTTTTAATATGTACCTAAAGGTGCATGCTTTTTCATTGTTTTGACTTGAAGATAGCATTTTCTGAAGAGAAAACCCAACTGTACTATCAGAGTTTCTAAATTTCAGAATAACCTTTCATATATAGGTACTTTTGATTTTAATCCAGCATAAGACTGGTCTGAGGATAGCTGGTGTAGGTGTATTTTGAAGTAGAGGTGTTTACTGTACCTAACATCTAAAAAAAAAAATTATTAGAAACAAGCATTTTGTGGAAACAGCAAATAAGGCTTTGGGTAAATGTTCCTACTGGAATACTGCAGCAGAGCCAGTGTGTAGCTCACTGACTTGAGCCTGATTTACATGGTTTACACAAGTATCGACCTTCATGTAGGGAACAATCCACTGTACCTTATGCATGACTTGGTGTGGGTAACGTGTGGGAGTTTAGAAGAGACTAACCATAGTGTTTCAGGCCAATAAAGCAAGAAGCTTTAGGATTCATGCTGTTGTGGAACTCCTCTTTTCCCATGGGTGCTATGAAAGTACACAGAAGAACGGCTGAATGTTGAACTCAGCTACTCTAACACGTATCTTCAGATGCACCCATGCTGCTTTTATACATAGATGGGGGCATCCGTTTAGCATGAGAAATGTTTGAAAATGGTAGACTTCTTACCACTAACTTTCAAGTCATTGGTAGGTGTTTTTCATTAGTATCTCTATTGGAAGTTTACTTAAATCAAGACTGGGTGAGTTTTACAAGGAGACCTGATCCATCTGACTTGATCTGTACTCATAAGGCACCAAGAATTTTCTTGTGATTGTTTTTCTTTATGATAAATCGAAATACACAAATGCTAAAGGCAGGAGAAAAGATTTTGCTTTTTGGAATGTTTCTCTTATTTCTTTAGATCAAAGGTAATTTTGAATACGAGAATGGGAAGCAGTTTAATTCCTTGAGTTTCTCTCTTGAGACACATCTCAATGTTTTAGTACTGCATATACTGGATAAATGCTGTCCCCTGAGATGTTCTGTCTTTGACATCATAGGAGTAAGTAGCCTGTACAGTTGTTTGTAGCGCAGGTTCCCTTACATCGTCTCTTTTTGATAGCTCAGCTGTTGTCAGATTTTTCTCCGTCAGGAGAACACATCTGTTTTTCTTTCTCCTTTTGACATTGAAGATACTGCTCTGACTAGCTCTCAGTTATCTGGGGGAGTTTAGTGCTTAAAGTCAGAGGCATCAGACATCACCAGAGTCATACTTTCTGCATGACCTCTGCCAGTCAGGTCAGGTTAGCAATTGCTGCATCACACACAGCGAGCACTGGTTCTGCTGTTGTGGCTTCTCTCTACACATAATTACTGAGATCCATCTCATTCCATTACCTGGTGTAGAAAGTGCAGCATGCATGGAAAGGAAGGGTATTTATACCATTTGGAGCAGACATAATGGGGCAGTCATGAAGAACTGTATTTTCTCTATTTCAGAATCTTTTTCTGCAATTTTTATATGCCTGAAAGTATTAAAAAAGAAGTAATAGGAGTTACTTTTTAATTGGGACTGTGACAGGTGGTGGGGAATGACAGGATGATACAAAAGCATTTTACGTCTCATGATGTAGTTTGGAGTCATACTATATTTGCTGCTCTCACATCTGCATGACATGATTTGCATGCACAGAATCAGTGTCCCTGAAAGAGTGATTTTTGCAGTGATAGACCTAAATATAAACATAACAAGTGGTTGGTATAGTTTAGGACAATTGCTCAGTAGGGCTGACGTGCTCATTACCAATAACTTTCTAAAATCACTTGATAGTTAGAACAACATGTTAAAGGCAGCTTTCAGCTGAGTACATGCGTATATAAGTAGTCTTGTCTCATTGGGTACAAGGTCTAAAAAGCACGCAGCAGAAATCTTTTGTAGACCTTTAAAACCCACAGCACTGTCTGGGCCTGCTTGGATTCTCACTATCCCAGGAAAGGGTTTTCTTGCAGCCTTGTGTGATATTTCCTAGAGAAAGTTTTACCAGTGATAGCAAACCCCTGTACTGCTTTAAGCTCAAGCAGTAAGTCTGTTAGCAAGCATGATGCCTGAGCTACTGTTAGACCTGCACTTACAACTGAATATAAGCCAAAAAGTATAATTTTCCTATTATAATGCAATTTAGTCTGTCACTTGCAATCTGCCTTTTAAGAGCAGTTTTAGGTCACTGACTTAAGACTTCAGAACCACCATGGAATTTTGGACAAAAGTCTCTTGAAAAAGCAAAGATCAGTCTGTCCACTTGCTTGGGTGCAGCAGGAACATGGGACTTTTTTTCCCTGTCATTTTCTAAATACCTTTTTAACAATGCCTGCTTTCTCTCACAGAGTGCAGTAGTACCTTTATAAGTAGCTTTTTCCCTTTAACAGCCATTGTGGCTTTAACAGCACTTGGAAAGCTAGAAATTCACATTTCCAGTGTCCCCAATAACAGGGCAAACTGTTCCATCGGTGAGATCTCTTCAAAATTTTAATTACCAAAGAAAAGTGTGTTAGACTTTGAATATAAATAAGCCACATACCTTGGATCTGCTTTAAACTGCAAACCTTCAAAGAAATTATAGTTTTACTCTCAGCAAATTACCTATGAGAAAAAAAATGACAAGAATAATCTATTTTTTCACAGCTGGTCGGTTGGCCAGTTTCTCATCAAAGAGTACGCACTGTTTGCTCCCCAGATGGACAGGCTGGATGAGGAACAAATCCATAGAGCCTGACACACAAGGTAAAAATAATACTGCCTGTGCTTTTCACCTTGCACAGCTCTGCTCATTGATAATTGTAGGTGGCCTGTATCCAAATGGGAGTCTATTGGGACAATATCCTATATCTTGTCGGAATGAATCCCATTAAATCCTTCACTGGAATTAGGCCAAAAACATTGAAATAATTATGGGAAAGTTATTTATAAAAAGTTGAAGCCATATAATGGTGACAATTAGACATCTAAGCAACATCAGCTATAACTGCAATTTTAGCTGCTTATGCTTGGTCCTGGTTTTGTCTGTCTGGCTTAGCTACTTTAAGAGCTATTGAGCAAAAAGCTGTGACTATGATATTGTCTGTGTCTCTTGTTCCGGGGCCTCTGTGTAGTGCTGGAGCTGCAGCGCATGTTTGAACAGTGCCTGGTGAATTCCCTGAGTCCTGGACAAGAACCACTGCCTGTACACTGCCATTTGCTATTTGGATCACATCTTGCTCAGTTTGCTTTCCCTTTAATTTAAAGCATGTTTCCTGCTGTCCTCATTCTGCCCAGGCATGCCCCTACTTTATCAATCAAAAGGCATGGAGATTTAAGAGCCTTTATTTTGTGTGCCTTACCAGAAGGTCTGAACTATGAAGTGATTCTGTACATTAGCTCTAAACCATTTCCTTGGGGACACCAACCTTCCTCCTTCCTCCAACAGTCTAGATGTTGAAGACCTGCATTTTCCTCTTCCTGTGCTTTTGGGCAGGAACATCTCAAAGGTACCCTAAAATGCTAGTGGGCATATTTAGGAGTAATTTCTTAAGAAAGCCTTGAAGCGAAATGCTTCTCTCTTACTCTAATGTAACCTTGCCGACTCCTAAATCTTTATGCTTTTAAACTAAGTGTGTAAACATCAGACTTCCAGTTCGTCACTGCAAGGCATGGAGGGCTGCTGTCAGAGATGTCATGGTAACTGAAGTGTTCTCCTTCCCTCCATCACCTTCATGGGAGGTGCAGGGATGGAGCAGGGCAGCAGCTGATTCAGTCTGGTGGCCATCTCCTCCAGGGATGGTGCTGGAGAGGACTGGTCTCCCAGCGAAGCTCAGCACACCTATTGAAAGATCTGCTCTTTCTCTCTCCCTCTTTTTAAATCTCACATCTGCAAATAAGACTCAGTCCTGACTGTATGGATTATATGCGAGATGCTTGTAATTGCCTTCTCCCTGTGCACTTCTCACTTTCTTGCGTGCTGAAGCATTGGCCATGTCCCCTTCTCCTCAATCACTGGCTGTGCTGCTCAACATTAGGTTGGCTGGGGACAGTCTGTGTGTTGAGATTCAGCATTTTGCAGATGGATGGTACTGCTGAGGGCTGATCATGCCATCTACTTTAAGTGTAGATGAAACCTCCTCAGAGCTCTTTGTGATTCTCTTCCTCTCTGGCTGTCCTGGGTTCAGCAGTAGCAGTCATTTTGCTCATTCTTAGTAGCTGGTGCAGTGCTGTGGTTTTGACTTCCAGCCTGGGAACAGCGCTGAGAACACCGATGGTTTTAGTTGCTGCTCAGTAATGTTCATTCTGACCAAGCACTTTCTGAGCCTCATGCTCTGCCAGGGAGGAGAGGAAGCTGGGAGGAAGCAGCGACAGGACACCTGACCCAAACTAGCCAAAGAGGTATTCCATACCACAGCACATCATGCCCATTATATAAACGGGGGGCAGTTACCCAAAAGGGTTAGATCACTGCTCAGATCAGGCTGGGTATCGGTTGGGGGGGGGTGAGTGCTTGTATTCTCTTCCCTTGTTATTTCCCTTATCATTATTATTATTGGTATAGCAGCAGTGGTTTTGTGTTATACTTTAGCTACTGGACTGTTCTTATCTCAGCCTGTGGGAGTTACGTTCTTTCAATTCTCTTCTCAATCCCTCCAGGAGCGGGGGGGAGAAAAAGGGGGGGGAATAAGCGAGGGCTGTGTGGCTGAGTTGCCGATTGGGATTAAACCATGACACTGGCTGGTCTGGCCCTGAGCTGTGTGTGGGAGAGGGTGTGTGGACATGGGAAGGAAAAGGTCACATTAGGAAAAATGCAATCAATCTCCTACTGCATGATGATATTGCAGTGCATCCCTCTAACCTGCTGTCTGGAAACCCCATGATATGGATGCTTGTTGGGCTGATGCAGTGTCCTTGGGGCACAACTTGGACGAGCAGGAATTTCTCTACACTGCTATTTCTCCTTCTAAAGACCAAAGCTGAATTTCTGCTGTATGGCATTACTTCAGGATCCCATGACCACTCCTGTCCTCTTTGCTCTTTCTGGCATTTACAGGAGTGGTGTAAGGTGCATGCAGACCTTCTTCTGTGTAAATAATAGTACATTGGCAGTATTTCTTGGTAACGTATCTCAACACATATTTCAATAGACCAGTTACATAGCACACAAGTCCTGGTCCACAAGACGGCTATCTATCTTGGAAGAGTTTTGCTATTGGTTTCACAGCAGATGAGTGTGTATGTGCACTGATTTCATGTATGTCTTGTACGATTCTGTATCTTCAGCAACTTCTTCAAATCTCAAGGTAATTTAGATAAAGCATTTGTGCCGTTGCTCAACTTCATGGCCAATGTTTAACTGCTGAGATATAATAAAGATACCTTGCTAACTAGCACAGATAGTACACAGTCTGTGTGAGTGCAGATTTGTTGCTGTAACCTAATGGTAATTTTAAGAATGTAATGTAAGTCTGTGTACAAATAATAACATCAGTAAGAAGCACCTTGTTACTACTTTGGGTAGAGAGTTTGAACTCTAGAGATAGTATTTCCTGGATTCCAAGGCTGGAGGTTTTTCTCTGATCTTCTACATAACACTGTCCAGAAAGTTCCTTCAAGCGATTTTCTGTGAACCCACCACACAGACTTCCTGATGAGCCTAGAATCAGCTGTTCCCACTGTTCAGAGCCAGATGCCAGCAAGTGCCCAGAGAGTGATTTCTTCTTCTACTGGGTCATTTCTTCTGCCATCCTGGCTTCCAGTAATCATGTCAGATCAGCCTGAACTTTGTGTATTTGAGTGAAAAAGACAAACTATTACTGTGTTGTTTCAGTATTGATACTTGATTTAATTATCCCTTCTCATTTTCAGCTCATGCAGGAAACATCCTTTTTTCTTACCCCTTTAGCCTGAAACATCACAGGCATTTTTATGGGCTTGCTGCAAAAAACATCTCAGCATCAGTCTTGAATATTCTATGAGTGTCCTCAGCACTTCTGTCTCATTACACATGCCAAGGCAGCTAGCTGCCTCCCAAAAGAATTAGGGTTAGGCATTGCCCCTTCCTTCATAATGATGAGCAAATAGGGGTTTTATTGTGAACATATTTGGGCTGAGATATGAAGCAAGGAAACAAGCCATTCATGTGTCAGTTGTAGCATATTCCAAAGGTGGGAGAAAAGTAATTGCAGCTTAATTCATTGGGATATTAGTACATTGGGGATAGTGAATAGTAGGGAATTTTTACTGATGTGTTGTCAGTCACACTAAATCAAATGCTGGCAAAGAATCCAGGAAAATGTGGTGGCATCTATAGCTGCATCTTGGATCCTGTGGCAAAACCAGGGCCTGATACAAAAGTCAAGGCCAAACTTCTTTTGGATTCAAGGAACTCAGAATCTGAAGCTAGAATTGAAAAGAACATTTAAATAAAGCTGGACTTCCGTTTTCTAGCAAAAAAAAAAAAAAAAAATGCAGTATAAGGCAATTAGGAAGTAGATGAGAGGAGGACACAACACTTGGGTAGGATTCTGGCCGTGGCAAAAATAGTTTAAATCTGTTCATCTATACACCTGGAAATATATACTGGACTTATTTCCAAGACAGGAGAGCACCAGTAGCTGCAAGATATTTACGTAAGTGCCATTACATGTTGAGCAGTGGCACATTTAATCACAAGTAAATCTCCTTTACTTTTCTTAGCTACTTTAGCAAGGAGGGGATGTTGCTTCAGCCATCAAAAAGCTACAGGAAGAGCCATTTCACGACATCCTGAGAATCCTTAAACACAAGCTTTTCTTTGCAGCTCAGTTTCCCCTGAGCTTACTTTTACACTTTTATTTCAAGAGCCTAGGCTTCCTTGGAGGTTTGTTCCACCTGAGGAGAGACGTTCCTGTCTTAGTGTCAACTTTGATTCAGAAGGTAATACTGCATGGATCCAGGAAGCTGTGGCCTTTCCCACCAGTTGGTCATCTATCATTTCATTACAGTAAGGCTATCGAATTGACATGTCCTGGCTAATTCTTCTAAAGCAGCTGTGTAGTTGTCCAGTACCTCATCAGGCAATTGTGCATGCTGTATCAATTGATAACACTCTGTGATACTATTAGCACATGGCAGAACATATTCTACCTGTAAAGTCTGATCCACAGTGATCTTCTAACCGCACCTGTTTTCTCAGGGGATGTCTTAAGACACACCTTCATCTTCCTGGTCCAGCATTGCAACTGTGTTTTATTTTCCATAGAAATAAAGGAAGGCATCACACTACTGGTATTTGGCCTTGAAACTGCTCGTGACTAGCTAAGAAATGAAGATTTGCTGTTAATATTCTTACCATTCCTTCAAATGAGGCTGTAATGAAATTTGATATATAATTTTATAATTGTGCTACAGGAGCTATTTTAAATTTAACAACTACTGTATCTTTCTTCTTATCTTTTTCATTAATCTTCATGTGCTTAATTAGTTGCTGTTCCTCAGTGGGAATGTTCGACAGGAGGAGGGTGAGCCTAATGAAATATCTTGGGCTGCTACTGCTCAAAAGGAAAAGGACTAAGTACTAGAAGGACATCAAGCCTAGCTAAGTACAGTGTTGGCTTGTAGGTTAGCCCTCTATTGCAAGGTTGAAAACAAAAGGTTGAAGATAAAAGCACAGAGTAACATGCTTTCAAAATTTTCCAGTGCCTTGTTCCATAGGAAATGGTTCTTCTAATTGTGACCCTTTGTTGGCTGGGTGGATGTAGGGAACATAAATACAGACTTGGAAGCCTGTGCATAAAAAGGGCTAATGGAGCAAGTTACCTCCTTTCCAAAAGCCCCGTGTGCAGCTTAGCAAATATCAGCAAACCAAGATCAAAGTGTGGTAAATCCCAACCCTTGGATAGGCAAAATAGGCTTCAGTTTGGAAATCAGAAGCAAAAAGAGAATTATGTGTGAGATCACCACATACCAGCTTAGAATCTAACTCCAAGAAAAAAATCTGTTGCTAGCAATAAGGTTGCCCACTTCTGCAGAGGGATTTGGACTCGGTCTTAGGTTTCCTTACTCTTGCCTGAGAAGGGTACTTAAAATCTTTAATTTTGCTTGTTCAGAAGACTGTGTGCATGGCTTGCTTCATATTTAGAGTACATGAGCTATGACAGTGTAGTTTAAGATGTTACATTGAATTTTAGCTCATGTGAAACCAGATACAATCTCCCTGTACCTCGTTTAGAAGCAAGAAATAGCATTTACCATTTTCCCCAGCATATGGCATTAGCAGTCATTTGCAGAGCTCCTTCCATGCTGTGATAACAGTGTCACAGACACTCTCATCTGTGTGTCTTCAGAATAGGAAATAATGGGACAGATTCACTTTTGTGCCAGTTCCATTGAGGTTGGAGAAATTATATCAGGAGGAAGTTTGGCCTCATGCATGTTAATTGAGGTCTTCAGTTCAGTGCTTTGTATTACTTTAATTTTAAAAGTATAGCTGTAAATTGTGCCTAGCAATACTATAGCAAGGCTTGCATCTACTGCTAAGCCTTTTGGTCCCAGTTCTTGCTGCAGCAAGCTGCCACTTGCAAGGTACCTTTGGACTTGGTTTTGAAAAACTTGATAAAATTACACCATTTAGAATTAGTGCAGTTACCTGCTAACTCTGTGTACCACATCTCAGTGCCTGACAAGACCTGTATCTCTTGAATTAAGAGTAATATGGCAGGAGAAGGGGAAGCATATGTCTGTCTGAGGAGACCCAGGACTTGTCACAGTGTGAAGGCTACCTGTCTGCAGCCAGGTATTTTCAAGGGAGATTCATTGCCCCAAGGACCTGGTAAACAGATGCTCAGAGGCTTTGCTTTGGTTTGGTTTCTCCGGAGACGGCTGGCAACCTGGGCTGATCTTTATACCTTGCTTTGTTTTTATTTTCTCATAGGCAAGAAAAACAGCTGGGAAGGAAAAAGGGGAGGTGGCATTGTTAGAGGCTTGAGGGTACCAGGCAGCTGGCTGTAAGATGGCAGCAACAGGAGAAAAAGAGACTCGCTGGAATTCATACGAACTTCAGTGACTAGTGTTCAACCCAATGCTTATGAAACACTCCACATTTCCTAGACTAAAAGGCCTCATTTCTTGGGTGGAACTGTGTGTTTATTTAATTTATCTGACTTTAATTTTTCCTAGTTTATCTAATCAATCTTACATTATCATCTTCTCTGCTTGTAAGCAATCTTTTTTTACTAGATTGCTCTTTTCACTGTATGCACAACCTGAACACTGAAACAGATGATAACCCAGTAATTGTTTTCTAAGTCTGTTAATTCACAAATATTGCCTACAAAGCAGTTTTTGGATGGTCTTCAGGGGTAAATACATTAAAGCCAGGTACTTGTGAGCTCTTTCACAATATATTAGCATAATAACATGCTGTAAAATAAGCATCTTCATAATCTAAGAACATCTGATGTTGGTCCTTTAACTGCCATCATCTTCAGTTCAGACTGCCAGTGGTCTCCATATCTGGGCATCATTTAGTATTATAGCTGAGGAATCACCTACTATTTTATGGAAGTGACCAAGTTCACATAATATACTAGGGTTTTAGGTTCTCTTCCTTGAGAAATACATTATGGCCTGTGTGAATGGGAAATCGCCTTGACAAATGTTGCTTTATGCTAAAGCCTAATAAAATTACATCTTGAAATTGAAACCCTTAATTTTTTCATTAGCAATAGTTATTTCCTCTTACAACAAGTAATTACGTAGCACATGTGAAAAATATAATTATTCCTTTTTTAATTGAAGTATCAAGGGTTACATTTGACAATGGTATTATGATACACATCTGTTTCTGTTCAGATTAAGAAAGTTTTAATGAGACCTCAAGAATTAGAAAAATGATTGCTTAAATAAAATGGGGGAATTCTTACAAATGAATGCATTATGTTTATGAAAGATTTGTTTAATCTATGCATTTTATGCATGTCATGGGTTCAGCTGTAATTTGCTGTTCGTTGTGCTCTTACAGGGCAGGTAACAGCCTTCCATCCTGGTATGGGCACCTTAGCTTTTCTTAGCCATCCAACACAATAGGCACTTTGAACTCTCATTTACCTGTAGAGTGTGGAAGGGGCTCTCAGGGATATGAGAAGACAGCACGCTGCAGAGAAGACTGAATGAATAGTGGTATGTGGTTATACAGTGACTGCCAGCTGTGAGAGTGGATGGCTTCTTAGAGCAATGCTGCCATGCCACTTGATGCATTATTCAGGAGGTAGAACTGGTAACCAAATGCCCTATTGCTGTGTGTGACAGTTGAACATAAAGGTAAAGAGAGTGAGGACATCAATATGGAAAACATGCAAAATGGTATCAAAGCAGATTACAAGGGCCAAAAATACTTGGATACGATGAGATTGCAAAAAATAATGACCACGTTAGATGTATTTGTTGCTGAGTTGATGTGCAGCACTGCAGGGTAGATACTGCAGGGCTGGTTCAGCATAAGCAATGTGTGAAGTGGGGGAAATTGCTGACTTGCTGTCCTGGGATCAGCAGTAGCAGTCATTTTTCTCCTTCTTAGTAGTTAGTGCAGCGCTATGTTTTTGACTTTCTGCCTGGGAACAGTGCTGATAACACTGACGTTTTTATTTGTTGCAGAAATGTTTAGTCTGACCAAGGACTTTCTGAGTTTCATGCTCTGCCAGGGAGGAGGGGAAGCCAGGAGGAAGCAGAGACAGGACACCTGACCCAAACTAGACAGAGAGGTATTCCATACCAGAGCACATCATGCCCAGGATGCAAAAACTAAGGGCAGGGACCTGGAAGAGGGGGGTTCACTGCGGGGTCGGGCTTGGTATCGGGTGGTGAGCAGTTGTGTTCTCTTTCCTTGTATTTCTCTTGTCATTATTATTATTGGTGGTAGTAGTAGTGGGTTTGTGTTATACCTTAGTTACTAGACTGTTCTTAACCCATAGGAATTACATTCTTTCGATTCTCCTCCCCATCCCCCCGGGAGCTGGGGGGAAGAAAGAAGGTGGAGTGAGTGAACGAACTGTGTGAGAGGCTTAAACCACGACACCTGCTTTAACAAATGCTCTTTTCAGGGTTCACTGGTGATTCAGAACTACTTCTGTCTAAAGGGCAGTATCCTTATCTTACTGAAGCCAGTGGCAAAACTCCCATTTTCCCAGAAGTCTATCTAGATGACAGCCAGAGAAAGAACTTCAGGCATCAGCTCTCTGCTGGAACCATGAGTTAATTTCAGCTGTTGTGCTGAAGATCATCTAGCACTGGTATTTTCTTCTTCCACCTGACATGCCCTTACAGTCTGCAGCTTGATAGAGAGAAGATGCTTGAGGTGCTGTGCAAAGTTCAGCAAATTTTGGGCTGGTGATCTTGAGCATTAAGAACACAAGATATCTTGATTATTGGCTCTGTATTATTAGCGCATCCATTTCATCCTGCTTTTGCCCAGTTGCACAACTAAAATGCTGCCTTTCAAGGAATGTAATGAAGGACAGCTGCCATGTAAGAAAAGCAGAAATGTTAAGACATTTAAATATTCAAATGAAGTAATGTGCATAGCAATGGTTTAAGACTCAATTTCATGCAGATCTTCTTGGTTCTATGCACTTCTCAGTCTTAATAGCATTGTCCTGTATGCAAAACAGTTGTCTTTTCTTGAGAGATCTGCTTTGAGCAAGGTTCATTTTGTACTTATTTAACATTTCCTTAGTGGTTAGTTGACACAATTTTAACTTACATTGACTGGATTTTAAATGCAAATTTTAACACTTAAGCAAAATTACCAAACAGCCAAATTACAGCAGAATTAGGCCATATAAATGAGAATAGCAAGCTGATGGGAAGATCATCAGCTACAAAGCCATAAATTACCAGACCATTAAAAGCCAGCTTGATTTGGTGTATAACAATTAAATTAGAACAGTTTATTGTTCAGGTAAAACCATTAGCTCATTACAAATTGCTTCTATATATTCTTCAGTACAGTAAGTGTGTTGCTAGCACAGGTAGCTGAGGAGAGGACATGAATCCGTCTGGATACCAGCATGTGATAGAAAGTTAATCTGTACACAGACAGATTATTTGCTGGGCATTTCACTAATAACAGTTTTCAAACAGGTTAATTTTCCATGAGTCCCTGATCATGGAAACTGCCATGAAGTCCTAGATCTAGGCCTAGATCCTGCTTTTATGTCTATTTTAATTTGGATTATTATCCATGTATAGTGGTCACTTGAAACTACAGGTCCCTTATGGCCATGAGGATTGAAACTAATATATCCCATCACAGGGCATAATCAGATGTGAAAGGCTAAGGTAACTGCATGGAGGTTAATCTAGCTTAACTGTTGTGGTGTTAGGGGAATACTCAATATAATGGGGGGATACTTATGCCAAATAACACTTTCCATATAACCCTAACACTGAAAACTACTAATAAAGTGTAATTTGTAGGTAGTTTTAAGGAAGATCACTATAACTGTACTGTAAAATATATACCACAAAATGTGGTTGCTCTGTGCAGAGAGATAAAGCAATACAGGTATTGATATATAGGTAAGGCTGTAGACAGAAATGAAGGAATAGTGCTCTTGCTGCAACAATTTCTGTACATAAATAAAATATTGAATACATCCAAAAAGACCTAAATCTGCACTGAAGGAAAAAACCTCTCACTTTTGAGGAGAGAAAACAGAACAAAGAACTTTGAAGTAGCATTAAAATACATAAAGAGAAAGAAAATCCTAAAGCCCCAGCACAGATGAAAGTTCTTTTTCTGCTGGTTGGGATGTCTGTCTGATGAGACTGCTTAAGCTGAAGATTAGCATAGCTGTGTCCTGCAATAATAATTGGACATACTCTGTGTATATATGTAAATGTTAAGTATATGCAAATTATTCAGGCATTAATAGAAGGACTAGAAGATGTTTAGAACTCTGGAATTATTCTGGAAAGTCAAAGTATCTAAGAGTTTTGAAGGAATTTGTTCTGAGAACTTGTTGATGCCTGATATGTGATTCACCAGACTGAAAACCAAAATCCTCTGCTTAGCTTTGGAGTTCTGAAGACTGGGGTAGTACTGATCGATTTTCAGACATCATTGAAGATAGTGAGGGCTGCTGTAATGAAATGCAATGATGAAATTGATCTTTCATTACAGTTTACTTCATTTTAAAACAGAGTATAATAAAAGCTTCTCCCTGTGAAAGAAGAATGCAAATAGGTTTGGAATGCATTAGCCCATCCCTTTGTAAGTTAGGGGATTATATTATTTATATGGATTGAATTAACCCAAAGATTTTTCTGAATGTACATAGTCCTTGAACCACTGCACAGGCCAATTGAAACCTAGGAGGGCAGCAACCCTGCTGGAAGATTACATTGCCCTTCACTAAACCTTAAAGGCTAAGACAAAGAAACTCTTCCAAAGATATGCTGGTCACAGGGATAAAGTGCTTAAGCAAGGCATCTAATATGCAAGTTCAAGATTAGCAGGTCTTTATCTGAAATTGTTTCATAAAGGGAATCCCAGTCCAAAGTTGAGTGCTGGAAGTGCCAGGTGCCAGCCTGAGGGCAGGGTCATCATAGAATCATAGAGTCATAGAATAGTTAGGGTTGGAAAGGACCTTATGATCATCTAGTTCCAACGCCCCTGCCATGGGCAGGGACACCTCACACTAAACCATGTCACCCAAGGCTCTGTCCAACCTGGCTTTGAACACTGCCAGGAGAGGAGCATAAATTTACATAAATCTTACACAGCATTAGCTGTGGTCCTTATCTGTGCTGTGCTGGTGCCGGCTGAGTTCTGAAGTCAGCATTTGCCTTGGAATTTAAAGCTTCCTTTTTAATTATGCTTAATCTTTTGGTACTGTAGATCCTGCTGTACAAATGATTTAAAAGGTAGAAAGCTTTTCCTCAGTAATTAATGACAGGTTTGTTAGCTACTGTAATAGCCTAAGGCTTCACTTTCCTGGCATAGTTCTGTAACAGTCTCATGGTTACCTAATGAAAGCAACCAGCCTCTGCGGATTTATAAAATCATTATTGATGGTTTGTGCCAGCAGCACTTGAAGGGATGATACAGCAGGACAATTGGAAGTATCTGTTGTCACTGAGAAAGGAGCCTGGGGAGGGGAAAGCAGCAGCCTGTCACCAGTTTCAACTACTCAGGAAAGGCTGTGGGTTACTAAGATTATTGATGCTAATCAGTTTTATGTCCAGCATTAGCCAGTGCTTCACCACACCTGAGAGATCATAGAGATATTTCAAGTAGTCAGAACACCCATGTAGTAGTGGTAATAATAAAGTCTTACACAAAAGCCTTTCACCTTCTTTCTTCCACTGTCTGCTTGGTAAGTGAGTACTCTTCTGTAAAGTGTCCTGTGGATGTTCCCTGTGAAGGACTTGCTTTTTTCCTAAATCATCCTAATAGCAGAGGTCAGATACTTAACTGGAGCCTTCTCCTCCATCAGCTGTTAGAAAGTAACTAAAAGGGTCTCATCGAAGGGCCTCAGGTTTTTGGTTATGTACCACTGAGTTTCTTTGCAGCCATTTGCACTGAAGGGGTAGACACCAAGATTGTCTCAGTGCCTTCTGGAAACCCTATGGCAGGATAGGAGGTGTCATCCACGGAGATCAGAAATGGATTATCAAGAAAGAGAAGGAAGAGTGATGGAGCTAGCCTGATGTGACATGAGTGAATTGTGCAGAGTGTTTTGCTGTGATGTTGCTCCTCATGCCATGTTGCACAGGAAACATTGGGAGCAAGGTGGGGAGGGCTTTGCCAAAATCCTGCATTTTGTGGTGTCAGAATCACATGGTTTCTGCTGGTTTTGATGATGACTCTTCCTTCTTTTTCCCTTTCAAATGAAAAGTCTGCCAAGACATCTCCTATAAATGGATTTTTTTTAGGTCCGGAATCTTTTTTCTTCTTACTAGCAGTAAAGAGATACCTGATCTTACCTGTGTTTATAAATGCTTCATAAATGTGGAAAGCAAGAGAAAGTTAAAAGTGAAAACCAATATCAATTCTGTGATTCCCCGAATGCTAAGTGAACATGTTTTAAGTGTCTTTCCTTCACAGTTGTAAAACTAGGCTTGTAAGGTTTTGGTCTCAGAGATCAACAAAGCTGTCATGTAATTTTCCACTGCATGTGAAGATCTGATGTATCTGCTATATGCTGAAAAGACACTGGGGAGTTAAAAGTACATGGAATCCAGCATACACTGTAGTCAGCTGATAAAGACAGCAGTGACTGTTTCGGCTGCCCTGCTTGGTGACTCACTTCATGAGGAAGTGCTCTATGTGCCTATGATTTCGTCATGGCATTAAGTAAGAGAAGACTTGAAATGATGAAAATCCTGAACCTTGGGAGCCTTTGCCATCTGCATTTTCTTCCTCCCTGTGATGCGTGCCAGGATGCAGGTATTTAGGTACTGCAAATGGCCTCACCTTCCTTTGCTTACAGGCTCTGGGAAGGATGTTCATGACTCAATGTTTGTGTGAGAGAATGAATCCTGCTCACTAGGTTTCACCTGGAAGTTATGCTTTTAAAATCTTGATGGTCCTTAAAGAGCAACTCCTTTCGCATTTAAATTTTTCCACCCCATGCATCTCACTTTGAGGATGATTCAGGCTGCTTCAGAAATAAATGAAGGGGGTGCGAGAACAAGCCATGAGAATTATGTTACCCTGATCTTTTGCTCCTGCCAACCTTGCTGATGTGCAGTGAAATATAAAGGGTTTAGAGTACGATTCACTGTTAAACATTAAAGTGAAAAAGTTCAGCTACTCATAAATTAATGCTAAATCTGTTTGCTGCAGCCAGTGTAAGGCTGGCAATAGCCCACTTGCCTGTACTTGTTAACGAGCAATGCTCTAAAGAATCACATCCCATCATTTTTGCTGACAGCTATTAAGAAAAATATTCAAAATACCTCTTAAAATTGTATATGCAATTCATGAAGTGACACTGCATTCTTTTCATTCAGTCATCGCCCTGCACTGGGCCTGGAGTTTGTGACGCACTAATTAACTCTGACTTAGCACAACCATTATTTTGGGAGTTAATGATTAGTGAATATTATTACATAACCATTAATATGACTAAGGTAAAAAATTATTTAAGTAAAATGGGAGGAAAGTTAACATTGCATTTGGGGAATACAGATAGGATTTTGAGTTTCCCAGCAATAAGTCAAATAAAACACCTGCATCATCCATCTTTAGAATATAAGGCATGAGGCTGGGCAATTCCTGGCTTGTTAAAAGGTTCTGTTTAGGGTGAAATTAATTCCTTCACAGAAGGACAGCTCCATGCATGATGGAAGCCTCATATTGCCCTAGTCCTAGCTATTATATAGTATGGGAAAGTGAATTGACCCCAGAGAATCTGAGCCCTCTCAATGAGGAGGGGATCTGCCCTGCCACCCCTGACTGCATCTGGTATCTACTCTTCTATCTTGGGACTGTGTAAGCAGTATTGGACATCTGATGAACAGCTTCTCTAGCCTTCAGACTGTTGTGGAGATGTACTACCAAGTCATGCCATGGGTTTTGGGTTAAACTTTTGTTCACTGAATCAAAACAAAATTTCACCCAAACCATGACTTTGCTCTTCTTCCTTTTTCTTTTGCTGCTGTGGCAAGTGTGCTATCAGTGCGACTTCTGCCAGCCCACCTCCTGTAATTGAAGGAAGGAGAGGCAGAGAGTGACATACGTTGTCTAGGACATTGTGTACAGACACTGGATCACTATGTGCAGAAGTGCCTGGTCCCAGAAGAAAGGTCCTTATAGAGGACCAAGAGACTGGTGCTGGGCAGTGAGCACAGAGAAAACAAAGAGGTCTCATAAAGATGGAGCCAAGATCCCAAAACTCTTTCTCATTTTGTTTTATATGTAAATTTGCTTTATATGGAATTGTCTGAGACTTGATACTGGGACATGGGAAGTTGTGTCTCTCCTACTTCCCCTCACCTACACAAGATGCAACTTAAAGCGCAGAAAACAACATTTGGCCTGAGCTGCTAAACCAAACACCCCCTGCCTCTTACAGATCAGGGGTGTGAGGCAAGATCAGCACAGTAAAGTAGGACAGCTTGGAATAAAGGTGGCACTCCCACCAGAAAGATCCAATAATGCTTTTGGGAAAAAGATTTTAAGTGCCTTTTATTAATGAGTCTTGTTAGCTTGTATTTTTCTCTATTTATGAGTGGTATTTTGCCTGCAGAGAAGCTCTTTGCTTGTCTGAGTTCATCTAAGATTAAGCTCCAAAAGTTCATGACTAAAAAAGCTCATCTGTGGTCATCTTTATTACTCCCCTTGAACGTGCAATCTGAAGAGTAGTTTCTGTATCAATATATAGATGGGCTTTGATTTTGGCTGAACTAAGCTCAAGACTTATCTCCAACTAGCAGGAGAAGGAAACACTTCTGAGATGGGATGTTTGTCAGCTGGAGTTGCAAACTGTGTGCCAGTACTCTGGCATTTGTAGGGTTTGTCTCCATAGTTTATGCAAAGGGGAAGAACTCTGCTAGTGTAACAGGACCCAGTGCATGAAAATCTTTGACCAAAAACCCAACAGTTCAGTTCAGAACATGGCAAAGGGATTTCTAATAGCTGTTGAGTTACATGGTGTCAGTTCCCTACCCACTGTTTGTGCATCATCCTGGCATGGAACAGGGCACGAGCTATCATTTGGAAAGAGATGTCTGCGTTTGATGGTTTGACAGTGCATGTTGGGATGTGCGTCTGAAAGAGGGTGTGGGATTGTCCCTGTAGCTTGTCAGTTCAGTGCATCATCCCTGAAACTAAAGGGAAGCAGGCACTGGGGGTGAATCTGGGGCTGGTCACCTAACTCTGCAGGGCAAGATGCCTTACTCTCCCTGTGGAATCCTGCTATACTTCATCATTGAGTACTCTGTGGTACCTCTGCCTATACCTGCCTTTTGATAATTAGTGAAAACTAGACAAGAGGAGGAGGAAAAGAGAGGAGTTCACTTCTAAAGTTTTGCCATACTGTGGTGCAGGTTCTTCAATATGTAATGGTACCAACTTGAAAACGTGGGAGGCACATTTAATTGCATTTGAAAAGATACCCAGGATCAAATCCTAATAGGCTCTATTATTTCAGGGAAATATATGTTTACTGTGTTCCAGCAGCAATCTAATTTTCTATGTAAATATTCAGACAGGTTTGTTGCCAAAAAAAAAGCTTTAAAAAAATGGTAAAATTGTGATTACCATGAAGTTTACAAGGGATTTTGAGTTAACCGCCTAAACTAATCAAGTGAAATTATCCTAATTTGTTTATCATGTTAATGATAGGAATTAATTTATACTAATTTAGCATGTATTACTAAAGATGTATTATGTTTCACACGAAATGACTTAAGAGCTATAAATCCCATGGTTAAATGCAATTAGCAGAGACATATTTATCGAAAGGGATAATTACATCTGATAAAAGTTCTTCAGTTAGGCTTAATTAAAACAGATTATTCCCCCACAAATGAAAAGTAATCATGGTAATTACTGGGTAGATATTCATTGCAAAAATTAATATCCCAGCATTTTAATTTTCAAAAGGGGTGGAGGAAAATCAACTGTAGAACTGATGGCTTCTTGACAAACTGCACTTAATAATCCCGAGGAAACAGATATTTGCATAGGAGTAAACATTTTGTTAGCTAATGACTAAAGAGTAGACACTAGTCAGGAAAATCAACCATTAACTCATTTTGTGAGTGAACTGTTGCTGCTTTGAACTAATGAACATGCTAGGGAAATTGTATTTTCTTCCTCCAATAAGAGTGTTTGTAGCTTAAGTAGCAGGACTGAGGAAAGCACGCAAAAACTGTTGCTGATAATAATATGGACTATAGTTCCTTAGGCACACACCAAACCTACAGTGGCTCCTGATGCTAACAGAATTTTTTTAATGCACATCACTGCGCATGAAGAGATTAGATTGTAAATCTGTTTTTTCATAATTTATAAGTACATTGTGTTAAAAGCATTTTCTGCAGGGCTGTCACTTGTAAATCACATTGAAAAGAGGTGGCAGAGCTGAGAGTAGCAAGAATACAGAGATGCAAACCCAGATTCTTTTCTTGGTTGGAATTACTTAATAAAAATACTTGGAGACACAGGGGAATAAGTGGGCTCTAACTCCTTGATTCACAGCTGCCTGGGTATAAATGAGTGGAAACTGAAACATTCAAATTCAAATCATTGCTACAAGACATGGCTTTCTTCTGGAGGAATTAGGATGGAGTGTTTTGGGAGGAGGAAGGGATGGCTTGTCCCATGGTATTGAAGTCTTTTGTATGCATTATGTGAATTGGCAGCTATTTGGTGCATCGGTGTGAAGAGCTGCTGTGTCTCCTGGAATCTGTAATGGTGGTGGTGTGACTGAATTCACAATGAACGATACGAAACTTTGGAACTGTGTCTATGGAGTACTTCAGGTCATTGCAGCTTGTTGCTCTTTGGAATGCAACACTCTGGAGTCTGCGACTCATTTCAGGTGTGTCAATGACTCTCTTGCTTATGTAGCCAGAAGTTCCTGGGAAGGAACTGGGTGGTAGTTTGGTGAAGAGTGTTTATGCTAACAAATGAGGTGGTTTTGGTGGTAGAATGCACACTATTTACAGATTTGGAGTGAGTTTGTTTCAATCCAACCTTTTGTTTCAAAGTAGTACTTTTCACAGAAAACTGTGACCTGAATTTGAAGGTTAAACTAACAAACAACAACAACGTTAAATAATCCACATAGTGAAGCCAAGTTTATTTGCTTTTGGGTTAAATGAAATGTTCTGGATCAATCCAAAATGGATTTTGCAGAAGTCCTCCAACAAGTATTTCAGTTTGAGCAAGACAAGTCCCTTCCATCTCCCTAATGTGTTTTTCATTGATCACTTCCATACAGGCAGCATAGGCTGAAAGTTAGGACTGGGATCAACAGGTGAACCTTGCAGTCCTAGGAAGAAAGAAAGTGGGCTGGTCTCATTCACTGAAAGAAGCTGCTGTTTAAAAGCAGATCTTGTTTTTTGCTAACTACTGTGGTTCATGCCTGCTAATGAGAGAGCTCAATAGAGCAGTGGATGTGAGACAGCGATGAATTTAGTGGAAGGGGGAGTTCAGGGACTGTACCGGGAACAAAACTATTAAAAGTCTGTGAAAAGTAGCCTCTTGTGCTTTAAAAAGAAAGGAAATACGTACGGCTCTTAGGAACTGAGCTGTACAGACCTGAGAGATAGAAGAATGGCAGAGGGTTTGAAGTGACACAGGCTTTCAGCACAGGATGCTTCTCAAGGTTCCCAGTTGACTAATTCACCAAAGACCTGTACGCAGGAGGAAATGTGAAAATCTTTGTAATGTCAAAACGCTGGCAGCTTGCTTTCCACTCCAAAATGAAATTGAGGAAAAATATTAAATTAGATTAATATGTCATACCTTTGGCAAACATAATTGTAGATACCTTCTGTTTATATGCTTTTCAAGGTGACTGAGATTTAAGTGGTTATAGTTAATTTAGAGATAATCAATACATATATACAGATAGGTATGCATTTCTTCTTCATGACTTTTTTGAGTTTCATTTTCTGTTCAATCACCCCATTGTTTTATGTGCATGATACCTTGCAGCAACAGTTTTGCATATACAGTGAAAACCTGAGGATTCACAACAGTTTTCCTGTTTTCTGTGAATGCAGTGAGCAGATCCCATGGGACAGATAATTCCTTCCCATGCTGGGTTTGCATTCTCTGACCCTGTTAGTCCACTCAGAAATACCACCTTGTCTCATTCCAAGACACATGAATCTATTTAAGAGCTTTTCATGAGGAGTATGATCCGAAGTTTTTCTGAAGTAGAAGTGTATTTCGCCTGGGTCATCCCTCTAGTATATTTGTAAGGCAAGATTTCTTTCTACATGTCAGTGTGTTCTTACAGTATGGTATTTATCTGCCTGCTAATTCTTCTCTTTATTGTAGTTTCAGCCAATCAGTCACATTTAATGGACCCAGCTCTTTCCTTCTTCTAGAAAGCTCTTTAAAAATTACTGTCACTTTCTCATCTCTTGCTGTCTTTAATAGTGAGTGGAATGTAAGCAATAGGGTTCATGACTCAATGAGTCCTTTGGCAATTTCACATCCAATACTATCTTGGTGCTGATAACTTGTTACTAGTAATTTTATTCCTTTATTCTGAAGCTTCTCCTACTGACATTTCAGCTTGACACAATTCCTTAGACGTATTTTCTGTTAGAGAATGAAAAAAACCCTACCAATGAATAAAAAAAATCCCTCTCTGATAGCTGAACATCCTTAATCTCTTCCATCAAGAAAGCTGATGTAAAGAATGCAGTTAGGGATGGGTGAAGGGGTGTTTTTTGCCTTTTTTTTTTTTTTTTTGCAATGGTTTTAACTTCCTTCAATCTTTAATAGCTCAATTTCTTATCAGCACTGCAGACTCTTTGGTAGGATTCTTTTTTGAGCTGTGAATTGAAAATGGTTTTGCCATTTACTTGTTGTCTTTAGCATGTTGATTGAAATCCCTTTTTTTCAGGTTTTGGGATTTTTTTCCTTAAATTTACTATCTAATGTTTGAGTTTCAACTATTCTCTTTTAACTGTTTGAACCTGATTTCTACTTTTAAAGAAAGACTTCTTAACCTTTTCTTTTGAACACATCAACCTTTGATCTTTTTGAAAGGATAAGTGGCAAATGTTTCTTCTGAACATTCTTCTGTGGTTTTCTAAGTCATCCCCGTGCCACCAATAAATATCTTGCCCTTTTATCTCGAATTTCTTAGTTTCCTAGTAATAATCTTTTGTAGGTAGCTGTTCCTTTATAATTAAGCTGCTGTTCCTCCCATGCGTGTTTGTAATTTCAGTTCTTAGGAGTCCTTTAGAGTAAATAATTT
This sequence comes from Ara ararauna, assembly GCA_028858755.1. Lineage (NCBI taxonomy): Eukaryota > Metazoa > Chordata > Aves > Psittaciformes > Psittacidae > Ara > Ara ararauna. The sequence goes on from CM054385.1 coordinate 16,046,284, forward strand.
CATCGTAAATACTTTTTCAACTGGACATTGGCCATTTGGTCTCTCTGATCTCACATATTCAGACCCCAAAACAAGCAGCTTTTCTGGGTTCTCCAGCATCCTGTCTGCCTGGAGATTTAGTTTTGTCTTCTGGACTTCCCTCCTGCTCCTCTTGGTCCTGCTGATATCCTAGCTGGCCATCACTCTAAGCTCTTCTCCAAGAGTCTGCTGATGTTCCCATGGCCAACTGTAAGATCTATGTATTTATTACTTATATATATGTATAAATATGTAATGTACAGTGTGCTTACACGATTAACCTTTTACAAAACAGTAGGAAAAGTCTGAAATACAGCTTGGAGCGGAGAACTGAAGGTTTGCAGGTGATTTCTCACATTGAAAAATCTGGAAGGCGTAAGGAATAGTGTTTTCTATAGAATTCTGTTTAAAAGCGTACAGAGCTAGGGCTTTTATCTAAGCAAAGGAAAGAAAATTCCTCTTTTCCTAAGCAACTCAACTTGTATATGAAAAGAGCTTACCTTGATCCCTTCAACAAGTGGTGATGAAAACCAAGAAATCCAACAATAAAAGGCCTTTTTCTGCAGCAGCACAGGAATCCTCAGGCCGGTTAATTACCCCTTTCTTTAGCAGCTTAATTTACAAAATCTCTTGAATATTCTTGACCTGTAGAGAAGAATATGACCACTCATCCTCAGCATTACGGTTCCTTATGGGAGCCACCATCATCTGCCAGAAAAAGGGTCATTGTTAGAGACTTAATAATGCCTGAAGGTTTAATAATCCCTGAGGGGAAAAATAGCTTGAAGACAATGATCGTTAAAAGCCAGAGCATTTTTTTTGATATATTGCACCAGACAAGACTGGACTACGGCTGTTATTGAATTGCTACTATACAGAAAGTTGGAATGAATTGACCTGGTGAATTTATTTTTTAGGAAATGTGTTAATTTCAGCGTGTGGTTTCTTTCCTGCACAAAGAAAAGCTTTCTGAAACATCTCTAGGAAGTGTAAGTTAAACTATCACTTTGGGAAATTGCGAGAGGGTGTTGGAGTTTCAACTCTTTTGTAATGTGTCAAGAATAAATCATAATATGGCATGCACAATATCTTATTAAGTATCTTATTTTAATTTAAAGTTTTAATTCTTGAATTTCTCTGTGAGGTATCAGAACTGATGTAATTTTGGAGAAACAAAACCCTAAGACTATCCAGATATGCCTGATCAACATGAATGGTTCTCTTCTTTCATGGCAATTTTTTGTGTTTGCAAGGTGTAGATACATGTTCTAGTGTTTGTGTTGCTGTTGTTTGCATGCTTCATATACTGTGGTGGTGAGAATATTGAGTGGTGGCTTTTGAACAGGGTGTTTTGGGTAGATCAGGCTTGGAATGCTTAAACTGTGGGGGTTTTTATAGGTTATTATTTGTAGTGCCAAACTGCATGGGTCACTTCTAACAACCTTGGTCTCACTCAAGCTACAATAACCTGGCCTTAGGACAGAAATCAATATAAATGCAAATCTGATTTCTTTAAGCTGCGTGTTTCCCTCAGTATATTTCCTTCTTTCTCTTGCACACACATTTTCTCTCGCGTGTATGCAGACAACAGTCTAGTACATAGAGCTAAAGTATAAGCTAATCAATCTATGTGTCTGGAGGAAAATAGATTGTTTATTTCCACACCTAATTATTCCTTATTAAACAGCAACAGAACTTTCAACACAACAAGTGATTTTCTTTGTATGTAATAAGAGAAAGTGACATTCACTTGTAGGGAATGAATGGGGAACACAGCACAATAACCACTCTGGAGTAAACAGGATAGGTAGATTTTGTGGATTTTTTTGCACTAGAGAAATATAGATGATACTGCCAATGTTCAGAAGATAGTAAAGGGATATAACATAAGCCCTTATAAGCAAGAAAACTGCTGTCTATCATGGTGATAACACCACGGGGAAATCCTCCAGAGCAAAATGAACAGAGCAGTCAGTTAATACCCGCTCTAGGCTGGTACATCTTGGGAAGAAAGGGACATAAATATCTGTGGTTTATGGCACTGAGAGGCATCGAGTTGAACAGGATCAAAGGCACAGTGTATATATTCACAGTAGTAGAAAGTCCTACTGTTAAGAGCTAATATTCTCCCTGGATGGCCAGTGGCTCAACACAGAGAAATACTTCTCAGTTCAATGGCTGTGGTCTGAAGGGGGGAGACTCTGTGCCTTTACCAAAACCTGAACGGTAGAGCCAGGAGCTAAGCAATGCCTTTGTGTATGTTGAGACCATGACCACAGAGCCCTTCCCCTCTTCTAACCCAGAGATCTGGTGTTGCCAACCTATTTTCAGCATAAGAAAATTACTAATTAAGTTCTGCAGAAATCACAAGATGAATGAGGACCTCAAAGAATAAACCACGTTTTCCTTCGATTTTCTAAGAATCAAGGGGACTGGAAATGTCAAGAGATTTGCTAAGTTGATTTAGTGGAAATCTTGAATTCTTTGTCTGACAAATACGAAGAAAACAGAGATAAAGCCAGATAGGAGGTGTGAATGCATAACAACTTACAGAAATGTAGGAACAAATATTGATTTACTGTGTGATGTTATGAGAAAGTGACTTACCAATTCATAAGTTCACAGTAAGCTTGCTTTTGTATTATCATCTGTTATCTTCAGTCCTAAGGACTGATAACTCACAATACAGGTTATCTCCAGTCCTTTCAGTCTCTGTTACTGTCCTGAGTTCAGCAGTAGCAGTGATTTTTTTCTTCTTTTTAGTATCTGGTGCAGAGCTGTGTTTTTGACTTTCGGCCTGGGAACAGCGCTGATAACACTGATGTTTTTAGTTACTGCTTAAATGTTTAGTCTGACCAAGGACTTTCTGAGCCTCACGGTCTGCCAGGGAGGAGAGGAAGCCGGGAGGAAGCAGAGACAGGACACCTGACCCAAACTGACCAAAGAGGTATTCCATACCACAGCACGTCATGCCCAGGATGTAAAAACTAGGGGCAGGGACCCAAAAGCATGAGATCACTGCTGGGTCGGGCTTGGTATCGGGTGGTGAGCGGTTCTATTCTCTTTCCTTGTATTTCCCTTGTCATTATTATTATTGGTGGTAGAAGTAGTGGGTTTGTGTTATACCTTAGTTACTGGACTGTTCTTATCTCAGTCTGTGGGAGTCACACTCTTTTGATTCTCCTCCCCATCCCTCCGGGAGCAGGGGGGAAGAAAGAGGGGGAAGTGAGTGAGCAAATGGTGTGAGCTGGGCTTAAACCACGACAGGTGCAGAGTTCCCTTTATGCTCGTGCTTCACTTTTCCCCTTCTGCAGACATTTACTGACTCTTCCTGTGCTTCTATCCATCAATGGAGGCACTGAGCTGAGCACAGGAGAAACAGGAAAGATCCACAAGCTGCTCTTGGGGCTTGGTGCACCCCTTTGCCTCGCCCCGTAGCCCTAGCTGAGGGCATGCTGGAAAGTGCTGCAAAGATAACTTCTTCCCTTTGGTTTGTGCATCTCAGGCCTTGCTAGCACCCCTGGGCCACAAAGTGCAGTGTGCTGCATCCTTTGCTTTTTCACACAATATCAATTTTTAAAGCAAGCCAATTACAGAAAATGTTTATAGCATTTCTCTGCTGCAGCTTACATCAAACATTTAACAGCTTTCTTTGTGAACCATACTGGAATCCAGTCCCATAGCATGCTGGAACTCTGATACATGCAAAAATGGTCCTTTAGGAATCAGAGCAAGCAGAAGGGAATGCAGCAAGGGAAGCCTCATCATACCACAGACAGGGCCCCTCGAGGCTGTATGAGAAATGGGGCCGTGTGGAGTGCATCAGACTGTCCCACTCCTTGCCAGGGCTGGGACAACTCATCATTCCTGTCTGCAGACCCAAGAAACCAAACTGTGGTTCTGCACATACTCCCTACCTGGCAAGAGATTTAGAGAGAGACTTGTTCAATCTCTCAGGCCTTTAATCAGCCCACCATCATGTGAACTGTCTTGCTTTTCTCCCCTATTGTGTAACTTGGTATGAATTTATGATGTGATGAGGACATCTGTATCTTTTGTTATGTGATGATGATGCATCTGGTCGTGGCACAGAGAAGCCGCAATGGGAGGTTTAAAATACTGCAATGTGTTCTATCATCCTACAGAAACAGGAGGCAATGCTGATCAGTGTGACAAGCTGAAGATGGACATAAGCTATGCTTGCACAGCACCTCTGATACCTAGACCTTTCTTGGGTAAAGCTGAGTAACCTGAGAAAGGAATGAGTTTTGGCCAAAGAAAGGAAGGTCACATCTGCGTTGCTGTCCCTAGTGTGACCATGATTCTGCAGGCTGATTTGTCTTTAAGCTTGTTAACTAGCTTGGAGAATACTCATAGTGCAACTGTACTGACAAAATGCGTGGTAGCCAAGGAGAAAAGGAGCTGGGTAAATACTGTGTGCAGTTAACCCTGCTCAGCTCTGGACTGCAGCAGCTCTTCAGGGCTACCTGACTGAAAGGAGGCTGAGGGCCTCCAGGTGAGCGGGTGACAGTGATACTGGGACAAAGATCTGAGTCAGAGTTCTGAGACATCTTCAGCTGATTCCATTCAAACCTCAGGAGTGAGGCTAGATTTGGGAAGATGATTACTGAAGCACAGTTTGGCTTTTTCTTGGTAGCAAACCCATATCTGAGAGGGATGAGCATAGGACAGTGTTCAGCCTTGCCTACGAAACGTTACACTGCTTCGATCTCATACTGACATTGAAATTATTGCTACAATTATAAATTGGCCCTTTTACAGTGGCATGCTGATTATTTACACGGTGCAGAGACAAGCTTTTCTCCTAAATTCTCACTCTGCTTTAGAGTAAGATGAATTTTTCCTGCTGTTTGCATGAGACAGCAAGAACAAACAACATCACATTTAATTTGCAATGGATAGCTTTTATTCTTTAGTCATAGCTAAGATTTACACCAGTGCTATTTTATACATTTCAATCAAGTCACTCCAGTTTCATATTGTCTGAAATGGAAAATGCCTGCTTGATATACAGATTAAGGCTTGGGAGCAAGGAGCACAGAAATGTAAAGCACAAGCTGGTCCATAGAAAAAAATAGAAATGAAAAAGAAGCAACATTATCTGGCTTTAACCTAACATTGTGTCATGGTTTAAGCTGTAAATCACACAGCCTGTTCACTCACTCACCCTCTTTCTTCCCCCCTACTCTGGGGGGGGGGGGGGGGATGGGGAGAAGAATCAAAAGAATGTAACTCCCACGGGTTGAGATAAGAGTAGTCCAGTAACTAAGGTGGAACACAGATCACTACTGCTACCACCAAAAATAATAATGACCAGGGAAATACAAGGGAAGAGGATACAATTGCTCACCACCTGACGACCGAGCTGTGAACTGAACTCTTCTGGGTTCCTGCTCCCAGTTTTACATCCTGGCATGGAATAGCTCTTTGGTCAGTTTGGATCAGGTGTCCTGTTTTTGCTTCCTCCCGGCTTCCTCTCCTCCCTGGCAGACCGTGAGACTCAGAAAGTCCTTGGTCAGACCAAAACATTCTAAGCCGTAACTATAAACATTGGTATTATCAGCGCTGTTCCCAGGCCGAAAGTTGAAAAAACACAGCACTGCACCAGTTACTAAGAAGGAGAAAAATGTCTGCTGCTGCTGAACCCATGACACGTTGTTAATCTATATTGCCTATTATAATCTCGAGTGTCCTGCTTAGTGAAGTATGCAATCTGTAGTGCTGCTTTCTGCACAAGCAGTGTATCTAAAGTAAAGGACTGGCTCAACATCCATCATAATTATTACTGTATTATAATAATTTTCTGCCTTTCCTGCCTCCTCTGCAAAGCGATAGAAGAGGCCTTTCAAGTGTTTGAGAACTTCTGCTAAAAATTTCTCAGTGTTTTTTCTTTCCGGCTGGAAATCTGTATTTCTGCCCTATTTATTTTGCAGGTTTGACCGGACATAATGAAATATATTTTATTTAGAGATGTAGAAACTTAATTTGAATATTTGAAAATGTGCTTATTTCATTTACAGTCTGAATTTGCTCAGCTGCACTGAAAGGGAGCAGTAGGTACATTAGAAGTTTTGTATGAAGAATGCTCCCCCCAAGCTCCACTATTCAATGACCCACTGATTCAGAGACTGCTGGACTGTAAAGTTAATATTAAGTAGTTACATATAGCTGTTGCAGTTCAGTGTTTAAAATTTGGTCTCTGCTTAAGTCTTTTGTACTGAGGGAGATGTGAGGAATTCCAACAAAAATTGTGAGCGCTCCCAAATCTGTGAGGTGGCACCATTCAAAGCTGGTATTTTGGACCTAAACTCATGCATATCTGCTTGCACCACCTTCTTGACTTTATATTTTAGTTTACATTGTGCTTTGTTTTGCATGCATTCGTTTTCCTGCAACAACAGCCCCGTGCACGTTTTCAATGTTGCTGATGAGCGATGTTCTGCTCTGGTTTCTCTGTTGTTGAGGGGTTGTCATTGCGATTAATGAGCTTTTTTACAGGGGAGCTGCTAAAGACTGCAAAACAATGATTTGTGTTTTCATTTGAGGTGCACTGGTGAAACTCAGAAAGCAGGTGGTGGGACCTTACCACAGGACACAGGGCAGTACATTTAAAACCCCAAAACTGAAAAAAAATAGAGTAATAGCTTTTGAAGCTTAAGAAGTCCAGCATTTCTAAGGGAGCCTATAGGGATGCTGGGGAGGGACTCCTCATTAGGGACTGTAATGAGAGGACAAGGGGTAATGGGTTCAGACTTGAACAGGGGAAGTTTAGATTGGATATGAGGAAGAAATTCTTTACTGTGGGTGGTGAGGCACTGGAATAGGCTGCCCAAGGAAGTTGTGAACGCTCCATCGCTGGCAGTGTTCAAGACTGGGTTGGACAGAGCCTTGGGTGACATCGTTTAGTGTGAGGTGTCCCTGCCCATGGCAGGGGGGATGGAACTGGATGATCTTAAGGTCCTTTCCAACCCTAACTTTTCTATGATTCTATGATTCTTGTTATAAATGATCGAAGTCCAATTATAAAATCAAAAGTAATTTATTGCAATTTAATATAAAGAGGTAATAAGCAAAGCAGCGCTGGGTGCGCGGGGAGTCACTGCTCCACCAACACGCACACCAGGGAAGTGACAATGTACTATATTTATTGTACCAAGGTATGCATATTCATTCAGGTGTTGCAACATGTTAATTTTCCTTTGCTTTGTATTACAATTAGTTTCGCAACACTGTTCCGCATGCGCACTGCCTCCTGGTGGTCTTGGGCAGGGGTCCCGGGATGAAGTAAGGGTCTTCCTCGTTGCTGCACTTTTCACCTCAGTGGGATTGGCGCATGCTCAGTTCATTTCTCCTTGATCTCATCATTTCTGTACTGGTTCGTACTGGTCGTCCCGGATGCGTTCTATTCTTTATCAGTGAAACAGGATATTGTGATTTGACATTTACAAATTATTACTTGTTTTAGGATCGCTCAAGCATCTCGTACCAGCCTTGCTCAATAAGCGAGTTAACAATTATAAGTGAATTAACAATTAGCAATCTCTCATAATCAGCAAATTCATAGTTTACATTTATTACATTCTAAATACTTCACAAAGGGAAGCCCACACAGAGGGTTTTATTAAAGAAAAATAGAAATCAGTCAAAGCAATAATAGTAAGTGCTACTGAAGAAAAATACAAAGTCTTAGTTCCATAAAGGAATACATCTGACAGAAAATCTAATTGGGATTAAGATCTGAACTGATCTGATTCCACACTCCAGCTGTGTGGTTGGTTTTTGTTTATACACTTTCTTTTTATTTTTAATTATAGGAACATTTTCTGCCTCCAAGCGTTTTAAAAATCCCATCTTTTTTATGTGTGAGTGCAGAAAAAAACTTTGGACTGCTCAGGAAACACAGCTAACGTTCAGCTGTCAAAATAAAAAAGAAATAATGGAGAGTGATACAAGCACCACATCTTTCCATTAAGTCTGTGCAGTTTACTGATAATTTCTTTGGCTTTAAGAATTGGCGGCTTTTCTTATTGTGCACTTTTATGTGCTGTTGTATGGAAGAACTTTGGAAACATGTGCCCATGCACCTACATTTACATGTGTGAGCAGACACCTGCCAGGATAAAGCCAGTTATATTTTGCTCTCAACTTGAAATGTCTGCAGGATGGTCGTGGGGGGAGCCTTGTGTATGCCTTGACAGCATCCTGTCACTGCGTAAAGTGCACTTCCTGCAAACACACACAAATAATTTTACCTCTCATCTTTCAGCTACAGTACCCTGAAATGCAAAAAAAGCATAAAATAATGATCAAACAGGAATGTGACATTTAAGCTGATGGTATATTTCTTAAAGATATAAACTGATTGGATTGAATTTGAACCCTGAGGATCCCCATGGCAGGATGAGATTCCATCCCACAATACAACCTGGGAGATGTTTTCCAACTACAGGAGAATTCAGCAGCCTCAGTAGCACACCTGAGCTCAGCTGCAGCTGGCATTAGGACTAAATTTTTTGGACATCTGAATATTGAAAGCTTTTTAAGCTCACCTAATATTATTCTATTGCTGGAACAAATCTAACAGTAAATCAACAAAAAAATAGGAACCTTCTAAAGAATATGCCTTCCCCATCCATTTTCAGCTTTGGTATTATGTAAAGATGACACTTACTAGCTATGTAGAAAAGCAGCTATATTAAAAGTTAAATAGCCTTTAACAGCACCAAATATTTAATAATAAAATTTAAATTGACAGTAGTGTGGTTCACATAGTATCCCCTCGAAAGCCTGACAGCATCATTTCTCATATATATTGATAAGTACAAGGCATCCATAAAATTGTAGGCTCTGTAGCCTTCTATTTATGAGAGGCTATCTAAAAGTCATTCATTGCAGGTAATATCAATAAGTCAGTTCAGCTTAGTCTGATAGCTCATAACTTTTCAGACTGTTGTATTTACTGAACCATAGACTATCATTTCTTCAAATGTACTTGAGAAAACGACTTGTACTGTAAGACTATTTCTTCTCAAAGTATAATCAAATGCTTTAAAATTATCTCCATAACTGCAAATTCAAAACAGTGTTAGACCTTGGTAATAATATAGAAAATATTGCTTTAATAATGCTTTGAATGTTGCACAGTCTTGGCAGTGTTTCTCTGACTGTAGCAACCCATTGAGAAAGCCTTCAGTGGGATTTGGTGGCATGCTTAGGCATGTTTCGTAGGGTGGCAGAAGCTCCTGTAACAGAGCTAATAATGCTTAATTTATAAAGGAAACAGATTCCTTGGTATGTGACATACATGGCTGTGGGTGGAGAATCAGCATTGCAGGGAGCAGCAGGTATGGCAGATGGATGTGCTAACGCCTGGCCAGATTCAGACCTCCTAAGCAGCGAGTGCAAGTCTGTTGGCTTTGATGGTGATGACTGCCTGTATCACTTGCTGACTGGTGTGGCATAAGGTAGAGTTTGGTCCTGCTCATGCTGAAGTAGTAGTGAAATGTTAATTCTGTTTCTAAGGCAATCCCTTACTCTACTCTTGCTATGAGAGATGCTCTTCTTCCATGACTGGTGTTCTGGCAGCCCAGCAGAGAGGGACACAATAGAAATACAGTAGTAAAACTGTCCTGTAAATGTTCTGGGGGTACTTTATTTAAATTGGCTTGGACAGATTGTTTCTATTTGCAATTAGAGAATGGGATCAAAAGCCTGTAATGAAACTCTTGTTAATTTTATTGGTCACTGAGGATCAGAGCTATATATAGAATTTGCTAGTAAATAAACTGCATTTGCAGGAGACTCATAAATATTCGCCATTATTAAAGTGAGTCAAAGTTACAACTGCCCAGAACTGAAGCTTAAAACTGAAACAGAGTTGGGCAATGACATTACCCGCTGGGGGACCTTCCATTTGTTTTCCTTTGTTCCTTTTTTCTCTCATTCACCTACAATTTCTAGTACTATTTGGGGATGGAGCTAAAATAAGGGAGAGACTGCATTTCCCTTTCTGTTGGCAACGGCCAGATTTGCTCTGCAAACACTTCTGTCTATAATTCAAGCAGTGAATTGCTGTTTTAAGGGACTTCAGGGTGGAGAATTGTGTTGCCAAGCTGTTTCATTACTTTTGAATTTCTGTTTCATCGTTTTCTGGCTTCTGATGTTTAGGCAAGGCAGCATTTGCTTTTAGTATTGAAAACATTTCCTCTGGAGCCTGAGCTGTGAAGGGGAAGCTGTGTGCCCCTGAACCATGAGCAGGGACAGAGGATGCCTCCAGCTTCAGGGGTAGAGATTGTCTATTTTGGGCTGTGTGACAAAGTGGCAGAGCCTTTGACATTGGTGTCTGTGACAACTGAATGACTTCTGAATTTCCTGGTCCCAAGGGACTGAGAGCTGGGCCCTAAGACAAAAGCTGCTTGCAAGCATAGGAAAAATGGAAGGAAGTCTTTTGGGGGAATAGAGACAGGGAGAAGTAGAGCCGAGGGAGTACTGTGGGGATTCTGCCCAGAGCAGGATAGGCAGGGAAACTGAGAGAAGGGTGCCCAGGAAATTAAGTAATTCAGATGTGAGAGCAACACTCAGAAGATAAAATCACAGAATGGTTTTGGTTGGAAAGGACACTGATTTTGATGCAGCCCAGGACACTGTTGGTTTCTGGGCTGTGAGTGCACACTTTCTGGAACATGTTCAATTTCTCATTGACTAACACCCCCAAGTCCTCCTCCACAGGGCTGCTCTGAATGATGAAAGATGGAGCAGTGCTTTGAACCAGGAAACCACAGCAGTCTCCATCAGAGATGTGTTAGACTTCACAGGAATGGCTCCCTTCTCTTGCAAAAAGAAAAGGATTTGGGGTGTGGATGGGCGTTCGGTTTTTCTTGTTCCTGGGACAGAAGTGCTGGCAGTAGCAAAGTTGTTACCTGAGAGCAAAGGTATTTACTGCAGCACGTCAACCTCAGCTGGCCTGGCTGTGTCTGCAGCCACAGCCTTGCCAACCATGCAGAACTAGCATCTGACAGATGAGCACAAGTAGTAGTTAACTTGCAAGAGCAGCAGATCAGTGGCAGGTGCTCAGATATAAGGCCTCTGTCAGCCTCTTATGTACCAGGACTGAAAGGTCATCTGCCTTGATGCTATAAAATTCCAGCAGGAGTAATTGCCACCCCAACAAGCAAGGATCAAAAAGAGTAAATGTCCTGGACTTGAAGGTTAGAGAAAGGCAGGAGGGTTAAAGTAAGATAAATACATAAGATTTGGATGTACAGGGACTGTAGCAGCCTGGACCAGAGCATGCAAAAGCAGTATACAGTGATCCTTTACAGTGGTTCCTCACTGGAAGCTGTCAGAAAGAATATCAGGTTTTCAGCTGGTAAAGTTCAAAGTGATTTGGTTCCAAGCTGGGAAATTTCACTTCTGTTTTTTATTGCCAGTCACATCATGGGCCACCACAGGGTCCCAGGGGTGTAGCTGTAAGCCCCATGGATGTCCCTTTTCCCAGCTAGGTTATCACTCCTGTGACTGCCTGATGGACTTGCTGCTGTGCGTTATGGGACTCTGTAGACAGTGTCTATGTTGTGGAGTCTGAGAAGGAAAGAGAATTACAATGTTTGATATAGTGCTTGATTTAATTTGGTATAAAAATATGATTTTTAAGACTTTCACAGCACCACTGCCTTCATTTGGAGTTAAAGTTGTGGCATAACCCAAGTTCATGTGGAAGCTGTATAATCATAGAATCATAGAATAGTTAGGGTTGGAAAGGACCTTAAGATCATCTAGTTCCAACCCTCCTGCCATGGGCAGGGACACCTCACACTAAACCATGTCACCCAAGGCTCTGTCCAACCCAGTCTTGAACACCACCAGCAATGAAGCATTCACATCTTCCTTGGGCAACCCATTCCAGTGCCTCACCACCCTTACAGTAAAGAATTTCTTCCTCATATCCAATCTAAACTTCCCCTGTTTAAGTTTGAATCCATTTCCCCTTGTCCTCTCACTACAGTCCCTAAGGAAGAGTCCCTCCCCAGCATCCTTATAGGCCCCCTTCAGATACTGGAAGATACTGCTTGAAGACTTCATAGCAGCCTTCTCTTCTCCAGGCTGAACAGCCCCAACTTTCTCATCCTGTCTTCATATGGGAGGTGCTCCAGTTCCCTGATCATCCTCATGGCAAATAAAACCTAACAAACCTCAGTTCTCATAGCATGCTAATCATGATCCTAAAATACTTTGCCAAAGCGGCTACTGACTCTATCCCCATTTTATAGATGCAGAAATGAAGGCAAAGAGATATGAATCAATTTAACCTGCAGATAAATTGATTTACTGGGGCTGAGCTAAAAGTGGTCACAGTCCAATCATCTCTGCAAACCTGATAGCACAATACAACAGACAAGCAAGAGCCAGGTTTTTGCCTAGCACATCCACCAAACGCATTGAGATGTTTGTCTTTCTTTAGGGCAGGGGTGTCACTTGCTGACACTGCTCTCTGCCCTGGGGCTGCAACAGCTTGTGCTGGCCATTGCTGTGCAACAGCCTCCCCTTCTCCAAGTTTGATGTTCTTGTGCTTTGTACACGGGCTTTATCTTTCAAAGCAAGATGCCTTTTGGGTTGCAGGTGCACTCTGTGCTGGTGGGTGGTCAGCTTTCTGACAGCAGCATGGAGCTCAGCAAGGGCACAATGCTAATGTTGCTGCCTAAGTGCAAAGTGTTTGAGGATCTCTCCTGGCCACAGGGGTGGAGATCTTATGTCCTCTGGAAGGCTGTAGCTGTGGCAGCAATAACATCCTTGGTGAGGGTGATCTCAGGCAGACCTGTGTCACCCAAGCTGACGCACTGAGACCTGACTTCATCTCCACTTACAGAACAACCTTTTTCTGTCAAGTGTCAGTGGAAGAAAGGTGCTGGGATTAGAGATGACTGAGTTTAGGAAAATACATTGTTGTTGACAACTGCAGGTGTGTTAGAATGAGAATGGGTAGCAGGAGTGTGCTCAGTTCAGTGAGGGCTTCTCTAGGGAGAGGATGCATGGAGCTCCTGTTCATAGTCTGGCAAGTGAGTGCAATCTAAATCTGCCATGTTTCAGGTAAAGAGACAAACTTTGAGCAAGTCAAGGCACCTGCAGCAGTTTGCTGATAAATTTAATAAAATGCAAAATGTCTCCATATTTTACTGCTGGGACTGAAAATCACTTCCAGAGTCTCAGCAATACAAGTAGTTAGAGAACGTAGAGAAAATTCCTTTGTGTCATGTTGTCATGGGCTCAGCAGTAGCAGTCATTTTTCTCCTTCTTAGTTGCTGGTGCAGTGCTATGGTTTTGACTTTCAGCCTGGGAACAGCGCTGAAAACACCGATGCTTTCAGTTGTTGCTCAGTAATGTTTACTCAGACCAAGGACTTTCTGAGTCTCATGCTCTGGCAGGGAGGAGGGGAAGCCGGGAGGAAGCAGAGAAAGGACACCTTACCCAAACTGACCAAAGAGGTGTTCCATACCACAGCATGTCATGCCTAGTATATGATCTGGGGGAAGTTACCCAGAAGGGCTAGGTCACTGCTCAGGTCAGGCTCGGTATCAGTTGGTGGGTAGTGAGCGGTTGTGCTCTCTTCCCTTGTTATTTCCCTTGTCGTTATTATTATTGGAGGTAGCAGCAGTGGTTTGCGTTATACCTTAGTTACTGGACTGTTCTTATCTCAACTCGTAGGAGTTACATTCTTTCGATTCTCCTTCCCATCCCTCTGAGAGCAGGGGGAGGAAGCTGGGGGGAAGTGAGCGAGTGGCTGCATGATTCTGAATTACCGGCTGGGCTTAAACCATGACACATGTGCGAAGTGTTTCCATATCCTGGAACCAATTTTTTATTTTGAAACTCAGTCCTGCACAGTTAACTTTGATGCCGCTACTGCTTCTGCAGCGTCTATGTTCCAAGCAATAATAGGATGGTTTCCTAAGCTGGTAGTACATCTTTTAACATCTGCAGGATGCAGGCAATATATAACTAAAAGAAGCCTATGGAGCAGTGGCTCCCGCTGAGGATTTTACTGAGCATATAGAGAAATTGATTCTGCTAAACTTCGCTTTCTGGAAAGAAAAGTTAAAGAAGAGAGAAAAAGGTGTTGAGAAATAGAGTGGTGCACAGGACTGCCATCTTCATTTTAGGATTCTCTCTAAAACATGCACATCAGAGGCTTGGAAAGGCTTCCTAAGAAAAAGGAGCTTTGGTACAAAGTCTCAGGGGCAGAGGGAACCACAGCACTTGACATGCTGTTTCCAAGGCTGCGGAAAATGCTTCAAAAAAGAATGGCTGTCTGTTCCAGATCCTGGTTCAGGGTCCATGGGCAGTCTCACAAGTCAGCACTTGTGATGGACTCAGGGGGATGCCAAACTCTCAATGAAATGTCTGCGGACTGTGAAATTTGTCCTTCTCTAGATGAGGCTTTGATCTGGAGGCTGGCACTGTTTGGGAGGATGGTTGTCCCCACAGACATCTCATCACCTCCAGCAGAGCCCTGGCAGGTGCTGGGAATATCCCCTGATTTCTCACACAGGAGAATAAATGAGAGAATTAAGATGGCCTGAAAATTGGTTAATCAAAGAACTAATCTTCTAGTTTCTTCTTTCCAAGGGAGCTCTCTCCTCCTCCTTAATGGGAGCTGCTATAAACAGGCTTGCTTCCAGTATGTAGTTCATGCCAGTGCTGTCAATGTACCCCTTGTTGCTCGATAGAGAGGTCTGGAGTTTTGATACATGCCAGGGTCATGGCTGGATGCTTGCAGGTATATTTTAAGGACATATATCTGATTAATCTCAACCTGAGCCATCCTAAACAGAGAAAACTATTTTTGTTTGGTTTTTTTTACTGTTTTTAAAAAGTAGGCAATAATAGCAATCACAGCTATGATATGCTCCTTAAGCTGCCAGAAGGGCTTTTATTCTGAAATAAAAAGCAGAATAAAAATGCAAGATCCCCTGCTGCAAACATGCCCGTAATTTCCTGTGCTGATCCTCTTGATTTCCTGGGCCCCGTTCCCAAACCTGGGATGGAAGGAGCACCCTTTAAATATTCTGTTTTCCTCTGTCTCTTCCACGAGGTATTGGCTTGCAGTCACTGTACCTAATTTGTAGCTTATCAAATGAGGGATAAGAACAATGATCTGGTGAATTGTCTGCTTAGGCTCAGTCTAGTTCACTCCTTTATACTAACTTGTTGGGTGCCTTAGATTAGGACGTGGAGGGCATGTCCCTGTAAACGTGTCTCCCCTTCTGGCTGCAGATAGACTTGTGCCCCTCCGCATGCTGACTGTCCACACATGAGGTGGAGCTGTTAGCATGGTGCTGTCCTGTGTCAAGCTCTGCAGAGCTCTTCTCCCAAGCACAGCAGTGTATTCACACCTTCCAGGCCAAAAAAGAAAGATCTACATCTGGCCCCTACAGGCAGAGAAGCATGTATCTGCCTGCACCTGTCTATGCAGACTATACCCTTAATCTCCCCCTGTCTTGGTTCTATCAAAGGCGTCTAATAGCCCACTGCATCATGAAGGTAGTGTGGGATGAAAACCTATTAATCACTGCACAGTGCTGACACAGGTGGTTTTCATTCACAGAATATGTACACAGTTAGACCATGATCATCTTAAGCTAACATTTAATGCATTGGTATTTGTGATATACATTAACTAGTCCCTGAAACCACAATTGGATGGTGCTAAAGACAAGTTTCTGGGCTATTGCGTGTTAAATTTGGCAGATACAATGCAGTCATGAAATTATCTGCTCTCCTGAAGTGACGAAAATCAAGGGTTTGCATGGCTTTGTTTGTAATACAAGAACAGGAAGGGCAGCTGTAAAAATAGATAGGATCCTTGAATAGATATTTGTCAGGGAATCTCCTCAAGTGCAGAAAGATTTGGGTCTTTTAATCTGCAATTTGACTAACGTGTAAGAAAATCTTCCCTTAACTGTGGAGCATAATGCCAAATTGTGTTTCACAGTGTGGAGGAAGAGATATATCTCAGAAAGGCATTAAACAGTTCTGTTCCACAGTTGTCATCTGGGAAGGTAAAGTATTGATTGATCCTGGAGTTTCATTTGATTGGTTGCATTGGTGATTACGATATTGATCAGTTTCCCTTTCTGTGTGTGTGTTCCTTCCACTGCTCTGATGCAGCAAGAATTAGTCCAGCTTGCTGCCTGCTGCATGTTTTCCAGGAGAGGAATCAGGCAGAACCTGCTTTTCACCAGACAGTCTGACAGAGTAATTAATGGAAAGGCAGCTGGTGAATTTTACTGAGTCACCCAGGGAATACAGCGGAGTCGAGAGTTTTCTTAGGCATGTAAATAAAGAAATAAGCATTCTCCAAATATTTAAAGCAAATATTGTATTCAAAGGGAAGGGTGTGATTTGAATAAGTGCAGGAATGCAGTGAGAACTGCAAGCAGTCCAAAAACTTGTTGCCTAAACTCAGTCAGAAGGGAAATGTGCAGAGTAGCTGCTGAGCAGCTCCTTGAAACACTGTGGTGAGGGAGGAAAAGGAGTTTGACTGCAGCTTCCCATGTCAAATCACACCCTGGCCTGAGATGTGCTGAATGGCTGATCTTGCCTTGTCTTTATCTGCTTCTATCAGCACATGGCCTTGAGCCTGAAGAGCTGATGTGCAAAGGAGTTGGTCTGAATCCTGGAATCAATTCTGTTCAAATTGTGCCATGGCACATTGAACGTAGACTCCAAGTGTAGCCTCCACCACTGGAAGTTCCTGAGCATTGCCTTGGGACACATGAATTGTCTCTGTATGTCCCCAGAAGGAAGGCTCTGCTGCTCCATGATGGGAGAGGAGCACATCATTAGATACCATCATAGGCTCCTGCAGAATAAAAGCTTTGAGCATGAATTTTAAATGCTTACTCTTAGTCATCCCGTCTGGCATGAGATGCTAATTAAAAAAGTGAGCCATTTCTAGGCCTACATGTGTAATTTGGGAAGAAATAAATGTGCTCGGAATGTGAGACAATGTCGCATGGTGTTGCTGTTGCACTGAACCAATGCTTCAGCAGTACAGGATGCCATAATTAATTGCTGTGCTAATTGAAATACTCTTGAGCACATCTAGAGCCCTTGATTCTTTTCCCACTGGTAAAACTAAAGAAAAGTGAAAATAACTTATCCACATTTGCTTGACTTTTTCCTGACTGGAAATAATTAAGAAAGAGCAAAACAATGAGAGCGTCAGAGTTGAAAGTCACACTTTGAATAAAACTATTTTCAGTAGTGTAAAAAATGGTAAAACAGTAAGAGAAAGTGCTGCTTTTCAGTGCTAAAAGTGTGTGTGCTTGTGTACCTATGGATATGTTGGCGAGCAGAAAGGCATTAAAAAAATGCTTGAAGCTTACCAAAATGAAGAAAACCCCATTCAGTTTTAAAGCACTTTCTGTTATTTAATAGCTGATGAGATGAATAGTACAGGATAACAGTTTAGCTCCTGACTTGCTTCACAAATATTTAAGGGGGGGAAAAATCACTAAATTCAAACAATTGTGCCTTTTGCACAGGGATCAATGCTAAATTTTACACATAAATTTATAATTATCAATTCATCCCGAAGTAATTTTTTATTACAAGTCTTCAGTGTTGAAAATATAATGCTTTCTGTGAATTTTTAAGGAGTTGTAATATAAATTCATAATGAAGATTGTTAACATCAATAAAGGGACACTTACTCCCTGTTCTACTAATTTGGGTTAGGAGAGAACTGGGATTAAAGAATCCCCTCATGTAGAAGGCATTGCCAGAGGATCATGAGCAATTTGCTGCTGTGTGGCAGACGAATCTGTACATGGAACTCATTAGTGGTGTCTAGATTTTCCTTTTAAAATTTCTCTTTTTTTTTTTCCTATTTTTTTTCCAATAAATACTAGACATTTTGCTGAAAAAGTAGAAGTACAAATTGATATTTGAAATCTGGAGGGATTTTTTCCTGAAAAGATGGATTTTTCTCAGATTAGATGAAAAATGAAAATTTGAATTGTGATTGGATAACTGGGGGGGGGAGGGGGGGGGGGGGGAAACCCCAACACATTTATAAAGAAGCAGGAACCATCAATGAGGATTTTACTTGTCAAAGCCCCTAGAAAATATCCACCAAACTTCTTGTTGAAGTGTGCTGAAAACGCAGTATGTCACTAAGTGGGGACTGACTCAAGGCAATGTTGCCTCACTGCAGATAGCTTAGCATTTGGGTGGGGGCTGTGCTGGTGCCCCATGGGGACATGGATGTGGGTCATGTCCACTCTTGCATAGAGATTGTCTACTTTCCTGTGCACATCAAAGCATCCTACTCCTAATCCTCCTCCAAATGCTCACAATGCAGGTGTCTGTCTTTTTATGCAGACCTATACATATAATTTTCCTATACAGAACTTGTATAAAAGGAAAATGCCTTGTAATCTTTATATGAACCTATTTGCTGCAGCACCTGTTTGGGTAACCTCAGTGCATGTCTCCTTTGCTTGTAATATAACGAGCATCTACACAGTTACATGTTCAATGACCCAGCTTCCAGGACAAACGCCCAATTTATGGGCAGACATAGGTATTGCATACTACGGAAGAGAGAGCTTTTATTCTTCTGAGAAAGCAAATGTATTTTAATGAAGGTCACCCTTACGCAAGGTGAAATTGCTGGGTGGCATCTTTCCAACCCAGAAATCATTTCCTATTGCTCCTTTCTAGGGCAACAGCAACTTTATCTTTAAATTCGTTGTCCAGATTTTTCAATCAAGCTTTCTTGATCGTTATATAGAAATCTGCTGTGCCATGGCGTTATGATCATTAAATTGGGGGAAAAACTTCTACTGCACATATGTTGACAACCTATCTATTCATCGCAAAATAGTGAAGCATTGAGTATCCATTCTGTGTCAGTTGGAGGGCACTGTGCTATATTCGTTGCATCATCATTATACAGGTTACAAATGATCTACCTGGAGCTCAGCATATATCTCCTAGGGTGAAGTGTCAACATGAAGATAATAGGGGTGAATTTAGAGTGTAGCTTTAGGCACGCTTGCCGCTTTGCATTGTAAGTCAATAGATGTTGGCTAGAAACAGTGCAAAAACAGTAGTGGAAGAAATGTCGGTTTCAATGTTCTCACTTTCAGCATCTTCGTTTGGGAAGCTGCTTTTTCCCCTGCCCAACACTGACAGCAGCTAAGTACAGTAAACGTGATCTTCCTTTGAAGAATTATTTTGTCATCTTGTTTTGTGTCATTGTCATGAGGAAGTACATGGAAGGAATAATCAGGAGACCAGATGGCATTTGAATAGTGGCTCTATTCAGACAATTTCAAGTCTCTAATTAGTCATTGGTTTTAAATGTTAATATCCTTCACTAGTAAATTATTTCTATTCTCTCTTTTTGATGTTTGGAAAGAATTACGAAAGAAATGGATACATTACCAAGAGCACTACCCAAAAATCAGCATTCAAGCAGCGGTGCTAAGTAGTGACTATGAGCTCCAGCAAATATGAATAGGATGACTGTCATTCAAACTGATTAACGAGTGACAGGATGAAAAGAAATGCAGGGATGCGTTTTGTGTTGTTATAAACTGGTGAAACTAGAATGACTTGGGTGGAACTATGCTGATTAACACCAGCAGATAATGCAGTTTGATGCCTGCCGTGGTTTGATGTCTGTCTTTGTATCTTTGCTTCATACAGCATTTCTTGCCTGGAGGAGAATGCATCAAGAATGTCTCCTGCAGTACAGCAGGAGGGAACTTGTATAAGTGGGTTTAGGTCAAAATAAATAGATCTGTTCTTTCAAAGGACATGTGTGATATTAGACTGTTGATGAAATGCTGTGATTTTTCAGTTACTTAACCTGCTGACTTGGGTAGCAAGTCAGAGTAAGAAGCACCTCAAGAGAAGGCAAGTCAGGATACATTCCTAAAAAGTGCTCCCTTGGTACATTGTCTGATGATAAGATGTTAGATTATGTGGTGTTGGCCATCTGGTTCAACCTCTTTTGAAATATTACAGGTGCTAGAGGAGGAGATAATATCTACAGAGCAGGGCACAGGCCTTGCTGAGACATGACATTTCAGTAGAGAGAAATTGCAGACATGAAGCTGGAAAGATAAAAGTGATGAAGCAAAAGGAAGCCAGCCAAAGGATGACAAGGGTAGTCAGGCTAACACTACTGAAGGAAATTGTTTGAAGTTTCTGTTTCTTTCTAAGAATACATTCTTGGGGAATTTTTTTGGTACAATGTGGCTCTATGCCCTGTTATCACTCAGATTATCTTTTACAATATCTTTCTATTTCACCTGAAAGCCTTCTGTAAAGAAGCATTTGGTAATGTTTCTGCCTTACAGACATTGAGATACAAAAGAAGGAATTAAAGAAAGTGAGAGAAGGAAAGGCTAGGAAAGGGATGAGGTGCAGGCGTTTACCAAGTATAGAGTGGAGTAGAGTCTGACTTGGTGACCTTATATGATGCAGTTTTCTGACCCGATGATGGCTTCTGAGTCCAATCAAATACCAAATATCAGATTGGTAACTGTAGATTTGAAGCAGATACCTGTGCCAATGCTGCCAGCATTTGAGGATGCTGAGAAATACCTGCAGTACCTCTTGGAAGGGTGGTGAATGTTGACATTGTCTTAAATAGTGCCAGTTAATAGAATAGTGTTAACACAAGTCTGAGGAGAGGCAACACATCCAGGGTTAAGTTACAGAGAAAAATGGGGAAGTGGGTAGCAAATACCAGACAGGAATGTGTCAAAGTTACCTTGCCAGGTCTCTCTCTTTGAATGTGATATGCACATCCATCACCGAGGCTTCTGACTGCTGCTGGCTATTTAAGCCACAACAAGGCCCCCAGTGGACTTCACAGAAGCTTTGGGATGGATTCTCTTGATGGGAGTGATAGTAATAGATATGTAGTAAAGGGAAGATGAATAGCTAGGAGATACTGCCTGCACAGCAAGAAAAATAGAGCTTTGGAAACTTCTTTTCTTCAACAACGAATCCTTGTTTTGTGCTGGCCACAGCAATCTCCAGTCAATCACTGCTGAGGTGTACGGAGCACATCAGTGACTGGGTTGAGCATTACTACAATGTAAAATGTTACTGTGTATATGAGTCAACAACATAGTGCCTTAAAGAAACAGAAAGATGCCACGTGCACAGACAGATGTTGTTAAAGCAGTTTGTGTCAGAGATGTTTGGATCCACAGGGATTCTTTGCACTTTCATGATGGGGTTGACAAAATAGGATCAAGCTATACCAAGAAGCAGTCACAACTCTGAAAAAAACATCATTATATGTGAAGCATAGATGGTGCTTTTGGCTCTTATAAAATCATAGAATCATAGAATAGTTAGGGCTGGAAAGGACCTTAAGATCATCTAGTTCCAGCCCCCCTGCCAGGGGCAGGGACACCTCACACTAAACCATATTACCCAAGGCTCTGTCCAACCCAGCCTTGAACACCGTCAGCAATGGAGCATTCACAACTCCCTGGGCAACCCATTCCAGTGCCTCACCACCCTCAAGGTGAAGAATTTCTTCCTCATATCCAATCTAAACTTCCCCTGTCTAAGTTTAAACCCATTACCCCTTGTCCTCTCACTACAGTCCCTCATGAAGAGTCCCTCTCCAGCATCCCTATAGGCCCCCTTCAGATACTGGAAGGCTGCTATGAGGTCTCCACGCAGCCTTCTCTTCTGCAGGCTGAACAGCCTCAACTTCCTCATCCTATCTTCATACGGGAGGTGCTCCAGTCCCCTGATCATCCTCGTGGCCCTCCTCTGGACTTGTTCTAGCTGGTTTTAAGTTTATTGGAGAAAAATATGGATTTTTAATACGCCTGCATGCTGAGAGGAAGCGTATGTACAGACTCAGTGAATCCCTTGGTGTATTCTGAGGGAATCACTACACACTCAGAGCTGGAGTTTGCCTTTCTCAATCACCATGATCAGTGTTTAATTCTGGAATGGTTCTGCTGAAGCCAAACACATTCACAGTGGAAGATGAAAAGGACATATGGTTTTGGTCCTGTGTATTAATGGTCTGGTTGCAAAGATAAAAAGTATGCGCAGCATTTTCTTTCATGTACCTTGTGCATGCATGGACACACCTGCACCCCAATAAGCATGACTGTATCTGATGCATTTTTTTATAGAGATGTCAGCAGGGTAAACAGGGCAGCTTATAGGGATTAGATCAGAAAGACTCCTAACAACAGCTTCTTTGCAAGAGTACCAGATCAAAGCTACTTGTATGTTTAAATGCAACTTCATGCAAATATCTGAGAGTTACTGTTCCATCACTGCCACTGTGCCTCCTGTTAGTACTTCCCACGTTGCTGAGACTGAACCTTACCTCGTTTTCTGCAATCATGGCATATATGTTTTTCTTTACTATTACTACGGAAGATGTGGCCTCAATTTGTTGCTAGTCCTCTGTCGTGGTTTAAGCCGTAACTCACACAGTTTGCTCACTCACTCCCCCCTCTTTTTTCCCCCCCACTCCTGGGGGGAATGTGGAGAAGGATTGAAATAATGTAACTCCCAAAGGTTGAGCTAAGAACAGTCCCGTCAGTAAGGTATGACTCAAATCACTGCTGCTACCACCAATAATAATAATGACAAGGGAAATACAAGGAAAGAGAATACAACTGCTCACCACCCCACTACCAAGCTGTGAACTAACTCTTCCGGGTTCCTGCCCCCAGTTTTTACATCCTGGGCATGACGTGCTGCGGTATGGAATACCTCTTTGTTCAGTTTGGGTCAGGCGTCCTGTTTCTGCTCCCTCCCGGCTTCCCCTCCTCCCTGGCAGAGCATGAGACTCAGAAAGTCCTTGGTTAGACCAAACATTACTAAGCAGTAACTGGAAACATCAGTGTTATCAGCACTGTTCCCAGGCTAAAAGTCAAAAACACAACGCTGCACCAGCTACTAAGAAGGAGAAAAATGACTGCTACTGCTGAACCCATGACATCCTCTCAAGACAGTTTAGAAATTGTAATGTTGCTTTTTTGTCTTCCTTTTAGTTGTATTTCTTTGCCTGTTTCTGTGTTTCTTCCCAAATATTATGTTTTCTGGAACAACCTTATGTTTTAAAACAGGGAAGCTCAGAGTTATGCTCAGCACCCCAAAAATTTTATCTTTTCAGGCATTTCCTCACTTAACATGCAGAGAGGCATATACTTTTGCACTGTTCAAGTAGATGAATAAGTGTGTATGCGTATCTTTGTGTACTCTTATTGTTCTTCCTCTCAGCAGACTTGCTTTAGGTTGCTTACTTAGCTAAGCTAGCTTAGATCTGGCATTCCACTCTTTGATCCACCACAGGTTTCTTGAGACTCTCTATGCCTTTGCTCCCAGCTGGAGAATAAGGGCACTTCTCTAACTCATAGATGTGCTGTAAGAATAAACTCACTGAAGCTTGTGACCCTGTGATTGGGTAGAGCCACATGAGCACACAGTTATACAAGCAGATTGCTCACTGGAGTCCTGTCTGCATGGAAACTTCTTTCCCATTCCTTGGCATTCTTGTGATCTTTCCTCAGCCTGTGAAGAACACAGTTCTTTCTCACAGCTGGTCCTCCTCAGCCATGTAATGTGAAGGATGCATTTTGGAAAATTACTTTTTATCTTTAGTAAGGAAAAATATCCTCAGGTGTAGCAAACACCCTGGCTTCACCCACCGACAGGATAATGCTAGAGAAGTGAAGATACTTCGATCATCAAGTGCTTAATTCCTTGTGTGAAGTGCTGTTTTTCAGTTGCTCTTCTCAAGAACGCAGTGTGAGGCCAAAGCAGATATTTCTTGTCAAGTTTTAACCTGTTTTGTGAGATTTTAGATGGCTTTTTGACACCAGGAGCTAAAAGGCAGAAATATCAAACAGTAACTGTTCCCCCAATGTTAGAATGTCACATTCTTTCCTCCTTGGGCGACACGATCTGCAGGCAGGGTGTTTGCATAATAAGTGCCATGTCAAGTCAAGGTTAAAACAGAATTATTTATTCCTTTTTTCAACTCAGGATCAAAGCAAAGTGTACATTGTATGGACAGCACATTTGAAACAGCTGAGTTCCATTACCTTCTCAAATGATTGTCAGGAACAGGCAGATGCTGTTGAGGTAGAGGATATTACTTGCAGGAAAACCTAACCTTTGACATACACATATATCCCTCTGATTTCAATGCATGGCTCTTCAGGCAGAATGTAAATCCTGCTGAGGGTCAAATCCAAGCTGCTGAATAGCAGCATCAGTCAGTCAGGGGCCAGATACTGCCAACTAATCAGACATCTTGCCATTGGGTTCTCCAAAAAAGGGCTTGAGCTAAGCATCCCTGAGTGCATTTTACTGCTGTATTTTGGCTTGTATGTGCTGGCCATGACATAACCTGAGAGCATGGCAGCCAACTCCTCTCATCCCCAAAACCAAGCTCCTTGTCAGGGTGGTGAAAGTATTCAAGCATTAGGTGGCCCTGTGAGGAACCTGCTGCAACTGCCTGCTGGCTTTGGTTGTGTGGCTGTTGTCTATGGGAGGCATCGCTGCTGCCTGCGAGTTTATATCTCTGTTCCAGAATTGCACTTTTCTATTTGCTCTTGCCAAGGACAACTTTCAGAGTTCCCTGATGCCAGTTCCGAGTGGGTGGAGCAGTGGCAAAAGAAGCTGCTTGAAGCGACTGAGGAGGCAGTGCTACTCTGTCTGCCTGATTATTTATCTCCCTAGTTACACACAGCATTTGCTTTCTCTGGAGTGATTCAAGCATATCTTAACGGCCTGCTTTAGCTCTTTTATCATTCTGGTTTGCTGCTGCAGTTAAGTCATACGTCTGTCTTTGCCACTGCAGAAGGATGACAGAAGATGCCCTCTCTTTATTGGGCTCCAAGATGCCTCTCCCATGTTGTCTCCTGTTTCCCGTTTATCATGCGGAAGGCTCTGAGAACTGTGCTGGGTGTTTTTGGGATGAGTGTAACAGACTCTGACAGTATTAAAAGCTTCCCTCCAATGTCATATAGAGATAAGTGGGTGAGAGGACGGGTGCTCAGCCAAGCTTGCTGTGTCCTGGAGCATGACCTCTCTGGAAATGCAAATGGTATTTCACTGTGTTCAAGAACTCTCAGAGAGATTTCAACCAAAACATCCATTGATTTCAGCGTGAGCGGTAGCAGACTCATGGATTTTCTCCATCCCCCTGCTCTGCTATGGGTGCATTCACACATACAAACACTAGAAGTGAGTTATGTGAGGTTCTAGGTCAGTACAAAATCTACATTTTGCCTTGGCAGGAAGTTCTATAATTCTAGAAATTATGACAAGGCACCCATAAAGATGAGGCTGAAACCCTATGCAGTAACATTTTAGTTTTAAGGAGCATTATTTAATACCTTTTAATGGCACTGCTGAAGCATAAATACTCCCAGCTCAAAACCAGATTTTGTTAACTCCTTTGCGCTGGCACTTTTGGTGTGGGATGGCAGATCATTCACAGCTGCCTGTCAGGATGCTTATCCTTCTGTTCAGTACAGGAGCTTGTGCCATGGGGGTGAGAGCTGGGCTTGTAGGCAGGAGGAGGAATTGCTGGAGTACATGGGCAGGAGGCAGGAGCCCTGTTTCAGGCTTAGTCCTGATGTCCCCTGGGCCATAGAGAAACTGCATTTGCAGCTGTGATTGCCATACTGATGTTCCCAGAATAGTTTTTATTCACCATATGTAATAGGGAGGGATGCTGGGTGTGTGGACACTGCAGTCTCTGCCTTGGTATTGCTACCTGCCTTGGCAGAGAGGAGCAATGCAGGGTCACCCCAGTGCAGGGACACAGGCTGAATTTGTTATGTTTAATGATGAGCCTTTAGCAGAGCAGTCCTGGGATTTGCCTATAGACGCTCAGGAGCGAGGTACTACCAAGGGGCGATCCAGTATAGCCAAGATCAGGACCACTTCTTGGAGTTCTTGAATCTCTTGCAGCGATTTTAAAGATCCTAGAGCTAACTGCTTAATAACACTGCTGTCTCAGTTAGATCTCTGAAGTCTCTTTCCTTTTATCCTAATTTCATACTGTTTACTCATGGGTTCAAAGACCCTGGGTACAGCTCCTGCACATCATGGGACTGGCCTATTAATAGCTGCTGTTTAAAAAGAACAGCAAGTGCATGTTGGATAACTTGCATGCATATATTTGAGTAGGTACTGGACACAAGGATATCTTTTCATGCCATTCTTGAAACACAGGATTAAAATAAATGTGAGTTGAATTTTCCAGGCAATAACATGATTACAGAAGTTAAGGGTTAAGAAAGAACAACTGTTAACACGAAATCGATAATAAATGAGAGTGACAATTTTATAATCCAGTTGCTTCTGGGGCATGCCTACACAAGAGATGTAGTCAAATTGTTCTGGAAAAGGATTTAATGAAAACTGGTACAAACTCCCTGTGTGCAATCTGAGATAGGTTTGGTTTGCACTGTGCCACGAAGTGCGATTCTTGGCCTGTGTAGACAGGCCACAGATTGCTAATTATAAGTGATAAAGCTGCACCAGGTCAGGTTTCTGCCATGTGGTATATAAGCACAAGCTCATATGACATGCACCAAAATCTGTGCTGTGTCCTCTGCCTGCCAAACCAGTCATTTGAATGTAAGAGTCATACTTCAATGATCATTAAGAAAAAGGGAACTGAAAAACCGTGACAAAGAGCAGCAGAAATATGTTGATCTTGGAGTTGAGGCTTGTTGTAGGGCCAGACCTTCCGCTTTGTCAGCGCAGCTCAAGCGGCTTCACATCATGTTGCAGCCAAATGGGAACTTTGTATTTCTCTGGGGTACAACTTTTTAGAAGTAAAGAGGTGCTTTGACTTTCTCCCGCTGCCACTTATGCCTGAAGAGCTGCTCTAGAGCATGGCTCAGCAGAGCAGAGTGCTGGCTCCAGTGCCATTTGCTGGCTGAGAAAGGTTCATCCACATCCCCAGGGTGCCATCAGAAGAGTCGTGAACTTGTGGGTAAGGTGAGGGACTGGATCTGATCACTGTGTGCTTGCCATGGAGAGAACTGGAGATGAACTTTCTCTTTCTCGTACTGGAACACTTGGGATCAAAAACTTCCCTCACACAGTCTGAGACTGTTCAGCAAAGTGCAAGGATGGTTCCTGGCTACACTGTTCATTCAGGCTTTTAATTAGCTACCAGCTATCCTCATGGTGATGACCTGGGGTCTCATGTTATTGAAGTATTTATTCGAGTGTTTGCATTTATGCGAGTGCTTTCTTTATGTATTGGATTTCAGGCAATCATGAACAGTAGTAATGAATTAAATGTCATGCAAAGAAGAAATGTGACCTGTTGCTCAGGATGTACTGCCCTACCAGTCTCTTCCAGCTATGAATTGCCTATAGTCTTGACTGCAGAACCTGGTTTATAAGTTGAATCTACATCAGCTCATGGTCTAAGATTTGGAGGGCCCCAGAGTGAAACAAAAAAGAACTAATGTTTGCCTTTTCAAGCATCCACATGCAGAATTACAGGTGTTTATACAACACACACGCATTAGCTGCAGACACCCATTGCTGCAGGCCTTGCACTGGTCCTGTCGTCTTGGTGCTGCAGAACATCTGTGTGGGTATATGCATTACTTGGCTAATTCCAAAGAACTGGGCTGAGGGCCTGAACCCCAGCCCAGCTGAATGGAGCTATATACTGAAAAATACTGTAGTGAAAACCAAGTCCTTATCAAAACCAGTATACATACAATCTGTTTCTCCCTCTAAACTTGTCCCACACAAGAGCAGATCTCCCCATGATGTAAAGTGGCATAGCTCCACTGAGTGGAGAGAACAACTGTCCCTGAAGGCCTGCACAGAAGGTGCTTGAGGTTTCTTGCAATCCACTGGAGACTTTGTGACATTTGATAGCAGGCATTTGAGCTTCACTGTCCTCTGGAGTGATTTGCAGCACAGGCAACTTATAATTACAAACACTTGATAAATCTTTACAGAAACTGATGAGTTTGGGAAGATGCTTGATGGTTAATTTCACATCTTGCAAGAAAGCTGTATTTATGCTGTTTTAATCTCAGCACAAAAGCATCACACAGTAGTACTGTGGAAGAAGTTCTGAGGGTTCAGACAAGCTTTAAAGCACCTGAAGGATCTTTTGTTTTGTGGAGATCAGGGGGTTCCTTTCCAGTTGAGCTTAAAAGCCTGGGGGGACAAAAAAGGAACCTCTATCAAGCCATTTTTGTGAGTACAAAACCTTCTCTCTACTGCACCTGACACCTTATGCAGCTGGTAAATACCATTCCCTATCAGCTACCTAATCTTTTTTAGAGGTGTTTATTATCCACCTGCACCTGACTACCAAATTTCCACTCTATTTGCCTCTGCTGACATTTCTATAACAAAGAGCCACTAACTGCTCTGCTGTTCCTGGAATAAAAATGAATGCTGTTATATACTAACTCCTTTCTCTGCTGGATGTCTTATTATTGTTAAAGATTTCAAAGTACTGTGATATAAGGGTTTTGGGCATAGGCTTTTCTGTCAGGCATATCTAGCTATCACTTGTGTTGCCACATAATTAGAAACTAGTGAAGACAGGAATGAAGCTGTTAGTCTCTTCTTTCTGATCTTTTTACCTCCAGTCATGGGTGGAGATTTCTGGGTCTGAACATGAGCAAGAGAAAAGAAGAGAAGGTTCTGCTCACAAAGCTCAGCTTCTGAGTAGAGCTTTCTGGACTTCCCCTGTTCTTCCCTTCTGCTCTCCAGAGTCTGGATTTCCTAGGCAGCTGTGTATATACACATGTTGCTGGTTGGTGTGCACCAGTGGGAACTGCATTTGACTGTGGTCTTCACTACTGGTGGGCCTGTGTGAAGTCTTGCACTAATAGACACACAGAGCCTTGCCAAGCTGCATACCTCAGAGTCACATCGTGGAGAAGCATCATGGTCATTCATCATTTGGTGTCTGGTAGCACTGGAATGTGGCTTTTCCTCAGTTCCTTTGCTATCTCCCAGAGACAGAGCTGCCCTGAGAGAGAGCTGTCAGGGGACGTCTTAACCTTGATAGGAAGGTCTTGACCTTGATTTCAGTATCTACAGAAACATGGGCTATTTTTTTGAGTTTATAAGTCTGTTCAACAGGAATATGTTATCTTGCTCACTTGTGATGGAGAGCAAGGCTTTATAATGATGTATCCATGCCTAGTTAGAGCTGATGGTTATTAAAGGTGAGTACAATTTTGCAAAGAGGTTGTTAGAGTGGAATGAATAAGGAAAGAAAATTATACAGCAAACAATAGCAAGGTCCCAGAAATGCCTTGAGCTGTGTAGCTGATATTCTTGAGTACTTTCACATCATCTCTGCATGAGACTGAATTGCTGACATTTGTTTAATTACAGCATATTAATGAAATGGATCAACATTCCTAATTGCTCCTGTGTGTTTGCATTATGTCTTTTGTGCAATATCTTTATTCAATTTGGATGCCTTTTTATTAAAATAGTGAGAAAATTAATTGATTTTGTAACCATTGCAGAGATCACAATGAACTTGTAGCTTATATAGGATTTTGGAGTACTCACCACTCACATTTTTGTAGTAAAAAAAATGGTTGCTGAGCAAAAGCAGTCTTTGTGGGAAGGGAAAAACACAGCGAGATTGTGGTTCACCTAAGAAAATGCCATTTCACTAAGCCTAAGACTTTTCTCACAGTAGCAGGCATTGATGTTTGAAGGTGGTATTACGTATTATTTTCAGAGTGTTTTTCTGCATATCCATAAGTAAGTGAAATATGAACTTTTCCTGAAGCTTTTTAGAACCTGAAATACACTAAAAATTCCCTCTGGTTGCTCTGCACTCCTGAAGCAGGAGTATAGAACCATGGAAATCCTTGCTGTTTTAGGGTTTCTGTTGGAGAATGCCATTTTCCTAAGGGTGTGGACACTGTGCTTTTAGTATAGGAGTTGTAAATGAAGTTATTTCAAGATCATTGCAGTCTCTGATTGCTCTGCAAACCCAGTGCTGTTGGAAACTGCAAGCACACAGGAAAGATGGGGAACAGGGTGTGGAATCTGCTGGTGAGTGAGCATCAAAGTGTGGCTGTGCCATTGTAGGGATCAAAGATCAGAAAAGGCACTGAAAGCTGATCCATAAAATGATTCATGTGAGTTGGGACCTGTCTTGTTCAACATCTCTGTAGGTGACATGGACAGTGGGACTGAGTGTGCCCTCAGAAAGTTTGCAGATGACACCAAGCTGTGTGGCTTGATTGATATGCTGGAGGGAAGGGATGCTATCCAGAGGGACCTTGACACGCTTGTGAGGTGGGCTGATGCCTACCTCATGAAGTTTAACCATGACAAGTGCAAGGTCCTACACCTGGGTGGGAGTAATTCCAGGAACAGCTACAGGTTGGGCAGAGAAGAGATTCAGAGCAGCCCTGTGGGGGAGCACTTGGGGGTGTTGGTTGATGAGAAAATTTACATGAGCTGGCAGTGTGCGCTTGCAGCCCAGAAAGCCAACCGTATCCTGGGCTGCATCAAAAGGAGCATGACCAGCAGATCAAGGGAGGTGATTCTGCCCCTCTACTCTGCTCTTGTGAGACCTCACTTGGAGTATTGTGTGCAGTTCTGGTGTCTTCAACATAAAAAGGACATGGAACTGCTGGAACAAGTCCAAAGGAGGGCCACAAGGATAATTAGGGAACTGGAGCACCTACCGTATGAAGATAGGCTGAGAAAGTTGAGGCTGTTCATCCTGGAGAAAAGAAGGCTGTGTGGAGACCTCATAGCAGCCTTCCAGTATCTGAAGGAGGGCTATAGGGATGCTGGAGAGGGACTCTTCATGAGGGACTGTAGTGAGAGGACAATGGGTAAGGGGTTCAAACTTAAACAGGGGAAGTTTAGATTGGATATGAGGAAGAAATTCTTTACCTTGAGGGTGGTGAGGCACTGGAATGGGTTGCCCAGGGAAGTTGTGAATGCTCCATTGCTGACGGTGCTCAAGGCTGGATTGGACAGAGCCTTGGGTGGCATGGTTTAGTGGGAGGTGTCCGTGCCTATGGCAGGGGGATTGGAACTAGATGATCTTAAGGTCCTTTCCAACCCTAACTATTCTATGATTCTATAACTTCTCAGGTTGATGATGTATGTGAGGTTTGTGTGGTCTGGTGTAATTAATGCACTACGAATAATCAAGGCAGGTTATGGGTGTTGACATTCACAGCAATGCTGTGTGGTACATGCACGTCAACGCTACTGATAGCGTGGAAGATTCAGCCATGATCAATAACTTCCAATTGTGTGGCCCTAATCATTAGTATTTAGTGAGACTCAATAGCCTTTTAAATAATTCCATTTCTTGAAAACACACATCACAGAGCTACAAGATTTGTTCTTCAGGGCCAAATGATTGTTCCAGTAAATTGCCTGTCTAGATTGATAGGTTGTGGATACTGGCATTTTACATACCTGTACCCACCCTTCACATTTCTTACTGGGGGAATGGATTTAATAAATCTAATAAATTTACTGCAGATTTCAACAAATCTGCAGTCAGACTAGAAGGAACAAACCCAAAGCCATTCCAGGCAGACCTCTGAGATACTATAATTTGAAAGTGCAGCTTCAGAACTAGGAAAGGGCAAATAGTTCTCCAGTAAAATCCTGCTTCTCCAGAGAATTGTAAAAGCAGGGTTTGGAAACTGCAGCAGCTAAGAGAGAGGTACTCTTTTCAAACAGCAATAAAGCAGTTGGAGTATCCATGTAACTTTTGTGAAGAAAATCTGTCTTTGAAAGCTGCAGCACTTGTCTTTGAAGGAGTTATTGTTTCTTAGCAGGCTTTAGGGTATTGTTGGAATCCTTCCTTCTGAGGCTCAAGGGATAAAGACAACCATCTGCAATCATCCCTATGAGACCTGGCACAGGGAAACAGAACAATGACAGACGGTGTTTCCTATGTCCAGAACTGCTGTCCTTGTTTCCTGTAATTTCCAACATAATGAGCATCTGAGTGTCAGGTAAGTTTTAAAAAAGAGATGCACTCTTAAAAACAAATAGCCACTGCCAGCAGGGCTGCAAGCTGGGACTACTAAAAGATGATCTGACAAGGATAGTTAACTGCAAATGGGATATGGGTTTCACTCTAATAGTTTATCAACAGGAGCTTTCTGAAAAACTCCTAAGGTTGCTGTCAAATGCTGCTTCCGAAGCAAGGAAGGTAATGCAAGGCTAATACTGTTAACATGAGTGGTTTCTAGTTAATTATCTGTTACCTGAAAAAATCACTGGAAAGAGCAAAGCATTGTTTCAACCTTTATTCAGCTACTATGTTCCTTTGTTATAAATATATTTTCCTCCTCAAATCATCTAGCTCTCATAGTAGGCTCTATTGGATATATTGTTCTTCTGATACATCCAGAAGATACTTCTGCAGTTAAAATGAAAATAAAATTTCAAAACTGTGTATGTGTGCCCAGGTTAGTACTTCCTGAAAGAAGAGAGAACCTGTAATGAAACCAATAATACCTATATTGTTCAAACAATTGTTTTGTCTGCTTTCTATTTCATTTTGAACTCACACTAAAGCAACCTAGTCTTCTAATCCTGGTATCTACTCTTCCGTTGTAATGTTTCCATGCTGCCTATTTAAAGTAAGGAGAAAAGAAGCCCCCTGTTGAGGGCTTTTTTTCTGTGTGCAGTTCATGTAAAATAGCATCCATTCGGCTCATGATCTGCAATGCAGTTCCATTAACAAAGCAGCACTCTACCATTTGTATGTGTTGCTATTCCTAAAGCCCATACATGTCATTGTGTCTCCCATAAAAACAGAAGTTTTGTGGGTGATTTAGTTCAGCTCATTTCCAGTTCTGTTCTATTTCTTTTGTTTGTAGCCCAAATAACTTTTAAGAAAATATTTGATAGAATCATTTTCATTTTTTCCAATGGAGGTAAAACTTGTACTAAAAGTAGAATGTATTTATTTGGTAAAAAAATTTTGTTTTATTAAATGGGAAGTTGATTTCTTTCCCTTTTCCTCTATTTTCCTCCCTCCACCTTTGAGAGCTGATATTCTTTCATGAACACACATGGCATTACATGCCTTTTCTGTATAGAACTACAGGCTCCCTGTTCAGCCAGGGTTTATAAAGCTCTTGATTCAACCTGAAATTGCATATTGCTCCAAAATAAGGACGAGCAATGCCTAGCTCAAAGCTCGCTGAGGCAAGAGTACAGTTTAATAGGTGCCTCAGAATCAACAGTTCTTTGAAAGCCAGGGTCCACTGTTTCCGAATGAGCTTGTTGAGCTTTATGTGACGCTGTGTTGTTGCATCACAAGGACATCCCTAAGGAAGCCCTCCATAATTTGCAGTGTCTAGAAATTGCACATTCAAGGTGAAGCATTCCACACTGGGAGACCTACCCCAGCTAGTCTCCAGCAAGGATACTCTACAGGATTTTTGAGATTATAAATGGTACTGAGTTCTCCATTACAATTCAATGTCTCGACCAGAGATCCCAGGATAAGGCGAACTAGTTTGCTGACCAGTTACTGCCTGAGGTACTGACAGACATGGTCTTGTGGCTTCCACATACTCTGATCAATCTGCCCACAACTCTCTGGCATCTCTTTGATGGCAGGGGCCATCCTTCTTTCGTGTACTTTCTACAGTAACTGGCATGGTAAATTCTTGGGCCATGGAAAAGCAAGAGTCCTATAAATGATAGCAATAAGTTGCCTCACTCAGCCTGCCTGTTTGAGATACTGTGCTGCAAAACCTATCGTTTCTTAGGGGTAAAGAGGAAACTGGAGAAAAACAAAGGGAACAAAAAAAAAAAAAAAAAAACTCCAGGAAGATTTTCCTGCCCCAAAGTGTGGGCTGAGAATCTGCCTGAAATGTGACAATATATGCATGGAAGCATGCAGTGGAAAGACACTCAAATGAGACTCCTTAGTGTGATGAGAGAAGCTTACCAGCCCTCATGCATATCATATACAGTTGTTTTCCTCCAATGAAACTGTAAATCAGTGGCTGTTCTTTCCCCTCCCAGTTAGGCAGACTGATGGGCTTGTGTTTGCTGCTGGCTGGGGAAAGCTGACAGAGACTTTCATTATCCTTCCCATAAGCTGCTGCATTATTCACTCTGGCATGGTAGAGAGAGTGCCCTTTTTAGAAACATCATCACTGGATATTTGCTAAGGCAGGTTGCCAGGTTTAATAACTGATGGGCAGGAGAAAATCCTTAGTCCTTGTCTTCTGACCTCAAGGAACACTGAAACATAGCAGCTAACAATGCACACATGACCGCTTAGAGGTGATCAGTACTGCTTTCCATTCTCTCTCTTTCTCCCTCGTCCTCTTTTTCTAACCTTCCCATTTCTTCTGTTCAGCCTGTTTGTGTATCCCTTCACCTGCCTTTCAGAATATATTTCCTGAGTTTTAGGATATATTCCCATTTCCAGGTACAAAATTAAAATATTGCTGAGTGTCATCATAGGTAATAATGTAATAGTAGATGTGAATGCTCCATCGCTGGCGGTGTTCAAGGCCAGGTTGGACAGAGCCTTGGGTGGCATGGTTTAGTGGGAGGTGTCCCTGCCCATGGCAGGGGGGTTGGAACTAGATGATTTTAAGGTCCTTTCCAACCTTAACTATTCTATGAGTCTATGATCTATGATCCCTTTGTCTGAAATGTGCTTTTAGGTATTACCTTGGTCAGTAATTTAATTGAATTGGATAGTGACAACACACTGGCATTGTTAAGGTTAATGACCTAATGATTTACAAGTCAAGGCACATTTGAATGGATATTAGTGATTGTTCTACTGAACAATGAGAAAAACAATTTGTACATTGATCCACCTGCAGCAAAGCCTCTGTTCTTTCTTCACCAATGACCCTGTCCATAAGTTCAGTGTCGCTCAGAGGATGCTATCTTGGCCCTGCTTTATATTAACTGCATTGCACTGAATTTCAACTGATTTCCTTCAGTATGATCCGCAGCTTTTGCTGCCAGTATGGAACATAGCTGGGTATGGAAAAGGCAAGAGAGAGGAGGAAGATGGGAGGATGTGACCTGTCCAGGGAGGGCAGTGTTTTGTCTTGACTAAGTTGATTGGAGAGTTTCTCCAGTTGGTGGTTGCATCTCTTTGACATGTTTAATGTCTGTTTCAATAGATTTGTATTGTTCTGTTTTCTTTGCCAAAATGCTGTGGGAGGCCATGCTAAATGGAGTAGATGAATTCATGTTTAGTCAAGGCCATTACCCTTATTTAATAACTTTGTAATCTTATACAACACAAAACAAAAGTCTATTTTTCTTTCATTGCTTGGAGTCTGCCTGAAGTACTTTCTGTTAAATCTTTTTCAGTTAAACC
The DNA here is from genome assembly GCA_028858755.1 of Ara ararauna. Lineage (NCBI taxonomy): Eukaryota > Metazoa > Chordata > Aves > Psittaciformes > Psittacidae > Ara > Ara ararauna. The sequence continues at coordinate 16,081,712 of CM054385.1, forward strand.
CCAAATCATATTCTTTTTTTTTTTTTTTTTTTATTTTTTTTTCTTTCTTTGAAGATCCATAATTAATTCATTCATTTTTGCTTAAATCTTCTAAATATTGTGACAAGAGTAACTTTATGAATGGTCAAGATCACCTGAAAAAAGTGCACAAGTCTTCAGCAAGAGCCTTTGAACTCCTGGGTATAAATTGTCTGGATTTCTGGTTAAAGATAGTTATTGTAAGAGATGGTGTTTAACCTTACCAATTAATCCTCATCAATTAGTTATTACTGAAAATACAGCATTTAATCAGCATTGATCTGTTGTAAGGCTCCATCACTGGCATTAGCTGAAGCATGGAAGTGTTTATTGAACACAGTTGTCTTTCTTACAGTATTATTGACAATGTTATCATTTCCATAGTGGTGATGGAACAGTAGCTTTGGGTGGATACTCTCTGCTACAACACAGTTTATAAACTTCATTTTATTGTTCTTAGCTTTACTGACCATTGATTTCTTCAGTTGTCCTTTTGCTTTTCTTATTAATTTCCTGTCATTCCTGGCTTCTAGTGTATTGCTGCTGACTTTCTCTCTTTACATTTGATATTTGTTGTTATTTTCCCCTTTTTGTAACTACTTTCACTCCCCCATCATGCCATAATGAAATTGTTTGTGCAAGGTTTTATTGCAATTACCAGCCACCTATTCTTCACTATGCTGCATGTGATATACTCAAATAAGATTACACGATTTCTGACCTTCAGCACTGTATTCAACATAGCATTGTGCTTAGGCCTCTGGTGGATCTTAGCAATATTTTTTAATAAATAAATACCTCTATTTTTATAATCAAAAGTGAAAATCAAAAAGTAAGAAGAAAATGACATTTTGAAATTATTTTGTGCTATAAAATGACCTAAGTATGAACTAAATGGAAATAACTGTGTTCTTTCACTTTAAAGAAGACTGTAGAACTGTAATTATCCAATACAGTGATAGTGGTGGTATGTTAGTGAGTTTTTTGACAAGTATACAGATTAGTTATTCCTCTCAGTATGCCAACAGCCTGCGGTTCAGGAAGATACCAGAGTTGTAAAGGTTGGATGTGGGTTAGCTCCCTGGTTTGCTGAACTGCCTTCTGTAATTTCAGAGAGATCACAGAGACCCTTAGAGGTACCCAAAGGAGTGGGAAGAAGACAACAGTGGAAAATACATTCTCTCCCTTGTCAAACTGATAATTTTGGGTTTATTCCTCAATGAAATAAAGAAGCAAATGTTGGAAATAATAATCTGTAGATATTAAGAGAATAACAGAGTGATAATAAGGACTTTTGCCTTTTAAAGTTCCAGTCATAACGGGGAGTTGAATGAAGAGTTTGAAAAAAATTAAGACTTTGAAACTGAATTTACAAATTAGAAAAAGAAGATGAACAATACAAAAATAAGCTTAAGAAAAGAGAAAAGCTGTGCAAAGAACAGCTATAAAGATATATTAACCTGTGTGTCAAGTGTTTGGCCTACTGTGTAGTAAGAGGATCGGCTATACGTAAAAATACTACAGATTTTCTTATCTTCTGTAGCACAGGCTTTTGTAGAAATATTCAGTTAAGCCACCTATAACTTCCTTGATTATATTTTAGACTTCAATGCTGCTAGGCTTGACATCTGACAAACCTGAGCCTTTAAATGTGCTGTGACTAATTAAATGTATCTTTTCCTGTCAGTCTCATCAGTGGAGGGGTACTAATGATAATAACACTGAATGGGACCAAACCACGATTGTGCTTGAAAATATCTGAGACCCCAGTCCTTCTACCTTGATGGGTAGTTATTTGTGATCTCCTGTCTTCAGTGGTTTTCATGTGACACTTCTACAGTCATTAATTTTCAGTCTTGTTTTTCCGATTAAACAGTGTTACTGAAAAACATGGGCTAAAAGCATTATCCAGAGGTGCAAGCAATTAGCTGCACATATGTTCATTGTTATAATTAATTGCCTAAACCATTATAAAAGGATGTGTTTCTATGTGGATGTTAGACTGAAGGTGATTAGCGCAACGGAAAGTCTGGTTTCCAAATTAAAATAAAACAATTGGGAAAAAGAATTAAAAATGCTATAAACTTGAATGATAAAAGGTATATAATTTCATAAACAAATTCATAACTGATGGGCATTTAGAAACTTTCAGGAACACTATTAGGGATAAGTGTACAGATGCTTTACAATTTGAAGTCTTTGTATTAGTTATCAGATCACTATCACAGGGATCACAATCGCAGGGAAATGAAAACTGGGCCAAGCAACAGCAGATGATAATTTATTTCCAGCCAGGATGTTTACATTTCCAAATTTCAGGATATTTTAGTGTAGGATTTGTCATAGCTTAGCAAGCTAACTCGAAATTCAGCTTGCTCCCAGGTCCAGATTGTGACCAATCCTGATGTTTTGCTGTGGTCCATCCTGGGGAGACAAAGAAAGTCATCCCTTTGCTTCCTCTGAATTTTTCCCTAAAATTTTTTCCAGTATGGACTATCTTGTGAGGATTTGATGCAAAGACATAAGTGACATCATGTTTTTGCTCAAACTGTATTCATATTCCATTTAGGTTCAGTAACTGTGTTGCTTTGTTCCTCCTTGTAGTGCTGGTGTCAAAAGCAATCCTGGGGATTGCTTTTAGCAGGTGGGATGCATCAGATATAGGGCATTTGGATCTACATTTTTTTAAGGACTTTTCATGAGTTGTCAGGAAGGACAAGGAAGTGGCAAGGTCTCAACACAGTCTGAACAGGCTGGAAATGCCTCAATAGGTAAAGTAGAATATTTATGAAGACGGCAGCTGTTGGCAATCACATCAAAGCAGTGCAATGCTTACGAAAGCCAGGGATGGAGGGCAAGTCCCCAGGTCTGGTCAGCAGAAACTTCAGGGAGGGTGACTGCAAGGGAGATAGTGTTTGAATAAGGAGAGGAAGGAGCCAGAGGAGGAAGATAAGGTCAAATCTAGGAAGCAGTCCCTGAAGGAGAAAGCAGAAAGGTTAGAGAGCAACGTTACCGCTGACTCTGCTTAGCAGGAAATGTGTTGCCCATGGGATAAGTGAGGCAGAGGTGCTGTAGGAAGGGTGTGATGCAGGGAAGGAAATGGTGTTGACATCTTTTTCCCTTTCTTTTGAAGGAAATTGGTCAGTGAAAGCAGGTGAGCTGCATGCCCTGTATGAGCTGGAGTTTTACTGCTGGTGGTCTGTTGAGCAAAGAAATGTTGCTGCTAACACAGTGGCATGCACTGGTAGGAAATAGGTTATAGAATGATGCAGAGGCAGCTGTAGCAGGTTTTGTGGACTCAGAAATACCCAGTGACCAGATATTGCCCCTGAATATCCAGTAGTACAAGAGCAAGTCTGGATTTTGCCGAGGTATCTTAGAATCTGAGTGCAATGGGTGGGTTGCTATATTTGGAGTGTGGCAAGTTCTCCCTTCACACAAGCCAGCTTGGTTCTTCCCGCTTCATAATTTTCTCTCTTTGTTCCAATAATCAGTTCACTGTCTCCATTGCTGCTTTCCCTGGCCTGTTGACAAGCAGGAGATCTGCAATAGGTTGATTCTGAATTATCGAGTTTGACAAATGTTTTCATTTGAGAAGGCAAGCTGCCTGCGCTTGGTTTAACACGAACACGTTAGAGTGACAATGCTGGATTTTACTTTAGTTATCAACACTTTCAGCCTACATTGGTCTAAGTAATTGTCCTGTTTTCACTCTGACAGCTTAAAATAATGTATTCTAGGATGAGAGTGCTTCTACAGAAATGAAGAAGCCCAAAAGGGTTATCAGCTGTTACTAACTGTGACAAGCAGTGTGAGCTAGATGTATGGATAAATTGATTCAGAGCAGCCCTGTGGAGGAGGACTTGGGGGTGTTGGTCGATGAGAAAATTTACATGAGCTGGCAGTGTGCGCTTGCAGCCCAGAAAGCCAACCGTATCCTGGGCTGCATCAAAAGGAGTGTGACCAGCAGGTCGTGGGAGGTGATTCTGCCCCTCTACTCTGCTCTTGTGAGACCTCACTTGGAGTATTGTGTGCAGTTCAGGTGTCCTCAACATAAAAAGGACATGGAACTGTTGGAACAAGTCCAGAGGAGGGCCACGAGGATGATCAGGGGACTGGAGCACCTCCCGTATGAAGATAGGATGAGGAAGTTGAGGCTGTTCATCCTGGAGAAAAGAAGGCTGGGTGGAGACCTCATAGCAGCCTTCCAGTATCTGAAGGAGGGCTATAGGGATGCTGGAGAGGGACTCTTCATGAGGGACTGTAGTGAGAGGACAATGGGTAAGGGGTTCAAACTTAAACAGGGGAAGTTTAGATTGGATATGAGGAAGAAATTCTTTACCTTGAGGGTGGTGAGGCACTGGAATGGGTTGCCCAGGGAAGTTGTGAATGCTCCATTGCTGACGGTGCTCAAGGCTGGATTGGACAGAGCCTTGGGTGGCATGGTTTAGTGGGAGGTGTCCCTGCCCCTAGCAGGGGGTTGGAACTAGGTGATCTTAAGGTCCTTTCCAACCCTAGCTATTCTATGAGTCTATGATCCTATGATTCTGATTCTTCAACAGCAGCTGCTTCTCAAGAATAGACTATTGATGGGAATAGCTAAAGATCTCAGCTGGCCATAATTTAACTGATAGCACATTACTACAGTAGTAGTCACCTGCTTATAATAATGACTAGCAGTTTTACCCCACTGCCCTGCAAATTCCCTTCCCTCCTGTTACTGTAGAATTTCAGCCTGCAATTCCTCTGCACAGAATCCCTGAATCATCTGTGCGATGTAATGGGAATGACTGCGGGTCTCTGCACACAAGGGGCTTCTTGACCCACAAAAAGTTAAGAATTACCTTATTTCAAAGTAAATGCCAAGACGGGCTCTTCCATGTGAAGTCTGCAACTGACAAAAGAAATCCTCTGTTGTGAGGATAACTGATCTCTTGGTAGCACAGGCTTCTCTGTGTGTGTCTGTGGAAGGAAATGGACTTGGACTTTAAAGCATCATCAGTTAAAAATATCCCTCAAAACATTTTTAATTCAAAAGCTTGCTATTTATGAAGATTTTGATCAGAAGCATTTGCTTTCTTCCAAAAATCTCAGTTTCATATCGGAATATGAAAAGTATGTGCTCAAAACCCATTCCGTACACTTTCTTGCTTTGACATTTGGAAGTAAAGTTGAAAGTTGCTGACTAAAATTTCAGTTATTGCCCTCTAACTTTTGACAGCATTTTCCATGGACCCTGCTATGCCCGTACTATTTTCTACACAGCCCATTCTTTGAAATTCAGTCTCTTCTGTTTTTTCCTCACAAACGTATATGAGTCTATGTCTGATCTTTGGCAAAATAAACATAAAGCCTATTCCCAGCTTAATCTTCCTAGCATCCAAATTTCTTGCTAAGTCCCTACTGCTGCTGCATTTAATCTATTGTGAATTATCAGAGTTCAGCTCCTAGTATAAAGTGTGTCTGACTTCTGGCTGTGCAGTTTTCTTTGTTATTGTTTTCATGTTTTTATTCATGGGCATTTTATTGTCCAAACATTCTTGGTGACTGGATCAGAATCGCTCATCTTCTGGTTACGGGCAATTGAAAAGTCTGAATAGCTTATTGCTTTGACATTAAAAAAAGGGAAAAAGTTTCTTTTTTAATCCTTATTATTTTCCTCATTATGAATTTCTCTTCTTCCTAGAAAATCCTGGAGCTGTAAAGCATTTTCAGAAATGGGTTGAAAGTTTGTGTTCATGCATTGTCCTTTCTCTAACCTCTGCTTGAACTGCTGTTTTTTAACTTTTAACAAGTACAGTAAATGACAAATGATCTCCCTCGAGGTTTATTCATTCCTATTGTCATATACCGCCATTTAACTTGATTGATTCCACACACTCTCCAGCGCCTGGAAATGGTCTCCAACTGATTCCTCAAGGAAAAGAGCCACCCCATAGGATTTTCTTTGGGCCACAGTTCTCAAAGCACAGTTCATGCACCAGGGCTTCAGGCAAAAGTCATCTAGGCAGTTGCCTAAGGTGGGGACCTGCCCTGAAAGTAAAATACAAACCAAGTGGTGGCTGTGTCCATGCATCTTTATGCTCAGTCCGTTTCTGTGCCTGCCCCTGCCTCCTCTCTGCTTGGTGAGTGCAGATCTCGCCCCTTGCAGCTCCTTTCTCAGACGCCTCCCTACTCCATCTGCTCTGCAGCAGAGCCATCCATTTGAGGATCATTTCTAGTGATGCAACTATGGTAACACAAAGAGTTAGGAATAGTGGAGCAGGAACTGGATTTTCCATGGGAAGGTGTAGAGTGGAGCTATTCATATGGCAGTTTTCCACCAAAACCAGTCTTCATCAGGCTCCCAGATCCATGACATCTTCAGCATTCCTGCAGATCTGCCCTTCTTGCTGTTCTCAAGAAGCAGAACAGGTCCCACTGCAGCTCTTGTCTGTCCCCAGAGAGCTAGAACTGCCTCTGCTTAGGACAGTGGTAAAATTGCCCAAAGGAGGCATAAAAAGGGTTGACTTAGGAACTCTTTTGTAGTTGTAATGTCCTGGACCATAATGGCAGAATGCTTTATGGACACTGCTTATATGGGTTGTATGGCTGTAGGAAAAGAATGGTGATTTTTAAAGGCAGGTAAGCCTTGGGCATCCATCTATTTATGGACTGATGAGCTGGCTTGTAAAGCACTTACATCTTCAATGGGATACAATAAGCAAATGTGAGGTTTCTATTTAGGGTTATATTGTTCAATACATCCTCTATGACTGCTTGTTCTGCCACTCCTCAGCCCCATTGCTTGCAGTATTTCTGCAGTCACCCTGAGTGCTCTCAGGGGAGGATGTAGAGGGAGCTGCTGGAAGAGGAATGTTTGCTTTGGAACAATATTCATTTCCAAAATAAGTTTCCTTCCCAGATAATTATTTTCTTTGAGATGGATTTTTTCTCTCCACTGTAGTTTTCCTGCTTGGAGTCATTTTCAATGAAAGAGAGAGACAGAATTTTCAGGTCTAAGAATATTGCCTTGGAAATAGAGTCATTTGCGGTTAGACCTGAGGTGATTATTTTGACTCTTCAATCCCTCATTCTGGAGGTATATCTCTCTTTCACAGAGATGGAGCTGCTGTGGCCTATTATGCCACTGCCATGAGTCCACTACCCACCTCTGTAGGGAAGTCTTTAGCTTTTGAGACCCATCCAACCTAGCCTTTGAAGCCTGGATTTGAAGTGAACATCCTAGCATGAGGTTAATCTCTGTCTCCAGATAGCTTTCAGCCCTTACTGTCTTTGTAGTAGTCACAATTTCCTTGGTGAGTGCAGGACACCTGCCATCAGCAATACCACAACCATCTCGCTGCCTTTCCAAGCATAAATCCTTCTGGTTTGGCACTAAGAGGGAAAGAACTTAAAAAAGAGAGATAGGAAACCAGAAAACGGGTTTCTAAAAGGTCTTTCATCAGATACTGAAGCTGCAGTGAGGTCTTCTTAATGTGAGCTGGAAAGCACTTCATTACACATCGTTATCTCTGAATGCAGGGATTGATGTGGAGACTGGTGGTGAAAATTGTCCAAGAAGGGAATATCCCTCACCATATCTCACTCACAATTCCTGATAGGCAACAAACTCCTGGATAATCCAGGGACATGGGGGATGTATAAGAATGTTGGGATGTTTGAGAAGCTTCAGAAAGCTGCGCAAATGAACAGTGCCCTTCCACGCCTTCCTAACAGTATGTGATATAAAATACAGATATATAATTTCATAATGTATAGAACTGTATTGAATTACTGTAAACTGTGTCCATTGTTTCAATGCTTATCCTTTAAAAGAAGTTTAGAGAGCAATTTGTGCCTTAAAAAACCTCACCTTGTTACTAGGCTCTATCTGATTTCACAGCAGAGAATAGAAAAAGTCAGCAAAGTTTGCATTGGAAATGAGATTCAGCTTTAACAACTGTGAGTGTCATTAATAATTGAAACATCTTAAAGGGAGAAGTGACAAATTTGCCACCAGTGGAGTGTTTAAATCAATGGGAGATGTCTTCTAAAGGCGAATTCCAGTCATTGCTCTTTTAGAGAGCAAATCAGAAGACCTATCCCCCCACCCCTCCCAAATATGAAGTATCTTTCATCCTTGATCCTCTCTCAGGTCTATAAAAATCTACTTCTGCAGGACTCTGAAAACCTTTTGTAAAACCAAATACTGCAAAATATTATAGTTCTGAACTAAACCCAAAGATTTCAGTTTCAAAAGCATTTTCTTGAGCTCTCTGCATCTTCCCTATTTATGTATATTTTCTCCTTACATGAAATTCTTTTTATAACTTAGTCTTTCATATTGCTCTTTTGTACCCTTTCTACACTGTAATAATTTCTTCATCATAATTCTCTAGTTCCTATGTGATGTTCCACTACTTGTGTTTTTCTTTGCTTTATCTGTTAGTATCGTTTTAACTCTTCACTTTCTGTGCTTACTAGTATTTTTCAATAAATATATACAAAAAAGAGAATAAACTGCATGTTCTTACATGACAGGATTTATTAAATACTGAATGAATTGCAAGTGCATTTAGAGCTGCAAAGAACAACTGAGCTCATATGCACAGCCTAACTTAGTTTAACTTGGTAACTTCTTCCCGAAAAAAACCCTTTCCCCTCTGCTGCATCAGAATTAGAGAGGGAATTACTTGGGTCAGTTTATACGAGGTTAATGGCAGCACACTAGTAGCAAGACTTTGATTTTGCATTTCAGAATTCACTCTGTAAATGCATTCAGAAAATATGATGATGATATAGGAAGTTTATTGGTTGGAAAAAGCCAATGAGGTTGTAGATTTTCAGCTGCATGACTTGATCTGCAAGTTGCAGCTGGGCTAAACCCCATATTCCTTGAGGAGGTTTCTGAGAATTTTCTGATCGTAGGAGGGTTTGCAGTGGAAAGCAGCCTTCCTTGCTGGCCCTCAGTAGCTACAAAGGGCCTGTAGCTGTGGGATACTTGCTGCAGTTCTCAGCATGGCTGGGATCACTATTTCTCTACAGGTGACCACAGACTTTCATTTTGTCTCTTACTGATCACACTGATGGTTAGCAGCTACCCAACTGTCTTGTCAGCCATAGTGTATGTTAAGTAGCCTACTTGGATCTAGGCATATTCCTTCCCTAATTGTCTCCCCAGAACAGTCTCATTTCTTTCTACACCAGTTGGGAGCAAGGGGCAGGGCACGAAGGAATCACTGTTTCTGCTAGACTTGCTCTCAGCTCTGTGCTCCCATCCTTCCTTGTTTAGAAGAGGTTGCCACCATGGTGCCCCACAGTTTTAGCCCTTTCCTAAACACTCTTGCTGAGGACTTGCAACAGCATGTTCAATTTGCACAGGCCAGGTGGAGCTCTAATGCAGAATCAAACCTGCTTGAACTGCAGTCACGGAAGCCTGCAAAGGAATAACATACAAAAAGTGGGAGTTACTGAAGATATAGTTCAATTCCTAAGTGAGAAATCAAATGACAGCATCAGATATTAGCCTGTGCATCTCTGAAAGTCTGCTCAACATATCTTTCTTTTGGTAGATTTGCCAGCTCAGAAAACTCACCTGAAATGCCAGTTGCAGTTGTGACAGGCAATCTCCCTGTCCTCAAGAGCAGCCCCCAAACCACTGCTGTATCAGCTTCACACTAATTGCTTTACTGATGCTTGCTTATGCTAATAAATACGAAATATTGCAGAGCATTCTTGTAGCACTTGGAAGATTGGTTTGAAAACTGTGCTTTGGAAACTGAGTGCAGCACCTACTTGCCTTGCCTGCACAGAGAACTAGTACTTAAGTGAGATCAGGAGGTATATGGGGCTTCCCATGTCTTACCAAGGTATAGGAGGCAGTAGTAGGAGAATTGTATAAACCCGTAAACATACTGTGGGACTTAGTGACATTGAACTCTATCGGAAACCCATAAAAAGGAATGCAGGGGACTTCAAGAAAGTAGAGTCAGGGTCCTCCCAATGGGCTCTGCCCTGACCAGCATCTCTGTGGCCAGTATGGCAATAAGGAAGCAAAGGGCCTCTGATACTGAGGGCCACTTTGTCAGCTAATTATCAGCTTCTTATTTAGCAGCTGTTTGGGGATCTCACCCAGCTCATTTGTGGCCAGTGTTTTATTGCGACACATTCACAATAAAAGACACAGCTCAGCTCCTGCAGGGTCAGGTAGCTCTTGTCAGGGAACTAGCCATTTCATTTAGCTGCCTGAAAGGGGACCTGAGCTCTTCTAACAGTATGGGTTATCCCTATTCAAACAGCATCTCTTTGAATTCATAGTCCTTTTTTCACTTTCCCAATGCAAGACTTCCTTTTTCTTGGAGCCTTTTTTCCTAGTTTGCTTTTCCAGGGTTTGCTTTTTATATGTGGGAGAGTTGCCTAGCGGAGGCTGGTTTATAACTGGCTGTGGTCTTTGTCTCTTCAGCTGCATCCTTACTATTACAGGGGGCTAAAGTAAACTTTGAGCAGTTGCTTTTGCTTGGGGAACAGAGAGTACCATGTTACTTTTCTTAGCAGCAAGCACACTTCAGTTTTCCTCTCTAATTCCACTGTCTTCTTGCAGCTCTCCTCTGTGTACAGAGACTGCCTGTTCCGTAGTGTAGTAGGTGACCTTGGACCTGTGTGTCTGCTCCCAGTAATGTGCCTTCGCTTTGCTTGCTTAATGGGAATTACCTTGGAATAACTGGGCTGACAGTTGCTTGGCAGTGAAAGTGCCTGTTGCTGCAGACTTCTTTTGTAAACTCTGACAGCTTCAAAGCTGCAGTGCTCACCCCAGTGCAGCCAAGTGATTCAACTATTAATGAATTACTTCCTGTAAGCAAAATATGTGAATGCCCTGTGCATTGCATTGGTCTAGCCAGATAAATTAGCTGCAGAAGTATGCACTGGCCTTGTCCATCTCTCTAGGTGTGCTCTTCCCATGTATTCATTCCCATGCAGAGAGACTTCTGGAACTGCTGGATGCTAGTTCAGGCCATATATCCCAGAGAGCTGCTTCTGACTCAGCTTCTGACTCAGCATCTAAGCAGCTCTGACCACTTCTGAACAATCTAATCAATGTATGATGAGCCTGTATGGAAAATGTTTCGCATTTAATTGATGAGCAGGTTCTGGCAGTCGCACTTGGCTCTAATTGTAATTTCTTTTCTAAGTTAATTTTCATTGTTTATAAAATGATTTTAAATTTCAAATTCCTGGAAATGCTTGTTTGCAGAAATTTGCTTCCAATATATGTTATTGCAACTGCATTTTTGTATCTTTTGGTCAGCTACAGAAACAGGTAAGCATTGCTGAAAGTGAGGACTTGGACACTTAGCAGGACAGCATGGAGAGATGGCTCAGGACAATGGAGGGCCTCGCTGTATAGTCACAGCTAATGTCCCAGAAGGAGTCAAATAAGGTGTCCTTCCCTACTGTGTTTAAATACAACTTGCAATATTTCCCCACAATTTTTAGGCATTATTAGCACTTGCTGTATGAAGTATTAAACATGCACTCTCCATTTATCCACATTAATGATTCAGTGCAAACTCCTGCCTTCCCATTAATATCCACTGAAACAAGGAGCCACAAAAGCAAAAAATGTAATCAGTTCTAACTAAGGTTAAGTCTGATGGCTTTGTAATGGGGGTGCTTGAAGGTAGTTGACATACTTTTAGGTCCTTAGGACCTTAGTACAAAAAGTGTAAGAAAAATAAAATAGGAAAGCAAGACCTGGGATGGGGAGTATCTGGGACTAGCAGATGTCTAGATGGGCACAGTTAAACTAACTGATAAGTAGAAGGACAGGATGATTGCTATGTTAATGAACCCATTAAGTTGGTGTAAACGTCTACTGGGGAGTATTGGGACAAGCAGATATCCAGGGTGGGAGCAGTTAAACTACCTGACAAGTAGAAGGACAGGATGATTGCTGTGTCTGTTATGTTAATTAAGCTGGTGCTTCAAAGACTGCCAGCAGTGATGAAGATTGTTGGAAGAAGTAAATGACTCTCGAAGACCACCATCACATTTTGTATGTATTCGGGAAACTTTCTGGAAAATGATGTAATTCATGTGTTGCCTCATGAACAGGTATGTATGCACAAGTGACTATATAAGGATGGCCTCTGGCAATAGGGAGAGGCACGTTAGGAGGAGCTATCCTTCATGTCTCCCGGCTCTGCAATAAAGAATATCTGCTTGTCAACTTGAAAACTTTGTTGGTGAGTTTGTGCCTGGAGTTCTCTCCGAATCACCACTAAACTCTTTCAGTGATAAAACCTGATTTAGTCTCCAAATTACCTTAGCACAAAATTTGGAGCAGCACTGCCTAGTAGGTTAGGGCTACGCGAGCTGTTGTGATAGCCAAATAACAGTGGCAGCCTCTTTTTCTGAGACTATGTAGAAAAAGGAATCCATCCAGCACATAAAAAGAGACACAAATAAACTGCTAAATGGTATAATTCAGTGATCCCATACATCTTAGAAATAAATGCCTCAAAAATCAATAAAAATTGAAATTGAAAAGGGAAGGATTGTAAGTGCCTAGATGCAGGTATGTCAAAGAAGTTTCAGGTGAAGGTGCCAGTTGGCTGAGTGCCAGGCACTGGGAATGGGAAGGGAGATTTGCTTTGGATGAGAGGAAGCATGCTGCTAGGGCATAGTACAGCAATGAAAAGGTGATGCCATCCTCACTGGTAGGGGTGATGGGGAGAACAAGAGGGGAAGTAAAGTTCCCTAGGATTTGAGGTTCTGCCACATCACTGGTTTTGTATCTTGACAGCTTTATTGCATGTAGGAGCAGAGCAGACTGCTCAATACCTGGGTTTTGCTTGATTGGAAGAGTGAGGTGTTGGGTTTGGGCATCAATGACTACAAAACCTGATGTTGCTGTACGTGGGCTCTGTTTGTAGTGTTGTGGATCCCTACCCTCCAGGGTTGGACACTCCCTCGTTGTGCCTGCTCTGGAGATGGTGTGGGGTGCTTGGGCTTGGTATGTGCTCTAGAAGGAGTAGATTGTGCTGGAAGTCACTGCTCTGTGGGTTTGTTGTGAAAGAGCCTGACTTTCCTCCCTTGCACAATGCACTGATGCATCTCCCCAAAGACAGGTTTAAAGCTAATAGAATGTGGATTTTGATGACATGATTGTTCTTCCATGGACTTTCTTGTGGGCTGGTGGTGCTGAATAATGGATGCTCAGGACCCATCAGGCTTTAATTTTTGTTCTAGTTTTGCATTTCTTAAAAACATGCCATTAAAATCCCAGTCTTCCTGTAACCATGGAACGGAAACAGATTCTGTAATTAGGTAATCAGTTATAACTGTGAAGTTTTGTTACCTATGCTGCTTTGTTACCACTGTATAGTCCCTTCCCAAGAGGTCAATAGGGTCTCAGGAAAATGTTTAAAGTAAACAATCAAAGAATAGGTATTCTTTCAAGATAAATGATTGTTATTAACTTGACATGAAAGTGAGAAAAAAATCCCAATGTAGGTGAAGGGTAATTCCAGCAGGGGGAGATCGCGACTTCTGACTCAATAGCCCCCTACTCAAATTACACCCCAGACTCAATTTAGAACAATAGAAGAAGTTTGTGAGCATGTACAGAAATTAGCATATGGTGTGTGTTTGTTGTGACCAATCAAAACTAGAATATAGAATGGAATGTATGAATATGTAAGAATCTTATGGATAAATATCTGAACGTTTTGAAACCTGGTTATGCACACTTGGAGGAGAGATCCCCCATGCATCCAGTGCTGTAATAAAGAATGCCTCCCTTTTAACACTCCATTGGTGTTACGAGGTTTTTCTTGACTGAGGTTTGTTGGTAACATTCCCACAGCTCATGAGCAGACACAAGCTGCACTGCTTGCTAGCTCAGATCTCTTTTCTACCATGCATGCTGTCCTTCTTGCTCCCTTTGGAGTCTGCTGACAGCAGACCAAGCATGCTTTGTCCCTCTTGGTTTATAGCAGCCTGATGTCTCCAAAGGTTTGTGAGAACAGCAGGGCCATTGCCTCTCTCTGGTAGCAGTTCCTGAATGTATCTTGTTTGAGCTGCATGTATTTTAAAACAAACATGGAGGGGAAAAAAGAAGAAGAAAAAAGAGATAAAAAGACAGAAATATGTAGAAAAAAAGGCAAGGTAGACACCTGGCAAGGTAGACACCTGGCAAGAGCCAAATAATCCAAAGAACAACTTGGACAGGCTGAGCCCAGTGATCCTGTTGAATTGAGTCTGCTGTTTCCCAAATGGTATAATTAAAAATAGTTTGCTGCAGTTTTAGGCAAGAATTATTAAATGAATATTTATCAGTCATTAAATTCCGTGAAGCTGCTTCTGCATTCTGGGCTGAATGAGGAAATTTGGCTGCAGCCTATTCAGCATGTTAATATCTCTGTGTGAGAGGGTTTCTCCCCTGCCAGGGGCAAGTGATGCTCTCAGCCCTGGTAATGGTGGCAGTTGTTTGGATGCCCTTTGGGGCTGGCCCCTGGCAGTTTTCAGAATTCCTACAAGCAATGAATTACTGTATGGATGAAAGAGCAGCTCAGCCTCCACTCTAAGTTCCTCCCTACCTGCACTGAAACCTGCTTTCCTCCTTCCTTTTCCATATGCCCCAGGCCCATGTTTATCTTGCCTTGCTCCTGGTGCATTCAGCATTCAGTCTTCATTCTCATGGCAGGAAAAACACTTTGCCCAGCTCCTGAGTCATGTAGAAGCTGAAATATTGAGGTGGAAATTGCAGATGTCTTAATGGTGGGTGTAGTTTTACGGCCAAGACAGGAAAGACATTGTTCATGCAGGAACGGCTGTTAATGGTTGTTTGGAGAATAATCACTTTAGAAGAAGAACATCTCTCTGGTTTGACCTATTTCCTGTTTATTTGTACCATCTCGCACCACCTTTGCTCCCTCCAGATGTAGGAGGCAGCAGGTCGCTTCTTGGGAGTACTGGCTGTGGCCCAACACACACCCATATCCTCATGGGGAGCAGCTGCCCACCCAAAGCTCTCTGAACTCTCCCCCTGCAATTGCTGGTGCTTTCTTGGCCCTGGAGAAACATGAGAAGCCTGAGCTATTTAGAAGACAGTATTGATCGTCCAGTGCCAACTCAACCAAATTCATCCCCTTCCCAGGGCAGCTGCAGTCCTCTAATTCTTCTTTTTGTGAATGACTTCTCCTTTTCCCATACATAACAGCAAATATGGGGAGAAAGGAAACTCTGAATAGATTCATCCAACCTTCTTCCCTCTGCAGGCTCTGGCAATTGTGGATAATTTCTGGTGTGCGTATATAGTGAAATCCTGGATCAGGTGCCTGGCCCTGTGCTTGGATTATGTGCCAGCAACAATCTTCATTGAAAGTAAGAAGGAAGAAATATTTTTTTTGTGTATGAGTGTGGTTTTTATCTTTCTTTTACTTGTGAAGATGATTTATGGCAGGGGATCTGGGAATATTTGTCAGAGGGTATTCAGAAAGCTGCTTCTTCCTGCTTAAGATTGGAAAGATGAGTCCATGTGAAATGTGATCCCAGGGCTGTTGCTGCTCAGTGCTTGCAGAGCTGATGTGGGAGGCACTGGGAGCCTTTCTGGCTGCAGAGCCACACTCTGCCTGAAACACAGATCCTGTTTCTAAGTGCTTTATCCTCTGTGTGACGCATCCTTGTGCTCATCAAACCTGGCGTGCCTGGTAAGCGAGGTGGCTCAGTGTTTGCTGCTCTTACGGAGTACAAGAAAAGAAATACAAGAAGGTCCCTGATGTTCCACTGCTGACTTTGATGCCACAGAAAAGGCTTTTGGGTAGAAAGCAAATTCCAGTGAGATGTGCCTATCTAGTAGAAGCTGTGGAAGAGCTTTCCAGATACACAGGACCCTTGCAATATTTGTGACATTGCCTGGGTTGTGACTGAAATCACTCCTTAGACAATTGGTTTCAGAGCTCACCCACAGCAATTCAGATTGTTGACTATCTCAAAAGGTGGTGTGTTGGTGTATTTATATTCTTGTTGTTTAATAATAGCTGGGAGAATGAATAAGGCTCAAAACTTTTTGGCATATATTAAAAATGTATGTGTGTGTGTGAATTTTTATCTTAGAATGGTAAGCTTTCACTAGCCTGGTATTCCTGAAGAGGGTGTTTTCAGAAACAACCATTAACCTTGTAGTAGTTCTGCAGGTTATAAAAGGTAGGGCGCTTATAATGGTCTTTTTACACCAAGTAAGTCTCGTATATATGTTTCACTGAGATTCTTTTTTTTTCCTTATCAGTCCTTCTTTTTAATGATACATAGAGAGAATAAACCAGAAGGAAAAAAATCAACACATTCTCTTGGTCTCAGGCCTAAAAACAAATTAATCATTCACCCTAAAAGTCACACTGATATTATCTAGTGGGTTTGAAATCAGCTTGGACTTGAGAAGCTGTAGAAAACCTGCCAAGTGACTAAACCAGATACTGATGGCGATATAAGAAATTGGAATCATCTATTAAGCAGACACAGATTTCAATTTCCTAAAAGTTACTGATTAGAATAGTGCACTTCCCCCTGTGCCCATGTGTTGTGGAGGAACAGCCACACGCAAAGCCTGGTTAGCTGAAAACATCACAGTCAGTAAAGGCACTGTGTTTTCCCATTTACTCCTGTTTTTTAAGGGTTTATTTTGTTGCAGCAGCAGAAGCCATTGGTTCAATATCAATTCACCTTCTGGGTGGGGAGAAGTATACAGAATACAGGTTTTGATGTGGGATGAAGTTTGTAACAACAGAGTTCACTGAAATTTTGACCAAGTGCTGTTTGGTACAACATGGGGCACTGGAAAATCATGTGTTCAGTAAACAGGTAAAGCAGAGACCAGTTTCGATACTATGCTTTCTAGCCAGGAACAAGGAAAGGGTTATTTTCCAGTTAATCCTTTCTCTTGTGAAGTCACTGAGCACCAGCATTTCTCACTTAGTGGCTGAATTGGAGCTCAGCCTCTGACACATAAGTGTCATTCATCAGAGGGGGTGCTTCAAGCCAAGGGAGGAATGTCATATCCATGGATTTTGTGTAGATGACATGGAACCATTACCTGCCTTGAGTATCACTGTACTTGTTGCAGTTCATGCCAGGTGTTTGGTTCTGCTCAATGCTGTTTCATGCACATCTCTGTGGCCCTTCAGCTTTGCGAGTGTTCTGTGGCCAGGTTTGAAGGAAGCTGAACTCAGTACCAGCTAAGCAGGCGTCTGTGTGGTGTTGTTCTGCGCTGTGATGTGGTTCTAGGGAAAACAACAGAAACCCTTCATGTGGGTGATATATTCATGTGAGATTCTGTGCATCACTGAAGTAAAAAATGCAGAACAGTGTTGGGGCTGGACCTGTTGGGGGACATCTCCATTGATATGTGCTTTGCATGCTCAGACCCCTGTGATGGGTCTCCCTGAGTGCGAGCTCGTCCAGTGAGCTCATTAAACATAACTGTTTTGCTGGCTGCAGCTGTTATGGCTTTCTCATGACAGCCAACAGCTCTTCATGT
Organism: Ara ararauna; assembly: GCA_028858755.1. Taxonomy (NCBI): domain Eukaryota; kingdom Metazoa; phylum Chordata; class Aves; order Psittaciformes; family Psittacidae; genus Ara; species Ara ararauna. The sequence goes on from CM054385.1 coordinate 16,099,248, forward strand.
GAAAGAGCCTATTCTGACCTGTTTTTGGAAGCTGATTGCTGATAGCATTTTCATATCTCCTAAGACATGTTCCTCTTTTGATAAAATGATACAGAAATTGAATTTTTCTCACTAAAAACTGTTTCTTTTACTAATGCCACCCTGTTGTGTTTGTGCAGTACTTACGACTGACCACTGGGTTATGTGAGGACAACCTCTGGCACTGCATTCTTACCTTTGGTTATGCTTGTACTAGGAACAGAGGAGGATGAAAGACAGAAGCATTTAGCATGTTTTTCCTTGTAACTTTGCAAGATTTATTGATTTCATTCAAAACTAGGCTTCGATTATTATCTTCCTAAAGCAGTCGACTTTTCTTTATTCCAGCTGGGGAATATGATTTAAATTTGCTTTCTTTCTCATATCACACGCTGCATGTTTCTGGCTCATGCTTTCACGTTTAAAAGTTCGATTTATTGTAATTTATTACCTAGAAGGTGCTCTTAAATTACTGCTTCAATAAGATAATCTACTAAAAACTCTGAGGTTTTATCACATCACACCTATATCTGACAGCAAATTGATCTGACAGTATTATTATATGTTTTTCACAGGCTTATCTGAAATCCTTAAATCCCAGTTCCCTCTTTGCTTCATTACTGTAACATCACTGGCATAGCCTTGTGATCAATTATCCACTTAGGAAGACCCAAACATCTGTCAGTTAGGTTTCCAGAGTGGTATTCACTTCAGCATATGTTAAATATGTTCATTTTGTCACAGTTTAAAAAAAGCTGCCCTGTTCTGTCCTGGCTGGAGAGGTGCATCCTGATGCTCTGACATGTTTTCACTAGGTCTGGTGGTAGTTGGGACCCTGAAAGAGTCACAAAGGTCCCTCCTCCTGCCGGAATATTAGGTTTCTTTATGGAAACCGCAAGCAGGATTTGCTGCCCACCACTGCTACGGCTTCTGGGGGAAGTGGTGTGGGTTTGCTCACATTTAGTTCTGACTAGATTCAGTTTGCGGGATGGAGCCCTCCCCTTGCAAACTGAACATCAAGGCTGGGCTGGTGTCCCTAGAGGAAAGGTTTTACCATTGTGCCAGGTAGACACCTCTGTCTGAACACTGAGGGGTGTGTTGTGGTATCTGCTAAGGTGCCCTGGTCATGTTATTGGCATGATATGATATTTGTCACATTATCTCCTTACCTATTCTGTCTGCTGAGGTGGGGAGCTGCTGCCTGTCTGCTTTTTGCCCAGCACTTGCTGAGGTGGGAGCATAGATTAAAAACTGCAAGATCTGGGATGTCTGTTTCAGTGAAGCACCTGAAAAGCATATGTGGCTTCAAATACAAGAGCTGGCCTGTTGCTGTCAGTGCTTACACTGAACTGAAGCATCTTGTGGTGTTGCTTCTCCACATGGATTGCACAGGCAGGAAGCTGTTGACAAGGATGTGCTTGTTGTTATTAATAATTCATTTTTAGGGAATGAAAAGATGTAATTTCTTCACAAACGGATACTCTACAAAAGGGATAATAAGCTGTTTTATCACTGCTGGCTAGTCTCAGGGGCTATATAACTATTTTGATAGTTGAACTTTTCTCCTTGTGTTTCTGCTTGTGTTGTTAATTTGCACAGATAGCTTGGGTAAAGGGTTATGCTCTTGTTAGCGATGCTCACATTGCTGGATCATTATTATACACTTTTGATGTAATAAGGAAATATCTTTCAGCCATGAAAGAAAAAAGACCTTGCAAAATGAGTTTGCCTTCCAGAGGAAAACATGCTGTTGGCAATATACTTATAGTAATACCCAGAGAGCTTGATAATGACTGTGTATCTGTGGTATATTAGCATTCATGTTGTTTATGGCACTTGGATCAATGATAGGGAAGTTAGAGGAACCTAAGTGGTTGTTTTTAAGCAAAACTTTTTTGCTTTTCTCAGAATACAAGTTAAAGCAAAAGTTTTACTTAAAAACAACCACTTAGGATCCTCTTGTTATCTTGCAGTCAGGATTTTTGAGCTCCATGTTAGCATGTTAGCCCTCAAAGCAGAGTGTTACATTATATTTTGTGTTATACTAGAGAGATAAGTAGGGCAAATGGCCAACTGGATTGAAAAATGAGGGAGCAAAGCCTCAAAAGCAGGCATGCAAGCAGTAAAGAAGAGAGACTATACTTTAATGAACATGGATGCTTCTCTGCTGATGAAATTTTAGCATCAAGATGTAGCTCTTGACTGTGAAATCTTATACAGATCAACCAAATCCAGAGTAACTTTGCTGCTTTAAATTAAATTAGGATTTCACCCAAGAAGCATAGCACAATTTTTCACCAGCCTTGTTGTGCTGACTGTGGCTGGGGTAGAGTTAATTTTCTTCATAGAAGCTGGCATGTGGCTGTGTTTTGAGTTTGTGCTGGAAACAGGGTTGGTAATTCAGGGATGCTTCTGTTATTGCTGTGTGGAGCTTACAGAGTCAGGTCCTTTCCTGCCTCTCACCCCACCAGTGGAGGTGTTTGGGGGTGCACAGGAGCTAAGATAAGTTACAACCAGGACAGCTGATCCCAACTGATCCAAGAGACATTCCAGGCCATAGGGTGTTGTGCTCAGCATATAAAGATGGGGGAAAGAAGGAAATGGGAATGACTGGAGTGATGGCGTTTGTCTTCCGAAGTCACTGTTAGGCATGATGAAGCCCTGCTTTCCTGGGGATGGCTGAACACCTTCCTGCCCATGGGAAGTGGTAAATTAATTCCTTGGTTTGCTTTTTTTTTTGTGCACACAGCTTTTGATTTACCTTTTAAACTGTCTTTATCTTAACCAATGTGTTTTCTCACTTTTACTCTTCCAGTTCTCTCCCCCATCCAACCAAGGGGAAGTGAGCAAGAAGCTGCATGAGGCTCAGCTGCTGGCTGGGATTAAACCTGCTAATGTGGAAAGTGAAACAGGTTTTATCTTAGTTTGAAACCGAAAACCAGCCTCATATCCTAAGGATGCTCCCATCAGATTTCATTTGCCAGCAGAGTCCGACTTAAAGGTTGATGTAAAGATAGTGGTGCTCACCATATGCCTGACAACTTGTCATAATGACATGTGACTTCATCTTGTGTTTCTCTTTAGGAGATGACTAATGAGTCCTAGTCTCATGGAAGACATTAAAATACAATTATGTTATATTAGATCAGCTCTCACAACTGCTAAATTACAGAGTGGTAGGCATAACATAGTTCTGGAAGATGTGTTGCTTTTCCTGCAGTGGACTCCAATCAAACCCTTTCTGACACAAATGTGTGTGATAATTCACCATGTGGACAGGAATGTATGCACTCCTGTATTTTACAAGGCAGATTTTGCATTCTGTTTTTGCAGTTTTTTTATATCTCTGGTAAAGTCTTTAATGAAATTCCAATCCTGGAGTTGACTTATTAAGCTTTCCCTCAATCTGTCACTGTAAAACTGATTATCAGGATGTTGTCTTTTGGTGTTATCAATCTTGAGTGATTTCTTTGGAGATGGATGCGTGTTCGCTCTTATGACCGGCTCAGATGATATCTGCTATTTATCTTGATCTCCTTTTATTTAGTGTTTTAACTTTGAAGTTTCTACTGCCTTTTTTGGCTGAATTTTAATGATGAGTTGAGTTCTTGACTACAAGACAGACAATGCACAGCTTTCAGACACCTCAAACAAAAGAGCATCCTCAGTCTTTCCTTGCTGACACGTTGCCAGATTGTCTTTTTCATGCAGTGCCAAAGTGGGTTTGCTCCACTGAGTGCATGCCTCTACCCAGGTACACGTACTGCAGAAGTACAGCTAGCTTTAAAGAAGATTGGAGATAGGAAACTACTCTACAATATAAGCAAGTATTTGCTAGTTTCCCAGCATGTGCTAATCGCTCTGCAAGGGGCAAATTCAAGTGTAAAGGAAAGAGGCAGTACACGGTTCTGTCAGCAATATAATTGCAAATAGACTAACATATGCAGTGAAATGCCAGGTCGCTTATGTCCAGCAAGGTCATACTCTGGTTGAGAACAGAAAACTGAGGAGGAAAAGAAACAAGGGAGTAAAAGCCTCAGAAGGCTGGTGACAGAATCTGAGTCCAGCAATGGGATAGTTTTGGGAACAACTGAAGCCAGACCAGCTGGAGGATTTTTTTTTTTTTTTTTTTTTTTTTTTTTTTTTGAGGATGGTCTCTGAAAACTTTTTGAAGGGCAGGACAGCAAAGCTGTGAACTGTTGTAGCAATTTCATGGCATCGAGAGGTAGAAGTGGCTTGCCCTTGAGTGTTTTCTTCGCCATGCATATCTGATGGCACATCCCTTTCAGGTCCATTCATTTTTTGGACCTACACTTCTTTTACTTGAGAAGACTGTAACCCACTCTCTGGGTTACAGGGCTTCAGGACAGCTTTTCAATTGGAATAATTAACATTTTAGTTTCACTTTTTTCTTTCTCTTCTGCAGCAACCTGTGGTACCTTGCAATAAAACTGCCAGCAGGTGCCTAGGATAGCAACAAAATCTTATGGGTAGGATGCTGCTGTGAAGCCCAGTCCCGGGGTGAAACTCCCTCTTTCAGGAGAAACACTGCTGCAATGCTGGACTTCATGCTGGTTTTCTTCTACCAGACGCAGCTATTCCTGCTAGGACAGAGGTAGATAACTGTTTGCCCTCAGTGTGGGGGAGCTGTGTCTAACATATAGCAATGTTAGGAGGTGATACCTTCACCTGCACCATTTAGTCTCTTGCTGAGCATTCCTATTCATTCCCCAGGGAGTCAGATCATTGTATTGAGGGCTTGTGAATTGCTCACTGAGAATCTGTGCAGCAGAACACCATGGGGGTTGCATCTGTACAAATGGACCCTCCTGTATTTATTCAGACTCATGTCTGAGCTCTTACAATGGAGAGAAAATGAGGGGAGTTTAGGTCAGTATTTGATAAGCACTTAAAGTATACACCCATAACCCCCTTCCTGATGGACACAGGTACACACACAGTCATTTGTAACATGCTTTCCTGGTGCTGTATTCTGGGTTCAGAGCTTCTGCTGTTTTCTCATCTGTACTTTAGTATCCAACAGGGATTGTAAATCAGCTGATGCATTTTCATGTAGAATAACAGATTTCTGGTGAAGAGTTTTCTTCTCTGTGGCTCCTTTGTGAAGTTATTTACATCTTTCCACCATGTCTGCTTGTACGTCAGTAGTTCTGGAGGTTAACCTTAACCTCTGAAACAAAGCAAAGTGTTGTTAACTTTAGCTTGTAAAATGGGTTCTGAGATACATTTAATGATTTTTATTCTTTCCTTGCTGCCTTCAGTAGTCAACAGTAAACTGCTACTGGCAGCGTTGGACCTGGATTTTTATGTTTTGCGTCCCTTTTAAAAGCTTTACCGTTCAAAGACATGAAGCTTTAGAGAGCTTTTGGATCTAACTCATAGACAGTGCCTAGCTCCTGAATGCATCCTTCCTGAGAAGGAATCAGTTGTTTCTTTGAAAGTCTTTTCTCAAGAAACTGGTTCAATTGATTCTCTGTGGCTGCTGCCTGAGCTAAACATCCATTTCTTCTTGGGGATGAGGAGGAAGAAATCATGTAATAGAGAATCTGGGTACTTTGTGACATGTGTTTCTCCAGAGATAGTAAATTGCTTGCAAAGCTTTGTATCTTGACAGGTCACACAAGTGTGTGGCTGTTCTGGGTGATTCATGACATTCTTAAATATGCCTTTAGCTCTCAAAACACAAATCATAGTATTTCTACTACTTCTTTTCTTTTCAATTAGTAAGTGTGTGGCTGTACAGCATCCAAGCCGTCTCTGTCGTTTTGTATGACTCCATCAGGCCCACAGGACAGACTAACTGTGCTGTAATATTCAACTTCAGAACATCAAAACTGACCTTTGTATCACACAAACCATTTGTCCTTGGCATCCCTCTGGAGCCTGCCTTTTCCTTGCTGATGATCATCCCTGCAGGGCAGCTGGAGTACTGGGTTCTGGTTCCTGGTCTGCAGTGCCACGAGAGCAGGAGATAGAGCTGGAGGGTGAGGGATTGCTTGCCAAGCACAGAGGTGCTCCAAAGCAGAGCCTCAATGGGCAGGCAGTCACTCTGTGAGCTATCACGAAATGCAGATTCCAGTGGAAGATATTTTTCGTAACTCTGCTGAAGAACTGAAGCTCAAGGCAATGTTTAATCTGTCAAATACTTATCAGAGAGCTACTACTTCATGCGTATGCTATACACTGGCAGTGCCCAGCCACTGGGAAAAGGCATCATCTCAAGCAGAGGCAGATCTGTACATGCTGATTGTGGGAAAGGGCAGGAGGGAATTCACTAAAGAAAAACCAGGATATGAAAGCAGCCCTGGAAAGGAAGCAGGCAACGGCCTTGCTTGCAGAATGTGGCAGTGACAGTGACAGTGGGGTGGAGACGAGATGGTGTCCCCAGGGCGACTGTACCCTTCTGTCTGGTGCATGTTACTAAGGCGCTAAAGTGTTATTTGTAGGTTTTAGTGCATGTGGGAGACCCTATCAAAATGTCTTGGCAGCAGGATTATCACTGCCTGGTCAGGAGCGCTTTCTTCTTGGAGGCTGTTGTCAGTGCCTGGTCCCAAGAGGCAACAATATCAGGAAAACTGCAGTTTTTGTTGCCTTATGATATTGGCTTCATAGTATAGGTGAACACTTCTGGTGGCTGAAGTTGGCATAGCCCATGCTGTGCTTTGTCTGTAGTTGTGCCCAATGCTGGTATCTCTGGGGTGGCTCTGTTTTGTTGTCAGCTATAGCTCAGACTGCAGCATGCACTGCTATGATGGCATTATCCTCTCAGACTCACTTTGCTCTCCAGATTTTGCTTTTCCAGGCATTTTTCAGAAGGCAGCTAAGTGTTTGTCACTTACAACAGTATTGAGAACGCAAGGAAATTCTACCTTTAACTCTTGCAGCCAGTCCAGCTCGTGCATTTTGTAATTTCCTCTTTATTGTTGCCTACTTCCAAATGCCTTAAAGTCACTGGAAACAGCCTTTAGTGCCTCTTTCCATAGCCTTGTCCTTATAAAGATCTCCCATTAATTTTTGTTTCAGTTCAACAGCAGGACAGAGCACAGCTTTTCCTTATAGCAATGTGCTATAAACATTTGCCTTTTCATGTGTCTGCTGCAGTTAATTTCCTTGGCCAGCCTGTGCTTTCTTTGGCTTTCTAGTTAGTGAAATGAGTGTGGTTTGTGGACCTTATGCTGCTCCATGTCAGTTAATGCTGCACTGGATTACACTGGCTACTTGTACACTAGTGAAGACAGCCTCTGACAGCTATCCTGGAGGTACCATTTGTCAGATGTTATGGTGATGTATCTAAGGAAAGGGCCTTGCACTTGACAGGATGCTCACCTCCATCTGTTCCTCCAGCACAAATGCTTTGGAGCTGCTGAGCTGTCTGCAGCAGACTGATAGTGCCAGCTCCTGCCTACTTTGGCAGTCGTCTTCACTGCTGGAGTCAACCTTTCCTCACTGTATTCCTTCTGAGGATCTTCAGCTTTTTATAGCAAATCCCCATCTTTTAACTTCTTTGAATGATGAGTAGACTGTTTTGGTTGTATCACACCACTGTTTCCTTCAGTCCTTTCCTTGCCATACTTCCTCCCCAACACCTTTAACATCATTGTATCTAAAGACATTCAAAGTGACGCTTGCTTTGACTGTTTAATGTTGCTTACAAGCTGACAGTATTAGGAAGCTCTTCTACCTCCTGCTTACCCCAATACCTTTCTTAAGAACTGCAGCCAAGGTGCAGTGTTGCTCCTGCACTGCAGAGATGATCCAACCTCCATGTGCACAGGCTCAACTTCTTCCAGCTCAGTCTCTTGGTGCAGCAAGTGTGAGCATTTACTAGACACTGTTATGTGCAAACTACCTTCAAGTGCTCCAACTTTCCTTAAACTTCAAGTTTCAAGAGCAGTCTTAGAACTTCCCATGTGGGCCTGATCTTGGAGGAAAGAGACCAGTGCTGTTCATACAGGTTTACTTTCTCTAACAAATGGTTCATGGAGCCGTGCTGGAAACAGTCAGCCTTGTTGACTACAGAGAACAGAGTACAGATGGGTAACTGCATTTCCTCTGCTTGCTAAGTTGAATGGCACTGGTTGCCTTAGAATCAATACATTTTCATTAGGCTCATTTTATTTTCCAGATTTTCATCTTTCACTGTGTTTATGAAAGAAATTAATGGCCCTTGCTAAATAGTGCAGAGAGGAGCTGGGAAAGCCTCCCTGGGCTTTGGTCTGATCCTTACTTTCCTGTATTGTATCCTTGGGCTTTTGCAGGCATTGTTCTGGTAGTAAAAGCTGGGGTTTGCAGAGCCTGGCTGCTGGGTTCCCACATTCTCTCAGTGTTTTCCCATCTGCTCCTGTTTGTGCTGGAGGTTGGGAAGGTCTTGTACCCTCCCCTTACAGACACTAACAATAAGCATCCTGAAGAGATGTGCACACTGCCAACAACTGTTCTCAGAGGGCATCACTCAAAGGGCAGTGTTCCTTTTTCTTGCTCTGATGCTGTGCTCCACAAAGCATAGTGCTGCAAGGTTTGAGATCAAACTCATCCCACATGGGGCTTACTGCCATCTTGAGGGGGCAGAAGACTTTAAAGATGTAGAGAGAGAAGGAGCTGATCAGGGTCTGTCTGTGGGATTTTTAACATCAAAGCCTGCTGGTGTGCCAGGGTCCAAGTGGTTGTGTATGGGCAAGTCCTATTTGAGACCCCAACTCTGCTCAGGATTTTGTGAAGAGTGAAAGCTGGGAAAGCAAAACAAAAGCCAAACAAGGTAACTCTGGTGTCCATGGGCTGGGAACTGGTCTGCTTGGCCATGAGCACTGTGCTCTGCAGTGACTGCAGACTGGGTAATTTCTTGATAATACACCATGGTAATCTCTGCCTTCTTCAGTTTCTTTAATATTGCATTTCACCCTCCATGTGAGCGCAGCCCTTTACCATCCCACCTCTTGCATCCAGCCCCAGAGAGAAGAAAACACCTCAAACAGCGCCCACCGTGCAGGGCTGCTGTCAGAGGGTGCAATGTCAATGCACATTGCTTGGATCTAACCCTTCTGACCTCTGGTTTTGCAGCTGAGCAGAGGCTTAAAAGCAGAAAACAAACCAAACCTGTCAGAAACTCTGGTATTTGTGCTGTTTCCCTGAAGGCAGAGTGGAGTAGCAGGCAGCAGGGCAGGAGAGGAGGCTTTGGAGCACCAGAGAGAGGCTGTTTCTCTTGGATAAGTCTGGATTTTATCACATACTTCTTATTCTGCAGGTTTGCTAGTCTAGATATATTTACTACATGGTTTCTTGTCTAATTATGTCTAGTGTGGCACTGATTGTGCTGTTAAAAAATTGTGAAGGTCCCTCATGGGCACTTTTTGAGTCTTAAAAAAATAATCTACATCTAAATTGCAAATAGTGAAATTTCCTTACCCACCAATATGAAGGTGATAGCATCTCCACTGTTGCAAAATTAATCAAACTCCTTTTTGTGACAGAAAGGTTAAATTTTTTGTCACAATTACAGAGAGTTCTTGCAGCCTCTGACTTGTAATTAACTTCTCTTTCTTTTCATCATTGTGTTAGAACTCTTTATATTAGCTATAAATGGGGGATCTACCTGACCTTTTTTTCCTTATATAATACAAATTACTTTCAGGTTTTAAATTTCTTCTGGTTAATCAGCACTTTTCCATAAACAGAACGATAGGAGAGAATAGCTTGGCACTGTTGTTGTCTCAAATAAGCATTACTGCAGTTAATATGATAGGTATCAGGGCAACAGCCAAAAGCAGAAATAACCAAATACAACACTAGACTTGTGTGTTCTCCTAGTGGAACCACATGCACAGCAAGTGGACAACAAGGAGAGATTTGTTGCTGCTGAGGAGGGCACCACCCTCATATTGAAGAACTTTGTCCTAAAATCTCATCTCGATCTTCCCTCTGGTGGGTTAAAGTCATTCCCGTTTGTCCTGTCCCTACATGCCATTGTCCAAAGCCCCTCTCCAGATTTCTTATGAGCCCCTTTAGGCACTGGAAGTTGCTCTAAGGTCTCCCTGGAGCCTTCTCCTGGCTGAACAAGCCCAGGTCTCTCTGCCTGTTTCCATAGTAGAGGCACTCCAGCCCTTGGAGCATTTTCATGGCCTCCTCTGGACTTGCTCCAATAGGTCCAAATGACCCAGTGGTCTGTCCATATGCACTTGGAGCATCACAGGTGATAAAAAACAGCTAATAAGTGAACTATTCACAAAGCCCAGTGTGGCTTGGAAAAGGTGTGTTGACCATTCAAATGGATTTTTTTGAGGTTTAACCAGGGGTGTAGTATACTACTTTACCAAAATCACTTGAGGGTCACATGTCAGAAGTGGCTGTGCATCTAGCAGAGTTGATATCATTACGCCCTAATTACAGACTATCTTATCTGAATTACTTTATGACATTCAGTTATCTGTGTTGCAGGGGAGAATAGAATAGACTATGAGACTGCTGCTTCAGGCTGCATGATCTCATCAATCACTAAATATCAAATTTTTTCGATATCTTTGATAAGCATCTACTTCTTTGGATGCTTGTTAGAAACATGTTATCCTTATGGCTAAGTTTCTCACCTGGAAAATTTGTGTGCTTTTGTATTTAACCCAGAAAAGTCTCTTGTGTTTAACCCAGAAGTGTTTCACCAATTTTACAGGCAAACTACATTTTTTACTCAAATGTAGTTAATGACTCAAACAAAATGAAATGCTTGTTACAGGTTGATTTAAGCAATGTGGTCTAATGACAACGTTGTCTCCTTTCTGCCCACTCTCACTAACAATTCCACTTTATTTCAACTAGGAAAAAGGAAATGAGTTTTTTAAGCAAGGCTCAGAAATGTGTCTATTGGCTGGAGGGAAGTTGGGGGCGCATTTAACTCAGGATTTTTACTTTGAAATTTTGTGTCAAAAATTAATTAGAAGAATCATGTAATTACAATAAATGTATCTCACTGGTCCCCAGTGGCTTGTTTCTAAACACAGAAGGATTATTTAGGTATTTATGACAGCAACAAAAAGTGACAAATAAATGTAATGGGTTCTTTTTTTATATACAATAAAAATGACATACAGTAGCTGCATGTTTTACTAGTTTGGTAACAGGGGTTATGTGGTATGTGGTATGTGGGTATGGCTACGAAGCTCTCTTATTTTTTGCTGTGGATGCAGAGGCTGGACCTGTACTTGCAAGAGCTAAGATGTTGAATGATGTTCCTGCCAGTGTCCAAAATATACTGGGGAAGAGATGCCTCAGCACCCACAAACATGGCTATCTCCACTTGCTGTATTGCCTGCATTGCATGTTCCTCCCATGAGATGGGACTTGGGGGTTTTGGTTGATGAGAAGCTTGACATGACCTGGCGGTGTGTGCTCGCAACCCAGAAACCGACCGTGTCTTGGGCTGCATCAAAAGCATCCAGTGTCCCAGTGCTCAGTGGGGCAGGAGTGGTGCACATGCGAAGTCAGGGAAGGATTGGGATTAATCTACCTCTGCTGCTTCTCTCTGTAATGGTGTTTGCATCTGCAGAAACCTGAGAGTTGTGATGTGATTTAGCTTCACAAATGCCTTAATTCAGGTCTATTCACTTGGTTTTGTTTCATTGTGTTTCCAGAATAAGTGAAGTTTGGAGGAAAAAATCTCATTAGTCTAGCATGCAAATTAGTTAAACAGTTAAACATATATTTAAGGTGGACATGCCCCATCTTAATACACTCCCTCCACACCCCTGCAAGGTATTTTGCTTACAAAGCAAGTTATTTTTCTTACAGAGGTCTTACTGCTCAGTAACATGGGTAAGTCTGTCCTGTGATACTGAACATATACAGTATCATCATCAAGTATGTAACTTCATTTTGGCTTGGATTCATGAAGAAGGTGGTTGAGCTACATGGGAGGACTCATGATCTAGAGATGCCTTTTCCTTTTTTGTTTTCTATAGAAAAAGAGCCTATATAGCAAAGCAGGCTGACTGCCTGACTTTGGAATGTTGATTATGTGAAGTGAATCCTACTCCTTCTGTTTGGATCTTGAAGGTTGTGCATTGGTGTAGACGTATGAACACTGTAAATCTTTTTACTGCATGTACCAACCGTAAGTAGGGGCAATCTTCAAATGGCATCATCAACACAAAGGGCGCTAGCAGAAGTTCCAACTTATAACACAGTAAATCATCAACTAGTCTAGTAATGGACATTGAGCCTGGACAGTTTTGCAAAGTCAGTTCTCATATAAAATGGTATACTGCATTGAAATGTGGGATCCAAACATGCTTAGCTAGTACCACTTAAGCTGCTTTAGTGAAATCATTTTGGATTTCCACAGTAGACCAATCTTCCCAAATTGCTCACTGTCTAATGTAATCCGAGATGTATTTACCATACTTCATTGTATTTATAGAGGTGACTAAGCCATAAAGACATGGTTTATTTCCAGGGACAAGAAGTCCAGCTTCTTCAGTGCATTTCCTCTTCTAAAAGCAGTGCGATGGTGCTCTTTGAGTTTGAGGTGAACACATTTGTCTTTGCTCAGTGACGATGGTTGATTATTAGCAAAATGTATTTTGGTATTTCCAGTTACAGGCATATTGACCTTAATGCTACATGCAGTAGTGATCGGATCACAGCTACCCACTATTAGGAGGAGATGCAAGAATTACCATGCACAGCTTTTCCTGAGCAAAGACAATGCCTCCAAAGCATGACAGATGCTAAGTGTGGGCAGTGAAGGCCATAAGATTTGCATGAAAAACAGTTTGGGAATGAGCTGTGAGGCCTTGGTACTTGACAAGCCCTGGGGCGATGAGTTGGGATGTTGAGGACAGGGAAGGTTGAAAAACAAGCCTTGGGCGGATGGGCCAGGATGTTGTTGTGGTGGGAGTCTCAGTTGATGATGTGGGGGTTGTGAGAGGGTCTGCAGCACTGTGATTGGACTATTTACCGGCAGTTTTACAGGGGCCAATGAGATTGAATGTTGCATGTTTGTGCAGGTTGAGAAAGTGCCAAACAGAAAGATAAAAAGGGTTTGGTTGTAATAAGGTTGGATTTGAGTCTCGATTTGGATTTGAGTCTCTTCATCAACTTGAGTCCATGTTGTGAAAGCCACGCTAAGGGCAGTATATAAGAGGAAGAAGTCCTTGGTATGATAAACTAGCCACTACAGACTTGTTCCTTTTCCTCTCCACTGGTTCTTGCCCTCGCTTAGTACACAGGCACAGTTAAACCATGTGATCATCTGATGTTTTTATGTATAGCTGCCCTGCAGTAGTGGGAATTACACTAATCGGTATCCGTGAAAGGATGTGGCCCATAGACATGTCTACTGGTGATGTTGCCAGAACTTGTGCATGAGAGGTACTCTGCTCCAGTACACTGCTTTGTAGCATCCAACTGTAACTTTGTCAGTTTACTGTCAGCATATGTACATTTGCATTGCAGGTTGCTTTATTCTCAGAAGTGCCTGAAGTTAGGTTACATTTGCAAGACAAATGTATGATATGCTGAAGCACAATTTGCATTTTGCTATAAGTTTAATTTGATTCCTGACAGCAAAAGGGTCTGATCAAAGCCAAGCAAGTCATGTTTTTCTGTTGAGCGATATGACAGTCCTGTGACATAATGAATTGCACACAGCTGTTTTTTCTCTGGCTTAGGAATTTTCTTTCATTATTACTGTATTTGCGATTTCTAATTATTCTTGAATCTGGGCTCTGCTTACAGGCATATCAGATTATTCATGTGCTAGAGTGAAATATGATGTGGAAAGCACAGCAGAATGTGCTATAATTGTGGGTAACTGGGTATGTAATGGCATATAAAGAGTCAGGAGCTGGTACATATCTGCAATGTCTCTTCTGCTTTCTCAGTTATCCCCAAGATCAAGTGTACTGGAGACTCATCACTTGTAAGCCTCCTCTCCTAACACTGCTTCTTTTCTCCATCTCACCTTCCTAAGATTCTTTCTTAGCTAACAGCCTTTTAGACAGTTGACAGTAGTTATTAAATAAAATCAACTTCTGGAGGATGGCTGACATGCCTTGCATTCAGCTGTACAGTGTTAACAAGGCTGGCCTTTGGGCTTGGCATTATGATCTGTCTAGGGTGTTTGTGGGATGTATTGTGCTCCCATTGACTTCAGAAGAAATCAAGAAGGGCATTTAGTATAGGAAAGGGTTGGGGAGAGTCTTTCTGCTGGCCTGCACTGAAATGCAATGGAGGCCCTTGGAAGGGAAGTCTCAGAGGATGAGAGCACCAGCTCTTACTCCTCAAACCAGCCAGGGCTGCAGGAGTTAGGGGTGCGATTGGGAGTATGGCAGACAGATGTAAGAACTTGCTTTATGCTTCAAATAAAGGCATCAAATCTATCTCTTTTTAAATATTTAATTTTTTTTACACATGATGCTGGGGCGCTCATAACTAAAATATTAGGCTTATGGAAAAAAAGGCAGAGCTGAAAGTTTCGTTTCTCTATGGCGAAATGGGTGTGTATGATGTTATAAAATACTCTGTCAGTAAGTGTAAGCTTGTCCAGCAGACAGATTTGTTAGTGTGCCATTACTGATCACTTCTGATTCCCCATTTGCTTAATGAAGAATACGACCAGAAATGACCTTGCTCTGTGGATGCTTCTATTGGTCAGTCACATTTGTAGTTGTATTAAATGCCAAATGCCCAATTGCCAATGGCCTTGATTTTTTTAAACTATATTTGCTTGATGCAATGACATCTTGCTTTGCCTTAAGATTTTATAGCATCTTCACCAACAGTGATGAGAAACTTCCTTTTGCATTTTGTTAGTGCTTCTGTCCATCTCCAGTGAAATATATTACCAAATTCCCTGTGCCCATGGGTTTCCATTAGGTAATAGGTTGTGCTGCTTGGCTTGGCTGCTTTTAGGTGGAGCACTTGACTTCTCTTGCTGTTACAGGTTTGGAGTCTGGGTTAAATTTCTCTGGAGAGCAGTGTTCTGACTTAATAGCGAGTACACAGTTCCATGAACTACATCCAGACAATTGTTCATGATTGATGATGACACAAATGGGTTACTTGGGCTGATTCAAGACACTTTCTTGAGCACACTGGGTTGATTTTCTAATGAATCAAACTGGGTGTGTTTCAGACAACTGCTGGCACACGCATATGTACTCTCCCACACTGCATCATGTGGATCAAGGCAATTCCAAATTCTGTTCTAGTTCAGTCTGTTCACATTTCATCTGCATTGGAGGTGTTGGAAACTGAATGAAGCACTGGAGAATGTGCTATAGCGGGTGACCTGGGACTGGTGAGTGAGTGGTCTAAATGTTCCCTTTTTATCTCTTCCATTTTGTGAAATTCAAATTGCAGACAGGGAATACTGGTGAAACAGAAAGTCCCTAGGCTGGATGTGCTACTAAGCAATGGAAATGAACGCAGTCAGATGTCTGGATATTTACTCTAAGCCTTTGTATTTCAGGATCCTCCACTAGATGAATTGGAGTTGGGAAAAAGACATAGCATGAATCCATAGTTTGCTATCAAATTAAGCTAAAGAAAAACCTCTTGTTGGTGCATAATTTAACAAATTTTCCCATCCCTCGTCTAAATCTGTACAAGTGCTCAACCATGCAGCTGAGGCCTGTGGATGCCCTGGCATCTAGAGATGCAGCGCAGTCAAAACCTGTGGAGGGATGTGGATTTTACAGACAGTATCCATAACTGGATTTTGTTGTTGGAGAATGAAGTCTCTTTTCTGTAATAGGAAAGCTGGATGGGATAGATTCTGCCTGGAACTTTATTCTCGATTAATAACAACATAAAAGGACTGAAGGAGGTGAAAAAAGTTTTTATGGCACATCAGTTAAATAGAAATTCTTCATTTTTGTTTTCATTCTAGTTTTTAGCACTGAATTTCATCCATTTTTGACGTTTTTGTGAATATGAATAACAGTCTGAATTAATGAACGGGTTTTTTGCCTTGAGTACTGGGATTTTTTCTTTTCTGTCAAGTGAAAGGGGGACTTACTGAGTGTGCTTTAAAGTTGTTTAAGCTTGTGGCTAAAACCTGCAGCTGTATGTGTTAATCAGTTTGTGAGAATGTGTGAGGATCTTAGCCAAGTACACTGCTCCTCTGTCAAGGTTTGGGTTATCATGAGACAGGAACTGCTCTGACTGAGGGTGTGTGTTCTATTTTTTGATAGGGCCCTCACTTACCACTTCACATCAAAGAGAGAGAAAACCTTAAAAGGGTAACTGATCTCTGATAATATTGGTGTAAAGGGAAGATACCTGTCAAAGTCTATTCTTCCTCAAGATGCCAAGTATCAAAGGAAGCTGTTAGAGTTGCTGGTGAGCATATCCTTATCTTTCGGTGTAAACATGGGAACAGAGGCAGTGCAAAGGAGGTGATGTATCAGGGACGCTCATGTTTCAAGTGAAGTCTGGGGATGGAAGAGTGTCCTGAGCTGATATTTGAGCAACTTCATGAGTGTTGAGGTGTAAGGTGGCTTAGAGATGTGTAAGCTGGTTTACACATGTGATTTGCCATGCTACCCCTTTTTTTAGCCCTTCTTGCTTTGCATAACTGGTTTAGTTGACAGTGCACTCGTTTTGCTCCTTTGACCTCTGCTCACTTTGCCTGTATTTTCAGTAACTACTTAGTATAAAAATAAAACGTGTAGGTCGCATCACATAAACTAATTAAAAATTAGAATGGGAAAGTGTCAAAATCCGAGACCTTGTCAGGACAGATTAGTCACTGCATATGAGACACGAGCTAATAACTAATGGGTTGCTGTAGTAATGGGGGAATCAATACCTCTTGGCTGGTCAGGGAGCTGACAGTAATTTCTGCTAGGTCATAGATTCTGGAAAATGAAGTGCCACCTACTACAACACAGGGAATCTCTTCGGACTTTTTAACAACAGATCATTGTATGAAGTTTACATCAAAGAAAATATTAATCTCCCAAGTCTACTTGTTTATCTCTGAAGGGGTTATTTGATATTGTTACAGTCACAAACAATTAAGTTTAGCCTCGTGTGAGCTCTCAATGGGTTAGCTTTGGAAATAAGCTTTTGGTTTTGCTTTGTAAGTGATGGGTTTGTAGGATGTGGCAGCACCGGGATATAGGATGGGGAACCTGGAAGAGTCCATTCTGCTGTGCCAAATCAGCTCTTCTGACTTAGGAAAGACTCCTACTGAAGTTAAAAGGAGTTCAGCTCAAGAGGAGAACACCTAAAAAGGTGGTTTGCAACTGAGCTATGAAGCTGGGATGCACATGTTTGTGCCTTGATACCCAAAATATTCAAGGAATTATCAACTTTATCTTCTCTGAATTCATTACAAATCCTCTGGAATGGGTGGCACCTATATGTCTGAGCAGCACCTAGAGCAGTGTCAGCTGTGTACCCTGATTGCTGATGGAGGGCAAAAACAGGCTTAAGTCTGTTCTGGGGCAGGCAGCATAGCTCTTCATCCATGACTGGGAGCTAGAACTACCCGATGCAGAAACTTTAAGAAAGAAACCAGCAAGCAAAGGGGACTTCAGCCAGCATTTCTTACCTGCAGGCAGTGAAATTAGAGACCTGCAAAACATAAAGAGTTAATGCTAGTCAAAGAGCTACAGAGGTATAATAAAGACTTTTTCAGAACATCTAGAGGGATGGTAATGCTGGAAAGTAGGCTGCTCCCTAATGAAGAGAATGGTGGTGTTAATTATATCTTGAAATTGCCTGAGATACTGAGCTCCCAAAATTCATCTTCAGCAGAAAGCCATCAGGAAAATAAGTTTAGGCAATTAGGAGATGGGGTAAAACAGTGTAAAAATAGCTTGGATAATTAAGAGCAGATAAAGGAACATCTAAGAGCTGGCAAGAAATGCAAAGAGAGCCTCCTGCCTTTGCTGAGCTCTGGTGATCTCACAGGCACAGGACTGGAGCACTTGCTGGCGCAGATGATAGGAAGGGCAAGTTCCAATCCCTGCTGTTGTGTGTGCTGGTGGCGGTTCAGCTGCACATGGGCTGCTAGCTGGCAAGGACATGTCTTGTTCCTTGTGGCAGTGCCACTGACACTGCTGTGCTACAAATCCCTGCAAAGGCCACGCAAAGTTGGTTAAGTCAGGTCTCAGCTGTGGGTGCAAGAGGGGGATAGACATAGAGCAATTACAGCCACAGACCGGGCAATGCAGGGTCAGTGGGGAGAAAACGTAGCTCCAAACCTTTTAGATGTGCTGTGTTGCAGAAAGGCATGGCTTTCCATCCTCCTGCTGTGATATTTGTTGTGAGAGTGTTTGTTTCCTGCTCGGCACAGGGAAGGAACAGGGAGTCGCTTCCCCTCCAGCTGCTCCCCCATTTTATGGGACCAGAGCATAGTGGGGAAAAGCCTAATGCTAACTCTGATATTCAGTGACAGCCCTGCAGCTGCTGCTAGTGTTGGTGCTGGTTGGTGCATAATGTTGGTGAATAATACTATCTGACCTAGTAGAACAAGAACTCTTTCATCAAACACTTTTAAAGACAAATGACAGTCTGTGTTGCATGTAATGGAATGGATGATAAATCACAAAATAGGGAAAACCAATTGTGTTACTCCTGCTGGTATAAGTTCCTGCTCAGAAAGTCCATATGTTATGTTTTTTGATGACATAAATTTAATGACGTTGTCTGGAAATGCTGATCGGAAGTCAATATAGAACTCAGTCCCAAGAAGTTTCCTAATGCCTTTGTCTGTTTTAGGTAATAGATCTGTTGATGTGTTTCTCTCTTATTAAGTGCTGTGATAGGATGCCATAATGGAATTATAATACGGAATGGTAGGTCAACTAAAGCAGCATTATCAGAAATGTCACCCACTAACAAATTAGCAGATGCAATGTTTGCCTTCTGGTTACAAAACCTTGTTCTTTTGTCTTTTACTAGAACTTATAATAACAAAGCCTGTGATATCAATGTCTGCAGGGTATGTTTCTAGTGCCTAGGTGTGAAACGTGCTTCAGTGGGGATACAGGGAAAACCAGACACTTTTTAAAATTCAAGACAAAGGAATTTTGGCCTTGGGCATTCCAGCTGCAGCTGCTGGTGATACAAGGGAGATAGGACTGTTTTACTATATATATATATTTAAAAAAAAAAAAAAAGAATAAAAAGATACCCACTTATCTGGTTTTGAGATTTAGAATCTTTAAAACCAACAAAAAAAACACCCCTCCAAAATAAATTAGTTATTCATTTCTCTAGCAATCGATTTATGGTGGAGAAGCTTCAGATTTCAAATGGCTGAGCCTGGGAATCAAGTGAGGAAATGGAATTAGGTTTGGCGTGGAGGCTTTTTGGTTTGTTATTTAAGATGAGGATAGAAATCTGTGGGGCACACTCCAAAGTCAATGCGCATGAGCCATCCATGGATTTGGGTGTTCAGGGCTTTGGGCAGCACAAGTCTGCCCTCAGCAAGGCTGTAGGCCATGGAGCACATGAGAGGGGATAGAAACTGGATATGCAGGAGCAGATGAGAGAAGGAAATGATGGATTTGGTCAGCATGATCATCACATGCATGTGTTGTCATGTATGGTTGTG
This sequence comes from Ara ararauna, assembly GCA_028858755.1. Taxonomy (NCBI): domain Eukaryota; kingdom Metazoa; phylum Chordata; class Aves; order Psittaciformes; family Psittacidae; genus Ara; species Ara ararauna. The sequence continues at coordinate 16,118,842 of CM054385.1, forward strand.
TAAACCAACTGTGTGACAAAGGAGCTGGTGTTTCGTGCCAGTGGGTTTTTGTTATATCAAGCCAGCACATTCGTGGTTTATAATCTTTGCCATTACCCTTCCTGGGAATCAAAGAACCAGCTACCTTGTGCTCCTCAGGAGGAGTACCTGTCTTCATTTCAACAAAAACATAGGAGCCAGTCTTCAGGTAGATGTAATTGTTGGGGTTTATTTTTAAGATGCAACAGAAAAAACTTACAGTATAGAAACCTAATCCGTAATGGTGACACTTCACTTATCCAAGCAACTGGGAAGTGCTTAAATGCTGAAGCCTGTGGCTTAATTATTTACCTGTGGTTTAGCTGGTTATAATTTTTATTGAAGAGTCTGTTTATTTTCCTATGAAGAGGCTCTAAGATGCCTCTAAATGAAAAAGTTAGTGATCCCTACCTGCGCACCCTGACATCAGGAGCACAAAGCTCACTGAAACCTGCAGAAACCTGGAAAACACGTTTTGTCTGGTGCCAACAGCCTTGTGGTTTCCTCCTGCTCTGCAGCTGGGAACGTGTACCAGGATGAGAGAACAACCCCCCTGTACTTCTGCACACATCGCACTGCACACATCTGGCAGCGCATGAGCTATTGTTGACACTGCTCTGGGAGCAGAGAGTTGCTCCAGAAAGAAGAGCCAATATTGTAACTTCCTAGAGCCATCTCTCAGATAATCCCACAGTGGCACCGTTCAGCTGCACTAGGAGGGCTTGGCAGAAAACAGTCTAGATAGGCTTAGGGACGCTCATACTCTTCTGTTGTTTATTGGGACCTCACATGGTTTTCATCTCTGCACATTTGATTTTGGTAATTGTGTCTCTCCCAGTGCGGGGAAGGATCATTTATGCAAGATCAGATATTCAAAGTTATGCTCTTATCAGCATGTCTGTGGGTATTTGTTCTTTATATTCCAAGCACAAATCCCTTGTGAAGAGACACAGACCAGGGGCCGTACCCTGGACAATCATCCTTATTTAGATGACTCTTTTGACTTCATTCTGTTATTCTTGAATGCCTAAGAATAGTTTTCCTGCCTGAGAGGTTAGAGGATTGAATATTGGGGCTTCCCATTTGCATGCTCTGTTTAGATGCTAAACCGTTGCTTGTATCGAAGTGTGTGGAAAAGCTCTTTCTACTGCTCTGCCAGTGTAAAGCTCCTTGAAAAGATTTTTATCTTGAATATCCGTTTAATCCAAACCAAATGTGCTAGGTTTTCAGTTCAGAAAGCTGAGTTTTGTTTTCCCCATTCCCCTTACTCTCTAGCACAGAGGCTCAAATCAAGACCCTCCTTTTGAATATCTGTAGGCAATTTCCTTATAGTACTTCGATCTCCAAGCTTCACTGCACTCCTACAACAGCAGAATCTTTATATCATTTTTTTTTTTACCCCAAAATGCTTAGTTTCTATTAACAGCTTTACAAAAAGGGCAGTGTATTGCTACTTGGTGATTCTAATGATAAATGAAGCACATTATCTGTGAAGTAAAAGCTCTGTTTATCCTTGCTCTTCTTTTTTTTTCCAAGTCCCAGCAGGTTTAATGTGAGTAGCTTTCGATGACCTTCATAACAAATCAAGAATAAAACTCAGTGCATTCTCACAAAGGTGGGCAGCATTGCAGACTCTTCTTATTTAAATTGAATTAACAATAACATTAACAAGCTGTATTAGAAATATTTGATAATACAACAGAGTTAATGTTCACTGGAAGCCAGGTGCCAGCACTATTTGATTGTTTACCAACATATTCATAAAGAAACAGAGTTATTAAAGGATCTGAAATCACTCAGTAATTCAGCTGCTGATGTTGATGGATGGAACTTGGCTGTTCCTCTTTGCTAAAGCTGCTGACTGGATTAATGTTTTATTCATGAAGTCCAGGGCAGGAAGGGATGCCAAAGGTTTAAGAATATTTTAAGAAACTGTTTGAGATGTCAAGAAAGTTAGCAGGTGTTGTTAAGCAAAGGAGCTGAAGTACTACATTTAAACATAACTGAGCTCTCAACATATACAACAATACATCAAAAGCCAGGATGTGATTCTTGTCTCAAGAAGTATACGGAATGATGAGTTGGGAATACAAGTCCTTTTATTTCCTGCACCTTTGTACCTTCAGTCATTTAACAGCCTTGTCTTTTTGAAGCATTGTTATACCAAAGGGAATTTTCACACATCACATAGTGAAATCAGGCTTGGGAAAAAAATAAATATTTAGATACTGAACCCTACAAGATCACATTTATATCAAAGACAAAAGAAATTATAAGATGACAACATTCATGAAAATCACAGCCAGGAACGAACAATTTGGATCAGACCAAGTAGATTCTGTCTGACCTCTCAGTAAGAGTTGTTCAAAGTGGTAACTATTGAAAGAGGCTATTATCAAATTACAGGATAATGAGGAATTTCCCTCTGTCCTCTTCACCCTTCTCCTTTGTCTGCGGGCAATGTTTTCTGACAGCGTTTATAGCTTCTCACTTATTTGGGGCAGTGCTGCTTTTCAGCAGTGAAGGACCTAGTTGTAATTTGAGCTATACTTTCAAATGCTTTTCTGTTCTCTAAGAATTCAGATCTGGATACTTTGTTGATTACTTTTGAAAGTAATTTATATTTTTAATGGAAAGATGTGTTTTGCATAAAGGATTTTAATGGCAAGATCCTTTGCCCCACAAGCTCTCGCATGGACAAGTGTTTGAATATTTCATAATCAATATTAATAACTTCTTTTAAGTTTCAGCAGTCTCGTAACAGCAGAACAGATGAGCTCTTGGTGGAACTGAACTGTCAATCTTAACACAGGTACATTAAGAAATAGCTCCGTTTCCAAATCTAGCTGCATGAAATGTCCTTTCTTGCCAAGGGAGCAGCAAAGGGTAGTTTAAATGTGCCTTATTATGACATCTCAAGAGTATAAAAATTGGGGAAGGTATAAAAATGAATAATTCAAAACAAAGACTGGTAGATAGGGGCAAATAAAAAGCAGGTTAGTTCTGCTCTCCCAATGCCCTTTTGATTTGCAGAGGTTCAGTGCTAAAGACCTAAAGCATATTTCTCATGGGCCCCAGTTAAAATTCAAATCCAATAGACTGACAGTGACAAATACTGTCAAAAAAAAAGCTGTCAAGTTGTATCAAAATAAGTCACTGTTGCCTCCCATTATCTGTCAAAGGCATTGATTATTTTCCAAAGAGGAGCCCTCTGACAGTCGCTGAAACTGAAGAATCCTGTGTTGAAACTATTTGGTTGACACAGGTCACTACTTCCTAAACAGATAAGACAAATATGCTAATTTTGACTCTCTGTGTAGGAGAAAGCATGTTTATGTAGTATTTTATGAAAGATAAATAATGCAGAAAGGAAGGATCATCCTAATATTAGCACTGCACTTCCTCAGGTATTTGTATCAGTGGGTTTTGTAGCATCTTTTAAAAATGTTCTTTGCATAAAATCATGTCTTCCTTTGGTGGCTGTGGTAGGTTGCAGGGATGTGCTAAGATGCCCTGAAGTAATTCAGATAATCAGCGAACCATATTGGTGCTAATCTTGATGACAGCTGACAGTTTACTGTTAACTACACTAAACTACTGTTTCCTAACAGCCACACAGTAACACAGACATTAATATTCTGCTCAATGCCCTTTTGTATTGCAGATGGACAAATTAGAAGGGCAAAATAAGGGCTTCATCTTGGACTTGCTACCAGTTTTTGGAATGAAGCTGGTGCCAAGTCTCTGCTCAAACTCTTTGTGTAACTCAGTTTTCACATGGTGGATGTGAGCACCTCTGGCTTTATAGGCGCTGGCTTTGCAATCCTGCAAGGCATCTTCAGGGGAAGGGAGGGTCTAGGTGTCTTTCAGCTTAACTTTGTTATATCTGGAAGTAGGTACCTTTTTCCAGCTGAAACAGTACCAAATGGAGAGTGTTTTCAATGTGCTCCCTTGGGAGGAAGCTATTGAGTGGCAGAGCCATTGTGAATTGCAAACTCTATTAAGAAAGTGAGAACTGGCTCAAACAGCATCAGAGACAGGCTAATACCCCTGTACACAGTCTTTATTATTCATTAGCACATATTGTGCTTCCTCCTAAATATAATTCAGGCTACACTTGTATCACATTAAGATAACATTAAATCTCTCTGTAATTTGAAGAAAATACTGCTCCCAGCTGTTGCTGCAGAGATGAACTAAACAAAATCCGAAGAGGTGCTAAAGGAACACCATAAAACACTAACTGCATTTGGCCCACATCTCCTTTGGTGCCCTTTATCACAAAAGGGGTTCAGAATGGCTCTCTGCACTTGTGTACATGATGTCTCTGTGTTTCTGGCATCTACCACCTCAGGAATTACTCTGCCAAAATGAAACAAGCTCCCTCATCCCTCAGGCATGCAAGCACTTTGCTGCTTTATGGGGAGTAGGGTACCTCAATGACTGATGAAGTGGGCTATTAAGATCCTGGAGCAGGTTGTCATGGGGGACCTGACAGTTCTTTCTTGTGCCCTGAAATGAGGCACCTCTGTGCAGAGCACAGCACTAATATTGTTGGGGTGCTGCTGCTCCAGGAACTGTTGACTGCTACTGAAAATGAAGTGCACAGGGAGCTTGGTCTTGAAGTACATCTGGGTACTGATTCGGAGAAAACTCCAGGAACAAACTCGCCAACAAAGTTTTCAAGTTGACAAGCAGGTATTCTTTATTGCGGTGCCGGGAGACAAGGGGGATAGCCCCCCCTAACATGTCTCCCCGTATTGCTACATAGGCCATCCTTATATAGTCATTGGGCATACATACATATTCATGAGGCTGCACACTGCACATGAATTACATAATTTTCCAGAAAGTTTCCCACATGCATTCAAAAATATGGTGGTGGTCTTCGAGAGTTGTTTACTTCTTCCAACAATCTTCATAACTTCTGGCAGTTTAACTACTCCCATCCTGGACTTCTGCTAGTCTGAGATACTCCCCAGTAGATGTTTACACCAGCTTAATGGGTTCATTAACACCACAAACAGAGCAATCATCCTGTCTTTCTACCTATCAGTTAGTTTAACTGCGCCCATCCTGGACGTCTGCTAGTCCCAGATACTCCCCATGCCCAGGTCCTTTTTTTCTATTCTGTTTTTCTTGCACTTTTTGCACTAAGGTGTCATGGTTTTAGCCCAGCTCATGCAGTTTGCTCACTCACTCCCCCCTCTTTCTTCCCCCCTACTCCGGGGGGGGGGGGGGGGGGGGGGGGGGAGAGATGGGGAGAAGAATCGAAGAATCACAGATTGAGATAAGAACAGTCCAGTAACTAAGGTATAACACAAATCACTGCTGCTACCACCAAAAATAATAATGACCAGGGAAATACAAGGGAAGAGAATACAACCGCTCAGCACCTGACGACTGAGCCATGAACTAACTCTTCCGGGTTCCTGCCCCCAGTTTTTACATCCTGGGCATGACGTGCTGTGGTATGGAATACCTCTTTGGTCAGTTTGTGTCAGGTTTCCTGTTTCTGCTTCCTCCCAGCTTCCCCTCCTCCCTGGCAGGGCATGAGACTCAGAAAGTCCTTGGTCAAACCAAACATTCTAAGCAGTAACTGAAAACATTGGTGTTATCAGCACTGTTCCCAGACCAAAAGTCAAAAAAACAGTGCTGCACCACTGTACAAGAAGGAGAAAAATGACTGCTGCTGCTGAACCCAGGACATAAGGTTGTAAGGACCTAAAACTATGTCAACTACCTTCAAGCACTTCAGTTATTTTCCATTACAAAGCCATCAAACTTAAGGTTACTTAGAACTGACTACATTTTGTGCTTTTGTGCCTCCTTGTCTCAGTACGTAATTCTGTCTCACCATAACAGAAGTGGGGCCCTAAGCTCCAGTGATGACCTGGCCTATGCAGCATGCCTCTGTTTGCACTGAATCAACAAGATTGAAGTCCAGCATTTAAACATCTTCTCTGTTACAAGCTTCTTCTGAGGCTGTAAGCTCTTTGGAGGGATGTTATTTTGTTTTGTGTTTTTACAGTGTTTAGTGGGATAGGTTCCTTAGCCATGTGGCTGCTCAGGAACTGCCAAGATGGGTTAATATTAATGACAATACGCAAAATAAACCCGTGTAAACAGGGATAGTGAGAGGCTCAGAGTTCTGACAGCCCTGGAAGGCTTTGATCTTGCATAGGTAGAGATCAGTATGTGCCTTCTCAGATGACAGACTTGAATGGAGCAAAGAAAAAAGTTATAAATCGCCCACAAAGTGTGTCTCCATTGTCCTCCTTGGGCTCCCTCCCCTATTAGCTCTGATGATTTACTTCAGAGAGTGTATCTAAGTACCAGCAAAAAAGTAACTCAGAAATTAACCCCAGCAAATTTACAGCCTCACACTTGACCCCAGAAGTGTGTAGGGTTGGTCGTTCAAGTAGTAATGGCTCAGCATAAAGCAGAGGAGAAATGTGCCATTAAAAAACAAGCATGGAGTGAGCTGCTGAGTGGTGACAGCCACTGAAAGAGACAAACCAAAGCATGGCTGACAGCATATTATATTCACAAGATAAATAGAGGCAGAGAGAGGAAAAAGCAAAACAAATGGCGTTGCTCTGTACATATGTCCAAAAGGGAACCACAGCGTAAATGACACCAGCCACAGTTATGGAGCATGGGTAGACTGCCTGTCAGGGATAGAAGCACCACCAAAAGCCTTGTGGTGGAAAGGGAAGACGCTGCAGGAGATTTGGGGTAGTGTCTCTCAAGCAGGTGCTGCTGATGCTTGGTGTTAATGAACTGAAGACTAGGATGGAGCATGATTGAGGGGAAAGTGGCAGACTGATTTTTGTCTAACTGCAGATTTGGTTTCTGAGCAAATCAGATTTATGCTTCTCTCAGACAATTTTGCTATTAAGCCGATGACTCAGAGCCTGCAGCAGATGGGATTCTTTAGCTGAGGTAGATACTATTGTTTTTGTCCTAAAAGGAAAGTAGCCATTTTTCTCTTGTAGAAAATTAATCTCTGGAAAATGTGGTGATTTTTCCTTCCCAGGAGAAACACAGCTTTTTCAAATAACACTCAGCAAAGCTTCTGGACTCTCATCTAAGATGCAGAAGTTCTCATTAGAAATAAGTAACCTGGGACAACTTAATATGTGATACACTGGGAAAAGGGGCAGCAGGGTGCTTGTTCTGTTTGTTCATTTGTTTGTTGATTTTTGGGGTTGTTTTTTGATTTGGGGTTTTTTTTAGAATTAACTCCTGTAATTGATAACATTAATATGCCAAAAAGCATTGCCAAAAACCACAGCACTAAGTGGTGAATTGAAGTGAGTTCTTCAGCTCTCTAAAGAGAAAAGTGCTTCTCATCCATGGCTGCAGGAGGCTGCTGCCGAGAAAATGGGAGTATTTTGCTAGTAGGAACATATCTCTCTAAATTCTTGGAAAGGGCCTTCTATCTAGACATTAAACTGCTGAAGATTCCCTTCATCTCTCCTGTTTCTCCTGTGGATTTTCAGAAACTTGTTTCCCACTAAAGTAATTCAACACTGTTTTTGAGAGGGAAGCATCCACTCTATAGGAAGTTTGTGAAGGATGTCAGCAAGCACATATATCATTATAAAAAGTCATTCTGCATTCAGAAACCACATGTGGTCTGAATTTCCAGAAGAGGGGTACTTCTTCACAGGTGATAGTGGTGTGTGGAACATAGGGTGATGAAGCCTTTCCTGGCCTTGTTTTGTTTAAAATCCCTTTGAAGACAGTCATATTTCGCCTTTCTTGAAAATTGTGTTACAGCAAGCAACACAATTACAGGAGTTGGGTTTGTTTGGCTTGGTGCTATGTGTGTGAACAGAGGCTGCTTTCCTCCTTCCCTCTCTGTTGGCTTGTGGTACAGGTGCAGAAAGATGAGCTTTGAGGTTTGAATATGCTTTAAAAATAAATAAGGCTTTTATTTATGGTATACTACGTGCATTCTTTAAATATTTAAAATAACTCCATGGAGAGCTTCAGTAATTACATATACAGTCATTTGTATGGTAGGCACTCCTTGAGGCTGTACCCGGTGTTCTATGATAAAGAAGATCTGAAAAAGACATTAATTGGTGAAAAAAGACAACAAATTCGTGAAATTTGATGTTCCAAAATTGAATCGAATCTAAACACAATCAAGACTTTCCTTTGAATTTACCAAAGCTATATTAATTGATATACTCATAGAAAAATGCCATGTGAATAAAAAGAAAGTAGTTATTAATTGGATGGAACAGTAGATATTATAATGGGGTAAGCTTCAAAACATAAAAAGATCTTGAAGAGCTCAATGGAAAACATCTGCTCAGGTCTGAGCAGTGATCATGAAATAGCATGACATTAATTTGCTGAATAGAGGACAATGCTGCAAATGTGAGTGTTGTTCTAGAGATGGTGATGTGGCCTCACCTTGAGAAGCATGTTTAGTTTGGTTTACCCTGATTAAAAAATGATAGTGTAGGAAATAGAAGAGGACCAGTGAAGGGCAACAGACCTCATCAGAAGCGCAGAAAATCCTTTAGTGGGAAGATTTGCAGGCAGGCAGAGACAGGAAAGGTTAGGTCCGTTTATTTTAGGGAGAACACTACACGGGATGTGCTGCGACACAGGTTATGGTGGATATAAATAAAACAGCAGTGCCATGACTTTTTTCCCTTTCTTGGGTAGGAAGGAGAGACATAAATTAAATTTGAAGTCAATGCATTGAACAGCTTTAATAGAAAGCACTTTTAACTGAAGTTTTATCTAGTCTGTGGCACTCATTGCCAAAAGGTGGGATATTGAGGCTGACAGATTGGCATTGTTTTTATGATTAGCAATATCATTTACTGTTAGTAGGGCTGGAGTTGAATCCTTTGTACTTCTGGCCATACGCTAAACACAGGCATACTGATGCATAATCCTCCTTTATGACACCTTACAGCGCTTGACTTCAGCACTTTGAATCCTGTACTAGTGACATAGGCTGGCCTACAATTCCTGTTTAAAAAAAATAAGTTTAGGAGTTTGGATTGTCAGGTTTTTGCCCATTCCCACCTTTGGGTTGACTGTGAATACATCAGTTTGGAGGAGAGATTTTTGCTTCCCATGGAAGCTGTCTATTTGTCCATTCTAGTTTGTTTTACTCTGTCCTTTTAATAGCTTGCATCCTTTACAGTCTTTAATTATTGCAAATTTTGGACTATTTCTTCTCTCCAGACCAGCTGCCATCAGTAAACTGGTCTAGTAATTATTTCTCCAGCTTCAGAAAATGGCTATCATGGAGTTGGAGGCTTTAGGAACAGGTGGGCTGCAGAACGCCTGTTTGATTTGGTAAACAGCATTAAAAGCTTGGCACTTTGAGTTAGTCCCCTAACAGACTAGTTCTACAGATTTTGTTAATAAGATGCTGCATGTCTTCCAATGTCACATCATATGTTATTTGTCATTGCAAGACATTCATTGTTTTTTTTTTTTGTGTGTTTTTTTTTCTTTTTAGAAATATGGAAAGGTAAAAAACACGGAAATATACATGGGATGGAAATCCTTCTAAAATGTGCACCAGTGTTTGGTTGGAGAGAGCCCTTTGGGAAAAGGGGAGATACAGATGGGCAGGCAAAGTCAGAGCAGGCTGAGCTTGGGGTACAGCACTGGCACGGATGCTCTGCTCTGTGCAGTTCTTACTTCGTGCCCAAAAATTGCACTGAGGCAGTTTATGCTTGTAGGACAGTTAAGCCTAATGTGGAGCTGGTAACTTGGCATGTAGGAAACCTGTGGTCTCTTCTTGGCTCTGCTCAGACCTCCTCGGTGAACTTAGGGAAGTCACTGCAGCAATCTCAGCCCTCTGCAAAATGGGGATTGTGAACCTTCAGTCCCATGTACAGGCTCTATGAGCTACTGGGGAATGCAGTTACTAAATAGGAGGTGAGATGGTTACAGCTCCATCCTTGAGAGTGGGGCTGGGTGCAGGACCAAGTTGGGGTGCAGTGAATACCACATGGTGAGTGCCGCAGTGCTGTGAGCTGCCAGCTTTCCTGCCCCACGTGGCATCATAACACAGCTTCAATACCAGACAATACACCTGAGGTTCTGTGTTCATCTGTTCTTGTAGTCTCAGGTTTTATTCCATGTTTCCTCAACAGTCACTGACACTTAGAAGTGCTGTTTTCCACTGGGGATCTCAGTCATCAGGTCCCACCAGAAGGGCTTTGTGAGGCAGACAGCCATTATTGAGGGGCTCAGTTGAGGACGGAGCTAATGAGAAAAGCAATCCTGTCCCTTCCTCCTCCCTGAGGTCAAATAGTGCTAAAAAACATCTAGGGGACTTCAGTTCCCTTGTTGTCCTCTCTGGAGAACAAGGCTAAAACCAAGAATGAGCAAACTTCATCCCTTTAGGAGGGGATACAGTGGCAGCTCCTCCTGAGAATGCTGTGCAAAAACCATTCTTCATTGCAGGTCACAGAGGAGTAAATAGATTCTTCTCTCATTCTGCCCTCAGGAGTGGCTACGAAGTGGTGATGGGATTTGTTCCTTCTTCACTGCTCAGCATCAAAGCACACAGATGATGGAATCATAAAGGATAAGGAAGGGAGACACATAAACTCAGGGGGTTCTCCCCTCTTTAAAAACTAGAGATTTGCTTCTTTCACCGTAGTATTTCTTCCCAGCAGCAGCAACCTGGTAACTCTTCATTTTAAGGGCAAGTTAGGTGATAAAAGTGGGTTGATACCAGCTTTGTATGAAACCTAGTGGATTTTAAACTGGAGAAAGTGATGTTCCTGTGCACACTGACATCTGAGAAGCTTGTTCTTCTGCGTCCTATGCTAGCAGTGCAGCTGCTAAAGCTCTCAAGCGCTTTTGGACAAAGCGTACTCTGTTCCTTTGAGATTTGAAAAATGAATTAATAGAACATTGATTAAACTTACTGGCTTTTTGCAATGCCTTTGTTTCCAGGGACTAAAAGTCTGCTTGCCAATTGTCCAGCTAGAAGCCAGTATCTATAAAAACCTGCCCTAAGCAGTTTGTGGAGGGCCTTAATTAAGATATGTGTTACCACCCCTGCTTTGGGCTGCTTGCGAGAGAATGTAAAAAGCACAATGAGACAACTGTCTCTTCCTCCTGTTTTGAGACTCATTCTTGATCCCACTGTGATTGCCAGCAGCAGACAAGGAACAGAGCCAGAAGAGTGAAAATTAATAGTGATGGCATCTGAAATCTCCATCCATGAGCTTAAAAACAATGCCTGCTTTAGACTGGAGCTTTATTTGCAGGGGAGGAACAGCTCATTCCCCCAGTCTGAGTGCTGGAAAATTTGTAAGTAGAGTGTAAAAACACCTGCTGCCATTCAGCATGAGACTTCTAACAGCACATGGACTTCTTTATGATCAAATAGGATCCTGTTGTCTGTGTAAGTGCACCTTTTCAGGCATAAGCATTTTACAAAGTGGCTATGCTCTTAATCAAGGGTGAAATGATATCCTGAAGAGTTTCTCCTCTAGTATGCTGCAATACCATACAACAGCTGAAGGGCTTTTGGTTCTTGACGAAATCTTAGTGGATGAGAAAGCAGCAATGCTTTGTTCTCCATCTCCCACTTTGCCACCCTTCTCACACAGGTTCTCTTCTTCCCTCGCTCTAGTTGATTTGCACTAGTGCATAGATAGTCCTTGTTCTTCCCACAGAAGACCTATGAAACTTTCTTGCAGCCTACTCAAAAGTGCCCAGGGAAGCCCAAACATGAAAATTTTGCATTCTTCATAAATGTTGTCAAAGCAACTCTGTACCACCTCATCTGGAAACAAGCTCCAGGCTTGTCGTGGTTTAAGCCCAGCCAGCAACCCAGAACCACACAGCTGCTCGCTTACTTCCCTCCCCTTCCTCCCCCAGCTCCCAGAGGGATGGGGAGGAGAATCTAAAGAATGTAACTCTCACAGGTTGAGATGGGAACAGTCTAGTAACTAAGGTATAACACAAACCACTGCTGCTATCACCAATAATAATAATGATAAGGGAAATAACAAGGGAAGAAAATGCAACTACTCACCACCCGCCGATCAATACTCAGCCCTACCCAAGCAGTGATCTAACCCATCTGGGTAACTACCCCAAGTTTTATAGTGGGCATGACGTGCTGTGGTATGGAATACCTCTTTGTCTAGTCTGGGTCAGGTGTCCTGTCTCAGCTTCCCCTCAATTTTCCTTCCTCCCTGGCAGAGCATGAGGCTCAGAAAGTCCTTGGTCAGAGAAAACATTACTTAGCAACAACTAAAACCATTGGTGTTATCCATGTTGCACCCAGGCTGAAAGTCAAACACACAGCACTGCACCAGCTACTAAGAAGGAGAAAAACGACTGCTGCTGCTGAACCCAGGACAAGGCTTCAGCACTGCAAATGTACCCTTTTCCTTGAAGGTGGATGAATCAGAAAAAGCCACATGGCTGGAGTAAGGTGCCTACTTCCTCTTTCTTACACCATCAGAAGCTTGTCTGGTGATAAGTTCTTCAGGCTGCTATGGCTGAGTTGGGTTTGACCTTAGTAACATGGTTTTGTGGTGGCCTTGACAGTGCTGAGGAATGGTTGGATCTGATGATCTTGAGGGTCTTTTCCAACATGGTTGATTCCATGACTCCATGACTCCATGACCTAAAAAAAGAGGTGGGGAAGGGCTCTGAAGGCAGTCAGTGACTTCCAGAGCCACCTATTCTCCAAAGAAAGAAGGTAACCTCCTAAGCCCTAGATGAAATGTTCATCTCTTAGACAAAACATGCAGAGATCCTCAAATCTTCCCTAGAAACATGGCATTGCAATACTAAACATCATTATGAAATGTCTATAGAGCCACAGCTACAGATGGAGCTTTATGAGTGGTTTGAAGTAATGCTGTACCAGCATCAATTATCCCCAGCGACTGCACAGAGATATTTTTAGGGTGATATTTTCATTTTACAGTAGCATGCGGTCACTTGCAGCCACCAGCCAAGTGCCTCACCATTTGCACCCCAAGCATGCAGTGATCTCTCAGCAATGCGTGGCCCATCATGTTCTGTTGCCTCAATAATCAACAGCTCAGATGAACGTTTTACCCTATCTTGGCACCTTTGCTGTCAAAATCACTGCGAATGAGGGAGCCTGCCTCTCTGCAGCTGTGAATATCAGCTACAGAGTAGCACTAAATCTTGTTTAAGCTGCAGTCATTCCGCCCAGTGATGAATCTCACAACCTGAATAATTTGGGTAATTTCCTGCAGCTGTAGTGTACTAGCAGAGAAATGAATGCTAATTTACTGCTAGGTTAGTATACTAACCCTTTATTAGCAAGCTCTGAAATACTGGATTTTGAAAGCTCATCAAACCTTTACCATTAAAACCTAAGGAAAAAAAAAAAACACCACCTCTCCCAGCTGAAGTCTTCACTCTATTTGAGGTTATTAGCAAATGTCCTGGGAGTGCTGTTCATTATCTCTCACTAGGATATATGTAGCTGGGAACACCCCCATTTACTACTCTCACTGCAGAAGTCCATTAAGAATATTCTTGCTCTTTGACAGTACATTCAGCTGTTGTATGGAACTTCAGCATGCAGATATGCTTGTAGCTTTAGTGATAGGCAGAATAATTATCATAGAATTATTGAAGTTGGAAAAACCTTTACGATCATGGAGTCCAACCGCAAACTGAACATTAATGGCACAGATTATCAGTGAATGGTGGCTAAAAAGGTAACAGAAATGCTGAGTGCATCTGATGGGCTGTGTCATTGCTATGGGAGGCAGTACATGGCTGTGTAACAGAAGCTGGATGTGACATGGCTGCATCATTTCCCGCTTTCTTCTCTGGGCTGTTTTGCCCTTTCCTATCAGGTCCAGTGTATCCTACTCAATAATCCTATTGATTTATTATTTCTGGGGGGTGTGATAACTTGCACAGTAAGGCACTACATAGTCTCGACAGGGGTCTGTGTGACCAAGTAGGGCATCACATGCAGCCCTGCCCATGAATGGAGAGTGCGTACAGTGGTCTGAGTGGTGATGGAAAGTGGTGGGGCAGGAGGAGAAGGGGCACTAGGGAAATGGAAGACTGGAGAAAGGAAATTGAAGAAAGATGTGTGTGTCAGCTGAACTGCTGAAGCCAAACCAAGCACTAAGCTGGACAATGGGCCAGCACACTGCTTATCCCTGCCTCTGTGTTGGTACTGGAGTATTTCTTCAGAGAAAAGACCAAACGACCAGGTGCAACTTCATATTGCTGGAGATGTAGTTAGGAAAAGTCTCATAATGCTGGAGACTCTGCTAATGGTCCAGCAGCAATTTCCCCTGCTGTGCAGGATTATTCAAGCAGCATCTGACCCAAGAGCTCAGCAATGAGTAGAAGAACTTCTAATGCTGAAGAAAGCCTTTGAACAGCTTTCCTGTTCCCAGAGTTCTCCCATGGCCAGTATCCAGTGAGCCCTGGCAGCACTCAGCTCCCTTGCCCTCCATCCATATTGCCATGTTCCTGGTTCTCGTCACTGCCCTGAAACCAACTGACCTTAGAGAAGTTCCTCAAGAAGATTTCACAGTTAGACAAGTAGAAAAGAGCTGTGCTGAGATAGAAAGCTGAGTGGAGCAACAGGACGACAAGCCAGTTTGAAGCGCAGGTCATCCTTCTAGAGGCCACCTTGTTCTTCCCTTTTCTCCCTGTTTCCACTCCCTCCACACTGTGTCTTTTGTCCCTTTTCAGGTCTTGTCAGATTTCTCTGCAGTGATGGAGTTTCTGTTATGTTGTCCAATATTTTCACTCTGTATGTAAATCCCCCTATTAGTGCCAGAATACCCATTTCACATTAAACCTGGCACCAGTGCATGCAGGACTAGCTTGCTCTCAATCTTATGTGGAAGTGCATGTTCAGGGGCAGAGACATGCAGGGATTTTTGTAAAATCTCCCTTTTCCCCATAGCATATATGTTTCCTTGCAGCTTCTCTAGTGTGCCTGGCAGGGTAAGAAACCAGTTACCTGGCATAAGCTGTGAGCATGGCCGGTAGGCTGCAGCACAGATTTCCCATTGGATTTTCTCTGAGAAGTTCTCTGTTGTGGGAGATGAGGGTTGTTTCACTTGTTGCTCTTCTGTTCCTGCCAGGAGGAGTGGGGAACTGTTGTATTTGCACATTAGAAAATGCTGATGAAAAATGGCTACGTGTGCTTTCTGGTCAGCTTTCTCTTTGAGACTTTTTGAGGATTTATTGTCACCTTCTTCCATGCAATTTAGTTTTCTCAAGGAAAATGTTGCCATTGCCACAAGAGCCATACCATGAAATAGAGAACTGTTGGTAGGCTGTGATTTCCTCCTGCCCCCTAGGAAGAAAGCAAGAGCAATGCTGATACACGGGTGAGAAGGAAACATTCTCCACCCCCATATCGTGGTGCTGACCATACTGGAGAAGGGGAATAACCATCTCTGTGTGCCTGTTTTTGGAAGGGGCTGATACTACCCAGCTATTCTTTACAAGGACTGAGCTGGGAGAATCTCTTACTCCCTGCTCTCCTGCTACACTCATGTAAGAGCAGAATCTGACATGAAAATCAGCACTTAAAATCCATTATTTAAAGAAGTATACCCTTCCATATTTATGTAATGGACGTTTTACTACTGGAGCACTTTAATGAGGTCATACATATTATACTATATTTATCTGCAGTGTATTATTTAAACTCACAAGGTGAGATTCACCTAATCTGATGTAGATGTGTTCATCTTAGTTTGGACACATGCAGCTTCAGTGGAAGGAAAATGGTACTTTACATGTGTCATTCATTGTGCAAAAAAAGATGCGTAAAACAGGTGAGATGAACCCTAAAATCCCCTTTTTCTCCCCATTGATCATAAAAGATATTTTGGGTGCAAGTCTGCAGTAAGGTGAGTGCCATCCCAGACATAAGTCTTATGCAGAACTCCAGGAAAGGACCCTGGTGAATACAGGAAGAGAAAACTTAAGCTAAAGATATGAAAATTTTTGTATGTGCTTTCATAGTTACTACTTCATGACACTGAATTTAATAAGAAAATTCAAGTTCCATTTTAGTATAACCAAACAGAGATTTGAGTGGGAATTGCTAACCCTGGAAATGGCAATTAAACTAAGACTTTGGGCACAGGTTGGATGATCTGTGGGATGAGAGAAAGTCCAATGTGGTGGTATGGTCAGAAGTTACAGAGCAGATAATGATGTGTATTAACATGACTTTCAGGAAGATGCTGCTGCCCTAATATCTGGCATTGTGTGCAGCTGTGTTCTGAGCTTGACAGGATGCTAAGAACTGGAGTAGCCTCACAGAACCATGAGAAAGCTCAGGGCCTGTTTCATACCCATTTAATTGAGAAAGTCTGGAGGATCACAGCCCTGGTAATGAAAACTCAGTCACCATCTGTAAGTGCTTGTAGAGGGAGCAAACGCTTGCCAAAGTGCCCTTCATCCTAGCAGAAGGGAAGGACAGCGGTGGGTGGAATATGGAACCGAACAAATAGGCAGTGGAAAGAAGCAGGGGTTTCAGTGGAAGCTGGCCCCTGGTACTTACAATGCTGATTTCTGATTCACTGCCAATTTCGTAATCAGGATGGGGTGTTTTTCTAACAGAGCTGCTGTAGTTCAAAGAGGGATTAATTCTGGAAAGTTTGTGCTGTGCAGGAGGTCAACACAGTTGATCACGACAGGCTCTGTAGGAAAGAAGACTTGTGTCTCCATAAATCACGGCTGTGATTTTGTCCAAGAGGTTTGAATGCAGGCTGTTGCTTGCTAATCTGTAAAGTCTTTAAGCAGAAATTTATATTTTCTTTCTGAAAGCTCTTTAAAATTGATTCCCACAGTAAATCCAGCTCCAGGAAATCCAGGGCAATGCCAGTTAATTAATTAAGACGATTAACAACTAAACCGGTACTTCCTTCCACTGTGGGCGAGCAGTTGGCATTTTAGCAAACTTTGACTCATAATAATAGTAATATTTCTTGGGGCTGTCACACTGTCATCGTCGTCCTCCCATCCCGTCCCCCCCCTTCCACGCTTTCCCAGTTATAATTCACTTGTTTTGATCTTGGAAATGTGGAGAGTTTTTTTAATTTTTTAATCTAAAATATGCTGCTTGGGGATGGCATTTTATGAAATGTTCATTTTAATTTTACAGGGATGGTTATCACTGCAGGGATGCTGGCGCTAGCTTTCAACATAAAAGCCTTCTTTTCTGCCGATTATATCTAGGAAAGCTCTCCAAGCCTTAGGTACCTGAAAATTATAATGCGTCATTGTTCACCTCTGCGAATGACAGGGAAAAGAAATTAAGCAGAAGTGGGAGGGCAACGGTGTTGTCATCTAAATCAGCGAAGGCAGCGGGGAGTTTGGCATGCAGGTGTGCACCTTCTGGCCCCAAGCAGGGGACTGTGACTCTGCTTGTGCTCCGTGCATGTACCAGAGTGATGGCAGTGCACACCCAGGGGAGCCAGAGTCATGTGTCCTCCCTCCTTTGGTTGCTAAAAGTGATCAAGGAGCGGAGTCATGAAGGCTTTCCATCTGAAAGAGCATGGGCACTGGCAAGAGAACTGTGGCATGGGTCTTGTTGGCTGCCTCAGCCTTCATTCCAGGATGTACCAAAGCTGTGGGGTGTAGCACTGGGTCCCTGCACATTTGTGGTGCGTGTTCCTGCTCTCCCAGACCCATGTGAGGACATCAGGGCTCCATCCTCTGTTTGATACTGGCACCAGCCACACCGATACACCCCGGTAGAGACTGGTTTTGCTGGCAGCAGGTTGATACAGGCCAGAGCTGATGCTGGTTAATGGAGTTACTCTCTCAGGTCTAGTAATAGAGGTTTCCTTTTCAAAAGACTCACATGTGACAGCAGCACTTACTTTGGGCCAGGCTGCTCCCTCCTGCATACCTAATATTTCCTGAGGCTTTATCCATCTCAGTGGGACTGCCTGAATGGTAAAGTGCTTCTTGATACGGGTAGGGGTAGTGTAATCTAAGGACATGGTAATAACACTCCTCAGCTTTAGTGCTTTCATGAGGACATAGGAAAAACCTGTAACAAAAGAGGCTGAAGCAGTTTTTTATGTATCGTGCCTGGGGGCAGACACAGGGTGAGACCCACCCTGGGGCATGGAGAGGCAGCTGCAGCTTCCACCCATCTGGCTTGTACTTGTACTAGAACTACAGTCACTGCTTGGCACAACATTACAATGCTACAGCAGCTGTCAGAGATTCCCTGTGTCTTCAAATGAGTTTTCTTGGCGTCATTCCCTGGGTTTAAATCTGGCCCAGGGTACCTACATTAGCATTTCTGCTTTTATGCATACCTGCATGGGCTGCTTAATGAACCCATGGCCATAAGACATTTTCATTACACATATTGCAATACAGTCTTGCAGTGAACTTAGAGTTGAACTTTATACTGAACAAACATGTGACTAATGGCAGGCCATTCTGTAAGGACTTTACATTAAATAGATTCCATTTGAGATTATTAAAACTTCTGGTTTGCTGCTTAGATAGAGCTGAGTAAATTATGGATGTTTTTGATCAGTAGTAGAAATGAAAAATTGGCTAGGTGGAATGAGCAGTCGTAGTTCAGTGGCCAAAAAGACATCCTCTACTCTGAACAAGTACTTAGTTTAGTTCTTTGTTCTTCAATTTTTAAAGCCATCTTGTCTTTTAAAAACCTAGCTCAATATTTAATTTCAAAATGGCATTTTAAAAATTAATGGTGTTGACAGTTTATTTCCTTTATGGGGCTAGAGGAAAGGAAAGACAGTGACAGAAACAACTCATTACAAACCATTTTAGTCCTTCCAGTCCTTCCATTTCTGCTTCTCAAAAGATTTCATATTCAGAAAATATATTAGGTCGTCACTGAAATAATAACATAAAATGAGGACTGTCTGTCTAATGTTACCCAGCTGCTTTAATACCATGGAAAAGAAATACTGAATTTCATTTACAAATGCAAAAAGGGAATGTAAGAGCTGGGTATAAGCCACTGCAGTTGTATCAGGCAACAGATGCAAACTCAGCTCTTAACTGAGCTAAAACTGCTCTAAAGAAAGTGATCATAAGAAGATTAGCTGACACTTTTTTATCATTAATGAAAAAAAGCATGATACAAAGCGTGTATCACTTGGAGAAGGAAGCTCAGAAATTAAAAGATCAACTTTAAAACCTTTTTGTTTTAACACAAAAACACATTTTAATGAAACAAAAAACCCTTCAGATTTTTGTGTGATGGGATGTTTTGCCTAATCTGATATATTCAAAGAGTGGGAGGGAGGCGAGTAGTGAGGAAGCTGCATGTGGGCCGGAGAGAGATGGATATGGAGAAGCAGGAGGTGGGGGGCTTGTAGGGCTGCTGCTAACTGGCAGCTGCCCCTGGGTAGAAGGTGGTGCTGTGCCAGGGCATGCAGCCATCCAAGTTCCCATTTAGCCATTCCCTGCCCTTTTTAAAAGTGTCTTCCCTGTGCCTTGCCCTTTGCACTACAGCCACGCTCTCAGGAGAAATAGTTTCGCCAAAAGGTTCAGAACAGCAGAGTGCATCTCCCCAGGTCAAAGCATGAAGGATGCCTCTGGCCTGAGCAGGGGATTACAGGATCCTTTTATGCTTTCAGAGCAGCATAAGGGGCTTTCATGAGAAGAATTGCTGTTGTAGTTCAAGGCCTTGTCCCAGAGCCCACTGGAGTTGGTGGAAGTCTGCAGAAGGAGAGTATCACAGCCCAACAGCCCTTTCTGCATGTAATGTGCCTTTTCCTGCAGCTCCACAGCTCATACACCTCTGATTTCCTATAAAATTGAAAAGAGCTATTAGTTAACTACCAGAAAATTAATTAACCTATTGTAGCACAAATCCTGGCTTTACTGCTAATCTCATTCAAGTTGTTCTTCTGTCCTGGTTTGTCCCAGAGCTTAATGCAGGAAGCAGCATGAGCTGAAAGTGCTCAGTACCTTTGAAAAAGAGACCACATGCAGTTAGCCTGCATTAAAGGACACAGGAGATGATAATCCTCTGGCACATTAGCTCATGGATGTGTATGTTGGCAGAGATCAAGTCAGTGATTCCAGCTGAGCATCTGAGTTCACAACAAACCCCAAGGTCTGTAAAATAATGCTGAGGGTTTTCTAATCCATATTTATTTCCTGCTTTCAGGCACTTTCGTAGGTATCGATCTGATCAATGTGAGTTAACATTTTTGACAAACAGATTTCCTAAAATGCCTTGAAAGCTTCATTATGAGGATGATGGAACCAAAGTTAAAAACAAATCAAACAATGCATGTGGAAAAGGTTTCCTCCAGACAGCTTAAAAATAAATTGAAAACAAATACAATTAAAATAACAATCAACTTTTTTGTTCCTTCAATGGTATGATTTCTCCGAGGCAGGTACACAACGATAAGAGATTTCTTTGAAATGCTCAGGATAGCAGACCCATAGGCAGAGCTATGATAGATTAGAGCAGCGGTTTTGCGGAAGAACAGCCTGCTACTACTAAGTTTCTACTTTAAGGTCTGCAATGTTGCTTTTTCTTTTACTCCACACAGATGCTTTTGCATCTGCTGCTGTTCTTCCCTCATGTCTTTTACCTCACTAAGCTAGGCCTCAGATCTTGACCCAAAGGAAATGTCTTATGAAAATTTCTTTTTACATGTAGTGTTGTTCTTACTATATTCTATATAACCAGTGATTTTCTATTTCTCTGCTTACTCTGATACTCATATGACTGAAATTTCTTTATGCCATTAATCCTTGAATGGAAACAGGCTGTGCTTAGGGCAGTGTAGGGGTCAGAGGCTGATGTGCAGCAAGGGTCTGATCCTCCCTGGCAGAGGATACATGTGCCAGCAGCCCTGGGGCACTGGGACTAGCTGCCAGCTCCCTTCATGGTCCCTTGAGGATATTTTGCTGTTAGAAACAGATTAACAAATGGGTTGAGAATTTGCTGCTCTGATACTTGGCATCATGCTGGGGGCCCTACACCTGCAGCAATTGTGTGCAAGTGTAAATGTAATGAAAGCAGCTACTGATGAGCTCTTGTTTGCAAATGGTTGCGCTGCATTGGCTCATAGCAGTAAAGACATCCAGTTACTATTCTGTACACGATGCAAAGTAACTCAGCCTTGCAGCCTGTCCGTAAAACACGCCTTTTCTCTTTTAAGCAAGATTTGAGGTGAGTAGCTCGAGAGAGGCTGCCTTCAGCACCTGAGTGGGGAGAAGCTCAGCATCCAAGAGCCTCAACTCAGAGCGGCAACAGCCACCAAAGGGGCCCTCAAGTCCTCGACAGGACTTGCCCAGGAGCCGGCAGCTCAGCTGACTTAAACAGCTGACTCAGCAGCAGAGCCAGGAGGAGCGTCGCCAGCCCTGAGTGGTTAAAAACCTGCCTCAAGGAGCACGGTGAGGCAGTTCGTGGGGGGAGGCAAGCAGGATGGTGAGAGCTGGCCTTACGAGCTGGGCCAGGTCTGGGAGCTCTGCTCTTGCTGCCCCAGTGGTGGCCAGTGCAGGCGCCCAGAGACGATGAGAGGGGAGGCTGCGGTGCAGAGCTCGGAGTGTAGAGTGTGTCTGCAGTGGTTTCCTGAGGCGAGGGTGCACAATGGGCAGGGCTGTACTCTGTGCTCCCACGTGGAGGTCCTCCTGCAGTAGGGGCTGAGCTGCGAGATGCTGTCAATAAGCTGCAAGATGTCAGGGGAGCTGAGAGGAAGCCGGACTGCTTGCTCCAGACCCAAACTGTGCAGGGGCCTCAAGTGTCTATTGTAGCTCGTGGAGGAAAGAAGGAGACCGCTAACCCAGGAAAGCTGGGAAACTGTAATAAAAAAAAAAAAAAAAAACATACAAAATAAAAAAAAAAAAAGAGAAAGAGGACAATTAAAAACAAGGGTCTTTCTCCTAAATCTGATGTCCCCACCCAGAACCACTTTGCAGTTCTGCAGGGGGCTAACAAGGAAACACACTTGCACCATGAACAGCCAACTGATGCACCAGTAAAGAGGATCACTGCTGGTGCTGTCAAGAAAAAGTGGCGGGTTATAGTGGTAGGGGACTCTACTTTGAAAGGAACACAGGCACCCATCTGTCAGCCTCACCCAGTCTCAAGGGAGGTGTGTTGCCTACCAGAGTCTCAGATCAGGGATGTTGCAGAGAGGCTGCCTGCTCTAGTGAGACAAAGGGGGCACAAAATCACAAAATGAAATATGTAAAAAACTTTAGAATCAGTTTTAGGTAATGTTAAGTTTGATGGCTTTGTAACAGTACCAATGGAAAATTACTGAGATGCATGATTCACAGAAAAATAAAATAGGGTACAGCTAGAGAACATACTGAGAATTCTTGGTTGTAGTTTTAGGCCTTTATGACCTTAGTATAAAATAAGTGTAAGAAAAACAAGCTAGAAGAACAGGACGTAAGGATAAGGAGTATCTGGAATTGCAAGGGCCCAGCATGGGCTGCAGTTAAACTAATTGATAAGTAGAAGGACAGGATGATTGTTATGTCTATGGTGTTAACGAACCAATTAAGCTGGTATAAGCATCTACTGTGGGTGCTTTGAAGGCTGCCAGAAGTGATGAAGATTGTTGGAAGAAGTAAAGGACCCTCAGAGACCACCACCACATTTTTGTAAGCATGCAGGGAACTTTCTGGAAAATGATGTAATTCATGTGTTGCCTCATGAATATGTATGTATGCCCAGTGACTATATAAGGACGGCTTGTGTAGCAATACAGGGACACACCTTAGGTGGAGCTATCCCCTGTGTCTCCTGGCGCCTCAATAAAGAATACCTGCTTGTCAACTTAAAACTTTGTTGGTGAGTTTGTTCCTGGAGTTGTCTCCGAGTCAGTAGTAAGTCCCACTGACTATTACCCACATCTAGTTATCCATGTGGGTGCTAGTGATATAGGCAGCAGTAGACTGGAGAACATTAAGAAATACTACAGAGCCCAGGGAGGGGTGGTTAGGGGCTCTGGAGCTCAGATTGTCCTGTCATCAATTCTCCAGGATAAAGGGGAGGATCTTAAAAAGGCTAGGAGGATTGGCCAGGTTAATAAATGGTTACAAGGGTGGTGTGATAGTCAGGGGCTTGGGTATTTAGAACATGGGACCCAATTTAGGAGGCCAGGACTTCTGGGGGCTGGTGGAGCTGGTCTGGCAATGAAGGGGAAGAGCGGTTTTGGTAGGAGGCTTGCGAGACTGGTCAGGGATGCTTTAAACCAGATGTGTTGGGGGAGGGGGCATCATTCTATCTCAACGCTCCCATTCAGTTCCCAGCACCTATAATTAATGCTCTGAGCAACGCAGAGATATTCTAGCTGCTCCAGCCAATGAGCTGGCTTCATTTGAAGCTCAGATCAGATGCCTCTATACAAACACCCATAGCATGGGGAACAAACAAGAGGAATTAGAGATGTGTGCACGTCTACAGGGGTATGATATCATAGGCATCACAGAAACATGGTGGGATGGCTCCTATGACTGAAGTGCTGGAATGGAAGGTTACAGGCTCTTTAGAAAAGACAGGCCCGGCAGGAGGTGTTGGGGAGTTGCTATTTATGTTGGGGATAGTCTGGGAAGTATGGAACTCTGTCTGGGGACAGTTGATAGAACTGTTGGAACAAGCCCAGAGGAGGGCCACAAGGATGATCAGGGGACTGGAGCACATCCCGTATGAAGATAGGATGAGGAAGTTGGGGCTGTTCATCCTGCAGAAGAGAAGGCTGCGTGGAGACCTCATAGCAGCCTTCCAGTATCTGAAGGGGGCCTATAGGGATGCTGGGGAGGGACTCTTCATGAGGGACTGTAGTGAGAGGACAATGGGTAATGGGTTTAAACTTAAACAGGGGAAGTTAAGATTGGATATGAGGAAGAAATTCTTTACTGTAAGGGTGGTGAGGCACTGGAATGGATTGCCCAAGGAACTTGTGAATGCTCCATCACTGGCGGTGCTCAAGGCTGGATTAGACATAGCCTTGGGTGATATGGTTTAGTGTGAGGTGTCCCTGACCCTGGCAGGGGGGTTGGAACTGGATGATCTTAAGGTCCTTTCCAACCCTAACTGTTCTATGATTCTATGATTCTATGAAACATTCAATCCTCCATTTGAATAAGCTGAATAAATCCAGCCATTCTGCTAAACATATGGTAAGTAATAGCATCGTTAACAATAGCACAGTGCAAGCTTGACAACTGAAGGGATTTGCCTGCTTTGTGCCAGGGGAGTGACAGCGGAGAAGCAGCCTTGGCTGCTCCTGCCAGGCTGTCCAGTCTTTCACTCTCCTTCCACCCCCACCTTGACCTTCTCGAAGATTTTAAAAGCTGCCCATCTTCCTTCCTGTGACTTGGGCTTTTTTCTTACGCTGTCAGTTCTGGGGCTACCTAACTCTGTGAGACTCCATTTCACCTTTAAATGCTGCTGTTTATTCTGCTTCGGGGATGGAGCATAGAGAGAAACAAATGCCCTTGGCATCTGGTTAGGGCAATTGCTCTAGTGTATGCCTTCATCCTGAGTGTGTCCTTCCATGGCTGAGCACTTCTTGTGGCATTTAAAGCAGGCTGTGTGACACACCAGGGATGCCCATGATGTCCCAGATACTGTAGTATGGTCAGGAGCATTGAGAGTTGGCACATGGTGTGTTCACCACTCTGAAACTTAGAGATGAGCAGTCTGAGGCACTTGGAGGTAGTTGGTGGAATGATGTATCTTAGTTTTGAACTTGTTCAAAGGAAAGAACATCACTGTTTTTATGTACCCTCCCCTCCCTGACCTATCCTGAAGACACAGGATAGGTCCAGCCCCAGGGGACGTGCGCAAAATCCTGCCACTCCTCCTCCAGAATGCTCCTGGTGCCGTGCTGCTGCGGGATTCAGCCATGCTCAAAGGTCCTTGGGGTGCCTTGGCCCCCAGCACCTCATTTCTCAGGTGCCAGTATGGGTTGGCAGACACTGGTTGGCTTCTTGCTGCTCCTGCTACAGTCACCGGCAGTGCCCCGTAATCCATGTCCCCTGCCTTCCCTGCCGCCCTTCTTTCCTGCCCTGGTCCATCTTCGCTTTTCCTCCAAGCTGTCCTTGTTTTGCTATCTCTTATTCCTCATCACCCCTTTTCTTTACCTGATTTGAAATCCATAAACCCAGCAAGCCCAAACTCTGCCCATCTCAGAGCTGGAAACACACCAGTAGTTATCCTTTTTAGTTATCCCAGAAAGACCAGACCTTTGCCTTCTACATCCCCAAAGGGCAGCTAACGTGAGCAAATGTCACTGGGGACCTTAGCAGCAGCATGCCTTGTGCACTCTGACTTGTTTCAGAAAAGGATTTGTTTTGCATCTCTGTGTTGTTACTGGTCAGGTGTCTCTTGAAAACACCCACAGCCAAATGAAACTTTTCCTGTTTTGATAGCCAGCTTTGCAAATTCTTTTAGACTTGTCCACGGAAACAGCAGATGGCTTCTGACCAAAAAGTCACTTCATCAGTATAATGCTTAATGCTAGGGGGTAAGTATTAAGACTGCTACTTTACTATGCATCCTGGATACATAAAACCAGTTCACTTCATCATCTCTGAGCTCCCTTCACTTGCCACCTGTTATTCTCCTCCTGTGGATCATTGAGCTCAGGATCAGGATAATCTCTGTTTCCGTGGCAGTGTGATGAGCAGTGCTCACACTGCTTGACCACAGCCTGAGCTGCTGAAAGTGGGAAGCAGAGGCTTCTGCAAATGCTTCCTGCTGCTGCAAGAGCTTCTCCCCAACCATCTGGCAATATTTATATCCCAAACTTGAAGGTTTAAAATCATCCATGAGTGTTAAAGAAAGGTCACCAGGTCGTGTTGTCCCTCCATTTAGATATTGGTTGCAACCTCTCTTACCTGCTGGGTTAATAAAAACACCTCTGTAAATGAAATTCTTTCATTTCTTTATTTTAAGCAGGCACATTCTTTACATAAATGAGCACTGCCCTGAAGCATTTGCAATCTAGATGTTACTGCTTTATGGCAATGAAAAATATCCCTGAAGTAAATTGACTATAAGGTAACAATATGTCAGAAAGTAAAAAAAAAACAAAGCCAGGAAGTCAGTTCTTATATTTTGCATTGGCTGAGCTCTTAGAAATGCAGGGAGAGAATAAAACATAATAAAAAAGAGAAGTTAAATGCAAATTAATTTTTTGCTTGAATATGCTTTAAATAATAATCAAGATAAGGCCTTTTTTAAAATAAGGGATTTTAAACAGATAGTTTCAATGCAAAAGCATGTTGCATTGCTGGATAAAGGCACCATTTTAGTCATCTAATTCACTTGTTTTTAAAGGAGTATGAGTGTGTAGGGGCTGGGGTGAGATACTACCAGCCTGTATTGGAAAAACCAAGGGCTTGAAGATGTGTTTGTCTGTGCGTAAGGTCTGTTTCGATGCTGTTCTACCATGTCTATATATAAGAAGGTATAAAAGAGAGCAGGTGATGGAAGATAGTCTCTAGTAGTAACTGAGAGCTATCAGTATGTGGATTAAAAACAAGAAAGAATTATCTGCAAAAATCAACACTGCTTTAACCAAAGGGAATGGTTCGAAATGGGCTGTTGCAGAGGGGCTGTGGGTTTTGGTGAATGAGGGAATCTGGAATTTTACCTGGGGAGCATCAGCAGAGGTGTGTGCGCTTGCATGGAACATGGAGCAGGAGTTGTGAATTATAATAATGCATAAGGGATGTTTATGTGTGCAGCCACTTCTCTTTGTGAAGCCGTGCCTTGCATCCCAGTGCTGGCAAGAAGGACAGTGCATGTTTTAGAAAGACTCAGAATGCCCACACCCTGCACTTGGCTTTGGCTGACTTGACAGGTTGAATGCCCTAGTGCCAGGCATCAATATGCCTCGAATTTATCACTCACACTGAATATTCAGCCTTTTCCTTGTCTCTTGTGCGGGAGCCCAGCAGATGGAGCAGTGTTCCTGGTCAAAAGGGCTGCAAGCAGAGGGGGAGGCTTTTCATTTCAGTGGGAATGGGGCTGGATCCAGAGCAGCACTATGAAAGTCAGTAGAGTTAAACCAATCGGCCCCCTGTGCATCTATAAAATACAGAATAAAAGGTTCATTATAAAAAATATATATGTGATATTCCCAGTTTTGGGGAGAGGGGTATTCTGTAATATATAAATATAGATTAACTGTGCAGTTTATGTAGAAATATATCAGCTTTTCCAAACTTTATATGCTCTACAGTAAGATTGTTTTTACCTGAGCTCTAATTTACAGTTGAAACTCAGACAAGAGCATGACAGAATAATCCTTTTGATCACTTCAATATTTTATGATAATGATATACTTCATTATTTTTAATAAAACACTAGTAGCTTCTGTTAGCAGTATTCCCACAGCAGCAGCCACGAGTGGTGGCACAAATAAGACCAGAGAACCCTTCTCCATCTCTTTGTTTCTAAATAAATAATTGAAGGAGAAAACAAGAAAAATACGGTGTAGGATCCAAACAATAAACAAAACCCAGAGTCAGAAAGCAGGGCACAAGCTTTCTTCTTTAAGTCTAACTACCCATATTTTTTTCATGCTGTGACAGAGAAATGTACTCACCTCTTTTTGTATTGAATTGTATCTTGGAAAAACATTTTTATATATGGCACTGCTGAGCAGAGTAACATGTTTAATGACACATTTTTGTGTTACAGTGGTGGAGCTGAGAGAGCAATGCTGCTGTGTGAAGCACAGCCCTGCTCCAAGTTATGAATTCATGGCTGTGACTGCCCTTAAATACCTGCTGCTCATCTGGAGCAATTATTGCACCAAGGTAGGTTTGGAGTTGAAGTGGTCAGCATTTTGCCCCTGCAAGCTAATGGGAATTTAGCCTTTTATAGGTTGTTTTGCTGCTCTCAACTTCACTGATGAGGAAATAGCATCATCATCCAGCTGCCTCTGGACACTGTGGTTTGCTGGTGTCTGTGCATCTCTACTTACTTCCCAGACTTCAGTGTATGTCCAGTGTATGTCCTTTGGGCATCTTCTAATTTTCCTGTTTGAGACTGCGCTGCTGTAATCTCACTGTATAGCATCCTGCTGTCCATTTGCCCATTAATCCCTGCATCCAAGATACCTAGTGTTCAATGATAACACTGCATTTCAAAAACATTAGAAAGTTTTTAATTGCAAAGCAAAGCTAATATGAATGTAAATATCTTCTTCTGGATACAAATATTTTACATTAGCAAGGCACGTCTGCTTGGGAGGCTTCTTTCTGTTTCAAGAGGGCTGAATTTGGCTTCTATTTAACCATCCTACCTGGTTGCACAAGGTAAGCCAAAGTGAGCTCTGAGTTGCTGTGTTAACCATCCTGTAGATATTTCATGTAGCTGGTGTTCATATTTCTAGTTTTGTGCTTGTAGCAGGAAAAAACAGTGGCTGCTATCACATTACCTTAGCTCTATTTAAAAACTAATAGGAACTGTTAGAAAGTCCTAACTAGAAATAGACTTAAGCTTCAGCTTGACCTCCTTAGCCAAGAGAAAACAAAACCTAAGAAGAGATTGCTTCTTGTGAACACATAAATGGGGAAGAGACAAGCAGGTGGGGAAGTGCTCTTTCAGCTGAGGATAATGCCAGCAGAAGAACAAAGGTACTAGATTTGTCATGAATTAATTTAGGATTATTATCATGAATTAATTTTAGGATTAATTTATGAAAACACTTTTTGTCTGAACTTTGGTAAAAGGACACCCACAGCTCTGTGAGCATGGCTAGTCTCCCAGAGATGCAGTGAACAAACTCCTGGCACTTTGCAAGTGCCACAAAATAGTATTTTACTTCATTATGAAGTTTGTGCACTTTGCATTAGTAGTATGAATACCTCAGAGGAATGAAAGAATTATTTCAGCATTTGGCTGAAGTGAGAATTTGTTCCTTATTGAATAGGTACCCTGAGGGTCCTTTAATTTGCTGTGGAGCTCTGCTTGGTGCAGAAATAGCACAGGAGATAGTAACGCCAATGGAGCTTGGGTACTTTCTGGCTTCTCGGTGTCTTGCTACTCAAAACTTGCCAGCTGCAGATTAGGTACCTTCATGCATTTGACTACAGTGATGCTGCTTAGACAGTCATTCAGTGCGGTGAGAAACCCATGATTTTAAGCAAGCTTAAAGGAAGCCTTGCAAAGGAGAGATTGAGATGAGCTCTTATGCAGAAGTTCTTCCCTGTGAGGGTGCTGAGGCACTGGCACAGGGTGCCCAGAGAAGCTGTGGCTGTCTCATCCCTGGCATTGTTCAAGGTCAGGTTGGACACAGGGGCTTGGAACAAGCTGCTCTAGTGGGAGCTGTCCCTGCCCATGGTAGGGGGTTGGAGCTGGATGAGCTTTAAGGTCCCTTCCAGCCCAAACCAGTCTGGGATTCTATGACAAAGGTGTATTTCGGAGAAGAGTGCCGTGAGCGCTGGTGCATCCTGCCCATACCGGAGGCAGAGGAGGACAGCTTGTCTTAGAGGAGATTGAGGGCCAATGAGGGAGCAGCACACCAAGCGAGTGAGCCCTGGAGCCAGAAGCTGTTTAGCACAGCAGCTGTCAGTGCAAGATACTAGTGAGGTTGATGCTGAGGGTCTGGGCACAATCCTCAGCTATCACACACCCTCTGGGCTTGTCCAGAGGGGCGGAGAGAGCCTTTGTTGGAAATGTGAATCTCAAAATACTGTCTTTTATTGCTTGGTGCAATAAGCTAATCTCAGAACCAACTTTACCCTGCAATCTGCATTGACAAAGACAGTTTGACACTTGCAAGCCTAAAGAAGGAGGAACGTGGTTGTGGTGACATAAAGGGAAAATAATGGCAATTAAGTAAATGCATGCATTTCAAGAGAGTTGGTTAAACAGTGTTTAACCTGAGTGTGAACATTCAAAACTAGTGAAGTCTTCATTTGCTATAATTTACTTTATTTTGAAAGTGGATTAATGTAAATTGAATTAAGGCCTCTTTAATTCTAAATAGAAGCATCTACGTAGTGATGCAATTAATCTCTTCTGAGAGTTAATTTGAATAATACATTCAGACCCATGAAAAGGGCTATGAGGCAGTTGCTTAGTTTGAAGAATCATGTTCAGTCTTAAGATGGGCACTGGAAAGTATTAGCTCATTTTAGAGATCCATGAAAATGTCATTGGAGCAGGTCCCCATGTCCTAAGCCCCTGCATGGGCTCTCAGACACTGCAAAATCTTTTCAAGCAACTTGTACTCCACAAGCTGGGGATCCTTCAATACAGCTTTCTGAGCTGTTTAGCTCAGTGCTCCTTTCCTTGATGAGGAGTAATACAGCAGTGGCTGTATTGAAAGCAGATAGAAACTCAGAGAAGATAGTTGTTAAAAGTTGTTTTGAAAAATCAATATTTAAAGAATGAAAATCTAAGGTGATTGTCATTAAACCTCGCTGGTTCAAGAGCACAGGGTAAATGTTTGCTTTTTTAGCTAAAACGTTCTACATATTCCAGCCCAAGAAGGAACATACAGGTGTGGTGTCTATATGCTATAGACTGACATAACCTTTGTTCCCCCTCCCCCGCCCTCAAAGACTACACTTGTCTTAATTTCCTCTCAGTTACACTCAGTCATTAACTAATACTGACTAACTACTCCCCAAAATAATTATTGCTGTCTGTTCCCTTTGTAAATATAACTCCAGCACTGAGCTAGAAGAATAATGGCATATTTACAGAAGGCAGTTAATTAAATTGAGCTTCAATTGCTTTCAGTTTGCCAGAAGGAGCCATTTTCACAGCAAAAAATGTGTGCAAGCCTGCATGAGTACGAGGAACAACTTGGTTTAACACAATTCAGAGTTCCCAAGACAAAAATTCAGTTCAAGACAAATTCGCACTGGCAATAAAAATCTCATTAAGAAAGATATGAAGATCTCTCTACTACGCCATGACAGTTGAAAGAGGTTATCATTTTTTCAGTTTATTTAAGGAACAGTATATAGTTAATTGTTCCAGAGCAGCTGTAATTGCGAGTGTCTTTCATACAGTGTTTGCAGTAATGCATTTGTCTTATGAGTGTCACTTCAGCCTGTTGATGCATTTTCACTTGGAAAGGAGAAGAGTTTGGGAGTTACAAAGCTCTTAGATGCTTAGTTCAGGTTTCCCCTATTTTTCCAACCCTGGCTCCTGCACTTTGGAAAGTTTTTCTATTATTCGACAAGCTGCTTAGATTTCCTGTGGTCACAATTTGTCTCCAAATGTTTGCACCCTCTTTTGTTCCTTTGAGTTGTTGAGCTATACCCATTCATGTTAATTACAGAGCAGCAGTCCTTTGACAAATCAAAGTTTGAAAGAACCGTTCTTGTTGAAGCGTGTTGTTACCAGTCCCCAAGGCCTTTTCTGTTTTGCAAAAGCAAAAACAAGGTGATTGTTTCACAGCTGCTTTTCTTGTCCCAGTGTTCCGATGGAAGAAGCTTGGCACACTGATTGTTATTTATAGTCTTCCTTGCAACAGTTCACTGAGTTGCCTGATGGAAAGCTGATTTTCTTCTCTCTCTATATCATTCCTGAATTTGTTTTTACGTTTGAAGTAATAATTTGGAAGTCATCAGCACTTTCCCCATGTTTAATTAATCCCTTTAATTTTGTGGTAAATGAGAATAATGGGGCTTAATTTTGTTATTTATGTAATATTGAGTGGTAATTACGGCGATCCCAGGAGATTTGGCTTTACAAACCAAAATTAAGTGACCTTTCCATGAGGATGCCTTGGCACGTCTCCTTCATTCATTGTGTGGAAGTGGAAATACACGGAAGCAGATGTCAATAAGCTACATTTAGGTTACAAGAAGATGAAAAGTGGAAATTTGTCATGTAAAAATGTATTACATTAATGGAAGCTAGTACAAAGAATGAAAACCAACATGCTGGACAAAGACTGTTGCTACTGTTACCAACAAACCTCGGTCAAGAAAAACCTCGTAACACCAACCGAGTGTTAAAAGGGAGGCATTCTTTATTACAGCACTGGATGCATGGGGGATCTCTCCTCCAAGCGTGCATAACCAGGGTTCAAAACGCTCAGGTATTTATCCATAAGATTCTTACATATTCATACATTCCATTCTATATTCTAGTTTTGATTGGTCACAACAAACACACACCATATGCTAATTTCTGTACATGCTCACAGACTTCTTCTATTGTTCTAAATTGAGTCTGGGGTGTAATTTGAGTAGGGGGCTATTGAGTCAGAGGTTGTGATCTCCCCCTGCTGGAATTACCCTTCACCTACATTGGGATTTTTTTCTCATTTTCTTGTAAAGTTAATTGCAATCATTTATCTTGAAAGAATACTTATTCTTTGGTTGTTTACTTTAAACATTTTCCTGAGACCCTATTGACCTCTTGGGAAGGGACTATACAGTGGTAACAAAGCAGCATAGGTAACAAAACTTCACAGTTATAACTGATTATCTAATTACAGAGTCTGTTTCAGTTCCGTGGTTACACTACCATCTCCTTTTCTGATACAATGCTGCTTTCTTTTTATTTAATAGATGATGTGACACTATTGTGCCTCGGAAGACTGAGGAGTGAGACAAGGAGGCACCAAATGTAATCAGTTCTGGGTAAGGTTGGGTTTGGTGGCTTTGTAATGGAAAATAACTGGTGCTTGAAGCTAGTTGACATGGTTTGGGGTCCTTAGGACCTTAGTACAAAAAAATGTGGGAAAAACAATAGAAAAACAGGACCTGGGGATGGAGAGTGTCTGGGACTAGCAGATGTCCAGGATGGGCACAGTTAAACTGGCTGATGGGTGGAGGGACAGGATGAATGCTATGTTTGTGGTGTTAATGAGCCCATTTAGCTGGTGTAGACATCTACTGGTGAGTATCCCCGACTAGCAGATGTTCAGGATGGCAGCAGTTAAACTACCTGATAAGTAGAGGGACAGGATGATTGCTATGTCTGTGATGTTAATTAAGGTGGAGCTCCAAAGACTGCCAGCAGTTATGAAGATTGTTGGAAGAAGTAAATGACTCTCAAAGACCACCATCACATTTTGTATGTATGCGGGAAACTTTCTGGAAAATGATGTAATTCATATGTAGCCTCATGAATATGTATGTACGCCCAAGTGACTATATAAGGATGGCCTGTGGGGCAATACCGGGACTCATGTTAGGAGGAGCTATCCCCCGTGTCTCCCAGCACCGCAATAAAGAATACCTGCTTGTCAACTTAAAACTTTGTTGGCGAGATTGTTCCTGGAGTTTTCTCCGAATTAGGAGCATGGGTCAATTTAGATAAATGGATTGTAAAGAGTGTCTGAGTTGAAGCTGGGGCTGAGAATACCTGGCTTTAGTCTCTGTTTCTGCCATAGAAAACTTCTGTGCACTTTAGCAGGTTCCTCATTGCTTTTTTTCCTGCTTTACCATTTGGCCTATAATACTTCTGGTCCACTTTGGCTAGTCTGAGTGCCAATGCTTTGTGGAAAGATTTATCCTGTAAAGAGCATAACAGAGGCAGGTCTAGCTCCTGCTGTAGGCCTCTTTGTGCTACTGAAAAAAGAGATGGTAAATAACACTTCAAGATGTGCAACAGCATCTGATGGCTCATGGTTGTCTTGAGTGATCCAGGACCTGGTGGGACAGAGATCCTGTAG
Source organism: Ara ararauna (assembly GCA_028858755.1). Lineage (NCBI taxonomy): Eukaryota > Metazoa > Chordata > Aves > Psittaciformes > Psittacidae > Ara > Ara ararauna. Next base: position 16,152,486 of record CM054385.1, read on the forward strand.
GTGAGCTCTCCCTATTCTCACTCTGCTGGTGAGTTGGTTTGAAGAAATCTGGACTTCCATTTGTGCATTGAGCAAACATGGGCTGAACTGCACCTTCCCCTCTGAGTGGCTTTGCTGGCCTTGCAGTGAGTTTGTGGCGCTGGCTTGGCCTCCCCTGGCTGATGCTGATGCAAGTCCAACACTGATGTCAACCCCATGCAGGCTGTCGGTTGGACCCTTTCAGTTGGGCCAAGGCTCTGGGATAAGACACAGTGGGCTAGACCCAGCAAGATAGAAGGAACTTTTGTTACCCTCTGCCATTCTTTTCTGTTACCTTCTGAATTCTTTGAATTCAGCCTCAAAATCTAATTTCAAAGGTAACCACTTGCAAATTTCCAACTGTCTTTTAGTCTTAATGTTGAAAGCCCCTTGCATTCCTGCAGTGGCAATGCTCAGCAGCCATTGAAATTATTTCCAGCATGTATTTTAAGTTTTAAAAGAAGGAAGCATGGGGGGAAAAAAACCCAGAATTTAGATTCTCCTCAGTGATGCTACACTGATACTTGGCTCATCTGGATAATGCTAAGCACAGAGGAGCAGAGCTGAGCTACCAGCTGCTAGATAACAAGAGGATTAGCTATGCCTGCAGATGGGCTGGCATAATTTAAGTAAGAGGGTGCAGAAAATGCAGACTTGGACTCTGCGTGAAGATGGTAGAGCTTTTTCTCCAAAGAGCATCACAAACATTGGGAAAGGAAGCACAGCTAAAGCAGTTGTGTGGCTGGGGCTGAAGAGGGCTTTGCAGTGGGTCAGTGCAGTTCTGCCTGATGTTTGTTACTACTAATAAATGTATTTATATTCCTGGCTAGCTCAGGTACTCTGAGGTTCATATGTGATAATCAAATCCAATCAAAACATATTCACAAGCTCTCAAGTAGGATCCACTTAACAAATAGCATCCTCCAAGGTGGGCTGGAGAACAGGGAAATGAAACAAATTGACAGCAAAGAGCTTTCAAAGCCGAGAAATAAAATAGCAATGCCTTTTCCCATCGAAATGGGAAAGAGCAGGGATGAGAACGCAGCCTGTGGGTATTGGGGGGTGCATGCTGTGGTAGCCCCGTGAAACCTTCTCAGTACTGGGGTGATCCTGAATTTCTGGAGGTTCCTTTGAGGCTTCCTTATTAACATAGGTCATTCAAAAAGAACATGGCTGTTTCAGAGGAATCTTTGTTAATTGTTTTAATGGACTGGAGAGCAAATTAGTCAATCTCACACTTAAATGTTTACATTTAATGGCTGTTTAAAATCTGTTACTGCTGGAATAGAAAATGTTGCCATGTTGCTATAAAAAGATGAACCAATTTTGCATCATTTTAAATGTGGAACAGAAATGTTTGCTGTTTATTTCTATATTTTCTGCATCATGTTTAACATTTTCTTCCATCCTCATCTATTATGAAATCTAAAACCTTGCTAGAACGTAAAATCATGCAATTATATTTAATTTCCACCTTTTTATTATTCTACAAGTCATAGAATTTCCATCAATACATGTAGGTTCCTTTGTCAAGCCGTCTGCTCTTCCGTGTTGCTGATTTATGCTCCTTAAGATAATAGCCATAATTTTTCCATATGTGATTGAATTTTAAAATTGCAGCTCACATTTCAGTTGGATATTTTTCCTTTTTAACTGAAGAAACCTTTTCTCATGGCTGTAGTATTGTTTTCTTTTCAGTTTCTGTTTTGGCTGGTTGGTTTCTCAGAGTACCAGCAGTCAGCATTAATGGTCAAACTGGTATCTGCAGAGAAAAATGAAATGTGGAGTGAGTGCTAGTAGTGAAGCCATGATGAACATTTAGGTTGGTCATTTCTTCTGTTTATCTACTTGTTCCCAATCCATGGGGATTGACTGCTGAACCATCTCAATGCTCTTTTTTGTGTTAGAAAAATACCAGTTCTGAAGTGGTTCCTGAAGTTGAGTCCCTGTGGTAATGTAACTTCTCTTGCATATTATGGTAGACATATTTCAGTAGGTCTGGTAGGGTCTCAGATTGACTGCTCTTAATGCACTGTGGTAGCATCCTGTATTAACTGGGTCTTGAATTTTAGACATGCCTCTAACTCTGGTTTTTTTGTGTTTAGGAAGCAAATAAATCTGTTTGAGTTAGGACAGAGGAATTACAGCCATGGGTGACTCAATAAAGAGGTAAAAGAGGCAAATTCACTAAAAGACCAAAGAAGGCTTCTGAATTGAGTCAGGTTTAAAGGCACATTAAGACACTTGAGCCTTTCTGGTGTGTGGGCAAATCACTCTCCTGGGTTGGTAGGTAGAAGATGGATCCTTTATAGTGACCACCAGCCCTCCCAGAGGAATGAGCAGAGGCTGAAGTTTCAAGTACTCAAAGGTAGTCCTGGACACTAATGACGTTGCTACCTGAGGGAGTCAGATTTTGGCTGTGGGGAGCACAACCAGCATTTCAATGATGCTGTCTCTCAGCACTGGGAGCTGCGAGGAGATTGTGACTTAAGGACCTGTTTCATGGAGCAATGTGAGCTGGATTAAGTAGGGGAGGGACTGGTCAGCTGTACGAGCCCATAGTGGTAGAAATGAAAGAGAACATCATAATTGCAAATAGCAGGTGAAAGCAGTTGAAATGAATTAGGACTACAGCATGAAATCAGGTTGCAGAAAGCTGTGCACTGCGTTGGATGTAACTACCCGCAGATTGCCACCATCTCTTTGTTCATGCACAATTCCTCCAGGCAAATTGTAGCCCCTTTGCTTGAGGAGTCAAAGAACAATTGGATTTTGGCCTCAGAGATAAATCCATGTTAACATGAACATGTAAAATATCCATGCTGCTTATCCTATGCTTTTCATATGCTTATTGGCTTTTAGTTTAGCATTTTACAAGTGAGGCCAAGAAGACATATTATGTTCTTTACATATTTTTTTTCTATAAATTTATTCTCCATACCCCTGCAGGACCCAAGTTTCCCCCCATTGTTCTTATTATTGACATTATGCATAGATAAAACAATTTAAGAGAGTATTTTTCCTAGTTAGGCAGAGCAGATATACGATTTACCGTAGGCACAACTGTCAACATGGTGCCCCTGCCTGTCTTTATTTTCTCAGTTTGCTTGTGGTCTATTTAAAATTAGATTACAACCTATTGGTTTCTGCATTCAAACTACTTTGCACCACACTCCATCCATGGGTGAATAAAACAACACTGAGGTGACTGGAAAGCCTAAGGGATCAATTCCAAATATAACTGTGTAATAAGAACTATATTTCCTTAATTTTTTATTGATTCAGCACTCATTCCACTGTAATGCTGCTGTGGTAATATTTAAACTCAGTGACTGACAGTGGCATCCCATAAAAGTGATTTAAATAACAGAACTAGACAAGAAAACAGGCTTTGCTCATGCAACAGTTTTGCTTAAATTGGCCCAGAAGGATCTCCCTTGCAGGAGGGAACAGGATGTGCACCTTTTCCCCTTTGAAATACATCATCCATATTGCTTCCAGCACTGTACTCTGCCTGTGAAGCCAATAGGATGCCTTTTGGTACTACTTGGTGAAGCCTGCAGCCTTTAAAAGTCCCTCAAAGTGCCTGGGAGTCCTTTCCTGCCCATGGAAAATGGGATGGAGATTTTATGTGCTGTGAACCTCCTGAGTCTGCCACACTGCACTAAGGAGAGATGTTTCTCCATCTCTGCTGCCCTTGATACCTTTGGTTGGGAAGCAGGTTTATTCATAGCACTCTTAACTTGGTTTCTACTCCTTGCAGGCACACACAAATTAAGAAGAATGCTAAAAGTGAAATGAAATCTGAAAGTACATATATGGGAGCTCCACAGGCTGCTGGATCCTGGGTAAAACAACCCAGAAAACAGAGTAACCAATCTGCTCTCAAGTGTCCTAGAACCATAAAAATATTGTGGCCCTGCGTCTGGACTGTGGAGATGTTAATGGAAATAGTCTCCTACAGTTCTCCAAGGCCTGCCTGAAACAATATCTCATGTTGGAGTACATATAAGTATCTAAGATTTGTGTTTCAGAAATTGGAAACCAAAGCTGGGGAAAGTTGGAACCAAACCGTCCCAGTTGGCATGTGACAACCAGAATGATTCACAGAAACTAAACTGATTAATGGGTGTGTCTAAAGTAACCCAAAATCATTCAATTTGTGGCAATTTTTAGATGAAGACTGTGATGGAGCCTCTGTAGGGGCTGGATGAGGGCCTTCTCTCTTGGCTCAGCCGGATTAAAAAGTGTCATGATTTGAGCCCAGCTGGTAACTCAGAACCAAGCAGCTGCTCACTCACTTCCCCTCCCCCTTCCTCCCCCCACTCCTGGAGGGATGGGGAGGAGAATCGAAAGAATGTAACTCCCACGGGTTGAGATAAGAACAGTCCAGTAACTAAGGTATAACACAAACCACTGCTGCTATCACCAATAATAATAATGACAAGGAGAATAACAAGGGAAGAGAATACAACTGCTCACCACCTGCCGACCGACACCTATTGTGACCCGAGCAGCAATATAGCCCTTCTGGGTAACTGCCCCCAGTTTATATAGTGGGCATGATGTGCTGTGGTATGGAATACCTCTTTGGCTAATTTGGGTCAGGTGTCCTGTCTCTGCTTCCTCATGGCTTCCCCTCCTCCCTGGCAGAACATGAGACTCAGAAAGTCCTTGGTCAGAGTAAACATTACTGAGCAGCAACTGAAAACATTGGTGTTGTCAGTGTTGTTCCCAGGCTGAAAGTCAAACACACAGCACTGCACCAGCTACTAAGAAGGAGAAAAGTGACTGCTGCTGCTGAACCCAACACAACTCAAACCCACCCCTGACAAAACAGGAAGCTGAGGTGTGGTCCAAAACCAGGTCCGAAACAAAGTTTCTATGGATTTGTTTTGCTGTTGACTGAAGTCAGGCAGCAGCATTGTTTAACTGTGATACTGGATGAATACTGAGTGTGCTTCTAACATAAAGTCATTATCTAGGAGCTCATTAAAGTACTGGCTTTGAAAAAAAAATTCCCACTTGTAATATCCTCTTCCATCACTGTTTCAGGGATTGGAGCTGCTTTAGAAAAATGGCTGTGTGCTCTTCAGCTGCCTCCCCCCCTCTTACCTGGGGGACTGCTGGGACCAGGGCTGGGATAAAGCTTTTTTCAGCCTAAAGCTATGAAAGCACCAAGCGTTAACACAAGCTGTAAATTGCCAAGTAAATCTGGCAAGGTACCTCAGCACCCTCATTTCCAGGAAAGAGCCTGCTGCTATTTCTTCTCTCTACTCCTTCCTTTAGTGAGCTAGGGTATTGCACCCTGCTGTGTAAGAACACTTCTCCCTCTTGGTTTCCCACCCCACTTTCCCCTTTCTCTTCTCATGCTTCTGAAATTCACCCATTGCTGTGCCTGCAGCAATGGAAGGGAGAGAGCAGGCACCATCGTTCCCACCCTTCACTATACTGTGTAGAGGAGCCCCAGGAGACACCCTGTCCCATGGGAACACTTCAGAACATGCAGCTTAGAGAGCAGTGTGGGGCTGCCAGCTTTCAGTTGCTTGAAGGTAACTCCAAAAAAATCAAAAATTAGTTGCTGGACCATCATGAAGTGCTTCCTTGCAGCCTCATTGCAGTTTCCTAGGTGGACTTTGTCAGCATCATTGCTGTGTTGCCAGACAGCTAGGTTCTTTACTCATCATGGTGGGATTCACGACAGCAAGTGTCCATGCTGGAGAGCCTCCCTGCAGCCCAACTTTCCTCTAGACAGTGTGCAAAGACCTGTTGGAGCATAAATACTAATTTACAGTAATGGTATCTAATCCTCTTCAAACCATAATTTACGGTATCACATTATTGTCATACTATCTGATCTACAGGTCATAATGTTTTATTGTTATGCCATTACAGGGAGTTCTGGTGGCACTGTATATTGTCTATTTCTCTTACAAATGATCTACAGAAATCTTATTAATTATTAGTCTTGTAAAACACCTGTCAATGTTACCAGTTCAATAAATCTCCTCCTTAATTAAATTAGATGGTTCTGATAGTAATCCTCTAATGTCCACTGCCTTTCTGCTCTCATCACAGTCAGACTGTACAGTGGGAAACAATGTTCAATTATAATTGATGTAGGCCATAATTCAGAACCAAATTATAACATATAAAGCCGTATGATCATTGAAGAACATAATAGATCTCTACACTAAAATGTCATTTGGATTGATTAGTGCTGTTTCTAGACTTGTTAGAGGTGAGAAAAGACTTAATTCAAAAGGATCTTTTTCCCCTGCTTTTTCTTTTCTCTTTTTGTCTTAAATTCATGCACTCTGTTTCCTCCTAGATAAGCAGCATCTAATTCAGCTACTTCGGTATAGGATTCACAGCACTTATTTTCCCACTCCTGCTTCAGTTCTAAAGCTGACCTTTTTATTTTGTAAAGGCAGACTACATAATGATATTATTTAATGATTTAATAAAACTTTTCCTCCTGAGATAGGTGCAAGAAATCTTGCTGATCTATTACTGCTGCTACCCAAGCATGAAAATACAGTTATATATGATGCAGCAATACTAATGCTGTAAGAAAAAAAATTAAAGGCAGATGAGAATGAAGACCTTACCCTATCTGGTAAGCTGATAAGGCACCAGGAAGGTTTTCCAGACTGGAGCAAATGTGCTGCTCGCTTGGGTCCATGTTGGCTCTTTTCTGCTAGGGAATGCCTCTGGAGAAACCTCTCCTGGAGACCATGCTGATGCTCATAGACCCTGTTTGCATGTGGGGTCTGGGCACCTCTCAGCCTTGACTGCTGCTTTTCAGCTTTCTGAGTGCAAATTTGTCATGTTTTGTGGGATTAGTAATGATCTCCTATCTTGCGTGAAACCCTAGAGCAAAGAGCAGAGCTTTCTAGGGACTCTAGTGAGACCCTGGCTCTCAGCTCTCCAGACCTTTTCTGCTACTGGAGAAAGCCTGTTTTACACTGCTTCACTGCCTGCCTCTGATCATACTCATTTTCCTTCCCTGTGACAGCTACAGTCATTTAATGCCCGGGAAAGCAACACAGCAAAATGTTATGTGTCATTTCAATTGATTTTAATGTAACATAGTAGCTGATGTCATAGCAGTTCCTCTTCAGGGTCTTCTCCTTTCTCTGTGCATGCCTGCTCTCATCCCTCCCAGCCCTCCCCTTCTCCTGTGGTCTCTGGTATCTCGTCCCTGTGAACACAGTTGAAATCCCTACTCAGTAGGGTATTGGCTTCTTCTTCCCCAGTTTTTTGAGGTGGATCCCATCTTTCTTCAGTAATCCTCATTCTCAAAGAGGATCCCATGGTTGCAATTACCAAATTATTTGTGAATCAGCCAAAGGACGTTGTGGCTACTTTGTATGTGATCTGACCCTATAAAAACAACTTGCCTTCTTCCTTTTAAAACTGAATTACACACCAAAAGTGTTTTGGAGAGAAAAAGGTGCTAACTTCATTTGGGAGATGTTGGAATGAAATATTTTGACTTTTTAAAAAAGAAACCTTTTGGTGTGTTTGGATTATTTACCTCATGTTTTCCCACAGTGGAAATGTTCTATCATTTTTTTTTTCCCACATATTTGCTCATAGCTTGCTGAAACTGTGTGTTTTTATATTCCTTCTGCAATATTAGCTTTGGTTACTCATTTGCTCAGCTAAAGAACAATCAGTTTGGGGTTTGCATTCCTGCTCCATGTGTATCTACACTATATGCCCTTTCAGGTAGGGACTAAAGAGGGATGGCAATGAGGATTTCGGCCTCAAGACATTGAAACAAGAAATTAATTGAAATCCATGGAAAGCAGCTGTGGAATTTGGACTGCTAAGAGGCAGGCGCAACACAGGTAACTTGCAAGGGACTGAAATCCCTCATGAACAAAATGAGGTGCTGGTTTCCTGTGTCTGACCGAATTGCAAGTCCTTCTCTAGCATTTCTACCACCTGAACTGCAGCCATTGCATGTTGTAGGCCTGCAGGAATTTGTAAGGAGCAGGTTCTGCAGCAGAGTCTTGACAATGAGGCATTAGCTCCTGGTGCCCACAGTGGATCTCCTTGTGGGAAAGAGACGGTGTCTGTTTCTCTGTGTCCCTCCCAGCATCTGAGGGGAAGATCCCCCATTCACTTGCACACAATGTGATTATTGACAGGGAGTTTCCTGGAGCTCAATACTGCCTGCCCGAGGTCAGCAACTGCTCTTCCATCTTGCCTTCCTTTGACGTCCCATATGAACTCCCAGTGTTGTGAGGTGATCCGATGGAGGGAGTCCTCCAGGCTGATAAGTCTTTTTGTTGCTAACAGGAGAGTTCTGAAGGAGCAACAGTCATTAACTTGTTGGGAGTGGATAAGGAACCACAAATTAAAGTCATGTGAAAATCCTCTACCTTCATGCATTAACTGTGAACAGAGGGAAATTATCCTGAAATCTGGGCTACTCTAGTTACTCTTGGAGCATGGTGTTTGTAATGGATAGTTTGGATGCTTTACAGTGGGGCTATAACTGTGCAAAAATGTTGCTGTCCTCTGTCTCTTGGGGTATATTTAAGCCATATAAAGTGTGGCAAAGCCCAGCATCTGCTTGGTCCTGTCTTTGCTCTCCACTCGTCACACAGAGACACTGAGAGACTATTAACTGATTAAGTGTGGTGATGCTCAGAAGCAGCGTGTGGCCCAGCTTTACCAGACTTGGGTAGATGAAGCATGTCTGTTGAGCTATATTCCTACTGGGGAGAGATGCCTTACTCCTTCTAGGAGATAATGCACTAATTATGTTGCTTTCAGGGCATTTTTTGGAGTGTCACATATCTCTGCTGAAAGAGGCAGGGCATCGAGTCACTCTTGTCCCAGGCGCCCTGCACTTTGTGCCTCACCCTGTGCACATAATACTTTGGACCATTTAACGTTAATCAAATCATGCCTGTGGGCACTTTGCAAGAAACAGCTTGTGATTTCTGCCTCGGGAGGCCTGATCTTGCTCACCAGTATCTTCCTGGCAAGGAGGAAGCCCCTTGGTCAGTGCAGCTTATTCTCTCTGCCTTCATCCCTGTGGTGTTTTTACAGTCAGCTCGGCTCCCCATAGTTGGGGTGAAGGTCTGGGGAGGGGGTGTTGTATCCAACATGACAATGTGGCTGCTTCAGAATCTTTTCTGCTCTGATCCTGGGCAGTGCAGAGCTCAGCTGTGCCATGCAGCTCTGTACAATCTCCCCTGCGTCCTGCCCACAGACAGTCACTCACTGCACATTACCAGGATGTAGTGGAAAACTTATGTATTATTTCCCTCCTTTCAGATCAAAGAGAAATACCATTCTGTGAGAGAAGTGGGCCTCAACAGAGCTGAATGGCTCAAAGAATGGGTCATATCAAGACAGGTAATCTTCCCTAGTGATAAAGCAGCAGATGGTAAAGCGATTGGATGTTGAGAGTACACTGACCTTAATCTCCCTTAACTTTGCTTTTCTCTCCCATCTGATAATAACGGAGAAAACACAACGTGTACCATAGGAGATTACACAAATCCTGCCACACTTTGCAGATGGCTGATAAAAAAATCAGTGACAATGATTAAATAATTTAAATGCCCACAAAAATAAAGCAGTGTGTTCAGCTCCTTTTGTGAGGCTGTGGCTAAGGAAACTGAGCCAGCAGGCCTGAAATGCACAATATAAATCTAAGTAGATCTTATTAAGATTCTGTGTGGCTGTTAAAGCATCCTCAGCAGTTGTTTCCAGCTTAGTGTCACTCTAATGGGGAAGAGAGGAAGAGATTAGTTTAGGCTACTTTGAGACACTACAGATAAGAGCAGGAGGCATCCTCTGTTTCTTGAACTTCTGTTTCACTGACCTGCTATGTGATGAGTGGAGTGCCAAAACCACAGAAGACTTGGCACATAAAATCCATGTCTACTCTATCTATTCTGTCAAGGCTGAAAAAAAAGCCCTGAATAAGCCTTGGAGAGTCAACAAATCACTAAAACAGCAGCTAAAAGAAGAAGTTCAGCAGGAGTTCAAGTCATTAAAATTCCCTCTAATATATGCTCTTGCAGACCAGTGGGCTGAGCAGGATCTGGGCAAGGAGAAGGATGTACGTGAACTTGTACTCAAGTAGAAAATGGACAAGGTTGATGTAACTGAACTTTGGTGTTGAAGCCTGATTGTTCCTGCCATTTGAGATGGTCATGCAGGAAGAAAAGGTCAGTGGTGCCCCTCTGATCTGGAGATGAGGAGAAATCTGCTTTCTGTACAGCTTCCTTGGCAAATCCCCACTTGTGTGCAAAGGAGTGTGGCATATTCATGCTTTGGGCTTTTGCTGGCAGTAGCATGTCCCAAAGGGGAAAACAACTAGGTGAAGGGGTGGCTGTGGTAGAGTGTGAACATGGACCGTTAATTTAGAAAACACCTTTTCTTAATGGTAATATTTGACTAAAAATCAGACAAGGCCTATGAACAGTGACTGTGCTCCTTTTATGTTATTCCACACAGGTAATTAGGAGAAAAAGGAGCTTTAAACCTTCACTGTGTACCTTACCCACATTTCTTGTGGCCTCCAATGAGAGTTATGCTCAGGAAGTGTGAAACAGAGCTGGTAACTATATTTCCATTTATTCAGTAGTTCTGAGATTGAAAATGATTGAGACTGGGCAGAAGAAATAACAAGGGCATCTCATATCCTTTTGTTGCTTCATTAAACATCTGAAAATGGCAATGAAAAAACAGAGATTGCGGAATGAGATTTCCAGGCATCAGGATGATAACATAAAAGACTCTTTCCTTTGCTTGCACAATACACATGTGGTCAGAAAAATAAAGGCAGCAAACTATCTTACTGTATAATGGATAAGGATTTTCATTGCTGTTATTTTGGATGCATTGGAGACTGCTTTACATGAGTCTCTTGTTAACTTCAGACGTGTGACAAGTGAATGTATAACTGAGATTAAAAAAATCATGTGATTTCATCCTTCTTCTTGTCAGGAAATATTTTCATTTAGAAGCTCCACAAGTAACATTGAGTAGCTAAGGAATATATGACAAAATATTGTAAAGCTGACTGACATTGTGTGCAAGAATCTTAGTTTGCTTTTATTGCTCTTTTAAATAGAAAAGATTTGACCATTCTTTGCCCCTCAATATGGGAAAAGAAGTGACTAGATCACAAATTCCTGCAAAGCTGCCTGAAGGTGCAATGCTTGCTGAAGGAAGGGCTGCTCTTTTGTACTTGCAGAGGCATCAGCTAGCCATGGGTGGCAGAACAGTCCAGTATTCAGATCCATTTTTTGGAAGTTATAACATCTAATATCTCATCACCTGCTTTCTGAGCCCCATTAAAGAGATGAGGATAAAGCAGTCCCGTGGTTTATTAAACTTAAATTGCCCAGGTCTCATCACCCTGGTACAAATCTCCTGAGGCAAATCACTGAATCAAATTTGAAGCCAGATTCCTCACTGAGGAAAGGCTGCCCCTGACCTCCTGCCATTGTTTTGTGCACCCTGAGATGCTGAACTCCCAAACTAAAGGGAGTACGTGGGCCAGGAGGAGCCCAGCCAGCACTGGCAGCTCAGGTTTTCGGTCATTCAAATCTTAGCTGCTGTCCAGGTGGGCTGCTGCTAATATTGGGGGTTATCCTCATTAGCTGCCATGTGCTTTTGCTTTCTTTGCCTTTTCACATTAACTGTTAAAAAAATCCTGTAAAACTGTTTTTTAAATTGTTTTTTGATGCATGTGTCTTTGTACAGTATTTCACAAGTTACGTGGTTCCCTGCACATCTTTGGTTTGTTTTGGCTCTGCAATTATAGTGATGAAGAGGGAGTCTCCAGCAGCTGCCAGCCTTGCCAGTCCTTGCCAGTCTTTACCCTCCCTGCTGCTGGCACCCAGGCACATGGTGGTACTGGGAGTGACAGCAGGAAGTTGACAATGGACATCTCAATCCCTGCACCAATATCTAACCTAAAAGCCCAGCATTGCTGCTGACAAGTAATATATATCCCAGCAAAGCCTGCAGCCTCTGGAGTCCAGGTGCGTTAGAGCCTTTAGAGAGGGCTGTGCCGCCTAATGGACATATGCCATGGTTTTGAGCATCTTTTTCTGATTGCTCTTGATCCCTTGTTTCAAACAGCACTGCTGCATTCCAGCAATGGCTCTTACAACCTTCCTTAGTTGTGTCTGTGCTTATTGCTCAGTGCTTGTGCAGTGAAATGGAAGGCAGCAAGAGTGATGGAGATTGAGCAGCAAAGAGAAACCTGAGCTGAATTCTGTGAGGATAATTAATGGTGCCAGTGACTCCTAGCAGAATAAGGGGTTTTGCTTTCTTCTATTATCTGCGTGGCTCTGGGTAAAGATGGGGCAACTCCTTCCTGATCCTTCTCTAATTCAAAGGTTTTTCTGGGTAAGGACTGGAATATATGAAGAAGTGATAAATTAAATGCTGTGAGTTCCCTGCTCTGTGCTCGTGCTGCAGCACAAAATAGATTGTGCATCTCGCTCCCTTCCCATTGCAAACAGGAGCTTGTGGTGCTTTCAGCTTCCCTCAGCAGGTGAGGATGCAGACTGATGTGTTCCCTATACCTGGACACTAGTGACAGTGCCTAGTGTTAGCGAACTGTCCAGGGGGATATAGGAACCTTGAGCAAAGGCAGAGTAAACACTCTGAACATGACAGGGCTCTGCTGGCATTAGTCCAGCAGAGGAAAGCAAAGGAATTGCCTTCTTCCAGCAGTCAAAAAGCAACAATAGAGCTGCTTGAAGCAGTTGCCACAGCCCCTGGGCTGCACTGGCAGCTTTCCCAGAGGAAAATGCAGCTTTTCTGTCTAACTGCAGCAGCTCAGGCTTCCACCTGACATCCCCTGAGCATCCCTCATGGTGCTGAAGACAAGTGGGGTAGGTAGCAGGGATGAGACTGGAAGCCCAGAAGGATGGATGGGGAGAGCTGCAGGAAACCATCAGGAAGTATAACACAGAGACACAACCCAGTGCTTGTAGGTGGCCTCCTTAGAGCTAGCCAAATAACTAATGCACTAAAACAAATCTTATACAGACAGAAAATGAAATGCTTTAGGCTAATCCTGAGGGATTTTTTTTTTTATTTTTTCTCTGAAATATCAGTATTTTTATGTATATATATTTTTAAAGGCTTGTTTAGAATGAAATGGAAAAGGGAGGCTGTTTTCCTGTGGCTGGGAGTCAGTGTTTAAAAAAATGCAGTTGTAAGTGAAAAATAATGTCAAAATAAAATCAAAAGGTGTCCGACAATGCTCAGAGAATGTCAAAATGGAAGTTTTTAGGTCTAAAGATCAGGCTTTGAACCTGACTGAAACAACTCAACAGTTAAATAGAATTTCAAAATACTTGAGGGAGTCCAAATCTGTGTGTTCTAGAGAAAAAGTTTTCTTTCCAAATAAATTCCATAGACATCACCTCCTGGTCTGTCCTTGCAGTAGGAGGGATGGTTTGTTCTTATTCTTTGGATAGATATTCTTTTGTTTTACTAAGTAAAACTTATGCATAGTGTAAACACACTGAAAAGCACACACCCCATAGAGTTTTCAGAGATTAGTATTTCAAATCCAGCCTTTCCCAGAGCTGTAGACATGCATTATTTACAAAGGAGAATAATAATGTAACAAAGCCTCATTATATTGAAACTGTTCCATAAAATATAATTTTTTTTGTAGCTTGATTTAAGGTTCACAATTTATATAAAACAATATGAATAATTTTCTTTTGCAAAAAAATTATTCAGTGTGGGCTCTGTGCATTACAGTTCTTAATCTTTCTAGTTAAATGTAATTTTTTCCTTTTAACTGAGAGCTAAGGATACTTTTCATACAACTAATAAAACACAGCTTTGATGTTCTGATCCCTGAGTGGGGATTGCTTTCTCAGTTGTGTTTGGGATGTCTCTGCCAGAACATGGTGTTCCTTTGCAGCAAGGATGCTTTCTCCATAAATTCATTGAAAATTATTCCCTGTTAAAAATGAAATATTCATTTGTACAGCAAGGTGTGACTTGGGCAATCCTTAGTTGCTTTGGTTGTGTAGTAAGAGAAAAAGAGCTATGAAGAGTAGTGTCCTTTGTGTGGGTACATGTCAATGCCTGCAACGTAGTAAGAGAATTTATCCTCAGAAAATCTTGCTTTCTGTCCTGTAGTGGATTTGCTACTGTGAGGAACTTTAAAGCAAGATTTCTTTGAGCTGGCTGGTGTCAGCTCAGGTGGGAGATGGTGAGGTGACTCTATCAGGGGAGTCAGATGGATTGGTCAGAGGTGTTTCATCCAGCCATGAAGCAATGGTTGAAGAGATGTCAGGCTTCCCGATCACCGCAGCATCTCTGTTGATAAGAAGCTTCATGTCATTCCCAAAATACACTATCACCAGAAACTCAAGGGACATGGGAGAAGTTTGCTCTGCATAAGCGTCAGATCCTCTATCTAAATCCTCACTCTTCTCATCCACAGAAGAGAGTAGAAGTGGCCCCACTGGACTAGGAGACTTCACTGTCTTATCCATGGGAACTGCCATAAGCTGGTGTTTTGCAGGTCTTATCATGCGTCAAGAATGTGACAGTGCTCAAGGAGAGAGGTAACTTGTGATATCTGGTGCTTTATGTTCTGAAGCAGAAATCAGAGTTAGTATTTTGACTTCAGGCTAATTTCTGACAATTCTTGTTCTGACAAATACTATCATTGTGCTGAGCATCTCCAAGAACAGCTTCCTCAATAATGTTTATAGTGTCAGACTTTTAGCTACCAATCTTAGTAGAAGTTGAAAACCATGCTGCACCTCTGTCTTTTATCCTTGCATGAGCACAGTCTTTCCATTCTGCCTTCTAAGAAATGCCATCTTGTGCTGGTGGAAAGCTTTCCAATGGTCTCCCAGGTCCTGCATTGGCCAGTGGAGCATGTTGCCCTCTGTTTCCTGGCTGCCTCTTGGGTCTCCCTTGTTAGTTTTGGTCTGATTAACCCTAGGTGGGAGCTTGGCTGCTTCAGCCAGTCAAAATATGGGTAATTGAAAAGGCTAAAGCAGTGAGTGGTGTTATAATTAACTGGCTGTATTAGGCATTTTACAATCCTAACACCTTGCAAGAGTGGAATTTTAATGAGAATGTAGAGAGGCTCAAAAGCAATCCATTTTTGTGGTGAAGATTGTAATGAAGGTGTGAAATGATGCACAGCTAACTAAACCTGTCTGTAATAGCATCTCTGTTCTAAAGTAGTGATATGACAGACTTCAGGAAAAGCAATGCAGTGGGCATATATGTTTATACATATAATATGTATGTATCTTTCCTTACAGTGCTAAGGTAGTGTATAATGCAGTTTGACTGGATATGCCTCATGTAGGTCAGGTACCAAAAAATGCAAGCACTGATCTTTGAAAGGAAACTCTTATTTGCAATGTAAAGGTACATGCAGCTCAAGGAATGTCCTAGAAAGGTGTTCAAGTGGAACCCATGGGGCTGTGAATGCCCAAACTAAGGCCAGCTCTGATATGGCACAAAATACTGTGACCCATGTGCACTGGCTCAACCCCCTCACTACAGGCCTAACTGTGATAAATTTCTTGCCACTGAGGGGCAGAAAGTTACCATAAATATATTTTCTTACTATTTGCTTCAAAAAAGGCTGTGTCTCTGGTTATTAATCTAAAATTTAGTGGTAGCAGCTGTAAACAGAGTGTACTTTGCGCAGTGGAACCCTGTAGTCTGTCACTGCAATTGCATCTCTGCCTTCATTTGCATCAGATTAGGGTGGATGTGGAGGAGGGAACTGGAATGAGGACGGCACATGCCATGTGACTACTGGTGACAGCTGGGAGTGGGTGGTCCTCTAAGGATGTTTCTACAAATTGATGTTTTTCTGTGGGATCTTGTGTTCCTCAGACTTCATCTTTCCAATGTTTTATGTTGAACTCCTGCAGGGTTTTACTCTCAGTTGGTGAGGAGCTGGATAGCTGTTCAACCCCATGTTCTCCATGGTCAGGAGGTCATTTCTGCCCACAAAATGTCCCAGAGCTGTCCCCATCATGGAGCACTGAGGCTTGCTCCAGAAGTATTGCACTAAAAGGGGCAGGTTTCATTTTGAATGGATAAGTGCTTGCGTAGCATGAGCCTGTTCTCAGCTAACAGCATCTTCTTGTGGAGGGAATGTGAGTCTGCTGCCACCTTTGCATTTTCAGCCAGGCTGAGCAAGGGTTGAGGGTCACACCTCTGGGTCCTCAGAGGTCTAAGGCTTCCTGTTAAGAAACCTTAGACCTCTGAGTTAGACTGGAGCCTAAATGCATCAGTGTGGTTTATGGCAGATGCATGTGGAGCACAGTTTCCGTTCTGCGCAGCTCATGTCCCAGCTTGATCCGAAAGAGAAAAGAGAGCTTTTACTGTCTGACCTGAGTTACCTTTTCCTTTTTTAAATGTATAATCCATTGTCAAGCAGATAGATGACCGATATAAATATCAAGCACATAGATGAAGACTAAAAATTGGCATAAACAGATTGTTAATTGCAATAATCATGTGAATACCTGAGCCCATAGATTCCAGCTCATGTAATTAATTTTACAGTTTCCTTTACTTGTCAGGGCTTGCATGGATAGGACTGAGCTTTTCCATAGCTGCTTGTAGGATAGAGACTTGATTTCTAAATTACATGTGTTTTGCTTGTGACATATAGTAAGGGTTCATGAGCCATAATTTTGGAGCACTAACATTCAGCTTTTCTGTGGGTGACTCCTCTCAGTAACATCAAGATCCTCTAGGAATAGAGCTTCTTTTCAAGATCTCAACCATATGATTTATGATAAATAACGCTTGTATTTCCATGCTATATGTTTCTGTTCTAGAGGCTTGCTTTTGTTGGTGCTCAAATTTGTTTTTGTTAAGCAAGTTGGGAGCAATACAGTTCTGGCAAAATTTGAGGGCAAACCATGTATCATAGAATCATAGAATAGTTAGGGTTAGGAAGGACCTTAAGATCATCTAGTTCCAACCTGCCTGCCAGGGGCAGGGACACTTCCCACTAAACCATGCCACCCAAGGCTCTGTCCAACCTGGCCTTGAGCACTGCCAGCGATGGAGCATTCACAACTTCCCTGAGCAACCCATTCCAGTACCTCACCACCCTTACAGTAAAGAGCTTCCTCCTTATATCCAATCTAAACTTCCCCTGTTTAAGTTTGAACCCGTTACCCGTTGTCCTACCCCTACAGTCCCTAATGAAGAATGTACACACTATTAGTTATTTATATGGAAAATGTTGTAGGCTTATTTTTTTGTTAGTGTGCCCCTTAGGTAGTGGGAAGGCCAACAACCATTGTGCGTGAAAGTATAAAACCCAAGGGATGCTCTAGCTGTGGAACACCAGTTCTGAAGTTACACTGCAGGCTGCTGCAGGACAGGTGGCATCCACTGTACACAGCTGAACAGCAGCTCTGGATATATTCATCTAAAAGGGTAAGCGTACTTTCTTTTTTTTACCCTTACAATGTGTGTATAATGGGGGGGACATGACACTGAGAATCTGCATTTTGCAGCTTCACTGATTGTATTTTCTAAAAAAAAAAATAAACCCACAAAAATTTGCTTAAAATCAGTCTCGAGAGTATATAGTTCTTACCCTGGGGAAACAAAAAAACCCAAAAAATCAACATTCTAAGCATACATACTTAAAGATCACTTCTACAGTCACTAATGTCTTAAGATTGTTTATGCTTAGGTGTGTTTTTTAGTGAGTACAAGTACTGATAAGTGTAAGGGGAAAGTACTAACCCAGAAGAAACACTGATATAGTTCTTATTTGTATTTGACGCAGGTTTGGTCCAAGGATTGAGTGAATTCAGCAAGCATTTGAGCATGCAGGTTTGGTGCACAGAAAAGGGTGCTCACTGAAGACATTGTTTATTACACTTCTATCCAGTAGTATGTGGTTAGGGTTTATATAAGCAAGACTCTAGACAAAAATCTCTAGAAATAACTACCTAACTGTCTGGTGTTTGGACTTTCAAATTTCATCTCCCAGGAACAGGTAAATACTATGCAAGATTTCTATATACTCTGTGTGTTCTCTCCAATATATTTAAGTGATCCAGCTCTGCAGTTAAAGCACGCCCATTAATACAAGCTAATACAAAGACATGGTGTCCTAGGTTCAGCAGTAGCAGTCATTTTTCTCCTTCTTAGTAGCTGGTGCAGTGCTGTGTTTTTGACTTTCCGCCAGGGAACAGCGCTGATAACAACGATGTTTTCAGTTACTGCTTACTAATGTTTAGTCTAACCAAGGACTTTCTGAGCCTCATGCTCTGCCAGGGAGGAGGTGAAGCTGTGAGGAAGCAGAGACAGGACACCTGACCCAAACTGACCAAAGAGGTATTCCATACCACAGCAGGTCATGCCCAGGATGTAAAAAAGAGGGGCAGTTACCCAGAAGGTTGGGTTCACTGCTCTGTTGGACTGGGTATCAGTGGTGTGCAGTTGTATTCTCTTCCCTTGTATTTCCCTTGTCATTATTATTATTAGTGGTAGCAGCAGTGGTTTGTGTTATACCTTAGTTACTAAACTGTTCTTATCTCAACCTGTGGGAGTTGCATTCTTTCGATTCTCCTTCCCATCCCTCCGGGAGCAGGGGGAAGAAAGAGGGGGGAGTGAGTGAGTAAACTAGGGGAGTGGCTTAAACCACGAAAGTTCTTTTTGGTGCCTCACGTGGGGCATGAAGGGTTGAGATAATGACAGGATTAATCGCCACTCGTCACAATGCTGATTTATCAGCTCTCAAGGTTGTTGCTCTTGATTCCCTTGTGTTCATGGTTTCAGCCTGTTGTACCTTACTTACAGCCGCTATTTGCTGTCTAAGTGTTTATCAGATGGGGGGATTGGGCTAAGGTTCTTGTTTCATTGTACTTTATGGCAATGACTTGTAATATGGGTGTGCTCCGGCAGCAGGGCGGGATGGATGTGGACGTGGACTTGTACCTGGCCATCAGGCTGCTCTTCACCGTCCTGGCCCTCATTCTCACGTCCGTCTTCATGAGGCTGCGTGGAACCGAGAGGGAGCAGCCCTGGGAGCCACCAGTGGCTGAAATGGCCTGGGAGAGCTGCCCCTGGGACCAGGAGGAAGGGAAGGAGGAGGCGGAGGAGCGCAGCCCATCAGCCAAGCCAAGCCAAGCCCGCGGTCGCAGAGCAGCAGGAGGAGTCAGTGGAGCCGAGCCCCACTGCCGAGCCCAGCCCCGCGGTGGACGAGAGCATCCCCTGGCAGCTGCCCACCGAGCCCCACAAGCCGGAGCCCCAGGAGGATGCAGGAGACCATGCAGCACTTCCCAGCAAGGCAGAGGAGGAAGATCTGGACTCAGAAAAAGAGGAGCTGGTGATGAGAGAGCCGGCAAGCACAGAAGCTACACCAGCCCCAGTGACAAGTACTGCAGTGTCATTTGAGAGTTCTGAAGGTTTTGAATAGCCTTTGGGTGCTCTTGAGACCTGCCTGAAGATTGTGATGGGGATCAGCCTGTTGGCACACATACAGAGTGTGTTTTACCCACAACCATTTCATCTGGTCCTGAGGGTTAAGCAGAGTGGGGTGTGGGCCTGGATCTTGTACGATCCAGGATGGCCAAGAGATTTTCCCCGAGGATGGACTACAATCCAGGATGGCCAAGAGATTTTCCCCGAGGATGGACAGTCATGAGTGGCAGGGTGTGAGGGACAGTATGGGCGAGTATCTTGTCCACTGGGCCCCTCCAGTGCTTTGGAAGCGTCGCAGATGGAAGGCAGCTGTATGGAGTCCCCAACAACAAGCTGCAGAAACTGCTGGTGGGGAGGGTGAATTATTTTGAGCCTGGTGTGCCCATGACACCTCAGACCATCAGGGCAGAGATGCAACATACAGTTGGACTCATGATCGAGGGGTGGACTTAGCAATGGACACTATTTTCCAGGTTATTCACGAGTGTGAACACCGCACACAGCCTCTCCTGCTCTGAAAGGCTGTTAAAAGAGATGGAGCCCGACATCATGGACTGGATGGACTCAGCAGCTTTATAGGGATTAGTTCACTCACTAAGGGGTGGTCTCTCTCCCTCTGTGTGTGTGTATGTATATATATATGTATATGTATGAGATAAGAGTGATGGTTTATTGAAAATGTGGGATCTGAGAATGACGTGAATGGTATAAAACAAGGGGTGGATACTGTCATGGGTTCAGCAGTAGCAGCCATTTTTCTCCTTCTTAGTAGCTGGTGCAGTGCTGTGTTTTTGACTTTCCGCCAGGGAACAGCGCTGATAACAACGATGTTTTCAGTTACTGCTTACTAATGTTTAGTCTAACCAAGGACTTTCTGAGTCTCATGCTCTGCCAGGGAGGAAGTGAAGCTGTGAGGAAGCAGAGGCAGGACATCTGACCCAAAACTGACCGAAGAGGTATTCCATACCACAGCAGGTCATGCCCAGGATGTAAAAAAGAGGGGCAGTTACCCAGAAGGTTGGGTTCACTGCTCTGTTGGACTGGGTATCAGTGGTGTGCAGTTGTATTCTCTTCCCTTGTATTTCCCTTGTCATTATTATTATTAGTGGTAGCAGCAGTGGTTTGTGTTATACCTTAGTTACTAAACTGTTCTTATCTCAACCTGTGGGAGTTGCATTCTTTCGATTCTCCTTTCCATCCCTCCGGGAGCAGGGGCAAAAAAGAGGCGGGAGTGAGTGAACGAACTGCGTGAGTGGCTTAAACCGAGACACATGGTTATTTAATGGAAGCACTTAAGTTACACTTTTATAAAGAGAACAAGAGGATCCCCTGAGACTCTTGTACAAATAAGAAAGGTCAGAAGCTAAATGCATGAAAGCATGAAAGTGTGAAGTGAGAAAAGAATCATGTAGGGTAAAATTCAGTAGGCATATTAGCATGTATAATATGATGTTTCTAATGCACTAAGAGGCTCCCTTCAGGAGTGAATTAGCTGCTTTTCCTATGGCCGCTTTCTAAACTGGGATTGTCAGAATTTTTTTGCAGTGTCCAGACTCAAGATAGGAAAAGTTGATTCCTTAATTCTAATTGATGGAGGTGTCGCTTTGATGCTTACATTTGCTTTTTTCACTATAAGAAAAGCAGAAATTGTCCAGAATTATTTTCCCATGTTGTACTCCCCTGAGACTCCAGCAGCAACCAGTGATAGGTTTTTGTGTCCATATTATTTTAGATTAATATTTTCCAAGTGGCAATATATAGAAGCATGAGTCTCAGCAGCTGGCCAGAAAGTAAAGAAAGAATTGAGTTTATGGGACAAAACCCAATCCTTATTCTTTTTCCTCCGAAGCCAACAGCATAATTCCAACAAGGTGGGACTACATAACAAAATGCTGCACTCTGGCTTGTGCCTGTAGAGCTCTTTGGTAATGTGACTTCTGAAATCCTTTATGCCTTTCCTAGAACAAAGCTGTGGTTTCCTTTCTGATCTCATGAGAGAGCCTAGGACCAACAGGGCCACTTACAGCATGTGCAGTATGGGGTTTGCACTGAGTTCATATGCTTGAGAGCCTGATTTCATGCAGCTTCACATGCTTTAATTTTGCCCTCATGGTAGTTGTCTCTTGGGGACTGCCAAGTGTTCCTACCAGCCAGTGGTCTCATGGGGAAAGTACGTCTGTACAGAATCCTGGGAATAATTGCAGGGAAAATAGTTGCTAAGAAATTATTGGCATGTGTGTCATTGCCATCAAAAGCACTTCCCAATTAATAGGCTCAAAGCGATTGTCATTGGTAACCTTTTTCTGACAATCACTGTTCTCATGTGTTTATATAGGACTCAGTGATGAAACTACTTTGAAACAAGTGCGAAACCACGTATTTTGCAAATTAAATTGCTCTTCATCAGCTAAAAAGGAAAACCAAGGAGGACACTGACAGGCAGAAATAGGGTATGTAGAGAAACTTTGGCAGCACAGAGCTGGAGATGGCAGCACCAGCTCTTGGTCTGTGGGAATGTGTGGGGCAATGAGATTTAATTGAGTTCAGTAGAGTTTGGCTGCAGCCTCCACCTCACTATGCTGCCACCCTGGGAAGAGATGTTTCCAAAGCAAAGGTTGTCTTTATAAAGCATTTTGAAAAATGTATGAATGTGTCCTTGGCAGCCTCTTTCTCAATTACTTTTATCTTCTTACACAGAATTGTAAATTATACAATTCTTTTGACCCCTGAAGTCATTATGGTATTACTAAACATTTCAGAACTTGAGTCACTTTTTTCTGCCACCAAAAATTGAAAGCACATTGCCTCTGCTACAAATACACTGTGAGCCAGGGTCTGGTATGACCTTGTTTTGATGAGGGCTCATACACTATTTAGCATTTTTATCAGTATATTGCCAAAGTTACAACTGGGTTTCCAAACACAAGAGCACAGTCCTGTTCTCTTTCTGAACAATTTAATACACTGGCTCCCTGTGCAGGCAAACCCAGAAAACAGTCCTGAAACTTCCTTTCAAAGTGTTATTTACAGCCTGTGTGATGGTAGCATGCAGAAATGAAGCAATACAAGCAGCAATGCTTCACTTAATAGTGTGAGATCCTCACAATGTGTTTCAGTTTATATTATTCTAGAGATAAGAATCTTTAAATGCTGAAGGAGACTACAGTGTACAAGTATTCTATTGGCATATTTCTCTGCTATCATAACCATGGATTCATCTGCTTGCCCTTACATTAGCAACTTAATTTTAATCCAGGGCAATAATGAAAAAATGTATTAGGGCAATAATGAAAAAATATATTACCAGGGAAGAACAAACTCTTCATAGCCTGTTTTCGTGGTATTCTTAAGGAACTGAATTGCATTTTCTGTTGACAATAACAGACTATCTTTAGGTCTTCCGTGAACATCTATGAACAACAAAAATAGATTTGCTAATGTATTGTCAGCCAGACGAAAATAGGGCTATTTGTAGCTCTTGTATTCGGGGTGGATCTGGAGCTCCCGTCTACGCCCTATGGCATCTTTACTCTGCAATTTCCTATGAGGAACTTGAGCAGCTAGCTCCTGGGCTGGGAAGGCAATTCTGCATGAGCTTACATGGTCATGTAAGCTCATGCAGAATGTCATGTAAGCATGTGACCATTGCTGATTGCAGCAGGTTCTGGAGTGATAGCTCCCAGCTGGAGCACTCTGGCTATGGAAAGGAAGGGGGGGAGGCTGAGTTCGGTGCCATATAGGGAAGGTGCAGAGCATAGACAAGGAAACAGCATTCAGCAAAGGGGAAATTCGCATCAAATGGTGCTCCTTGCCCTTGTAGGACGCCCAGCTTCTAACAGGGATCTGGGTATGAGCTCACTGGCATGGTGGGTTCTCCCCAGCTCTGGTAACCTCCAAGGAATGGAATGCTGTCTGCAGGTTTTTCAGGCCCAGGCTATAACTTCCACAGCACAACCATAGCCACAGATTTATTCAAAACTGGGAGCAATCCACAATCAATCAATACCCAGATCAGAGAGCAAACTTGAGTAAGTGCTCAGGAGTGTTGTAAAAGCAGAATAATTTGGATTCCATTTTTAAATAATCTAATCTCTTTGTATATACAGTATTCAAAATTCCAGAAGATGGAGCACAGTATGAGATTTATTTCCCTTAGTTCTTTTTTTCTCCCTAAACTCTTGCAAATAATCTTCTCCTACAGTTTTGAGATTTATTAAAGAAAAAATCCTAGGGGAAATATGTACTATTCTTTATCAAACTACATAGGACGTATTCCTAAGACCTGATCACACTCCTCCTCTATGCACGTATGTGAGATAAATTAAGAATGTCACTATCTTTAATGCCAGAACTGTTTCCACCTTCTACTGCAAATATGCAGTAATGCATCTAGAATAGCACTGTCAGGGGAAGAAATCTTCACAGGAACAGAATTTAGCTATTTGCATTCCCTTTCTACATCCACTTGGTATTTCATTCTCATGGAATATTTTCTTCAGTGGGATCATGTCAGCTGCAGGTAAACAGAGGAAGAAAACTCTTGTTTCTTTATATCTAAACCTGCTCCTGTCCTTGACCTTTCTCTGACAGCTTGTGCCCAGTTTAGAGCCTTGCAAATCTGTAAGAGATGTTGACTGAAGGGCATTGCACTTACTAAGGGCATGATGGATGCCGGGGAATCGGTCCCACACATGGTGGTTGTGCTGAGTATAGCCTTCACCTCCTGAGTTTGCACAAAACTGCTGGCTCCAGTGAGGAAACAGAGGGGAGTGGAGACCTGGGAACTAATTTGTGTCTGTGCTTTTGCCTCTGTGACTAATTGCTCTGAAATTTGCACATGTAATAGCTTTCACTTTTCCTAATACCTCTTACTGGGCTAGCATTTAAAAAAGATGTATTTCCTTGTTGTTAAAAGCCCTAGATGCAAATGGAGAAGCAGATAGAAATGCACTGCTTGATTAAAATATAATAAACCCACAAATTTCAGGGAGTGTGATCATGCTCCGAAGAGGCTCCTGTGTCCAAGGCATGTTGCAAGACCAATAAATGCACCCACTGTACCACTTCTCTATGGGAATGCAGAAATCAGAAATTTCAAGGGCTGTTGAATGCTGTGAATTTCCACTGTGGATCAGCACAAAGTTATCTGGCACAGGAGGTTCTGTAACTGGGGAAGTTCATATTGTGCAATGCCCCTAAAACTCACCCTTCCTCCTCTAGTATGCAGAGGTACAGTGCTAAGGCATGGATTTTAATATAAAGCAGGTGGGTTACTTGCTGACTGGAGCAGGTTTTTTTGTCTCTTGTTGCCTTTTCATTATTCATGTCAGGATCATCTCCTTTGCTGTTTATATTCAGCATAAATAATAATTAAACCAGGGGACAGAGGTGTGATGGTGTGAATGTGAAAAAAACCTCTGATGTTACAAAGTTAGCAAGGACTGGAGGAGTCCTTAGTCAAAGGAAACATGGTCTATTGCAAATGCTTGCTAGAGAGCAGGAAAGCATTAACATGCAAGCACTACTTTTAAGTGGCCAGAATGTAGTGATTAAAGTGCTCTCACTGTGTGATCTTGGGCCTCTTACCCTTTTTGTTCATTAATTAATTTCCTCTCTCATTTATGTATTAATAAAAACAAATTACCTACTTCATGGGAGGTGAGAGACTTTATTCATTTATGTTTGCAAGCAGCTCTGAGATTCGAGGAAGGAAGCAGCTGCAGAAGTGCGACGGCTGCATGTAGTGCACGAATGATACATGACAAAGTTTTATTCCTTGGCAGTCTGATAATTTGGCTTAGGACTAAGTCTTTATCCTTTTCTCCTGTGTAAGTTTCCTTTTGTGACATTGGCAAATAAGGCACAGCTTTTGCCTTTAGTGTCATATGTAAATGAATGTATGTACAGACAGACACCTGGATTTTGGGTTGATCACTACCTTTGTTTCAGTGTTCTTTTGTGAGCATTTATGGAGAAAGGCACTGCCCAGTGACTGTGGAGTCATGTATTTGAAACTGGTGTTGTGATTAAAAATCGTTAACATGTCCATCTTTATGGAATGAACATGCATTTATCTTCTGGAATGATGCTCTGCTTTCTGCTGTTACCAATAGAGTAGCAGCAGTGGAGTTTATCCTGCATAGGACAGAGGTGTACAGATAGGAAGTTTCCAGGTAGATATGTAGAGTTGATTGTTCTCTACTGTCACAACTTGCACTAAGATTCAGATTTCTAATGTCTTCCTCCAAAAATGAGCTTGATCGAAGTGTTGCAGTCTAGCAAACCAAAATGCAGTAGCGCTGGCCAGAGGCTGCCTATGTAGTCCATAGGTTTGTTAGTGGAGTGCAGCGAAGGCAGATGCTTGTGCATGCAAGGCAGAAATGTGCCATCAGTGAATGCTCTTGATGTCTTTTTGCCTGATGAATAATACAAACTGATTCAGAGAAAACTCCAGGAACAAACTTTCCAATGAAGTTTTAAGCTGACAAGCAGGTATTCTTCACTGTGGCTCCAGGAGACACAGGGGATAGCTCCTCCTAATGTGTGTCCCTGTATTGCTACACAAGCCGTCCTTATATAGTCACTGGGCATACATACATATTCATGAGGCTACATATGGATTACATAATTTTCCAGAAAGTTCCCTGCATGCTTACAAAAATGTGGTGGTGGTCTCTGAGGGTCCTTTACTTCTTCCAACAATCTTCATCACTTCTGGCAGCCTTCAAAGCACCCACAGTAGATGCTTATACCAGCTTAATTGGTTCGTTAACACCATAGACATAACAATCATCCTGTCCTTCTACTTATCAATTAGTTTAACTGCAGCCCATGCTGGGCCCCTGCCATTCCAGATACTCCTTATCCTTACATCTTGTTCTTCTAGCCTGTTTTTCTTACGCTCATTTTGTACTAAGGTCATAAGGGCCTAAAACTACAACAGTTTGTTATACAAGAAATCTCAGTATGTTCTCTAGCTGTACTCTTTTTTTTCTGTGAATCATGCACCTCAGTAAATTTCCATTGCTACTATTACAGAGCCATCAAACTTAACATTACTTAAAATTGATTCTAAAGGTTTACATATTCCATTTTGTGATTTTGTGCCCCCCCTTGTCTCAAATCCCCCCTTCTTCTGTCCTTTTGCAAATTCTTTTGCAACATTTTTTGTGTTACCAGTACCATCTAAGATCCTTTTGAAATAATTTCCCGTTTCTACTTGATGCTTAATTTCATACCTTTTCCAATCTTCATTATTTATCATAGATTAT
This sequence comes from Ara ararauna, assembly GCA_028858755.1. Classification (NCBI taxonomy): domain Eukaryota; kingdom Metazoa; phylum Chordata; class Aves; order Psittaciformes; family Psittacidae; genus Ara; species Ara ararauna. Next base: position 16,179,227 of record CM054385.1, read on the forward strand.
TTACAACACCAGAAGGAACATTGTATCATACTACAAGTAATCAATATTAAAACAATTAATATCAAAATCCCTGCAACCAGTTGCCTCAACCAGGCGAGATTAGGTAACCATGAGGTTAACTTTTTCCAGATTTCTTCAAAAACCCAGGAGGTATCATCCATGGCCATTTCATAAAATACTTTAGTTTCCAAATTTCCTCCAGATCTGTTTCAATTCTGCCACTTTGATCTATATAGGAACAACAACTTTCATTTATTATGGACCAAGCCCCTCCTTGTGTTGCCAATACCATGTCTGGAGCCATTCGGTTTTGTAATACCATTTTGGATAGGCTGTTCATCTCTTTTTATTCCCCCTGAATTATATCAATGACTTTATGTTCCATTTCCTCTATGGTTGCTGAGATGTTTACGATTGCCTTCTCTAATTCACTTGCTCCCAAAGATGGAATTAGCCCTCTTACAAAACTATGAAATGCAGTGTGTCTTTCAGCAATAGGGTTAAACCCTCGTTTAATCTACTTAGCAAAACTTCTAATCCAGGTCCCAGATGGATACATATCAATAATAGTGAGATTGGGTATCACAGCACCTAAGGCGCATGCCCCCTTCTGGTTGGGGAGTAAAGTCTTATAAGCATTTTCTCCACATAACCAATACCATCCTTTCCCATTATGAACAAGCCACCACTGTAATATGATACCATCTATATTAATAGTGTGATTGCACTTTGAGTGGTGACCTACATCTGTGGCATTTTGCCCTGGGTTCAGCAGTAGCAGTCATTTTTCTCCTTCTTAGTAGCTGGTGCAGCACTGTGTATTTTAGTTTGGGCCTGGGAGCAGCGCTGATAACACCAGTGTTTTCAGTTACTGCTTGGCAATGTTTTGGTCTGACCAAGGACTTTCTTAGTCTCATGCTCTGCCAGGGAGGAGGGGAAGCCGGGAGGAAGCAGAGACAGGACACCTGACCCAAACTGACCAAAGAGGTTATTCCATGCCACAGCACATCATGCCCAGGATGTAAAAAAAAACGGAGAGCAGAGACCTTGAAGGGTGGGGGGGCACTGCTTGGTCAGGCTGGGTATAGGGTGGTGAGCAGTTGTATTCTTTTCCCTTGTATTTCTCATGTCATTATTATTATTAGTGGTAGCAGCAGTGGTTTGTGTTATACCTTAGTTACTAAACTGCTCTTATCTCAGCCTGTGGGAGTTGCATTCTTTCGATTCTCCTTCCCATCCCTCTGGGAGCTGGGGGAAGAAAGAAGTGGGAGTGAGTGAGCAAAACTGCGTGAGTTATAGAGGCTTAAACCACGACACATTTAAACAAACATAATCTCCTATTCTGATTCCTGGTGTAACACGTCTTTGTATACACGTATAATATTATTTGGATTAACTATCCCAAATTTTAACCTTTCTGTTGGACATAGATTGCTAGTGTTTATCCACAAATTTGTCCATGAGTGTGGAATAATTAGGAATTAAACTTATATTTGAAATGCAGCATTGTCCACACATAAGGGAAAAACGGACTTTCAGGGCCTCTCAGGGCGGGATGCAGACACCCCTGGAATGTGCACTCCACAGCGATTCCCATGCATACACAGATGGATGATGGAGCTGGGTGAATACCTCGTGGCCATAATTTGTTCTAACATCAACAAGAAACAGGAACCAGGTGGTACAAGAAACTGATAAGCTGCACGAACACTACCCTGAGTCGGCAGCCTGTCATCTTTTGACAGAGTGCTGTCCTCTGTGTGAACTTTGCTTCATTGTAATGTCATTATAATGCATTTATATGCTAATATGCACTCCCATCTCCAATGCACCCCCCCCACCAAAAAGAGACCACCCCCCTCTGAGCATGCACTCTGAATTTTTGGTGTCATAATGTCATGGGTTCAACAGCAGCAGTCATTTTTCTCCTTCTTGGTAGCTGGTGCAGCGCTGTGTTTTTGATTTTCGGCCTGGGAGCAGCACTGATAACACCAGTGTTTTGGTTACTGCTTAGTGATGTTTTGGTCTGGCCAAGGACTTTCTGAGTTTCATGCCCTGCCAGGGAGGAGGGGAGCCGGGAGGAAGCAGAGACAGGACACCTGACCCAAACTGACCAAAGAGGTTATTCCATACCACAGCACATCATGCCCAGGATGGAAAGCAGAGAGCAGAGACCCGGAAGGGTGGGGGTGCACTGCGTGGTCGGGCTTGGTTTTAGGTGGTGAGAAATTGTATTATTTCCTTGTATTTCTCTTGTCATTATTATTATTGGTGGTAGCAGTAGTGATCTGTGTTATACCTTAGTTACTAAACTGTTCTTATCTCAACCGGTGGGAGTTGCATTCTTTTCGATTCTCCTTCCCATCCCTGTGGGGAGCAGGGGGAAGAAAGAGGGGGGAGTGAGAGAGCGAAACTGTGTGGCTGACTGGGCTTAAACCACGACACATATACCTTTAAAAGTGAAGCGAGAGAGATTTGCACCAATAACAATAAAGGTATGTATGACTAGAGACCCTCAAGCTCCACCTTGAAGGTGAAAAATAGTATAAAATGACCCAAGAGAGAGGGGAATACGGGGGAAGATACCATTGTGGAAGATAACATCAACAGACTCCTGGGACCAGTCGACAGGTTGGACCCTTCTTTCCCCACCCATAGGGACGCCTGTGGGTAAGACTTGCACTGTATCCAGAGCTTCCCTGGGAAAACTTAGAATCTCTACAGAGTTACTTTTTATTGTTACCTGTATATTTTAGAGCCAGGCTGTGTTAACTTTATCGAGCGCTTGTATCCATGTAACTATCATACACATGTGCTTTTGCAGACAGTTTTTATCACCAGCAATCCATAAGAACCTGTATCTGTCGCCTCAATAAACTGCACTATTTCGTTAGCCAATCGTCACTATTGGTGAATCTGGACCAGTAGAGGTTCAATATAGCGAACGCGGTCAGGCTGGTAGTTGCAACTGATTGGACTGGGCAGTGTGGTGCACTATTGGTGGTGAATCCAGACCAGTAGAGGTTCGATATAGCAAACGCGGTCAGACTGGTAGTTGCAGCTGATTGGACTGGGCAGTGTGATACACTATTGGTGAATCTGGGTCAGTAGAGGTTCGATATAGTGAATGGGACCGGACTGGTAGTTGCATACTGGAGCTGTTCCCAGCCCCTCGAATAAAGCAAGGGGGTTTATTTTCTCCCTTTTAATGCAACAATGAGATAGTGTTAGGAATTGGAACTCCAATTAATGGAAGGTTCGGATTTTCTCCTGATTTAGGCAACTGTGCACACACCCAACAGACACTACGATTAAAACCTTCGTAACATTGTGCATTAATTCCAGGTATAAGTTTTGGTCCCAAGCTTGTATGCCAGTTATCATATAAGTCCAAATTATGACCGACACGATTTCGTATGTAAGGGCCCTGAAGGTTTGATCTGCCATGTCTTCTCTGGCTCTGGTGCTTTCTTTATTCTTGAATAATGTATCAGAGCAGGTTGTTCCTTTATCTTCACTGTTGTAAAGGTGGTCAGTAACACCTGGTACGGTCCGCTTCACTTCTCCTGTAGAGGATATCCTGAAACATTCTTAACATAAACCCAGTCTCCAGATCTGAAAAGGTGAATCGGATAATCCAAACCTCTTGCTCTTGTCCCTAATATTCTCTTATTTATCTCCTCTAATTGTTTTCCCAGATTGATCAGAAACTGTCAGAGATAGCCTTCTCCCACTTCCTGAAGACTTTATCTTTTAAATTGGGACAGATATGGTCTTCCATATAAAATTTCAAATGGGCTGACCTCTTCTTCTGACCAAAGTTTAGCTCAAATTCTTAATAGAGCCAGTGGTAAAGCTTGGTACCAATATAAATTCATTTCTTGACATATTTTACTAATCTGTTGTTTAATCAGATGGTTCATCTTTTCTACTTGCCCACTGGCCTGAGGCCTGTGCTGAACATGTAGTTGCCAATCAATTTCTAATTTTTTGCTAATTTCTTGTAACAATTTTGCGTTAAAGTGTGAGCCTCGGTCGAAAGAAATTGCCGCTGGTACTCCAAAACAAAGAATTATATCATTTAACAACGTCTTAATTACTTGTCTTGTATTATTTATTCTACAAGGGAATGCTTCTGGCCAGCCTGAAAAAGTATCCGTTAACACTAATAAATATCGATAACCTCCTTTTCTCGGTAATTCAGAAAAATCTATTTGCCACTGCTGTCCTCGATAACTTCCTCTCCCAATTGTCCCAATTTGATTTCTATTTTCAGTTTCAGTATTAGAAGACTTAAGACATATCTGACATTGTTTTGTCACTAATTGAACTACAGTATATAGATTCCTTCCTACAATTTAAGTATTTATACAAAGAGTTGCTACCCCAGTGAGTTTTATTATGTTCCTCCTGAACTAACTTCCAGAGTTGGTTACAGGGGATTACAATTCACCCATATCTGAACCCAACCCTCTTTATTTTCCTGTCCTTTTAGATCTTCAATCAATTTTCTATCCTCTTTTGAATACCTAGGTTTAGATTTCTCAATTGTTAGTTTGCCGTCAGGAATTAAGGACATGATTATAGATTGTTCAGCTGCTTGTTTGGCTTCAAATTATTTCCAATTTCGTGATCAGAGTCACCTTGTTGATGCCCTCCACAATACAAAACAGCTGCTTCTTCAGGTAGCTGAACAGCTTCCAGGAGCCGTAGAATTTCTGTAGCATGTTTAATCTGTTTCCCTTGTGTGTTCAAAAGTCCTCGCTCTGTCCAGAGAGCACCATGTGCTTGTACCATACCAAATGTGTATTTAGAATCAGTCCAAATATTTATCCTTTTGTCTTTAGCCAGTTCCAGGGCTCTCGTTAATGCTATTATTTCTGCCTTTTGGGCAGAGGTGTTCACGGGTAAAGGTTTAGCTTCTATTACCTGTGAAGTGGTGGTAATGGCATATCCTACCTTTCTTTCACCACTTTTCATGAAGCTACTACCATCAGTAAACCAAGAATCAGCATCTGGTTGGTTCAAATACACAGTCTTTATAGAGGCCAAGCAGTCGTGTGTCAGTGGTTCTGTCGATTGCCCCTGCAAAAAGGATGCTGGATTCACAACATTAGTGACCACAATTTCTATATCATCTTGTTCCACACGGGTGGCCTGGTATTTTAAAAAAACATGAAGGAGATAACCAGTGAGCTCCTTTCTGTTCCAGGACTGCTGATACAACGTGGGACACTAGTGCAATAATTTTTGTCCCAAGGTAAATTTGCGAGCCTCTTCAATATTTATAATAACTGCCGCCACAGCCCTTAGGCGTCCGGGCCATCCTTTGCTCGCTTCATCCAGCTGTTTTGAAAAATGCGCCACTGCCTTTCTGGAGGGTCCTAGTTTCTGAGCAAGGACCCCCAAAGCTATTCCCTGTTTTTCATAGGAATATAGCCAAAATCGTTTAGTCACATCTGGAAGTCCCAGAGCTGGAGCTCTCATTAGCTGTATCTTTAAATTACTAAAAGCCTCCTCTGCTGTATCAGTCCATTCCAAAGAGGGAGTATTTCCTTTAAACAGTTCATATAGTGGTCTCACCAGAACACCATAATCATGCATCCAAAGTTTGCACCATCCAGTCATTCCCAGGAACATCCGGAGCTCCTTGATGGTTGACAGTTGTGGAGACTGACTGATGGCTTCTTTTCTAGTAGCTCCAAGTTCTCTCTGTCCTCCTGTTATTTCATATCCTAGGTAGGAAACTTGGGTTTGGATTAATTGGGCCTTTTGTTTGGATACCCAATAAGCATTCAGTCCCAGAAAATTTAATAATTCCACCGTCCACTGGATACATTCTTCCTTTGCTTCAGTAGCAATTAATAGGTCATTCACATATTGTAACAGAATCCTCATCTGAGTAGGTGGCTTCCATGATTCTAGTTCCAGTGCTAACTGATTTCCAAAAATTGTTGGACTGTTTTTAAACCCTTGAGGTAATACCGTCCAAGTTAAATGGGTTTTCCTTCTTGTGTCAGGATTTTCCCATTCAAAAGCAAATAAATTTTGGCTTTCTTTGGCTAATGGTAAGCAAAAGAAAGCATCCTTTAAATCCAGGACGACAAACCATTTCTGATTATTATTCAATTTAGTCAATTACGTATACGGATTAGCTACTACTGGATGAATATCCTGTGCAATTTTGTTGATTGCTCTGGGATCTTGAACCAATGTGCAACTTTTCCCATCATATTTCTTTACTGTCAAGATAGGAATATTATTTTTTATCTTTGATCCTCCAATTTTAAGGGATATTGTTTTATTCTAATTGGGCAGACCCCCCTTTTTATTTCTACTTTAACAGGCAAAGCATTTTTTTTTTGCCTTACCTGGAACTTCGGATGCCCATCCTCCCAGATATACCTGATTAAGGATTTCTTCTACATCAGGGAGGTCCTCCTGTTCACTTTTCTGTTGAATTAAAGATAAACTCAAAACTGCAATTAATTAATTGTTTTTAACTCTTAATTCCATTTTGCCTTCTTTAAATGCTGCTTCTCACCCTAATAAAGATTTTGGAGAATTCGGCATGCATAAAAATTTATGCTTTCCTATTTGTTTTCTCAATTTGTGCTCTAAGGGTTTCAGAAAGAATGCTTTTTTTTTTCTCTTCTCCTCTTCTCCTCTTCTCCTCTTCTCCTCTTCTCCTCTTCTCCTCTTCTCCTCTTCTCCTCTTCTCCTCTTCTCCTCTTCTTCTCCTCTCCTCTCCTCTCCTCTCCTCTCCTCTCCTCTCCTCTCCTCTCCTCTCCTCTCCTCTCCTCTCCTCTCCTCTCCTCTCCTCTCCTCTCCTCTCCTCTCCTCTCCTCTCCTCTCCTCTCCTCTCCTCTCCTCTCCTCTCCCCTCCCCTCCCCTCCTCTCCTCTCCTCCCCTCCCCTCCCCTCCCCTCCCCTCCCCTCCCCTCCCCTCCCCTCCCCTCCCCTCTCCTCTCCTCTCCTCTCCTCTCCTCTCCTCTCCTCTCCTCTCCTCTCCTCTCCTCTCCTCTCCTCTCCTCTCCTCTCTTCTCCTCCTCTCCTCCTCTCCCCCTCTCCTCTCCTCACCTCACCTCTCCTCTATCAGTGGCCAGTAGCTCTCACATCTGTAACAAATTCTTTTCCCTCTGATTAACACCAAATAAGTTGCTCCTGTATCCATTAAAATTCCACTTTATTTCCTCTATTCCCTAGCTTTAATTTAACTTTATCTGCTAGAGTAGATTCCCCAGGTCCCTCACTGTGTCTGTCTAGCTCCAATTCAGCCACAGGAGCCACCCCATGTCACTCCCCCCCCCCAGGGCAGTCTCACTTCCAACGCCCAAACTCCCCGTAGCACGCACACCGATCATGTTCCAAAGGAGAAGAGCCCACTCCCCCACCTCCGCCCGAGAGCCCTCCTCCACCTCTGCCTCCCCAGCCCCATCCCACTCTCAAACACAGGGGCTTGGGGAGCTCCCCTCCTTTCCCCCTTGGTTTTCCTTTTTTTTTTCCCCTCACAGTTGCTCACCCTGCTCTGCAGCAGCTGCAGATGCCTCTGCTACAGCACTTCTTTTTTAACCCTTTCTTAACTCTGAATGTGAATCTGCTGCTTGTTGCCAGTGACAGCAATCTCTTCCTCCTTATCAACATCAGATAGGACAGATGCAGAGGGTGCTCTTCTTGGAGGTACTTGTGATACAAAATTTTCCAACCTGTCTTCCTGATTACTGTTTTTTAACTTTAAGTATCTTTCCCCAGTATCACAAGCTGAACAACTTCTCTCCATCTTAACTTTCAGTTTTTCCCTGTCCTTTTCCAAAGCCAAAATTAAGGGATCTGGCGGAGCTATATTAATTTCGCATTCCGTGTATCACTCTGGGTGGTTTCTTAAAGTGAAAAAACGTATCTGTATACATTACTTCATCCCATTTTCCTTGCCACCCCAAAACCAACAGTAATTGTAACAGTGTATCATAGTTCAAAGTTCCATTTTTAGGCCATTTTTCCTAAGATTCCAAAGTATACAAATGTGGAGAGTTATTTGGTTGAGAACGGTCACGTGAGCAATCCAGACAGCTACTTGACAATAGTGAAGTAGTGAAACAAAGGCTTTGAGGCCTTGCCTGAAGATTACTAGAGGACGCGTACGTGCAGAAGTTTGAGGAAGTTGGAACAGAAAGCTACTGAGCAAGATGTGCAAGGAGGAACCGATAACTGCGACCTTGAAACATATGCTGTAATAGTTAACCAATCATTAAGCTGTTACTAACACTTAGCTAAGAGATATTAACCAATCAGATATTGCCAAATATTCAAGTATCTTGAAATTCTCTATAAAAGGCGACACTTGTGTTACAATAAATTGCCAACACTTTGATTACATTAATCTGTGTGTTGTCCATTAATCTCTTGCATACAATGGCCACCATTGGTTACAATATTTTACCAATGTTTTCTTAATTACTGAGCCCCCAGGAGACCCTCCCAGTTCTTTCCAATGTGCCAAAATGCACCCTAAAGGACTCTTTTTCAAGATCTCTCCACTCTGCTGATTTTCCATTATCAATTTCACATTCACACACACACAGGATCCCACAGACATACTCCACACAGTTACAACATTTGAGACAGGGACTAAAATTCAACCAAACAAACAACAATTAATAACACAGTTTTAACATCCTGTCACCAATACCAAAATCACAAGACCAGAAATCATTACTGTAACAAGCCACAAAATAAGTTGGATACCAGTAAGATCCAAAACCATTTCCACAAGACACCCCCTGTGTCTTGTAGGACCCAAACCACAAGATGCTCCCTGCTTCTTGTGGGTGTATAGCAAATGGATTCTAGCAGCCGGGTATACACCCTTACCTACGAGATTTCCTATCTCGATTTATGGAAGGCTTCCTAACCATGTGTATGCTTACCAAACCAATTTAGTCTTTATGTAAGATGTCCCCTGCACCTTACAGACTATACAAAAGAAAAGAATACCTTTTATGAAGATGGTCCTTGTTTGCTCCCGCAGTGATCTGAATGAGTCGAGGGGTCCCTGAGGGAAAAATTCCTGAGGGCCCTAGGGACCCCTGTCCTCAGCGAGCCCTGCAGCTGAGCAGAGTAGGTCTCATCTGGGCTGCCAAATTGATTCAGAGAAAACTCCAGGAACAAACTTTCCAATGAAGTTTTAAGCTGACAAGCAGGTATTCTTCACTGTGGCTCCAGGAGACACGGGGGATAGCTCCTCCTAACGTGTGTCCCCGTACTGTTACACAAGCCGTCCTTATATAGTCACTGGGCATACATACATATTCATGAGGCTATGTATGGATTACATCATTTTCCAGAAAGTTCCCCACATGCCTACAAAAATGTGGTGGTGGTCTCTGAGGGTTGTTTACTTCTTCCAACAGTCTCCATCACCTCTGGCAGCCTTCGAAGCATGTGCAGTAGATGCTTATACCAGCTTAAACTGGTTCGTTAACACCATAGACATAACAATCATCCTGTCCTTCTACTTATCAATTAGTTTAGCTGCAGCCTATGCTGGGCCCCTGCCATTCCAGATACTCCTTATCCTTACATCTTGTTCTTCTAGCCTGTTTTTCTTACATTCATTTTGTACTAAGGTCATAAAGGCCTAAAACTACAACAGTTTATCTATTTTTTTTTTTCTGTGAATCATGCACCTCAGTAAATTTCCATTGCTACTCAGTAAATTTCCATTGCTACTGTTACAAAGCCATCAAACTTAACATTACTTAAAATTGATTCTAAAGGTTTACATATTTCATTTTGTGATTTTGTGCCTCCTCTTGTCTCAAAACAAACACGACATTCCTTCCTACCTGAGCAAACCAGTCTCAGTATGGAAGCAACATTAAAAGTCAGCACCTCTTCCCTAGTAATGTCTAATAGCAATGTCTCATTCTGGCTTTTCAAAGCTATTGCCTTGATGTTATCCTGTGACATGGAGCGTGTTTGTGCAGAGGCGCTGCCGTGAGAGCAACTTAGTGCACTTCAGTATGCAGCGAGGTCCTCAGCTGGGGCTCCCCTTGGAGTTCCTCATCAGGCAGTAAGAATGTGTCATCCTTTGAGTCATCTCTTACTTTTAAAGCAGGTTTTCTCCTTGAAAGCTGTTTTGATTTTGACTTCCAAAGCTTTATGAAGAGCTTTGCCTTTCACAGCTCTTTGCCACAGTTTTTTGCAGGGGGAGCAAGTAGGGTGAAAAGGTAGCAGGGTGAAAAGGTAGCAGGTAGCATGAAAATGTGAGAGCTGCCTCTGGGGGTGCACAGGCCTTCACCCCTTATGTATTTCATCTGTTTTTCATCAGAAGTTTTCTTTGTGCCCCTTCCCAGTTTGCTTTTCCCAGGGATTTTTAGGAATGGCCGATGCTCTCTTAGACTCAGCTGTGTGGGGTGGTGTCCTGGGTTCAGCTTCAATTGTTCTTGGGTGTCTGCAGTTTGTCTCTTTTAAATCCCAACTCCCTGGATGCCTCTTACCCTGTCTCCCATCTCAGACTGAAGCTCAGGTGTCATGTTCTCTTCTCCCTCTTGAATACTCAAGGATTTATGTTTCTCTTGTGCTTATAACTTAGCTTCACCCTGGGGAAGAAATCTTTTTAGGGCAGGGAGAAGGGGAACGGTCTGCCTTTGCTATGTGAGTGCCCACAGCCTTCCCACAGCAGCCTCCCCTCATTTGGGGAGAGATTTCCATGCTGCAGGATGCTCTCTCAAGCATCCTCCTGGAGGCTCCATCTGATGTATGATGTATGGCTCACTGCAGGCAGAAGTATTCTTGCCCTCCTCCACTGAACTCTTCAGGGCCAGGTCCCTGGGCAGCCTGAGGTTATGGGCTGCCATCAACCAGCCCTTCAGAGCCAAGGTCCAGGTAAGGAGGTGTGTAAAGACCTCCCACTGATGAGGTCATACATGCTGTTCCAACAGTGTTGAGCTAAGTGCACCAAAGGTGAAGCTCCAGCACAGCAAGAATTGATTCAGCCACAGGCCCTACACAGCAGAAAGCAGCTCAAGATGAGGCATATGTCATTGTAGACCCTTAATCCAGAAAAAATACCAGGATGCCTGACCTCATTAGGGGAAAATCCACAAAACACATCTCACTGGATTGCTCCTTGCCATGTCCAGTGGAATACTGGTAGGTCAGCCAACCAGACAGGTATTCTACCTCTCCTGCAGAGTACTGTGTTTTCTTCTCTGCCTTGGAAACACTCACAGACTCAGAATGAGCTTCTAAAAGCTCATGGGGAGGAAAACTTAAAAATTAATACATAGATGTAATGTGATTGTAGTCATAATGATAAAAACTGACACAGGGTGTGTAGGGTGAGGGAGTAAGGTGAAAAATGAGGCAAATGTTGGTCTTATCCAGGTCCAGGAGGATTTGTAAGCTGGTTATCAGTGTCTCCCTTACATACTGATTTTATGGGTAAGCTGAAGCAGAGCCACTGCACACTTTCAGGGCTGCCAGCTCACAGTCTGGTCTAGCCATGGCATGACCTTCCCTCTCCCAGCACGTCTGGTCCACTTCAGAGCATAAGCTTAAGTTGCACATAGAGTGGGATGGACTTTGTATGTGGCAATGTCATACCTTTGCTTTCAATGCCTATCAGCTTCCCTAGTGAAGACAATTCCCTGCTTCTAACAGAAAAGAGCTCTTGCTCCAGCCTGACTGTTTGGATGCTGAGGTGTCTACACCTTATGTATTTGAAATTCATGTATGGGAAAGGGGGAAGAATACTGGCATTTTCCATGCATGTGGCTTAGTTCTTTACAGCAGTTTGCAACCCATGAGTCATGGGTGAAGCATTCCTACAAGGTGGCTTGGTCTTTACAGAGGTACCTTTTCAGTGGGGAGAGCAGGGTTGGCACTTGTGGGCTAGGTGTGGAATAATTAAGAAATTTGGGATAATTGGAAATTAAATCTATATTCAAAATGCAGCATTGTCCACACATAAGAGAGAAACGGACTTTCAGGGCCTCTCGGGGCGAGATGCAGCCATACCTGGTATGCCAGGAATGTGCACTCCACAGCGGTTCCCGTAACAGGCGGAGGATAGAGCGAGGTGGAGATCTTGCGGTTATGCTCTGTCCTAACTTCAGCAGATAAAACGGGAACTAGGTGGTACAAGAAACTGATAAGCTGCATACTTGCTAGCCTGAGCCAGCGGCCTGTCATCTTTTTGACAAAATACCGTCCTAGTGTGAACTTTGCTTCATTATAATGCTAAAATACACACCCCTCTCCAGTGCGACCCCCCTCCGAAATAAGACCACCTCTCTCTGAGCATGCTCTCTGAATTTTTAGTCTCATTTACCTTTAAATCGAGGCGAGAGAAATTTTCACCAATGGTAATAAAGGTATGTATGACTAGAGTCACTCAAGCTCCACCTTAAAGGTAAAAATAATATAAAATAGCCCAAGAGAAAGTGAGATTTTGGGGAAGATACCATCGTGGACGAGTCACGGAAGATAACATCAACCGACTCCTGGGACCGGTCGACGGGCTGGACCTCTCTTCCCCCCCCATAGGGACGCCTGTGGGTAAGACTCGCACTGTATCCAGTGCTTTCCTAGGAAAAACTTAGAATCTCTATAGAGTTATTTTTATTGTCACCTCTATCTTTTAGAACTAAGTTGTGACAACTTTATTAAGCGCTTGTATTCATGTAACCATTGTATGCACGTGCTTTTGCAGACAGTATTTATCACCGGCAATCCATAAGAACCTGTAACTGTTGCACCAATAAATTTAGTCAATAAGTTGTACTGTTTTGTTATCTAATTGTTACTATCGGTAAATCCAGACCATTAGAGGTCCGATATAAGCGAACGCGGTCGGATTAGCCTCCGGACCATTAGAGGTTCGATATAAGCGGACGCGGTCGGGTAAAACCCAGACCATTAGAGGTCCGATATAAGCAAACGCGGTCGGATTGGCTCCCAGACCATTAGAGGTTCGATATAAGCGGACGCGGTCGGACCGATAGCAACGTATCTGAAAGTAAAACAAGGGGTTTGTTTTCCCCCACCCTTGCCATTTAACACAACACTAGGGAAGAGTAATGTTCCCCTGTCACTAACACAACACCACTTGTATCAAGCAGGGGCACCAGAGCAGCTCAGCGCAAACCGGCTGAGTGTCATCAACAGTTTGTCGTGGTCATTAGTGTGTTGTGAAGCACCATGTCTGCAGGCTCCCGCTGGGTGCAGCATGATGGGATGCTGCGCGCAGGGCCTGCAGACCCCTCTGGGACACTTACATGCAGCAGCTCCCATCTGCGCCCTTCACTGTTAAATGTCAGTATGAGCCTATTAGAGAGGCCAGGGGAAACAGGAGCAGCAGCTCAGCAGGCAATGACGGGTCATGCACTGGAGAATGATTGATTTGCTTATTTAGAGCTCTGTTCAGCAAAGATTCAGATCCATGGGGCTTGGGCTTAGTATGAGTTGGGGAGATGGAACTGTTTCAGCAGCAGGGGAAATCACCAGTAATTCAGGGCTTTCACATCATGGCAATTCTGCATTTATTTAACCTGTTGCACAGCAATGGATTCAGCCACTGTGAGAAGTTCAGGTGCTGCAGCAGCATGGAGGGGAGTCTTGGAAGTGCAGGTTTTGGGGGCTCTGGGATCAACCCAAGCCTCTTGGCAGCAGGGCTTGGCAGATGCAGCCCCTTCTTGCAGGGCTGCTCAGTCACTCTCCAGCTTTTGCTTTGCTGTACACTGAAACATGGGCTTTGCAAATGAGAAGGACCATCCCAGGAGTAGGATCTTGGGGCCACTTTGACAATGATAATAACCAGCTTACTAATCTGGGAGACCTTTCTTGTGTCTTTGGACAAGGGCAGATAGTGACAGGACAAGGGGAAATGGCTTTAAACTGAAAGAGGGGAGACTTAGGTTAGATGTTAGGAAGAAATTCTTCATTGTGAGGGTGGTGAGGCACTGGCACAGGGTGCCCAGAGAAGCTGTGGCTGCCCCATTCCTGGCAGTGTTCAAGGCCAGGTTAGATGGGGCTTGGAGCAAGCTGCTCTAATGGAAGGTATCCCTGCCCATGGCAGGGGGTTGGAACTGGATGAGCTTTAACGTCCCTTCCAACCTAAACCATTCTATGATTCTATGAAATGCCTGTTAGCATGTCCCAACACTAACCTCTGGTGTGATGCAACCCAAACTCCATGCCCAGGCATTGCTATTGATTCAGAGAATACTCCAGGAACAAACTCACCAACAAAGTTTTAAGTTGACAAGCAGGTATTCTTTATTGAGGTGCCAGGAGACACGAGAGATAGCTCCTCCTAACGTGTGTCCCCGTATTGTTACACAAGCCATCCCTATATAGTCACTGGGCACACATACATATTCATGAGGCTACATATGGATTGCATCATTTTCCAGAAAGTTCCCCGCATGCCTACAAAAATGTGGTGGTGGTCTCTGAGGGTTGTTTACTTCTTCCAACAGTCTTCATAACTTCTGTCAGCCTTCGAAGCATGTGCAGTAGGTGCTTATACCAGCTTAATAGGTTCGTTAACACCATAGACACAACAATCATCCTCAGTTAGTTTAACTGCAGCCCATGCTGGGCCCTTGCCATTCCAGATACTCCTTATCCTTACATCCTGTTCTTCTAGCCTGTTTTTCTTACATTCCTTTTGGTACTAAGGTCATAAGGGTCTAAAACTACATCAACTACAACAGTTTATCTTATGCAAGAATTCCCAGTATGTTCTCTAGCTGTACTCTATTTTTTTTTTCTGTGAATCATGCACCTCAGTAATTTTCCATTGCTACTGTTACAAAGCCATCAAACTTAACATTACTTAAAACTGATTCTAAAGGTTTATATATCTCATTTTGTGATTTTTGTGCCCCCTTGTCTCTCTACGCACCTTTTGAATCCAGAGCATGGATCTGTCACCACCAGTCTTGGTAGAAATTGCCAGGCTTAATCAAGCCAGTGATTCATGGGTTCTAGGAGCCTTTCTCAGGGTGTGGGCAGCATCACCTGCTTCGAGGGAGGTGTGAAAGGGCCCTAACAAACATCTATGCAAGATGACCAGGGAGGTGTCACTTCCTGGCAGCAGTGTTTGGACTGGAGCATCAGCTTTGTCTCCAGCAAAAAATACAGCAAAGCGCAGTCATAGAGCATAGAGATTGTAATGAAAAGGTCTAAAAAGGACTCCCTATTTAAGGTGCTACATTAGGAAGGCAGCAACTCTTTGAACTGCACTTGGCTTTCCTGCAAAAGAGTTAGTGCCATCTCCTCCTCTGAACAGGTCTTTGGCTGACAGCAGCAGTGTTGATGCAGTTGCCTAGTTCTCCTGCATGTCTCATCTCTACCAGGATGCCTTTTAGTTTAATTATCTCCTCAGTGCCTATTTAACCACTAAACTTTCTGGGACTGCTTTGTGGCTGCAGCTGCTAATCTGAATACTCTGTGACCTGGAAAAAACCAAAACAAACATCTATTAGAACTAACCAAGTTGCTAATGGAGATAGATCAAGTGTGATGTCCATCATCTGAGCACCCAGCACTCAGGAGACCAAGAGAAAGCACTTAGCTATTTAAGAGAGGGATGCAAAGCTTTGGAAGTGAGTTGACAGGAAGCTGTTGAAAGAGACCTTCATCTGGAGGATGCTCTAGATACCTATGAGAGGTATCTGTAGTCTCTGCTAATATCACATTCACTGGGTGGGTAGTACAGTAGAAAAATAAATAGGATTAAATCAGAAAAGCTGGAAAATTAGGGTATTATCTGCAAAACGCAGGTGGAAGAAATGTGTTCTCTCTTAGAAGACTTACCACAGATTTAAGTCCCTTTCCTTGTAATGTCAGTGATCAAAAAAAGGACTGAAGAAGGAATGTAACGTTTTTGCTAGTGTTAAACAGGCAGACAGTTCTGGCTATTTACTGTATATGCCAAATAGCTCAGTTGAGACCTAGTTTATGGACCTACAAAATGGCTGTTCTCAGGAGCAGGAAATTTGGGAAACTTGTTTTTTTACTTCCTAGGAAGTAGAGTGTTGTGCAATGCCTTAGCTTAGGGTAATGAGTCTTCGTATCTGTGCTTACCAACCAGGCAGCTGCAGGTCAGCTGGGCTCCTGATAGAGCTGGGGAGGCTAAAATAAGGACAAGCAATCTCTTTAATGATCTCTGCTGCAATCCTGAGGAGAAGCTCACCAAGGATAATGCTGTCCCCTTCTGAGTGACTCTCACCATCATTTACTTCCAAATCTGCTTCTTATACTTGTGTGGTTAAGAAGGATTTAAGGCTGTTAGCAAAAGGCAGCATGCTGTTTTGGAAGGGCACACCTTTCTTGGTGGTGGTCTAAACTCTGTGCTGCTGAAATACCCAAACACATATTTTATGACAATAAGTCATCAAAGGTATGTCTGGTCCAGACTGGACCTGTGTAAAGTTGTACTAGGATGCTGTCCCTTCAGTATCTGAACATTCAATGCTTCCAGCACTGATTATGTTCCTTTCTTAAAAAAGAACGAAACCAACAACAACACAACAGAAAAACCTTTCTCCCCCAGAGAAACTCCTTGAAGGCTGAAATTACTGCTAGAGAGCATGAATCATTACAGCTGTGGACGAGGCAGGCAAAGCTCATTTACACTGTCCTTGCTTTCTCAGGCCTGACCAACCCAAGCAGCTCTTTTCACGGGTAGCATCAATGGATGCCCATTGTCTCCTGCAGGCCAGGCACTAGGGAGAGATGGTGACACCCCACTGGCACAAGTAGTTGTCTCTGTTGCCAATTCAGAAGTCCACAAAGCACATTTTGTGGTGGACCAAAAAAATGTATCACTCTTCCTGAAAACTATATGAGATGGAGCAGACCTTCTGTTTGTGCTCCTTCTTGCCAGTCTTTTTAACATTATTTATTTGGCAGCTTGAGAAAAGCTCACCAGCTGGCAGCACCTTCCCTTTGAGCCATGGTCCATGCTTTCCCTCACCATGGCAGGCTGTTTGCTTGCTGAGCGTGTTTTGCTTGCTGCTCAGCTATTTTAAGGACCTGCTCACCAGCTAGGCTTTGGAGAGATTAATGTCTCTGCTCTGTACAATGTCTTTGCAAGCCAGAAGTCCTCCCATTCGCTCTTTGGAGCAATTGAAACTATGACATGGCCATCAACCCCCACACAACCAGTTGGTGAAAGTGCTCCACAATGGAAACTCCAGTTCTCGGGAAGTGAATTTGTGTGTAGTTTGGCACAGAACAGCCCTGCTGACTTCCCAGGCCGACACTGCTCTGTTACTCAAATGCAAACATCTAAAATCAGCATTAAGCTCTGTGAGCTGTTCCAAAGCTGACTGCTGCTGTCATATAATAAAACAGCGTGTTGAGGTTTGCAATTCTAATTGGGCAGCCAGGAACCCTGGCAGATGGCAGAGATTATTTATTGATTGTTCTTCAGATCAGAAACTGGACGGCACCACAGGGAGCTAGTAAAGGAGGAAAACCATTTTAAATACACCGTAAATGCTCCTTTGCAGGATTAATGAATAGGAAGCAGAGAAAAGCAAAAGCTGGTAAACTTGCATGGCTTTTCCCTTCCACATGAGAATTCTGCTTCAGCGGAGATGGGGAAATACGGTCTGTAATAAAGTGTTGCTTTGTTGCTGGTGCCCTGTATTGGAAAGGAATCTGTATTCTTACACTGAAGTTCGTGCAAAATTGGAAATTGTTGAAAATACGGGGAGAAAAAGAAACCAAAACCCCAGAAAAAAATTCCCCCCAAAAAAGGATGAGGGGGAGCTGGAGTCAGCAGAAGTGGAAAACTTTACTGTTGGATACTTATTCCCTCAGGACTAGCTTGCAGAATGTATGAAATGTGTTCTATGCTCTATTTCCTGCATAGCTAGGAGGGATTCACCAAGCAAAGTAGCTGAAGGTGTCCAATAGGAGTGGGTTTCCCAGCTCTGAAATGGCTATGGTGCTACGAAGCATCCCCTCAGTCACTTCTCACTGTGTACCACATTCCCATCCTCAGCAGCTGGTCTAGTCAGTGTGAGACAGCAGGGTGGGTTGTGATGCCATTTATCACTTTGCTGATAGTTTGGATCTTCACCCAAAAGCTTTGTGTACCTCTGGTGTAGTTTCAAAATGCCGGGGAGGGGAGAGGAGCCACTGACACAGAGATGTGCAATGAAAGTATAAATGCCGGTGCTGTCATTCTAGGAACACTTGCTGTTCCTATGGTTTGCCAAACTCTTATAATTATCCTAACACCTGCAGCTTGCCTGCAGTTCAATCCTGGGTGCTTTTTTTCCTGCTTGATCAGCTCATTTCTAGCTGTGTGTATCATATGGGAGATGCCCTATCCAGCGCAGCAGTTTTCATTACTGAAGCAACTCCTGTGGGCTGGGTGATTGGCAGAGGGAAGGTGTGATTCCTCCATGTATCCCTTGGGTGTTTTATGATCCTAGCTATAGGAGAAAGGTGAAAGGCACAGCTGGAGAAGTCTTGAGTTTTAGGAAGTCTGATATCTTCATGGTGACCTGACTCCTTGCAGAATGAATCCTGAGTGAAATATTATGTAAAATATTCTGGTTTAGTAAACCAGAAAGGTGCTCTGCCTTTGAGTATGTCTACCAGCATCTGTCTGCAGCAACTTTTGGGCCACCACCTACGGAAGGCCCTGGCATGGAGGGCTCTACTAGGACACATCCAGAGCCCCCTGTACTTTTTGGGGCAGACAAACTTTCATTTTCCTTGTTGAGAAGCCTCCCAAGGGAGCATGAGAGTGGTCTGTCTTTATCATGTGGAGAGTGGTCTGTCTTTATCACATGAAGAGCAGCACAAATAAAAGCCATTAGAAAAAAGAACAGAGTTATTTTCAGGTTGAGTCTACACTAGCCAACAGTTTTGTGTCCTCTTAAAAACTGAAAACTCACTGAAGTTTGTCTCTGGCAGCAGAAAGCCTGCTTTGGGGAGGCTTTCTTTCTGATTGCCTCAGCAAAACAAATATACTCAGGGTATATCTCACTCCATGTGGCAGGTAACAAATAAACCCAATCAGCCCATCTCCAGGTGGCTTTTGATGCCTTTTAGTAACAACCTACCTGCCAGGAGCATTGCTGCTGCCCTGCTGAGAGCTGAAGCGCTGACCAACGGGTGCAGGAGCAGCTCTACACTAATGGTGGTGTGTGTCCACCTGTCCTCCGGGCAGTATGATGGCATGAAATAACAGAGTAATTCAGCTCAGCAGGGCTGCTGTGGGCTGTCGGCTTGCTTGAAGCTTCAGGAGGTCTTAGTCCCAATCCTAAACACTCAGAGATTAAGTAAACCTGAGTGTTTAGATGCTAAACCCACTGCCTTTGAAATGGGTGACAAAGCTAGGATCAGATTCAGAGGACAAGTTATGTTTGCTGCTTGCATACATCTGGGATCCAGGCGATAAAACTTGGCTTCAGCATATCCAAGGTGGCTATTTTGCAGGCAGAGCATTGGTCTGGTGAAGCCAAGATTGAGGGTCAAATCCTCCACAGCCAAAAGCAGATGCAGTTGTTAGTGCTTTTGGAAAAGCTGGGCTATTAATTATGAATGGAGTATGTGTACTTGCCTACTTCCAGGGGACACAGACCATACGAGTGTTTGCCTTTGTATAAGACTACAGGCAGAAGGTGAAATACTGCAATAGTTAAATGTTAACGCTCATGATCTGATTATAGGCTGTCTTCCCGCATTTCTGTTTGCAGATGTGATGGGGTTTTGTGTGTGTTTGGTTGTTTTGGTTCGGTTGTTTTTTAATTAGAAAGAAAACTCTTGAAGAACAAAGAGCCCAAGAGCCTTCCATGTAAGATCTGAAAGCTCTCCTAATCAGAAAGGAGGGGGAATAATTTAGAAGGCAGCCAAATAAAACTCAGGTTCTAATTAAAAACAAAACTACCTTCCACTGACATTTGGAGTGGTCTCTTGCTCCTGGAGAGGGAACTGTGTCTGTGGAAGCCTTCCAGTTCAGACATTTGAGAGTCACTTTTATGGACATCAACCTAATGGCTCAGGTCAATTGCATTTGTTATCATTATAATGGGATTTTTGATAATTCCTTCTTTATCATAGCAAAATCATGAGACTTCTGGACAATCTACAATGGATTTTGGCTGGAATACTGTGGTTGTTTGATGGTTAATAGCAGCACCACCCATTTAGAGTTGCTTAAAGAAAAATAAAACCTGGGCAGTCAGTGAAATAAGTTTTTTACATACTAAGGTAACATGTTTTTGCTAATGCAGAGGGGGTCTCAGCAGCAGCACCAGCTGGGGGTCAGATAGGGCTCACTGGCCCTCAGCACAGGATGTGAATGTACAGCCTGGGGACCTTGGGGTTTTCCACTTGCTTTTGTGGAGATGGGAATCCTACAGGCAGCCTCATTAATTGTGCTTTAAGCAGAAAGTTACTTTTCCAGAACTTGTTTTCTCAATTCTTTTGCTCCCTGGTTTGATGAGTCTGTGTGTGATAGATCCCTTAGGGAAAGGCATGGGGGCAGTGTGCCTGTGCAGCCAGGTTTTGACTCTTCCTGTCTCTTTTGCATGGATGTGATGTGCTTGGTTTTGGTATTTTTAAAAATTATTTTACTTTGTATTGCTGCATTAATGTATTTTTCTAATTTTATAATCACAAGTGTTTGGAGTATTAATTACTAGAAAACCACATGAGGAAATCGGGCTTTTGTGCCAGCATTCCTATGCTAATGTACCAAAAATAACAGTGTTTAAACATCACTAACTCTAAAACACATTTAAATTGGGACCATTGAAATTCACTTCATATTTGTGTCAAGGGCTCCAAAACATACTTTTTCTAAAATACAGAAAGTAACATAAAAAAGCTTAGTGCTTCTAAAATGTCATCTCTGAAAAGTAATCTGGATTTCAGCTGGAGGTTGCTAGAGATGCAGCAAGCCTTTTAATGATGGAGCTAAGCAACCCTGAAAATCAGGCTTATAGTACTTGTATCAACAGATTTGCTATAGAAGTTCAACTTCATTATCATGACAACTTGCTACAGAAAAGTGATGGGGCAGTACTGAGAAACTGAGGTTGTGCTATGGACTGCCTTGAGAAACTCTAGGAAGTGTGAATGCATGCATGAAATCCAAAATGCATTGTCTGTGGAAAACTGGGTCAATTTTTAACATGCATTTCTAATCTGAACTCTTGCTTTCAGTCTGGTTTTTAACGATAAAGGACTTTTGCTGAGGACAGTCCCACACCGCTGTATGCTACATTGCTGCCAAATGGAATGGCTCCTCAGGAAAGTGTTTAGCCTCAGAGGCAATACCAACGTGATGTTCTGAAGTCCTACACATGAGCTGGAAGTGGCTTGTAAGTACCTGGTGTGTAGAAACCACAGCCCAGCACTACAGGCTGTGTTTTGGGTAGTCCATAGCATTTGCTGGGAATGGCAGGAGTGGGACACGGAGCCTCCATCTGTAAGCAGATGGTTTTCTTCTGCTCTGCTCTTTTCTGAGCTGCGAAGTGGAAGAGAGCAGGGGCTGGGCACAGCTCTGAGCCTCCCTGTAAACCTCAGGGGATGTCTGATGAGATGCAGTATATTCTCCAAATCATTCTTCTTTCTCTGAGTTTTTACTTAGCCTTTTTTGTATCTAATACAGCAGCAGCTGGCTGCTATCACTCCCTGACTTCCAAAGACCAGCAGTTCTGGACTAGCTATGCAGAAGGAGCCTGTCGTGGTTTAAGCCCCTCATGCAGTTCGTTCACTCACTCCTCCCTCTTTCTTCCCCCAGCTCCCAGAGGGATGGGAAGGAGAATCGAAAGAATGCAACTCCCACAGGCTGAGATAAGAGCAGTTTAGTAACTAAGGTATAACACAAACCACTGCTGCTACCACTAATAATAATAATGACATGAGAAATACAAAGGAAAACAATATAATCGCTCACCACCCGATACCAAGCCTGACCAGGCAGTGCACCCCCCCACCCTTCCAGGTCTCTGCTCTCCGTTTTTTTTTACATCCTGGGCATGACGTGCTGTGGCATGGAATACCTCTTTGGTCAGTTTTGGGTCAGGTGTCCTGTCTCTGCTTCCTCACAGCTTCCCCTCCTCCCTGACAGAGCATGAAACTCAGAAAGTCCTTGGTCAGACCAAAACATTACCAAGCAGTAACTGAAAACACTGGTGTTATCAGCTCTGTTCCCAGGCGGAAAGTCAAAAACACAGCACTGCACCAGTTACCAAGGAGAAAAATGACTGCTACTGCTGAGCCCATGATAGTATCCACCCCTTATTCCATACCATTCATGTCATGCTCAGATCCCACATTTTCAATAAACCATCACATGTATATGTATACATCCACACACACACACAGAGGGAGAGAGACCAATACCTATGAAGCTGCTGAGTCCATCCAGTCCATGGTGTCAGGCTCCATCTCTTGTAACAGCCTTTCAGAGCAGGAGAGGCTGTGTGCAGTGTTCACACTCGTGAATAACCTGGGCAATAGTGTCCATTGCTAAGTCCACCCCTCGATCATGAGTCCAACTGTATGTTGCATCTCTGCCCTGATGGCCTGAGGTGTCATGGGCACACCAGGCTCAAAATAATTCACCCTCCCCACCAGCAGTTTCTGCAGCTTGTTGTTGGGGACTCCATACAGCTGCCTTCCATCTGCGACGCTTCCAAAGCACTGGAGGGGCCCAGTGGACTAGATATTCACCCATACTGTCCCTCACACCCTGCCACTCATGGCTGTCCATCCTCGGGGAAAATCACTTGGTCATCCTGGATCATAGTCTAACCCCAGGCAAGGCCCACACCCCACTCTGCTTAACTCGGGACCAGATGAAATGGTTGTGGGTGAAACACACTCTGTATGCATGCCAACATGCTGATCCCCATCACAATAAGCAGGCAGGTCTCAAGGGTACCCAAAGGCTATTCAAAACCTTCAGAGCTCTCAAATGACGCTGCAGTACTTGTCACTGGGGCTGGTGTAGCTTCTGTGCTTGCCGGCTCTCTCACCAGCAGCTTCTCTTCGTCTGAGTCCCGATCTTCCTCCTCTGCCTTGCTGGGAAGTGTTGCGCGGCCTCCTGCATCCTCCTGGGGCTCGGGCTCGCATGGCTCTGCAGGTGGCTGCTGGAGAATGCTCCTCTGCCACCCTCTCCCACTGCTCGGCAGCCACAGGCCTTGGCTCCTGGTCCCTGGGGCCGTGCTCCTGGGCCAGTTTGGCCGCTGGCAGCTGCCGGGGCGGACCCCCTAGGCTCCCCACAGCCTCACGAATATGAAGGCGAGAACGAGGGCCAGGACAGTGAAGAGCAGCCAGGCACCAAGGTACAAGTCCACGTCCATGTCCGCCCCACCTGCTTCTGGAGCCTGCCCGTATTACAAGCCATTCCAAGAAGGTACAATGAAACAAGAACCTAAACCCAAAACCCATATCTGAAAAATGCTAAGATAACAAATACCGGCTGTAAGTAAGGTACAACAGGCTGAAACCATGAACTCAAGAGAATCAAGAGCAACAACGTTGACAGCCAATAAATCAGCATTGTGATGAGTGGCTATTAATCCTGTCGTTATCTCAACCCTTCGTGCCCCACATCGGGGGCCAAAAAGAACTGTCGAGGTTTAAGCCCCTCATGCAGTTCGTTCACTCACTCCCCCCTCTTTCTTCCCCCTGTTCCTGGAGGGATGGGAAGGAGAATCGAAAGAATGCAACTCCCACAGGCTGAAATAAGAGCAGTTTAGTAACTAAGGTATAACACAAACCACTGCTGCTACCACTAATAATAATAATGACATGAGAAATACAAGGGAAAAGAATACAACCGCTCACCACCCTATACCCAGCCCGACCAAGCAGTGCACCCCCACCCTTCCAGGTCTCTGCTCTCCATTTTTTTTTTTTTTACATCCTGGGCAAGATGTGCTGTGGCATGGAATACCTCTTTGGTCAGTTTGGGTCAGGTGTCCTGTCTCTGCTTCCTCCCAGCTTCCCCTCTTCCCTGGCAGAGCATGAGACTCAGAAAGTCCTTGGTCAGACTAAAACATTGCCAAGCAGTAACTGAAAACACTGGTGTTATCAGCGCTGTTCCCAGGCAGAAAGTCAAAAACACAGCACTGCACCAGCTACCAAGAAGGAGAAAAATGACTGCTACTGCTGAACCCATGAGAGACCCCCAGTAGTCTACACCAGTGACTTTCCCTCATGACCTCCCCTTCCCTCTGTTTTCAAAACCCAGATGCTCTGGTGGAATTCAAATGTCCCACAGAAATCCAATCTAAAGAGCTGAAGTGACCCGGAATCTGTCACATCCTTGGGTAAATCATTCCAGTGGTTAATTAATTACCTTCACTGTTCTGCACCAAGAACAATTTTATTTCTCTGTAGAAATGAGTTTGATTTCCAGCCACTGGATCTCAGGATGCTTTTTTCTGTCAGATTAAAGAGCTTCATCTTATTACTCTTCTCTCTGTGCAGGTGCTTTCTGACCACTCTTAAGTCACCTCTTAACCTTCCCAGGAACAGACCAAATGGATTGAATGTCTCCAGTTTCCCACTGTAATGGAGGTTTATCAACCTCTCATTATTCTTACTTCTGCCTGCAGAACCTCCTTCTATTTGTTCTCATCCTTTTTTCCAGCTGGATGCAGCAAGGGCTTGTGCAGTCTCTCATGTCTTCTGCCACGGCTGAAGAGCTTCTGGCCATCTGCTGAGCCTTGCCCTGCTCTCTGCATCCAGGGGCTGAATTTGTCCTCAGCTGCTGCTGTGTCCAGGTTCAGGCCGAGCCCTCTGTCCCTCTCTGGTATCCCCGTGAGAACAGGATGGGGAAATGGAAAGGTCAGTCCTGAGTTTGGGATCAGCTTGGTGTGGTCCAAGGGGGTTTTGTGCCTCTATTCTGGCATCTGTCCTAATGATGCATAAAGGAAGGTCTTGAGACAGGCAGCTGGGCTGGGAAGGAGAGAAGGGGCAGCTGAGGAGCTTGGCTGGTTGGAGCCTGCTCACACTAAAGTTCACCAGCTCAATGTGCATGTAATGGTGGAGACAAAGTAGGAGCAGAATGAAAATCACAGTCACAGGGAGAGCAAAACTTCCAGCCAAGGGGAAAGGGGCCTTCAGGAGGTCTTGAATCAGTGTCCTTACACGTGGCATGATGTGTGAGCACCCAGCCGCTCCAGCACTGGTTAGAAATGAAAACTGTCAAGACCTATTGAGCACTCCGTGGATTTTCACAGTGGCTCAGCTCAAAGTTATTTAGCACAGGTATTTGGCAATTGTGATGCATTAGGGAAATTCACAGTGCTCAATGGCCCCCATCTTCCACCTGCTTGGTGTGGTGGTTAAGTATTAGTGCAGTGGATTGCAAGATAAAATATGCAGGAGAGACTTTCTGGCTGCAGTGTTTTTTCTGGCACTGGTTATGCTTCTTTGTTATTCTATAATCAGTTTGGATGGAAAGTCGACTCTGGTGGCTCTGAAAGATGAATGTTTTGCACCTAGTGAACATGATGAGTCACCTCATGGCCTGGGTGAGAGCACTGCAGAGAGGAAAGGGGTCTCCAGACCACATCCCTGTATGCATAGGTTCTGAAAATGCCCAACCATTAGCCCTGGGAAGGGAGAGAGGGAAGAAGAGGTAGCTCTGCACTTCCAAATGTATGTGGCTGTAAAGGGCCTATGAGTGCTGGGTGAGTTTTCTTTTAATCATCACTTTCCAAGTCACCTCTGCTCCCATGCCGGCTGTGCTAGGAGGGACCCTTCAGGAAGGACACTCTGTCTATCCTTTCATGCACAAATGAATTAATTAGGCATCTTTTCAAGGATGTGATGTGGCCAAGTACAAAGAGTCAGGAAACAGCTTTAATTTTACTTCTGCTTCAGCCCTGAGAGAGGCAAGCAAATAGTGAACTGATGACACATGCCGTTATTACAGAGTAATTAAATACCAAGAATATTGTTTTCTGCTGTCTCTTAAGCTGAACTGTTAGACTGATCCCACAAGCTTTACTGATTTTGCTGGGCAATGGATGGGAGATAGAGCAAAAGGACCTGCAACAGTGTGGGATGACTGAGCTTGTGGTGGCTGCTGCCATTCGCAGAGCAAACTGATGTTTCATTTATTTTAGGTTTAGGTGCTGAATGGATATTAGCAATGTGATTCCTCTCCTTTCCCAGCTTCATGTCTGACTTTTTCCACCCAGTTCTCTCCATACATTCAACCCAAGCCCAGTCATCAAGGGAATGTTCTTGCACAGAGCTATTGAATTGAAGTTTTTGAAGGAGGGAGAGTTCAGCATCTGAAAGCAAAATGCGATAAACAAGAATGCACTGAAAATCCCAGATCTGTGCTGTGGGAGGGGAAAAAGAGTGGCTGGGTTGGCAGAGAGCCCTTTGCTGTATTCTTACATTGAGGTGTAAGTGCAGGCGAGGAGCAGGAAAGTGGTGGTTGTGTTGGGAATGGGAGCTGTCAGTGTATCCATGTGTGATTCCCACACCACAGGAGCTGTTTGTCACTGGGGGATTGCCAGGACCCCATCAGCCTAAGGGAAACCCAGCTTCATCCATGGGGATTGGAAATCCCTTGGTGGGGCTGGGAATACTCAGCCTGGAGCTTCTTTTCCATTCGTGGTGCCTAGTCCTCCACCACCCTGCTGACCCAAGTGGGACGGCAGCAACGCTTCCTTTTCTGGCTCCTGCAGCTAAGAGAGCAGCACTTCTGCTTTTACTTCTTATCTTCTGTGACAGCATTTAGACTTTCTAATCACAACCAGCCACCTCCTCACACTGAGAAGTGAGTGTGAATCCTAGCAAGGCCTGGGCTGGCTTGTAGCACATTGCGTTGCGGAGTTTTGGCAGGGTAAAGCACTGATTCTGTGGTGTGTTTGGCTCATGCAGACATAGGTGGGACTTTGGTGATGAAACAGCAAACCTATGACAGTCAAAGCTTGTCATGAGCGAAATGCAGCCACCTAGAGGTGTCTCCAGAAGGTGAAAAGCTGGTGTGTAACTGGAGTCCTCCATGAGATGTAGGCAAAGTTAATGGATGGGTTTTACTTTGAGCTTATTGAAGCATTTCAAAATTCCCAATCCTGGCAAGATTTCAAATGGAAATTTCAGATGTCCCCTCCCCACTTTCTCCCCAGTCTCCTCTTTCCCTCTCACACCATGCTTTTGGGTGTTATTAATAAGTAAATTAAGCTCACTTATTGAAAGTAACATCTTGACAAGTTGATAAGTGTTGTACATGACAAGAGTTTGGGTTCGGAGGCATTTCTGTTTCTGCAATTGCTATTATTCTCTGGCTTGGAAATGAAGCCATACAGAGTGGCAGTCAGGGTTCTTACACTGCATTTATCCCCTCTTGGAAATACAAGGCTGTAACAATGTGCTGGATGCAGTCACCAGTGTCTATGCAGTGTCTGTCCAGGTTCTATTAAAGCCAGCAAATTTGCTTTGCTCTTGCTGCAGGAATCAGTTTTGGACCTGTGTGTTGCATAGCAACCCTAAATGATTATAAGAGCCCTTGAAAGGGTATTAATGCTACTCATGAATAAATACAGTTTGTCTTACTCCTATTTATGAATTGGTTTTATACTGTTCCCCAGCCAAATGAAGGCTTTCATTTTCCTAAACAATGAAAACTCAAGTTACTGCCTGAAGACTGGTAGCTCTCTCTCATTGGCACAGGGGCTGTAATTAGTCTTTTCCAGTGCATACTTCTTGGAGTTCATGATAAGGAAGACTTAAACTTGCTGATTTTTACTCAGAGGTGACCAAGCTCAGCTCCCACTTGTGAAGTTGTTTTCCTGGTGAATGCTCAGGTTGTGTTTCAGGGGTGGGGGTTTCCTGCATGGATTCACATTCCCAGATGGAAAGTACAGCTTATCTGTCTTCAATTCTACAAAAAGTCATCCCTGAAAGCAAGGGACGTATTTTGATTTTTTCTCCTACTCTTTGAAAGCTGTCAGTACTAATTTAATTAGTTGATGCATAATCACAGTTTATGATTTCCAAGTCTAATGTATTATAATGTTGTTTATACTGATTTTATGATTAAAAGCCTTGTCACTGTCTTTCTTTTCAAAAAGAAAATGTATTTATCAACCTTAAAAAAAAGAAAGGCCTTTGTTGTTATGCAGATGAGACACATCAGATTAACAAGGCTTAGTTCACCTGAACAGGTATTTGCAATAGTTTTCTGTACTCTTGCTGTCATTTTTGTTATCTGCAGTGCCCTGGTTTTGCTCTGCACAATAAAGCCTGATGAGGACCAGCTCTGTCACAGAGTGCTGTGGCTCTGAACCAGTCTCATCCCTCGCTCATGTCTACCCAACACCCTCTTAACCTTTACCTGTGAGCATTAACCATCCTTAAAAGGGCCTTCCCTGGCTCTGTGTCCGCTAATGGGATGTCTCAGAGGTTCTTCTGTAGCATGGCCTTCTTGCACAGGGCTGTATTCCAAGGATGCTTTCAGTCCACCTGTGGGTCTCCAGGATGATCAGCGCAGGGTACTGTGGGACCCATCATCAGCTTGGAAGCCTGCAGCTGGGGGTAAATCACAGTGTGTCCACTGGCAAAAAGCCCAGTTTAGAGGCTGAGAAAGATCCTTGCCAGGTACAGGCAGCACTGGTGGGTGTGACCCTGCTTGGCAGCGAGGTGCTGCCATCATTAAGCTGATGGGTTTTCCCCAGTTGCCCTTCCCAGAGACTATGGAGCCTCCACCAGGATTTTACCAAATAGCGTTTTATTTCTCCAATCATCTTGCAAGAAGGAACATGTCCTCTTTGCAGCAATGTTGAACTGAAGCTCAGATCAGGTGAGTAAATTTAAGAAGAAATCCCTGCTCAGAGCAGGTTAACATGTAAACTCGTCTGGGTTTTGGCTGTTCACAGTTTTACATTATTTTGTGTGCATAAATATGGTGTTCTACATGTGATGGCCATGGCTGCAGGTTGTTTTTGGCACTTGAAAAAGCAATATGCTTTAGCTGCAGTTTTCTGCAGTTGGGTGAATGACTGTGTTTGTGTCTGTCATCAATTCCATGGGCTTTTATTTAAATTACAAAGCTTATTCTTTGCATCAGTATATGCACAGCAAGCTAGCAATCTATGCATAAAGTCCCAGCAGGCAATGATTGTCTCCTAAGAAAGGCAGAAGTAAAGGCCGCCCACCGGATTGACAGAAATATTGCTGAATTCAGATGTGCTGTTGAAACAATTGGTTTTCTTTGGAGAAAAGTTCACTGTTGTGATAGAGCACAGGAGAGCAGCGTGTTGAAAATTAGGCAGCCAGCACAATTACAATATGGTGTAAAAGATCCCCCAGTATCATCAGCTTGTTTATGACCTCGGTAAAAACAAACCCCAGACCTGAACAATTATGCTAATCCTGCTTTGATTCACAGCAATGATAAGCAGCAAATGCACTGCTGGAGTTGCCAGATGCATGTGCCAGAGGAGCAGGTAGGGACCTTATGGGACTTTCTGCAATGGTTTTCCTTAATGGTTCATTAAGGTTTGGGTTCTGGTTAACATTGCTACCCTTTCAGACATCTCCTCCAGCCATGGGTAAGTGTGATGTGAGCCCATTGACTTGTTGTCATGGGTTCAGCAGCAGCAGTCGTTTTTCTCCTTCTTGGTAGCTGGTGCAGTGCTGTGTTTTTGATTTCGGGCCTGGGTACAGCACTGATAACACCGATGTTTTGGTTACTGCTTAGTGATGTTTTGGTCTGGCCAAGGACTTTCTGAGTTTCATGCTCTGCCAGGGAGGAGTGGAAGCCGGGGGGGAAGCAGAGACAGGACACCTGACCCAGACTGGCCAAAGAGGTTATTCCATGCCGCAGCACATCATGCCCAGGATGGAAAGCAGAGAGCAGAGACCCGGAAGGGTGGAGGGTGCACTGAATGGTCGGGTTTGGTATTAGGTGGTGAGAATTGTATTCTTTCCTTGTATTTGCCTTGTCATTATTCTTATTGGTGGTAGCAGTAGTGGTCTTGTGTTATACTTTAGTTACTAAACTGTTCTTATCTCAACCTGTGGGAGTTACATTCTTTTCGATTCTCCTTCCCATCCCTCTGGGAGCAGGGGGAAGAAAGAGGGGGAAGTGAGTGAGAGAACAGGCTGTGTGAATTAGAGAGGCTTAAACCACGACACTTGTCTTTTCTAGAGGGGAAGAATATGGGTGTGGTGAGCTGTACCCTCTAAAATGGCATATCAGTGATTGGGGTGAGCTGACCAAGGAGACAAGAAAAAGAGATGGTGATGACGATTATTACTACTACCTTTTTTTCTTTAATTGCAGACCATAATAAGGCTGCTCTCTCCTTGGCCTGGGCAGTGATACAAAGGAGACTGGTTTAGCCCTGTTTTGCCTCTGTGGTGTGGTCTTTCAGGACATTGGCAGCAGACACCAGATGTTCAACTCTGAGCTGTGCTGGCCCTTCTTCAGCCCCTCAAACAAGCCCCTGCTCCACCAGTACATGTTGGCGCTGGTGGTGTTTACCCATGAGCATGGTGGAGCCAGCAAGAGTGCCTTTGGTTCTTCTAAGGTGCTGAGCTACATGTATTTTTGAGCTTCCTGTGGATAAAAAGGTTATTTTCATAGAAATCAGTCATTAAACCTTCAGTGGATAAAAAAGGAGCTTGAACTTAAAAGTAACTGAGTCCTCCCAGTCAATTTCAGTATTCTTGGAAGGGAAAGTTTCATGGTCTTGCTTGTTTAGCTGGCAGGGTCTGAGGGGTGTGTTCAGTGCTGCCCTAACCAAGGTTCATGGTCACTGACCTCTGCCATGGTTCAGCTGTGCTCTTCCTTGCTCAAATAAATCGGAGAAAGCAGCTCCTGCCCTGGAGACTCTGCAGTGCCAGTGGGTGAAGAGCATCACTCCCTGGTCCCTCTGCAGCTGAGCCTGCTTGCCCATCTCCCCACCCTGGGAGTGCCAAGCAAGTGGAGGAGCCCCCTTAATATGCCATGAGTAACTTTAACCCTTGGAACTATTTCTAGGTCCCTGGTAATGGTCTTTCTTCTTGCAGCAAAGCAATCTAGGAAAGGTTACCCTTCACTCTCAGGCTTTAAAGTGATTCCCCCCCGACATAAGGCTTAAATCCCAAAAATAAATGTGATAATTTTTGTTCTTTGGGGTTTTATAATGCCATATATTTTGGCTAGTGTGAAAGTTAAGCTTGCTGGATGTAGCTCCTGCATGCTTTTCCAAGCAGTATCTGGGTGATAGTATTACAATGGCATGTCTCAGGCTAACGAGTTGAAGCACAAACAGTATTTCTAATTAAATACATGCTGTTAAGTGCTATCTAGCTTCCTCAGAAATTAGTAAAACACTGGATGAAAAACGTTATAAAAGGCCAAACCCTCACCTTGGAAGCAGCCCATAATGCACATCAATAGAGCTGCATTTCTTTACCACTTTATCGACCCTCAAACACAAAGCTTGTGAGAGTCCTTCAGGATCCTCCCCCCTTCACAACTCTTTTTTATTTCCAAATAACAGTAAAGGAACATTTTTTTCCTCAAGACAGTTGCAGAACTTCCTTCTGTTTCACACACAAAAAGCCCCTGTGCAAGTTAAAAGACCACTGAGCATGTTTAGACATCTCTTGCCCTTCGCTAATGATGCTCACTAGATTAATCACGGGGAAAGAGTAGTTTCTTTTTATTCTTATAGAGGATCTTGAGCTTTCTGTGAGGGGAATGACCTTGACTTGTTAATGGAGCTAAACTGTTTTGCTGTTCAAACTGAATTCAGACTACCTAAATAAATAGTAGGCAAAAGAACAACTCTTCTCCCTTAAACATACGTAAGATATTACAACCTGGCTTTGTAATGATTATAGTCTAATACCCAGCTTGCTGAGAGGTGATGTTTTTCCTTTTTTGCCTGTTTCCCTAACCTTGAATATTCATGTCTGTGGAAATGGTTCCTTTTTGCTATCCATTTTGGGCATACAAAGAACAATTTAAAACTTCCATGGCATGGTCAGTCAGAAATATCTCACTGGGTCTTTAGAAAACATGAATTATGCTTTATTTTTTTCCTTAATACAAACACAAAACAAGTCAGTGGTACCACATTAATCATCAAACTGATTGGAAAGACTCCAAGTACCATCTGAGTTTGAAAAAAAAAAACCCACAACCCCCCCCCCCCCAAGCCCACAAACTAAACAAAAGCCCCCCTCCCACCCCCACTTTGATAAGAACCAGCTGGGAATAAGATTTTTTTCCCTACTCCTTAAGTTTCAGGAAGAACAGCAAGAAAAAAAACAATTTGAAGAATTGGCAGGAAAACAAATTGAACTATCATGGCTGGTTCTAAGGGCCATGCTTTGGATCTGGAAAAATGATTCATAAATATTCATTAACCTGGGGAAACATGAAAAACAGGATTAGACTTATTCATGGGAGTTCATCTGTAGGGTCAATGCTAGGGTGAAAGAGCCAAGACGGGCAAATTGGAGTTTTATAACATATTTCCTGAGACAGACTAGATCTGCATTCTTCTCCCTTAAAAACATAAGGGAAAAAACCTCAAAAGACAACAAATAAGCATGCTTTATTTCCTTACACAGCAGAGATGCTGTGTCAGCTCAGGCCTGCCCATGGGTGATGCCCACATTGTGTCCCCAGGTGCTGTGCCAATAGGACAGCGATGGCTTTGGATGTGTGTCCCTAGGGGCTCCCATGTGGCATGTCCCCAGGGATGGGTGCTGGCCATGGCACAGCTTCCTGTGTGTTGTGGTTTAAGCCTCTGAGCCACGCAGTTTTCTCGCTCACTCACTCCCCCCTCTTTCTTTCCCCTGCTCCTGGAGGGATGGGAAGGAGAATCGAAAGAATGCAACTCCCACAGGTTGAGATAAGAACAGTTGAGTAACTAAGGTATAACACAAATTACTACTGCTACCACTAATAATAATAATGACAAAGAGAAATACAAGGGAAAAGAATACAATCGCTCACCACCCTATACCAAGCCCAACCACGCAGTGCACCCCCCACCCTTCCAGGTCTCTGCTCTCTGTTTTAAATCCTGGGCATGACGTGCTGTGGCATGGAATACCTCTTTGGTCAGTTTGGGTCAGTGTCCTGTCTCTGCTTCCTCCCGGGTTCCCATCCTCCCTGGCAGAGCATGAGACTCAGAAAGCCCTTGGTCAGACCAAAACATTGCCAAGCAGTAACTGAAAACACTGGTGTTATCAGCGCTGTTCCCAGGCCGAAAGTCAAAAACACAGCACTGCACCAGCTACCAAGAAGAAGAAAAATGACTGCTACTGCTGAACCCATGACACTGTGCTGTGTTTGACCTTCCTGTGGGTGCTTTGGCCCATTAACCCTGGGATGCCAGAGGGTCCCCTGTGCTCCTCAACACTGGGAGCCACATCCAGGCAGCCCTGTGCTGGTAGGGGATTAGTGCCCATGGTGTTATATAGCTGTAGCGGTTTAAGCTGTAAATCACGCAGCCCGTTCTCTCACTCACTCCCCTCTCTTTCTTCCCCCTGCTCACAGGTGGATGGGGAGGAGAATCAAAAGAATGCAACTCCCACAGGTTGAGATAAGAACTGTTTAGTAACTAAGTATAGCACAAGACCACTACTGCTACCACTAATAATAATAATGACAAGGCAAATACAAGGAAAGAGAATACAACTGCTCACCACCTGATACCAAGCTTGACCCAGTAGTGAGCCCCCCACCCTTCTAGGTCTCTCTTCCCTGCTTTACATTCTGGGCATGACGTGCTGTGGCATGGAATAACCTCTTTGGTCAGTTTGGGTCAGGTGTCCTGTCTCTGCTTCCTCCCGGCTTCCCCTCCTCCCTGGTAGAGCATGAGGCTCAGAAAGTCATTGGTCAGACCAAAACATTACCAAGCAGTAACTGAAAACACTGGTGTTATCAGTGCTGTTCCCAGGCCCAAAATCAAAAACGCAGTGCTGCACCAGCTACCAAGAAGGAGAAAAATGACTGCTACTGCTGAACCCATGACAATAGCCTTGTACAGCGATGAGGTTTTTACTGCAGGAAAATATCCCACAGTCTGGAAGCTGACAGTGTTGTTCCTGAAGTCCTTCCACACAAAGTCAGTGCACAGCAGAGAGCTAATGAGCTCAGAAGGCACTTAGGATGGGAAGAATCCATGATGCTTGCAGCAGCCAGCCCAAAATTACTGTGGGGAAAAAGACTGCAACCTCTGGCAAGATGGCCAGGAGCATGAAGACGTCCATATGTCACCTATCCACTAGAGGCTCAGATGAAGAGAAGTAAGTCTCAAGGAAACATATCCAGGTGCAGCTGATAACTCAATACTGCAGGACTTGGAGCCACTTCCTTCCTCTGCTTCCAGGAAAAGGCTGTTTCCCTGTTTAATCCTGCATGACTTGGTTACCTGTTTAGAAGGTTACATTGGTACTGCCTGTTGCCAAATGTATGTATAATTTCTTAGTGATTGCTCTCCACTGTGAGGATGGATGGCTGTGTGCTGCTGTGAGTCACAGAACTGGGGATTCTGAGTGAGCACTGTGCTCATATTAAAGGACAAATACAGGATGAGCATACATTATGGAGCATATATTATGAAATCTAGCAGACTGATGACAACTAGAACTGGCTGAAAAAAATCAGACCTCCACTTATCCACCCTCTGCAGCATACAGAGTTAATCATGCTCTAATGCTGCTAAAACGAGTGGATGAGAGCTTTTTAGTGACTTTATCCATCATCAGTTCAGGACAGATGAACCATTTGTGATTCCTACAGCTTAGAATCATAGAATCACTCTATTAGGTTTGCAGGGCAAGGTTTTTGGTAGCAGGGGGCTATAGTGGTGGCTTCTGTGAGAAGCTTCTGGAAGTTTCCCCCATGTCTGATAGAGCCAATGCCGGACGGCATCAAGATGGACTCAATGCTGGGAAAAATAAAGCTGAATTTATATCTGTAAATATATATATATAATATTGCTGTGGTTTAAAGCCAGTTGGCAAATCAGCCACACAGCCCTCGCTCACTCACTCCCCCCTCTCCCCTCCCCGGAGGGATGGGGAGGAGAATCGAAAGAATGTAACTCCCACAGGTTGAGATAAGAACAGTTCAGTAACTAAAGTATAACACAAACCACTGCTGCTACCACCAATAATAATAATGACAAGGGAAATACAAGGGAAGAGAATACAACTGCTCACCACCTGTTGAACAATACCCAGCCTGACCAAGCAGTGATCTCACCCTTCTGGGTAACTGCCCCCAGTTTATATAGTGGGCATGACGTGCTGTGGTATGGAATACCTCTTTGGTTAGTTTGGGTCAAGTGTCCTGTCTCTGCCTCCTCCTGGCTTCCCCTCCTCCCTGGCAGAGCATGAGACTCAGAAAGTCCTTGGTCAGACCAAAACATTACTGAGCAGCAACTAAAAACATTGGTGTTATCAGCACTGTTCCCAGGCCGAAAGTCAAAAACACAGCACTGTGCCAGTTACTAAGAAGGAGAAAAATGACTGCTACTGCTGAACCTGAGACAAATATATATAATAAATATATATAATATATATAATTATCAAAATAAAGCTGAATTTATATCTATAGCAATAGATACAAATATTTTCTGCAACAAAAAGCAACAAAACTATGGCAGTAAATTGGTTATTCTGCAGGATCCAGCTGTTAAATATCAGTTTTCCCAGCTCCAGTGGGAAATGGTAATTGGGATAATGTAATACTTGCCTCGCATTTTTGTCTCTTCTATGTCTGTAGAGTCATTCCCTCCATCTCGTCAGTTACTACTGTCATCTCTGGTGCCTTTTAATATGCCAAAGTAACTCTGAGCAGAGGCACCAGAGCTTAGGGGAAATTAGGCTTTCTCTGCCTGAGTCTTTTTGTGCAGTGTTTTCTGTTTGCTGATTATTATCTTCATCATAGCAGAATCTTCACAAACCAAGGGAGAGGGAAAGGGGCACTTGGCTGCTTGAGCTTTTGTACCTTCCGCAGGTTGTTTTCCTCTGCTCACTAGGTTACAGAGATAAAATCACAGTGCTTTAATACTCTTGCTCTGGGGTGAGGGATTTCCAGCTCCCCAAGGTGGATTTCATTGAACAACTCATGATGTGGGAAGGCAGAGACTGTGGGACTGGTTGTGCGATGCTATGGCTTTTCTCTATTTCCATTAGAGCTCCTCACGTGCTGAGCATAACCTGCTCTAAGGAGTAACCAAAGTTAGGCAGTGCCAAACAACCAGCTGACCTCTAACTATAAGGGAACTTAAAATGCTCCTGCAGTAGGTCACCTTGAGTTGAGCCCAACGGTCCTGTGGCTGTTTGGGTACAAGGGCTGTGGAAACAGCATCCTGACTCAGCCTGACAGGGAGCTGCCAGATTTGAAGGGCACACCACTGCTGTTTTCTCCTCCTGCACTTTCAGGCACTATCAGCTACAAACAGGGGGTATGGGGGCCTGTCCCTCCCCACTATGCACTCGCTCCAGTCTCTTGCTGTTTTCTTTCTCTTGCCCTGCATTGTCACTTCTTTCACACTTCTGCTGGTCCTCGATCACCAGCAGCCAGGGCATTGTAGCTGGCTATATTTTAACTTGAAGTGAGTGGCATCTTTTCTCCTGGCAACAGGCTGCCTTGCTTTCTTCCCCTTTCCTTCCATAAAAAGTGACAAGTGCTCCTTCACAGAGCAGTGCAATCAAAGGAGCCACTCAAAGAGAGCTGACAGTAAGTTGTGAGCTGGCTGCAAGCTGTTTTACCATGAGACCGCTTAAATAGAGTTCATATCCTTCCCTTCTTCACATCTCTCTCCCTCGTGTGAAAGTGCCTTGCACCCTTTCTGATGATATCAGATCGTATCTCGTTGTGGCTTATCTGAATAATTGCCTCCTGGGTTTCTAAACCACCTCAGAGGCATTTTTGTTGTGGTTCTGCAAAGCTCTCCAAAATGTGGTTCAATGCAGCTGAGAGCAATGCTAGAGGGCTTTGCTCCCTCAGTCCCTGCTAATGGCTGGATCAATACATAAGGAGTTTTTCTAACCATTTCAGGGTGCACGGATATATGTCCTTAGCACTTGTTCAGGCAATCACAGACACTCTTCGGATGGAGGACCACATGTCACTGAGTGCCAGCACTGCCTAGCAGCAAGAGAGCTTCTCAGCAATGCTACAAATCAGTAACATCTGTAGTTCTCCTCCAAATTCCCTGGATACAGGAAGTTTACCTCTCCTCTGTCTTCATCTTGCAGTCTTCCTCAACACTGATGTGCTTCTGCTACCCACTGTCTCAGTGCCAAGTGTTTGCAAGGCTGTGTTTGAGGCATCTTGATTAAAACCACCTCTGTTACTGGTAGTGAGCTGATGATGAGCATCTGTGCTACCCAGTGCAGCTCTGCTCTCAAAGGGAGCATTTGTCAGGTTCCTCTTGGTTGGTAATGGCTGCTTTTACAGTACAGCAGGTGATTCAGCAGGCATCAGCATAAGTGTTGATGATGGGTACAGCTGCTCCCCTTAGCTCACCACTGTGGATGTAGGGAGGGCACAGGGCCATTATAGGAGCACAAGCTTTACATTAAAAGCACACTTGAATTCCACCCTGTGTAAAGCTGCTTTTTGTAACTCAGCTTTGCAATTAGGAAAGGGAACAACTGCCACATGGGCATGTGCTAGCATAAGCCCATGGCTAATGTGCAGGGCTTAGCAAAATTGCTGCTGGAGCACTGGGGATTCAGGGATGGATTTTTGCCTCATGCCTAAATCTGAGTCTGCCTAAGTCCTACTAAATATTGTTTTAATTTGTTTGGACCAAGTGCACTATAAGAAGAAGTTTTGAGTTCAAAAGAAGTCACCACATCTTCCAGCCTGGCCTGCTTTGTATCACCTGCCGTTTCATTTTGGCTTAGAGATGACCCAATAATGTACAGAGATTATGGCGTATTTCCAGGAAGGCATCAGGCTCAATCTTTGTGTTTTGTTCTTTTTTTACCATATTTGTATCTACAGTGTGTTCCAGTGAATTAGCACCTTCACTGTTAGCAGGTTTTTTTTTTCACTTCTCTAATTTAAATGAATGATTCTTCCCTGTGAGGGTGGTGAGGTGCTGGCACAGGGTGCACAGAGAAACTGTGGCTGCCCCTTCCCTGGCAATGTTCAAGGCCAGGTTGGACAGGGCTTGGAGCAACCTGCTCTAGTGGAAGGTGTCCCTGCCTATGGCAGGGATTGTAACTGGATGAGCTTTAAGGTTCCTTCCAACCCTTCTAACAGCCATTCTGTGATTCTAATATGGCTTTAGCTAACACAGACATATACTGGAAAGAGCATTAGGAAGTTCAGAAACTACTTTGCAAGGATTCTCCTGCTGCTGCACTAATGAAACTAGACTTTTTATATTTTATAGTTAGTTTCTGAATGATTATCTATCAATATTTTCATGCTTGATTCCATGCCAGTGTCTGCTTTTGGCCAAGGTCCCTTTTGGCCATCTTATATTGCATATTTGGAGTAATTTGCTGAAGAAAACACTGCTTTTGCTGGAATCAGGAATGCTGCACTCTCTGAGCAGACTGGGGTAGCAATTTGGGAACTTCAATAATTAGTCCTTCATTTCCAGAAGTCTCCTTTTATAGAGCACATAAATGGGAACTAACCTTTAGGAATCCTCTGCAGCTCTGACACCTCATCTCAAACTTGCACTTCACAACCGGATGGAGAATGTATAATTTATGATCTGGTGAAGTATCTTTAATTAAACCAGTATTTTCCAAATTTTGACTTAATTTAATTTCCATCTAACAGAAAAAAGGAATCCAAGTCCAGCCATGGTTTTTCTTAAATACCATCCTTGTTATCTGGGAGGCTTTGAATCAAGATAGACGATTTTAATTTCCATGTTCTCAGCATAACACTTGGGGTCAATGTTTGCATACTTATCATAGGCAGTTTACCATTGACAACCACTGTAGCTGTTCAACTTTTCCTTGGTGAAGACCTGATTGACTATTATGCACTTTATTTATTATGTCTCACACTAAAATATAGATGATTGATTATTCCATTATTCTATTGACCAAGGCTGTAACAAGGTGTGACAAATATGTGCCATTACAGCCCATAGCCAAGTGTGGCAGATAGTGCAGTCAAGTAGGAGAATGTTAAAGTGTGTGACTCTGTGGAAAGCTTTAGCAATCATTAAGGGCACTCTATTTAAAAGACTTTACCTGGATGACTGTTCTTCATTTCTGCTAGGTATTTTCTAAGGCTAAAAATAAAGATAACAAGTCCTGATCTGAAAAGCTTAGAATGTGATTGGAACCCCACTGGAGCCAAGGGAAATTCTTCCAATGACTTGCTGGTTTTAAGCAGGGTCCTGAGGGTAATCCTTCTGTTTGTTGTGTCAGCCCCTGGAAAAAAAAATCACTATTTGTTAACTGCATTAAAATGTACAGGGGGAAAAAGCGTCTTCTGTCACTGGTGTAGCAACATTAATGTGAAATATGCGCATATATCAAGGGGACTTGTCGTTGGAAAAAGAGAAATTCTATACTTTAAAGGTCTTTATCTGCAGCTTGGTATTTGAAATAAATAATTTAATTATGTTTTAACTCCTTTATTCCTCCTTAAAATGAATCATGTTTCATTTTCCTTTTAAATATCATGCATTGATGGACACAGCACAGGGGATCACGATAACAAAATGGTGTTGAACCAGCTACTGGAAATTAGGAGTAATAAACAATGCACTTCCTACCAGTCTGTCATATTAATTAGTCTTCAGAATGTGTCAGTGCTCTTCATTTGTATTTAGTGTTGCCTAAGCTCACTGCCAATAAAATACAATGTTGTTAACAATTCAGCTCGCACATGATTACACTGGATTAATGTGGTTATTTTCTTTGATCTACTATAATTAAAAATCACACTTGTGATTTTAAACAAGTGTAAAAATATAATCAGTTTGTGTATGCAGCTGCCTTGTTCTTCTAATTTACTTTAATAACATTTGCCTCTAAGTAACAGTTGCAGAAGTCCCAGGCCCTGTTTAGCAGCTCAGAGGAGACAGCAGCATTTTGCAAGAGCTGGAAGAAACCCCCATGTGGACCCACTGCCCAACTGGGTAATGTTTTTGAGTGAGATCTATGGCAGTTCAGTCCCCAAATCCTTAAGGAGAACTCATCAGCCTCAAGCAGAAAGAAAATACCACCTTAAATCTCAGTACTGTTTCTCTCGAAGCATGATGTCTGACTACGGTGCCTGCACTGAGTTTAATTCGTATGGAGGCTCCAATTGCTCCATTGGGCTGTACTGTGCACCTTCTTGTCCCCACAGGGTCTGTCACCCCACCCCACACATCCAAGGGGCATATGGTGACATGGGCAACCACACCATGCTAGGAAGAAGTGAGCGCCTGCATGCTGACCCCCAAATAACCACTCTACCCAGCCCCAGCTTTTCAGGCTTCAGCTTCTCACTGAGTAGGAGCTCTTGATTTTGGGACCTGTCACCCAGCTGCAGTAAGGAACAGGCAAAATGCCACCACCCAAACCAGAAGGACAATGTTTCCCATCACTACCCACTTCTCTGCTGCTAACAGACAGGACCCGGACAGCAGAATGGCTGCAGGAGGCTGCTCTTCTGGAGCAGATAGAAGTAATTAGTCAAATCACTGCAACAAAGAGAGGGTTGCTGGCCCATCTCCCGTATGGCAGCAGTTGACTCATTGCAGAACAACTTCAGTAAGGGAGTATTTTATTGTATTTATTTCCTCTTGTGTTTTCAGTAGCGAAACAGAGAGATGAATTTTTGAAAAGGCCACCAAGGCTTTTGTTTGGGAGCTTCACCTCCCAGGTGTCCTAAGGCCACTGAAAAGGTCACCACCTGAATAAATGTCAGCAGCAGTCACTGTGGCAGGGATGGAGACCAAAAGCCTGACTGACCCATTTATACCAACTGTGGACCAAGCAGTGCTGTATCCTGCAGAAATAAGACAGCCCTGGATGCTCATCACGTCTGACCACTCAACCTCCAGTATCCCCTTGTCTGTGCCACTGCACAACAAGGACATCACCACTTTGCAGCCCCCCCGCCCCCCCCCCCCCAAAGCACTGCTGACTGGAAGAGCATTTTCCCAACAACCAGAAACAAATAGAAAAGTGCTCTTGTACTTTCTGCATCGCAAGGGATGAGCATTAAGCACCATATTTGCTGAAAGTTGGACACTTAAGCTGAGATTTTCCCACTGCTGTGCTTCTTCAGATGCCATTGCAAAGGTCTTCTTCACTTCAAAGAGGCAAAGTTTGTCTGTCCCACCTCGTGCTTTTCTGTTTCCCTGTTCAAAAAGCAGACAAGAAATAACTAAGCAAAGAATTGAGTTCAAATGAGTGGAAGTTAGTGAAACATGAGCCTTGCTGGCCCTTTGGTAAGTAATGGGCAGTGTTCTGCTGAGGCAGGGCTCTTTGTGCACATAGTAAGTAAAGTTCCAGTGAGATGAAACCTCAGGCTCCTGATTCAGCTGATATTTCTGGCAAATTGTTGACCTATTACAGTTTATTCAGGTTTTTTCTCATCTTGGTAGAGCGGCTCTAACAGTGACAGATTTGTCATGCTGTTCCTAACAAATATGCAGCTTTTGTAACTGTGAACGTTGTAATATCTTGAGCCACCCCAGATAATAATTGCTCTGTGGTAACACTGCTTATATGCAAGGAAAATAATTTATTAAATATTAATTAATAGGATTTAATATCGCTGGTGCGAGCTTGTGTCATAGAATA
Organism: Ara ararauna; assembly: GCA_028858755.1. Classification (NCBI taxonomy): domain Eukaryota; kingdom Metazoa; phylum Chordata; class Aves; order Psittaciformes; family Psittacidae; genus Ara; species Ara ararauna. The sequence goes on from CM054385.1 coordinate 16,220,980, forward strand.
ACTCACAGGGACAACTTCAATTTCACCTGGTATATGTATATTGATGATTTCTCTGCTGGGCTGGAACTGGAGGGCTGTGTGGCTGTGCTGTGGAAAGGGAGAAGGGCAGCCCAGCTAATGAAAGGTGGCTGTGGGAAAGGTTCATTGGAGCTGTTTGCTACCTGGAAAAGATGTAAAGGGGAAAGAAGGAAATGGCTCTTCTTTATGTTCATCTTGGGGAGGAGGAAGTGCAGAAACTGTCTCCTTGCATGGCTTTGATGCAGTGGGCTTGATGGAGAAAATGCTGTTCTCTTACAGAGATATTAGATATGTTAAAGATATGATATCTAAGATTAGATATCTTAGAGCAATGGTAGCACAAGCAAGATTTTAGTCCAATTTTGGATCTGTTAAAATTTGGAGGAATTTTTGGAATTCCTGTGGAGCTAACAAAACATAAGGGCATTGCTTATGTCAGTTCAAAGAGGAGGTGCGTCAAATGGGATGAGAAACCCAAATGCTACCTTGTTCTTCACTTCCTATTAAACCCAGTGAGGAGCTGTGATCAAACCCTTCTCTGGGTGTTGCTAAAAGGCTTTTATTAGCAGAGAGATGCAGCCTGTAAGGACCTGTCATATTGATGGGATCAGAGATCAGGCACACTGCTACAGCGCTGTAACTTCAACTTGGTTTTGATATCCTTTGGCCTCACACTTCACATCACATGAAGGCTTTTCTCCAAAATACTTGTGTTTAAGGTAAATCTCAGGCCCGAGTTTGTACAAGGTGTACACCAGCAGCTGGTCTTTTGGTGATTTTGAGGGGCACTGCTCAGAGGTCAGGCAGTGCATGGCTCACCCTTGCTTCCCATGGGATGGATCCCCAGTGCAGCTCAGCCTGCATGGGTGAGGATGTTTGCAGAGACTGGAGGTCTTGGGAATTGCTAATGAAACCAGCTGCTCTGCCAGCAAACTATCCTGGGTCCCCCACTGGATGTGTAAAGTGGGGACTGTATGGGTGTGAAGTTAATGCTGTATGTATCTGTCCAAGGTAAGCCTTCACATCTGTTCTCTGTAAAACTCTAAGTGTGGGATATAACTAAGGGCGTGAGAAATAGTTCTGAGCAGAATAAATGCAGTATTGTCCAGTAGCATCAGCTTAAATTGCCTTTCGCTGCAGCAGCGCAGTGAGTTTAACAAGCCAGAGTTAGAGCTGGCATAAAAACAGGCTGGAGATGCTGGTGGTTAAAAACACGCGTGGGTTTTGGCTTGTTTTCTTTCTTGCCCTTTATTCTATCATTGAGTACAAGGAGAAACTTCAATCTGTAAATGCCATCAGTTCCCCATTTCACACTGACATTCCCTGGGACAGTAGAACTGCCTGTAAATGTCTGTCACCCAGTGAAAACTGGAAAAAAGAGATCTTCCAGGCTTCTGCACATCCTTATCAATGATAAATAAGCTGTCGCTTAACCCTCGCCTGCACTCCTCCTGCTGCTGGAGTTGAAGGTGGTGAAATGCTTGCCTAAACACTGCCCCTCTTTGGGATGCAGTTCTGGGAGATAGAAAAGAGATGGGGAATACTTTTCCTGGTGCTTTAGTAATCCATCTGGAAGTGCTTTAATGCTGGAGAGACAGAAATGCTCACCCTAAAAAAGACATGTAACTGAAATAACTACCCGCCCAGGCTTTTTTCCCCACCTCAGCTATTTTTTTTTTTTTTGCTACATGTCAGTTTGCTTGTCAGGGTTTTGATGTTATTCATTTCTTCACTTCTTTTCAGCAGGTCCCTGTGTCGGAGAAGGAGAGAAATGACACAGCATGACAGCTTCTGCTTACTGGCCAGGGATACGTGTGTGAGCAGGCAGCTCTGGGATGCACAGGGGCTGGACAGACAGATAGACATCACATCTCCTGTCCAGGTTGGCAGTGGGAAAAGGAAGGAAAGGTGTTAGGACACTTGTCAAGCACAGAAGTGGCAGCCACCAGATTTAAAGGTAAAATGTGCAAAGGGGGTGTCCACAATCAGGTGGTTTCTCCTGGCACAAAGCAGGAGGATGCCCTGAGCATCCTAGCCACTTTCTCAGCAGCCATCACATCCCAGCGCTGGCTTTTCAGCTCCAGTCATCTCGTAAGTCAATGGGAGCTCTTATGTACCTATTGCAGGAGTTTTATCCAGTTCCACCTGACTTCATTTACAACTAGACATGCATGTTTCATGTATAAAACTACACAGAGCAACAGGGAGAAACAGTATTCCTCTTCTGCAATTTAGGTAATCTTCAGTGATGGGTTGTTGGTTTTCTACATAGTTTGTGTCAGCCCAGCCTCAGAGAGCCCCACATGAGCAGCTCTTCCTTCTGATGGGCCACAGAGAAATAAGAAATGTAAGTTGGGGTGTGTGTGTACATGTGTGTAGACAACATAATAAGCATGTATATGTAGGTACACACCCCACTCTACCACATGTGTGTGTATATATATCACCGTATATATCCCAGTGTTTTCTGGGATCATTAGAGGATATTATCTATATCTTTTCACATTTGTATTTGCCAGTCAATAAGCAAGTATCACTAAAATAGCGCTGCTTAAATGAAAGCAGTTGGGGAATAGAATTTTCACGAAAAAGCTGCCAAGTTATTGGAGCAATTTCCTTACATTTCCTCAGGCCTACCCAGGGGCTGCAACTGAAATGCCACAGACTGAGTCTGTGGTCTTAATTATTTATTTTTTCATTCGCATGCATAGGTATACATGAAAATATATGCATATATGTGTATCTTTACACATATATATGTGCTGATTATACTTACATAAATAGACCTTTGTTAAAGACCTTTAAAAGGATATATTCTAAATATATGTAAAAATTATAACAGTATAAATGTATACATATATACATAATGAATTGCATAAAATTATAATATACATTTATAATTATATAATTACATTTGGGATGGATAATATGCATGCTAATATCCATATAATTTAATATTTGAAGTCTATACATACAGTTATTATATTGATTTTATATATGCATATATACATACTCAAATATATGTGTATACATGCACATCCATATATGTACTTTTATATATATGTACGAGAGACATAATATTTATGTAAGTTCATATATTATGCTAATATATAGGAAGGTCTTAAACATTTATATATACCTACATGTGTAAATATGTATATGTGTGTGTATATATATAAAGGTATTTATTTTAAAACATCTTTATGTATATAACCAGCATATATATATGTGCATGTAAGTATACATATATACACACATTTTAAACATCTAAACTATAATTTTTTTGAGATATACAAAGACCTTTATATATAAATGCCTGAATACACTCTGTAGCTGTGTTTATATCCCTAGCCAGCTAATACATGTGATTGCTCAACATTGGCCATGTCATCTGCCCAGAAGGTATGGCAGAAGGCCCCTGGCCCTATGGGCTGTGCAGTGCCTGTGCTGCTGCTCTTGTCCATCCTGTCCAGCAACGTGTGATGAACTGCCTTTAGCAGCTTGGTTTGAGTCTGTGCATCATCATTTGCATTTGTTGCTCTGTCCCTTCATACCACCTTGTAGGGAAAGGACAGGATTTCCATTTTGCTCCCTCCACCCCTGTCAGCAATTCCAGGTATCTGCTTGTTTAGACCTGACAAACATGAAGCGTGCTGAAGCTCGTCCTAAGAGAAATGCTCAGGTACACACATGTGGTTTACTATCTTGCAACTCTTAATTTTCTTCTACTGTTTTACTAAAAATCATTGTCGTTACGTAATGTCAAGTTGGCTGATGACAGTGAAAAGCCAGAGCCCTGCTCCAGTGCCAGCAGTGATGGCTTTGGAAATGAGACTGAAGGGTGGAAAGGGATGCTTTTCTTGGCTGCTGGACTTGACTAGAAACCCTCTGTTTAGTGTTTATTGCACAGATACTGATGGTTTGCTTATGATATGCAGCCTGGTATGTGCCAGGAGACGTTTGGGACTCGGCGTTCCCTTCATTTCTGGTTATGGCACTCAAGGGGGCTTGTGAGTGCTGCCGAAGGAGGCTGAGGATGCAAGCAGTACCTGTAAAACTCAGTCTAGCTGGGGCACAAACATCTGTGCAGACTCAAGGCAGTGCAATGTTTTTGCCTGTGTGCAGTTAGCTAAAGTTGTTCTCTTGATTTTGTGCTTCCTGGAAACAGGTGGGATTTTTTTCTCCCTTTTTTTGATACATTGTTGGCTTGATATTCCTAAAGCGCTTGATCACCCAAGGAGCTGTGCAATGCTGCCATCTGCATCACTGCACAGCAAGCAGCCAGGGACAGGCCACCTGCTTCAGAGCTGGAAAGCGCCTCTCAGTTTAAGGGGAAAAAACTTTTAGGAAGGAGCTGGAGGCAGAACTGGATGAAAAATGGTTTCTTAGAATAACCAAGAATTAGCAGAATCTAAGTGGCATGAAGAAGGAAGCCCTGGCAACAAGGCAAGCAGCGTGTTATAGCTCAGGAAAGGAAAGGAGGAAAGGACTTTCTCAGGTAGACCTAGGAAAGACTATTCAAATGCACAACTTCTGCACTCACAGGGTAAGAAAAAGACTGAGAAGACTGGAGAGATGCTGGCTGGCACCACAGAGCAGGAGGAGATGGGCAAGCATAATGCTTGCCCTCTTCCTTAAAGTGGGAAAAATGCCTGGCTTTTGGATGAAGAGGAAGATGTGGAGCATGGGCTTAAAGGCAGTACAACAAAGGGACTGAATGCAAAACTGGAGGTCAACAAAGATGTGCAGAAATGAAATCCCAAATTCAACAGCCCACACTGAGTTAGGTATGACTTCTGATTGCTCAGTGGGAATTTGGAACAGGATGGTTTTTAGGTATTTACATACTTTGTTGGATTTGTTTGGCACCTAAGGGTGCCCATGAGCAGAAAGTGGGCAGTCTTCGTCCTACAATTTTAAAGGATCTGGCCCATGGACCCAAAGATAGGTGCTTAACAAGTATATCAGCTCAGGGGAGGGACTGTGTACGTGGAGTGTGGGATATTAGTGCACATATTTAAGAGTGGCTTGCTAAGTGTCCAGGAGCCAATACTCAAGAGCTTGGTGGCAGTTTTCTGAAAGACCATTTACAGTGACATGAAGGTAAATGAGATAAAATACAACATGAGGTACCAAGCAAGATTAACCTGAAATCCCTAACCGACCTTGCAGATAAAGAAAATTCAACAGTTCTCCTCCTCTGGGATTTCGGTGAATTCCTCTTCATGCTTTGACTAGCTAACAGTATGAATATAATGGAGAAGATGGGGATTAACTGAATACCTCAGAAATGCATGGGGAACTGGCTAATAGGGCCCAGTAATGGTGAAAGGAGAGGATTTTTAGGACTGGGTGAAGCTTACTTTGATCACGCCTGGCTCAGCATCTCCTTGCTCACACCTACCAGGGAAACCCATCACAACTGCTCTCTAAGTTTTCTTGCTACACTTCTCCTTGCTGTCACCCATTTGCTTGCCTGATTTCTGACTGATGTAAATACCCGCCCCCTTCTTCAGCATAATGAGCACTAATTCCTAAATATCTGCTATTTTCTACTGTATCTCCATTTCCCTGCTATCCGTCTCAGAGCACCAACAATTGCTATCACTGTTTGTCTGCTGTGTGTATATGATTAGAACAGTTGGCTCAGGTAATTACTTTTTGCTTCCTTCAGTTCCTTCCTCTGCTTTGCGCTAGTCTGCCTGGTTGGGATTCTTCTCCATTACAGGCTCTTTGGAGCAAGTTTTCAAAGCAGCGTGCATGGCTTTTAACTCTGTCCATTGAATTGGAGGCCACCAGCTGCTAAACCCTCTAAAACCTCTGAATTTGCTAAACAGCTAACTTTCACTTTCATTCTCCATTTCTTATTCCCGAGGCCCTAAGTTGAACTTGGTAAATGATGCTTCTCTAAGTGAATTACCTGGTTGAGAAAACTGCATGTCTGGTTTTATCCCCCCAGGATTGCCAAGCATCCGGTGCTGCTGGTGCACAGCTTGCTCCCAAGATGCCTAAAGAAGGGATGTGATCTACCTACATGGAAATCAGGGGCTGTTGGTGGGCCATGGAGCCATCCTCATTCCAGCAGCAGGGAAAAAAAACTCCCAGTGGCTGAGGGATTCCTGCAGCAACATAAAACAAACTCACATCAGAGACCCGTGAAATTCCTGCTGTCCTCTGATGTCACGTCAGAATTCATCTGGAAAGATTTCCTTTCAGAGGTATTTGTTTAATTACAGTTACTGCAAAGACAGCTAATGGCTGATGAACACATCAGTATATTTTAATTGAACATATTGGGCTTACTGAACAAAACCATAGCTCTTAACCTTTCCCTAAGTGACATGTTAAGACAAGTTTTTCTACATTCAGAGACCAGGGAAAGCATGGAGGGGACCACCCATTGCTGTTAATGGGAGCCACCCCTGTTAATCCCTTTCATAGCAGTTCAACAATAGGCTGCTTTATGTCTAATTATTTTCATTTCATACAGTTACTGTTCACATTGGAGTGGGAGGAATGATCTGGCTAAAGGGTGCTCCAGGTTGCACCATCTCTGGCCACTCCAACCTCCTGCAATAAACACTACTGATACCACCCTGAAGGCCTTGGGTGATTAAGCACCGTTGGCTACAGTTTTTTGTCATTGTAATGGAACAGATCTGTGAACTAACCACCCCCTCCTGCCCTCAGGGGTAACGACAGGACAAAGCCAGATTTATTCGGGATGCTGGGAACTGCTAGCAAGTTGCCTGACTGGGTTGCAAGATGCACACCCCTTACCATCCCCTCACCACAGTTTTTATTGATTTCTAAGGAGCACAAGCTTGTGATTAAAGTCTGCCTGTGCTCAGGTACTTCCCTGAATTGGCACTTGGGTCCTAACTCCATCAAAAACTAGCATTGATTTGTGCTGGAGCACAGGCTGAGTAAGCTCTCAGGGACTGGCTATATATTTGCAGCATGGTGCTCTTCAGACACGTGACAATTTCAGGGCAATTTTGTAACATTAAAACAGCATTACTGGTGTGTTTTTAACTGGCCATAAATAGAAGCCTTGCCTTGTCTATAGCAGTTTGATATTTCAAGCTAGGCAGGAACATTCAGTCCTGGCTCACAATCCGTTTTATCACCAAAAAGAAATTCTGTAGGTTAGGCAAGTCAAGAGCTTACTCCTGCAAAACTTCAGTTCATGTCTGTGAGCTGCAGTGAGGCTGCATCTAATATTAAAGTGCAGGAAGGAAAAGGAAAGCTCATTCTAAGGCTCATTAGAGATGGCAGAAAGATACAAAATGAGCAACATAGTTTTACTCTTGTAAAAATACCCCTAGTAGATTCATATTTTTTAATCTTCAGTAGAAAAGCTCTGTAACTACAGCAAGGCATTAGTTTCCAGTGACTAGCTGTTTTTTTCCTATAGCCTCTGGCATTAAAGCTCTTAGTGAAAAGACACGTTAGAGCTAGTTCAGGCAGTTCATGTTCTGTCACTCAACTCTCAGGCTGGGAGCTGGAAGTATAAAGGCAGTAACATGATAAGATTTCTGTTTTAATAGCTTTACTCTTGATAAGATAATCCTGGAGGAACGGCGGTGATCAAATATTTACAGGCAGCACTCACTGGCACAGTCTATTGTAAATTAAATACACAAAATTAAGTGGGGACAACGCTAATGTGATAGGAGGACAAAAGGCAGCGTGCTTGAAATGAAGGTTGACTCTTCTTAATATACCCTTCTCCTCTGTGGCAGGTAAAGAGAGAACAGAAGAGCAGCTTTCATTTCACATTTTGTGACCTTTCTCTGCTTTTCAGTAGTTTGTATTTTAAGTGTATTTGTGTACTTAATGATCTTGATTTCGAGGTATGTATTTGTGTGCGTGTGTGCGTGTGTGTGTGTGTGTGTGTGTGTATCCTCCCTGTCTCTCGGCGATACACTTAATGACTGATGAAGCCTGTTAGTACTGAGCCATTGCCTTGCCCCTTTGTGAGCCCAGGTTTGGTCCCAGCCCTGGTTAGGGCTCCCTGGGGAGGACCAGGTGCTGCAAGAGGCTGTGCAGAGTCAGGAGTAGATGGGTCAGAGTAAGCACGCACTTCTGGGGAGCTCTTCCTATGCACCTTGCAGATACTCACATGCCCCCAAACAGACAGAAGCACCCAAACTCTTGGTTTGACAGACCATGAGACTCATAGCAAATAAACGCAGGGATGAATCTTTGCAAAAGCAAATTCTTTTCTTCCCCTTTTCTTTGCAGATCCCTGTTTTGTGGAGGTGGGGCCTGCAGTGACATGAAGGCCATGCCCAGGCTGACCCAGGGGAGAGTTGGCAGCACCCAGTGTGCCAAGTCCCCTCCAATGCTGCTTTTTAATGCCACTGTTCTGGGCTTAGCCAGAGCCCGGGAAAATGAAGCACTGATTTAGGCTGAAATGCCAGTGGTAACTAATGGGAAATTACTCCAGCAATCATCACTCTTTTCCTGCCATTATGGTGACAAAAGGAATAACAAAAGCTGAAGCAGAACAAGATAGGGTGACACAAGTAAAGAAGAAAAGAGTAAATGCTCTGCAGTTGCAGCTGGGTCAGGATAGGCAGCGCTTGAGAGCTGCACTGGAGACATGTCTCTGATGGATGGAGTTGTGTCCTCTCTGTACATACAAGTGTTTGTAAAGTGACACAAGTACTAAGCCCACCTTGCACCAAGTGCCAGTCAACGAAGCTACCACAGGTCTAAAAAACATTAATAATCCTGGCTCTATAAGGCTCTCATGCTACAGCTTTACTCCTAATGCACTAACCATTGATTTTTGCACCTCCTTCCTCCGCAGCTTTTTGTTATTTGCTGCCTGCCTTAAGGACAAGGTCTACAACCAACCTAACCTCCTCACCGCTGTTCAGCTCTGAGCATCATTAGAGGACACAGCCAGAAAGTTTGGTCTTCCTGGCCAAAGCAATGATCACCTGTGATAGAGAGAAACACATGTCCAAAAGGAAGGGAAAGCACAGAGAGATGTGCCTGGAGGCAACCCAGTGCCAGAGGAGCAGACGAAGTAAGCCAGCGATACGGGCCAGCTAGTTGGGTTTACCTCAAGCCCTTTCCAGAACCTACCGTCTCCCCATGAACAAAGATATGGGCACTAGCTCCCAGATGTCTAAACAGCAGATTTTTGAGCTGCTTGAGGAGGTGAATATCTTGAAGAAACTTCAAAGAAGAACTTGGGCAGTGGCAGCAAAAAGTGGAGGTGTAAGGACAACTTACTTCAGAGCCCCAGTGCCAGCAGGTTGGTGCCCATCCTGTAGCAAGACTCCTAGCCTTGGCAGCCAGGAAGAAGTCCCCAAGATCAAGCAGCATCCAATGACTTTTCAATTGAAGTAGCAATTTCTGTTTTCTTGGAATTATGTTCTAAAAAATGAGGTAGGAAGGAAGAATGATGGGGTGCAGGGGGGAGCAGAAGAGGGTGCTGGAGGAAGTAGCGGGTAAAACCTTCATCCTGAAATGCCAAGCCAAATATCCCCCTTGCCCCACCAAACCTTTCTTTTTGTTAAGAAGGAAAATTGTATTTTCCAGGCAGCTCTATTCATGAGTGACTGTGAAGAGCTCTGCTAAGGGGCTATGCCAAGCCATGGTCACCCTACAGAGCTTTTGTCAGGAGAGGCGGCAAGTTGGAGAGGACTACAAGGGAACTCTGCATGGTATTTTTTGATGAGCTGATTATTCAGAAATTTCACAAGCACTGAAACACATCACTCTGTTCTCAGTCTCAGAGCCCTGCCAACACACAGGACAGCTTACATGAGCAGCAGTGATCTCTGCTTCACAGTGCTGCTGGCCAGTATGTTAGGAACCAGATGCAGGAATTGGACAAGGCTTTTTCAGCAGCTATTGACTGCAGTGACAACAAGGGGTGGGGAGTGGCTGGGAGGATACAGAAACCTGAAAGAGGAATTATTTAGGTACTTTCATGGCTATCATATGTGTGTATTTGAAAGATTTTCCTAGGCTCTGTGGCTACTTGGGCATTATGATTCTTATTGCTTTTTACAGCTAGGGTGTGAGAGAAACCCCAGATCCCAAATGGATTCAGGTGCTTTTTATTTCAGGGGGTGCTCAGTCCTCAGTCCCATTTCAGGAGCTGACCTTCACTTCCCTCCTGTTGCAGCCAGGAGTCTCTGTCTTAGATGTCATCCTGACTCTGTAGCCAAGTCAGGCTCCTGAAAAGACCAAATGGTTATTTTTCCCCTCTCTGCCACATTAATTAAACCCAAAATACCACGTTATTTTAGCACAGGATGAAATGAGAGCCTCATATCTGGGGGGTGGGGTACATGTGTGCTGCAGGATGTTAGAAGCAGCATGGAGACGATTTCTGAAATACCACACCAAGACTTCAAGGAGCTGATGTGGCACATCCCTAGCGCATTGATCTGTCACCACACAAGCCCCTTTGAGCTACCTGGGGTGGTACATGGAGGACCAGGGCCTGGTGCATCTGCATCTGGAGCAAGACTGATGCTGAGTTGCTGGAAGGCAATTAAAAAACCTCCTCATGCTGTACTCACAGCCTTTGTTGAAAGCACTGTAGAATACCTGCCCTACTTACTGCAAGCAGGTCTTTGTTTTCTACTTTTGGCGGGGGCGCTCTGCACTCTGCAGCACTGCCCAGCCCAAAGACAAGCCCTGGGCATGACCCCAGCAAGAGCAAGTGATACATGTTGCAAAGGACAAAGTTGGTTACAAAGACCCTCAATGGTCAATGAGGATCTGCACAGCATATCCTCACTCTTCCAGCAACTCCAAGGTTGTAACACAGCACCCTGCCTGTCTATAGGAAGTGTATGACTGATCCAGTCACCATCCTTATGTCTTAGGTCTTAAAAAAAACAAACAAACAAAAAAACAAACAAAAAAAGAAAACAAAACCACAGGGGGTGGGCTACTCCACATACTGCTGCAGGATGTTGTGTACTCCATGATCTGCGTTCTCTAATCTCTCTTTATCTCTCACTCCAACCCCTTCTCATGTCCCTATCTATTGCAAATTCCCTTTTTAAGCTGGAGCAAAGCACATAAATATTTTCATGCTGCATAACTAGGTTGTTTTGTGCATAATGCCACAGGAGGCTTTCTTAAAATAGAGGACCTTTAGTGCTGTGATAACGACCTCCTTATTTACACAAACAAAATCTTCCATCCAGCTCAGCACTCATCTGCTCAGCAGTCCCCATGCAAAATGGTTGGCACAGCACCTGCTCATCACAGGCTAAGAATTAATACAGAATATTCCACACTTAATAGGAAACCACTAAGCAGGAAGTTTGGAAATACTTTACGCATGTAAGTGATGCTCAGGTTTTCCTTCTAGTATGTCCCCAGCAAATCCGTTGTGTTCCTTCTATGTGAAATCACAGCTACTTTAAATACTACAGTGCAAAAAAGGATGACTGTGTGTGTTAGCCCATTGGACCATCCTGTCTTCATCTCTTGTTCAGGGTCCAAAAAGCACAGGTACCACCAAAACAGACTTTTCATTTACTCTGCATAAAAGAAGAGATAGTTTTATAACCTCTACATTTTTTAAAAGAGCTAATGGAAGATATTGGTGGCCACACTGGACCATGATAAATCTTTGACTCAAACTGGCTTTTCAGGAACAGTATTTTAACAGCATCACAGTAAAATCTGGAATCAAACATCAGTGATTCTGCTCTAATGTTTCTATTTATATTTGACAGCACAAAGACTTCAAACCAACAGACAGAATTCCTCTGCAGTACATAGCAGAGAGACTCGGGAAAAATTATTCACTGTGCATCTTCCTACTTTTCAGGTTAGGTTGCAAGCCTTTAGGGACAGGCTATTGTGGAGCATTTATATTTGTTCTGGAAGTCACCACACTGTGCTGCCAGGCATGCAAAACACTCCCAGGCTCTGCTTTGGAACTGATCCTGACCTCCTCAAGCCTTCAGGTAGACTCTGCATCCTAAACTGCTCTCAGCATGGCTCTTATCTAAGGACTTGGAGCATTTTGTTTTCCATTCTGAGTTCATGGGACACAGAAAGCTTTGGTTATCACCTCCCTGCAATTCAAAAGCAAGATTATGGGTGCTCTTTTCATCAGTATCTTGCAGACTAATTTCTTCTCCCTTCCATCTGTTGTTTGACTTCTTTTCCTTCATTACATGTTAGCAATCAACAACTAACCTGTGGAGGGTCTTTCCCTGTGCAGGGCTCTGAACATTTCTTGCTGAGGGAGCATTCCACATGAATGGCTCCCATTTAGGCTGTTTTCTGCTCCAAGCAGGACATTTGTGCCTTTCTAACCTTAATGTGATTACTATTCCATTAGCAGCTCTACATACTGCTTGGCAGAAGCTTTCTCTATCACCTTGAAGTCCAGAAGCATCGTAACAATGTATTAAAAAAAAACAGAGAAAGGAAAGAACATAGGATGTTATGCATTTCTTAATATTGTACCTTACCTGCCAAAACTGCAGCTGTCCAGGTTTATCTTTGCTAGTCTGTAATGAAGACCTGGTTTTTATGAACTGTCATACTGCTAAAAGATCTAATTTGTCTATGATATAATAGCCCACATACAATAATTGAATCAAAAGCACAAATGGAATCAACACTTTGTAACGTACCTAAACACAGTAGCTACCTGATTTTGCTAGCACTTTATTTCAGTTTAGGCCAAGGGACAATTTAAAAAGATTCCTTCCCAAACACGCAATACAGAAAGATACATGTTACTACTCAGAGCAATATTTTGACTCAGTGCTCTTAGTTATTTTAGCTGAAATTCAACCTTGGTGATATGCAAAGGTCCAATAAAATTGTTCATGGAAAATCCCCATATTTGTAGACCATCATAAAGTTGTTCAGCTGCAGCTCCAGGGTCACCAAGAACTGGAGCACAAGGCCTGTCTTCCTGGGGAGTTTCTTATGGCACAGGATGTTTTACAAACAATTTGTTACCTGAGAAATGACAAACAAAACAGATAGTTACATATAATAGCATCTTTGATCTTTGTTAGTAAGACAAAACATAAGGCTGTTTATTGCTAACAAGTTAGGTGCTCATTAGTATGTTCCAAAAGGAAACACTGACAGCAATAAGCAGAAGGAAATGTTCAGTGTTAAATCCACACACAACACATTTCAGCTCTTACCATAGCCATGCAATAGAGAAAGGAAGAAATCGTTGCACACAACTATCCTAAAATTATGTACCAGAGCAAAAGCAAGGAGCATTTGCTGGATTTATTATCTACTTTTTCAACAAAGTTCACTTCCAGACGATACAAATGCCAGCCTTTCACATTGTGCTTTTCATTCCTAATCCATGAAACACCCTCTAAAGGAGGTCAGGATCATTTTACAGAAAACAAACATGAAGTGAAGCCACCTCTCTGATGAAGATAGGATGAGAAAGTTGGGGCTGTCCAGCCTGGAGAAAAGAAGACTGCATGGAGACCTCATAGCAGCCTTCCAATATCTGAAGGGGGCCTATAGGGATGCTGGGGAGGGACTCTTCATGAGGGACTGTAGTGAGAGGACAAGAGGAAATGGGTTAAAACTTAAACAGGGGAAGCTTAGATTGGATATGAGGAAGAAATTCTTTACTGTAAGGGTGGTGAGGCACTGGAACGGGTTGCCCAGGGAAGTTTTGAATACTCCATCGCTGGCAGTGTTCAAGGCTGGATTGGACATAGCCTTGGGTGGCATCGTTTAGTGGGAGGTCGCTGCTCCTGGCAGGGGGGTAGAACTAGACGATCTTAAGGTCCTTTCCAACCATAACTATTCTATGATTCTATGTCCCTGAGTAAGACAGCCCAGTTCGCAGCTTTGCCTACCACTATTCATAGGAACAAAGGATTAGGAAGGGCATCCTGTGTCATCAAATCCAGCTTCTTACTCTTCAAATCAATTTTGCTGTAATAATCTCATGCAAGAGTCTTTGGGGAGCATGATCTCTTCTATAAGTTCCTGCAAATGCTCTTTCAAGATCATCATCTCTTGTGTATCCACATCCATTCTGACCCTGCGGTGGGAGTCTACCTAATGCCAAGGTATTACACACCAGTGATTTGGGACCATTGCCCTGAAAATACCCCCAGTCTCACATGCTGGGGAATGAATGGGGTATTTCTTCCCATGTCTGCTCCAACTTACGGATCTCTTGATGGTCCACCCTAGTAAAAGACCTGTAACAGGTAACATAAGACGTGAAGGTGTTCCTGAAGCAGAGAAATAAAAAATCCCTGCACAAACTCATGGCCTGTTACTGCACCATTAACAGGAGGCTTTGTGGAGGTGCTAATGCAGATGTGGTACTTGGGCTTACCGCTAACACATACCTGTCCTTTTGTGTCAGACTGACATCCTGGTAAACAACAGAGTCCCAAGTATACTCAGTTCAAGATGTTCCCAAAGTCCATCACTCCCTTTTTCAAATAGCCACTTACTGGAGGACTTATTAATGCCTTTCCACCTACACAACCTGGACACCAAAACTCACACAAAGGCAGCTTTCAAGCTTTGAGGTCACACTTGAATTACTGGTTAGAGTGTTTCTCTGGACAGCTCTATTATGCAGCAGCTACAGCAGTAAGATAACAATACAGACCTTTACTAATAATTGAGCATGAAGTGGGCTTTTTTCATGGGATCCTCAGTTTTGTACCTTCTCTTCAGAGCATGGTTAGAGCTGGAGTCAACATTTGGAAAGCTATTTCAGCTTATCAAACACAAAGCTGTGATACAACTGTTAGACGAGGGCAGGGCCCCCAAACTCGTTCCCTGGAGCTATGAGTGAGGTTTGGATCCTTGCTGTTGTTTCGGCTGCAACTCCCCAACCACCCAATTCTTTGTCTGATTGTCTTTTCTCACTGAAACATGTGTTCCTCCTTTCGATGGCATTTTGAGCAAGAGTTTCCATTGTATGTCCTTACCGACAGAGAGTTTGATGGCAGGCTGTAAATTACTTGGTACGTGTTTTGTGAATCTGCTTGAATGCAGGCCTGGCTGTTTAGCACATGCATCCTTTTGCAGCTCTAGGGGCAAGAGATTAGTGTCATTTTAGCACAGGTTTTGGTAAGAAAAAGTACTTGACCACAGTTGGTATCACCCTTATTTGAAGCTCAGCATCATTCTGTACCTCCATTCTTTTATCCCAGACGCTGGGACATAATGTCCTTCAGTTCTGTTTGGCTTTCCCCATTTTTCTCTCATACAATGTGGCATACATAAAGCTCAATCATGAATCAGGAATGGATCAGACAGCCCAGGTAAGCATTCAAGCTGTTGGATGTGCAAGTTCAGAGAACATCTGACCCTCTGTCAGCTTTCTTTTCTAACAGTAACACAGTTGATGCTTTGCCTTGTGCGGTAGTCTTGTCTCTGCCTCTGGCCATGATGCTTCTACTGTAGCTATAATTACAGGATCCAAGCAGTGCTGTATGGAATATATATAGTCTAGACAGCTGAATTAAATGGCCACCTATAGGGAAATGGAAGTCCAGAGAATGAGGTGTATAACTTTCAGCACAGTACTACTTACAGCCTCAAAATTCCAGAGCTCTGGAATAGGTGTGAGGGGGGCATTATGTTTATGTTGGCCTCTAACAAGAGGAAGACATTTCACTTATAACTATAGCTAACCCTATCCCAGCTTTGTTTTCATAAGGATAAGGATAATGATATGCTTCAATCAGAAAGTATTAGGCACACCACATCTATTTAGGGAAGCCTTTTGCTCTAAGCCTTCTAGGGTGGGTATTACTGCTGTACACAATTGCTGCACTACTTCTGGCTGCTTACATCTTCCCGGGAAGAGGTAATGTAATTCCTGTGCATAAACCTTCTCCCTGCTACAGAGGTGGTGGGTCTGGATGTTCCACACTTCTAAAACACTAGCAAGGGCCAGATTATGTCTGTCTGTTGGGTTTCTGTTGATATCAACTTCCCTCACATCCCACTAGATCACAAAAAGATTACATGTACTACACTGCAGAAAAAAAAGAGAACTTTGAGTAAGAAAACATAGGCCCTATGACCTGATCCATCTTCTCTTTGCTGTTTCCAACTACTTAAAGCATAATGTCACACTGAAGCATTCTCTTCTGACAGATCGTTAGGATGCTTTTCCAAGGTGATCTTCATAGAACATGTTTCTTTTGAAGCTTATATTTCACTCTCAGGTCATAACATTTTCACACACACAAGCAAACCATCAGCTCCCATTTCTAATTAATAGTTCTTGGAGTCTGAGTGGGGGATATAATTAACAGCACTTAAATTTGGAGTGCAGGGGCATCTATAGCGACTACTAGGATGTGTATTTACTAAGGGATTATACACAAACAGCTCCTAAATGCAGCCATAAAGAGCTCTCAGCCCAGGACCGTTCACTACCGTGAGTCTAACTCTTGTAAAGCACTCAAGAAATTGCCCTGCTTATAAAGCAAGGCTCTGACACTGAGAAGGTCCCTCCCTCCTGTACCCCTTTCTCCTGCTCCCATTCCCCACACCAGAGCCTACAGCAAGCTGTGTTTCCTGTGATGCATGGTGAGTCTGCTTGCTAAAAAGCTGCCACAACCTTCACTGTGGTCCCCACTGCAGGTACAGCATCTTCTGGGGCAGAGCAGATTGTGTCCTCACTGCATGGCATGCGTCCCAGATCCACTCTGTGGATCCACTTCAAGGCACAACCATTAGTTCATGGTTTTATTCAGCTGAAAGTACAATAAAAGGAGGGCTTTTTGTGCAGTAAAACAATCAAAGAAGGGTGTTGTATGCCATACCATCATACTTGCCTAAAGTTAAGGAAAGTGATGGGATCGGTTTGGTGCAATGCATGCAGCATGGATTGTTAGAAGTGCTGGAGCAAAACCACATGCAAGCCAAACTATCAGTTTAAATCCCCTTTGGTCTGCTGATGCTAACAGTGGTAGTTTCCCTACTGAAGTCAACAGAACAGCATCTTTTCACACATGCTGAGTGTTCTTGGTGCAGAAGAGGCAGCTGTGAGGCAAGATAAGTGCGCTTAAAGAATGAGATCACCTTTTTTTTTTTTTTTTTTTTTTTTTTTTTTTTTTTTTTTTTTGCAGTGGGGCAAAGAAAAAAAACCTAAAAGAATAGAATTCATTCTCTGACAAAGTTGAAAAGCCTATGTTCCCCAGAAACTTCCTCACTTCCAGACTGGGGATGAAGGGGAAAACAGACCTCAGAAATCCTGCACAACTCTGCAACCTGCATTATTTGGAGAGGTTTTAAAAAGAACTTGGCATCCTGAATGACACAAAATATTCAGATGGTTAAGCAAGTAAAAGCTATTGAATATTTGTAACTTCAAAAGCACTAGGCAACAGGCTATCATTGTCAACCCCCCTTTATGCAAAGGGATGTTTTGACATTGTACTTAAGACTGACTACTTTTCTAATGGCATAAAAGTATTACTTCAGTTATGAATAAACCAGGAAAACTTCCATTGAAACTTGTTTCTGAAGAAAGAACCAGGCTGCACAACAACACAGTGAAACTGTCTTTGAAGAGAAGCATTTTTCATAAAGTATATCTGAAGGTTAGTAACTGTCTTTTAATATTTAGCCTTTTTGTTAGCATTTGTAATTTTAAATGCACAAAACATATGCTAGAGATAAAGGTGCATCTGAAAATAAGCTTGGAAATTAAGATGCTGGGGGGGGGAGGGGTTTGGAACTAGGTGATATTGAGGTCCTCTCCAACCCAAACCTTTCTGTGATTCTATGACATAGTCTACAAACGCAGATAATAGGTGCTACTGAACCTAATCAAGTCATATAGCTGTTGTGACAGTTAGTGAAGGACTTGCGATAAATGCAAAGATATCTGGGAAAGCTCTGAAAGACAGTTCAGCCCATCCTGGCTAATCTAGCTGGGCTGGGCTTCTTTGAATGAAGCACTTAAGTAGAAAAATAATGCTTAATGCCATAAAAATTGCTATTTATAGGCTCCAAAACACCCACATTCAGCTCTTTCTCACTTTCCCTGTGCCACATGAAACAAGTCAAATATCATCCAGGTAAACCTATAAATGGCAAAATAAATCCTTTGCAGGTGAAAACCAAAAATAGCTTCAAAGAAGGATGCATATAACTTGTTAATTTGCCAGAAGTATTCCATCTTCATCACTTTAGAAGCAAGGCTAAGAGAGCAATAAAGGTTGAGAAATTCAGAAGGTGTTCAAATATACCTTTATCTCAGGTTCAGAGCCTTAAACCTCAGAAGCAAAGCACTGTCAGGGAGAAGAGATTGACAGTGATCTTTTGTGTTGGGAATCAAGGGTTGGAAGGACTGCCTGTAGTAGGCAAAATACTCTCATGATAATGATGCCCGTAAGATTTAATTTACCAGTCTGTTCTAGGAAAGGTAATGACCTTAAATATAATGGGGAACTTATCAAGAGATCATCTGCACAGACATACACAGATTTATTTTCATAATAAATGGAAGTAAAAGTCCAGCCACATGAATTTGCTCGCAGGGATGAATTTATACCATTTATCCAGCTTTGTGTTTAGCATCAGAAGAGTCTAGGAATATTTGACTGATACATGGGGATTTAATTCCACTCCTTTGAGAATCTCTGTAGGAAAACATTTCAAATTCCATTTCTAACAAGACAAAAAAAAATCCAAAACCTACCAGATGGGGAAATGGGGAAAAACATCACACCAGGATAGGGATGTGCCATTACAGATGTAAGATGGGAATTACATATGTTAAATGGCTTTCTCGGTGCCAGTCCATAGAAACATTGGCACAGCTAACTTGACTGGAAAAGACAAAAGCATGGTCATCATGGAAAAAAAGAGTCTGTTGAACTCAAATGAAAATAACTACATGGCACAGGAGATAAGAGCTGCCACGTGTGCCATGCAAACATCCTGTTCATGCTCAAGATTCATCAATGAATAAAGAATATCAAGAATTAATGTTCAGCTCAAGATTTATCAAGTTGGGCTTCAAGCAGTGAGTCACAGGCAGAGAGGAGGTATATTTATGGGATTTCAGTTCTTCAGAGAAAAAAAATATGACAGTCAGAAATGACAGAGAAATGAGAGTGCTGGATGATGGCAAATATCATATGGGGAACAGGGAACAGTGAACTTTTGGCATCACTGCTGCAGCGCACATGCCAGTGTAACTCCTATGGACCTCTGGGGGTCAGTGCACTTCTACTGAAAAAATCTGGCTTCTGGGACTCCAGGTACAAAATGAAAACCTCACAATTTCTAAGGCACCAATGGTAGCATTTACCAAGCGTTTCCTCTTTTTAGTTTTTCCCCACAAATCTTTTTCACTTAGGGTGAGTGCAAAACTTAGCAGAACAGGCAGTTTTCCAGCAGGCTTAATTTCGAAAGTTAAACTGATCAGATGATTTAAGATTTGAGAGGTAAAGTTAGCATTCGCCTATCCACTCTATAGTTTGAATTCTGCTAGGATTGTCTACATAGAAGTGTGTGTGTATATATATATATATACATATATGAGCACACACAGAAACACCAGGTTTTAGCTCTTCATAGAGGTACCAAGGCTATTTTCTGTTCTAAAAACAGAGGGAGGATATGTTAGGTTAGACATTTCTCCTAAGTAACTGGTGATGATTCTGATTTCCAGATATGTTAGGTTTTGCTGTCTGGAAACTAAAGGCTCTAGGAAGGTGCTGACCTGCTCAAGGAGGAGCATGTTATTTTAGCCACCGTTGCAGTGCTGTGTCCTTTTGGAAGTAACACAAACCTAGGAGCTTTCATTTCTTTTGTTTCATATTCCCCCTCTGTCCTCAAGAAGCCTATGGAGGCTTGAACAGGTTTTCATGTATTGCAGGAATAAATTAACGTGTAAATCATTACCTCTAATTTTCTTGAAAATACTTCTTCAGAATTGCTGCTTCAGCTGCCATTTCTTCTTCTGTCCTCCACTTGTCAGGGGGATCTTCTTTGTCGTGTCGCTGCAACTTTTATTGAGGGAGAAAGAAGACAAAAAAAAAAAAAAAGGCTGTTTTTTTTTTTTTCCCCCGAGTTTTATTGTACAATTCAGTGCATCCCTGTATGGAACCCATCTAAATATTCCGTGTGTCGGCAGTATTGAAGGACCTGGTGATAAAGAGATGAAGGGTGAAGGTTACGAGTTTAGAGCGGTGACAATAGTTAACCAATTCTGATGGATTTATGATGATAACTCAAGGTGCCAGGATAAATGATAGTGACAGAGTTTACCTTTGACTTGATGGTCAGATACCTTGTGAGTCTTTGATGCAAAACTGGTAGATAAGTGTCCTGAGTTCAGCAGTAGCAGTCATTTTTCTCCTTCTTATTAGCTGGTGCAGCACTGTGTTTTTGACTTTCGGCCTGGGAACAGCACTGATAACACCAATGTTTTTAGTTGTTGCAGTAATGTTTAGTCTGACCAAGGACTTTCTGAGCCTCATGCTCTTCCAGGGAAGAGGGGAAGCCGGGAGGAAGCAGAGACAGGACACCTGACCCAAACTAGCTAAAGAGGTATTCCATACCACAGCATGTCATCCCCAGGATGTAAAAATGAGGAGCAGTAACCCGGAAGAGTTAGTTCACGGCTCAGTCATCAGGCGGTGAGCAGTTGTATTCTCTTTCCTTGTATTTCCCTTGTCATTATTATTCTTGGTGGTAGCAGTAGTTGTTTGTGCTATACCTTAGTTACTGGACTATTCTCATCTCAACCTGTGGGAGTTACATTCTTTCGATTCTCCTCCCCATCCCTCCAGGAGCTGGGGGGAGGAAGGGGAGGGGAGACTCCAAAGCCTGTGGTTTTTCTGAGTTACAGCTGGGCTTAAACCACAACAAAAAGGTAATACGAAAACAAACACATTCGGGTATTCTGAAGTGCCCATTACATAAGTGGAGTGAGTGATGCAGGAGCTGCCTGGACACCTTGTCAGTAATCTATTTTAAATCTTCTCTCTAGCCTTTCTTCTGCCCATGAGGCCACCTTTCACATCAAAGACCTGTTGTGATAACAAGGCCCTGTTGCAGCTGTTTCCCACTGGCAGCTCATATCAGTACTTTTCAGAAGAGATACATTCCCTCCCTGCATGCAAGTTATTCATCCTCCCTTACCCTTGCTGAAAGTGAGATGTATCCCCAGTCTCAAAAGAAAACCTATTACTTTAAGCATGATGATTTAATGCAGGAAAAGATACAAAGTATGTGAAACATTTAATTTTTGCATCTAGGTTGCATAATATGCTCACAAAAGTAAGTTCTATTCCATATACAGTAAGCACTAAGTGATCTTATCCCAGACATGATGATTTCAAATACATCCTTTGCCCCTCCAGAAGAACGGAAAAGCTGATGGGTTTGCTGATCTCCCGAATAAGGGATTTCTATTTTATAGCAAATATAACATGCCAGCACTTAAGAGTGACTATTTGTACATATGTTCATCCAAAGACTGCCTGACACTCATCAAGGGAATTTACAACAGACAGTAGAAGCATTTGTATTAATGGCTTAAGTACTGAAATTTTCATTGTATCTCTAGGAACAGAGCACAGATCATATTAACAGCATCAGTGCTTCTGGAGAACATTATAATATCAACATTTTGTTAATCAGTGCTGTTCCCAGGCCCAAAATAAAAAACACAGCGCTGCACCAGCTACCACGAAGGAGAAAAATGACTGCTACTGCTGAACCCATGACAGCATCCACCCCTTATTCCATACCATTCATGTCATGCTCAGATCCCACATTTTCAATATACCATCACATGTATATATATACATCCACACACACACACAGAGGGAGAGAGATCATCCCTTAGTGCATGGACCAATACCTATAAAGCTGCTGAGTCCATCCAGTCTATGATATCGGGCTCCATCTCTTGTAACAGTCTTTCAGAGCAGGGGAGGATGTGTGCAGTGTTCACACTCGTGAATAACCTGGGCAATAATGTCCATTGCTAAGTCCACCCCTCGACCATGAGTCCATCTGCATGCTGCATCTCTGCCCTGATGGTCTGAGGTGTCATGGGCACACCAGGCTCAAAATAATTCACCCTCCCCTCCAGCAGTTTCTGCAGCTTGTTGTTGGGGACTCCATACAGCTGCCTTCCATCTGCGACGCTTCCAAAGCACTGGAGGGGCCCAGTGGACTAGATACTCGCCCATACTGTCCCACACACCCTGCCACTCATGGCTGTCCAGCCTCGGGGAAAATCTCTTGGTCATCCTAAATTGTAGTCCAACCCCAGACAAGGCCCACACCCCACTCTGCTTAACCCTCGGGACCAGATAAAATGGTTGTGGGTAAAACACACTCTGTATGCATGCCACCATGCTGATCCCCATCACAATCAGCAGGCAGGTCTCAAGGGTACCCAAAGGCCATTCAAACCCTTCAGAACTCTCAAATGAGGGTGCTGTACTTGTCACTGGGGCTGGTGTAGCTGCTATGCTTGCCAGCTCTCTCACCACCAGCTGCTCTTTGTCTGAGTCCAGATCTCCCTCCTCTGCCTTGCTGGGAAGTGCTGCACGGTCTCCTGCATCCTCCTGGGGCTCGGGCTCAAGGGGTTCTGCGGGCGGCTGACGGGGAATGCTCTCGGCCCCCACGGGGCTGGGCTCGGCCGCTGCCTGCCCCCGCCGCTCGGCAGCCGCAGGGCTCGGCTCAGCGGGGGGGCTCAGCTCCTCTGCCACTTTCTTTGTGGCCTCCTGGTCCCGAGGGCCGCGCTCCCAGGCCAGTTTGGCCGCCGGTGGCTCCCGGGGCCGCCCCCCCTCGGCTCCCCGCAGCCTCACGAAGATGGAGGCAATGACAAGGGCCAGGATGGTGAAGAGCAGCCAGGCACCCAGGTACAAGCCCATGTCCACATTCACATCCGCCCCCCCCGCTTCTGGAGCCCGCCCGTATTACAAGTCATTCCAATGGAGTACAATGAAACAAGAACCTGAACCCAAAACCCATATCTGAAAAATGCTAAGATAACAAATACCAGCTGTAAGTAAGGTACAACAGGCTGAAACCATGAACTCAAGAGAATCAAGAGCAACAACGTTGACAGCCAATAAATCAGCATTGTGACGAGTGGTGATTAATCCTGTCATTATCTCAACCCTTCGTGCCCCACGTTGGGCGCCAAAAAGAACTGTCATGGTTTAAGCCTCTCTAACTCGTGCAGCCCGTTCTCTCACTCACTTCCCCCTCTTTCTTCCCCCTGCTCCCACAGGGATGGGAAGGAGAATCGAAAAGAATGCAACTCCCACAGGTTGAGATAAGAACAGTTTAGTAACTAAAGTATAACACAAATCACTACTGCTACCACCAATAACAATAATGACAAGAGAAATACACGGGAAAGTATACAATTCTCACCACCTAATACCAAGCCTGACCACGCAGTGCACCCCCACCCTTCCAGGTCTCTGCTCTCTGCTTTACATCCTGGGCATGACGTGCTGAGGTATGGAATAACCCCTTTGGTCAGTTTGGGTCAGGTGTCCTGTCTCTGCTTCCCCCCCGGCTTCCCCTCCTCCCTGGCAGAGCATGAGACTCAGAAAGTCCTTGGCCAGACCAAAACATCACTAAGCAGTAACTGAAAACACTGGTGTTATCAGCTCAGTTCCCAGGCCCAAAATCAAAAACACAGCACTGCACCAGCTACCAAGAAGGAGAAAAATGACTGCTACTGCTGAACCCATGACAGCACAGAAGATAAAGCAGTGAAAAAACAAAGATGAGGCAATATTGAACCTGCCAAGCAAACTGCATCGCTGTCTATGGCATGTTCAGCAATAAACTAGGATTGCTAACATACATCCAACTCACAAATACTTTTATTTGTGCTGCATTTCTCCTACTCTGAATTTTGCTGCCAGCTATAGTCCTATGTAGTTTTACATCCTGCAGCACAGATTTCTCCCTTCTCAGCAGATGAATCACATTAAGAAAGCTATTTCCTTTCATGCCAATACTATACAGTAGCTGTAGGCAAATCAGAGTGTATTACTGTTCAACTAGTAGAGGACTAATCTTCATTGCTACATTAGCTTTAGGTGTGTTATAAATCCACCTTGTAATAATGCTACAGAATTAGAGAGAAAGATTCAAAAGCCAGAAACTGGTACAGTGTGTACACTGTCAAGACACCTTTTGGGTCCATGTGCACAGCGTCACCCACTGTATACACCTATACATTGTACAGGTACCAAAGCTGAGCTGGTAACAAGAGAGAGTTACAGGAAAGAACATACATCATCCTGTACTTTCCATTGACTGAGCACTTACACTTCACAAGAGGATGCAACAGGCCAAGCCAAGTGGTGGTAAGTAAGTTGTCTGTCTGAGGTGTGAGCTGTTTCTCTAAAAAAGCACCATTTTGCTCGATTGGCCTAGCATCAGCAGGAGATACAGCAGGCAACAGATAGAAGGCAATGGAGAGCAGCCCCTGTTCCTCAAGATCACCTTATTTAACCTGCAAGAAGTGCTTTTAGTGACTTGATGTGGCTGCTGTTCTCCCTTGCTATATCCTGTTTCCGTGCAACCCAAGTGACAGCTGACTTGAGGATGAGACTAGTAAAGTGCAGGTTGGACTTGTAGTTTTATTTTCATTTTCCCTGATCAAAGAAACCGAACAGTAATAACAAGGCATAGCCTGAAAAGGCTGGTTTTGTTGTCTAAATTAAAACAATGTGAAATCACAGACCACGGTGACTTCTCAAAGCTGGCGAAGGAAAGGGTTTCTTTTGCTACATAACTGTTAACCTTTAAAAATAATCAATCTTTGACTTAAGGTTTAAACAGATACATGGAGAGCAGCAATGAATTTTGAAACTTGCCTAGAAATGCAACATACTCCAGCAGCCCTGGCTCCTAGTACACAGCCTGCAGTACCAACACAGCAACACCAGCCAGGCACAAAGTGAAGCCTTACCATTCTCTGCTGTTCACAAACCTCTCATACTGAGATGTATCCACATTTCTTGGCATTTGGACAGCAATTTCTCCTGTAGGACATGGCAGAGGGGCTGAGAGGGGTGTCTGCCTACACACAGCGCTGCATCACTGCAGGCTGGAGCAAATACTAGTGTATGAAGCCTTTTCTGTAGGGCTCAGAGATAGTTATCAGTTAAAAACTGCTGGTACTTGGCCTGTTTTCATAAGAGACAAGATATTCTACTACAAAACTCAGAAAGCCCCAAATTCTCTGAGGTCAAACCCACTGCTATATTACAGGAGT